>CM035115.1:27661212-28938712 GCA_020205555.1 Panax stipuleanatus | reverse complement strand
ATGGTTCTACATCAATTCAATTAAGTATATGCTTCAACCTAGGATAAATTAAGATCATCATATCATTCCTGGTTTGCACATGTGCAACAAGCTCTACATCAGTGCACATCTCCATTAAAAACTTAGGCATACATACCCAGTAGAGTTAAAGATGCATACACATTAAATACACAAACTCGTGAAAAAGTCTGCTACCGTTCGAGTAAGCATCGGGACAGTCCAATGATCAACCATTGTCCCTACCATCAGGGTAGGCACTGTTGCAAACTACCGGTGTAAGTTATCAACAGGATAGACATCGGGAGCACCCACTGAGGTAACTCGACAAAAGAGATATATCCCTAACAGAGGAGCCTTCAGAAACGTACAACGACATTAGCTAAGAGAAAATCTTCCCCTTGATAGTATAAATAGATTGGGGAAGCCATGGGTCTTAAAACCAAGATAACATCAAAGGCTATCATAAAGAACATCATCCCCAACAGAAATGTGGGAAACATTTCAGTTCATCCTCGTCAAACGAGCATCAGTAACACCGATGGAAATCAAACCATTGGAGTCAACACAAGCATAGACATCAGCATCACTGATAAAAGTCAATCGTGGATATCAACTCCTAACACAGGCATTGGTAAAGGTAAGCGATTTGTAATACGATTTGCGATGCGATTTGCTATGCGATATGCGATTTGCGAAGTGCGAAATGCGATTTACGAAAACATTCTAACATTCATTGCATTACGATTTACATCATTAATATCCTGTCATATTTCAAGTGTCTAGTAAATCTTTATCATGTTTATTGCATTGCATTGCATAAACATAATTAAGAGGGGCATCTATAGAAACTTGAAATTTTATTTTCCTATGACTAACCCTGCAGGAGGGAAAAACATTCAACTTAACCCTGGTCACCAATATTTGGATGTCAACTCAACTCCGATCACCAATACCAGGACAACCACAGCCCCGATCACCAATATCGGGATGTCAACTCAACCCCGGTCACCAATACCAGGACAACCACAGCCCCGATCATCAATATCGGGATGTAAAATCAACTTCGATCACCAATACTGGGATAATAAGAACCCCGATCACCAATATCAGGCATTAGTTCAACCCCGATCTCAATACTGGGCCATCATTTCAACCCCGGTCTCAATACCGGGCCATCAGTTCAACCCCGATCTCAATACCGGGCCATCAGGTCAACCCCGATCTCAATACCGGGCCATCAGGTCAACCTCGGTCTCATTACCGGGACGTCAGGTCAACCCCAATCTTAATATCTGGATATCAATTCAGCCCTAGTCATAACTCGAGAGGTACAGTTAAGCCCCGATCACAACCGGGAGATCCAGTTTAGCCCTAGAGATAACCCTAGGAAGCCAATTCAACCTTCAGAGACAAACCCGAAGCATCACATCATCCCCGGAGTCAACCTTGGGAGGACCAAGTCAGTCTCAGAGACGACCATGAGGACAAACAGAATCGGTTGGGATCTAAACCTCGGAAACAACCCCAGGAAATTAGCCGAAGACCATGCCAGCACTAAAGGAAACCCCAGGAGGGGCAAAATGGTCATTTTTCCAACTTAAAGATGATTCAGTCCAACTCAAGCCGAATTGATGCCACCAAGGTCAGAAAAAATCATAACAATGATCTTGAGTGAAAACAGCGCAAGACAGCTCAATAAACAAATTGCGGGGAATCAAAGACCTGGTTATGAACCAATCTTTTTGGACTCAAAAAAGGTTTAATCCCATGTCATTGTGACACTCTCGATGAGGGCTTTCTGGAAAGATATAGCACGCCTCAAACGGACGCTCCGATCAAAAATTAGAAAGTATCGAATCTGACATCGCATTGCTCGGAGGGCACACACTTCGATGCAACGGGGCCCACCACTCTACCTACCACATGGAGCCACAGGTAGAGTGGAGGCAGCCGCTGATAGAGCTTCTTCCACCTGGTCTATATATATGAGTGCACCCCCAGCTCATTTGATAATTCAGAAACGCTCTGAACCCTTGCCCGTTTGGTTTTCCAGCTATTTTCTTGTCTTCCAAACCCAAATTTTTTCACTCTAACATGTAGATAAACCCACATACTACCACATATAAGAAATTAACCAGTAGATTTGGACGTTTGAAGCCCACTAAGTGGCAAAAAGCCCGTCTAGCAGTCCATTATGAGTATTTTTACGATCAGCAAGTTTATATTACTTCATTACGCTGTTATACACTTGCATATTAAGTTTTTTTTTTCTAAATATGCCCGGAACTCAGTTCCGTGGCCATTTTTGCTAACTTTTAGTATATTTTTGTATATAAACACATTTTTAGCATTTCTACAACTCGGATTGACGATCCGTCGCTTCTAACAGCTTTTACATACTAATATTTGCGTTTTAAGCAACTTCGCCGAATTGGGTTATCTTCCTAGTCTGGGTTTGGCTTTTTTGTATATATTTAATTATATATATACCAACTTTTCAATTCTGTCAAATTCGAATGTCAAATCTGCGGTAGTTTACTGCTTTTATATACATATATGTATATATATGCACTTTTCACCAGACTGGGTTATCTTCCCAGTACCGGTTTGACTATTTTTTGTCTATATTTAACTATATATATATATATTTATATTTCAGTTCGGCCTGGATCATTCTGTGGCCTTTTTACTGTTTATATATATATATATATATATATATATATATATATGTGTGTGACGCCCCCAAATTCTCTACCTTGCCTGTAGCAGATTCGGTGCTCACATAAATATTTTGTAAGATAATAACTTCTATAAATCTAAAATTCACAGTATCCCAATTAGTTAAGAGTTCTCGTCATAACAATTATCGTATCTGGATACCCTCACTTGGATGTATAGATTTATAATCTTACAGATATTTCCTTCATATCAATAATTCCTATCTATCTGACATTCACAGTACAAATGATAAGATTGTTCTTGGAACTGAGGAGCGACCTCAGTGCTTACAGAACTCCCAAGATCATTCAATACCCTCATTCAGATGTATAGTTCATATAGATACTGTACTTGATATTATTCAACATGAACAAAGTAACATCATGCAACTAATAACTTAATCACATAATAATATTTGACTACATAACGCTCAATTATTACATCAGAGTTATACCAAATTACACTTTTTGTATTATAATAAACATTCGTTCTTAAAAACAGACTTCTACCCACAAGTATTATTTCCTAAACTTCCCTAGATATTCAATGTATCTACAAAGGAAAAGAATATTTGCAAGGACAAGCTTTAAAATGCTCAGCAAGTTTTAAACAATTACAGTTTATACTCACACAATATCTGAAATGAAGGAACATAAAGTTCATAGTATTTTTCATATATATATATACTGAGGTTTGATCTGCCAAACCCCACATATTACGAGTGTCTGTCAGTCATGTAGACTTTAGCAACCTGGGTTGATTTGGCCAACCACACCAGCTAGGAGTATGCATATCGTCCTATACAACCACCCGGTCAATGTCAAACTGCCGGTCATTAATAACCACCCGAACAATGTAAAACTGTCGGTCATTAATAGTATCAGTATATATATTTGTACCAAACAGTATTGGTTTCACCACAGTCTATGCTTTGATATCAAATTATAACAATTTATGCAAGTAACAGTTCATATGTATTGGTTATGCTTGAACAATAAGTCATAACCTTTTTCAAGTTACAGATATCACGAATAATGGTTATAACAATTTCGTATAGCAATATACAAGACTTACATTTAATATAGAAATTATATGAAGTTGGAAAAACTTGCCTTTTATCACGATCGGCTACTTAGGTTATTTGAAAGTATATTCACCACCTATATATATTATAACAGTCATTAGAAATAATAGTAATTAATTTCTAATTAAAATACTAGTGTCTGGGTTGATCTTGGAGTCCTTTTGGTACTTTACAGCTTTATTGAATAGTTATCGAATTAGTTTTTCAATAATTTTATTGAAAAGTTTTAATATCTTATTCATATGCTTCAGATACTATTTATCATAATTTCTAAATGCTCAAAATAATTTTTAAATAATTTAATATCATTTAAAATAATTTTTGAGTTATTAATATTATTTTTAAATATTTAATTAACCATTTAAAATGATTTTTAAATCAACAATATTATATTTAAATAATTTATTTTATTTAATAATGATTTTTAAATCAGTATTATCATTTTTAAATAAATTATTATTATTTAAAATGATTTTTAAATCATTAATATTATTTTTAAGTAATTTATTATTAATTACTCTTATTATTATTAATATTTAAATATATAAAATATTAATAAAATTTTATGTCAAAGTATTAAAAATTATTTATTATAATTAAAGATGATTTTTTGAAATTTTTTATATTTTTTTAGTATTTATTTCTATTTATTCTAATTATTTTAATTAATAAAATTAATTTTCAATTACTGCCTGTCGCTAAAGACTTTTAACGACAGAAGTGTGGCTATAGGTGTTCTTGGCCCAGCCAAGAACACGTTGGTCAACGGCCTAGAGCTCGGTTTGACTCAATTTTTCTGGCAATCAACTTAGTTTCTGGGTAATCTAATCCGATGAAAATGTAGTACTGATGTACTAGTACACTTATATGGTCACTTTACTACTTAACAACATTCCTAAAAGTTCCCACGACCGGTCAAAGTAGCATCCTAACGCTGTTCTTGAAATTCTGGGCTGCCCAGAAAGAACCAGTCAACGACCTTTAGGGTCTTATAACTTTTTGGCCGGTTAACTTTTTGGTGTTCCAGTCGTCGGGATCTATAGACAAACTACAAGGGTACATGATTTGAGCAGTCATGGAGGCTATATGTCAACAAGCATCAAGATCCAAGCCTTCAAAAATCTTGTCAGGTCGCTGCTCAACATTTCTGGGTTACCCAGAAATGGAAACTGGACCGTCAACGTGGTTTGACCGTTCATATTTTCCGGCAAGTGATTTCATAGAGCTCGAGAGTGCTCTAGTTATATAGTATTCATGTCAGGCTACAACCTAATTAACATCTAACACCCAACCAGACCAACAGAAGAAAGATCCAGGCGGTCAAACCACCTGTCAGGTCGTGTGCTTAAGCTTTCTGGGTTACCCAGAAAGCAGTCGGTCATAGTCGGTCAACGACTTTTGACGGCTTATAACTCCTAATCCTATATTTCGATTGTCATTCCATCACTTCCAGGCTGTTAACAACATTACATACTACAACTAACAACTCTCAGAACATCTAAACAACAAACAGTTAACGAGATACAAGGGCTGACATTCGTTGTCAGACCCAATTTTTCAACTTTGATAGTTTGACTTAAAATTCTATTTTGATGCTTTTAAACGTTATGGATTTGTGTTTTAACAACCCAGATCACTAATTAACTTACTAATGAACATATCTAAACAATAACAACAACAATTTAACTTTCAGAATTTAAAATTTTAATTAGGGTTAAGTTTTAAACCTTTTTGATCAATCCTTGTTCTTTCTCCTTCTGTTCCCGATCTGGCTTGTTAGAGGTGGTTTCTGGACCAATATATGATATATATTTGATGTAAAATTCATGGGTTCAAAGTACCAACACTTATCATTATGTCCAAAGTTCTAGTGGGAGTTATTTAAGTTTTTCTTTCTTATTTTGACAACTAAGGCTAGATAATTAATGTGCTAGGGTGTGTTGTCATGCTAAGAGGTTGTAGAGCCATGGGACAAATCTTTTGCTTGCAAGCAAAAGATTTGTTCCTATCTTGTTTTGTAAGAAAACAAAATAAGGGTATTTTGGTCATTTCGCCTATACTAAGGGTATTTTGGTAATTTCCCATGTAAATACAAGGTTAATTTAGTCGTTTCCTATTATCCTTAGAACATTTAAAAACAATTAGGAACGATTAGAGTTTATAACCTATAATTAGGGTTTATAGTTTAAAAATTAGGATTTCATAATTAGGATTAGGGTTTTCTAATTCCTAGTTAGGGCTTCTTTACAATCTTTTCCAGTTAAATCTTTAATACATCATATTAAATATATGTATACAATAATATATAACATTATTAATGTTTCATGCTATAATTTCAATTTATTATAACCTTTAGGGTTAGAATTCCTTATTATAAATTAGGGTTTTACTTATAAAATCTTACATCCCATTTACACAGTTATATCGTATTTGTTTCTTTATAATTATATATATATTCCAATAATAATATTAAATACACATCACACAAGATATTAGTCATAGTTATATTTACTGTTTATATTAATATTCCTATTTAAATTTTGGAATATTAAAATCACCCCCTCTTATAAGAATTTTGTCCCGAAATTAAAATTACAGCTTATGAAAACAAATGCAAAAATTCTTCTCGCATCTTATCCTCCAATTCCCATGTAGCTTCTTCAATATCATGATTCTTCCAGATTACTTTAACCAATGATATAACCTTATTCCTCAACACCTGTTCCTTTCGATCAACTATCTGCACTAGAACCTCTATATATGATAAGTCTTTCTCTATCTGAACAGGTTCATAGTTTATCACATGCTTATAATCGGGTTTATACAAACGTAGTACAGACACATGAAACACATTATGGATGTGTCCTAACTCTTGGGTAAAGCTACCTCATAGGTTACCTCACATATTCTCCTTAATACTTGAAATGGGCCAATGAACCTCGGGCTCAGCTTTCCCTTTTTACCAAAACTAATTTTGCCTTTCCAAGGAGATACTTTCAGAAAGACATGACTTCCAACATTAAACTCCCTTAGCTGTCTGTGTTGATCTGCATATTTCTTCTGTCGGTCTTGAGATGCTTGTAACCGTTGTCGTATAAGTCGAATCTTCTCCGTGGTTTGTTGACTAACTCAGGTCCAAGCATTTGTCTTTCCCCAACTTCATCCCAGCATAAAGGTGTTCTACACTTCCTTCCATATAGATCTTCGTACGGTGGCATTCCAATGGTGGCATGATAACTGTTATTATACGCAAACTCTACCAAAGGTAACTGGTCCTCCCAACTCCCTTTAAAATCCATAATGCAGGTTCTCAACATATCTTCCAGCGTCGGAATGGTTCTCTCACTTTGGCCATCAATTTGCGGGTGATACGCTGTGCTCAATCTTAGCTGGGTTCCCAAGTGTGCCTGAAGACTTCTCCAAAAGTTCAAAGTAAACCGTGGATCCCGGTCTGACACTGTGGATACAGGAACTCCATGTCTAGAAATAATCTCTTTTATGTATAACTTGGCCAACCGATCGAGATTATAAGTAACGTTGATAGGTAGAAAATGAGCTGACTTGGTGAGACGATCAACTATTACCCAGATAGCATTGTAGCCTTTCTGAGTGACAGGAAGTCCTACCACAAAGTCCATAGTGATGTGCTCCCACTTCCATTCAAGAATTGGTAGAGGTTGTAGTAATCCACTCGGTCTTTGATGCTCAGCTTTAACTCTCTGGCGTGTGAGACACTTACTTTCCCATTCTACTATCTCTCTCTTCATGTTCGACCACCAAAAATGCTTACTCAAATCCTTATACATCTTAGTACTTCCCGGATGCACAGCAAACTTGGAAATATGGGCTTCTGCTAAGATTTCATCTTTCAATACTTGTACCGCTGGAACCCACACTCTATCTTCATACCTAAGTACTCCTTCCTTATCCAGTCAAAATTTAATGTTCTTCTCATGAGTTATCTCGGCCTTACATTTCTGACATGCTGCATCCTTCTCCTGCATCTCTTTGATTTTATCCAATAAAGTTAAGGCTGTTTCTATCACATATAACTTTTGATTAAAGTTAGCTGGAGATCTTACTTCAATCTCAAGTTTTTTAAATTCTTTTATCAGTGCCTCGTTGTTTGTAATGGTATTCAACCTTTCTTGATTCTTCCGGCTCAATGCATCTGCAACTATGTTGGCTTTACCAGGATGATATAGGATCTCATAATCAAAGTCCTTGATTAACTCTAACCATCTCTTCTGCCTCATATTCAATTCCTTCTGTGAAAAAATATACTTCAGACTTTTGTGATCTGTGTATATTTCACACTTTCCCCCATACAAATAATATCTCCATATCTTCAAAGTAAAAACTACTGCGGCTAACTCCAGATCGTGAGTAGGATACCTTTTCTCATAATCTTTAAGTTGTCGCGAAGCATAGGCGATTACCTTCCCATGTTGCATTAACACACATCCTAAACCCCTGTGTGAAGCGTCACTATAAACTACAAGACCCCCAGTTTCATCTGGTAATGATAATACTGGTGCCCTACTCAGCAATTTCTTCAATTCTTAAAAACTTTCTTCACACTTTTTCGTCCAATTATATTTCACAGTCTTTCAAGTTAAATTGGTTAGCATGGTTTCTATTTTGGAAAAATCTTTTATAAAACGACGATAGTACCCTGCCAATCCAAGAAAACTGCGAACTTCTGTTGGTGTTGTTGGTTGATCCCAATTCATGATTGTTTCTATCTTTGCTGGATCCACTGCTACCCCATTCTTATTAATTATGTGCCCTAGGAACTGAACTTCCTCCAACCAAAACTCACACTTGGAAAATTTTGCGTAAAGTTGTTCCTTTCTTAATATCTCTAATACCACGCTCAAATGTTCTGCATGTTCCTCCCGTGTCTTAGAGTATATTAAGATATCATCAATAAACACCACCATAAATTTATCCAAGCATGACTTAAACACTCTATTCATTAAGTCCATAAAAGCTGCTGGTGCATTTGTTAACCCAAAAGACATCACAAGAAACTAATAATGTCCATATCGGGTCCTAAAGGCGGTCTTTGGTATATCTTCTCTTCTCACCTTCAGTTGATGATAACTCGATCGTAGGTCAATTTTCAAAAAATGCTCCGCTCCTTTTAACAGATCAAATAAATCATCAATTCTTGGTAAAGGGTACTTATTCTTGATGGTCAACTTATTTAACTCCCGATAATCTATACATAATCTTAATGTCCCATCCTTCTTCTTTACAAACAACACAGGTGCTCCCCATGGTGAAACACTAGGTTGTATGTACTTCTTATCTAAAAGCTCTTATAACTGAACATGCAACTCCTTCAACTCTACTGGTGCCATCCTATATGGTGCCTTTGAAACTGGTGTTGTTCCTGGTGCAAGGTCAATCACAAATTCAATCTCCCTGTTAGGTGGAAGACCAGGTAGATCACTTGGAAACACATCCGGAAACTCATTTACTATAGGTATTTGGTTTAACTTTCCCCCTTCTTTCCTTGTATCCACCACATAGGCTAAATACCCTGTACCACCCTTCCAAAGCAATCTCTTAGCTTGTATAACATTTAAACATCGGACTTGCTTCGGTGAACAACTTCCCTTAAACACTACCTTTGTTTTCAAGGGTGTCCTTAAACTTACTTGTTTCCATTTGCAATCAATTACTGCCTTATGCCTACCCAACCAATCCATCCCCAATATTACATCAAACTCCCCTAGTTGTATAGGTATAAGGTTTACCGATAATGTATGCCCCTGAATTGCTACAATATAATTCTTATGTACTGTATGAACAGGGATTATCTCTTTGTTAGCAATTTCTATATTAAAAGGTATATCTAGATCCTCACATGGCATTTTTAATCTTTTAACAAAATCTACAGATGCAAACAAACAAGAAGCACCAGAATCGAATAACACATAAGCATTTACAGCATCAATTGGTATGATACCTGTCACCATATCTTGTGCCGCCATAGCGTCCCTCACTGTCATGTTGAAAGTTCGTGCATTCGGACAATTCTGAGTAACTCCTGCAGTCGCTGCTCCTTGTTTATTGTTAGAATTCTGACCTTCTCCCACATTCACCTTCTTGGGTTTTGGACAGAATCTTGACACATGACCCTCTTCCCCACAGTTGAAACATTTGATATTCTTTCCCTTCTCCTTCTTTTTGGGACACCAGTTGGAATAATTCCCATCTTCTCTGCAGGTATAACAAGTCATCCCTTTTAAAATAACATTCCCCTTTGTGATTCTTTCCACATGTCTGACAGCGCTCAAACCTTTGATTGTTGTTGTTGTTACCTCCTTTGTTGGCATTATTGTTAGGATTATAACCTCCTTTTCCAGGGTTGTTTGGAAAAGCTACCTCCCACCTTCTCTTATTATTGTTGCTGTTGCTCCTACTCGTGTTTCTTTTTCTAGTAATCACCCTCTTCTCCTTATTAAATTGTAATAAAGCTTCTCCTTCTTTCTCTGTTATAATAGCCTTCACCAGGATCTCCACAAATGTCTTCACCTGAAATGCCAATACTCTACTTCTAATTTGGGGTTTTAGTCCCCCTTCAAACCTCCTTGTCTTTCTCACCTCAGTATCTACCTGATGTGATGCAAACCTAGCCAACTCGTTGAATTTGGTTGCATATTGTGTAACTGTCATCTCTCCATATTTCAATTCCAGGAATTAAACCTCCATACGATCTTGCATTGAAGCCGGAAAGTAATTGGCAAAGAAAAACTCCTTGAATTTATCCTAATTAGTGGCACCTTCTCCAGCTCTCCCTTTGTTTGCATCCCACCAGTGGTTAGCTTCATCCTTCAGAAAGAAAGTAGCAAAGTCTACTTTTTGATCATCATTTACCTTTGCTACTTTAAACATCTTTTCCATCTCAGTAACCCAAGTCTGAGCTTTTATGGGTTCATCAGTTCCTCTGAACTCCGGTGGTCCCACTAATTTAAAGTCCTTCAACTGAGTTGTGGTTGGGTTATTGAGTGCAGCTGGTATCGCATTATCTTATCTTCCTTGTAAAGCTCCTACCAAAATATTTATCAGGGTTTGGGTAGGATTTGCCTCTTCCTGTTCCTCCTCAACTTCCCCACGAGGTCTTCTTCTAGGTGCCATTTATCTAAATATAACAAATAAGTAAGTATGAATACCAGTTTAATAATTAAACGTCCCAGTTCGATAAACAGAAATTTGTATTTCACATGGCAAACCTATATATACATATCTAGTGACTCATTTTAGATCACTAGTTATACACACAACAGAAAGTAAATTACATAGCCTATTCGACTAACGATTTATCCCTATCACTAGCTATATTATAGAATTTTTCCTTAGTCTAAAGTTCTTCCTTCTTTCTTGCTATCCTCCTTTTTAGCTTTTCTACCATCTTCTCATACTTCTTCAACCTTTTCTCCATGTACTCTATTTCCTGAGCGACCTTAGATCCTGAAGGCCATTCTATCCAAGTATGGATATGGAGTACTATTTACAACGGCACTACATCAATTACTGGCTCTGCTATGATCAATTGACGGTCTTCTGACATCTTACAATCAGATTTATAAAATAGATTAATATCTTATAAAATTATAACTTACTATTTTATTAGTATTCTTATCTATTAATTTTCCTAACAACTTTTCCTCTCTCGTAATAACTCAATTTGAGCTTATCTCCTTTATCAACTAAATACTTCCGAGGTTATAGCCTAAGGATTTCCTCCTAAGGTTTCTAACCTATGGCTCTAATACCAAATTGTGACGCCCCCAAATTCTCTACCTTGCCTGTAGCAGATTCGGTGCTCACGTAAATATTCTATAAGATAATAACTTCTATAAATCCAAAATTCACAGTATCCTAATTAGTTAAGAGTTCTCGTCATAACAATTACCGTATCTGGATACCCTCACTTGGATGTATAGATTTATAATCTTACAAATATTTCCTTCATATCAATAATTCCTATCTATCTGACATTCAAAGTACAAATGATAAGATTGTTCTTGGAACTGAGGAACGACCTCAGTGCTTACAGAACTCCCAAGATCATTTAATACCCTCATTCAGATGTATAGTTCATATAGATACTGTACTTGATATTATTCAACATGAACAAAGTAACATCATGCAACTAATAACTTAATCACATAATAATATTTGACTACATAACGTTCAATTATTACATCAGAGTTATACCAAATTACACTCTTTGTATTATAATAAACATTCGTTATTAAAAACAGACTTCTACCCACAAGTATTATTTCCTGAACTTCCCGGGATATTCAACGCAGCTGCAAAGGAAAAGAATATTTGCAAGGATGAGCTTTAAAATGCTCAGCAAGTTTTTCTAACTTCATTTAATTTCTATATTAAATGTAAATCTTATATATTGATATACGAAATTGTTATAACCATTATTCGTGATATCTGTAATTTGAAAAAGGTTATGACTTATTGTTCAAGCATAACCAAGACATATGAACTGTTACTTGCGTAAATTATTTTAATTTGATATCAAAGCATAGACTGTGGTGAAACCAATACTGTTTGGTACAAATATATATACTGATACTATCAATGACTGAAAGTTTTACATTGTCCGGGTGGTTATTAATGACCAGCAGTTTGACACTGACCGGGTGGTTGTATAGAACGATATGCATACTCCTAGCTGGTGTGGTTGGCCAAATCAACCCGGGTTGCTAAGTCTACATGACTGACAGACACTCGTAATATGTGGGATTTGACAAATCAAACCTCGGTATATAAATGTGGAAAATACTATGAACTTTATGTTTCTTTATTTCAGATATTGTGTGAGTATAAACTGTAATTGTTTAAAACTTGTTGAGCATTTTAAAGCTCATCCTTGCAAATATTCTTTTTCTTTGCAACTGCGTTGAATATCCAGGGAAGTTTAGGAAATAATACTTGTGGGTAGAAGTCTGTTTTTAAGAACGAATGTTTATTATAATACAAAGAGTGTAATTTGGTATAACTCGGATGTAATAATTGAACGTTATGTATTTAAATATTATTATGTGATTAAGAGTTGTATGATGTTACTTTGTTCATGTTGAATAATATCAAGTACAGTATCTATATGAACTATACATCTGAATGAGGGTATTGAATGATCTTGGGAGTTCTGTAAGCACTGAGGTCGCTCCTCAGTTCCAAGAACAATCTTATCATTTATACTGTGAATGTCAGATAGATAGGAATTATTGATATGAAGAAAATATTTGTTAGATTATAAATCCATACATCTAAGTGAGGGTATCCAGATAGGGTAATTGTTCTGACGAGAACTCTTAACTAATTGGGATAATGTGAATTTTGGATTTATAGAAGTTATTATCTTATAGAATATTTACGTGAGCACCGAATCTACTACAGGCAAGCCTAGGTCAACCCATGGCTTTTTACAACTTTTATAAATTTATATATATATATATATATATATATATATATGGGAAAAATGTAAGTACACAGCTGTGTAGTGCACTGTAGGCTATAGCGACGGTTTTTCAGGGCTGTAGCGATGGTTTGTCTGTCGCTATAGACAGAATATCTATGGCGACAGACAAACCGTCGCTATAACCCTAGAAAACCATCGCTATAGCCTACTGTGTAGCTACACAGCTGTGTAGCTACATATAGCCCTATATATATATATATATTTACATTCCAGTTCGGGCGTCAGAGTGAAAACCCATTGCCCTTTACAACTTTCGTATATATAATTATATATATATATATATTGCTTTACTCAGTTTATTAAATTGTTGCTGTAAATATTCATTTGATGTGAATCGGCACTGACATTTCTGCGGGCGGATTATTTTTCTTTAAATCTCATCAACTCTAGCTTTCAAACGGTTCAAAATAGGTCTAGACAGAACCGAAAAGCTAGAATGGCTGAGATTTACTTAAATCTGGCATTTTTTTAGTTTCAATTATGAAAGCTACCTCCCGGCCCTTAGATAGCTATCTAGTGGGAACGAGACACTTTGGATATACGCTAGCCAGGATTTACTGATGGATCCTCAGCCATTATAGCGTTTGGATATATTTTTGTATAAATTTGAGCTGTGCAGGGTTATTGGCTTCCCTATGTGAGCCTAGGAATTGTGGGATTCATGATCAAACAGATCGAAATCTGATTTCCACGATGGACAAACTCCACTTTACAAATGTACTGTGACACCCCCAAATCCGGGTACTTCATTTCCACACGATTTGGTGTTCACTTTTTAAATAAAACATACATCTACCCAATAATAAGGAATGCAAAATAAATTAAAACCTTATAATTAAATAAAAATCTTCTTTGTAAAAAGGATTACAACTTTGTCCTAAATATCACATGGTTTAATCTAACCTTAACTTAAATAATAATGCGAAAATAAAAACATAACATAAAGTCTTATTACAATCAAAATCAAAAGATAACAAGTCTTCACTTGTTCATCTTGCCTTTCCCTTTACTCGCTAACGGAGCGTCAACACTTTTAACCTTAGCTGTAATGGTTATTTAAATTGCAAGAGTGAGCAAACGAAAGCTCACTAGAAATATCAATAATATAACATAACAGAGTAGTTTCAATAGATTTGAATAACTTTTCTTTCATAAAGAATTGAACAATAATTCTTTCTTCAATATTTAGAATTTTGAATATTGAAATCATCTTAGGGTCGTAAGACCTTGAACTTTGTCCTAGGTTATAAACATTTATATTTAAAACCTTTAACAATCATGTAGACTATGGACTCTTAACTCGTACTTAGGGGGATCAGCCCTTCGTACCATGTATTGTACACAAATATTTAATGCTTTTGCATAGTAACCTCCCCTAATAAATAGGGTATTTCATCTTAGTATTTGATACAAGTCTGCACCAAAGAAAGTTTTGTTTGGATAGCTAAAAGAAAATTTGGAGTTCCAACTAGCATCAACTAAGGAGTTGTTGAATCGACTCACAATAATCAAGAATAATTCAATAATAAGGAATTATGAAATAACTTATGTTTTAGAATTTAAACTTAAAGCATACGAAAGATAAGATAGACCTTACTTGAACAATTAAGTCAAGGTCACTTTAATTAAATCATGAACTTTAAATAAGTACTTGTCTATTGTAGATATAAAAAGGCAATTTCAATAAATATTTGAATTTAAAACACTTGTATAATAATAACAAGGTTGAGTTTAGAAAACTTGCCTCAAGCGCAAGCTACATTTACGACTGACGACCTTTAACACTTCCTACACATATATATTTACCCATAATAATCTAAATTAGTTAACACATAACTAATTCACATAATTAGTTAACCCATCTAGGTTAACTCATTCTTTTATAATTATCAAGTTAATAATTAATTATCACATAATTAATCACACCACATAATTACACATTCAAATAAATAATTAAATAATAATTATGTACTTCATATTAATTAAATTATAATTAAACAAATTATAATTCAATTTAAACATTCACTTCAATTATAATTAATCAAATTATAATTACATCATATATTAATTAAATTATAATTAAATAAATTATAATTTATAATTAATCAACATGCATTTATTAAATTATAATTAAACATATTATAATTTAAACTAACATTTACTTTGATTAAAAATAATCAAACCGTATTCATTATAATTTAACAAATCATAATTTAAATTAAACCTTTACTTGTAATTATAATTAATCATATTATAATTACATATTATATTTTATTATTATAATGTATCACTGTTCATTTAGTATTTTAAATACAAAAAAAATTACATAAAAAAAATAAAAACATTTTCTTTTCTGCACCCCCCCCCCCTCGTCGGGGCGGGTATCACAGCCTTGATAAGCCCGCCGGGGCGGGCCCCCTGCAGCGAACGCAAACTGGTTTGCGAACTGTGCAGAGAAAAAGCCAATTTACTTATTTCTCCATACCAAATTCTAATTTCAGTCAACACAATTCATATAAAATTTTACAACAATAAAATTTAAAGGTTTTAACATGTCTTAACACATTGAATTATCAGAACAATTAATTTAAAACTCTCAATTTCATGATTTTTTGAAGAAAAATCATTGATAAGTGTTCTTGATGAAATTGAACACTAAAATTTTATTTCTACTTTAAAATACACAATTCAACACATATTGAATTCGTTTATAAACATGTTATCATTATCATACATAAATTTGTACAACAATACACAATTAAACTTAAAATTTTGATTTTAAAAGAAAACTATGCATATTTTCAAAATATTTCACTGTGATTTTTGATGAACATGAATCTCTCATGTTCATCCTATATCTATGAATTAACAACTTAATTAAGCATGAGATTCATATACAAGCATGCTATAGACATAATATGTATATATATATATATATATATATATAAATCATGTTTATACAAGTTTCATAAGAATTCAACTAACAGAGAACTTACATTTATGAAAAACATATAAACACAAATTTTATCAACTAAAAGATGAGAGTTATACCCTTAAGTTAGTGCTAGGAGAAAAGATGATGGTGTTGAATTTCTCAAACTTCCTTCTCCTTCTTCTTCTCTCTTCTTCCTTTTCTCTCTATCTTTTCTCTGTTCTTTCTTTGTTTTCTCTAACTGACTAACTCTTTGATTTTCTAAACTAACGTATATACCTATAATATACTTACATATAATATATAATTATAAGATATATAACTGCCAATACATAATGGGCTATATTAAATATAATAATCATCATTAATATTTATAAGTTACAAATTTTGAATTCAAAAAGCCATAACGCTTGTTTGGCAAAATTGCTTTATTTAAAAAAAATAGATTATTAGTAGTTAAGGTCTTATTTGGTAAAAGGAGTTTAAAACAAGTGTAAGGGCCCTGTTTGGTAACACTAAATTAAAACCCTATTCTTTTAATAATTTCTTTAACACATACTTTAAGTGTAACACTTTATTTAATTAAATCTTAACATTCTAATTAAATTAATAAAAGCTAACATCAATTAATCACATATAAATTATCACATAACAATTATAATTACTCGCTAATTATAATTTCATGTAACAATTATCACATAGACTTCATCTAATTTAATTATCTCAATTAAATTAGAACTATACCATAAAATTATTACACATCAATTAAATTAAATATTAAATATTTATTTAATTAATATATTACACTTAGTTAAATTACTCCACATCAATCACATAAATTATTTATTTATCTCAATAAATAAATTAATTAAAATATTTATTCAATTCAATAAATATTTAAAATTGATATAAAAATCTCATTCGTTACAATCTTCCCTCCTTAAAAGGATTTTGTCCGCAGAATCATAAAAAAAAAAAAAAAAAACATCTCATCTGTTACATTCTTCCCCCCTTAAAAAGATTTTGTCCCCAGAATCAGTATATAAGGGGTTACATAAATAATTAACCAAAAAATTGGGGATACGTCTTCATCATAACATCTTCGAGTTCCCACGTAGCTTTTTCAGCACCGTGGTTCCTCCAGATTACCTTAACAGAAGGTATCACTTTATTTCTATGTACTTGTTCCTTTCTATCAACTATTTGAACAGTCACTTCTTCATATGTTAAGTCTTTATCAAATTGTAAAGGCTCGTATTTTATTACATGTTTGTTGTCGTGTTTGTACGGTCGTAATACGAAAATATAAAATATGTTGTGTATATTATCTAGCTCTGGAGGTAACGCAACCTCGTAAGCCACTTCGTCCACCTTTCACAGTATCTCAAAAGGTCCAATAAATCGGGGACTCAGCTTCCCCTTCTTACCGAATCGAATTTTTCCCTTCTACAGAGATACCTT
The DNA here is from genome assembly GCA_020205555.1 of Panax stipuleanatus. Classification (NCBI taxonomy): domain Eukaryota; kingdom Viridiplantae; phylum Streptophyta; class Magnoliopsida; order Apiales; family Araliaceae; genus Panax; species Panax stipuleanatus. The sequence continues at coordinate 28,920,997 of CM035115.1, read as the reverse complement.
CAGGAAAACGAAGCTTCCTGTTAAGAATTCTCGATTCTGTCGATGTTGATCGACATACTTCTTCTGTCTGTCTTGAGCAGCAACCAATCTCGTTCTGATTAGCTTCACGATTTTGGCAGTTTGTTGTACCAGTTCTGGTCCCAACAGTTGACGTTCACCGACCTCATCCCAGCACAATGGGGTCCTGCATTTTCTGCCGTATAACGCTTAGTAAGGCGGCATGCCAATACTCGCGTGGTAACTATTATTGTAGGCAAACTCCACCGACAGTAGATGATCATCCCAGCCTCCTTTGAAGTCCATAACGCAAGCTCTCAGCATATCCTCTAGCGTCTGAATCGTTCTCTTGCTCTGGCCATCAGTTTGAGGATGGTACGCCGTACTCATTCGCAATTACGTTCCCAGACACTCTTGTAATCGCTTCCAGAAATTCGACGTGAAACATGGATCTCTGTCAAACACAATCGACACCAGAACACCGTGTCAAGAAATAATTTCCTTAACGTAGAGTTTTGCTAATTGATCTATGTTGTACTTAATCCTGATCAGTAGAAAGTGTGCTAACTTCGTTAGTCGATCCACTATCACCTATATCGCATCAAAACCCTTTTGAGTCACTGGAAGACCCACCACAAAATCCATTATGATGTGTTCCCACTTCCACTCTAGAATTTCCAACGGTTGTAGCAACCCGCTAGGTCTCTGGTGTTCTACTTTGACTTTCTGGCACGTTAGACACTTCGCCACGCATTCAGCAATGTCCCTCTTTATATTCGACCTCCAGAAATGGTGCTTAAGATTCTGGTACATCTTTGTACTCCCAAGGTGAATCGAATATCTCGAACTGTGAGATTTTCTCAAAATCTCCTCCTTAACTTCTGATACTGGTGGTACCCAGATTCTTCCTTCAAATCGTAACAGTCCTTTGTTATCGATCTTGAACTTAAACTTTGCACCATCAGCTATCCTCTTCCGGATCTTTTTGCATTCTTCATCGTGAAGTTGTGCTTCTTTCAATTTGTCTACTAGAGTAGAACCATAAGTTACTTGAAACAGCTTCTCCTTCGATTCCTTCGAATACTTCACTTCAAGTTCCAATCTAGCCATCTCTTCTATTAACTGGTCCTGATCAGTTAACATATTTAGCTTCTCCCTACCCTTTCTGCTCAAAGCGTCGACGACTACGTTAGCTTTACCCGGATGGTAAAGTATATCGCAGTCATAGTCCTTGAGCAGTTCCAACCATCTTCTTTGGCGCATGTTTAAATCCTTTTGTGTAAAGATGTACTTCAGACTCTTGTGATCTGTGTATATCTCACATTTTTCTCCATATAGGTAGTGTCTCCAAATCCTCAGAGCAAACACTACTGCCGCCAATTATAAATCATGAGTTGGATACCTTTTTTCGTAATCCTTCAGCTGACGTGATGCGTAGACAATAACTTTATCGCTCTACATCAGCACGCAGCCTAATCCCTTATGTGAGGCGTCACTATATACCACGAAATTTCCCGTACTATCCGGTAAAGACAACACAGGCGCAGTACTCAACCTCTTCTTTAGTTCCTGAAAACTCTCCTCACACTTTTTCATCCAAATAAATTTAACTATTTTACGAGTCAAATTCGTCAACAGAGTTGTGATCTTGGAAAAGTCCTGAATAAATCTTCGGAATAACCCTCCAATCCCAAGAAACTCTTTACTTCAGACGGCGTCTTTGGCTGATCCCAAATTATTACAGCCTCAACCTTCGATGGATTTACCGAAATCCCATCCTTGTTGATTATGTGCCAAGAAATTGCACACGTTCCAACCAGAATTCATATTTCGAGAATTTCGCATAAAGCTTCTCTCGTCTCAGTGATTCTAAGGTCAGCCTTAAGTGTTCAATGTGTTCCTCCTCAGTTTTGGAATAATCCAGGATGTCATCTATGAATACCACTACGAACTTATCTAGGAATGGCTTAAACACTCTATTCATTAAGTCCATAAATGTAGCTGGGGCATTCGTTAGACCAAATGACATCACCAAGAACTCGTAATGACCATATCGAGTTCTAAAAGCCATCTTTGGTATATCTTCTCTTCTTACCTTTAGCTGATGATACCCACTTCTCAAATAAATTTTCGAGAAGTATATAGCACCCTTCAGTTGATCGAACAAGTCATCGATCCTAGGTAAAGAATACTTATTCTTGATCGTAACTTTGTTCAACTCTCTATAATCAATGCAAAGTCGCATCGATCCATCCTTTTTCTTGACGAACAAAACTGGCGCTCCCCACAGTGAAGCGCTTGGTTGAATATACTTCTTGTCCAGCAGTTCTTGCAGTTAAACTATTAGTTCCTTCATCTCAACATGAGCCATTCGGTGCGGAGCTTTCAAAATCGGAGCAGTTCCCGACGCTAAGTCTATCACAAACTCTATCTCCCTGTCTGGCGGAAGTCCTGGCAAATAGTCCAAAAATACGTCCACAAACTCCCTAACCATAAACTCCCTAACCACTGATATCTCTTCTATCTTCGAACTCTCTTTACGAGTATCTACTATGTAGGCTAGATATCCCACACAGCCTTGCGTCAAAAGTTTCTTGGCTTGCATAATCGTTAGACAACTCGCTTGTCTAGGCAATTTGCTACCATAGAACACTAACTTTGATGGAGTTGTAAAGTTTACTGACTTCTTTTGACAGTCGATTACCGCCCCATGGTTGAACAACCAATCTATACCCAAAATCACATCAAATTCCCCAAGTTTAATCGGAATCAAATCTACCCTAAATTCTTGACCCTTAATGTCCAATCTATAGTTCTTGTATACAAACCTAACAGGAATAACCTCCCTATTCGCAATCTCTATGTTCAAGGGATAAACTAATTCCTCTTTAGGTAAGTCTAGGGTCTTAGTAAATTCATTAGATATGAATGAACTAGTAGCACCCGAATTAAATAATATAAAAGCATTTATACTATTGACTGGAATAGTACCTGACACCACATCCTTTGATTGCACATCATCCTGTACCGTCATATTGAATGTTCGGGCAGTGGGTTGAATAGCCTGCAATGGTGCAGCGATAGCCAAAGTGCTGCCACTCCCATTTCCTTCGCGCCTTGCTGACCCTACCGCTGGCTTCTTGGGGTAACTTCGGGCCATGTGATCCTTGGATCCACATGTGTAGCTAGCTCCCTTCTTCGGGTTCGGGCAATTCAGCGCAATGTGGCCTTTCTGACCACAGTTGAAGCACACCCGTCTCCCCTTCATGAACACTCCACTGTGATTCTTTTCGCATGTCACACATGCTTTAATCTTTTTCTTTTGCTAGTTTCCCTGTTGACTTCCAGCAAAGGTGTTATCATTCCACTTTCTTTTCTGGTTGATAGCCCCGCTACCACCAGCCTTGGTTTCTGTCTCATTCTTCTTCTTCTTTTCTTGATTAAATTTGGTCACCACGTCGCTTCCTCCTTCAATGAGTATGGCCTTTTCCAGCACAGCTGTAAACGTATTTAGCTGGAATATGGTGACCTTGCTGTAGAGCCAGGGCTGCAATCCTCGCTCAAACCTCCTCGCCTTCCTAGCATCAGTACTGACCTGGTATGTAGCAAACCTGGCCAGCTCGATAAACTTCGCGGCATACTCCGACATCGTCATTCCTCCTTGCTTAAGCTCTAGAAACTGGACCTCCATCTAGTCCTGCGAGCTAACAGGGAAGTACATTTCAAAGAACATCTCTTTGAAATGTTCCCACGGTATCACTCCTTCCACCTCTCTGGTCTTGTTGGCTTGCCACCAGAAACTAGCATCCGACTTCAACATGAAAGTCGAGAACGTCGCCCTCTGGTCTTCGCTAACCCTAGCCACTTCGAAGACCTTTTCCATCTCCATAACCCACGTCTGAGTCTCTATCGGGTTTACCGATCCCTTAAACTATGGCAGCCCTACTGCCTTAAATTCCTTGTAAGTCATGCCCTACACTTGCAGCTGATTTGCAAGTGATTCCATCAGCAGGTTCACCAACTGCTGAACCGAATTAGGATTCAGCCCATCATTATTGTTGTTATTATTGTTCGTCGAACCCTTGGGGTTTTGACATGTAGGTCTTCTTCTAGGAGGCATTTTCTGTTAAGAAATACTCTTATTAGATCTTTTACTTATTTCTTAAATATTCAAGTTCATACTAAAACATTTTAAATTAACTCTATTCACACTTGAACACATAACACGTCAATAAACTTCTTTATTCATTTATAGTCTTAAAAACATAGAATATATAGCATTTCTGCTATTTACATCATCTTTCCTGAACCAAAAAAGTTACAGGATTACATCATTATCTTATCCCATTATTTTCTCAAATTATGGGATTTACATTAATTTATAACATAAAGAGACACATAATATAATAACTCTACTGTATAGGCATGTTAAGACGTCGCACAGCCTCTCTGCGTTCTTCCTCTATCACCCGAAACAGCGTTCTACGTTCCACCACGTACCATGGTAAACCTTGGAACTGAGCTGGGTAATAGAAGACACGATCCTGGGCCATAGCTATAGCCGTATAGAAAGCGTATTCCGTTTCCCTCAGTTTGGCCCTCTTTGCTTCAGCTTCGTCTTCAGCTCGATATGCTCGTTGAATAGCCCTCAAGCTTGTTTCCTCCGCTCTGGCACACTTTGTTTACTCTTCCTGGATGTCGTGTTTCAGCTTCGCTAGTTCAGCCCGTGCTTCGTCTCTATCACTCTCCACGTGAATTAAATCCCACTTCGAGTTTCCTAGCTCACTATCAAGCTCTTCAATAGTCTCGTCTCGCTGCTGTATGGTAGTCCGGCTCTCGTCCACCAGTTTCTAAAGCTCTACGTTACGGTCGTAGATCGCCTTGTACATCTCAGCACTAGTAGAGTGAGGTGGGAATTCCTCCTCGAGATCTTCTTCCTCCTCTTCTGACTCATCCTCATCCTCATCCTCTGGATCAGATGTCGGCTCATGCTCTTGACCAGCTATGGTGATCAATGGAGATGGCTCCCTCCTAACCAACTGCTCCCAGACAACATGGATGTCTCGGGGCTCCTCGTCCCTCGGCATCTGAGGTAACTCCTCCCTAGCCTGACTGGACTCTCCAACGTTCATCATCCTGCCAAGAAAATTTTAAAGTTTAATTATTAAGTGATTATCGGTCGACACTCTTCGAATACTAGAACGTAAACACAAAGCACATAAGGTAATTTATTATCTTTACATATCACCACTATCTTTTCGATCTTCCTATGAGGATACTACCTAAGGTTTTTTCCCCCACCTAAGGTTCATAACCTACTGCTTTGATACCAACTTGTGACACCCCCAAATCCGGGTACTTCATTTCCACACGATTTGGTGTTCACTTTCTAAAGAAAACATACATCTACCCAATAATAAGGAATGCAAAATAAATTACAACCTTATAATTAAATAAAAATCTTCTTTGTAAAAAGGATTACAACTTTGTCCAAAATATCCCAGGGTTTAATCTAACCTTAACTTAAATAATAATGCGGAAATAAAAACATAACATAAAGTCTTATTACAATCAAAATCAAAAGATAACAAGTCTTCACTTGTTCATCTTGTCTTTCCCTTTACTCATTGACGGAGCGTCAACACTTTCAACTTTAGCTGCAATGGTTATTTAAATTGCAAGAGTGAGCAAACGAAAGCTCACTAGAAATTTTAATAATATAATATAACTGAATAGTTTCAATTGATTTGAATAACTTTTCTTTCATAAAGAATTGAACAATAATTCTTTTTTCAATATTTAGAATTTCGAATATTGAAATCATCTGGGGGTCGTAAGACCTTGAACTTTGTCCTAGGTTATAAGCATTTATATTTAAAACCTTTAACAGTCATGTAGACTATGGACTCTTAACTCGTACTTAGGGGGATCAGCCCTTCGTACCATGTATTGTATACAAACATTTAACGCTTTTGCATAGTAACCTCCCCTAATAAATAGGGTTGTTTATCATTGTATTTGATACAAGTCCGCACCAAAGAAAGTTGGTTTGGATAGGTAATAGGAAATTTGGAGTTCCAACTACCATCAACTAAGGAGTAGTTGAATCAACTCACAATAATCAAGAATAATTCAATAATAACGAATTATGAAATAACTTATGCTTTAGAATTTAAACTTAAAGCATATGAAAGATAAGATAGACCTTTCTTGAACAATTAAGTCAAGGTCACTTTAATCAAATCATGAATTTTAAATAAATACTTGTCCATTGTAGAAATAAAAGGACAATCTCAATAAATATTTGTATTTGAAATACTTGTATAATAATAATAAGTTTGAGTTTGGAAAACTTGTCTCAAGCGCAAGCTACAGTTACAACTCACGTTCTTTAACACTTCCTACACATATATTTACCCATAATAATCTAAATTAGTTAACACGTAACTAATTCACATAATTAGTTAACCCATCTAGCTTAACTCATTCTTTTATAATTATCAAGTTAATAATTAATTATCACATAATTAATCACACCACATAATTACACATTCACATAATTAATCAAATAATAATTATGTACTTCATATTAATTAAATTATAATTTAATTTAAACATTCACTTCAATTATAATTAATCAAATTATAATTACATCATATATTAATTAAATTATAATTTATAATTAATCAACATGCATTTATTAAATTATAATTAAACATATTATAATTTAAATTAACATTTACTTTGATTAAAAATAATCAAACTGTATTCACTATAATTTAACAAATTATAATTAAAATTAAACCTTTACTTATAATTATAATTAATCAAATTATAAATACATATTATATTTTATTAATATAATGTATCACTGTTCATTTAGCATTTTAAATACAAACAAATTTACACAAAAAAAATAAAAACATTTTCTTTTCTGCACCCCCCCCCCCCCCCCGCGCTGGGGCGGGTGTCACAGCCTTGATAGGCCAGTCGGGGCGGGCCTCCTGCAGCGAACGTAGACTAGTTCGCGAACTGTGCAGAGAAAAAGTCAATTTTGCTTATTTCTTCACACCAAATTCTAATTTCAGTCAACAAAATTCATATAAAACTTTACAACAATAAAATTTAAAGCTTCTAACATGTCTTAACACATTGAATCATCAAAACAATTAATTTAAAACTCTCAATTTCATAATTTTTTTGAAGAAAATCCATTGATAAGTGTTCTTGATGAAATTGAACACTAAAATTTTATTTCTACTTTAAAATACACAATTCAACACATATTGAATTCGTTTATAAACATGTTATCATTATCTAACATCAATTTGTACAACAATACACAATTAAACTTGAAATTTTGATTTTAAAAGAAAACTATGCATATTTTCAAAATACTTCACTGTGATTCTTGATGAACATGAATCTCTCATGTTCATCCTATATCTATGAATTAACAACTTAATTAAGCATGAGATTCATATATAAGCATGCTATAAACATAATATATATATATATATATATATATATATATATATATATATATAAATTATGTTTATATAAGTTTCATAAGAATTCAATTAACAGAGAACTTAAACTTATGAAAAACATATAAACACAAATTCTCTCAACTAAAAGATGAGAGTTATACCCTTAAATTAGTGCTAGGAGAAAAGATGATGGTGTTGAATTTCTCAAACTTCCTTCTCCTTCTTCTTCTCTCTTCTTCTTTTTCTCTCTATCTTTTCTCTGTTTTTTCTTTGTTTTCTCTAACTGACTAACTCTTTGATTTTCTAAACTAACATATATACCTATAATATACTTACATATATTATACATATAATACATAATTATAAGATATATAACTACCAATACATAATGGCCTATATTAAATATAATAATCAGCATTAATATATATAAGTTACAAATTTTGAATTTAAAAATTCATAAGGCTTGTTTGGCAAAACTGCTTTATTTAAAAAAAATAGATTATTAGTAGTTAAGGCCTTGTTTGGTAAAATGAGTTTAAAACAAGTGTAAGGGCACTGTTTGATAAAACTAAATTAAAACCCTCTATTTATTCTTTTCATAATTCCTTTAACACATACTTTTAATGTTATACTTTATTTAATTAAATCTTAATATTCTAATTTAATTAATAAAAGCTAACATCAATTAATCACATACAAATTATCACATAACAATTATAATTACTCGCTAATTATAATTTCATATAACAATTATCACATAGACTTCATCTAATTTAATTATCTCAATTAAATTAGAACTATACAATAAAATAATTACACATCAATTAAATTAAATATTAAATATTTATTTAATTAATATATTATACTTAATTAAATTACTCCACATCAATCACATAAATTATTTATTTGACTGTACCCGATACTTAGCTGGGGTTGAGGAAACTGCTGAATTAAACTCGTTTTGTACCCGATATTTCGCTGGGACTAAACCAACCGCTGAATTGAACTCGTTCTATACCCGATACTTTGCTTGGTTTGAGCCAACGGCTGAATTGGATTTGGTCTATACCCGATAGTTCGCTTGGGCTAAACCAACGGCTGATTTGAACTCGGTCTGTACCTGATACTTCGCTGGGGTTGAGCCAACTACTGAACTTGATTCGGTCCGTACCCGTTACTCCGCTGGGGTTGAGCTAACGACTGAACTTGATTCGGTCTTTACCCGATACTTCGTTGGGGTTGAGCCAACGGCTAAATTGAACTCGGTCTGTACCCGATACTTTACTAGGATTGAACTAACGGCTGAACTGGATTCGGTCTGTACCCGATACTTCGCTGGAGCTGAACCAACATCTGAATTGAACTCAGTCTATACCTGATACTTCGCTGGGGATGAGCCAACTGCTGAACTGGATTCGATTTGTACCCGATACTTCACTAGGCTGAACCAACGACTGAATTGAACTCGGTCTGTGCCCGAAACTTCGTTGGGGTTGAGCCAATGGCTGAACTGGATTCGGCCGGTACCTGATACTTCGCTGGGGCTGAACCAACGACTGAATTGAACTCGGTCTGTACCCGATACTTCGTTGGGGTTGATCCAACGGTTGAACTGGATTCGGTCTGTACCCGATACTTCTCTGGGGTTAAGCCAACTGCGGATCTGGATTCGGTCTGTACCCGATACTTCACTAGGGCTGAACCAATGGCTGAATTGAACTCGGTCTGTATCTGATACTTCGCTGGGGTTAAGCCAACGACTGAATTAGATTCGGCCTGTACCCGATACTTCGTTGGGGCTGAACCAATGGCTGAATTGAACTCGATCTGCACCCGAAACTCTTCTGGGATTAAGCCAATAGCTGAACGGGATTCGGTCTGTACCTGATACTTTGCTAGGGCTGAACCAACGGCACAATTGAACTCAGTCTGTACCTAATACTTTTCTGGGGTTGAGCCTACTGCTGGACTGGATTTGGTCTGTACCCGATACTTCTCTCGGGTGAATCAACGGATGAATTGAACTTAGTTTGTACCCGATACTTCGCTGGGGTTGAGCCAAGCGCTGAACTGGATTCGGTATCTACCTGATACTTCATTGGGGCTAAACCAACGTTAGAATTGAACTCGGTCTGTACCCGAAACTATGTTGGGGTTGAGCCAACGACTAAACTGGATTCGGCCGGTACCCGATACTTCGCTGGGGCAGAACTAACGACTGAATTGAACTCGGTCTGTACCCGATACTTCGCTGGGGTTGAGCCAACCGCTGGGGTTGAGCCAACGGCTGAACTAGATTCAGTCTGTACCCGATACTTCTTTGGGGTTGAGCCAATTGCTGAACTAGATTCGGTCTGTACCCGATACTTCACTGGGGCTGAACCAACGGCTGAATTGAACTCGGTCTGTACCCGATACTTCGCTGGGGTTAAGCCAACGGCTGAATTGGATTCGACCTGTACCCGATACTTAGTTGGGGCTGAACCAATGGCTGAATTGAACTCGGTTTGTACCCGATACTTCGCTGGGGTTGATCCAACTGCTGAACTAGATTCGGTATCTACCCGATACTTCGCTGGGCTGAACCAACGGCTGAATTGAACTCGGTCTGTACCCGATACTTCGCTGAGGCTGAACTAATGGCTGGATTGGACTCGGTCTGTACCAGATACTTTGCTGGGGTTGAGCCAGCGGGTGAACTGGATTCGGTCTGTACTCGATTTTTTGCTAGGGCTGAACCAACGACTGAATTGAACTTGGTCTGTACCCGATACTTCACTAGGGTGGAGCTAACGGCTGAATTGGATTCGGTCTGTACCTGATACTTCGCTGGAGCTGAACCAACGGCTGAATTGAACTCGGTCTGTACCTGATACTTTACTGATGTTGAGCCAACGGCTGAACTGGATTCGGTCTGTACCCGATACTTCGCTGAGGCTGAACCAACGACTGAATTGAACTCGGTCTGTACCCGATACTTCGTTGGTGTTGAGCCAACGGCTGAACTGGATTCGGTATGTACCCGATACTTCACTGGGACTGAACCAACAGCTGAATTGAACTCGGTCTATACCTGATACTTCGGTGGGGTTGAGCCAACGGCTGAACTAGATTCGGATTGTACCCGATACTTCGCTAGGGTTGAACCAACTGCTGAATTGAACTCAGTCTGTACTCGATACTTCGCTGGGGTTGAGCCAACCGCTGAACTGGATTCGGTCTGTACCCGATACTTCGCTGGGGCTACACCAACGGCTGAATTGAACTCGGTCAGTACCCGATACTTTGCTGGGGTTGAGCCAACGGCTGAACTGGATTTGGTCTGTACCTGATACTTCGCTAGGGCTGAACCAATAGCTGAATTGAACTCGGTCTGTACCCGATACTTCGCTGGGGTTGAGCCAACGGCTGAACTGGATTTGGTTTGTACCCGATACTCTAAAAGTAGCAGTTTTGTGCAGTTTGTCCTTCAATTTCCTCGCAGTTGGCATTGTTGATCTCCGAATATGACTTCGGTATGAATACCCAGAGTGTTCCCCTTTCTGTCAGAATTACGCTGCTTAAACGCACGATTTCAGGACAAACCGCTCAATCGTGTAGCGATTTTTCTTTAGATGTGACGCCTGAGGAGTGGGACCCATCTTGGGGAGCCACAGTTGGAGGTGCGGCTGTCGCATGTGGGTCTACTTCCACCTTGGTTTTATATTTGGGCAGCGGGAGCTCATTAGAAACATTTTCATTTTGAGTTTCAAACGGATTTCGATCTTCTTTTTCAGATCTACGTAGCTTGGGCAGCTGTTTTCTGATTTCGTCAGTTCCTACGCGTTCAACCCATCACATGTAACATTTTACATCCTTTTTTTCGCAAGTTTTGACCGTTACAAGCATGTGAACCACGAGGGGGCTTTTAGACACAATGTATAAACAATGTATGCCTATATGACCTGTTAAATTTTTTTTGACTACATATGTATGCATATCTTACTGTAATGCACGTTTGGATGTAAGAAAATTCAGATTCTGAGACAGTCATATTTTTCCTCTTTTTGATCAGTTTACTCATCATTTTTGAGGCCTAGTGAGCCTGGATTTTCAACTAAAGATGTCCATGGTAATTTGGCTACCATGTGAGTTTACTTTTGATTTTATTTCATAAATATGAACTGTTCTTATTTTTGAGAAGGTGCGCTACTGAATGGCCACCTAGACATGCTTATGTGCATGCGGACAGTCTATTTTATAAAGGAGACTCTGGCAAAATTTTTTTTAAACCCGAACATTTAATAAACATGTAATTTTGACTCTATTGGGGATTTTTGACTGAACCATACATGTTTTTAGAATTTATCTTTCGAAAAACATGTAGTTTTAACTTTACTAGGTATTTTTGACTGACCCATGCATATTTTAAGACATAGAGATGCGTAGAGTACTGATTTAAATTAATAAGCTACAGGTTTTAGGCTTACCACACCCTTTTTGAGGTCATTTGGAGACTTTGTATAGGTGATGGACCGTGATAGACCCGGCAGTGCTAGTAGTCGTTTCAGGTGTCAGATGTAAGAGGGCTTCTGATGTTCCTCAGCCACGTCCGGCTAGACCGCCTCGCAAATTGGCAGAGTCGGTGATTCATCTAGCTCAAGATGAACCACTGATTGACATTGATGATGAGCTGGCTACTTTTGCTGCTCCGGCTCCAGCTCAGGCTCCACGTGCGGAGGTTCCAGGCATTGTTGTGCCTACCTAAGAGCTGTTGAGCGACTTGAATCGCCATCCATCGAGATTTCTTCACGCCAATAAAGTGACTTGAAGTTTTTCTCTTCCTGGATTCTCTTTCTTTATTTTGCTATTCTTGGGGCATAGGTTTTTGACATGGGTTGGTTTTTGATACAGGTTCCTGGCTTTACGCAGCCTCGAGGGAACTGATTTAACGTGCACTCCCTGTATAATACTTTGCACGAGGATTATAGGGATATCGTTGATGGCTGGGGGTTCAGGCATTCTCCTCCATTCTTCCCCGCCATTGCCCTTGGGGGTATATAAGGGCTTTGTCTAAGCGCTGGTTCCACCTGCTGGGAGTATTTGCGACGGCACTCCAGTCGGACGGTCCAATCTAGTCCCTTGAGTATAGATACCTAGAATGAGCCTTTGCTGGAGCCTGCACCTGATGATCAGAGGGTTAGAGATCGCATTTTGAGGCGATTATTATTAGTGATCATCAGGGTTTATTTTATGGCGGACAACTCATCTACTGTGTCCTTTGCCCTGATTAGCGCTACCCGGCATGTAGAGCACCTCAGTGACTTTGATTGGGGTTCCTACACCTTTGCCTATTTTCTTCGGGGCATGCGCATGCTTTCGGAGGGTTCAACGAAGGCTTGGTTAGGGTTATACCCGTTTCTGCTGGTGAGTACATCTTCATTGTACCTTTTTGATTTCAGCATTTATATTTATCATTCTTGATCACTGAGGACTTTTGATATTGACATGGCCAGTTCTGGGCATTTGAGAGGCTTTCTTGCTTACGGCCTGCCACTGCTTTAGGTTTGGAGACCTATCCTCGAGGACGGCATTGACATCACTCGACTTTGACGGAGGTCCCTGTTGCTGAAGGATTTACTCATGCTCGCCTACAGTTGGAGCTTTTGACGACTAGATCAATCTTCTGGGTGCCGTATACCTCTGAGTTTTTGACCATCGAATTCGAGGGAGGCTTTCCCACTGGTCGATAGTTTGCTTTGTTGACCCGCAGAGTCCCGATTTTGACAGAGGGAGGATGGGAGGTCTATTTAGGAAAGAGTGCCATCAAGAGTATTACAGGTGAGATCTACATTCTTATTGTTCCTCTTGCTTGGCATCATTGGCCGTTGATTATGCAACTGACAAAGATTCCCATGGAGGGCATAGATGGCTTTACCCTATCAGAGGGCCCTTATAGCCAAGAGGCATTCAGCAGATGGTGGAGTCCTCGCAGTATTGGAGCTAAGACTCGTGCTGCCTAGTTCATGGCAGACATGGTGCCAGGGTCCGTGATGATGACAGACTGGATAGCTTGCCTCAAGGAGCCGACTCATTTGGACCAGATCACAGGATTGACCCAGCAGCTGGTGAGAGCTCACCTATTTATCAGGTATCTTGCAGAGAGCCGTCAAAGGAATCTTCTTTTGAACCGTCCAGCTCATGAGCGGGCCCCTCTTTAGGTACATTTTCTAGCAATTTTGCAGGGGCAGATCCTCGCTTGTACCACCCAGATATGCCTGATGATAGCGGTTTTGGGTCCACGGAGGACATTGAGCAGGTTAACCACCTGAGCGTAGATATCTTGGATCTTTTTGGATAGCTATTATAGCTATATCTTTTGGTTGGCCACTGTTTTGGCTTTTGGGCGGCTGTACCCCATTTTGATAGACCACTATTAGTAGTTGGGTGGTGGTGCCCCATTTCCCTGTACTTTTTATTTTGCTTTGTATTATTAGACAGGGATGATGCCCGCAGTAGATAGTTTGTTGTATATGCTCATGATATTTTCTATCTATCGCATCATGTTTATATTTGTCATTATGTATGTATTATGTCATATGTATGCATTTAGACAGATGAGTTCAGATTTAACCCCTGGATGGTTTTGTGGTACGGTGACACAGATGACGTCGTCTGCGGTTAGTCGTATCGAGCACTTGCCACAATCTGAGGTGACTTCATCATTGAGGTCGTGGTACGAGAGCCTGCCTTTCTTAGCCAGAGGGACAGTAGACCAGATGTTGGGGCATTCGTTTGCCCTTGCAGATTTTTAGGTGCCATATGGGTTTGTGGATGGCATACTATCCTGCTGGATACCCAAGAGGAAGGTGTTTTGCATTGGGCGATATGAGCTGACGTCAACTCTGGAGGAGTACGAGCTGCTTACCGGTCTGGCTTTGGACTTGTCGTGCACCCGCACTGCTGTTAGTGATATGCGAAGACCATTCCCTGCGAATGTCCTGTCTTCGCCAGAGGGTAGTCGTGGAAGAGATTGTATCTTGTCGTGTGATCTCGATTGACTTCTTAATTGATCATTTTGGGGAGCTTGATAGCTACGACAATATGTTGGAGATTTTATTATTTCAGCAGAGGCGTGGCATCTGGCCAGGGTAGATATTCTACTGATGTGCATCGTGGCATACGTCTACATGCCGCTGCACTTGGATCACTTGGATGTGGGATTACTGGTCGTGGTTCGGGCCCTTAGACAGGGTAGTACCATCATCCTGATTATATTGGCTGAGACGCTGCGGTCAGCCACTTACTGTATTACCCACCCAGAGGGGTTCTTTAGAAGCAGTTTGGTCTTGCTGTACATATGGCTAATGTCCCATATCCGACCGATTGGATCTTTCAGGTATCATGGGTATTATTTTTCCCATGATATATCTATGTCCTACTCCTTTCAGCCGGCGGAGTGTACCGATGCAGAGACATGGTCGGCATTTTTATCGAATATTGATAATCCATTCTTGATTTTTCCATGCTCAGGGTTAGCCTCCCCATATAGTTTCATCACCCATGCACCTAGTATAGATTACCTTCCCCTAGCGGGATTGAGGGGAGTGACTACTTATCATCCCTTGGCTGTTATGAGCCAATTTGATCAGTTCCAGAGCCTGCACATATTTGAGGGGTCTGCTGATCAGAGGGTGTCGGCTTCGTCTATGTCATCTACCGACTTGGTTCGAGTATATGAGTGTTGGACTCACAGAGGGAGGGCTGATTTCTCTAGTAGCCATCCCGACCGTTCTCCAGAGTATTCTGCATGGATGGAGGCAGATATGGCAGCAGCTGCATTTGTTCCTTTAGCTCCTATTGTAGATTCAGATGAGGAAGAGCCTATGGAGGATCCTGAGTCTCCTACCGAGGATGAGCTATTTGTGGGTTTGACAGCGGCACTGATAAGTGATCCACCGATTATTCCTGCAGGCACAGATCTGGCTTTGGCGGACTCGCTATTTAGGATGACCTTTGAGAGAGATTCGGCTAAAGCACAGATGTTGACCTCCTTGTCTGGCAGAGATATAGCATTAGCTGAGAGAGATGCGCTTTGAGTCGCTCAAAATGCTGGCTTAATAGAGAGAGAGGAGCTCCGATTTGTTAGAGATGCAGCTGTTGTGGAGAGGGATGAGATCCACTCAAACAGAGATGCAGCCTTTGCTGAGATCGAGGATACTTTGATTGCTAGAGATGCAGCTTTTGCGGAGAGGGACGAGGCTATAGCTTCCCATAATTTCCACATTGCTGACAGCACTGCTCTTTGATCTTATACCCATGACCTGATTATCAAGATGAGTGCATATATTGACGACTACAGTGCCACACTGTAGATGACTGTGGAGGTTTTGAGCTGTATGGAGGCTGAGGGTATTGCATTAGCAGCTGCTCCTCCATCTTCAGAGAGAGACATGGTGGCATTGCTGGCCCTCTTATCTTTGGGTCCATAGACTAGCTTTGTTTTTCCTGCACAGACTAGATCAGCCATTTTTGTTATGTACAAGGCATTATGTATATATCAAATAGTTTTATATATATCAGAGAAATATATTTTTGATTCACTTCCCTGTTTAGAGATGTATGGTCATTGTTGAGTGATTACCACTTCTTTCATGACTCGCTATTGTTGATGTATCTTGAGCTTCTCTTTGATGGACTGATAGTTGAGATGTCAAAGAGTATCTCAGATGGGCCTTTTGATCAAGGCATCTTGATAGTTCTTAGGTTTTGTAGGGTTTTGGTGTCTTGAGGCTAGTTTTTTTTATTGGTTTTTGGTTTTTTCTTGAAGGTCAAACCACGCCGTAAATGACTGCCTACATACTCCCGGGTTGAGGGAGATCAGGTCATTCATAGTTCCGGCTTTCTAGTGGAAAAACTGAACCTGATTTGATTTATAGGACCCGGATACGGGTATGCATGTGCTTCAGACATAGTACCTTTTTATGATGTTTGAGTTGATGAGTTGAGGAAATTCGTTCCCGTCCATTTCCTGTAATCTGATAGCTCCTCCTACCAACACCTCTTTGACAATGAAAGGGCCTTCCCATTTCGGGGCGAACTTTCCTTTGGCTTCATCTTGATTGGCCAGGATTTTCTTCAGCACCAAGTTATTTTCTTTGAATTGTCATATTCGGACCTTCTTGTTGTAGGATCGAGCAATCCTTTGCTGATATCACTGTCCGTGGAAAATGGCTGTAGCCTTTTTTTCATCTATCAGGGACAGTTGGTGATATCGGTCTTGCAATCATTGGTCTTCGTCTATTTGTGCATCGATCAATACTCGCAAAGA
The DNA here is from genome assembly GCA_020205555.1 of Panax stipuleanatus. Lineage (NCBI taxonomy): Eukaryota > Viridiplantae > Streptophyta > Magnoliopsida > Apiales > Araliaceae > Panax > Panax stipuleanatus. The sequence continues at coordinate 28,904,200 of CM035115.1, read as the reverse complement.
TTCCATATTTACTTCTATGGGGAGGACTACTTCCATGCCATAGACCAATGAATAGGGGGTAGCCCCAGTAGAGGTGTGCATTGATGTCCTGTATGCTAACAGGGTCAGAGGTAACAGGTCATGCCATTCTTTGTGATTGGCGAACATTTTCTACATGATCTTTTTAATGTTCTTGTTGGCCGCTTCGACAACAACATTCATCTTGGGCCGATAAATGACGGAATTGAGATGCTTGATGTGGAACTTACCACATAGTTCTATCATCATCTGATTGTTCAGGTTCTTGGCATTGTCTGATATGATCACCTCCGGTTGTCCATACCGATAGACGATATTATTTCTGATGAAACCAATGATGACCTCTTTCGTGACTTTGGAAAAAGAAGCTGCTTCAACCCATTTGGTGAAGTAATCGATCATGGTAAAGATGAATCGATGACCATTGCTGGCTTTTGGTTCTACTGGACCAATCACGTCCATTCCCCACATGGAGAAAGGTTATGGCAAACTCATATTGTGTAGCTCATTCAGAGGAGCGTGTATGTCATTTCCATGTACTTGGCATTGAAAGCATCTCCTCACGTAATCGTCGTAGTCAGCTTTGAGAGATATCCAATAATGCCCAGTTCATAATATCTTCTTGGCCAGTGGATGACCGCTCATGTGTGGACCACAGACTCCACCGTGGACTTCATCCATCAGTCTCTGGACTTGATCTTTATCAAGGCATCTTAACAAGCCTATTCCAACATCTCTTTTGTAGAGGGCATCTCCGCTTAGATAGAACTTCATAGCCATCTTGTGAATTCGCTTTCGTGCGGATTGGCTTGCACCAGCTGGTGTAGATCCATCTCGTAGATATTCCTTTATGTCTTGATACCAAGGCTGCCTAACATGAGGTATTTCATGTAAGAACCCGAATTTTCAGATATTATTAAATAAGGATTTAATAAATAAAATTCTTAAATTGTGAGATGAGTTCGAATACTAATATATATATGTGATATGAGGTATGTGGTATTATATTACATAGGATAATATGGACTATGTAAAATGTGTTTTTGTGATTTATAAATATATTATTAATATATATTTGTTACTTATCGTAGAGACGATCCAGTTGAGATAAAGGAGGTGGATAAATTCCTATTGATATTAAATAATTTATAGAATTATTTTATCATAGTAAGTTGGTGACATTAAATATCCTTAATGTATAATCACCGTATTCTTGAGTATGTGTATTAATAACTAGTATGTTTATAATATAGGTTATTAATAGCACTTAAGCTATCCGTGAATAGGTTTGGATAGTGAAGCATGAGTTAGTTAAGGAATTAACTAATAAGAATAAATATTAGTTAATATAAGTTGTGAGTTATATTATGGAATAATATAATGTCAGTATTGAATCTTAATTAACTATGATGATATAGTACAATGTTTAATTTACTTAAGTAAAGGAGTGAATTAATATATATACGTTATTAAAGGGAGATGGAAATCATTATATCTTTAAATGAATATTTGAAGAAATTGTTTTGGGAACAATTTATAGAAAAGAAAGAGAAATAGTTATTATATATTTCTAATAAAGGATATTAAAATAATTTCTAATATTGAATTATTTTAATAAAAGGAGGAAATGTTATTTTTGAATAATAATATTACCTTATATGTTTTTGTATGAGGTGTGTTTGATTAATATGGTAAATATATTAAAACGTATTTTCTATATGTAATTAAATTGATGGAAATAATTTATTATAATAGAAAATAAACTTATTATCTATTTTCTATATATAATATATGTACATGTGTCGTACATATAGTTATTTGATATTATATTAAAAATAATATCACGAGACAATAAGTAAATTATTTTCAAATAACGAATTTGCTTATTTGGAGAAAACATAATATTTTATGATATGGCTAAATACATAATTTTAAATGTATTTTCAAGGGAGTTTAATTAATGAAAGGAAACTAAGTTATTTTAATATATTAAATAACTTAAGTTATTATTTGATCGTGAATATTATTATTAGAATAATTAATAGAGTATATATTAATTATTATAAGCGTAAAGGTTATACTTATTATAAGTATAATTAATTGAAGTAATTTAACATTTTAATAGCTTGAGTTATTATATTTCCGTAAAGGTTATATATAATATTTGAATATTCGATTTGTAAAATATTTATATGTGGACCTTGGATTTAATAGTTCTAATTTAATTGAACATGTTATAAGTAGTAATGTGGTGAGTGAGAATAATGATAAGCTTAAGTTTGAGCTTGTGAGAGATGCCTTGTGTGGCACAATAATAGATTTAGTAATGAATTGACTAATTTAATGATGGAGGAATTATTAATTAAACAATTAATCTAAATTAATTGTTAATTGTTATTATGATAGTATGTTATATTATTATGGCTAGTGATAATATAATAATAAGGAAAATCGATTATAAGTATAATCGGATTTGTGATGAGATAAATTGTCTTCTAATATTAATTATTGTTATGAACAATATACTATTATCAAGTAATTATTTGATAATATGATTAATGAGTAAATGATTTATAAATATAAAAAGATTTATATTTATTTAACGTGATAATAAATCATATAAAGTGTTAATCAATTAGCGTGGGAATTATAATTCCATGGATTAATGAGAAATGGATTAATTAATATTATTATTAATTAATTGATAAGATAAGTAATTTATTAATTTCTATGTGCAACCATGCGATATTAAAGTATAACGTATGATAGTTAACTATATGTTATGCGAAGTATAAAGTGCAATGCGACTATACTATATATGAATATAAACTATATAGTAAAGTTATTGAGTTGTAATAGGTACATGAAATGTGGGTGTGACAATGTGTATATTAAGTATACAATAAAATAATATATCATAAAGATATGGTAAACAATTATTGAATTTAATAATAAAAGAGACAATACACTATGATGATACCCGGTAGAATTATATTCGGTGTTAATAAGATGTACATGGATTATATATTGAATATATGTATCCCTACTTGCTACATTGTAATATTAGTTATATATTGAAAGTACATTGTGACTCAAATTATAACATAAGTATATGTTATGTGTATAATAATTTAAGTGTTGTGTGTTGCTAGAATGCTGAGTATGTGCCTTGTCCCATAATGAGAGGCACATTTCCCTCTCACGTGAACTCTATGGAACAAGCTACTCTATCTCTTCTCTCATTTTCATCAATCCTAGCTAATGAGTGCAAGAGTGGAGATGATGATGAGATTTACCAACTCTCACCAACTCTTTCTTATCCATTGAGCTTTCTTGCAATCCTTTGAATTAATTTGGAAGGTAATTGAGTTGTCTGGATATCCATTTGCCTATATAAGGAACTCTCTTCCTTCTCTATTTCAATTGCTGAGAATTGCTTAAGTTGAGAGCATATAGAGGGTGGATACTTGTGTACATATTAGTAGAGGAAGTGAGGATTAGCAAGTTCTAATTGAATGCTGACAGAGGTATAATCCCTCCTTCATTGTTCTTCATTTATATTTTACTGTCAACTTTTCGGTTTTAGAATTGAGTATGAAATCCATGATTATGTGATCAAGCAATGTTTGTTAATTGCTCCTTAGTTGCTATACTAGCTTATACATATGTTTAGACTGTCATATGGCTGATTAGAATCAAGTTCGTATTAAGTTTATGAGTTTGGCTTGAGGTACTGCCGAAGCAGAAGCTGCTCTGTTTCTGGCCGACCAACTGCGCAGCTGCGCCAGTTTTGTACTGGCCAGCAGCGCAGCTGCGCCGGTACCAGACGTTTTGTTGGCCAAGGCCCTGCGCAGCTGCGCCAGTTTTGAACTGGGCTCTGCGCAGCTGCGCCGGTTCCAGATTCTGGAATTTCGTTTTCTGTTGCAGGTTCTGTTATGTACTAGCTTATGGCATGTTATTAGGCAAGTATAGGAACATGATTAAAATACATACATGAGTGCAATAACGTAGTGTGAACAAGTATAACTGTGTGAGTACACTCAATTGAAGAAAGGATTTAAAGTTTACAAAATGAACTTAGAATTTTTAAAGTAAACTTGTCGTGAGCATATATGTTCCATTGTATATTCTGAGTTTTGTGAGCATGACCGTATGGTTTTTATTGACATAAAATGTATGTTCAAGGTGTTGAACACACTAGCATACGTGATTGATAAATTCAAGTGATTTCAAAGGTGAAACTTAAGGACTTTTTGAAGTGAACTTGACCAAGATTTAGGTCTTGTAATTTCTGACCGTTTGAATACATTTATGTGGTTTAGCTAAGTGTTCAAGAGAAAGTGAGTTATGATTTCAAGACACTTTGGTTATACTAAATGACCTTTGTGGACTTCGTGTACTTTTCAATAAAAATTTAGAGTTTGAAGACTAATATCATCAAACACCGTGCGAGTTACGTTCTAAGCATGCAAGCATGAAGATTAGGAGTCCATTATGCCTATAGACATATTGACATGAACATCATTGTTTATACATGGATTTTTGCATATGCACGCTTATTCATAGAAAATGAATTTCTAAAGCATAGACTATGTGATTAAAGTGTACATGAGTAGTATACGCACGAGCATGCTTACTACATATTGTTAAGCCTCTTTATGTAGTAATATGACATTAGTGGTTTACCCTTGAGGCATGAACTTAATTTACTTAAGGTATATGAAAGTCCGACATGAATGCCATATGATTTTGACTTATAATGAGCATGCTAGGTTTTAAAACTTGAGTTAATGCCCTTATATACATGTATACATGATGAACATAGTAGCCTTGCATGACTAGTTTAAAGTATGACAAGGATTTTGAAAGGTGAAACTTAGAAAAGTTTGAATGTAATGGTTTCGATAAGGTTTGAGAAACATGAAAACAATATAGATCATGTATCTATGAGCTTTAAATACATGTCGAACACATAGCGAGTCGAGTAAAGGTGTATGAATGTTGATATTAAAAGTATACCTATACTAGCTATTATAGGAGTATGTTAAGAAAGTGAAACAAGGTTCTAAGAACCAAGTTAGACAACAATGTAACCTTTATTATTACATTGACAATGTGTGGTACATATAACTAATGAGTGTGATCTCTATGATTAATATAACTGTGTAGGATTACACAAAGTGCAGAGATTCTTAAGCAGTTAAGTCGTAGTTGTTAAACTACGAATCAGGCAAGTCTTTCAGTTCCTATTTGATATATGAATTCAATAACTGTTAGTTGAATTATATTATGCTGTGATAATGTGAACTTATATATGAACTGTATATGAGATATAAATGAGATTGAAAGTTGATCTTTGATGATATACTTGTTATGTGAAAAGTAACATGCGTAGTAAATATAAACTGTTTATAAATGCATGAACTGAGTATGATGTTATATGCTATGTGATGCATGAGGACTGTTAGAATTGCTGAGCTGTCGAGCTCACTCTTGCAAATAACCACTTTTGCAGGTTAAGGATTCACGGTAAAGATTTCGTTCTTCTTGATTGATAAAGATAGATAGTATCGCATTGAAGAATATTACTTAGATTATTGTCTGGACCATATTTAGATTCTAGATGATGTACTCGATAGTTGCTTACACTGTTTAATACTTGTTGTATTGTAAAAATGTATTAGTTAATACATAGAGGATATCGAGTTGAGTTGTAAACGTTATACGATAACTCAAATAGGATGAATCATATTATAAAGTTGATTCAGGGATTGTAATTGATTCAAGTTATGGAATCAATAAAAAGATTTTTATTCAAAGGATATTGAAAAGTTTAAATTATTCCGCATTTTAGTAACATCGAATATGATGTAAAGACGAGATCTTGGATATGAATAGAATTTATATTTTAAATTATAATAAACAAAGTTGTATTCTTTTACTAATGATTAAAAGATGTAATAGTTCGATGATAGTAGTATCGTGACTGCACCGAATTCGAGGTTTCGAAGGAACGTGGATTTGGGGGCGTCACATTTCATCTAATACTTTTCCAATGTAATTCCCGTATGTCGGGGCTTTCTGAACTGTGAATTTGATGCAAGGAATCTCACTCCTATTGGATATGCGGATTAAGGACGCCAAGGTTGCCAATGCATCAGCGAAGTCATTCCTACCTCGAGGAATATGGATGAAAGCTATGTCTTCAAACTCCATAGATATTCTGACGACCTATCGATGATAGGGCAGCAAATGCAGCTCTTTGGTGTGATATGCCTCGGTGGTTTGTCTGATGACCAACTCAGAGTCTCCAAAGACCAGTAGGTTTTTGATACCTATAGATTAGGCTAGTTTTAACCCCATTATACAGGCTTCATACTCTATCGTGTTGTTGGTGTTGCCAAATTGAAGTTTGGTAGCCACATGATATTGTTCTCTTGTACCAGAGATAAGGACTGCCCAAGCTCCGGCACCTTCCATGTTTACTGCTCCGTTGAAATACATTTTCAATGGTTGGACTATATTCTCTTGCTGGAGTTGTTGAATTGTCATGATTCCATCATCTGGGAAATAAGTCTCTAGGGGCTCGAACCTTCCTGAAGGTGCTTTAGCGAATTGATCTGCCCTTGATTGACTTCTGAGTCACGTAGACAATGTCAAATTATTGTAGGATCAACTGCCATTTGGACAGTCGACAGTTCAACATTGGTTTATTGAATACATATTTGAGTGGATCCATGCGGGATATGAGGTAGGTCGTGTGCCCATGGTGGTATTGTTGTAACCTCATGGCGGCCCATGCTAATGCACAACATGTTTTCTCGATCAGGGTGTATTTCTTTTCACCACTGCTGAATCTTTCGCTGATGTAGTAGATGGCTCTTTCTTTGCTACTATCATCTTTCTGTCCTAGCATGCAGCCCATTACATTGTCATTGACAGACAGGTACATGAACAAGGGACTCCATCCCTTGAAGGTACCAATACTGGTGCTTCGATTAGCAGCTTCTTGATGGCAAGGAAGGCTTGTTGACAATCCTGATTCCATTTGGTGGAGGAATTCTTCCTTAGTAACTTGAATATGGGCTCATAGGTTGTTGTGAGCTGGGAAATGAATCGGCTTATGAAGTTGATCCTTCCCAGAACCCACGTATCTCCTTCTCTGTTCGAGGTCCTAGCATCTCAATGATGGCTTTGATCTTTTCACGGTCTAGTTCGATGCCTCAATTACTCACTAAGAATCCTAGCAGCTTGCCTGCTTTTACTCCTAAAGCACATTTGGCGGGATTCAGCTTGAGGTTGTACTTGCGCAACCTGTTGAACAGCTTCCTGAGATGGTCGATGTGATCATCCTTCCTTCAGGATTTAATAATGATGTCATCCACATAAACCTCTATCTCTTTGTGCATCATGTTATGAAATAGGTCCATCATGGCTCGCTGATATGTTGCTCCGGCATTGATGAGGCCGAAGGAGAGTTGTCTATAGCATAAGGTTCCCTAAGGAGTGATGAAAGCTATTTTCTCACGGTCCTCTTTAGCAACCATGATTTGATTGTAACCAGCAAAGCAATCTACAAAGGAATACATGCCATATTGTGCAGTATTATCGATCAGGATGTGGATGAAAGGTACCAGGAAATTTTCCTTAAGGCATGCCTTGTTCAAGTCCTGATAATCCACACATACTCGTACCTTAGCTCCGGGCTTAGGCACGGGAACTATGTTTGAAAGACACTCTGGGTAGGTTGATACCATGATAATCCTGGCTTTGAATTATTTAATAATTTCTTCTTTAACTTTCAGACTCCATTCAGGTTTCACTTGCCTAAGCTTTTGTTTGACTGGCTTGAACCCGTCTTTAATGGGCATTTAATGGATGACAATGTCAGTGGATAGGCCAATCATGTCTTCATGTGACCATACAAATACATCCTAGAACTGTGTTAGGAGTTCGATCAGGTCGACTTTTTGGTCTGGTGTGAGGTCTAAACCTATCTGGATTTCTTTGATATTTTTGGAGGTTCCTATGTTGATAGTGGTGGATTGGTCGAGGTTTGGTTTGGGTTTGTCTTCAACCCATTCTTTGATTTCCTCGGGCACCTCATAGTCATCTTCCTCCTCTTGATCAATATCCATTAAGTCGAAGTTCAGTTCTACATCAAAGTCGTAGTCACTTTGACAGGTTGGCATCTTATCAGTATAGACAAACACATCTAACGCTTGAGTCCTGAAAAAAAGGCTTTCATCTTAGATATATACAACTGCTTAAATATATATAGCATTCTGCAAAGCATGACAAAGTTGCTGCTATAGCTGTGCAATTAAAAGTAAGCAGTAAATGAAAGCAGGATTAAAGGGCAGATTGACTCTCTCTGCCCCTTTACCCTTTTCAATCTAGGTAAGAGACACTGTTCCAGTTATCCAAGGTCAGATCCTCATGAACTGGGAGGATCAGGGATTTGTGATTATCTGTCTCATCTTGGATGATGACTGAGACATCCTTTATAATAGGGTCGGGGTTTTTCTTTGAACTGCCCCCTTTTTTCTTCTTGATACAAGGAATTTAAATCTGATCCTCGTCTTCGTTGTCTGGGATCTCATCATTCATACCCTCATAGTTTATGATGACCCGCATGTTAGCGAATGGGTCTCGTCCTTCGTACATGATCTTTTCTTTTCCCTTTTCTATATCTGCTTCATGCTTGAGGGCTTTTCTCTCCTTGACAAGTATAATTGGAGGAAACAACATGGATGATACTACAGTAGGGATCTTCATCCTTGGTTTTACCCATCCGACATTAGTTGGCAAAAGTGTGGTGGAAGCATGAGCCTTGGGATGCTTATACGGGTTCTGGTGGTTTTACCTGGATGAATATCCCAATCCTGCTCTCCCAGTTTGACTTGGGATTTGTATCAGGCTCTTGATACCTTGCTGATTCTTTCCTAAACCTTCTCCAGGTTGGAAACCTAAAGATACCATTTCCTAGCCCATTGTCATTACTTTGGTGGAGACCTTAGGCTTCAGAGACGGTGCCCTGATAGGTAGAAACTGTGTATCACTCACTTTCAGGGCTTGAAAACTTGTAGGTTCAATCCCTACATCCAGGCTGATCACTGGCATGTCTCCCTATATGCAGACAGGGTATTCTGGTTCGGCATTGACCGTGATTAGGTTGCCATTGATAATGTATTTGAGCTGTTGATGGAGGGTGGATGGCACTGCCCCTGCCATGTGAATCTAGGGTCTGCCCAACAACAAGTTATATCCAGTAGCGATACTGAGCACCTGAAAGGATACATGAAAAGTGTTTGGGCCAATCTCCACAGGTAGCTCTATTTCTCCCAGAGCTTGGCGTCACGATCAATGAAAAGCGCGGATGACCACATGACTGGTTTTGATCGGGTTCGGGTTGATCTTCATTCTTTCCAAGGTGTCATAGGGACAGTTGTGGAGGGATGATCCTCCATCTATGAGCACTCCTCCGATCACATACCCGGAAGACATCACATCTATATACAGGGACTTATGATGGCCCGTTCCTTTTGCAGGGATATCATCGTCAGTGAAAGATATCACATTACTGTTGAAAATGTGTTCTACCACATGACGGAATTTCTCGGCATCCACAGTATATGGCAGATGGGCTTCTTCTAGTACTTTCACTAGAATGATGCGATGATCCACAGAGGATAAGACCAAGTCTAGGATGGATATTTTCTTGAGTGCATCTTTCAAGTCTTGCACCACCTTGATTTTATTGTGTCCCATTTTATTGAGGAACTCTTTAATTTTCTCATCATCTACCTTTGCTTTGGCTTTGATGACTGGTTTAATCACCCACTGAGGCACGTATAAGGGATTATCCTTTGGTACAATGGCAATGTTGTTTGAGGTGAAACCTTCATCGTTCTCGTAGTTCCATGGGACCCTCTTCAGACTAATAATTGGATACTGGGGTTTGAAGGGCAAGTTTAAAGGCTCGGGTGCTGCCACCTTCACATGAGTTTTTGCCTCTTTGACCCCTTTCCCTAGCAGGACTAAGGGTGTGAGGGTCGACTCCCTATCACAGGATATGACAGCTACTGTATTCTGGTTCCATACAGTGGGGATCCAGAGAGTGTATTCATCTGGAAGGTCGAGAACGTGATTTCCCCTTATCAATTCACCGCTTTAAACTATGTCTTGAATCAGGTTACGAAGTGCCCAGCAACCCCCGGTATCATGGCCGGGTAAATTGGAATGGTACTAACATATTTGATCATGTTTGAATTTTCTGGCCTAAGGGTTCAATGTAGGTAACAAGTCTGCAACCATTCCCTCACTGATTAACATCTGGAGGATTTCTTCCATCGACTAGTTTAGGTTGGTGAAGTTCCTTTGAAATAGGAATCTCCTACCAGTTTGGGCATTCTCATCTTTAACCATTTTGTCGGTCCAAGGCTCATGCTCATGAGACTGGTAATGATCCTTCCTGGGATTGATCTCCGATGTGGGAGGACGATCGATGTCAGATTGATTGGCCTATTTTATCATTTTCCTGGTGATCTGATGCTGGTAGACGACCAGTTCTGCCAATTATTTGATTTGTTTCTTGATAGAATTTATTTCCTGCTCTATCAGGAACCTTCTTTCTGAGACCTCCCAACTGTCTGGGGTGCTATTACTGGATGGAGTTGGTTCTCCCACATAACAGAGGTACTTGGATCCTTCTTCAGTTGTGGAGCTGATCATATTGACATTCTCCTCTTTATGTTGTGGGAGAGGATTGTCTTGGACGTGTAGTTGTTCTTGTTTTGTTACCACAGTCTCTCCGTTGTGAATCAAGTCTTGGAACTTGTGCTTGAGAGACCAACAGTCTTGTGTGTCATGGCCTGGAGATCCAAAATGATAAGCACATTTCTTGCTTGGATCAAAATTTCATCCACTAGTATTGGTGGGTGGAAGGAGTTGTACAATCTTCTTTTGAGCTGTCAGAAGTTTGAATACGTTCTCGAGTGAATCCCTTAGAGGGGTGAAAGTTCTTCGACACCTGACCTCCATATTTTTCTGGAATGGAGGGTTTGAAGGCTGTGCTGGAGCTTGGAAAGGGGTATAGTTCCTTTTTTGAATGGGCATATTGTTTGCCTCGCCCTTTGGATTTTATCCTTGTAATACTAAGGACACTTCTTCATCTTCTTTTTTTTGTGTACTCTCCGGGGATTACTCCCATACTTTACGGACTGGATATGTTCAGCAACAGCTTTGAGGGCGGTCAGATCTTTTATCTTCCCGGACTTGAGCCCCATTTCTGCCATTTCATCGTTTTTGATCATTTCATAATATAGACCTTTTTGGATGTTGATGAAGGTCATGACTATCTCAGACTCAGTCATGGCTGGGGTGACTTATGTTATGACCTGTCTCCATCGTTGGGCATACTCTCTAAATGATTCAATGTTCTTTTTCTTAATTTTGGTTATTTGGCATCTGACTGGAGCCAACTGAGATTGGAAGTTGTATTGACTGATGAAGGCATGGGCTAGCTCTTCCCAACTGTGAATCTTAGAGTTGTCCAGACAGGCATACCAGGCTCTAGCTTCTCCAGTCAAACTTTTCTGGAATAGTTGCATTTATAGTTTCTCATCCTCTGCGTAGGATCCGAGTTCTCTGATGAATACTTTCAGATGTGTATAGGGGTCTCCCAATCCATCGTATTTCTCAAAATTAAGAGTTCTAAATTTTTCAGGATAACGAGCCCCGGGGAAAATACAGAGGTCAGAGTAATTAACACTGCCGAATGCCCCAGTCCCTTTGATAGACCGAAGAGTTTCTTCCATTTGTTATACTTTCTTGAGAAGTTCACCAGCTTCTTGTTCTTTGCTGAGGATGGTGATTTCAGGGGTTTTGTTGGTTGTGTCCGTGTTCTGTGGTCCAGAAATCTGAGTCTCGGCCTTTTCGGTCTCTTGACTACCACCAGGTGCTCCTGGTTCTGTATGAATTTGGGCTTGCTTCCCTTTAAGGGCCTTGCTTTGTTCTCTTAGAAAATTGGCTAGTTCAGCTATCTGATTTCTCAGTCCTTCGAACTCCTCCCTAGAGACAGGGGTGGATTCTGTTTGAGCACTCGCAGCCATGTTCGTGGATGGACTTAGTGCTTTCTTAGACTTAGATCTAGTGATAGGACCAATTTTTCATCTACACCAAAATGTATGCGTGTCAATTTCCTGAGGTAGGTAGGGATAGGATGCATGATGTGGTTTTTAATTTTATCCTGCAAAACAGTGGTCAGTTATTTTAATGACAGGATGACAAGATGTATTTACACTGGAATTGAAAACTAGACATTGAATTGAAAGAGGAAGGCATGAAGAAGCTTCCCGTCGAATTTGGTTAATAAGAGGCTGACCTATCTAGGTTACTCTCGCGTGACTTTTTGGCATGAAGGTCCCCAGATCATCGCAATCTACTAGAGGGGAAATTAATCCGATCTTTCAACTGGAACGAATCTGAGCGGTGTATTTTCATGAGCCCCAGAGACTTAGCTGATCCCCAAAGACATTACTTATCACCGACGGGTTTTTCCTCCTTGTGAGAGGAATCACAACATACATTCACATACATTGTGCCTCACCGTTATGCATATGATGACGATTCGTGCAAAGTATTAATATGGGTGCGAAGCACTAAAAAAAATAGGAAAGCATTCATTCACATTCATTCAATGCACAGACGCAGCATTCACGTATTCATTAATGTGGAGATGCAGAATTCACGCATTTATAGTTTTGAAATAGAAATATTTGAAAAGATTTGAAAGCGACCTAAGCCCTCTACAGTCCCTAGCAGAGTCGCCACCTGTCGACGTCGGGAAAAAATTCGAGGGTCGGGTCACAACTCGGATCTTTCTCTCTTCCTAAGTTATATCTACCCTCACTCTTTTTATTGAGAAAAAGGTTTTGAAGGGTTTTTTAGAAAAAGTCCAACATGTATCATATCGACGATTTGATTATTTTATAGAGTCACCAGTTGGTAGATTTGAAATGATTGTAACAACTCAACTGAGATTTGTTTAAAAGAGGCTCAATTGCTGGACACTGTCGAAACTTGATATTTGAAAACATAGTTTTGAGCTCGAGGGCTTGGTTAAGTGTGGGGAAGGCGTTAGGCACCCCACAACTCCTGTATAAACAAGGTACCATATCTTTTCAATATTTCCCTTAAAACTGAAATGCGTGTGAATGCTGTTTAAAAATTGGGCCTATGTTTGATTGATTGATTGAAAGTAGTGCTTTGCTTCGTTGAACCTATATAAGAAGGGTTTGATTTGATTTGAAACAAAATCTTTGATTTAATTTGCAAAAGTGTTTGATTTGATTTGTAAAAGCATTTCTTTTCAAAAAGATTAAAAATGATGTTTTGAAAGCTGGTTATCAAACCCTTACGTTATCATAGGAATTGAAGCCTGTTGATACTTCCATTTTATTTTTATAGCCTTAAGGCTTGCATTTGAATTGTGATTTATCGGGATGTGAAGCATCCTCAACCACAACAAATATACAAGTGTCGGTCTCCTCATGTGCATGACAGCCAGCGGAGGGACTCTGACACGACGAACTATATTTTTCACTATGTTGAGACCTTAAATACAGATAATCGTTTTAATGTCTTTTGTATGTATATTTTACAGAAACACTGGCAGGTTAAATCTGTAAATTGGAGTTTGTCTATCGTAGGAATTAGATTCTGATCAGTTTGATCATGAATCCCACGATTCCTAGGCTCACATATGAGTAGTCAATAAACCTGCACAGTTCAAATTTGTACAGAAGTAGATATATATTCCAAATATCGCCAGAACCGAGGATTCATTCAGTAAATCCTGGTTCGCACCTGGCCGAAGCATCTCGTTCCCACTAGATAGCGATCTAAGGGACGCGAGGTTTGCTTTTGTAACTGAAACTAGAAAAATTGCTAGATTTAAATAAATCTCAGCCATTCTAGCTCCCCGATTCAGTTTGGACACGTTTTGAACCATTTGAAAGCTAGAGTTGGCGAGATTTAAATAAATCTAGTTCGCCAGCAGATATGTCAGTGTCGATTCATATAAAATAAATATTTAAAGCAACAATTTAATAAAAGCGAGTAAAGCAATATAAATACAATTATATATATACGAAAGCTGTAAAGCGCGATGGATTTTCATACCAGTGCCCGGACTAGAAATGAAATATATATATATATATATATATATATATATATTTATAAAAGCTGTATAAAAACCACGGAATAATCTAGGCTGGACATAATTGAAATATATATAGAAAACAATAAAAAGGGCGACGGGTTTTCATGCCTGTGCCCGGACTGAAATTGAAATAGACAAAAAAAGTAGTCAACCAAGACTGAGAAGAGAACATAGTGGGGGTGAAGGCTACTTATATATGCATATTTATATATAAAAGTAGTAAAAAGGCCACAGAATAATCTAGGCCAAACTAAAATATAAATGTACAGAAACGTAGTCAACCAAGACTGGGAAGAGAACCTAGTGGTGGTGAAGGCTGCTTATATATGTATATTTATATATAAAAGAAGTAAAAAGGCCATAGAATAATTCAGGCCGAACTAAAATATAAATAAATATATATATATATATATAGAAATGTAGTCAACCAAGACTGGGAAGAGAATCCAGTGGTGGTGAAGGCTGCTTATATATGCATAAATATATATATATATATATATATATTTAAATATTAAACTACCTCGGATTTGACATCCGGGCTTGACAAAATTAAAAAGTTAGTATATATACAGTTAAATAACCACACACAAAAAGTCAAACCCGGACTAGGAAGATAACCCAGTCCGGCGAAGTTGCTAGTAACAAAGATGCAAGTATGCCGAAGCTGCCAGAAGTGACGGGTCGTCAATCCAAGTTATAGAAATGCCAGAAATTGAATTTATGTACAAACATGTACCAAATTTTGAAGAAAACGGCCACGGAACTAAGTTCCGAACATTTTTAGAAAATGAAATTTGATATGCAATTGCAAAACAGTGCGAAAAAGTAGTATTAACTTTTTGATCGTAGAAAAACTCACAATGGACTGCTACACGGGCTTTTTACCAAATTGTAGGCACTAAACTTTCAAATATACAAGTTATTTTCTGATATGTGGTAGTATGTGGGTATATCTACATGTTAGAGTGAAAAAATTTGGGTTTTGAAGAGGTGAAAAAGTAAAAAAATCAAACGGGCAGAGGTTCGCTGCGTTTCTAAATTTTTCAAATGAGGGGGGGGGGGGTCACCTTATATATATAGGCTAGGGAGCCTCAGCTCTACCTACTACTGCCTTAGGTAGAGGTGCGGCTCCCTTGGTGGGGCCCACGTGTCTAGTTGAGTCGTCTCGAAGTACGTGCACTCCAAGCAACGCGAGGTCGAAGTCAAAACTTTTTAACTTTTGATCGGAGCATCCGTTTGAGGCGTGCTATACCTTTTCGAAAAGCCCTCGCCGAGAGTGTCGCAATGACATGGGATAAAACATTTTTTGGGACCAAGAAGACGGGTTCATAACTAGGTCTATGATTCCCCACAATTTGTCTGTTGAGCTGTCTTGCGCTGTTTGCACTCAGGATCATCTTTATGGTTCGTTCTGACCTCGATGGCATTAATTTGGCTTAAATTTGACCGAATCAGCTTAAAGTTTGTAAAATGACCATTTTACCCTTCCGGGGTTGCCTTCAGTGTTAACATGGCCTTTGGTTGACTTTCGGGAGTTGTTTCCAAGACTTGGATCCCATTCGAGTATGTTTGTCCTCAATGTTATCTCTGAAGTTGATTTGGTCATTCCAGGTTTTCTCCTAGAGGTGTTGTGGAGCTTTAGGTTTGTTCTTGAAGTTTCCTTGACTTCCCGGGTTGAGACCGGGGATGACTTACATTTCCCGGGTTGAGACCGGGGCTGACCTGATGCCCGATATTGAGATCGTGGTTGAACTGATGGCCCGATATTGAGATCGGGGTTGATTTGATGGCCCAATTGAAGATCGGGGTTGATTTGATGGCCTGATATTGGGATCGGGGTTGATTTGACGGCCCGATTGGAGATCGGGGTTGATTTGATGGCCCGATATTGAGATTGGGGTTGATCTAACGGCCCGATTGTAGATCGGGGTTCATTTGCTGGCCCAATATTGAGATCGGGGTTGATCTAATGGCCTAATTAAAGATCGGAGTTGATTTGACGGCCCGATATTGAGATCAGGGTTGATCTGATGGCCCGATTGGAGATCGGGGTTGATTTGATGGCCCGATATTGAGATCGGTTTGATTTAACGGCCCAATTGGAGATCGGGTTTGATTTGACGGCCCGATATTGAGATCAGGGTTTATTTGAAAAATACAATTTGGCCCTCCTACAGTGTTAGTAACAAGGTAAGGAAATTTTGAGTGTCTACAAGCCTTTTCCTAAATAACCCTTCAAAACCTTTTTCACAATAAAAAGAATAAGGGTAGAGATATCATAGGAAGAGAGAAAGATCTGGGTTGTGATCCGACCCGCAGATTTTTTCCCGACATCGACAAACCTAACATGAATCACTTCCCTATTCGCGATTTCTGTGTTCTAAAGGTAATCTAATTACTCCTTAGGCAATTTTAGATTTTTAGCATAGTCATCGGATATAAATGAGTAAGTAGCACCCTGATCAAATAACATGTAAGCATTTATATTAATGATCGAAATGATACTTGACACCACATCATCTGACTGAAAATCATCCTGCACGGTCATGTTAAAAGTTTTGGCGGTGGGTCTGTTGGACGGTGTTGATCCAATGATAGTCAGAGTGCTACCACCGCTGGTTGCTCTACCTCCACCTGCTCTTGCTCTTGCTCCTCCTGCTACCTTCTTGGGACAATCTCTAGCCAGATGATCCGTCGACCCACAAGTGAAGCAAGCACCCTTCTTAGTATTAGGGCAATTTGGCGCTATGTGACCCTCCTGGCAACAATTGTAGCAAACCCTCTTCCCCTTCATGCATACCCCCAGGTGATTCTTCCCGCAGGTACTACAATCCTCCAACGTCTTCTTCTGACTTCTTTGTTGATTCCTAGTAGACATATTATCATTCCACCTCCTCTTCTAACTATTACCACCACAACTATTACTGCCACTAGCTTTGTTGTTCTCGCCTTCATTCTTCTTCTTCTTCTGTTCCTGATTATACTTGGTCAGAGCATCGGTTCCACCTTCTGCGATGATGGCCTTCTTCAAAACTACAACAAAAGTGTTCAATTGGAATATTGACACCTTGCTATACAACCTTGGCTTCAATCCTTGTTTAAACCTCATTGCCTTCCTCTCATCAGTATTCACCTGATAGGTTGTAAACCTAGCCAACTCGTTGAACTTCGCGACATAATCTGGCTCCAACATGTTACCCTACTTCAACTGTAGAAATTGAACCTCCATCTGGTTCTGAGATCTCGTTGGGAAGTACATCTCAAAGAACATCTCCTTGAATATATCCCATGTGATCACACCCTTTCCTCCTCTAACCTTGTTCGCCTGCCACCAGTAGCTGGCTTCTGACTTCAGCATAAATGTTGCGAAGGCAGTCTTCTGGTCGCCGTTGACCCTCGCAACATCAAACACCTTCTCCATCTCCATCACCCATATCCGGGCTTCGATCAGATTCATAGATCCCCTATACTCTGGAGGTCCTATCGCCTTGAAGTCTTTAAACGACGTGGCTTGTGGAGCTTGCGGCTGGTTCGCAAGTGCTCCTGTTAACAGGTTAACCAATTGTTATATAGGATTAGTGTTGGCTTCATTGTTGTTATTATTAGTCGATCCCTCTTGAGCTTGCTGACGAGTTTGTCGTCTTCTTTGCGACATTTTTTATTTAAGATATACGTTTATTAGATCATTACCTAATTTCTTAAGTATCTAAGACTTAGCTTAAACATTTTAAGATTATCACATGTAACATCTCAAATAAACTTTGATATTTTTTTCATTCAAAAGTTTTAAACATAAACATAATAGCATCACTGCTATTTACATCAACTATTTCGAGATAAAGAATCTTCAGGATTAAATCATCATATTCCATTGTTTATAACCATAGTATAATTTACATTATTAACTACCATTCATAATCACATAACTCATACTATTCCTATCACAACCTACTAAGACATCGAACATATTCTCTGCGCTCTTCTTCCATGATGCGGAATATCGTCCTACGATCCAACATGTACCAGGGTAAGTCCTTGAACTGCACTAGATAGTAGAAAACTTGATCCTGGGCCATATCAATTGCTGTCTAAAAAGTGTAGCCCGTCTCCTCAATCCTAGCCTT
Organism: Panax stipuleanatus; assembly: GCA_020205555.1. Classification (NCBI taxonomy): domain Eukaryota; kingdom Viridiplantae; phylum Streptophyta; class Magnoliopsida; order Apiales; family Araliaceae; genus Panax; species Panax stipuleanatus. The sequence continues at coordinate 28,885,834 of CM035115.1, read as the reverse complement.
CTTTGTCCGATCATTGTCTTCAGCAAGATCTGCACATCGAGAAACCTTCATCCAAGCGTCCTCTACTCTAGCACGCTTCACCGACTCCTCACTCAGGTCATTCTTCAGCTTATCTATCTCAGCAGACAATTCTTCATTTTGGCTCTCTGCCTAAACCAGTTTCCACTCCACGTCTCCAAGACGTTCGTCAAGATCTTCAATCTCGTCATCCTTTTACTCTATAGCAGCCCGTTGTACATCTGCCAGCTCCTTTAATTCTCTATCGTTATCCTGTAACTCTATGTTACGGTCATATAGCTCGTCATACATCTCGGTACTGATAGAGTTTAGTGGAAACTCATCATGGTCCTCATCCTCATCTTCCTCCTCAGCCTCTACCTCTATCTCCTCAAAGTCCTCCTCTGAATCAAACACGGGCTCATACTCTTGACCCACAACAGTGATCAACGGAGATGGCTCTCTTTGTATCAACTGCTCCCAGACGGTATAAATGTCTCAGGGCTCCTCCTCTTTAGCTACTCGGGGATCAACCTCTCTAGGCTGACTGGATCCTCCAATATTCGACATCCTGACAATTAAAATTTTAAGTTTTTAGTTACTATGTGATGCTAATCTATACTAGGAAGCACATAAGTATATCACATAAGCATATAGCACATAAGATCTTTTATTATCTTTAATGAATTCTTTAATTCATTCCTTAGAACTCGATAAGAGTTTATCACCACTATGTTTTTGATCTCCTATTAGGTTACTACCCTAAGGTTTCCCCACCTAAGTTTCATAACCTACAACTTTGATACTAACTTATGACACCCCCAAATCCGGGTACTTCAATTCCACAGGATTTGGTGTTCACTGTCCAATAATAACACATCTAACTACCCATAATAAATGAAACTCATAATTAAAAATAGAAATCCTCCCCTAAGGGTTACAACATCTTAAATAAATCAATCCCAGGTTATCTAACCTTAATACATCAATGCGGAAACAACATAAACAAATAAGTCTTAAACATAACATAATAAGTCTTAACATCAATATTCTCAAATAATAATAAATAAAGCTTCATCACTTGTTTGCCTTGTCCTTTCCTTTACTAGTGGATGGCTCGTCAACTCTTTCAACCTTAACTGCAATGTTATTATGCAAGAGTGAGCAGCAATTGCCCACAAGTATAATAATAATAATAATAATAATAATAATAATAATAATAATAGTAATAATAATAATAATAATAATAATAATAATAATAATAATAATAATAATAATAATAATAATAATAATAATAGTAACATGAGAATGAACAATGGATACTGGATAATAAAGGCTCAGGTTTTGAATCAAGATTAGGAAACAATAATCAAAAGTATATCTCAGGGTCACAAGACCATGAACTATGTTCCAGGTTATCAAGTATTCCTTCTTTAAACCTTTAACAGTCATAAGACTATATGGACCTCACTTCTCGTACTTAGGGGCATCAGCCCTTAGTACCATGTATGTGCACAACATCTTAAGGCTAATGTATAAAATAATCCCCTAGAAAGGGTTGTTCATCTCAGTTTATCATCAGATTCCACACCAAAGAAAGTTTGGTTTGGATAGCTTCAATAACAGTTCTAGGATTTAGAACGCTCATCAACTATGGACTAGTCGAATCAAAAAAGGTTCACTAGTCATTCAAGGTTCAATACAATAATATAAATGGTATTCAAACCGAAGATTTAAGCTCAAATGTATACAAGTGAATCAACATTGAATAATCGAAGTATAACTTTCAAAGAATTAAATCATCTTATTTGGAATAATGAACTTAAAAAACCAAAGTACGAAACTTGTTCGATATAAGAATAGGATTTAAGAGTTGCGTAATTGTAATCAAGATAGGGTAAGGAAACTTGTCTCGTGCGTAGATTATACTTTTACTATTCACGTTCCTCAATTAATTTTATATACCATTACATTCACAATACGAATTAATTATAACATAACTAGCATCATGAATATATTCTCTTTTGTCTTAACTTAACTCTAAGTCTAATTATATTAATCATAATCACAAACATTAGTTCTTAAACATATTATTCAACTTCATGAATAACGAGTTTAAGTTCATATTCGACTTATCGATTAATCACATGAAAAAACCATTGACATGTTGGTAATCTGTTTTAAATCTCATTATATGATTAACACATTTCCATGTTCAATAAATTACATGTTCTGGACTTAAACAATAAAAAACTCATTTCTGGGCAAAACTGCAAAGTGGCGCTGCAACGCCCCTGAATGAACTAGAAACTGCCGTTATGGCGCGACCAGGCGCTGCTGCGCTACACTTAAGCCTACAACAGGCGCTGCAGCTCAGGTCCTGGCGCTACGGCACTCTATTTACTATCTGAATAGGTGCTGCGACACCACGACTCCTGGTCAAGCACTGCTAGGGCACTGCAGCGCTCTGTTTCTATACAGAACAGGCACTACGGCGCCGAGACATAGTGAGACATATATAAATTTCGCGAAGAACACACAAAAAGCCAAAATAGGCCAAAACTTCGCTCAAACAACAAATTTAATGCTACCCATGAGTTCTAAACTTTATAGAAACGTTTTACAACATTCATATCATTATTTTAACATCTTAAATCACATAAACAACTAAATTTGAACTCATAATTTTCATGTTTTTGCTATTTTTCAAATTTTGTCATATTTTATAAAATCGCATATTACAAATTCGTTATAACACCAAATCAGCCCGTTTAAGTTTTGTTCTTTTCGTTTTTATATGTATAAACATAATCAATCATTAATCTACCATTTAACTTACAATTTAAACATTAATTTTTGTACATTTAAGCCATATTTAAATATTATTTCTCTATAACTTCAAAAATCAATTTCCAAACATGATTTCATGGATTAATCACTCTAAAGTAGTTTATAAATATCATATACCAGATTATACATGCATATTAATCATTACAAACAACTTTTCAACAATTTAACCATGAAAACTCAATTTTAGAGAACTAAAATATATTTTCATGGAAAAACTTAAGAACATAATAAACAGAGATTGTAACTTGAATTCTTACCATTTGATTCTTGTTTAGATGATAGGAGACCTCCTTTGATTATCCAAATTTTCTTTCTATAGACCCTCGAAATTTTGCATTCCTATTACTAACCCTGCAGGAGGGCAAAACCGTCTTTTACCTTGTAGAGAAAAGCTTGGAAGTCCAAATCATCAAAGTTTACCCCAGTGACAACACCGGGATATCAAAGTCAACCGCGGTGACAACATCAGGATGTCAAGTCAAGTTTCGGCGATAACCCCGAGAGGTACAGTAACCCCGGCGACAACACCGGGATGCCGAGTCAAGTCCCGGTGACAACCTTGGGAGGTATAGTAACCCTGGCAACAACACCGGGATATCAAAGTTAACCCCGACAATAACATCGGGATGTCAAGTCAAGTCTCGGCGATAGCCCCAGGAGATACAGTAACCCCGGCGACAACACCGGAAGACCAAATTAGCCTTTGGTAACAGCCCCGAAGTATCAAATCATCCCCAGAGACAACCCTGGGAGACTAAATCATCCTCAGAGACATCCCTGAGGAAGAACAAAGTTGGCTACGATCAAACCTCGGAGACAACCATAAGAAAACAGTCAAAAACCTTGTCAATCTTGGAGACAACCCCTAGAAAGGCAAAATGGTCATTTTATTGACTTGACATCAAATTAAGTTGAATAAATGCAATGAGGGTCAGAAAGAACCATAATATCAATCCCGAGTGAAAACAGCACAAGACAGCTCAACTGACGGACTGCGAAGATTTAAAAATTTGGTCATGGACCCATCTTCTTGGATTCGGAAAAGGTCAAATCCCATGTCATTGTGTAGCTCTCAGAAATGGAATTCCGAAAAGGTATTGCACGTCTCAATCGGACTCTCGGATTGATAGTTATAAAGGTTCAAAATAGACATCACGTTGGTTAGAGTGCACGTACTTCAAGTCAACGAGACCCGCGGGAGTAGGGCCCACTCGGGTTGCCACATTTCTACCTGCCTCTTTCGTGAGTAGACCCTCAGCCATTTGGTCTATAAATAAGAACCCCAAGCTTAGCAAAAAAAGAAGAAAAAATAGAAAAAAGCAAAGAAACTCAACCCATTTTGACCCTTAGCCCTACCTATAGTGCTCCAAACCTCGATTTTATTCTTCTAATACGTCTGCGTACGTACATAGAGCAACATATCAAGTTTTAACCTGTGGAAACGGAGATTTGAAGCCTTTTGAGTGGCTTAAAGCTCGTGGCGTTACATCTTGTAAGAATTTTTACGATCAAAAACTTTTTACTACTTTATTATATAAATATATGAGTGTATATTTATATTTATAGCTTCTGGTTTCGCCTGGATTTTAAATCTGTGGCCTTTCTAAATTACTTTTGCATATATATATATATATATATATATATATATAAGTATTTAATTGCTTGCACAGCCTGGATTGCGAATCCGTGGCTTTTTATCGCTTTCCTATATATATAACTACATATATATATATATATAAGTATTTAATTGCTTGCACAGCCTGGATTGCGAATTCGTGGCTTTTTATCGCTTTCCTATATATATAACTACATATATATATATATATACTATTTTTGTTTGGTCTGGATTGCTAATTCGTGGCCTTTTCAGCTTTATTATATATATAACTGACTATATATATACTAACATTTCATTCAGTCAAGCCTGGATTGCTAATCCGTGATTTTTTATCGCTTATATATATATATATATAACTATATATATATTTATACTAACTTGTTTAGTCTGGATTGCTAATTCATGGCCTTTTCAGCTTTAATATATATACTAAATGTATATATTAACATTTCATTCAGTCAGGCCTGGATTGGAAATCCTTGGCCTTTTTCAGCTTTTATATATATATATATATATATATATATATATATATATTTACATTTCTCAGTCGAGCCTGGATTGGAAATCCGTGGCTCTTTACAGCTTTTATATATATATATATTTTACTCTATGTGATTAAATCTCTGTTTTAACTGTTCATTTGATATGAATATGTTTTAATGTAAATTTGGTGGATTAGATTCATCTAAATCTAGTCATTTCTAACTTTTAATCGGTTCAGAATCTGTCAAACCAGAACCGGGGAGCTAGAATGGTCAAGATTTATTTAAATCTAGCTTTCTTTCTAGTTTGATAAATATTAAAGCTACTACGCGACCCTAGATCTATATCTAGAGGAAATGGGAAGCTTCTGCTACGTGCATGCAAGGATTTAACTGATGAATCCTTTGTCTTGTGACGTCTAGATGTAAATTCGCATTTTATGTAAATATCCTTGCTGTGCAGGCTTTTTGATATTATTTTGTGAGCCTAGGAATCATGGGATATAAGATCACCCACACGGATCTAAATCTGATTCCCACGATGGACAACTTTGCATTGTAAATACATTCTGCCAGTTTTTTTCTTGTAAATGTAAATCAGAGGGACTTTAAAACGGTTATCCGGATTTCAGGTCTCAACATAGTGAAATGTAGTTTGTAGTGCTAGGGTCACTTTGATGGCTTTCATGCCCATAAGAAGATCGGCACTTGTATATACATTCTGTGGTCGAGGATACTTCACATCCAGACAATAAAATCCAAATCAAACGAATGCGAAATAAAAAATTATAGTATAAAAAGGCTTCAATTCCTATGCGAGCGAAATGGTTTGAAAACCATATTTCAAAACGTCATTTTCATATCTTGTCTAAAATGGGCTTTTCATGAAATCAAACCCTTCGTATATAGGTCCAACGAAACAGAACACTACTTCCAATCAAGCACATATGCTCAATTACTTCAAAGCACACGCACACATTGCAAATAAAAAGGGAAAATTGAAAAAGATGTGGTAATCGTGGTGCCTAACACCTTTCCCCCACTTAACCAAGCCCCCGAACTTTATGAATTTCAGTTTCCAAGGCCAATATTTGATAGCGTCCAGTAATTAGGCCTACTTGCAAACTTTTCAAACATAACTCGGTTAGTTGGTACAACCATTTCAGATATACCCACTGGCAACTCTGTAAACCTTTCAAATCGTCGACATAATACATGTTTGCCTTTTCCTAAAAATTCCACCCTTCATCAAATCGATAAGACAAATAAGGGTAGAAAACATAAATTTAGGGAAAGGAAGATTTGTCCAAAGATTTTTCCCGACGCCGATTGGTGGCGACTCTGCTGAGGACAGTAGAGGGCTTAAGCAGCATTTTAATCTTTTCAAAAATTCCCTTTTTATCTGCATGTGTGTGGATGCGGTGTTTACATTGAATGGATGTAAATAAATGCTTTACTGCTTTATATTAGTGCTTCGCACAATGTCATCATTTCATACGGTGAGACACGATGTATATGAATGTATGTTGTGTGATTTCTCCACTAGGAGGCAAAACCATCGGTGATTGATTACTAGACTCAAAGGAGACTAATCATGCGAGGCTCAAGAAAGAGGCTACTCAGATCCGCTCCAATTGAAAGAACGGATTAATTTCCTCTCTAGTAAATTGCGATGATCTGGGGACCTTCATGCCAAAAAGCCGCGAGAGTAGCCTAAGATAGGTCAGCCTCTGATAAACCAAATCTGAAAGGGAAGTCTCTTTATGCCTTCTCCTTTTAATTCAATGTAAATTTCAAATTCCATGAAAATATACATTCCATATCTTGTAAATCCTATTATGTTATTATGTCATCAAAACAACTAACCTTTGTTTTACAGGAAAAGATTTAAAAACTTCAAAAAATCATAACACATTGCATAGTATGCATCCTGTTGATATATACCTCAAAATTAACTTACCTACTTATATTATAGGAAACAATTGGTCCCGTTACCAGATCAAAATCTAAAAAGGCACTAAGCCCATCTCCAGTCATGGCTTCAAGTGCTCAACCTAAATTCACCCTTGTTTCTAGGGAAGAGTTCGAAGGACTAAAGAACTAGATAGCCGAATTGGTTATTTTCCTGAAGGAGCAAAGCAAAAGTCTTTAGGGTAAACAAATACCGGATCAAATAGAATCGCCCACACTCGGTGGCAGTCAAAACACCAACAATAAAGATACTCAGACACCTAAACCTCAAAGCAAGGATCCAACCAACAAAACCCCTGAAATCACCAATCTTAAAGATCAGGAAACTGGTGATATTAGGAAAAAGGTCCAACAAATAGAAGAAACAATCCGGTCCATCAAAGGAACTAGGGCATTTGGGAGTGTAAACTACTCAGATCTGTGTATATTCTCAGGTGCTCGATATCCAGATAAATTTCAAGTCCCTAATTTTGAAAAGTATGACGGATTAAGAGATCCTTACACTCATTTAAAAGTGTTCATTAGAGAACTCAGATCCTACGCTGAAGATGAGAAACTCAGAATGCAGTTATTCTAAAAGAGTCTGACTAGGGAAGCTCGAGCTTGGTATGCCCGACCCGACAATTCCAAAATCCACAGCTAGGAATAGCTAGCACATGCCTTCCTAAATCAGTATAGCTTCCAGTCTCAGATGGCTACGGATCGATATCAGGTGACCAAGGTCAAAAAGCAAATCAATGAGTCTTTCTGTGAGTGTGCCCAACGATGGAGACGGATGGCTGCACAAGTCACCCCATCTATGATAGAGACTGAGATAGTCATGACTTTCATTGACATCCAGGAAGCTCCATATTATGAGAGGGTCCTAGCAGGTATAGGAAAACCATTCTAAAAAATGATTAAACATGGAGAAATGGTCGAAATGGGACTGAAGTCAGGGAAGATAAAAGACCTTACTGCTTTGGAGGCCGTGGTCGAGCATATTCAATCTGTAAGCTATGGGAGTAATCCTCGAAGAGTACATAAGAAGAAGGAAGAGGATGTGTCCTTGATACTTCAGGGACAGAATCAGAGAGGCAATTTAAGCAGCTTGCCTATTCAAAGGAGAAATTATTCCCTTTTCCAAGCTCCTGCACAACCTTCTAATCCTTCCTTTCAAAAAGCTGGAGAAGTCAGACGTTGAAGAACGTTCACACCCTTGGGGGATTCACTGGAAAATGCACTGAAGCTTCTAATAGCATAAAAGAAGATTGTCTAGCTCCTTTCGTTGGCCAGTTCAAGCAGACGGAATTTTGACTCAAGTAAGAAGTGTGCTTATCATTCTAGAGCACCGGGCCATGACACTTAAGATTGTTGGTCCCTTTAGCAAAAAATCCAAGACTTGATAGATAATGGGGAGATTGTGGTGACAACACAAGAACAACCATATATTCAAGACAATCCTTTTCAACACAATGATGAGAGTGACAATATAATCAGCATGGGAAACAGAGAAGGATCCAACTACCTCTAGTATGTTGGAGAGTCAACCCAAGCAAATATCAATAGCCCTGATAGACCAGGAAATTAAATCTATCAAGGAACAAGTTGGGCAATTGGCAAAGTTGGTAGTGTATCAACATCATATAACAAGACAGTTGATAAAATAAACCAACCAATATGAAGAAAATCTTTCGACGCCTGAAATTAGTCCCATTGCCATGAGGGGTCATTACCGATTTTATGAGCGTGAACCATGGGCCTACAAGGTTACCAAGGAAGAGAAGTTCCAAGCTAATAGGGAATTTGCGTTCAAAAGGAATTTCACTAATCTGAATCAGCCTATAAGAGAAATCCTCCAGATGTTGATCAATGAGGGGAAAGTCACCAAATTATTACCCCGGTGGACCCCTGATCCAGGAAGTTTAAGCCTGATAGGATCTGTCAATATCATTCCAACACACCTAATTATGACACAGATGATTGTTGGGGACTTTGTCACCTGATTCAAAATTTGATTGAAAGCGGTGAGCTACTGAAGGCAAACCAAGATTATGGTTATCCAGATGAGGAAGCACTCTTTATTCCCAAGGCATGGAATCTGAAATAAGTAGTGGCTGTCATTTCCTGTGAGAAGGATATAGCCATAATGCCCCTGATACTATAGTGAAAAGGGGCCCAAGTCGGAAAGAATCATGTGAAAGTGGCTGCACCCGAGCCTCTAATATTGCCATTCAGACCGCAATATCCTGTAGTCATCTTAAAGAAAGTCCCAAGGAACTATGGGAAAGATGAAGGATCAACATCAAACAACATTGCTATTGTACCAAAGGAAAACCCATTATACTTGCCTCAATGGGTAATCAACTCGGTTATTAAAGCAAAGGGAAGAGTGTCTGAGGAGAAAATTGAAGAATTCCTAAGCAAAATGGGGCATAGTGAGATCAAAGTGGTGCAAAGCTTGAAAGAGGCACCCCAACAGATATCTATTCTGGATCTGGTCTTATCTTCGAAAAATTATTGCAAAATTTTGGTGAAAGTACTGGAGGAAGCACATCTACCGAAGATGGTAGATACTGAGAAGTTTCATCAAGTGATAGAGCACATTTTCAACAGTAATGTGATATCTTTCACTGACGATGATATACCCGCAGAAGGGATGGGTCATTGCAAGTCATTGAAAATAGCAGTGATGTCATCTGGATATGTGATCGGAGGTGTACTGATAGATGGAGGATCATCCTTGAACATATGCCTCTACGACACCTTAGAGAGAATGAAGATCAATCCAAACCAAATTCGGACTAGTCATATAGTCATCCGGGCTTTCGATGGATCTCACCGAGAGACTATGGGGGAGGTTGAGCTTCCATATGAGATTGGTCCCCATACTTTCTATATATCCTTCCAGGTACTAAACATTACCACTGGATATAATTTGTTGTTGCGAAGACCGTAGATTCCCCCGAAGTAACGACGGTTGGTCAGGAAATGGTATCCTTGGGTTTCTACCCTGGAGAAGGGTTAGGAAAAAATTAGCAAGGAATCAGAAGTCCAGTGCAAATCTCTAGCCAGACAGGGAAAGCCGGATTAGGCTATTCATCTGGATTAAACCACCGGAACCCGCATAAGCATCCAACAGTTTTTGCCTCCACCATCCTGGTACTAAAACACACTGATGCAGGGTTTGTGAAACCAATGAGGAAGATTCTTGCTGTTGTGTCAAGTATGCTGATTCCTCCGGCCAAACCAGATAGTGAGAGAAGAGTCCCAAAGATTAATGGGAAAGCAAAAAGAGCAAAGAAAAGTTCCAACATGAAGGACGAGACATGTTTGCAAACATGTATTTTCTGGTGCACTATGAGGGTATGAATGATAATATCCTAGAAGATGATGATTCAAAAAATCAAATCCTAATCCCTCGCATCAAGAGAGATAATGGTAGCAGTTTAAAGAAGAACTATGTCTCTGATATGAAGGTTATCTCAGTCGTCATCAAAGAGGAGACAAACAACAGAAACTCCTTTATCCTCCCTATTCATAAGAACCCGACTCTAGATAATTGGAGTAGCACTCCATGCCTCATTCAAAGAGGATAAAAGTGCAGAAAGTCCATCTGCCCTGAAGCGTGGTTTTATTTACTGCTTATTTTTGTTGCACAGCTATAGCAGTTACTTTTGCCATGCTTTTGCCAAATGCTTTGTATGATTAAACAGTTTCATATATTAAAGTGAAACCATTTTGTTTTCAGGACTCCGGAATTGGATTTTTTTGTCCCTGCTGATGATATGCCAAATTTTCACAATGACTACAACTTTGATAGAGAACTGGACTTCGACTTGATGGAGATTGATCAAGATGAGATAGACGACTTTGAGGTACCCAAGGAAATCAAAGAATGGGTCGAAGACAAACACAAACCAAACCTCAATCAAACCACCACTGTCAATATCAAAACCTCAGAAAACCTTAAAGAAATCCAGATAGGCATGGACCCTACCCAAAACCAAAGGATCGACCTGATTGAACTCTTAACTTAGTTCCAGGATGTGTTTGTATGGTCACATGAAGACATGATTTGTTTGTCTACTGACATTGTTATCCATCGACCGCCCATTAAAGATGGATTCAAGCCAGTCAAGCAAAAGCTCAGGCGATTGAGACTTGAATAGAGTCTGAAAGCCAAAGAAGAAATTGTCAAGCAATTCAAAGTTGGTATCATCATCGTGTCAACTTACCCTGAGTGGTTATCCAATATAGTTCCCGTACCTAAGCCCGAAGGGAAAGTACGAGTATGCATGGGTTACCGGGATTTGAACAAAGCTTGTCTCAAAGATAACTTCTCAGTACCTTTTATCCACAAACTAATAGATAACACGACGTAGTATGGCATATATTCTTTTGTGGACTGTTTCGTCGGATACCATCAAATCATGGTTGCTGAAGAGGACAGGGTGAAAATAGCCTTTATTACTCCCTAGGGAACCTTCTGTTATAGAAGTTTGTCTTTTGGCCTATCAACGTCGGTGGCACATATCAGCAATCTATGATGGCCTTTTTTCACCACATGATGCACAAAAAAATAGAGGTCTATGTGAATGACATCATTAAATCCCAGAAGGAGGATGACCATATCAGCCATCTCAAAAAACTTTTCAACAGGTTGCATAAGTGCAACCTAAAGCAGAATCCAACCAAATATGCTTTTGGTGTCAAATCAGGCAAGTTGTTGGGATTTCTAGTAAGCAACAGAGGCATTGAACTAGATCTCGCCAAAATTAAAGACATCACCGAGATGCCGGTGCCTATTACAGAAAAGGAAATACGGGGATTCCTGGGGAGAATCAATTTCATAAGAAGATTCATCTCTCAACTCACAGCAACATGTGAACCCATCTTTAAGCTGCTAAGGAAGAATTCCTCCATGAAATGGAATGACGATTGTCAAAAAGCTTTCCTTTCCTCTAAGAAGCAGTTGATCGAAACATCTGTCTAGGTACCCCCAATGGATGAGATACCCATGTTTATGTACCTATCAGTTAATGCCAATGCAATGGGTTGTATGCTGGGGTATAACGACGATAGAAGCAAAGAGAGAGCTATCTATTACCTCAGCAAAAGATTCAGCAGTGGTGAACAGAAGTATACTCTGATTTATAAGACCTGTTGTACGTTAGCATGGGTCTTCATGAGATTACAATATTATCTGCATGGGCACACGACCTATCTCATATCCCCATGGATCCACTGAAGTACGTATTCAGCAAACCCATGTTGAATTGTCGGTTATCCAAATAGCAGTTGATTCTACAATAGTTTGACATTGTCTACGTGACTCATAAATCTACCAAAGGTCAGGGGATTGCAGATCAATAGGCTGAAGCACCGTCAGGGGATTTTGAACCCTTGGAAACTTATTTCCTGGATGATTGGATAATGACAATTCAGTTAATCCCTCAAGAAAATATAGTCCAGTATTGGAGAATATATTTTGATGGAGCAGTGAATATGGAAGGTGCCGGAGCTAGGGCAGTCCTTGTCTCTCTTACAAGATAGCAGTATCCTGTAGCCATTAAATTGCAGTTTGTCAACACCAACAACACAGCTGAGTATGAAGGCTGTATAATGGGGTTGAAATTAGCCCAATCCATGGGTATCAAACGGTTACTAGTCTTTGGGGATTCAGAGTTGGTTATCAGACAAACCACTGGGGCCCATCATACCAAAGAATTTCATTTGCACCCTATCATTTACAAGTTATCAAGATATCCATTAAGTTTGAAGAAATAACCTTCATCCACATCACTCGAGGTAGGAATGACTTTGCTGATGCATTGGCAACGTTGGCTTCCTTGGTCCACATATCTGATAGGATGGGAATTCCCAACATCAAATTTGCACGCCAAAAGGCCTGGACATATGGGAATTACTTTGGAGAAGTGTCAGAAGAACTACCTCCTATCAAACAGCCTTGGTACCAAGATATAAAAGAATATCTGCGAGATGAATCTACTCCTACTAAGGCTAGTCAAGCTAAACGAAAGCGGATTCATAAGATGGCTATGAGATTTTATTGGAGCAGAGACACACTGAATAAAAGGGATGATGGAATAGGCTATTTAAGATGCCTGGATAAAGATCAAGCCCAGAGACTGATGGATGAAGTCCACGGTGTAGTTTGCTGGCCATACATGAGCGGTCATTTACTTGCCGGGAAGATATTGAGAACATAGCATTACTAGATCTCTATTAAAGCTGACTGTGATGATCATGTCAGGAGATGCTACCAATGCCAAGTCTATGGGAATGCCATCCACTCTCCTTCGAATGAACTGCACAACATGAGTCCACCATGACCTTTTTTCATGTGGGGAATGGACGTGATTGGGCCAATAGAACCCAAAGCCGGCAATGGTCATCGATTCATCTTTACCATGATCAATTACTTCATAAAATGGGTTGAAGCTACCTCTTTTGCCAAAGTTACCAAAGAGGTAATCATTGGTTTCATCAGAAATAATTTCATTTGTCGATATGGACAACTGGAGGTGATCGTATTACACAATACCAAGAATTTAAACAACCAGATGATGAGAGAATTATGCAGCAAGTTTCATATCAAGCATCTCAATTTCGTCATCTATCATCTTAAGATGAATGGTGCTGCCGAAGCGGCCAACAAAAATATCAAGAAGATCATGCAAAAAATGTCCGCCAATCACAAAGGATGGCCTGACCTATTGCCTTTGACTCTGCTAGCCTATAGAACGTCAATGCACACTTCTACTGGTGCTACCCCCTACTCATTAGTCTATGGCATGGAAGCGGTACTCCCCATAGAAGTAGAAATAGAGTCTTTGAGGGTGATAATAGATGCTCAGATGGAAGAACACCAGTAGTTGCAAGAGCGGTACCACCAGTTGTTCCTGATAGATGAAAGAAGGGCTACAACCAAATTTCATGGTCAGTTATATCAGCAAAGGATTGCTCTGTCATATAACAAGAAAGTTCGACTCCGGCAATTCAAAGAAAATGACTTGGTAATGAAGAAATTCCTTTCCAATCAAGATGAACCCAAATGAAAGTTTGCCCTGAATTGGGAAGGCCCTTTCATTGTCAAAGAAGTGTTGATAGGAAGAGCCATCAGATTGCGAGAAATGGATGGGAAAAAATTTTCCCAGCTTATCAATTCAAACACCGTGAAGAAGTACTATGTCTGAAACACCTGCAAGACATTATCCTGGTCCTGTAAAATAATCAAATCAATTCAGGTTTTCACTAGAAGCCCGAACTACGAATGACCAGATCTCCGTCAACCAGGGAGTACGTAGGCAGCCATTTACGGTACAGTCAAACCAAAAAAAATTCAAAAAAAAACCCATCAAACCAAGCTCCAACCCGAAATAAACACTTCTCAAACCTTTCAGTCCAAGCTTGAACTACGAACGACCTGATCTCCCTCAACCCGAGAGTACGTAGGCAACCATTTATGGTGCGGTCTGACATTCAAATAAAAAATAAAACCTTATAATAAAAACTAGTCCCAAGACACCGAAATTCCTATAAAACCCAAATACTATCAAGCCTCCCTGATCAACAGGCCCTTCTGTGACACTCTCTTACATCTCAATGTCAATCCATCAAGGAAAAGCTCATGATACATCAAGACAGCAAGTCATAAAAAAGTGGTAATCACTTAGCAATGAAAATACATATCCAATAGGGAAATGAATTAAAATATATTTCTATGCTATATAATATTATTTGATATATACAATGTATCCTGTATATGACAAAATGGCTGATCTAGAATGTGCAGGAAAATAAAAGCTAGTCTATAAACTCATGGATAAACGGGATAGCAAGTCCAACATGGTGTCCCTCTCAGAAGATGGAGTAGCATCTGTAAGCTCATGTCCCATGGTCTCCATGCGAGCTAGAAGATCCACATCCATCTACATAGTGCTGCTATGACCATCTATAAAGGCACTCATATCTGCAATGATGCTGTATGTATATGACATGAGTGCAGTGCTATTAGTAATATAAACATCCTGGGTAGCTAGGGCCTCATCCCTCTCAATAAAAGCAGCATCTCGGGCTACTAGAGCCTCCTCAATCTCAACAAAAGCTGCGTCCCGAGTAGCTTAAGCCTCGTCACTTTCAACAAAAGCTGCGTCCCAGCCAGAAAGTGCTGTCAATATAAGCGCTATAGCCTTATCCCTCTCAAAGGTCATTCGAGCTAACGAATGGATAAGAGCTGAGTATGTCCTAGTAGGAATGCTCGGGGGGGGGGGGGGGGTCACTGACCAAAGCTGCTGTCAAACCATAATAAATCATCCTCGGTGGGAGAATCAGGATCCTCCATATGCTCCTTCTCATCAGAATCAATGCTCGGAGCTCAGTGGATAACAGCAGCTAATGCAATATCTACCGCCAACCATGCAGAATACTCTGGAGAACGATCCGGATGGCTAGTCAAAAAATCAGCCCTCTCCCAACGAGTCTAACAATCATAAATCTTGGTTAGGTCAGCTGACAACAAAGATGAAGCTGATATCCGCTGATCCAAAGCTCCCTCAAAGTGGTGGATGACCTAAAATGATCAAACTGTCCCATGACTGCCAGCGGATGATATGTGGTCACCCCTCTCAAACCCGCCAGTGGTAGATAATCCATGCCAGCTACATGAGTAATGAAGCTGTAAGGGGAGCTAAGCCCTGAGCAAGGCAAGATCGTAAAGGGATGCTTAATCGCCGTCAAAAGGCCAACCATGATGCCGTATCTGTACACTCCACCGGCTGAAATGAGTAGGACATGGCTATCTCATGAGTAAAGCAGTACCCATGATGTCTGAAAGTGCCAATGGATCTCAAGTATGTCATAAACCACACGTACAGCAAAATGGCACTACCCCTGAAAAACCCCACTAGATGGGTATGGCAGAATGTAGCCGACCTCAAGGTCTCGGCTAATATCTTGGGCAAGATGGTATAACCCTGTCTGAGAGCACGAATCACTATAATCAAGCCAATGTCTAAGTGCTCCATATACAGTGGCATGTACAGATAAGCTGTGACGCACATCAATAGAACGTCCATGCGTTCAAATTGCCACTCATCTGCAGGGATGATAAAGTCTCCTGAATATCACTTGTAGCTGTCAAGTCGGCCAAAGCGATCAATCAAGAAATCTAGGGACACCACATGCTCCGCTATAATCTCATCTGTGATGACTCTGCGCCTCAGACCAATCATGGTCATGAATTGTCGTCTCATGTCACTAAGGGCTATCCTAGCACAAGGTCTATGCAATGGCAAATCGATGATGCGCTCATACTCCTATAACGTAGGAGTCAGCTCATGGTTGCAAAATCTAAAAACCTAACGCTCAGGTATCCAACAGGATAACATATTGTCCACAAAGCCCAGTGGAACCTAGAAAGCTAAAATGGCCATAGAATATCCCAGTGTCTGATCAACTTTTGCCCTGTCTGTGGGAGGCAAACTGTCATACTAGGATCTCAAAGAAGACGCTATCAATGAAGATGGCAGGTGCTTAATACGATTGACGGTAGATGAAGACATCTATAGAACCGTATCATGAGACCATCCAGGGGTCAAAGCTAAACTCACCTACCTAAGTACATATCCATGATATAATGCATGTATAATGATAGATGATAATGATAAATAACAATATGATGCAATAAATAGGAAATATCATGCATTTATAAATACACTATCTACTGAAAGCATCATCTGTGTCTGCTAATAAAATGCAAAATAAAAAGAACAGGGAAATGAGGCACAACCGCCCAATGACTAACAGAGGCCTATCAAAACAGATAACAAGAAATGAGGCATAGCCGCCTAATATCTAATAGAGGCCTATCAAAAGATATAGCGAGAAAGCTATCAAAAGAAGTCTATGATATCTGCATCTAGACTATCAACCTGCTGCAACTCCTCCTGAGTGACTGAGTCTTGGCCAGTAGGAATGTCTGGTCGATAAAGAGGAGGATTGACACCTGTATAACTTCCAGAATATGGATCTGCTAACGGGCCAGCTCCAGAGCTGGAAGGATCAAATATATCTGCCTCTGAAGGATCCTTGCCAAGGTGCCTGATGAAAAACTATGCCCGCTCCAACAGCTGGGTCAATCCTAAAATCTGCTCCAAATGTGTAGGCTCTCTGAGGCAAGCTATTCAATTTGTCATCATCACAGACCCAGGCACCATGTCTGCCATAAACTGGGTAGCACGAGTCTGAGCCCCAATAGTGCGAGGACTCCACTAGCTATGAAAAGCCTCCTGACTGTGAGGACCCTCTGACAGGATAAAGCTATTTATGCCCATCAGAGGAATATCTATGACTGGCTGAGCTAAGGGCCAATGATGCCAAGCAAAAAGAACAAAGGGAATGCAGATCACTCCCGTGACGCTTCTGATAGCGCGCTCTCCCAAATAAAGCTCCCAACCTCTATCTATCAAAAGGGGAATCCGACGAGTGGCCAATGTAAACTCTAGTCTGGTCAAAAAGCCATCCTCGAATCTGACTGTCAGATAGTCCGGGGTATAAGGAACCCACATGATAGAGTCGGTAGTCAACAGCTCTAGCTGCAAGCAGGAGTGGGTAAATCCCTCTACTACAGGGACCTCCTTCAAAGTGGAATGATGCAAACGCCGTCCCTGCGGATATGTCTCTAAGCCCAAAGTAGTGGCAGGGCGTAGGCAAGGGAGCCTTTCATAGTCCCAAAACTGACAGTGCAAAGATCAAATAACCTCAGTGATAAAGATTGACAAACCCTAATAAGGGAAATTAAAAGGTGAAAGAGAAATTACTCACCAGCAGGAAGGGATAAAAACCTAGCCAAGCCTCCGCCACGCCCTTAGAGCGTAAGCGCAATCCACGAAGAAAATAGGCAAAGGTGAAGGTGCCCCAGTAAAAATCCCTAATGCGCTCCAGGTATCGAGTAGCACTAACCAGAGCAAAAGAGACCGTCGAGGAGTTGTCTACAATGAAACAACCCCTGATGATCACCAAGAACAGTCGCCAAAGAATGCGATCTCTAACCCTCTTGTAATCAGGCAGAGGCTCAGTCAAAGCCCTGCTCTAGGCATCAACACTCAAGGGACTTGAACAAATGATCTGACCCTTGATGGTCGTCACAGGAACTCCCAGAAGGGATCTAACGGTAGCAGGTGAAATGTCAGGCACCAATGGCACTGGATCACCTGTAAACTCTAAACCTGTGATGAACCGCTAGTCCATCGGTGTCATCATCACCTCACAGTCCAATAGATGGTCAGACTGGATTTGGTGGAACTAGCACTCAAATAATGCCCACAGAAAACCCCAAGGGTAACGACAGGGAGGAATAGAAAATAAGGCCTCGAAACCCCAACTGTTGACGATAGCCTGATACTTTGGATGCAAAGTATGATATAAAGAGTGGACGTTGAACCAGTTCCCCTTGGGTTGCGTAAGGCCAGGAACCTACATCAAATAGCAAATCCAGATTAAACGTGTGCCCTAAAATGGCAAAAAAAGAAGAAAAGTCCAGAATGAAAACTTCAATCACCTCATTGGCATGAAGGTATATCGAAGGATGGCGTCTCAAATTGCCCAAAAGCTTTGGAAGCAGCACAACAATGGCGGGAAGCTCCCCACGCGGAGCATGAGATGGAACGGGATCCACAAATGGGACATCCTCATTGTTCACATCATCCAGCCTCTTAGCCTAGATCAGACGAATTACAGACTCAGCCAACCGGCGAGGCAACCTAGCTAGACGAGGTTGTTGAACATCAAAAGCTCTTCTCCGCCTCACACCTGCAGAGACCCTGCTAGCACTGCCTTGAACCTGGACAAAGTCTCCAAATCACCTCAGAAAGGGTTAGATAAGCCTTGAACCTACGACCTATTCAAATTAAATCATTGCTTCATGCATATTCTATGTCCTAAAGCATGCACTAGTTAACATACATTCCTAGGAGAGTTAAAATTGCATGTTCATTAAATGCTCAGGCTTTTGAAAGAATTTCGCCAGAGTCTCCTTTGTAAAATGGATTGTCCGCATGCACATAGGCATGACTAGGTGGCCATTCAGTAGCACACCTACCCAAAAATATGAATACTTTATATGTATGAATAAAAGTGAAAATCAAACTCCCCATGGCAGCTAAGTTACTATGTGGATTTTTAGTTGAAAATACAGGCTCATTTGTCCTCAAATAGGATGAGTAAACTGGCCAAAAAGGGCGCCAAATAACTAGCTCAAAAATTAAATTTTTTCACATCAAAACGTTCAGCATAGTAAAACATACATATTTAATAAGTCTAAATTTTTTTATCAAGTCATATAAGCATGCATATTCTCTATATTGTGTTTAGAAGCATTCTATATGAAATTTAACGTTCTAACGGTCAAAACTTGAAAAGAAAGGATGTAAACGTTACCAGAGATGTGCAAAAAGATTATACGATGACGGAATTTGAAAAAAGTAGCACGAACTCAGTAGATCTAAAGAGGAAATCTCAGATTTTCTTTATAGTTCAAACTTGAAAATAACTTATAAAAGCCATGGAGGGCCAAGTTATACTCGAAGGGAGTAGCAACTTCACCTGTGGCTGCTGCAAGTGGACCTACGGTACCCTAAAATGTGTCCCACCCCGTCTGGTTCGGTCCAATTGAAGTTAAAGCGGAGTTCCCAGAAGCTGAAAAGTTAAATCAGGAAAAAAAATGGGACGTGATTGAGTGGAATGGCCTGAAACACTGATTCTAAGCGTCAAGCTCCTGATCAAGGAAGAAACTTCATGTACACCATTGGTAGAAACCCTGAAGTGGTATTCGAAATGTCGATGATGAAAACTTTTGAAAACAGCCTCTGTCAGAGCATTGAGAAGGTCTGACGTTGTGAACAAAGGGTTTTGAATGCGTCCAAGCATCTAGATTTATCCGAGGGTGTGATTTATTAGAATCGTCACCACCACGTCGAGATCAATTAGGTCTGACATTGCAAACCGTTGGCAACAACTGCAACGAAGCATCAGGAACTAGCCGGTGATGAAAGCCATTGAAAACTACTTCAGCGAGGGTCAGATTGGCTAACATTGTAAACCGTTGGCGATAACTCCAACGTAGCCTTGGGAAAGATAGCCCCACGTCGAGATCAATTAGGTTTGATATTGCAAACTGTTGGAGAAAACTGCAACGAAGCATCGGGAACGAGCTGGTGATGAAAGCCATTGAAAACTACTTCAGCGAGGGTCAGATTGGCTGACATTGTAAATCGTTGGCGACAACTCCAACGTAGCCTTGGGAAAGATACCCCCACGTCGAGATCAATTGCATCTGATATTGTAAACCATTGGCGACAACTCCAACGAAACGTCGAGAACGAGCCGGTGATGAAAGCCGTTGAAAACTACTTCAGCGAGGGTTAGATTGGTTGACATTGTAAATTGTTGGCGATAACTCCAATGTAGCCCTGGGAAAGATACCCCCACGTCGAGATTAATTAGGTCTGACATTGCAAACCATTGGCGATAACTCTAACAAAGCATCGGGAACGAGCCGGTGATGAAAGCCGTTGATAACTTCTTCAACCAAGGTCAAAGTATCTGACATGGCAAACTGTTGGCGACAACTCCAGCGTAGCATCGGGAACAAGTCGGTGATGAAAGTCGTTGATAGCTACTTCAACGAGGGTCTAAGTATGTGACATTGCAAACCGTTGGTGACAACTTTAGCATAGCATCGAAAACGAGCCGGTGATGAAAGCTGTTGATAACTGCTTTTACGAGGGTCCGAGTATGTGACATTGTGAACCGTTGGCGACAACTCCAATGTACTATCGGGAATAAGTCGGTGATGAAAACCGTGGAGAAATTTTTCCCAGAGAGAACAGATGATGGAATTTGTTATACAAATCCCCAGCTGGCATACCGAGAAGGTTCGGTGGTTCAACCGACCGTTGTAAACTATAATTCGACTAGGCACCGAGAAGGTTCGGTGATGGTCAAACTTTGCAAACTACCGTTTGAGTAGGCATCAAAAGAGTTCAGTGAAAGCCATCATGGACAACGTCATCCCCATCAAAAGTGTCGGGAATAGTCAGTGAGAGAATGCAATGGCAGCTAACACCACATGAGTATATAGAATTCACAACATGGCATATCATGCATTGCATTACATTTGTATGTGTCCTATTTCCAGTGTCTAGCAGTCTTTATCCTGTTTATTCCATTGCATTACATAAATGTAGACACTCAAAATTTTTGCATTCTTGTTATAAACGTTTGGAAATTTTGTGTTCCTGTTACTAACCCTGTAGGAGGGCAAAACCATCTTTTCAACCCCGGTCTCAATGTCGGGATGTCAGATCAACCCCGGTCTAAATACTGGGATTCAGATCAACCCCGGTCTCAATACCGAGTTTCCAGATCAACCCCGATCTCAATACCGGGATGTCAACTCAACCCCGGTCTCAACACCGGGATGCCAGTTCAACCCCGACCTCAATACTGGGATGTCAGCTCAACCCCGGTCTCAGTACCAGGATGTCAGATCAACCCCGATCTCAATACTGGGATGCCAGTTCAACCTCGGTCTCAATACCAGGATGCCAATTCAACCCCGATCTCAATATCGGGATGCTAGTTCAACCCCGATCTCAATACCGGGATGTCCGATCAACCACGGTCTCAAAGTCGGGATGTCCGATCAACCCCGATCTCAATACCGGGGTGCTAGATCAACCTCGGTCTTAATATCGGGATGTCAGATCAACCTTGGTCTCAGTACCAGGCTGCCAACTCAGCCCCGGTCTCAATACCGAGATGACAACTCAGACCCGGTCTCAATACTGGGATGACAACTCAGCCCCGGTCTCAATACCAGGATACCAGATCAACCCTGGTCATAACCCGAGAGGTACAGGTCAACCCCTATCACAACCCAGGAGGTACAAGTCAACCCCGGTCATAACCCGAGAGGTACAGTTTAATCCCGGTCATAACCCAGGAGGTACATGTCAATCCCGGTCATAACCCAGAAAGTATAGGTCAACCCCGGTCATAATCCTGGAGGTACAGGTCAACCCCGGTCATAACCCAGGAGGTACAGGTCAACCCCGGTCACAACCCAGGAGGTATAGGTCAACCCCAGTCACAACCTGGGAGGTACAGGTTAAACTCGGTCACAACCCGGGAGGTGCAGGTCAAGTCCGGTCATAATCTGAAAGGTCAGGCCAAGCCCCGGTCACAATCCGAAAGGCTAAATTAACTTCGAAGACAACCCCGAAGAATCTTATCAACCCAGAGACAACCCGGGGAAGGTCAAAGAAACCTCGGAGATAACCCTGAGGACAAACAGAGTCGGCTGGGATCAAAACCTCGGAGACAACCCTGGGAAAACCGTCGAAGACTGTGCCAGTACAGGAGACAAACCCTGGAAGGGTAAAATGGTCATTTTACCAACATTAAGCCAATCCGATAAAAATCAAGCCGAATTGATGCCATCAAGGTTAGAAAGAACCATAACAGTGATCCCGAGTAAAAACAGCGCAAGACAGCTCAACGGACAAACTTCGAAGAATCGAATACCCGGTTGTGAACCCATCTTCTTGGACTCGAAAAAGGTTTAGTCCCATATCATTGTGACGCTCTTGACGAGGGATTTCCAAAAAGGTATAGCAAATCTCAAACGGACGCTCCGATTAAAAGTTAGAAAGTTACGAATCTGACCTCGTTTTGCTTTAAGTGCACGTACTTCGAGGCAATGGGACCCACCACCCGGGGCCTGCCATGTGGCGCCGTAGGTAGACCCACAGCTGCCGCAGGTGGACCCACTTCCATCGGGCCAATATATACAAGTGCACCCCTAGCCGTTTGAAAAATAATAATAATAGAAAAACGCTCTAAAACTCCGCCCATTTTGTTCCTTAGCCCGACTTCTAGTACTTCAAACAGATTTTATCACTCTAACACGTAGGTATACTCATATACTAGCTGTATACACTCAAAATTTCATTTCTCTATTACTAACACTGTAGAAGGGCAAAACTGGGCCATCAAATCAACCCCGATCTCAATACCGGGCCATCAAATCAACCCCGGTCTCAATATCGGGCCATCAACTCAACTTTGTTCTCAATACCGGGCCATTAACTTAACCCCGATCTTAATACCAGGCCATCAAGTCAACCCTGGTCTCAATACCAGGCCATAAATCAACCCTGGTCTCAATATTGGGCTATCAACTCAACACCGGTCTCAATACCGGGCCATCAAATCAACCCCGGTCTCAATATCGGACCATCAACTCAACCCTGGTCTCAATATCGGGCATTCAAATCAACCCTGATCTCTATACCGAGCCATCAACTCAACCCTGGTCTCAATATCGGGCTGTCAACTCAGCCCCAGTCTCAACCCGGGAGGTACAGGTCAGCCCCGGTCTCAACCCGGGAGGTATAGGTCAGCCTCGGTCTCAACCCGAGAGGTACAGGTCAGCCTCGTTCTCAAGCCGAGAGGTACAGGTCAACCCCGATCTTAACCTGGGAGGTACAGGTCAGCCCCAATCTCAACCCGGGAGGTACAAATCAGCCCCGGTCTCAACCTGGGAGGTACAGGTCAGCCCCGGTCTCAACTCGGGATGTACAGGTCAGCCCTGGTCTCAACTCAAGAGGTACAGGTCAGCCCTGGTCTCAACCCGGGAGGTACAGAGCAGCCCCGGTCTCAACCTAGGAGGTACAGGTTAGCCCCGATCTTAACCTGGGAGGTACAGGTCAGCCCCGGCCTCAACCCGGGAGGTACAGGTTAACTTCAGAAGCAACCCTGAAGCCTCACAACATCTCCAGAGGAAAACCTGGAAGGACCAAGTCAGCCTCAGAGACAACCCTGAGGATAAACAGAATCGGCTGGAATCCAAACCTTAGAAACAACCCCAGGAAGTCTGCCAGAGGCCATGCCAATATTGAAGGCAATCCTGGTAGGGGCAAAAGGGTCATTTTACCAAATTAAAGGTGATTTGGTCAAGCTCAAGCTGAATTGATGCCGCTAAGGTCACAGAGAACCATAACAATGATCCCGAGTGGAAACAGCACAAGACAGCTCAACAGACAAACTGCGAGGAATCAAAGACCTGATTATGAACCTGTCTTTTTGGACTCAAAAATTGTTTTCTCCCATATCATTGCGGCACTCTCGGCTAGGGCTTTTCAAAAAGGTATCGCATGCCTCAAATGGACGCTCCGATCAAAAGTTAGAAAGTTTCAAATCTGATATCGCATTGCTCGTAGTGCACATACTTCGATGCAACGGGACCCATCATGTGGGGTCGCACCTCTACCTTTGGCTACCATAGCTAGAGCTGCTTCTCCTGGGTTTATATATATAAGGTGACCTCCAGCTCATTTGATAATTGAAAAACGCTCTGAACCTCTCCCCGTTTGGTTTCTCAGTCATATTTTTATCCTCCAAATCCAAAAATTTTCACTCTAACACGTAGATACACCCACATACTACCACATATCAAAAATTAACCGGTAGAAACAGACGTTTAAAGCCTACGATCTGGCAAAAAACCCGTGTAGCAGTCCATTGTGAATATTTTTACGATCAAAAACTTCCAATTACTTCATTGCACTTTTATACACTTGCACGTTAAGTTTCACTTTCTGAATATGCCCGTAACTCAGTTTTGTGGGCCTTTTTTGCTTATGTTTTGTACATTTTAGTACATAAACTCATTTTCTGGCATTTTTACAACTCGGATAGTCGATCCGTCGCTTCTAATAACATTTATATGCATATATCTTCGTTTTTAGCAACTCCACCGGACTGGGTTATTTTCCTAGTCCGGGTTTGGCTTTTTATTGTGTATATTTAACTGTATATATACTAACGTTTCAATTGTGTCAAGCTCGGATGTCAAATCTGTGGTAGTTTGCTACTTATATATATATATATATATATATGCACCCTTCACCGAAATGGGTTAACTTCCCAGTCCCGATTTGACTATTTTTTTATCTATATTTAACTATATACATATATTTACATTCCAGTTTGGCCTGGATCATTTTGTCGCCTTTTTGCTGCTTTTATACGTATATCCCTTTTTACCAAAATGAATCTTGCCTTTTCAAGGAGACACTTTCAAAACACATGACTCCCAACACTAAATTCTCTTAGCTGTCTATGTTGATCTATATATTTCTACTGTCGGTCTTGAGACGCTTGCAACCATTGTCATATAATTCGGATCTTCTCAGTGGTTTGTTGAACTAACTCAGGTTCAAGCATTTGCCTTTCCCCAACTTCATCCCAGCATAAAGGGATTCTACACTTCCTACTATACAAGGCTTCATATGTTGGCATTCCAATACTGGCATGATAACTGTTGTTGTACGCGAACTCTACCAAAGGCAACTGATCCTCCCAACTCCCTTTAAAATTCATAATGCAGGTTCTCAATATATCCTCTAACGTATGAATGGTTCTCTCACTTTGTCCATCGGATTGTCGGTGATATGTTGTACTCAACTTCAGTTGGGTTCCCAAATGCACCTGAAGACTCCTTCAAAAGTTTGAAATAAACCGTGGATCTCCATCTGACACTATGGATACAGGAACTCCATATTTAAAAATAATCTCTTTTATATATAACTTTGCCAACTGATCGAGATTATAAGTAACCTTAATAGGTAGAAAATGGGCTGACTTGGTGAGACGATCAACTATTACCCAAATAGCATTGTGGCCTTTCTGAGTGACAGGAAGTCCTACCACAAAGTCTATGGTGATATGCTCCTACTTGTGACGAACGAGAATTTTGTAAAGATATTGAATATTTATGGAGATAAATAAATATTTTTAATGATTTAATTATTGAATTAAATAATTAATTCATGAATTTATGGTAGATTAATTTAATTATATGTGTGACATTAATTAAATTAATATGTAGTAATTTAATAGTTCAAAGAATATATTTAATGGAGTTTATTTGATTAATTGAATTCATTAAATAAGCATATTTTACTTTAGTTAATTTAATAATTAATTAATGAATTAATAAATTGACATAATTAATAAATAAAAATATTAATTACGTGACAATGTGATTTAATGTGAATTATCTTATTTTATTTAATTGATTTAAATAAAATTAATTAATCAATAAGTAAGGTGACAATTAACTATATAGTAAATTAGTTTATTAAAATAAATGGGGAAAGAAAAGAAGAGGAAGGCAAACAGGGCTTTGGGAGAAGTTTATCCGTTGTTAATACAACGGATACTTATATAATACGTATATTCGTTGTTCTAAGTCATTATTCTAAGTCAGTATCAGAGAAAAGTTAGAGAAACTTGAGAGAGAAATCAGAGAGAAAAGAAGAAGGCATTGAGAGAAATTGAGAAAAGAAGACTTGAGAGATCATTGTGTTGTTATCAATTGATTATCTTCATACTAACTAAAGGGTAATTCTTCTTTATGTTTTCAAAATTAAAGTTTTTCACATACGTATTCTAAAGTCTGTGAAAAATTGGGTTTTCCAATTGGGTTATGATATGGCTTTATCTATATGGGTATGTAATTATAACATGTTTTCTAACGTATATACATGTTTTAAAGTAATCAATTTTATATAATTTGGCCTTAATTGGTTTTTTCGAAAAGTTACAGAGTTTTCTACGATGTTGTAAAATTTCTCTGTCAGTACTTATTTTTGGAAAATTAAAGTGTGAGGTTATTATATATGTGACCGTATATGTTAGTATTATGTGTTGGATCATGTATCCATGATTTACACTGATCACACCAAATAACTTTGTTAATAAATGGGTTTGATGAAATTACAGAGTATTGAATATGGGTGAATAACCCATATGGGTTAAATTAATGATTGAATCATATGTTTATATTTAAATTGATACATGAATATGATTGTATATGTTAAAACAAAGAAAATGGAATTGAAATGAATGGATTCGGTGTAGTAACGAATCCGTAAGGAGATTTTTATGTTTTTCATTAAACTCTTGAAAGTTTTGAAGAACAGTGAAAATTAATATTTTGATTTGTATAATTACATAACTTGGAATGTTAAGAACATGTTATAAGTGATATATAATGTTCCTGTGAAGTTTATACTTCATGGGTAACATTATAAATCAGTGTAATAATGTGAATTGGGAGAAAATGGGAGAAAATCTGTGTTCGTTCGCGAACTTCAGATTCTGAAATTTCGCAGCCGCGCGGCCGCTCCGGCTGTAAGGCAAAATGGCGCGCGGCCGCGCCTGTCCGAAAATTTTGAAAAAAACATTTTTGCTTAGTGTTGGAAAATTTTGAAATGTGTTTTGAGTCTAATGAACATGAACACATGTTGTATAAATATAATAAAATATTGATATGAGTTTAATAATTTATGTTATGTAATTAATTAATAAATTAATTACGTGACTTAAACTATTATTTGTAAAGGTTAAATAATGTGTTATAAACATTAAGACATTATTTTAAATCTAATTAACATGTAGACATGTTATATATGTAATGAGTTATTAATACAAGTTAATAACTTAAGTTACGTGATTAATTAACAAGGTAATTAATCAACGTAAACCATTATTTGAAAACTTAATAATGAGTTTGAAGAATACTATTGTAAATCAATAATCATATCGAACCTGTGATTAATTGATATTGTAAATGTGTGATAGGTAAGAGTAATTAAAGAAGTGAGTAATAACTGTAGCTTGCGCATGAGGCAAGTTTTCTATCCCTAACTTATTATTATTGTTTGTCAAGTTTCCTAAACTAAACTCTTTTAATTAAGCAATTGCTATGCTTAATTACTATTGTTGAGAAAATTCTTACTATTGAATATCCAAGTTTAGAATTTCACATGAGATGCCATGATTCTTTTAAAAGTATCATTTAAGTGTACAATACTTATTCGATTGTATACCTTGAGAAGTTAATATTCAATATGAATATCATTTATTGAATTATCCAAACCAACTTTATTTGGTACGGATTCTGATGTCAAATTGAGATGAACAACCCTAATGTAGGGGATTAATGAAGATGCTTTAAGCGTTAAGATAATGTGCACAGTATCAGTATGAAGGGCTGATCTCCCTAAGTACGAGAAGTAAAGTCTATAGTCTTGTGACTGTTAAAGGTTGGAAAGGTTAATATACTTGACAACCTAAGACTCGGTTCAAGGTCTTAACGACCCTCAGAAGTAATTTGACTCTTGATTAATATTCTTGATTCAAAAGTTGAGAAGTAATTTGACTCTTGATTAATATTCTTGATTCAAATGTTGAGCTTTCTGTTATTCAGAATTCTTTCACTCGCATGTTATTATTCTGTCATATTTTTATACTTGCGGGCATCCGTGCTCACTCTTGCATAATAACATTGCAGCTAATAATGAACGAAGTGATGTACCTTCTAGTATCAAGGGCAAAGGAAAAGCTAACAAGTGATGAAGATTTGTGTTGTCATGAATAATGTTAAAGTTTAAGATTTATGTGTGATGATTTAAGACTTATTTATTTACATTTCCGCAAAAGAGATTTAAGGTTAAGTATAACCTGGGATTTATGATGTATTTTTATTTCAGATGATGTAAGATGATGATTTATTTATCTAATAAATGAATTTCATTATTTATGGGTAGATAGTTGTATGATATTGGAACAGTGAACACCAAATCCTGTAAAAATTAAGATACCGGATTTGGGGGTGTCACACTACTTCCATTCCGGAATTGGTAGAGGTTATAGTAATCCACTCGGTCTTTGATGCTCATCTTTAACTCTCTGGCATGTGAGACACTTGCTTACCCATTTTGCTATCTCTCTTTTTATGTTCTACCACCAAAAATGCCGACTCAAGTCTTTATACATCTTAGTACTTCCCGAGTGCACTGCAAACTTAGAACTATGGACTTTCGTTAAGATTTCATCTTTTAATACCTGTACCACTGGAACCCACACTCTATCCTCATACCTCAGTACTCCCTCTTTGTCAAGTCGAAACTTAATGTTCTTCTCCTGAGTTATCTCGGCCTTAGATTTCTAACATGCTTCATCTTTCTCATGCATCTCTTTGATTTTATCCATTAAGGTTAAGGCTGTCTCTATCACAAATAGCTTCCGGTTAGAGTTAGTTGGAGTTCTTACTTCAATCTCGAGTTTTTCGAACTCTTTTATCAGTACCTCGTTGTTTGTAATGATATTCAACTTCTCCAAATTCTTTCGGCTCAATGCATCGACAACTACGTTGGCTTTACCAGGATGATATAGGACCTCACAATCAAGGTCCTTTATTAACTCCAACCACCTCCTCTGCCTCATATTCAACTCCTTCTGTATAAAAATATACTTCAGACTTTTGTGATCTGTGTATATTTCACACTTTCCCCACTACAAATAATGTCTCCATATCTTCAAAGAAAAAACTACAACGGCTAACTCCAGATCATTAGTAGGATATCTTTTCTCGTAATCCTTAAGTTATCGCGAAGCATAGGCGATGACCTTCCCATGTTGCATTAACACACATCCTAAACCCCTGTGTTAAGCATCACTATAAACCACAAGGCCCCCAGTATCATCTGGTAATGATAGTACTGGTGCCCTACTCAACAACTTCTTCAATTCTTGAAAAATCTCCTCACACTTGTCTGTCCAAATGTACTTCACAGTCTTTCGAGTTAAATTGGTTAGCGGGGTCGCTATTTTGGAAAAATCTTTTATAAAACGATGATAGTACCCTACTAAACTAAGAAAACTACGAACTTCTGTTGGTGTTGTTGGGTGATCCCAACTTATGATTGTTTTTATCTTCGCCGGATCCACTGCCACCCCTTTCTTATCAATTACGTAACCTATGAACTAGACTTCTTCTAACCAGAACTCACACTTGGAAAATTTTACATAGATTTATTCCTTTCGTAATATCTCTAATACCTCTCTCAAGTGCTTCACATGTTCCTCCCGTGTCTTAGAGTATATTAAGATATCATCAATAAACAAGACCACGAATTTATCTAAGCATGACTTAAACACTCGATTCATTAAATCCATAAAAGATGCTGGTGCATTTGTTAACCCAAAGGACATCACAAGAAACTCATAATGTCTGTATCGTGTCCTAAAAGCAGTCTTTAGAACATCCTCTTTTCTTACCTTCGGTTGATGATAACCCGATCGTAGGTCAATTTTTGAAAAATGTTTGGCTCCTTTTAACTAATCAAACAAATCATCAATCCTCGATAAGGGTTACTTATTCCTTATAGTCAACTTATTTAACTCCCGATAATCTATACACAATCTTAACGTCCCATCCTTCTTCTTTACAAACAACACAGGTGCTCCCCATGGTAAAACACTAGGTTGTATGTATTTCTTGTCTAAGAGTTCTTGCAACTTAACATGAAACTCCTTTAATTCTACCGGTGTCATCCTGTATGGTGCCTTTGAAACTGGTGTTGTACCAGGTGCAAGGTCAATCACAAACTCAATCTCTCTGTCAGGTGGAAGACTAGGTAGATCACTTAGAAACACGTCCGAAAACTCAGTTACTATAGGGATCTGATCTAACTTTCCCCCTTCTTTCCTCATATCCACAACTAGGCTAAATACCCTGTACCACCCTTTCAAAGCAATCTCTTAGCCTGCATAACTGTTAAACATCGGGCTTGCTTTGGTGAACGACTTCCCTTGAATACTACCTTTATTTTCAAAGATGTCCTTAAACTTACTTGTTTTCGCTTACAATCAATTACTGCTTTATGCCTACCCAACCAATCCATCCCCAAGATTATATCAAACTCCCCTAATTGTATAGGAATAAGATTTATGGTTAACTTATGTCCCTGAATTTCTACACTATAATTATTATGTACTGTATGAACAGGGATTTTTTCTTTGTTAGCAATTTCTACGTTGAAAGGTACATCTCACATGGCATTTTTAATCTCTTAACAAAATCAACAGATGCAAACTAACAAGAAGCACCAGAGTCGAATAACACATAATCATTTATGACATCAATTGGTATAATACCTATCACCACGTCTTGTGCCACCACAGCATCCCTCAATGTCATGTTAAAAGTTCTTGCATTCAGACGATTCTGAACAACTCCTGCAGCCGCCGCTCCGGGGTTATTGTTGAAATTCTGACCTCTTCCCATATTTGCCCTCTTGGTTTTTGCACAAAACTTAGACATATGACCCTCTGCCCCACTGTTGAAACATTTGACACCCTTGCTCTTCTCCTTCTTTTGTGGACACCAGTTGGAATAATGCCCATCTTCCCCGCATGTATAACACTTTGTCCCTTTAAAATATCATTCCTCTTTGTGATTCTTTCCACATATTTGGCAACGCTCAATTCTTTGATTGTTATTGTTGTTCCCTCCTTTGTTGACATTGTTGCTAGGGTTATATCCTCCTTTTCCAGGGTTATTTGGAAAAGCTACCTCCCACCTTCTTTTATTGTTGTTGTTGTAACTCCCACTTGTGTTACCCTTTCCTATAATAACCCTCTTTTCCTTATGGAACTGTAATAAAGCCTCTTCTTCCTTCTCTGTTATAATGGCCTTTTCCAAAATTTCTGCGAAAGTCTTCACCTAAAACGCCGATATTTTGCTCGTAATTTGGGGTTTCAGCCCTCCTTCAAATCTCCTTGTCTTTCTTGCCTCAGTATCTACCTGATGTGTTGTGAACCTTTCCAACTCATTGAAATTGGCTGCGTATTGTGACACCGTCATCTCCCCTTGTTTCAATTTCAAGAATTGAACCTCTATACGATCCTGCATCGAAGTTGGAAAGTAATTGGCAAAGATAAACTCCTTGAACTTGTCCCAATTAGTAGCACCTTCTCCAGCTCTCCCCTTGTTTGCTTCCCACCAGTGGTTAGCTTCCTCCTTTAAAAGGAAAGTGGCAAAATCCACTTTTTGGTCGTCATTCACCTTGGTTACTTTCAACATTTTCTCCATCTCTACAATCCAAGTCTGAGCCTTTATTGGCTCATCCGTTCCCCTGAATTCCAATGGTCCCACTAGTTTAGAATCTTTAAACTGAGTTATGGTTGGGTTATTGGGTGCAGCTGGTAATGCGTTAGCTTGCCTTCCTTGCAAAGCTCCCACCAGAATATTTACCAAAGTTTGGGTGGGGTCTGCCTCTGCGTGTTCTTGCTCAAGTTCTCCACGAGTTCTTCTTCTGTGTGCCATTTATCTAAATATAACAAATAACTAAGTATGAATACCAGTTCAATAATTAAATAACTCAGTTTGATAAAAAGAAATTTGTATTTCACATTGCAAGTCTATATATACATATCTAGTGACTCATTCTAGATCACTAGTTTTACATACAACAGAAAAGAAACTACATAGCATAGCCGACTAGTGATTTATCCCTATCACTAGCTATATTATGAAATTCCCTTGGTCTACAGTTCTTTCTTCTTTGTTGCTATCCTTTTCTTCAGTTTCTCC
Source organism: Panax stipuleanatus (assembly GCA_020205555.1). Taxonomy (NCBI): domain Eukaryota; kingdom Viridiplantae; phylum Streptophyta; class Magnoliopsida; order Apiales; family Araliaceae; genus Panax; species Panax stipuleanatus. The sequence continues at coordinate 28,853,406 of CM035115.1, read as the reverse complement.
ACCATCTTCTCTAACTTTTGTAACCTTTCCTCTAGGTACTCGACCTCTTGAGCCACACTAGGTCCTGAACTGAATGCCCTATTCCTCCAAGCATGACGAGGAGGTATCATCTGTAATGGTACATCGTCTATAACTTGTTCAACCACCATTATCTGACGTTCGTCCAACATCCTACAATCAGATTTATAAAATCGATTAGTATCTAGAAATTATAAGTTAATACTTTATTAGTATTCATATTTATTAACTTTCCTAACGACTTTCCCCCCTCTCGTAATGACTCTATTTGAGCTTATCTCCTTTATTGTCTAAATACTTCCGAGGTTATAGCCTAAGGGTTTCCTCCTAAGGTTTATAACCTAGGGCTTTGATACCAAATTGTGACGCCCCCACATTCTCTACATTTCCTGTAGCAGATTTGGTGCTCATATAAATATTCTATAAGACAATAACTTCTATAGATCTAAAATTCACAGTATCCCAATCAGTTAAGAGTTCTCATCAGAACAATTACCATATCTGGATACCCTCACTTAGATGTATAGATTTATGATCTTACAGATATTTCTTGCATATCAATAATTCCTATCTATCTGACATTCATAGTAAAAATGATAAGATTGTTCCTGGAACCAAGGAGCGACCTCAGTGCTTACAGAACTCCCAAGATCGTTCAATACCCTCATTCAGATTTATAGTTCATATAGATACTATACTTGATATGGTTTTCTATTAATAATGTAAATCTACTCAACTGATAAACTAATAACATAATAATATCCGGTTACATATGGTTCAACCATTACATCAGGGAAATACCAAATTACATTTTTAGTCTTAATACAATAAACGTTCATCCTTATAGGTTTACTATTTACCACAAGTATGATTGTCTGAACTTCCTGGTGTGTGAGATGCAGCTGTAAAGGAAAAGAATAATTGCAAGGATGAGCTTTAAAAGGCTCAGCAAGTTTTAAAGATTTACAGTTTATACTCACACAATATCAGAATTGAATGAACATATAGTTCAGAATTTTTTCACATATATATACTGAGGTTTGATCTGCCAAATCCCACATATTACGAGTTTCTGTCAGTCATATAAACTTAGCAACCCAGGTTGATTCGGTCAACCACACTACACTCCTAACAGTTACAAAGACTTATAGGAGTTTTGTTCGGATATCTCATAGGTGATCAGCCTAATCATATCCTAGGAGTATGCATATCATCCTACCAATCCAACAAGGTCAGTTCTATAACTGCCTGTAAATGTAATCCTGGGTCAGTGCTATGACTGCCAATATAATTTTTGGACAAAACAATATCAGTATATATATGTACCAAACAATATTGGTTTTTCCACAATTTATGCTTTGATATCAAATCAAACACATTTTACGCAAACAACAACTCATATGGTTTTGGTTATGCTTGAACAATAAGTCATAACCCTTTTCAAATCACATATATCACGGATAATATTTATAACAAGTTTGTATATCAATATACAAGACTTACATTTAATATAGAAATTAAATAAAGTTAGAAAACTTGTCTTTATCAAGATCAGCTACTTAAGCTTATTTGAAAGTATACACGCAACCTATATATGTTATAACAGTCATTAGAAATGATAACAATTAATTTCTAATTAAACTATTAGTGTCTGGGTTGATTTTGGAGTCCGTTCGGTATTTTATAGCTTCATTGAATAGCTATCAAATTAGTTTTTCGATAAACTTTATTTAAAAGTTTTCATATCTTATTAGATATTTTAGTTATTATTTATAATAATTTCCAAATGCTCAGAATAATTTTTAAACGATTTAATATCATTTAAAATTATTTTTAAATTATTAATATTATTTTTAAATATTTAATAACAATTTTTAATAATTTTTAAATCATCAATATTATTTTTAAATAATTTATTTTTATTAATAATGATTTTTAAATCAATAATGTCATTTTTAAATAATTTATTATTATTTAAAATTATTTTTAAATCATTAATACTATTTTTAAATAATTTATTATTAAATACTTTTATTATCATTATTATTTAAACAAATTAAATATTAATAAAATTTTATGTCAAAATAATAAAAATTATTTATTATAATTAAAAATTATTTAGTATTTATTTCTATTTATTTTGATTGTTTTAATTATTATTATTAATTTTAAAAATTCATCCGTCGCTAAAGGTGTTCTTGGCTAAGCCAAGAACACGCTGGTCAACGCCCAGGGGCTCCGTTTGACCGGATCCTGCTTCCAATCTGTTTAGTTTATGGGCACAAGAGTTTGATCAGGTTGTAGTTCTACTGTAGGAGTACATGTCTATGTTCATTTCAGTGCCTAAAAACATTGCTACAAGATTCCATGGCCGGTCAAACCACCCACCCAAGGGCTGTTCTTCATTTCTGGGTTGCCCAGAAATGAAAAGTCAATGCCAGTCAACACTCAAAATGGCTTTAAATCATGCAATCTGTTCACAGCTTAGGGGTTTCAGTGCTCAGGTGTTGTAGACAAACTAGCAGGGTACCCCAAGGTAGCACTTAGATAGTCTAGGTATCATCAAGCTGTATGATCTAAGCCTTCAAAAAACTTGTCATAGCTCTATTTTGGGTTTCTGGGTTACCCAGAAACACCAACTTAACTGTCAATGCAGTTTGACCTTTAATAGCTTTCGATCTGTTACTTTCTAGGGCTCTAGAGTTCTCTGGTAATGTAGTACTCATGTCAGAGTATAACCTAAACACAACCTAACATCCTAACAGACTGTCAATATCGAGATCAAGGCTGATCAAACGACCTGTCAGCCTTGTTCATAAGTTTTATGGGTTACCCAGAAAACGTTCGGTCATGCTCGGTCAACGGGTTTTGACCGTTTATAACTAAACAACAACCTAATTAACATACTTAAATAATAAAATCAACAATACATTTTCAGAATTTAAGATCTAGAGCTAGGGTTAGGTTTTTACCCTTTCTGAGCAATTTTTGTTCTTCCTTTTCAGATTCTGCTTCTGGCTTGCTAAGTGTTGTTTCTGAGTTAGTTAGTGGTATATGTTAAGTGTAAAATTCGTGGCCTTAAGTCCTTATGACCTAGCCTTATATCAAAAGCTCAAGTGAGGTTAAAACCTAAGTTTTCTATTATTTTGACAAGTAAGCCTAAGTGATTAATTTAGTAGGTTTTGTTGTCAAGCTATTGTGGTAAACTCAGCATTGGGCAAATCTTTTACTTGTTAAGCAAAAGATTTGTTCCTATCTCATTTTAAAAGAAAATAAATAAGGGCATTTTGGTCATTTTACATGTACTAAGGGTATTTTGGTAATTTTTTACTTAAATCCAAGGGTAATTTAGTCATTTCATGTATTCTCTAGAAACTTAAAAATAAGAATGAACAATTAGGTTTTGTTAATTTAGAATTAGGGTTTATAATTGAAATTAGGGTTTTATAATTAGGGTTAGGGTTTCTTAATCCTTAATTAGGATTTTCTAGAAATCTTTTGCAATTAAATCTTTAATACCTCATATTAAATTAATATATGTATATATTCATAATCCTATATAACATTTTTAATGTATTATGTTATAATTTCCATTTATTATAACAATTAGGGTTAGGGTTCCTTATTTAGATAAAATCTTAAATTAGGGTTTTACTTATAAAACCTTCCATAGATATATTTACATAGTTATATCTTATGTGTTGATATATAATTATATATACTAATAATAAAGTTAAATACACATCACATAAGATATAAAACATATTTATATTTACTTTTTATATTAATATTCCTGTTCAAAGTTTGGAATATTACAAACCCTGGGCTGACAAGATGACTAAGGAAGAGAAGTTCCAGGCTGATAGGGAGTTTGCCTTCCAGAGGAATTTCGCCAACCTAAACCAACCGATGAAGGAAATCATCCAGATGTTAATTAATGAGGGAATGATGTCAGACTTATTACCCCCGACAATTTCGTGATCCAGGAAATTCAAACCTGACCGAATCTGCCAGTACTACTCCAATGCACCCGGCCATGATACTAAGGACTGCTGGGCACTTCGTCATTTAATTCAGAACATAATTGAAAATGGTGAACTGATAAGAGGGAATCGGGATTGTGGTCTCCCATATGAAGAAACTCTCTTTACTCCCACTGCGTGGAATCAAGATACAGTGGCTGTTATCTCCTGTGATAAGGAGCTAGCCCTTACACCCTTAATGCTACCAGGGAAAGGGAGTCAAGAAGCACTAAATCCTATGAAGGTGGCCGCACCCAAACCATTGATATAACCATTCAGACCCCAGTATCCAGTGATCAGTCTGAAGATAGTCCCGTGGAACTACAGGAATGATGAAGGCTCCACCTCCAACAATATTGCCATTGTACAAAAGGAGAATCCATTGTACCTACCTCAGCGGGTGATCAAACTAGTCCTCAAGGCCAAAGAAAAGGTAGCTGAAGAGAAAATAGAAGAGTTCCTCCGTAAAATGGGATACAATGAAATCAAAGTAGTGCAAAGCCTAAAAGACGCACCCAAGCAAATGTCTATCCAAGATCTGGTCTTATCCTCGGTGGATCATCGCAACATTCTGGTTAACGTACTGGAAGAAGCCCATCTGCCACATACCATGGATGGCGAGAAATTGCGTCACGTGGTAGAACATATTTTCAACAGCAATGTGATATCCTTCACTGACGATGATATGCCTGCAAGGGGGACGGGTTATCGCAAGTCGCTGCACATAGCTGTAATGTTATCCTGATATGTGATCGGAGGTGTGCTAATAGATGGAGTGTCATCCCTAAATATCTGTCCATACGATACTTTGGAGAGAATGAAGATTAACCTAAACTGGATCAAAACCAGTCTTGTGGTCATCCGGGCTTTCGATGAATCTCTCCGACAAGCTATGGGAGAAATTAAACTTCCTTTGGAGATTGGTCCGCACACTTTCTATGTATCCTTCCAGGTGCTCAACATCACCACAGGATACAACTTGTTGCTGGGAAGGCCACGGATCCATATGGCAGGGGCAGTGCCATCCACCCTCAATCAGCAACTCAAATACATTAGCAATGGCAAACTAATCACGGTGAATGTCAAATCGGAATACCCTGTCTCCATACAAGGAAATATATCGGTGATTAGCTCGGATGCAGGGATTGAACCTGCTAGTTTTCAAGCCTTGGAAGTAAGCGACACTCATTACCTACAAGTTGGGGCACCAGCCTTGAAGCCTAAAGTCTCCCTCGAAGTGATGACAGTGGGCCAGGAGATGGTATCTTTGGGTTTCCAACCTGGAGAAGGGTTAGGAAAGACTCAGCAAGGAATCAAAAGTCCAGTGCAGATCCCAAGCCAGTCGGGGAGAGCTGGATTGGGTTATTCATTTGGGTCAAACCACCGGAACCCACATAGCATCCAAAAGCTCATGCTGCCACCATACTATTGCCAAACCTCACTGATGCTGGATTTGTGAAGCCAATGAAGAAGATCCCTACTATGGTAACAGCCATGTTTTTTCCTCCAATCATACCGGTAGATGAGAGAAAGACCCCCAAAGTCTGAAGGGGAGAGCAAAAAGGGAAAAGAAAAGTTCTTGTACGAAGGACGAGACCCATTTGCTAACATGTGTGTTCTCATACACTACGAAGGTATGAATGATGATATCCCGGACAGTGATGAAGAGGATTAGATCCAAATTTTTTGCATCAGGAAAGAGAAGGGGGGCAGTTCAAAGAAAAACTCTCTCCATATTTTGAACGATGTCTTAGTCATCATCCGAGACGAGGCAAACGAGAATAATTTCTTAATCCTCCCTATTCATGAGGATCTAACACTGGACAACTGGAGCAGTGTCCCTTGCCTCATTCAAAAAGGGACTCCAAAGTTGGATTTGTTTGTCACTGCTGATGAGATGCCAACCTACCACAGTGGCTATAGCTTTGATGTAGAAATAAACTTCGACTTAATGGATATTGATCAAGAGGAAGAAGATGACTATGAGGTGCTCGAGGAGATCAAAGAATGGGTCAAAGACAAACCCAAACCAAACCTCAACCAAACCACCACTATCAACATAGGAACCTTCGAAAACTTCAAAGAAATCCAGATAGGCCTAGATCTCACACAAGACCAAAAGACCAACCTGATCGAACTCCTAACACAGTTCCAGGATGTGTTTGCATGGTCACATAAAGATATGATTGGCCTATCTACTGACATTGTCATCCATCGAATGCCCATCAAAGATGGATTCAAGCCCGTCAAACAAAATCTCAGGCGATTAAAACTTGAATGGAGTCTGAAAGTCAAAGAAGAAGTCATTAAACAATTCTAAGCCGGCATCATCATGGTATCAACATACCCGGAGTGGCTGTCAAACATAGTTTCCATGCATAAGCCATAAGGGAAAGTGCGAGTATGTGTGGATTACAAGGACTTGAACAAAGCCTGCCTCAAGGACAATTTCCTTATGCCTTTCATCCACATCCTAATAGACAACACGACGCAGTACGACATGTATTCTTTTGTGAATTTCTTTGTTGGTTACCATCAAATTATGGTCGCTGAAGAAGACAGGGAGAAAATAACTTTCATCACTCCCTGGGGAACTTTCTGCTACAGACGTTTGTCCTTTAGCCTCATCAATGCCGGTGCCACGTATCAGAGAGCCATGATGGCTTTATTTCATTATATGATGCATAAAGAGATAGAAGTCTATGTGGACGACATCATCATCAAATCCCGAAAAGAGGACGATCACATTGACCATCTCAAGAAGCTATTCAACAGGTTGCATAAGTACAACCTCAAGTTGAATCCACCCAAATGCGCCTTTGGCGTCAAATCTGGCAAGTGATTGGGATTCTTAGTGAGCAATAAAGGCATTGAGCTGGATCCCGCCAAGATAAAAGCCATCACTGAGATGCCAGTACCTCGAACAGAGAAGGAGATACGCGGGTTCCTAGGAAAGATCAATTTCATAAGCCGATTCATTTCCCAGCTTACAGCAACTTATGAACCCATTTTCAAACTACTAAGGAATAATTCCTCCAAAAAATGGAATGAGAATTGTCAGAAACCCTTCCTTGATATAAAGAAGCAGCTATTCGAGGCACCAGTCTTGGTACCCCCAAGGGATGGAGTTCCCATATTTATGTACTTGTCAGTCAATACCAACGCCATGGGCTGTATGTTGGGACAAAAAGATGATAGGAGCAAGGTCTTCAAGAAAATACAGTCCAACCATGGAAAATGTATTTCGATGGAGTAGTAAACATAGAAGGTGCTGGAGCTGGGGAAGTCCTTATCTCTAGTATGGAAGAACAATATCCTGTGGCTGCCAAGCTACAGTTTGTCAACACCAATAACACGGATGAGTATGAAGGCTACATAATGGGGTTGAAGTTAGTCCAGTCCATGGGTATCAAACATTTATTGGTCTTTGGAGATTCAGAGTTGGTCATCAGACAAACCACTGGGGCATATCATACCAAAAAATTACATTTACTGCCATATCATCGACAGGTCATCAACATATCCATGGAGTTTGAAGACATAACCTTCATCTATATGCCTTGCGGTAGGAATGACTTCGATGATGCCTTGGCGATGTTGGCTTCCTTAATACGCATATCCGATAATAGTGGGATTCCCGACATCAAATTCACATGCCAGAAGGCCCCGACATACGGGAATTACATTGGAGAAGTATCAGATGAAATACCTTCTATCAAATAGCCTGGGTATCAAGACATCAAGGAATATCTCAGAGATAGATCTACACCCGCTGGGGCAAGCCAATTCGAATGAAAGTGGATTCACAAGATGGCCTTAAAGTTCTATCTAAGTGGAGATGCACTCTATAAAAGGGATGCTGGAATAGGCCTATTACGATGCCTTGATAAAGAGCAAGCCTAGAGATTGATGGATGAAGTCCACGGTGGAATCTGTGGTCCACACATGAGCGGTCATCTGCTGGCCAAGAAAATATTAAGAATAGGGCATTATTGGATCTCTCTCAAAGCAGACTGCAACGATCATGTCAGGAGATGCTTTCAATGCCAAGTACATGGAAATGCCATCCACGCTCCTCCAAATGAGCTTCACAATATGAGTTCACCATGGCCTTTCTCCATGTGGGGAATGGACGTGATAGGGTCAGTGGAACCCAAAGCCAACATTGGTCATCGATTCATCTTCACCATGATAGATTACTTCACCATGTGGGTTGAAGCTGCCTCTTTTCCCAAAGTTACCAAAGAGGTAATCATTGGTTTCATTAGAAACAATGTCGTCTGCTGATACGGATAACCGGAGGTGATCGCATCAGATAATGCCAAGAACCTAAACAATCAGATGATTAGAGAATTATGCAGCAAGTTCCACATCAAGCATCTCAATTCCATCATCTATCGGCCCAAGATGAATGGTGCTGTTGAAGGGGCCAACAAGAACATCAAGAAGATCATGCAGAAAAATTTCGCCAATCACAAAGAATGGCCTGACATGTTGCCTCTAACCCTGTAGCATACAGGATGTCAATGCGTACTTATACTAGGGCTACCCCCTATTCATTGGTCAATGGCATGGAAGCAGTCCTTCCCATAGAAGTAGAAATGGAGTCCCTGGGAGTATTAATAGACGCTCAAATGGAAGAAGACCAGTGGTTGCAAGAGCGGTACCATCAACTGTCCCTGATAGATGAAAAGAGGGCTACAACCATTTTCCACGGACAGTTATATCAGCAAAAGATTGCTCGATCCTACAATAAGAAAGTTCGAATACGGTAATTCAAAGAGAACGACTTGGTATTAAAGAAAGTCCTAGCCAATCAAGATGAAGCCAAAGGAAAGTTCACCCCTAATTGGGAAAGCCCTTTCATTGTCAAGGAAGTGTTGACAGGACGTGTTATTAGATTGCAAGAGATGGACGGGAGTGAATTTCCCCAACTCATCAATTCAGACACCATAAAAAGGTACTATGTATAAAACACATGCCAGCTGTTATCCTGGTCCTATAGATCGATCAAATCAGGTTCGGTTTTTAATATCAAACGGAACTACGAATGACCTAATCTCTGTCAACCTGGGAGTAGGTAGGCAACCATTCCTAGTGCAGTCAAACCAAAAAAAAACTCAAAAACCCATCAAACCAAACTCAAAAAAGATAATTCTCAAGCCTCTCTCACACAAATTGAACTACGAATGACCTGATCTCCCTTAGCCCGGGAGTACGTAGGCAGCCATTCACGGTGCGGCTTAACCTTCAAGAAAAATTAAAAAACCAATAAAAACTAGTTGCAAGACACCGAAACCATATAAAACCTAAATTCTATCCAATCTTCCTGGTCAACAGGCCCATTTGAGATAATCTCTAGCATCTCAATGTCAGTCCATCGAGGAGAAGCTCGTAATACATCAACAACAACAAGTCATGAAAGAAGTGGTAATCACTCAGCAATGACAATATATAACCAACAAGGAAGTGGATCAAAATATATTTCTCTAATATATAATACTGTTTGATATATACACTGTGTCATGTACATGATAAAAATGGCTGATCTAGTATGTGCAGGAAAAATAAAGCTAGTCTATGGACCCAAAGATAAATGGGACAGCAGTGCCAACATGGCATCTCTATCTGAAGATGGAGGAGCCGCTGTAAGCACAATACCCTCAGCCTCCATACTGGCCAAAACATCCACTGCCATCTGCATAGTGGCATTGTGATCATCAATGTAAACACTTATCTTGGCAACTAGACAATGAGTATATGATCGGAGAGCAGTATTGTCGGCAATGTGAAAATCTCGGGAAGCTATGGCCTCATCCCTCTCTACAAAAGCAGCATCCCTAGCAATCAGAGTCTCGTCAATCTCGATAAAAGTAGCATCTCGAGAAGATCGAGCCTCATCTCTCTCAACCAATACCATATCCCGAGTGGCCCGAGCCTCATCTCTCTCAGCAAAAGCAATGTCTCTTCCAGACAGGGCAGTCAACATCAGCGCCCTAGCATGATCACTCTCAAAGGTTATCCTATCTAGTGAATCTGCCATAGCTGGATCTGTCCCGGCAGGAATGATCAGCAGATCACTAACTAGTGCTGCTGTCAGACCCATGAACAAATAATCCTTTGTAGGAGAATCAGGATCCTCCATAGGCTCCTCCTCATCTGAATCCACAATCGGAGCTGACTGGATGAATGCAGCTGATGCTATATCGGCCTCCAACCATGCCGAATACTCTAGAGAAAGATCCGGATGACTAGTAAAGAAATCAACCCTCTCCCTATGAGTCCAACACTCATAAATTCTGATCAGATCGGCTGACGACATAAAAGAAGCTGACATCCGCTGATTAATAGCCCCCTTAAAATGGTGCATGCTTTGGAACTGATCAAACTGACCTATAACTGCCAGAGGATGGTAAGTGGTCACTCCCCTCAATCCCGATAGGGGTAAGTAATCCACGCCAGATGCATGGGTGATAAAGCTATATGGGGAGACTAGCCCTGAGCATGGCAGAATCGAAAAAAGATGCTCAATATCGGACCAAAAAGATGAATATATGTAATACCCGTGAATTTTCATATATTATTAAATAAATATATTAATGGAAACGAGAATTTATTTGAATATAAATGATTTTGTGTTATGAGATGAATTAATTCAATTATATAAAATTGAATAATTATAATAATTGAGAAATTGGTGGAGTTTGCGATAAACTCGTTGATTGCCTTGTGTGGCACAGTGACGTAATATAAGAATGATTATATTAATTTAAGCTAACAATTAATCTATATTAATTGTTAATCGTAGAATATTAATTAATTGTCATCGTAGAATAATTGTTATAAAATATTAATGGTGATTGATTAATAATATGTGATTATTATTATTGCAAGAAACATAATAATAATGAGCAACGTGTTTATAAATATAATAAGATTTATATTAAAGTGATAATTAATCATATAAGGGTTAATTAAATTGTTATGGAGATTAACAATTATATTGATTGAACTATATGAGCTACTTGATTAATAGCCTATGTGACAATATGTATGTAAGTATACATTAAAATAGTACATCATGAATATATGATAAACAATTGTTGATTAGTAGAACTTAATAATAAAGGATATAGTGTGATGTGATTATATTCTAGAAAATTATACAAGTATGATAAAAATATACCTGGATTATATGTGTACAAGTCACACTTACTACATTATGTGAATTATAGTGTAACATTTCAATTAATGATATATATATATATATATATATATATATATATATATATATATATGTGTGTGTGTGTGTGTGTGTGTAGATAGCCTAAGTATTTAATACATATGTGTATAATGAATCAAGTGTGGTATGTTGCTAGAAGGCTGAGTTTGTTTTGCTGGGAGAGCCACTATCTCTTTCACGTGATATACTCAAGCTATCCTACTCCCCTATAACCTTAAAACTCAGCAAGCCTTCATAGCAATCATACAATGGGGTGTGGGCATGATGATGGCTTTCAACAACTATCTACCAACTTCTTCTTATCTAGCATGCAAATCAAACATACGTTAGTTTATTTTGAGAGTCAGAAGCATGGACTGTGTTTTGATTTTATTATAAATGAAGCATCTCCCCTTCACATTTCATCTTGCTGAGAGTTTGCTTGAGTTTGATAAATTGAGAGCATATATAATATCAGTCTAGATTTGTAAGAATTGAATAGCTGCAAGCTCAATCATTTACAGAGGTATAATCCCTCTTCCTTTGTTCTTCATTTTCGTTTTCTGTTTCTGAAGTTTTCTTCAAATTCTTGATTATGCCAAATTGGTTCATAATTGGTTTATAGGACCCTTATATTGTTGTTATATGAACATACATACCTGATGGAACCACTATATAGCTTTCTTGACTTTCATTTCCATTGTTGCTCTATAATTTTTGTAAAGCATCAAATTCGTGTGAAATTAGTTAGGGTTCATGAATTTGAGAATTTATAAATGCAATTGACTGTTATATAAGCATATATATATGTTAGTAAGTTAGAAACGTTAGTGTAATGGCATATGGGTATGTTGAAATCGATGAAATGGGAGGTTTTGGGTCGGTTTCGGCTGCAGTGTGAACTGCAGAAACGGTCCCCACGCCGCAGCGCCATCGTCCGCGCCTCCCACGCCGCAGCTCCAATCCTCGCGCCGCAGCGTCACCCGCGCCGCAGCGCCACCCGCGCCGCAGCGCCAGATTGTGGCTGCTGTTGCCGCGCCGCAGCGCCGGCCTCTGTGTGCAGTTTTTTGCATTCTGCAACAAAACTGTTATGTATTAATTGTTTGATTTTTGTTTAAACAAGCATGGAAGCATGATTAATACATATATATAAACCTAATGAGGCAATGTAAGCATGTTTTAGTATATTAGCATGCATGGTTAACCAAACGACATATAGTTTGGAAGCGAACTTAAAGTTTCCTAAACGAACGTTAACATCTATGAAGCATGTTAATATTCTGATTTTTCAAGGCATGTCGGTATGAGGTAGAGATGCATAAAAGACATATTAACTTATGTATATATGGTTCGTAGTATAACAAGAGCATGTTAGACCTCACTATTGAACATATCTAACAAAAATACAAGTTTTGAAGGATGATATTGACATGTAAAGACCATGTATACATTTTGACTTTTTGAGCATGTTTATAGGGCCTTGAAATGCATGAAAAGCATGTTAACTTATATATATAGGTTTCATAAGGAAGCATGGACATGATAGACCTTATTAATGAACTAAACTAACAAAGTATAAGCTTTGAACGTAAACTTTGGTATGTTATGACGAGAGTTAGAATCTGATAATTTGGACACATGTGATAGTACTCTTAGACTCATTCATGTGTCATGCATGTATATATACCATGATTAGTTGCCGTGATTAAAGTTTAGCATAAACGAAGCATGTTTTCAAGATAATAACAATGCTAGCTACATATATGCAATACGAGTACTCATGAGCTTGCCTAATACAAGTTATATGAAAATCTTATGTGTTGATCGTATATTCGAAGATAAAATGTGAAGTTTAATTATATGACTAATGAATATCATATATATACGTAACTGTATTACGATAGGAATTCAAAAGTGTTGATTTGCTTTTCGTGGATAAACTACGCTAAAGGCAAGTTCTCTTACTTGCACTCTTTTAAAAGTGCAAGTATCCTAACCGACGCATTTACTTTATGCAAGGAAATCTACGATTGTGCAAGTTTCCTAACTTACACTCTTTTACTGTGCAAGTATTCTATCTTTGTATATTGCGAACTAGTTTCCTACTTAATCGGTTGAATTGAATTAGCATACTTGAACTCTTATTTCATTAAAGCTATTATTCGTGTTGAACTTAGTATTGTTCTTGAATATTGTGACAGTGTCTATGCCATTTGATTCGGCTAGACTTATATTATTGAAAAGCAACCCAAACTAATTGATTGGTGCGGGATCTTGTATTTGACTGAGAAGAACAACCTTCTTTAAAGGGAATATATAATTGTCGGAGGACCGACGTGCACACTTGAGTATGATTGATTGTTATGCATAACGATGGTGCTTTAGGCTGATCACCTGTTGTACCTGTTTTTGTTGGATTTTCAGTTTATTACTGTTAATTCTAGTAGAAGTTCATAGTCCTTAGCGACTGCTCAGTATTCAGTTATCTTGAAATCTTGAATTGATTTGTTATTGAATCACATTGATATTATTTTGTCCTTAGCGACTGTTATTGAAAACTGTTGATATTCTTGTTATCCTTGAATTATCAAACCTTGCTATACCTTTTTTTAAGAATTGAGAATTATATTACAAACCCTTATTGTATATTACTTGCTGGGCAATTTGTGCTCATTCTTGCTTTCCCTAAAACATTTAAGTTAAGGCAGAGCATGGTGAACCTTCGAGCGTTGATAAGGGCAAGGGCAAGGCTACCAACTAGCTTGTCTCTTTTATGTTTTTAAATATTTTAATGTTGTATTAAGATGATGTAGTAAGACTGGATTTATTTATGTTTAAGCTTAAGTTAGATTATGTAATAAGTCGTTAATTGATATTATTATGTAATCTATTAAGTACTGTAGGTTGCGAGACTTGGGGGAATAATTATGATAAATCATTGTAAATTATTCTAGAATAGATTTTCCGCTGTGATTGTGTGATATTTAGTATTATTATTGTGATGTATTACCATGAGCACGTGATGAACCGAATTCGAGAGACCCCGTGATGTTCCTGGAATTTGGGGGCGTCACAGGTTGGTATCAAAGCTGTAGTTATAAACCTTAGGAACGAGTGTCCTTAGACTATAACTTAGGCGAACTTAGAAGTTAGGAAGGAGATAAAACTCATGTAGAGTTTTCCTTGAGAGGCTTAGTCTGTTATGAAATGTAACTTCATTTTATACAATGAACTTATATTTTATTTAACATTTTAATGGAGTTGCTGTTTGTTTGTCTTGTGTTTGTGATTGTAGGATGACAGACACAGGTGCACCTAGTAGAGTGACAGAGGAGGAGCCCAGGGATATACATGTAGTATACGAGGAACCTATAGAGGCTGTGCCAGTACAGGCAGTTGTACCGTTCGAGTCTGACGACGAGGACGAGATTAAGATAGAGTCTGATCCAGAGGAGGAGCCGATGGAGGACGAGCTGATATAGGATGAGCCAGTAGAGGACTCTGATGAGGCTACTATAGAGGAGCAGATGCTAGGAGAGTATGAGGAGCGGATCCTAGAGTTAGACTGCAGTGTTCAAGAGCTGTAGGCAGAGGCCCAAGAGAGAGAGTCTGAGTTCCAGAAACTGCGGGACGAGGACCACCTGAGGAAGCTGGCTATGCAGGAGTTAGAGGAGGAGATCGCCTACCGTAAGGAGGCAGGGATCCAGATGGGGACTCTGTTTCACAGGTCAGTGGCTAGGAATGTAGATTTGGCAGAGAAGCTAGAAGAGGTTGAGCAGAGGGAGCTGAGTGAGAAGACAGAGAAGGAAGCACTCCACACTTAGTTGGAATTAGAGGTGATGGATAGGATACACTTCGAGGAGAAGTGGGGGGCTGCCCATGAGAGAGCAGATGACCTGGAAGATGAGGTCAAATGTAAGAAGAGGAAAATGAACAAGATGGGGTACATGTTCCATTCGGCATTTGAGAGAGTGCTTGATGGTGTGTACCACTACCCGGCAGAGCAGGGACAGACCCTACACACTATGAGCCGAGAGCTGGTTGCTTATATAGCACAGTTGGAGTACAAGAGCGCATTGGAGCGCGGGATGATGGGATGAGATTCCCTTAGTCAGTCTAGTAGTAGTGTAGTAGAATTTATCTTTATGTGTTGTACATTCTATGTTGTAATCCCGATCTTTTGTGTAAGATGAGGGATAATGATGTGAACCCCGTGTTAGCTTTTGTTAGAGGGGTAGTATGGTAGTAGGTTGGTAGATTCCCCGTCTTTTGTGCTATTAGGGGATATATGTGATAACATTTCTAGCAGTATGCTAGGAAATCATGTAATGAAACGATTTGGCATATGAATATAAATGAAGTTTATTTGAGAAATGTGCTACAAATTTTGTTTTCTTTTAGTATTAAAAGAAATACTTAAGTAATATTAAAATGAAAACTTGTGATGCAGATAATGCCACCCAGACGTAGATTGACTGCACCTGAGGAGTCAGTGAACAATGAGAGGGAACAAGTAGACCCGATCCAGAAACTGGTAGACTTGTTAGGAGAGGCCTTAAGGGGAAGGAACAATGAACCCATTTGCCCAAACCCTCAGACTGTGCCAGTAACAACCTTTAAAGATTTTAAGAGTGTAGGACCCTCGGAGTTCGAGGGAACTACCGACCCAATCGTCGCACAAAACTGGATCAAAGAGATCGAAAAAGCTTTCACTATAGCTAGCGTAGGCGAAGATCAGAAGACGGTGTTTGCCACGTACATGATGAGGGGAGAAGCGAACTACTGGTGGGAGGCTAATCAACAAAGAGCTGGAGAAGGGATAATAGCTTGGGATAAGTTTAAGACGCTGTTCTTCGAGAATTACTTCCCGAAGAGTATGAAGAATAGGATGGAGGTGAAATTCCTAGAGTTAAAACAAGGTGAGATGACGGTGGCGCAATACGCTGCTAGGTTTAACGAACTAGCGCGATTTGCGGAGCACCAAGTTGGTGATGAAGAGAGAAAGGCTAGACGCTTCGAACAAGGGTTGAAGCCGTGGCTGTTCAATAAGGTATCAGTTCTTCAAATTGATTCCTTTGCAACATTACTGGAAAAGGCAATCATTGCGGAAGGTGGCAGTGAGGCCTTAAGCCTGTATAACAAAGAGAAGAAAGGAAAGAATGCTGAAGAAGAGAATCGTACTGGAGGAAGCAGCAGTGGAGGAAGTAATTTGGGAAAGAGAAAGTGGGAGAATAACAACAAAAACAACAATAATCAATCAGGGAATTTTCGTGGAGGTTTCAAGAAGAAGGCTGAAGGATGCCCAAAGTGTGGGAAGAATCACCAGGGCGAGTGCTGGAAGGGACGTGGCACTTGCTACAACTGCGGACAGGAAGGGCACATCTCGCCCAACTGTCCGAAACCAAAGAAGATCCAAGGGTGTTTTGCTTGTGGATCAACTGAGCACCGTATTAAGGATTGCCCGAAGAAGGGAAGTGGCGGAAGTGGTAGCCAACAAGGGGGAGGAAACAAACTGATGATCGGTGGACCGGCACAATCCAAATGCCCAACCTCCAGAACCTTTAATATGACCGTCCAGGACGCCGTGGCCGCGAAGGACGTGGTGTCAGGTATAATCCCAATCAATGATATAAATGCTTATGCATTATTTGATTCGGGTGCCACCTGTTCTTTTGTATCTGAAGAATTTGCTAGTAAACTTAGTACACCCCGAGAACGATTAGAAAATCCTTTAGTCATAGAAGTTGCTAATAAGGAAGTAATATCTGTAGAATACGTTTATAGAGATTATCGCGCAAACATTATAGAATATGAACTGAGCGTAGACTTGATTCCTATTAGATTGGGAGAATTTGACGTAATATTTGGAATGGATTGGTTGTATAACCATGCTGCGATATTTGACTGTCAGAACAAATGTGTGAACCTTCAGACTCCGAGTAAGTCTAAGATAGTGTTTTATGGTAGCTCATCGCTTAAGCAATCGTGTTGCGTTACGATGATGCAGGCCAAGAAATTGTTAAGAAAAGGATGTGTAGGTTATCTAGCTTATATCGTTGATACTCGAAAAAAGGGAGTAGAAATTAAAGATATATCCGTAGTTAATGAATTTCTAGGTGTGTTTCCGGACGATCTGCCTGGTCTTCCGCCAGACAGAGAAATCGAATTCATAATAGACTTAGCACCGGGAACGACACCGATTTCGAAAGCTCCATATCGTATGGCGCCAGTAGAAATGAAGGAATTGATGATACAATTGCAAGAGTTGTTAGATAAGGGTTACCTTCGACCGAGTGTTTCTCCTTGGGGAGCACCAGTGCTATTCGTTAAGAAGAAGGACGGATCGATGAGACTCTGTATCGATTATCGAGAATTGAACAGAGTAACGATCAAGAACCGATATCCGCTACCGAGGATAGACGACTTGTTTGATCAACTGAAGGGAGCAAAGTGTTTCTCGAAGATCGACCTACGAACAGGATATCATCAACTGAAGGTACGGGATGAGGACATACCAAAGACTGCGTTTCGAACCCGTTATGGACACTACGAGTTTTTGGTAATGTCATTTGGATTGACTAATGCTCCGGCAGCATTTATGGACTTGATGAACCGAGTTTTCAAGCCATACTTGGATAAATTTGTAGTGGTTTTTATCGACGACATTTTGATCTACTCGAAGACAGAGGAAGAACACGCCGAACATCTAAATATTATTTTGGAGGCACTAAGGAAGGAAAAGATGTATGCAAAATTTTCAAAGTGCGAATTTTGGATGGAGAAGGTTCAATTCTTAGGCCACGTGGTGGATAAGAATGGAATCTCTGTAGACCCTGCGAAGGTTGAAGCAGTAAGTAATTGGGAACAACCGAGAACACCGACGGAGGTGAGAAGCTTTTTAGGGTTAGCTGGATACTATCGAAGATTCATCCAAGATTTTTCTAAGATAGCAACCCCGCTGACCAATTTGACTAGAAAGACAGTGAAATTTGTATGGACCGACAAATGCGAAGAAAGTTTTCAAGAACTGAAAAGGAGATTGAGCGAAGCACCTGTGTTATCATTACCAGATGATGCGGGAAATTTTGTGGTGTATAGTGATGCATCGTACAACGGGCTTGGTTGTGTGCTCATGCAACATGGCAAGGTCATTGCGTATGCGTCACGATAATTGAAGGATTACGAAAAACGATACCCTACTCACGACTTAGAGTTAGCGGCAGTAGTTTTTGCATTAAAGATATGGAGGCATTATTTGTACGGAGAAAAATGTTAGATATACACGGACCATAAAAGTCTGAAGTATATCTTCACACAGAAGGAGTTGAACATGCGGCAGAGGAGGTGGTTAGAATTAATCAAAGACTATGATTGCGATATTCTTTATCACCCGGGGAAGGCGAATGTGGTTGCCGACGCTCTGAGCAGGAAAGGAAGGGAGAAGTTGTTTAATTTAACAACTCAGGAAGAGTTGATAAGAGAGATGGATAAATTGGAGATAGAAGTGAAAGGACCAGAAAAGTCTGGTGAGAAGTTAATTGTAATGGAAGCTTGTCCGACGTTGTTGGATAGAGTAAAGGAAGCCCAGGAAAAGGATGAAGAGTGTGAGAAAATTTGAAAGAGGATCACAGAAAATGAGGAAGAGAAATTTCGAATGGATAAAGACAGTATCTTAAGATTTGAAGGAAAAGTGTGGGTACCAGCGGTAACCGAGTTAAGGGAAGAGATTTTGCACGAGGCACATAATACGACATATTCCGTTCATCCGGGAGGCACTAAGATGTACCGAGATTTGAAGCAATATTTTTGGTGGTCCAATTTGAAACGGGAAGTCGCAAAGTGCGTCAGTGGATGTTTGACTTGCCAACGCGTTAAAGCAGAGCATCAACGGCCAAGTGGTTTACTACAACCGTTAGAAATACCAGAGTTTAAATGGGAGCATATTATGATGGACTTCGTGGTAGGACTTCCAGTTATGCAAAAAGGTTATGATGCTATTTGGGTTATCGTGGATCGACTAACCAAGACCGCACATTTTCTACCAATCAAGATCCGCTACAGTTTGAATCAGTTAGCGAGCTTATACGTAAAAGAAATTGTCTCACGACATGGAGTGCCGGTGTCAATTGTCTCTGATCGAGATCCGCGCTTCACGTCTAATTTTTGGAAGAGTTTGCAAGAAAGAATGGGAACGCAGTTGAGGTTAAGTACTGCTTACCATCCTCAGACAGACGGACAGAGTGAGTGAATAATATAAACGCTGGAGGACATGCTTAGGCCTTGCGTGATGGATTTTAAGGGAAATTGGGATGACCACCTACCCTTAGTAGAATTCGCATATAATAATAGTTACCATGCAAGTATCGGCATACCACCGTACGAAGCTCTTTACGGAAGAAAGTGCAGAACGCCATTATGTTGGGACGAAGTCGGGGAGCGACGAATACTCGGACCGGAGTTAGTACAACAAACCGCAGATGTGGTGACAGTGATAAGAGCCAGATTAGTAGCAGCTCAAGATCGCCAGAAGAAATACGCAGATTTGCATCGGCAGGACCGAGACTTCAAAGTCAGCAGTTTCATATTCTTAAAGGTATCTCCCTGGAAGGGAAAAATCCGTTTCAGCAAGAAAGGAAAATTGAGTCCAAGATTCATAGGACCGTTCGAGATACTGAAGCGAGTGGGCGAAGTGGCATACAAAGTTGCGTTACCACCCGAACTGGAGCACATCCACAACGTGTTTCACATTTTCGTGTTACGACCGTACAAAGCCGACTACAAGCATGTGATTTCTTACGAGGCCGTTCAAGTGGAGAAGAACTTGGCGTATGAAGAAATTCCTGTCCAGATATTAGATAGGAAAGAACAAACTTTGAGAAATAAAATTATTTCTTCTGTAAAAGTACTTTGGCGTAACCACGATGTCGAGGAGGCAACGTGGGAGTTAGAAGATAGGATGATGAAGGACTATCCCCATCTATTCGTGTAACCTTGTAGCAATTCCGGGACGGAATTTTTATAAAGGGGGGAGGATGTAATACCCGTGAATTTTCATATATTATTAAATAAATATATTAATGGAAACGAGAATTTATTTGAATATAAATGATTTTGTGTTATGAGATGAATTAATTCAATTATATAAAATTGAATAATTATAATAATTGAGAAATTGGTGGAGTTTGCGATAAACTCGTTGATTGCCTTGTATGGCACAATGACGTAATATAAGAATGATTATATTAATTTAAGCGAACAATTAATCTATATTAATTGTTTATCGTAGAATATTAATTAATTTTCATCGTAGAATAATTGTTATAAAATATTAATGGTGATTGATTAATAATATGTGACTATTATTATTACAAGAAACATAATAATAATGAGCAACGTGTTTATAAATATAATAAGATTTATATTAAAGTGATAATTAATCATATAAGGGTTAATTAAATTGTTATGGAGATTAACAATTATATTGATTGAACTATATGAGCTACTTGATTAATAGCCTATGTGACAATATGTATGTAAGTATACATTAAAATAGTACATCATGAATATATGATAAACAATTGTTGATTAGTAGAACTTAATAATAAAGGATACAGTGTGATGTGATTATATTCGAGAAAATTATACAAGTATGATAAAAATATACCTGGATTATATGTGTACAAGTCACACTTACTACATTATGTGAATTATAGTGTAACATTTCAATTAATGATATATATATATATATATATATGTGTGTGTGTGTGTGTAGATAGCCTAAGTATTTAATACATATGTGTATAATGAATCAAGTGTGGTATGTTGCTAGAAGGCTGAGTTTGTTTTGATGGGAGAGCCACTATCTCTTTCACGTGATATACTCAAGCTATCCTACTCCCCTATAACCTTAAAACTCAGCAAGCCTTCATAGCAATCATACAATGGGGTGTGGGCATGATGATGGCTTTCAACAACTATCTACCAACTTCTTCTTATCTAGCATGCAAATCAAACATACGTTAGTTTATTTTGAGAGTCAGAAGCATGGACTGTGTTTTGATTTTATTATAAATGAAGCATCTCTCCTTCACATTTCATCTTGCTAAGAGTTTGCTTGAGTTTGATAAATTGAAAGCATATATAATATCAGTCTAGATTTGTAAGAATTGAATAGGTGCAAGCTCAATCATTTACAGAGGTATAATCCCTCTTCCTTTGTTCTTCATTTTCGTTTTCTGTTTCTGAAGTTTTCTTCAAATTCTTGATTATGCCAAATTGGTTTATAATTGGTTTATAGGACCCTTATATTGCTGTTATATGAACATACATACCTGATGGAACCACTATATAGCTTTCTTGACTTTCATTTCCATTGTTGCTCTATAATTTTTGTAAAGCATCAAATTCGTGTGAAATTAGTTAGGGTTCATGAATTTGAGAATTTATAAATGCAATTGACTGTTATATAAGCATATATATGTGTTAGTAAGTTAAAAACGTTAGTGTAATGGCATATGGGTATGTTGAAATCGATGAAATGGGAGGTTTTGGGTCGGTTTCGGCTGCAGTGTGAACTGCAGAAACTATCCCCACGCCGCAGCGCCATCGTCCGCGCCTCCCACGCCGCAGCTCCAATCCTCGCACCGCAGCGCCACCCGCGCCGCAGCGCCAGATTGTGGCTGCTGTTGCCGCGCCGCAGCGCCGGCCTCTGTGTGCAGTTTTCTGCATTCTGCAACAAAACTGTTATGTACTAATTGTTTGATTTTTGTTTAAACAAGCATGGAAGCATGATTAATACATATATATAAACCTAATGAGGCAATGTAAGCATGTTTTAGTATATTAGCATGCATGGTTAACCAAACGACATATAGTTTGGAAACGAACTTAAAGTTTCCTAAACGAACGTTAACATATATGAAGCATGTTAATATTCTGATTTTTCAAGGCATGTCGGTATGAGGTAGAGATGCATAAAAGACATATTAACTTATGTATATCTGGTTCATAGTATGACAAGAGCATGTTAGACCTCACTATTGAACATATCTAAAAAAAATACAAGTTTTGAAGGATGATATTGACATGTAAAGACCATGTATACATTTTGACTTTTCGAGCATGTTTATAGGGCCTTGAAATGCATGAAAAGCATGTTAACTTATATGTATAGGTTTCATAAGGAAGCATGGACATGATAGACCTTATTAATGAACTAAACTAACAAAGTATAAACTTTGAAAGTAAACTTTGGTATGTTATGGCGAGAGTTAGAATCTGATAATTTGGACACATGTGATAGTACTCTTAGACTCATTCATGTGTCATGCATGTATATATACCATGATTAGTTGCCGTGATTAAAGTTTAGCATAAACGAAGCATGTTTTCAAGATAATAACAATGCTAGCTACATATATGCAATACGAGTACTCATGAGCATGCCTAATACAAGTTATATGAAAATCTTATGTGTTGATCGTATATTCGAAGATAAAATGTGAAGTTTAATTATATGACTAATGAATATCATATATATACGTAACTGTATTACGATAGGAATTCAAAAGTGTTGATTTGCTTTTCGTGGATAAACTACGCTAAAGGCAAGTTCTCTTACTTGCACTTTTTTAAAAGTGCAAGTATCCTAACCGACGCATTTACTTTATGCAAGGAAATCTACGATTGTGCAAGTTTCCTAACTTACACTCTTTTACTGTGCAAGTATTCTATCCTTGTATATTGCGAACTAGTTTCCTACTTAATCGGTTGAATTGAATTAGCATACTTGAACTCTTATTTCATTAAAGCTATTATTCGTGTTGAACTTAGTATTGTTCTTGAATATTGTGAAGGTTTCTATGCCATTTGATTCGGCTAGACTTATATTATTGAAAAGCAACCCAAACTAAATGATTGGTGCGGGATCTTGTATTTGACTGAGAAGAACAACCTTCTTTGAAGGGAATATATAATTGTCGGAGGACCGACGTGCACACTTGAGTATGATTGATTGTTATGCATAACGATGGTGCTTTAGGCTGATCACCTGTTGTACCTGTTTTTGTTGGATTTTTAGTTTATTACTGTTAATTCTAGTAGAAGTTCATAGTCCTTAGCGACTGCTCAGTATTCAGTTATCTTGAAATCTTGAATTGATTTGTTATTGAATCACATTGATATTATTCTGTCCTTAGCGACTGTTATTGAAAACTGTTGATATTCTTGTTATCCTTGAATTATCAAACCTTGCTATACCTTTTTTTAAGAATTGAAAATTATATTACAAACCCTTATTGTATATTACTTGCTGGGCAATTTGTTCTCATTCTTGCTTTCCCTAAAACATTTTAGTTAAGGTAGAGTACGGTGAACCTTTGGGCGTTGATAAGGGCAAGGGCAAGGCTACCAACTAGCTTGTCTCTTTTATGTTTTTAAATATTTTAATGTTGTATTAAGATGATGTAGTAAGACTGGATTTATTTATGTTTAAGCTTAAGTTAGATTATGTAATAAGTCGTTAATTGATATTATTATGTAATCTATTAAGTACTGTAGGTTGCGAGACTTGGGGGAATAATTATGATAAATCATTGTAAATTATTCTAGAATAGATTTTTCGCTGTGATTGTGTGATATTTAGTTATTATTATTGTGATGTATTACCATGAGCACGTGATGAATCGAATTCGAGAGAACCCGTGACGGTCCTGGAATTTGGGGGCGTCACAATATATCTCTACATCCGAACACTCTGCCAGCTGAAAAGAGTATGATATGGCTATCTCATGGGTGAAACAATATCCCTGATGTCTGAAGAAGCCAATCGGGAGCAAGTGGGACATGAGCCACACATAAAATAAGACAGAGCTACGTCTGAAAACCCTCTTTGGATGGGTACCGCAATAGGTAGCTGACCTCAGGGTCTCAGCCAATATCATAGGCA
Source organism: Panax stipuleanatus (assembly GCA_020205555.1). Classification (NCBI taxonomy): domain Eukaryota; kingdom Viridiplantae; phylum Streptophyta; class Magnoliopsida; order Apiales; family Araliaceae; genus Panax; species Panax stipuleanatus. The sequence goes on along the minus strand of CM035115.1, from coordinate 28,829,198 downwards.
AGATGGTGCAACCCTATCTAAGGGCCCAAACCACAACCATCAATCCGACGTCAAAGTGGTCTAAGGGTAGTGGCATATAAACGTAGGCCATGATACATATCTACAAGTTGCCTACACGGGCGAGCTTCCACTCACCTATCGAAGTGATAAATTCCCCAGAATGTCGTTCGTAGCTGTCTAGCCTGCCAAAGTGATCAATCAAAAAGTCTATGGATATCATATGTTCGACAATAATCTCCTCAGTGATAACTCGACGTCTCAGACCTGATAAAGTCATCAATGGTCTCCGCATGTCACTGATGGCTGTATGAGCATAAGGCAGATCCAGTGCCAAGCCTGTAAGACTTTCATACTCGTCTAAGGTAGGAGTCAACTCGTGGAGCCCAAAATGGAAAATATGTCGATCAGGTATCCAGCATGATAAGATGCCATCCACAAACCCATACGGAACCTGGAAAGCCGAAAGGGCTAGAGAATGCCCTAACATCTGGTCTACAGTCCCTCTGGCTGTGAGGGACAGACTGTCATACCACGACTACAATGAAGATGCCACCAAGGATGGTGGCAAGTACTCAATACGACAGACGGTGGATGACGACATTTGTATCACCGTATCACAAGACGATCCAGGGGTTAAATCTAAACTCATCTATCTAAGTGCATATCCATGACATAATACATGCATAATGATAATGATAAACATGATGCAATAGATAGGAAATATCAATCATATCTAAAATAAACTATCTACTGCAAGCATCATCTCTGTCTGCTAATAAACTAAAAACTAAAAAGTACAGGGATATGGGGCACAACCCCCCAACTACTAACAGTGGCCTATTAAAATGGGGCACAACCGCCCAATAGCCAAAATAGTGGCGGACCAAAAGATATAGCTACAATAACTATCCAAAAAGATCTAAAATATCTACACTCAGGTGGTTAACCTACTCCATCTCCTCCATGGACACAAAGTCTCGGTCATCAGGAATGTCAGGGCGGTATAAAGGAGGATCATCCCCTCTATAACTGCTGGAAAATGGACCTGTGGAAGGGCCCGCTCTGGAGCTGGATGGATCAAAAAAATTACCTCTAATGGATCTCTGCGAAGATGCCTGATAAACAAATGAGCTTTCTCCAACTGCTGGGTCAGTCTGGTAATCTTGTCTAAGTGAGTAGACTCTCAAAGGCAAGCTATCCAGTCTGTCATCATCACAGATCCCGACACCATGTCTGCTATGAACTAGGTAGCACTAGTTTGAGTCCTAATAGTGTGAAGACTCCACCAGCTACTGAAGGCCTTTTGGCTGTATGAACCCTCCAACAGGGAAAAGCCATCTATGCCCTCCATCAGAATGTTTGTGAGCTGCTGAACCAATGGCCAATGGTGCCAGGCAGGAGGAACAATGGGAATGCAAATCTATCCTGTAATGCTCCTAATAGCACGCTCTCCTAAATAGACCTCCCAACCTCCCTCTGTCAAAAATAGGACTCTGCGGGTAGATAATGCATACTCCCAGCCAGTGGGGAAGCCTCCCTTAAACCCAACAGTCAAAAAGTGTAAGGTATATGGTACCCATGAGATCGACCCTGCTGTCAAAAGCTCAAGTTGTAGGCGGCAATGGGTGAAACCCTCAGCAACAGGGACCTCCGTTAGAGTGGAGTGGTGCCAACGCCGTCCCCGAGGGTAAGTCTCCAAGCCTAAAATGGTAGCGGGACGAAGGCAAGGAAGCCTCTCATATGCCCAAAACTGACCATGTAAATATCAAAAGTCTTTAGTGACAAAGATTGACAAATATAAATGTAGAAATCAAAAAGTTACAAGAAAGATGTACTCACCAGCAGGAATGGGTAGAAACCTAGCCAAGCCTTTGTCACACCTTCCGAGCGCATTCGCATGCCTCGAAGAAAATTGGCAAAGGTGTAGGTACCCCAATCAAAGTCACTGAGGCTCTTTACATATCGAGTAGCTTTGACCAGGGTAAAGGACACCGTCGCAGAGTTGTCTACCAGAAAATAACCCCTGATGATCACCAAAAATAGTCACCGCATGATGCGATCCCTAACCCTCTAATCATCAGGCAGAGGCTCAAGCAATGCCCCACTGTAGGCATCTACACTCAAAAGGACCAGATCGGACTGTCCGACCCTTGATCGCCATCGCAGGTACTCCCAGCAGGGACCAAACGATAATGGGTGTAATGTCAGCCACGACGGCACTGGCTCACCCTCGAACTCTATGTCAATGATGAACCTCCAGTCCATAGGGGTCATCATCACCTCACTATCTAGCAAGTGGAGAGACTGAGTCTGGTGGAATCAGCGCTCGAACAAAGCCCTCATAAAACGCCAGGGGCAACAGCAAGGAAGAATAAAAAAGAATGACTGAAACCCCCAGGTTTCAACAATGTCCCTGTAGTCCTGGTGCAGAGTGTGATACAGGGAATGCACATTAAACCAGTTCCCTCGAGGCTGCGTAAAGCCCGGAACCTGCATCAAAAGCCAACCCATGTCAAAAACCTGTGCCCCGAAAATGGTATAAGGAGGAAAGAAAATCCAAAAACAAGGAAGCTTCAGTCACTTCGTTGGCATGGAGGAACCTCGAGGGATGAAGACTCAAATCTCCTAGCAGATCCTGGACTGGCATAATAATTCCTGAAAGCTCCGCACGTAGAGCCTAAGCTGGGGCAGGAGCGGTAAATGGAGCATCCTTGTCATCTATATCGACCGGCGGCTCATCCTGGGCCGAACGAATCACTGACTCAGCTAACCTGCGAGGCGACCGGGCTGGCCGTGGCTGAGGGACATCGAAGGCTCTCCTCCGTCTAACTCATAAAATGACCCTGCTGGCACTCCCTGGTCTATCTCGGTCCATCGCTTGAATAAAGTCTCCAAATTACCTCAGAAAGGGTGTGGTAACCCTAAAATATGTGGCTTATTAATTTAAATCAATACTTTATTCATTTTTAAGTCCTAAAACATGTATGGGTCAATTAAAAATTCCCAGTAAAGTCAACACTGCATGTTTTTCAAAAGCTAAATCCTAAAAAATGTATGGGTCAGTTAAAAATCTCTAGTAGAGTCAAAACTGCATACTTATTAAATGCTCGAACTTTTGAAAAAATTTCGCCAGAATCTACTTTATAAAATAGACTGTCCGCATGCACACAGACATGTATAGGTGGCCATTCAGTAGCACACCTTTCCAAAAGAAGGAACAGTCTATATTTATGAAAAAAAATTAAAAAATAATTTCGCATGGTAGCCAAATTACCAACGACATTTGTAATTGAAAATCCAGGCTCACTAGGCCTCAAAAAGGATTAATAAACTGATCAAAAAGAGCTGAAATTGACTGTCTTATAATCTAAAATTTCATACATCAAAACATGGATTACAGTAAAATATGCATACATATGAAGTCAGAAAATTTTTAGCAGGTCATATAGGCATATTTTTTGATACATTACGTTTAAAAGCACTCTACGTGGTTTATATACTTCTAACGGTCAAAACTTGACAAGAAGGGATCTAAATGTTATATGAGATGTGCAGAATGTGTGGCCGCTGACTGAATTTGAAAACATCTGCCCGAACTTCATAGATCTGAGAAAGAAAATCGAATTCCGTTTGAAACACAAAACTAAAAATGAACATATGAGATCCCCGCTGCCCAATACAAATCTGCAGAAATAAGCGGGCCCACCTGCGGCTGCCAAACCCCTACCTGCGGCTCCCTAGGGTGGTCCCCGATCCCTCTGGCTCTGTCCAGTTCGAGTTGAAACGAAGTTTATATGAGCTAAAAAGTCAAATTTGAGAAAAAATCGCTACGCGATTAAGCGGTTTGTCCTAAAATCCTGCGTTTAAGTAGCAGATTGCTGACAGAGGTGGGAACTTCCTGAAATCCATTGGTATTCATCCCGAAGTGATATCCAGGGACCAATGATGAGAACTGCTAAAAAACTACCGAAAAATTGCTCAAAACTGCCACTTTCAAAGCTTCGGGTACATATCGGTGACAGTTCAGCCGTTGGCACAACCCTAGCGAAGCATCGGGTAAAGACCGATGACAGATCAGCCATTGGCACAACCCCAGTGAAGCATCGGGTACTGACCAATGAGAGTACAGTCGTTGGCTCAACCCAGTGAAGCGTCGGGTATAGACAGGTGACAGATTAGCCGTGGGCTCAACCCCAACAAAGCGTCGGGTACTGACCGATGACAGTTCAGCCATTGGCTCAACTCCAGCGAAGCGTTGGGTATAGATCGGTGACAGATCAGCTATTGGCTCAACCCCAGCGAAGCATCGGGTACAGACAGATGACAGTGCAACCGTTGGCTCAACCCCAGCGAAGCATCGCGTACTGACTGATGACATTTCAGTCGTTGGCACAACCCTAGCGAAGCGTCGAGTACTGGCCGATTACAGTTCAGCCATTGGCACAACCCCAGTAAAGTGTCGGGTACTGACCGATGACAGTTCAACCACTGGCATAACCCCAGCGAAGCATCAGGTCTTGACCGTTGACAGTTCAGCCGTTGGCACAACCCCAATGAAGCATCGGGTACTGATCGATGGCAGTTCAGTCGTTCGCACAACCCTAGCGACGTCTTAGCAGCTGGCCTAATCCAGCGAAGCATCGAAAGTGATCCGATGATAGAAATAATATAAGAATCCATCCCCACAAAGGACAGATGATGGAATTTATTATACACATCCTCAAAAGAAGCACAAAGAATGATTAGTGATTCAGCCTCCTGTGGCCAATCACCGGTGAAAATTATCATCGAGATATGCATCGAGGAACACCCATTGAAGTAACTCGGCGGCAGAGATATCCCTAGCGGAGGAGCCTTTAGAAATATATAACAGCATCAGCCGAAGGAAATGTGCCTTAGGGAGAGTATTGACAGACGTGGTCTCAAACCAAGGTAGCATCAATAATGTCATCACCATCAAAGTTGATAAAGCTATCACGGATAACGTCATCCCCAGCAGAAAGTGACAAAAACATTTTGTGATAGCTTAAATCTGATATCCTATCAGTAACCACCTGACAGTGCTGCCCCAAGGGCTATCATGAATGACGGTATCCTCAGCAGAAAGTGACGAGAACATTCAATGATAATCCTAACCCCTCGCATGTATCTAATATTCATCACATATCATCCCATGCATTGCCTTGCCTTTACATTTGCATCTCTAGTGTCTAGCAATCTTTATCCTGTTCATTCCATTGCATTGCATGAACATGATAAAGATGGGCATCTGTAGACACTCAAAATTTTGTTTCCCTGTTACTAACACTCTAGAAGGGCAAAACTAGGCCATCAAATCAACTCCGGTCTCAATACCGGGCCATCAACTCAACCCAGTCTCAATACCGGGCCATCAACTCCACCCCAGTCTCAATACCGGGCGATCAAATCAACCCTGGTCTCAATACTGGACCATTAAATCAATCCTGATCTCAATACTGGACCATCAACTAAACCCTGGTCTCAATACCGGGCCATCAAATCAACCCCGGTCTCAAACTGGGCCATCAGCTCGACCCCGGTCTCAATATCGGGCCATCAAATCAACCCTGGTCTCAATATCGGGCCATCAACTCAACCTCGGTCTCAATACTGGTCCATCAACTCAACCCCGGTCTCAATATCGGGCCGTCAACTCTGCCCCGGTCTCAACCCGGGAGGTACAAGTCAGCCTCAGTCTCAACCCAGGAGGTACAGGTCAGCCTCAGTCTCAACCCAAGAGGTACAGGTAAGCCCTGATCTCAACCTGGGAGGTACAGGCCAGCCCCAATCTCAACTTGGGAGGTACAGGATAACTTCAGAAGCACCCCTGAAGCCTCACAACATCTCCAGAGGAAAACCTGGAAGGACCAAGTCAGCCTCAAAGACAACCCTGAGGACAAATAGAATCTGCTGGAATCAAACCTTGGAAACAACCCCGGGATGTCAGCCAGAGGCCATGCCAACATTAAAGGCAACCCTGGGAGGGGCAAAATGGTTATTTTAATAACTTAACGCTGATTCGATCAAACTCAAGCTGAATTAATGCTGCTAAGGTCAGAAAGAACCATAACACTAATCCCGAGTGGAAACAATGCAAGACAACTCAATGGACAAACTGCGAGGAATCAAAGACGTGGTTATGAACCCGTCTTTTTAGACTCAGAAAAGGTTTTCTCCCATGTCATTGTAGCACACGACGAAAAGATTTGAAGCGAAGTGGAACACGATGAACGGAAGGGAACGTGGAGACAAGTAACGACATAATTTCATATTCTACTTTCTCTCTTCATATTTATCTTGTATTCAGAATGTTATATACTTGGTGGATTATGGTTTTCATTTCACTTATGATGAACTAAATTTCTTTTTAAGCCTATAACTGATCTTATTATGTAACGACGGATGGATTTGCTTTAAGTTTAGTTTATGAATATTATTTTCAGGTTATTTGCTATGGTTTGTGTATAATTAATATAGTTGCTTGATCACCAATTATCTGTTCTCCCATATAAAGTCAAGAGATGATATATGGGATTAGAACTAGCCATAGTGACATATGTTTGTGATTTCTACAGTAGTTGGGATTTATAATTCATGTGTAGGATAGAGATATCTATGCATCATACGTAATTTGAAGAGAACTTGATATTAAACTTTTTTCAATTATAATTCACATAGAGATATAGTGAATTAGTTAATTAAGTTGTCTTGCTTAATTCTATCAATTATGGATTTGAGTGATTATGGATATAGTGCATTGAGAGATGGTTATATCTACTTTTGTGTTCTTGGTTAATAATCTGGAATAATTAATATAAGATGACGGAAAGTATGTTATCCAAAGTGAGGTAATAAGTGAAGTTGTAGGCTTAATTCTCCAAAATCTGTTAAAATCCTGAATTAGTGTTAGTTTTAGTCTAAGTACTAGTTAATATAAAAATCATCAGTTAATCATTGGTTTAATAAAGCTGAAATAATACAAACTTGGTACTTATTTTAGTAAATTGAAATTGTTGTCTCTGTGGGTACGATATTCGATTTTATCATTATATTACTTGTTGACCACGTACACTTGCGTGTAGCGCGTATAGAATTTACCCAACACTTTCTAAAAGCTCGGTCTGCGCAGGTCAACTTTCTCCGAACCGGGACCACAGGAGCACACTTCGAGATAGCGGGCCCCACCTAGCCCAGCCGCATACATATATACGGCTAGTCGCACACATATATGCGGCTAGTCGCACACATGTATGCGGCTTGCTCGGCCAGCTTAAAACCCCCACATTAGTTCATTTAGAAAAAAGAGAGGGATAGTTTTAGAGAGAGAAAAGAAAGTTTAGAGAGAGCAGGGCTCGGGTGGAGCTTGTAATCACCAACTTGAAGCTTTTTCATCTCATTTAGCACCTACTTGGAGTCCCAGGAGTGTTCTACATTGATCACGGGAGTTAAAACGCTTGTTCACGCGTCCCCCAGAGTGAAAAAAGCACTTTCTAGCTACGTTCTCTGTAAATCTTGCTTAATATACTAGATTGATGATATATATTATTTAAATCTAGTTAATCTTATTGTTTATAAGCATATTGTTGCAATAGTTGATAGATATTACGTTTCTATCGGTTATATTATGCTTATTGCGTTGTAAATCGAATACGGAGGCTAGATCAACCTAGATCTAAGCCGAATCTAGCCTTTGATAGGTTATTAAGCATGAAGCTTTAACTCGTGTGCTAGATCGGTTTAGATCTATGGTAGATCTATATATTTGTTTCTTTAAATGGTCCCGGTTACCCCGTATATTCGTAGATTTTTATCTAGAGGCGAAAGGGGATCGAAATGGCATGAAACAGTGATTTTAACTGATGAAATCATCTAATATCAAAGACGAGGACATTATATATATATGTATTCCCACATAAATAATGTGAGCCTAGGAATCCCGGTGTTGAGATCCCCAAATGGATCCTGACTTGATTCCCACAATGGATCAATTTTGTTGATGTAATGGTTAAATAAGCGTAAATATCATTGTATATGTAATATTTGGATCTTGAAGACGAGCTCGAGGGGTTAGTCCCAAGAAGTTGAATTCAAGATCCCATGATAGTGAAATCTTTAATTATGGGTGCTCGACTTCATCGCGGTGGCTTTCATGCACGAGGATGATCCGACCCTTTTTGTCGTTTACATGCATATCATCAAAATGATTTCTAGTAAAACCACAAAGAGTTTTCAATCATAATAAAGCGATTCGGGGTAGATCACCTTATGAACATAAAGATAAATAAAAGGAAGTATCGAAGTCCTCGATTCCTAGACGGGAAAAGGATTTAAAAACCTTGCTTTCAAAAACATCGATTTAATTCATACATCTTGTTAAAAATAAACTTTTTGTCAAATCAAATCCTTTGTACCTAGGTGTAAAAGAGGTACATCACTACTTTCAAACAACCCAAAATAAAGACTTAGAATAAAAAATGAATAAAGCTTTCAAAATAAAACATACACACACGCACAAACACACTCACATACACACTTTATGCACCAAAAATTAATAAGATGCGGTACCTTGTTTTCACGGGAGTTGGGGGGTGCCTAACACCTTCCCCCCGCTTAACCTAGCCCCCGAATTCCACGAATCTCGGGTTTCAAGACCAATCTTTTGGAGTCACGTTGGACCATATTGCAAAAACTATTAAAACTCGGATGAGTTGGTACATCCATTTAAACCATTCTAACTGGCGACTCTGTCTCATTCGGTCCAATCATAAAAAAAATAAAATCAATCTTTTTAAAGTCGTCGACATTTATGTCGGTACCGCTTTCTTAAAACATCACCATTTATTAAACTCCAAAGATGTAGCGAATGAAAAAGGGTAAAATAAACAACACAAATTTAGGAAAGACGGAGACACATCTCGTCTAAAGAAATTTTTCCCGGCGTCGACAGGTGGCGACTCTTGTTGGCTGATTTATCGGTCAATACATTCGCGCAAGTATACGCGGCCAGCAAGTAATAAAGAGTAAGTAAAGATCGTTCCCACGGAGAATTAATGGATAATAGGTCGCCAAAGCACTAGCTCATAATCATCTCAATCTTATTTAAACGGGCGAGAAGGAGAATGAATTATTAAAGCTAAGTTAAATTAGGCAAGAATTAAAACATGCAATAACTAATCCTAGGGTAAATTCAGATAATGAATACATGGGATTACAATTTCCCCCAACTCTTCGTTTGAATCTCTTAACTCTCTCACTTAGAATAATAAGCACCTAGAATTGACAATCGAGAAATCACAATTACATAATAGCCTCTTTCGATGGACAACTATGAATCTTCCTAATGCGGCATATAGGTATATGTCTATCCTACACACTATCAAGCAACTAATATCCAGAGCAATTAACAAGACACGTGTTACGGGAAATCTCATTAACTACTCTATCAATTACCAACTTTCGCATAGGAAGTTATTACGATTAGATTCTCAAATGGTTGCATATGGCATTTAGGTATATTTCTATCCCAAACACTAACAAATTATTAGCTCTTTAGGACAATGCATGAGACACACGTCACATAATCTCATAGATTACCCACAAGAATCTCTAACTTTTGCATTATATCATAACTAGGTCTAAACCTATAATCCATTTGTTAAGTTCATATAGGTTCCCAAAGTAATTACGAGTCAAACAATTAATAGATAAGCACACGTTATGATAACTAATTCATAATAATAGCAAAGAGAGAGAAATCAATACAAACTATGTGTTGGGTTCCATTGAAACCTCAAAATATAAACTAAGTCATAAATAACTTGAATATATTATCCACAAGGTTCATAAACATCATCCAAATATACAATGAATAGAAGAAGAATTAAGAGATAGAAATTGCAAATCTTTAGTCTTTCTCTAAGTGTGGATCTTTGTTGTTTATCCCCTTCTTCAATCTTCAAGTTCAAAAGAAACCCTAGAATCTACTAACTACACTAATCTAACACTAATCTATACTAATCTACTCCTAAGCTAACTAAACAAGAATTGAAAGAGAAAGAAAAGGAAAACTAGCTAGGGCTTGAACTCCTAATGGGAGGATCCTCGACCAAATGGGGCTAAAAACCCTTATATCCTGACTTCTCCAGTCTGGCCAAGTGAAAGTCAAAGTCTGGCAGAAAATTAGACTGGCACGGACGCGCGCGCCCCAAGCCTAATTCAGGCGCGGTCGCGCGGCCCTACAGCTTTTGTTGCTGGTTTGCTTCAGCTGCTGCACTTGGTTGCCAACATCGTGCTTTCCTTCTTGCTTTCTTGCAGCACTGTGGCATCACATTTCCTTATTCCCTTGCCATGCCATCATGCCTTCCTTAAGCTTTAAACCACTTCCAGTGCTTTGCCCCATTTAGGCGATCTTTGATCCTTTAACGCGCAAGTACTGCTAAGAGAGTTCCTCAACCTGAAAAACATAAAACAAGGGAAAAACACATTAAACTCACAAGATTACTTGAGTTTAAGCAACCAAATGAGTTGGAAAGTATCTGAATAAGTGGTCCTAAAACCACTTATCAAATACCCCCAAACTTAAACGTTGCTTGCCCTCAAGCAATCAAAACAAAGCTAAACGACATATGCAATGCACTATATACAATGTATGCAAACTACTCTACTATGAATGCAAATCCAGATCCCAGTAAGTATTGAACTATCATAGCAATGCCTCAGAAAACCGATAGATAATCAAATAGATAATCAACCCAAGACAAGACCATAAGGCATATTCTTGCAAATCCAAAACTGTCAGCACTGATGTATTGTGCGTTGTGTGCCTAGAAACCATTAGATAAGCATTCAGAAAAATAACTCTCACACTATGCTTCTTAGGGGAAAAACAAGCTTTAACTTAAGAAAAATAGTAAATCATATAAGTTCTAACTAAGACCATGTATTACTAGAGTTAAGAGTCAACAGGGGGCTTTCATTAAGCTTTTATTACTCACGAGGGCGTATTCGCACTTTCCCATGTACACATTCGACTGTGCAATGCCTAGTTCTCTTAGGTTTTTCAATGATATCTATGTATCAAGCTTTTGACCAACGACTCCCAGACCAGACGGCCTTAGGGCGCTGGGTGTAGAGACACCCCTAGGGCTTACTTGCTCGAATATCAAAAGCCACAGAACTCGACGTAGCGGAAATGTTTATTCTATTTTTTATTTTTCTTAATCTTTTCTTTGTTTTCATTTTTTTTTCTTTTTCTGCAAGGGAGTGCGTCTTACGCTCCATCTCCCCGCATAAATCATACATGTCCCCTGTTTCCCCCAAACTTAAGCTTTTAACAGTCTAGTTATTATTATATGCGAACTGAAACTCTTTTATTAAAATAGTGTTTTTCCACCAGAAGACAAGTATGTAAATATTTAAACTTAGCATATCATGGTGTTTACTCTATTGTGCTAACTGGTTACACAGTATCTGACATATAAGAATTTACATATATGACCATACAATCAAGCTTAGGTCTCCAATTAGTTCAAAAATCAAGCGAATTCAATTTCTTCACAGGCAACATACATAACTAACCAACTGAAAACTGGATTCATGCAGTATTCTCTAACGCAGAATGCAAAATAGAATGCAAAAACAAAAGAAAAATTTTAAAATTTTCACAAATTTTAACTATTTACAACCTACATGCACTATATGAACAAACACAATATGCAATATGAATGAAACTACCCTATATCCAAAATAAAACCAATACCCCCAAACTTGAATAATTCAATGCCCTCATTGAAGGTAAAGGTGAAAATAAAGGACTCCCCTATTCAATGTCGTCGCCGTCGTCCTCAGCGTCCTCCCCAGGAGGTGGTGTGTCTGGAGGTGGATAAACAGCGGTGGACCCATATGTAGGAAACTGCACCTCAACTCCCATCTGTTCAAATGCGTAGGACAGTGCCCCGCTGAATACTTTGGTGAATGCCTGGAAGTTGGTGCTCATCGCATCCATCCTACGCTGTAGTCTCCTCTCCATCCTGTCTATACGCTCATGCACTAACTGTGAGGACTCAGACTGCTCTGGTGGTGGCACTCTTTCTGTAGTCTCCTCAGCCTCTGTCTGATTAGGTAGAATAAACCCTGCTCCCAAGGAATGAGATCTTCCCCCTTTCCACACTTTGAAGGATTTAATGGCCGGATGGTCAAGGGTATTCATCGGCATTTGAATCGGCTCAGCATCTGACCACGTCACTCCATTGGCAATGCATAACCTAGTGGTCAACGCTGCGTGGGGGATACTTGTTGAATTTTTGCCTCTCAGAAATCTATGGATAGAACTACTAATCACGTACCCCAAGTCGATTATTTTGCCTTTGACGATCCCGTACAACAAAATAGGTCGGTCTTTCATGACCTCATTCTGATGTTATGTAGGCATCAGATTCGCACAGATAAAGCTGTACCACGCCTTCCCGTATCTACTCTAGGCGGACTGGGGGAAATGCAACTTCTGATCAGTCCCCTGCTTCAGCTTCCAAACAGTACCCGGCTTGCACAGATAAGCACTAATGGCATCCATCTCTGACTCCCACCCCCTAGTATACAAAGAATCAGGTGCGTTCAGTGCAATGTTGGGTAAATGAAACAACTCATTGATACGCTCCTTTGCATAGGACACCTCATATCCCCGAACAAATACCTTATTGGACGTGGTGAATTTTGCGTTGGCATAAAATTCCTGCACCACAGAGATTTGGGCAGCTAAAGGCTCATCACAGAATGCATTCCATCCCCTCCCTTAGATCATAGAAGCCATACGCCTGTCCAGGTTCTTATCAGGTGATAACCCCCGCTCAGGCACAAAGGTCCTGCCCATCAGTACATTGTGATAGAATTTCTGGGCCTTGAGATTGATAAACTTGTGGTCATCATAGTCGATGCCATCACCTTCTTACTCGGAATCACTGCCCCTTCATGTAGACTCCTTCCTGCTGCGTTTGGATGCCATATGAACTAAAATTTGATGAACAAAATCCAATACTGCTCTCCACTAATCAACCCAATCAATGATATTGCTATGCCCTCGGACCCCAATTCACTATCCCAATTGATCAAGTTGAGATGATGGAAGGGATGGGTTTTGTTGGAGAATTTGACTATGAAGGTAGGCGAGTTTTGATTCTGACTTAGAACTAGGGCTTGGATAAGGTGAGGGTTGTGAAAGAGATGAGAATGAGGGAGATGGAAGATAGTGACTAAATTTAGGACTTGGAGATGTGGAGAGGAGGATTGTAGATTGAAGTATTCAAAGGTTGAAGGGTTAGGAATTTTTTTGAATTTAATAGAGAGAGGGAAGGCTTGAAGTTCGACTGGTTTGGAATGACATGAAATGGCTTTAAATCTGCCTCAAAATACTTAAGTCTGACACTTTCTATCCGTCTCGCGGCCGCGCACCCTTGCAGGCCAAAACAGGCTATTTTTAAATTCTGTAGGTTTTTTCTTCAGGGAGCTGCTGGGGCAATTGACTTGGTTTCATGCAGTAGCTATGGCACTCTTGATTCATTTAGCATGGATTTCCACCTGAAACATGGGTATAAGACTTATTAAACCCTCTAAAACTACCAAACTTACTATTAGCTATTTATAATTAGGAGAATGGCCTAATAGGATACTATAAGTATGAATGAATTCCCAAAAACTCCTATAATTACATAAATGCAATGCTCGTGAAAACGCTTGTTCAATAAGTTTGGTAGTCCCAAAAAAGCATGCATCAATGCCTAAAACTAAAAATGTAGGAAATAAACTTTGCCTTCCAAGAAGCCTCATTGACCTGAGGGAAAAAATAAAATTTTTATTAAGCTCTCTACGCTATCAAAAGTATATTAAATCTATTTACATCAAGAGAATCAACCATGGAAAGATATATTCATTAAATTCCCAAAAATTCTCTAAAGGTGCGTAAGCAATGCAAGAGCATCAGAAATCTGTCCAACACTTATAGACCCAAAAATTTACGCAACAAAACCTAAACCCAAAAATGTAGGCATTGAACTCCTAAATCTACGAACATTCAAAAATTTTAAACTAAATACTAACTTATAAGAATTAAACGAGGGGGATGGAAATGTGATAAAAAGCATGAAAATGGAGAATTAAACAAAGAGATAGAGAGAGATGATGGGGTGCCTCCCATCTAGCGCTTGATTTATAGTCCTCTAGCTCGACCGTGTCTGCCCACTACTACCCAACTCCTCGACGATACTGGAGAACCCCTCTGTGATGCCCCCAGAATAGGTCCATTCAACCCAACCCATTCTGAGTCGCCAAATACATGGTACAGAATTCAAATACAAACTTTATATCATACGGTCGTGCAAAATACGACCACACAACTGTGAGTCTCAATACAAATATGTAGAAAATATGAAGATTCAAACTAAGTCCTCATTACAATTATTATCACACTATTTATCAGAAATAGTGAGGACTACTACTGCTCTAACTCGGACCATCACTCTGTCCCCCGACTAGTCCCCGCAACATTCTCATTTCCTGAAGAGGACAACAGATGAAAAGGGTGAGCTCAACTAGCCCAGTAAAGAATATTATGACTAAGATAATGAAAAATAAATTATCGTTAGCCTTCAACAGTTCAGATAAAATATTATTGATAACATGTTTTAGATCAATATTCGCAGCGGAAATAACCGTTCATCATCAATATTTTATCCCTGTAACATCAATCAATATTCATCTCATCAAATATTCATCTTTGCACTACAGGCCAAAGATATTCATTTGTATCATCAGTGGTCATGTTCATCTCAACACCTGTCATCTTTGCACTACAGGCCAAAGATATTCATCAGGTAATCATTCATCTTTGCTCTACAGGCCAAAGATATTCATCAAGTAATCATTCATCTTTTAGGACTGAGGATGATGAAAAATATTTAAAAAAAACGAATCCAGTGAGATAAAAGACAAAGACTATGGATTCGTATTTCAGTATATCCAATTCAAAAATACCTCGTAATAATCAATTATGGAGCAAAATTCAAGAATAGAGCTCAAAACTTGGATACAATCAAAGATAGTAACCTTAACAAGCAATTTGGACAAATAGAAGAAAATTTAATTTTTCCGTGAATAGTGCCGTATACGTGAATAGTAACCCCGACGAAAAAAGTAAGAATTTCAACATAAAATCCATGACAATATTTCTGTATAATGATATTGAAAAGAATAATATCATTTACGAAAGAAAATAACATCCCTTACCTCAAAAGAACAGTATCTCTGACTGGAATATCGGATATAATACCGACGGAAGCTTGTACTGAATAGTAATACTCAAAGTATTGAAATACTCACAAAAATACGCTCGATATTATAGAGAGAGAAAACTTCGAATTCTGGTGTGATTTTCAATTCTAACCTAAGCACCCTATTTATAGGAAAAGCTTAGGATGCCAAAGGAGACTAAAATAATAAAATAATATTATTTTATTTTATTTTCTTCCGCCGCCTGGCTGCTGCCCAAAAATTCTGATTTTTCAACAAACCAACAAAAGTGGGTCCCACCCTTTATAAAAAAAATATTTATTTTCCAAAACTTCAATAATTCATAACAAATAGCCCCTTCGTCAGAAAAATACAAATTCTATGTCCTTTCATAGGAAATTTAATTCTCTACAACTTTGCAGAAGGAAGTTTTTCCAAATTCCAAACATAAATAATCCGAAATCCAAAAACAGATGATTTCTCACACCAAAATATTGATAAAAACACATCAGCACTAATTCCTTCTTTAATATCCACAAAATAAATATTTCCTTATCATATAAATCAATAATTAATTACTCACAAATAATATTATAGAACTACAATATTAACAACCAGGTCGTTCCCAGGACAGATGGGGCCTTCCGATAAGGACTTCTCCTTACTGGCGCGCAATTAAATAACCCCTCCTAGACAGAACTTCCTTAGACATTGTCAATAATGCTATCTAATAATATTATTCAAATAATATGAATTATTGAGTTGATAACGTGAAATACTGTGCAACAACAATTATTGAATCAATACTACAAAATATCAACTGTAGCCATTATTGAATCAATCATAAAAAAAATAGCAACGTAGCAATTATTGAGTCAATAAAATATCAATGCAGCAATTATTGAGTCAATAATATAAAATATCAACGTAGCAATTATTGAGTCAATAATATAAAATATTGAACAGTAATTACTGTAACAATAATTGAGTAATGGCTTCTCACGTAAGACTCAATAATTCGAAATACTGTGCAATACCGTGTGCTACTGCGCACCACCGCGTACTGTATTTTAACCACCGGGTATTTCAACAGTACTAACGGTAACAACTACGCCGTTATCTTGTAAAAAAGTTATTTCTGTCGCTTTCTATATCCGACAGTTATTCCGTTGTGGGGGCCCACAAATAGCTGGGCCGTCGTACGAATATTCCCCGACAACAAGAATATTCTACGACCAAACGAATATTCCCCGACAACAAGAATATTTTATAACCAATTGCTCATTTTAAAAATGTTTGCACATTTCACCCATAACTTTCATATTTATCAAATCAACACCTTACTATTTCGAAATAATATATAAAGAAAATTAAATCTTTATTCATAAAAGTTGGGGTCTTACAACCTCCCCTCCTTATGAAATTTCTTCCTCGAAATTGACGTACGTACCTGGTATGTCGAAAAGGTGAGGATACCTCGCTTTCATTTCTGATTCCAACTCCCAGGTCATTTCCTCAATTGCATGGTTTCTCCACAAAACTTTAACTTGAGGTATAATTTTCGAGCGTAGGACATGTTCCTTCCTATCCAAGATCTTGACAGGTACCTCCTCGTACGTTAAATCTTCAGCTATCTCGTCTGGTTCTAACTCAATAATGCGGTTTGGATCCTTCACATATTTACGTAACACGGATATGTAAAACACGTTATGAACACGAGACATGCTTGGAGGTAAAGCGAGTCTATAAGCCACATTTCCTATTCGGTCAAGAATCTCAAATGGACCAATAAATCGTGGATTGAGCTTTCCTCTCTTCCCGAACCTCGTAACTCCTTTCCACGGAGCAACACGTAATAACACATGGTCTCCAACATTAAATTCCACGTCCTTTCGATGAAGATCCGCATAACTCTTTTGTCGATCCTGTGCCGTCTGTATACGTTGTCGGATTATTTGGATCTTTTCTTTAGTCATACGTACTAACTCTGGTCCCAACAATGTTGCTTCACCCACCTCATCCCAACATACTGGAGAACGACACTTTCTCCCATACAATGCTTCGAATGGAGCTACGCCTATACTTGCCTGATAACTGTTGTTGTAGGAGAATTCCACCAATGGTAAGTACTTATCCCAACTCCCTTTGAAGTCTAGAACACAAAGTCTCAATAGATCTTCAAGAGTTTGAATAGTCCTCTCTGATTGTCCGTCTGTTTGAGGATGATAAGCCGAACTGAATCGTAAATCCGTACCCATAGCTTTCTGCAAACTGATCCAAAATCGTGAAGTAAATCTGGGATCACGATCCGAAACTATGGATACTGGCATGCCATGCAATCTCACAATCTCATTCACGTACATATGAGCAAGACGTTCAAGTGAATAAGCCTCTCGTATCGGCAAGAAATGAGCAGACTTGGTTAATCTATCAACAATAACCCAAATCGCATCTAAGCCTTGAGAAACCTTGGGAAGACCCATAACGAAATCCATCGTAATGTGTTCCCACTTCCATTTCGGAATCTCCAGTGGTTGCAATGGACCCTTCGGCACTTGATGCTCCGCCTTTACACGTTGACAAGTTAAACATCTAGAGATGAACTCCGCGATCTCTCTCTTCATATTGCTCCACCAAAATGTATGTCGAAGATCACGATACATTTTAGTACTCCCAGGATGGATTGCAAACGGTGTGTTGTGTGCCTCCATCATGATTCTATACTTCAAGTCGAAATCGTTAGGAACACAAAGTCTGGAGTTGACTCAAAGTATTCCCTCTTCATCGATTCTTGCTTCTGGAATTGCACCTTCTTGCACCTTCTTCTTCATCTTCATCAGTTCCGCATCCGTAGCTTGAGCAGCTTTAACTTTATCAATCAAAGCTGGTTCTACGCGTATACTTGACATCATCGCACTCGTTCCCACATATGATCTTCTACTCAACGCGTCAGCTACCACGTTCGCTTTTCCAGGATGGTATTGGATGGTATGATCGTAATCTTTCAACAGCTCAAGCCAACGTCGTTGTCGCATGTTGAGTTCCTTCTGAGTGAAGAAATATTTAAGGCTCTTATGATCTGTATAAATCTCCACTTTCTCTCCGTACAAGTAATGTCTCCAGATCTTCAACGCAAAAACGACTGCTGCTAACTCTAGATCATGAGTAGGATAATTCCTCTCATATTCTTTGAGTTGTCGCGAGGCATAGGCTATGACTTTCCCATGTTGCATGAGAACACATCCTAACCCTTTGCCTGAAGCATCGCTGTAGATAACAAATCCATCCGAACCAGATGGTATTGTCAGAACAGGTGCCGAAATAAGTCTCCTCTTGAGCTCTTGGAAGCTCTTCTCGCATTCCTCTCTCCAAACGAATTTCGTATCTTTCCGAGTCAACTGAGTTAATGGAGTAGCGATTCGAGAAAATCCCTCTACGAATCTCCGATAATAACCAGCTAAGCCCAGAAAGCTTCGTACTTCGGTCACCGACTTAGGTTGCTCCCAGCTTTGTATTGCTTCAATCTTCGCCGGGTCAACAGATACTCCACGTTTCGATACCACGTGCCCAAGAAATGCTACTTCCTCAAGCCAGAACTCGCATTTCTTTAACTTGGCGTATAGCTTGTTCTCACGAAGCTTTTGAAGTACTAACTTCAAATGGTGTTCATGATCTTCACGGCTTTTAGAATAAATGAGGATGTCATCAATAAAGACAACAACGAATTGATCTAAATACTCCTTAAATACACGGTTCATCATATCCATGAAAGCAGCAGGAGCATTAGTCAATCCAAAAGACATGACTAAGAACTCATAATGCCCGTACCGTGTTCTGAAAGCAGTCTTTGGAATATCCTCAGTTTTAATCTTCAGCTGATGATATCCAGAACGAAGATCGATCTTTGAAAAGAATTGCGCTCCTTGCAACTGGTCGAACAGGTCATCAATACGAGGTAACGGATACCTATTCTTGATGGTGACATGGTTCAACTCCCGATAGTCAATGCAAAGTCGCATACTCCCGTCTTTCTTCTTTACGAATAAAACAGGAGCACCCCAAGGAGACGTACTAGGACGAATAAAACCGATGTCTAACAACTCTTGTAATTGAACCTTTAACTCCTGAAGTTCAATAGGAGCCATTCGATATGGGGTTTTAGAAATGGGCTTTGTACCGGGCTCAAGGTCAATAAAGAATTCAACTTCACGTTCTGGGGGTAGACCGGGAAGTTCTTCGGGAAATACATCAGGAAACTCATTAACAACGGAAATATCATTCAAATCTGATGTATTCTGATTTAGATCAGTGACATGAGCTAAGAAAGCTTGACATCCGTTTTTCAATAAACGAATAGCTTTATGACTTGAAATGATATTGACTGATTTTAGTGGTTTGGTGATTTGGATTCGCACAACAGGTTGATTAGGAATATGAAAACTAACAACCTTACGAAAACAATCAATTTTGGCATGGTAAGTGGTTAACCAGTCAATTCCTAAAATCACGTCAAATGCAAGTATTTTCAAAGATATAAGATCAACAGGTAAGGTAAGGGTACCAATCTGAATCAAGCAAGATTTGTAAACTGTAGATGTAACAAAGGTTTCTCCTAACGAAGTTTCAACAGATAAGTCAAAGTCTAATTTACCAGAAGTCAAGTTCAAACGTTGAGCACAAGAAGGTGAAATAAAGGAATGGGTAGCACCGATATCTAACAAGGTATAAGCTTCGCAAAAATTTATGATTAACTAACCCGTGATAAATTCATTTGGGTTCCTCGCGTTTTGGGCAGTCTCGATAAACGCTCTTCATGGAACCACCGACTTTGATTTGTCTGGAACAGTCTTTGGTGTCATTATCCCAACTGGTCTTGACTTTGCTATACAGCTCATTCCACCCTCAACTGCTTCGTCACACTCCTGATCCATGATCTGAATCATTACTCTTCGATCCATATCGAATTGGGGTTGACCGCTATGCACAGGGTAATTCCAAACTCGATGTTTGATTCTCCCAATTACTGTCCAAAAAGTAAAATCCATTTCGTCTATTTTGGCCTTCTTAGATCGGACGTCTCTTTCTAAAATATCAACGCGTCGTGCGGCTTTTACCCATGCATCTTCAATTCTCACTCGTTCCGTTGCTTCTTCTTTCAGCTGATCGTTGACATTTGCATTTTCAGATTCTAGCTCTAATATCATATGTTCTGCCAGAGAGAACTTCTGTTCAAGCCTCGCATAACGAGTAGCAAAATCTTGAATTTCTATATCCCTTTCTTGAATTATTGTATCCCTTTGTTCCACGACTGTCTGTCGTTCTTCACCCTGCTCTTCTAACTCAAGAATACGATTTTACAGTTCTACATTTTGATCATAAAGTTCTCCTAATAAATACTCCTCCTCAGGTTCCTCTTCTTCCTCACTCTCAGCTGCTACCTCTGCGACTAGCTCGGGTGCAACTATTAATTCTTCACTCACCACATGGATATTTCTAATTTCTTCTTCTTCTGTCATCACATTATTCTGATTTGTGATTAAAGGTGTCTCCACGGTCTCATTCACTTCGTTGTTAACATTCTCAGCTGCCATTCTCAAATACTGCCATAAAACAAGGGTTAATTAAACAAATAACATATCACATATTAACCCTATGCTCCGACTGACCAATTAAATACCACATAAGCTTAGGTAGGACATACTAGTGAAGGATTTACTCGTCTCTCCCCTCCTAGTTCTATTCCCCGATCTCCGCCAGAGATCATATCCCTAAGCTCTGATACCAACTGTGACGCCCCCAGAATAGGTCCATTCAACCCAACCCATTCTGAGTCACCAAATACATGGTACAGAATTCAAATACAAACTTTATATCATACGGTCGTGCAAAATACGACCACACAACTGTGAGTCTCAATACAAATATGTAGAAAATATTAAGATTCAAACTAAGTCCTCATTACAATTATTATCACACTATTTATCAGAAATAGTGAGGACTACTACTGCTCTAACTCGGACCATCACTCTGTCCCCCGACTAGTCCCCGCAACATTCTCATTTCCTGAAGAGGACAACAGATGAAAAGGGTGAGCTCAACTAGCCCAGTAAAGAATATTATGACTAAGATAATGAAAAATAAATTATCGTTAGCCTTCAACAGTTCAGATAAAATATTATTGATAACATGTTTTAGATCAATATTCGCAGCGGAAATAACCGTTCATCATCAATATTTTATCCCTGTAACATCAATCAATATTCATCTCATCAAATATTCATCTTTGCACTACAGGCCAAAGATATTCATTTGTATCATCAGTGGTCATGTTCATCTCAACACCTGTCATCTTTGCACTACAGGCCAAAGATATTCATCAGGTAATCATTCATCTTTGCTCTACAGGCCAAAGATATTCATCAAGTAATCATTCATCTTTTAGGACTGAGGATGATGAAAAATATTTTAAAAAAATGAATCCAGTGAGATAAAAGACAAAGACTAAGGATTCGTATTTCAGTATATCTAATTCAAAAATACCTCGTAATAATCAATTATGGAGCAAAATTCAAGAATAGAGCTCAAAACTTGGATACAATCAAAGATAGTAACCTTAACAAGCAATTTGGACAAATAGAAGAAAATTTAATTTTTCCGTGAATAGTGCCGTATACGTGAATAGTAACCCCGACGAAAAAAGTAAGAATTTCAACATAAAATCCATGACAATATTTCTGTATATTGATATTGAAAAGAATAATATCATTTACGAAAGAAAATAACATCCCTTACCTCAAAAGAACAGTATCTCTGACTGGAATATCGGATATAATACCGACGGAAGCTTGTACTGAATAGTAATACTCAAAGTATTGAAATACTCACAAAAATACGCTCGATATTATAGAGAGAGAAAACTTCGAATTCTGGTGTGATTTTCAATTCTAACCTAAGCACCCTATTTATAGGAAAAGCTTAGGATGCCAAAGGAGACTAAAATAATAAAATAATATTATTTTATTTTTTTTTCTTCCGCCGCCTGGCTGCTGCCCAAAAATTCTGATTTTTCAACAAACCAACAAAAGTGGGTCCCACCCTTTATAAAAAAAAATATTTATTTTCCAAAACTTCAATAATTCATAACAAATAGCCCCTTCGTCAGAAAAATACAAATTCTATGTCCTTTCATAGGAAATTTAATTCTCTACAACTTTGCAGAAGGAAGTTTTTCCAAATTCCAAACATAAATAATCCGAAATCCAAAAACAGATGATTTCTCACACCAAAATATTGATAAAAACACATCAGCACTAATTCCTTCTTTAATATCCACAAAATAAATATTTCCTTATCATATAAATAAATAATTAATTATTCACAAATAATATTATAGAACTACAATATTAACAACCAGGTCGTTCCCAGGACAGAGGGGGCCTTCCGATAAGGACTTCTCCTTACTGGCGCGCAATTAAATAACCCCTCCTAGACAGAACTTCCTTAGACATTGTCAATAATGCTATCTAATAATATTATTCAAATAATATGAATTATTGAGTTGATAACGTGAAATACTGTGCAACAACAATTATTGAATCAATACTACAAAATATCAACTGTAGCCATTATTGAATCAATCATAAAAAAAAATAGCAACGTAGCAATTATTGAGTCAATAAAATATCAATGCAGCAATTATTGAGTCAATAATATAAAATATCAACGTAGCAATTATTGAGTCAATAATATAAAATATTGAACAGTAATTACTGTAACAATAATTGAGTAATGGTTTCTCACGTAAGACTCAATAATTCGAAATACTGTGCAATACCGTGTGCTACTGCGCACCACCGCGTACTGTATTTTAACCACCGGGAATTTCAACAGTACTAACGGTAACAACTACGCCGTTATCTTGTAAAAAATTTATTTCTGTCGCTTTCTATATCCGACAGTTATTCCGTTGTGGGGGCCCACAAATAGCTGCGCCGTCGTACGAATATTCCCCGACAACAAGAATATTCCACGACCAAACGAATATTCCCCGACAACAAGAATATTTTATAACCACTTGCTCATTTTAAAAATGTTTGCACATTTCACCCATAACTTTCATATTTATCAAATCAACACCTTACTATTTCGAAATAATATATAAAGAAAATTAAATCTTTATTCATAAAAGTTGGGGTCTTACACCCTCCATCCATCAGAATAGCTGTGTGACTTTGGCGGCTTCCCAGTAGGAGCGGATGCAGATTTAAACTACTTAGCGTAGGATATGTATATGAATTCCACGGAAAAAAGGTCGGGGAGCTAGGCATAGGTTCCATTGTGTAGGTGAAATGATTGGGGCATGGAGGTATAGACCACACAACGGACTCTTCTTCTATTCTCTTCTCTTCTCACCACTATGGTTTGAAGCTCACGGACTCTCTCATGTCATCGAGATCCGTATCTGTAATGTGGCTTCCAAGGGGGCAAGGGTGTGCAAACTTGACTGGCTTGTTCCACGAAGGCTGAGAAGGCTATTGGGGGATTTTCACTGTTGGTTCACATTCATAGTCCACATCCCCAATTGACTCCTCTATTTCCATTGCTTTTGGCTCGTCCAGTTGCAATTGCACTTCGGATTCTCTATCAGTTTCTGCACCCATATCATAGCACCATATATCTTGGGGTTCATAACATACGGCTTCAGTCATTGGAGGTATAAGATCTTGAATTGTTGTCTTTTATTCACATACCTCCACCTTCCTTAATGCCATGCTAATCTGCTCCACCCAAGTCTGAAGATCCTCAATTGACTTCTCTTGTTTGACCAAGATCTCCTTTGTTGATGCTAATGAGATACCCCACATAGTGTCCAATCCTTCCTTTTCTATTTCAGCCTCGGGCTTAATGTACTAATGCTCATTGGTAGAAGTGTTGTGGATTAGGGCCATCTGATTCTAGAAGTTTTGGTTCGATTCTTCTTGGCCCCTAATCATCTCATCTTGGTTAGCTAAGCTCATATACATGAAGTCCATTGTTGACTATTCTCCTTGCAAACATGGGGATTGATAAGTGGGTTCGGGTGCAAAATTTGGACTTGGCTCGTATTGATCTTGATAGCTCGCAGTATTGGTCAGAATCCCATGTTCTTCCTCAATCATCAAGGCCTTGCTAATTTGCTCTGCCTAGTTCGGGATATTCTTGACTGACTTCTGTTGCTCAATCAAGATGTCCTTCAGTGATATGTCACCTCCTTCCTTCAACCTTGCATTTTTTGTGTCACCCTCAAAATTGTATTGAGGCTCGTAAACTGGAGTCTGGAAGGTGCATTCTGGGGCTTATGTGGGATTTGGATCCTAGTGTTGGTCTTGATAATAGTCTGATAAAGGATTTGCTGAAGGGTCTGGGTGATACCCCCAATCTGGCTGATAAATGGGATAAGGTTCAGTGTAGGAATAATCACCCCCATACTGCTCCTGGCCATAACTGATAGGCTCCTAATGGCTCGTGTAGTTTCCAGCACCACAGTTATACGAAGTAACTGGCTCTCGATTCCGTTGGGCTGAAACAGTATCCAACTTCCTCTAGAGAACCTCTAGTTGTGCTGAAAGTGTTGCAATTGGGTTGACGCCATCATTGTATGCTTCCCTCGGTTGCTCTTGCCTTTGGTTCCATGGATAGAAATTCAAGTCCATTGTACCTGAGAAGAGAATATAGGAAGAGAATTAAATAAAAATAAAAATATTTAAATTAAGACTAATTTCATTGAAACTAATGTTGGCAAACAGTTATCCAATTAATTCCTCGGCAACGGCGCCAAAAACTTGTTGGCCTATTTATCGGTCAATATACTCGCGCAAGTATACGCGGCCAGCAAGTAATAAAGAGTAAGTAAAGATCGTTCCCACGGAAAAATAATGGATAATAGATCGCCAAAGCACTAGCTCATAATCATCTCAATCTTATTTAAACGGGCGAGAAGGAGAATGAATTATTAAAGCTAAGTTAAATTAAGCAAGAATTAAAACATGCAATAACTAATCCTAGGGTAAATTCAGATAAGGAAGACATGGGATTTCAATTTCCCCCAACACTTCGTTCGAATCTCTTAACTCTCTCACTTAGAATAATAAGCACCTAAAATTGACAACCGAGAAATCACAATTACATAATAGCCTCTTTCGATGGACAACTATAAATCTTCCTAATGCAGTATGTAGGTATATTTCTATCCTACACACTATCAAGCAACTAATATCCAAAACAATTAACAAGACACATGTCACGAGAAATCTCATTAACTACTCTATCAATTACCAACTTTCGCATAGGAAGTCATTACGATTAGATTCTCAAATGGTTGCATACGGCATTTAGGTATATATTTCTATCGCAAACACTAACAAATTATTAACTCTTTAGGACAATGCATGAGACACACGTCACATAATCTCATAGATTAACCGCAAGAATCTCTAACTTTCGCATGATATCATAACTAGGTCTAAACCTATAATCCATTTGTCAAGTTTGTAATACCCGAGAATTTCCATATATTATTAAATAAATATATTAATGGAAATGAGAATTTATTTGAATATAAATGATTTTGTGTTATAAGATGAATTAATTCAATTATATATAATTGAATAATTATAATAATTGATAAATTGGTGGAGTTTGTGATAAACTCGTTGATTGCCTTGTGTGGCACATTGACGTAATATAAGAATGATTATATTAATTTAAGCGAATTGTTAATCGAAGAATATTAATTAGCTGTTATAAAATACTAATGAGGATTGATTAATAATATGTGATTATTAGTATTGCAAGAAACATAATAATAATGAGCAACGTGTTTATAAATATAATAAGATTTATATCAAAGTAATAGTTAATCATATAAAGGTTAATTAAATTGTTATGGAGGTTAACAATTATATTGATTGATGTAGGATATGTGTATATTATTAATTAATATTCAATTTATAAGATGAGAAATTATATGTGCAAGCATGCGAATTAAATGTATAGTAACTATATGTTATGATATGTGTAGGTGACAAATGATGTGTGGATATACATTAAAATAATGTATCATGGATCTATTATAAATAATTGTTGAGTGATACAATTTAATAATATATGATATAATGTAATGTGGTAGTATCCGATTGTATTATATCGGTAAGATAAAATGTACATAGATTATATGTATTCAAATTGCATTTATTACATTATGGGGAGAACATTGTAATTATAACCTAAGAGTACATATAATATATAACATAAGTGTAGCATATAGTCCATTTGTAAGAATGCTGAGATTTGCTTGGCTTGTCCCAATATAATAGTCACTCTCCTTTCCCTCATTCACGTGCACAGCCATTATGGCCTAAGCCTATTGCTTCTCCTTAAACTCATTAAATTTCCATAGCCTTGTAGCAATGATGAGCAAGGGAGTGGTTTTAATGATGGATTCTAACAACTAAATACCTACCATTCTATAACCTTCATGCAATTTGACAATCCGTTAGTTTGATTTGGGAGTTAGAAGCTTGGACTGTGTATTCATTCTTCTATATAAAGGAACTCCCTGCACCTTCATTTCATTGCTGAAATATTTCTAAGAGAGGAGAGTATACTGTAATTGTCTATTTAGTTCAGAAGGAATTTCTATAGTAGCATCAGCAAGCTTACTCCATAACAGAGGTATAAATCCTCTTCGTGTCTTCATTTTCATTTTCTGTCAAAAGAACTCCATTGTTGTTCTCTGAGTTTTGTTGAAATTCTTGATTATGCCAAATTGGTTCATGATTGGTTTGTAGAACCCTTATATTGTTGTTATATGAACATACACACATGATGGAACCACTGAATAGTCTTTCATTTCCATTGTTCCTCTTCAATTTTTGTAAATACATAAAATTCGTAAATTAGTTAGAGTTCATGAAATTGGGAATTGATAATTGCTATTGACTGTTATATAAGCATATATGTATGTGTTAGTAAGTTAAACAAGTCTAATTCTGGGTATGTTGAAATCGATGAAATGGGAGGTTTTGGGTCGGTTTTCGCTGCGGTCTGAACCGCAGAAAACTGCCTCGATGCCGTAGCGCCGCAGCCCGCGCCGCAGCCCGCGCCGCAGCGCCGCACGCAGCGCCACTCGCGCCGCAGCGCCAGTATTAAGCTACTGTTGCCGCGCCGCAGCGCCAGCCTCTGTGTTCAGTTTTCTGCATTCTGCAACAAAACTGTTATGTACCAATTGTTTGATTTTTGTTTAAACAAGCATGGGAGCATGATTAATACATATATATAAACCTAATGAGGCAATGTAAGCATGTTTTAGTATATTAGCATGCATGGTTAACCAAACGACACATAGTTTGGAAACGAATTTAAAGTTTCATAAACGACGTTAACATATATGAAGCATGTATACATTCTGACTTTTCGAGCATGTTTATAGGGCCTTGAAATACATGAAAAGCATGTTAACTTACATATGTAGGTTTCATAAGGAAGCATGAACATGATAGACCTTATTAATGAACTATACTAACAAAGTATAAGCTTTGAACGTGAACGTTGGTATGTTATGACGAGAATTAGAATTTGACATTTATGGACACATGTGATAGTACTCTTAGACTCATTCATGTGTCATGCATGTATATATACCATGATTAGTTGCCGTGATTAAAGTTTAGCATGAACAAAGCATGTTTTCAAGATAATAACAATGCTAGCTACATATATGCAATACGAGTACTCATGAGCATGACTAATACAAGTTATATGAATATCTTATGTGTTTAAAAGCAATCATGTTAGACCATATGAGTTCGTGTCCTTGAATGGCTTTAAGTATTAACTTAAGAACCTATACCATGTACGATTGGATTTGGAAAAGTTATACAAGCATGAAAGTATCCTTTAAATATGAATACATGCTACGCGATATTATATGATGTTACTTGAACCCGATTTTGACGGTTAACTTAAGGAGATGCCGTAACTTGCTAAAATGAAATATATTTAGTATTGATTGTGGTCTTATGTGATATTAATAATATGCAAGCATGTTTGCTAATTGTTGAGATCTTATATAATATGAGAATGCGTTTAAACTCTAAAGAAGGAACGTTAAGGATAGAAATTATATTCTATATAACTGTGTAGCTAGGTAAAACTTAGCTTATGTGTTGATCGTATATTCAAAGAGAAAATGTGAAGTTAAATTATATGACTAATGAATATCATATATATACGTAACTGTATTATGATAGGAATTCGAAAGTGTTGATTGCTTTTCGTGGATAAACTACGCTAAAGGCAAGTTCTCTTACTTACACTCTTTTAAAGTGCAAGTATCCTAACCGACGCATTTACTTTATGCAAGGAAATCTATGATTGTGAAAGTTTCCTAACTTATACTCTTTTACTATGCAAGTATCCTATCTTGTGTATTGCGAACTAGTTTCCTATTTAATCGGTTGAATCGAATTAGCACACTTGAACTCTTATTTCATTAAAGCTATTATTCATGTTGAACTTAGTATTGTTCTTGAATATTGTGAAAGTGTCTATGCCATTTGATTCGGCTGGACTTATGTTATTGAAAAGCAACCCAAACTAATTGATTGGTGCGGGATCTTATATTTGACTGAGAAGAACAACCTTCTTTGAAGGGAATATATAATTGTCGGAGAACCGACGTGCACACTTGAGTATGGTTGATTGTTATGCATAACAAGGGTACTTTAGGCTGATCACCTGTTGTACCTGTTTTTGTTGGATTTTCAGTTTATTACTGTCAATTCTAGTAGAAGTTCATAGTCCGTAGTGACTACTCAGTATTCAATTATTTGAGATCTTGAATTGATTTATTATTGAATCATATTGATATTATCCTGTCCTTAGCGACTGATATTGAGAACTGTTGATATTCTTGTTATTCTTGAACTATCAAATCTTGTTATACCCTTTCAAGAATTGAGAATCTTATTACTCACCCTTATTGTATATTACTTGCTGGGCAATTTGTGCTCATTCTTGCTTTCCCTAAAACATTTCAGTTAAGGCAGAGCATGGTGAACCTTCGGGCGTTGATAAGGGCAAGGGCAAAGCTACCAACTAGCTTATGTCTGCTATGTTTTAAATATATTAATATTGTATGAAGATGATGTAGTAAGACTGGATTTGATTATGTTTAAGCTTAAGTTAGATTATGTAATAAGTCGTTAACTGATATTATTATGTAATCTATTAAGTACTGTAGGTTGCGAGACTTGGGGGAATAATTATAATAAATCATTGTAAATTATTCTAGAATAGATTTTCCGCTGTGATCGTATGATATTTAATTATTATTATTGTGATGTATTACCATGAGCACGTGATGAACCGAATTCGAGAGACCAAGCGGCGGTCCTGGAATTTGGGGGCGTCACAGGTTGGTATCAGAGCCGTAGTTATAAACCTTAGGAACGAGTGTCCTTAGACTATAACTTAGGTGAACTTAGAAGTTAGGAAGGAGATAAAACTCATGTAGAGTTTTCCTTGAGAGACTTAGTCTGTTATGAAATGTAACTTCATTCTATACAATGAACTTATATTTTATTTAACATTCTAATGGAGATGCTATTTCGTGTCTTGTGTTTGTGATTATAGGATGACAGACACAGGTGTACCTAGTAGAGTGGCCGAGGAGGAGCCCAGGGATATACATGTAGTGTACGAGGCACCTCTAGAGGCTACACCAGTGCAGGCTGTTGCACCGATTGAGTCCGACGACGAGGACGAGATTGAGATAAAGACTGATCCAGAGGAGGAGCCGATGGAGGATGAGCAAGTAGAGGACTCTGATGAGGCTACTATAGAGGAGCAGATGCTAGGAGAGTATGAGGAGTGGATCCTAGAGTTAGACTGTAGAGTTCAGGAGCTGGAGGCAGAGGCCCACGAGAGAGAGTCTGAGTTCCAGAAGCTGAGGGACGAGGACCACCAGAGGAAGCTGGCTATGCAAGAGTTAGAGGTGGAGATTGCCTACCGTAGGGAGGCAGGGATCCAGATGGGGACTCTGTTTCACAGGTCAGTGGCTAGGAATGCAGATTTGGCAGAGAAGCTAGAAGAGGTTGAGCAGAGGGAACTGAGTGAGAAGACTGAGAAAGAGGCACTCCATACTCAGCTAGAGTTGGAGGTGATGGATAGGTTACACTTCGAGGAGAAGTGGGAAGCGTCCAATGAGAGAGCTGACGACCTTGAGGATGAGGTCAGGTGCAAAAAGAGAAAGATGAACAAGATGGGGTATGTGTTCCGTTCAGCTTTTGAAAGGGTGATTGATGGTGTGTACCACTACCCGGCAGAACAGGGACAGACTCTACATACCTTGAGCCGAGAGCTGTTTGCGTATATAGCACAGTTGGAGTACAAGAGCGCAGTGGAACGCGGGATGATGGGATGAGATTTCCTTAGTCAGTCTAGTGGTAGTACTAGTTGTGTCTTTATGTATTGTATATACTATGTTGTAATTCCGATCTTTTGTGTAAGATGTGGGATGATGATGTAAACCCCGAGTTAGCTTCTGTTAGAGGGGTAGTATGGTAGTAGGTTGGTATATTCCCCGTCTTTTGTGATATTAGGGGATATATGTGATGACATTTATAGCAGTATGCTAGGAAATCATGTAATGAAAATGAAATGGCATATGAATATAAATGGAGTTGATTTTAGAAACGTGTTATAAATTTATTCTTTTAGTATTAAAAGAAATACTTAAGTAATATACTTGAATAATAATAAAATGAAAAAAATTGTGATGCAGATAATGCCGCCCAGACGTAGATTGACTGCACCCGAAGAATCCGTTAACAATGAGAGAGAACAAGTAGACCCGATCCAGAAACTGGTAGACTTGTTAGGAGAAGCCTTAAGGGGAAGGAACAATGAACCCGTTCGCCCGAACCCTCAAACTGTGTCAGTAACAACCTTTAAAGACTTTAAGAGTGTAGGACCCCCGGAGTTCGAGGGAACTACCGACCCAATCGTCGCACAAACGTGGATCAAAGAGATCGAAAAAGCTTTCACTATAGCTAGCATAGGCGAAGATCAGAAGACGGTGTTTGCCACGTACATGATGAGGGGAGAAGCGAACTACTGGTGGGAGGTTAATCAACAAAGAGCTGGAGAAGGGATAATAGCTTGGGATAAGTTTAAGACACTGTTCTTCGAGAATTACTTTCCGAAAAGTATGAAGAATAGGATGGAGGTGAAATTCCTAGAGTTAAAACAAGGTGAAATGACGGTGGCGCAATACGCGGCTAGGTTTAACGAACTAGCGCGATTTGCGGAGCACCAAGTTGGTGATGAAGAGAGGAAGGCTAGACGCTTTGAACAAGGGTTGAAGCCATGGCTGTTCAATAAGGTATCAGTTCTTCAAATTGATTCCTTTGCAGCATTACTGGAGAAGGCAATCATTGCGGAAGGTGGCAGTGAGGCCTTAAGTCTGTATAACAAAGAAAAGAAAGGAAAGAATACTGGAGGAGAGAATCGTACGGGAGGAAGCAGTAGCGGAGGAAGCAACTTGGGAAAGAGAAAGTGGGAGAACAACAACAACAACAAAAACAACAATAATAATCAATCAGGGAATTTTCGTGGAGGTTTCAAGAAGAGGGCTGAAGGATGCCCGAAGTGTGGGAAGAATCACCAGGGCGAGTGCTGGAAGGGACGTGGCACTTGCTACAACTGCGGACAGGAAGGGCACATCTCGCCCAACTGTTTGAAACCGAAAAAGATACAAGGATGCTTTGCTTGTGGCTCGACGGAGCACCGAATTAAGGACTGCCCAAAGAAGGGAAGTGGCGGGGGTAGTAATCAGCAAGGAGGCAACAAGCTGATCATCGGTGGACCGGCACAATCCAACCGCCCAACCGCCAGAACCTTTAACATGACCGTCCAAGACGCAGTGGCTGCGAAGGATGTGGTGTCAGGTATAATCCCAATCAATGATATAAATGCTTATGTATTATTTGATTCGGGTGCCACCTGTTCTTTTGTATCTGAAAAATTTGCTAGTAGACTTAGTACACCTCGAGAACTATTAGAAAATCCTTTGATCATAGAAGTTGCTAATAAGGAAGTGATCCCTGTAGAATACGTTTATCGAAATTGTCGCGCAAATATTAGTAAACATGAACTGAGCGTAGACTTGATTCCTATTAGACTGGGAGAATTTGACGTAATACTGGGAATGGATTGGTTGTATAACCATGCTGTGATAATTGACTGGCAGAACAAATGTGTGAACCTTCAGACTCCGAGTAAGTCTAAGGTAGTGTTTTATGGTAGCTCATCGCTTAAGCAATCGTGTTGCGTTACGATGATGCAGGCCAAGAAATTGTTAAGGAAAGGATGTGGAGGATATTTAGCTTACATCGTTGATACTCGGAAGAAGGGAGTAGAAATTAAGGATATATCCGTAGTTAATGAATTTCAAGACGTGTTTCCGGACGATCTGCCTGGTCTTCTGCCAGACAGAGAAATCGAATTCGTAATAGACTTAGCACCGGGAACGGCACCGATTTCGAAAGCTCCATATCGTATGGCGCCAGTAGAAATGAAGGAATTGATGATACAATTGCAAGAATTATTGGATAAGGGTTACATTCGACCGAGTGTTTCTCCTTGGGGAGCACCAGTACTATTCGTTAAGAAGAAGGACGGATCGATGAGGCTCTGTATCGATTATCGAGAATTGAATAGAGTAACGATCAAGAACCGGTATCCGCTACCGAGGATAGACGACTTATTTGATCAACTGAAGGGAGCAAAGTGTTTCTCAAAGATCGACCTACGAACAGGATATCATCAACTGAAGGTACGGGATGAGGACATACCAAAGACTGCGTTTCGAACCCGTTATGGACACTACGAGTTTTTGGTAATGTCATTCGGATTGACTAATGCTCCGGCAGCATTTATGGACTTGATGAACCGAGTTTTCAAGCCATACTTGGATAAATTTGTAGTGGTTTTTATCGACGACATTTTGATCTACTCAAAGACAGAGGAAGAACACGCCGAACATCTAAAGATTATTTTGGAGGCACTAAGGAAGGAGAAGATGTATGCAAAATTTTCTAAGTGCGAATTTTGGATGGAGAAGGTTTAATTCTTAGGCCACGTGGTGGATAAGAATGGAATCTCTGTAGACCCTGCGAAGGTTGAAGCAGTAAGTAATTGGGAACAACCGAGAACACCGACGGAGGTGAGAAGCTTTCTAGGGTTAGCTGGGTACTATCGAAGATTCATCCAAGATTTTTCTAAGATAGCAACCCCGTTGACCAATTTGACTAGAAAGACGGTGAAATTTGTATGGACCGACAAATGCGAAGAAAGTTTTCAAGAACTGAAAAGGAGATTGAGCGAAACACCTGTGTTATCATTACCAGATGATGCGGGAAATTTTGTGGTGTATAGTGATGCATCGCACAAGGGGCTTGGCTGTGTGCTCATGTAATATGGCAAGGTTATTGCATATGCGTCACGACAATTGAAGGATTACGAAAAACGATACCCTACTCATGACTTAGAGTTAGCGGCAGTAGTTTTTGCGTTAAAGATATGGAGACATTATCTATACGGAGAAAAATGTGAGATATACACGGACCACAAAAGTCTAAAATATATCTTCACACAGAAGGAGTTAAACATGCGGCAGAGAAGGTGGTTAGAATTAATCAAAGACTATGACTGCGATATTCTTTATCACCCGGGAAAGGCAAATGTCGTTGCCGACGCTCTGAGCAGGAAAGGAAGGGAGAAGTTGTTTAATTTAACAACTCAGGAAGAGTTGATAAGAGAGATGGAGAAATTGGAGATAGAAGTAAAAGGACCAAAAAAGTCTGGTGAGAAGTTAATTGTAATGGAAGCTTGTCCGACGTTGTTGAATAGAGTAAAGGAAGCTCAGGAAAAGGATGAAGAGTGTGAGAAAATCCGAAAGAGGATCACAGAAAGTGAGGAAGAAAAATTTTGAATGGATAAAAACGGTATTTTGAGATTTGAAGGGAGAGTGTGGGTACCAGCGGTAACTGAGTTGAGGGAAGAGATTTTGCATGAGGCACACCATACGATATATTCCGTTCATCCGGGAGGCACAAAGATGTACCGAGATCTAAGGCAACATTTTTGGTGGCCTAATTTGAAACGGGAAGTCGCAGAGTGCATCAGTAAATGCTTGACTTGCCAACGCGTTAAAGCAGAGCATCAGCGGCCAAGTGGTTTACTACAACCATTAGAAATACCAGAGTGGAAATGGGAGCATATTACCATGGACTTCGTGGTAGGACTTCCAGTTACACAGAAAGGTTATGATGCTATTTGGGTTATCGTGGATCGACTAACGAAGACCGCACACTTTCTACCAATCAAGATCCGCTACAGTTTGAACCAATTAGCAAGCCTATATGTAAAAGAAATTATTTCACGACATGGAGTGCCGGTGTCAATTGTCTCTGATCGAGAACCGCGCTTCACGTCCAATTTTTGGAAGAGTTTGCAGGAAAGAATGGGAACGCAGTTGAGGTTGAGTACAGCTTATCATCCTCAAACAGACGGACAAAGTGAGCGAACAATAAAAACGCTAGAAGACATGCTTAGGACTTGCGTGATGGATTTTAAGGGAAATTGGGACGACCACCTACCCTTAGTAGAATTCGCATATAATAATAGCTACCATGCGAGTATTGGCATGCCACCGTACGAAGCTCTTTACGGGAGAAAGTGCAGAACGCCGTTATGTTGGGACGAAGTCGGAGAACGACGAATACTCGGACCAGAGTTAGTTCAACAAACCGCAGACGTGGTGACAGTGATAAGAGCCAGACTTGTAGCAGCTCAAGATCGCCAGAAGAAATACGCAGATTTGCATCGGCAGGACCGAGACTTCAAAGTCGGCAGTTTCGTATTCTTGAAGGTATCTCCATGGAAGGGAAAAATCCGTTTCGGCAAGAAAGGAAAATTGAGTCCAAGATTCATAGGACCGTTCGAGATACTGAAGCGAGTGGGCGAAGTGGCATGCAAAGTTGCGTTACCACCCGAGTTGGAGCATATCCACAACGTGTTCCACATTTCCGTGTTGCGACCGTACAAGGCCGACTACAAGCACGTGATTTCTTACGAGCCCATTCAAGTGGAGAAGAACTTGGCGTATGAAGAAATTCCTGTCCAAATATTAGATAGGAAAGAACAAACTTTGAGAAATAAAGTTATTTCATCTGTAAAAGTACTTTGGCGTAACCACGATGTCGAGGAGGCAACGTGGGAGTTAGAAGATAGGATGATGAGGGACTATCCCCATCTATTTGTATAACCTTGTAGCAATTCCGGGACGGAATTTTTATAAGGGGGGGAGGATGTAATACCCGAGAATTTCCATATATTATTAAATAAATATATTAATGGAAATGAGAATTTATTTGAATATAAATGATTTTGTGTTATGAGATGAATTAATTCAATTATATATAATTGAATAATTATAATAATTGAGAAATTGGTGGAGTTTGTGATAAACTCGTTGATTGCCTTGTGTGGCACAGTGACGTAATATAAGAATGATTATATTAATTTAAGCGAATTGTTAATCGAAGAATATTAATTAACTGTTATAAAATACTAATGAGGATTGATTAATAATATGTGATTATTATTATTGCAAGAAACATAATAATAATGAGCAACGTGTTTATAAATATAATAAAATTTATATCAAAGTGATAGTTAATCATATAAAGGTTAATTAAATTGTTATGGAGGTTAACAATTATATTGATTGATGTAGGATATGTGTATATTATTAATTAATATTCAATTTATAAGATGAGAAATTATATGTGCAAGCATGCGAATTAAATGTATAGTAACTATATGTTATGATATGTGTAGGTGACAAATGATGTGTGGATATACATTAAAATAATGTATCATGGATCTATTATAAATAATTGTTGAGTGATACAATTTAATAATATATGATATAATGTAATGTGGTAGTATCCGATTGTATTATATCGGTAAGATAAAATGTACATAGATTATATGTATTCAAATTGCATTTATTACATTATGGGGAGAACATTGTAATTATAACCTAAGAGTACATATAATATATAACATAAGTGTAGCATATAGTCCATTTGTAAGAATGCTGAGATTTGCTTGGCTTGTCCCAACATAATAGTCACTCTCCTTTCCCTCATTCACGTGCACAGCCATTATGGCCTAAGCCTATTGCTTCTCCTTAAACTCAGTAAATTTCCATAGCCTTGTAGCAATGATGAGCAAGGGAGTGGTTTTAATGATGGATTCTAACAACTAAATACCTACCATTCTATAACCTTCATGCAATTTGACAATCCGTTAGTTTGATTTGGGAGTTAGAAGCTTGGACTGTGTATTCATTCTTCTATATAAAGGAACTCCCTGCACCTTCATTTCATTGCTGAAATATTTCTAAGAGAAGAGAGTATACTGTGATTGTCTATTTAGTTCAGAAGGAATTTCTATAGTAGCATCAGCAAGCTTACTCCATAACAGAGGTATAAATCCTCTTCGTGTCTTCATTTTCATTTTCTGTCAAAAGAACTCCATTGTTGTTCTCTGAGTTTTGTTGAAATTCTTGATTATGCCAAATTGGTTCATGATTGGTTTGTAGAACCCTTATATTGTTGTTATATGAACATACACACATGATGGAACCACTGAATAGTCTTTCATTTCCATTGTTCCTCTTCAATTTCTGTAAATACATGAAATTCATAAATTAGTTAGATTTCATGAAATTGGGAATTGATAATTGCTATTGACTGTTATATAAGCATATATGTATGTGTTAGTAAGTTAAACAAGTCTAATATCTGGGTATGTTGAAATCGATGAAATGGGAGGTTTTGGGTCGGTTTTCGCTGCAGTCTGAACCGCAGAAAACTGCCTCGACGCCGCAGCGCCGCAGCCCGCGCCGCAGCGCCACACGCGCCGCAACCCGCGCCGCAGCGCCGCACGCAGCGCCACTCGCGCCGCAGCGCCAGTATTAAGCTACTGTTGCCGCGCCGCAGCGCCAGCCTCTGTGTTCAGTTTTCTGCATTCTGCAACAAAACTGTTATGTACCAATTGTTTGATTTTTGTTTAAACAAGCATGGGAGCATGATTAATACATATATATAAACCTAATGAGGCAATGTAAGCATGTTTTAGTATATTAGCATGCATGGTTAACCAAACGACACATAGTTTGGAAACGAATTTAAAGTTTCATAAACGACGTTAACATATATGAAGCATGTATACATTCTGACTTTTCGAGCATGTTTATAGGGCCTTGAAATACATGAAAAGCATGTTAACTTACATATGTAGGTTTCATAAGGAAGCATGAACATGATAGACCTTATTAATGAACTATACTAACAAAGTATAAGCTTTGAACGTGAACGTTGGTATGTTATGACGAGAATTAGAATTTGACATTTATGGACACATGTGATAGTACTCTTAGACTCATTCATGTGTCATGCATGTATATATACCATGATTAGTTGCCGTGATTAAAGTTTAGCATGAACAAAGCATGTTTTCAAGATAATAACAATGCTAGCTACATATATGCAATACGAGTACTCATGAGCATGACTAATACAAGTTATATGAATATCTTATGTGTTTAAAAGCAATCATGTTAGACCATATGAGTTCGTGTCCTTGAATGGCTTTAAGTATTAACTTAAGAACCTATACCATGTACGATTGGATTTGGAAAAGTTATACAAGCATGAAAGTATCCTTTAAATATGAATACATGCTACGCGATATTATATGATGTTACTTGAACCCGATTTTGACGGTTAACTTAAGGAGATGCCGTAACTTGCTAAAATGAAATATATTTAGTATTGATTGTGGTCTTATGTGATATTAATAATATGCAAGCATGTTTGCTAATTGTTGAGATCTTATATAATATGAGAATGCGTTTAAACTCTAAAGAAGGAACGTTAAGGATAGAAATTATATTCTATATAACTGTGTAGCTAGGTAAAACTTAGCTTATGTGTTGATCGTATATTCAAAGAGAAAATGTGAAGTTAAATTATATGACTAATGAATATCATATATATACGTAACTGTATTATGATAGGAATTCGAAAGTGTTGATTGCTTTTCGTGGATAAACTACGCTAAAGGCAAGTTCTCTTACTTACACTCTTTTAAAGTGCAAGTATCCTAACCGACGCATTTACTTTATGCAAGGAAATCTATGATTGTGAAAGTTTCCTAACTTATACTCTTTTACTATGCAAGTATCCTATCTTGTGTATTGCGAACTAGTTTCCTATTTAATCGGTTGAATCGAATTAGCACACTTGAACTCTTATTTCATTAAAGCTATTATTCATGTTGAACTTAGTATTGTTCTTGAATATTGTGAAAGTGTCTATGCCATTTGATTCGGCTGGACTTATGTTATTGAAAAGCAATCCAAACTAATTGATTGGTGCGGGATCTTATATTTGACTGAGAAGAACAACCTTCTTTGAAGGGAATATATAATTGTCGGAGAACCGACGTGCACACTTGAGTATGGTTGATTGTTATGCATAACAAGGGTACTTTAGGCTGATCACCTGTTGTACCTGTTTTTGTTGGATTTTCAGTTTATTACTGTCAATTCTAGTAGAAGTTCATAGTCCGTAGTGACTACTCAGTATTCAATTATTTGAGATCTTGAATTGATTTATTATTGAATCATATTGATATTATCCTGTCCTTAGCGACTGATATTGAGAACTGTTGATATTCTTGTTATTCTTGAACTATCAAATCTTGTTATACCCTTTCGAGAATTGAGAATCTTATTACTCACCCTTATTGTATATTACTTGCTGGGCAATTTGTGCTCATTCTTGCTTTCCCTAAAACATTTCAGTTAAGGCAGAGCATGGTGAACCTTCGGGCGTTGATAAGGGCAAGGGCAAAGCTACCAACTAGCTTATGTCTGTTATGTTTTAAATATATTAATATTGTATGAAGATGATGTAGTAAGACTGGATTTGATTATGTTTAAGCTTAAGTTAGATTATGTAATAAGTCGTTAACTGATATTATTATGTAATCTATTAAGTACTGTAGGTTGCGAGACTTGGGGGAATAATTATAATAAATCATTGTAAATTATTCTAGAATAGATTTTCCGCTGTGATCGTATGATATTTAATTATTATTATTGTGATGTATTACCATGAGCACGTGATGAACCGAATTCGAGAGACCAAGTGGCGGTCCTGGAATTTGGGGGCATCACAAAGTTCATATAGGTTCCCAAAGTAATTACGAGTCAAACAATTAATCGATAAGCACACGTTATGATAACCAATTCATAATAATAGTAAAGAGAGAGAAATCAATATAAACTATGTGTTGGGTTCCATTGAAATTCCAAAATATAAACTAAGTCATAAATAACTTGAATATATTATCCACAAGGTTCATAAACATCTTCCAAATATACAATGAATACAAGGAGAATTAAGAGTTAGAAATTGCAAATCTTGAGTCTTTCTCCAAATGTGGATCTTTGTTGTTTATCCCCTTCTTCAATCTTCAAGTTCAAAAAAAACACTAGAATCTAATAACTACATTAATCTAACACTAATCTATACTAATCTACTCCTAAGCTAACTAAACAATAATTGAACGAGAAAGAAAAGGAAAACTAGCTAGGGCTTGAACTCCTAATGGGAGGATCCTCGACCAAATGGGGCTAAAAACCTTTATATCCTGCCTTCTCCCATCTGGCCAAGTGAAAGTCAAAGTCTGGCAGAAAATTAGACTGGCGCGGCCGTGGGCCCCCCAAGCCTAATTCAGGCGCGGCCCTGCAGCTTTTGTTGCTGGTTTTCCTCAGCTGCTGCACTTGGCTTCCAACTTCGTGCATTCCTTCTTGATTTCTTAAAGCACTGTGGCATCACATTTCCTTGTTCCCTTGCCATGCCATCATGCCTTCCTTAAGCTTTAAACCACTTCCAGTGCTTTGCCCCATTTAGGCTATCTTTGATCCTTTAACGCGCAAGTACTGCTAAGAGAGTTCCTCAACCTGAAAAACATAAAACAAGGGAAAAACACATTAAACTCACAAGATTACTTGAGTTTAAGCAACCGAATGAGTTGGAAA
Organism: Panax stipuleanatus; assembly: GCA_020205555.1. Taxonomy (NCBI): domain Eukaryota; kingdom Viridiplantae; phylum Streptophyta; class Magnoliopsida; order Apiales; family Araliaceae; genus Panax; species Panax stipuleanatus. The sequence continues at coordinate 28,788,676 of CM035115.1, read as the reverse complement.
GTATCTGAATAAGTGGTCCTAAAACCACTTATCAAATACCCCCAAACTTAAACGTTGCTTGCCCTCAAGCAATCAAAACAAAGCTAAACGACATATGCAATGCACTATATACAATGTATGAAAACTACATTACTATGAATGCAAATCCAGATCCCAGTCAGTATTGTACTATCATAGCAATGCCTCAGAAAAACGCTAGATAATCAACCCAAGACAAGACCATAATGCATATTCTTGCAAATCCAAAACTGTCAGCACTGATGTATTGTGCGTTGTGTGCCTAGAAACCATTAGATAAGCATTCAGATAAATAACTCACATACTATGCTTCTTAGGAGAAAAACAAGCTTTAACTTAAGAAAAATAGTAAATCATATAAGTTCTAACTAAGACCATGTATTACTAGAGTTAAGAGTCAACAAGGGGTTTTCATTAAGCTTTTATTACTCACGAGGGCGTATTCGCACTTTCTCGTGTACACATTCGACTATGCAATGCCTAGTTCTCTTAGGCTTTTCAATGATATCTATGTAGCGAGCTTTCGACCAACGACTCCTAGACCAGACGGCCTTAGAGCGCTGGGTGTAGAGACACCCCTAGGGTTTACTTGCTCGAATATCAAAGGCCACAGAACTCGACGTAGCCGAAGTGTTTATTCTATTTTTTCTTTTTCTTAATCTTTTCTTTTGTTTTCATTTTCATTTTTTTTCTTTTTCTGCAAGGGAGTGCGTCTTACGCTCCATCTCCCCGCATAAATCATACATGTCCCCTGTTTCCCCCAAACTTAAGCTTTTAACAGTCTAGTTATTATTATATGCGAATTGAAACTCTTTTATTAAAATAGTGTTTTTCCACCAGAAGACAAGTATGTAAATATTTAAACTTAGCATATCATGGTGTTTACTCTATTGTGCTAACTAGTTACATAGTATCTGACAGATAAGGATTTACATATATGACCATACAATCAAGCTTAGGTCTCCAATTAGTTCAAAAATCAAGCGAATTCAATTTCTTCACAGGCAACATACATAACTAACCAACTGAAAACTGGATTCATGCAGTATGCTCTAACACAGAATGCAAAACAGAATGCAAAAACAAAAGAAAAATTTTAAAATTTTCACAAATTTTAACTATTTACAACCTACATGCACTATATGAACAAACACAATATGCAATATGAATGCAACTACTCTATATGCAAAATAAAACCAATACCCCCAAACTTGAATAATTCAATGCCCTCATTGAAGGTAAAGGTGAAAAGAAAGGACTCCCCTATTCAATGTCGTCGCCGTCGTCCTCAGCGTCCTCCCCAGGAGGTGGTGTGTCTGGAGGTGGATAAACAGCAGCGAACCCATATGTAGGAAACTGCACCTCAACTCCCATCTGGTTAAATGCATAGGACAGTGCCCCGCTGAATTCTTTTGGTGAAGGCCTGGAAGTTGGTGCTCATCGCATCCATCCTGCACTGTAGTCTCCTCTCCATCCTGTCTATACGCTCATGCACTGACTGTTAGGACTCGGACTGCTCTGGTGGTGGCACTCTTTCTGCAGTCTCCTCAGCCTCTGTCTGATTAGGTAGAATAAACCCTGCTCCCAAGGAATGAGATATTCCCCCTTTCCACACTTTGAAGGATTCAATGGCCGGGTGGTCAAGGGTATTCATCGGCATCTGAATCGGCTCAGCATCTGACCACGTCACTCCATTGGCAATGCATAACCTAGTGATCACTGCTGCGTGGGGGATACTTGTTGAATTTCTGCCTCTCAGAAATCTGTGGATAGTGTGATAACCCGAATAATTATAGATGGTGAATTACGTAGTATATTAATTTGACGAGTAGAGTATACGGTAATGATCCTTAGAAAGGAATGAACGAGTTAAAGAAATATAATATTTGATATGTGATTATGTTTGATTGAAGATTGTGTAATAAAACCTAATAGTTGTTGAAGAAATGAATGAAGTATTTATAGATGTAAAACTTTTTGCTAAGTTAACGTGTTGAAGTTATTCAACGATAATTATGAAGAGATTTTGCGAAAATTGAGTAAGTGAGGTTTCGTTGATTCCGAGGACGGAATCCTTATAAGGAGGGAAGGATGTTAAATCCCGGATTTTTAAGAATTACTAAATGAGAATTTAATAAATAAAATTCTTATTTTAAGATGTTTAAGTATGAGTATGTGTGTATGTGTTATATATTATAAAATATGTGATTTGGTGTAAAGAGAATTTATATATTTATTGAATTAAATAAATATATTAATTGAATTATTTATTAAGTTAAATAAATAATTATGTGATTATTATGGAGTAATTTAATTAAGTGTTATATGTTAATTAAATGAATATTTGGTATTTAATTTAATTGACATAATGATTTTATGTTATAGTTCTAATTTAATTGGGATATTTAAATTAGATGAGTTATGTGGTGAGAGTAACATGAAATTATAATTAGTGAGTAATTATAATTATGTGATAATTTTATGTGATTAATTGATGTTAAACTTTTAATTAATTAAATTAATGTTGAGTTTTAATTAGTTTAAGGATAACATTAAAAAGTATGTGTTAAAATGATTTATTAAAAGAGTTTTCAAAACTATTTTCCCAAACAAGGCCCTAGAACCGTTTTTAAATTCGTTTTGCCAAACGGGGCCTTAACTATTAAAACCTGTTTTTAAAATGATGAGTTTTACCAAACAAGGCCTTTGTACTTGTTTAATCTTATTTATTCCAAACAATGCCTTAAACTCAAGAAGTTAGTTTTTAAAAATAATGTGGTTTTGCCAAACATGGCCTTGGGCTTTTCAAATTTTGTAATCTATGTAATAAGTGGTAGTTAGTATAGCAATTAGTATATTATTTATTAGCTATATTAATAATATAAGTTACATATAATGTATATATATATTGTATATTGTATAATATATGCTAAGTTAAAAGATACGTTAGTTTTCTAAAAGCCTAAGTCTAAACAAAACAAAGAAAGAAGAAGAAGAGGGTTAGAGAGTATTGTCAGAGAAGAAGAAGAGAGAAGAGGAAGAAAAGCTTGAGAAGGCAAGAGAGGATCATCATCTTTATCATCTCTCTCTTAAGTCAAAACTAGTAAGGTTATAATTTTAACCCTAGAATTAATTCATATGTGTTGTGTTTTCTTCTTTATCAAATTAGGTTTTTACAATCATAAAATTATATGTATATATGGTGTTCATATGTTTTCATATGTAATTGTATGCCATGAAAGGGTTTTCAAAATCAATTGTTGTAAAAACATGTTTTCAAAGCATATTCTTCTATGTTTTCATGTTTTAGAATTCTATGTGGAAGTCTCTTTGTGAAACTTCATAATTTTGTTATGAGAATGGGATATGTATGTATATATATATATATATATATATTTACATGAGAGTTTCATAGTTGTTTAAGAATTTCAATTCACAAGTATATGATGAACACCATGAAATTCATGTTCATAGTGTTAGATTATGGAATTATATTGAAAATTTTTTAAATCCTTGATGTGAGCATGAATTATGTGTAATATGTGATATAACATGATTATATATGAGTTATATGGTTGTTCTAGCAATTCAATCCATGAATTTTTGATAAACAATAGAAAGTGTGTTCATAGAGATTCTCGGTGAAGTAATTTCTAAAAAATAACTTTTGAAACTATCAAAATTGATGTTGATTATGAGTTATTGTTAAAATTGATTAAGTATTATGTTAGTATGTTAAGAATAGAAGTGATTACAGTTGGAATCACTTGAATTGATTGAAAAACGAGTTCGTGGTAGCAATTTCCGTCAAGAACGCTTAAAGTTGTGTTTTCTTCGAATTCCATGAAATCTTGGTTGTGATTATGTGTTTATATGAAATTTTTATGTTATGAGCATGTTAATAAGCTTAAAATATTGTTTGTCACATGTTTCATGTTTATCATTTTGGGAAAATTCGAATTCGGTGTGACGGAATAAGCCAAATTGGCTTATTTCTCCACCAGTTCGCGACCCAGCACCTCCACCAGCCCCTGGACCGACCCCAGCGGGTGTTTATGCCTTGGGGGACCCGCCCCAGCGGGTATACTTGCTGCCCGGGGTAGTTTAGTTGTCATAATGCAAAACTATTTTGACCTCTGTTACTAAAATGGCCATAACGTTTTCATACGAAATCCGATTGAGGTGATTCAAGATGATTCGGAATGAGCACGAGTAGACCTACAACTTTTGTGTTTTTGACTTTTTGATTTGAGGTCGTTATCTAGGGTCAAAATGGTTATTTTTGGGACTGATGCGTATTCTGAGGCAATCGGAGGGCGTCGGTCATGCGCATACACAAGTATAATGCTGTCGACGATATTAGATGCTGTTATAAGTTAAAAAACATGAATGTTAGTAAAAATATAATTATGTTTAACTTGAAATGTAATTTGATTGACGTAAGATGTAATTATAATTGGTTAATTATGTGAAATGTAATATGATTATGTGAGGTGATTAAATTACGTGGTGATTAATTATTAACTTATTAGTTAATGAAGAATGAGTTAATCTTAATTGGTTAACTAACAATGAAGATTAGATATGTAATAATTATACATATGATTTGACAGTGAGTGTCAAACGAGTGAATGGAAGAGAGTTACGAAGTGTAAATTAGAAAATGTAAATTAGAATTTACTTAGATGTTTGATAAGCGTTGCTAAGTGACTAATAATTGATGCATATGGTGATACGTTATGTAGGATCATGAAGCAGATTATATTAAGCAGTTTTTCGGTAATTGGTAATCCACGAACCAGGCAAGTCTTTCGGTTTCTACTTGTCTACGTGAATTTGATGAATTGTTTTAAATTGCAAGCGAGCATGATATGTTATACATATTGTAATCTTGAAATGTCAAAGTCAATTTATGACTACACTGTTTGGTTAAATAATGTTGATTGAGTATGGAACTCAATCTTTTATATTTGTTATGTGAATTAAAGCATGTATGCCATGTTACTTTAATTATTATGAGATTTATGTTGAGCATGTTTATTATGTGATACGTGATGCATTAAAACTATTAGAACTTGCTGAGTTGTCGAGCTCACTCTTGCAAATAACCATTTTTGCAGGTTAAGGACGCAAGGTAATGATACATGTTAAGTGATTTATAGAGATCAATGTTCAAGAATATTAGTTATGTTCAATTTCAAATTGTAGTTAATGTTTTAAATGAAATATGTCGCTGAGTTATAAGTAGAACTATCCAATATAGATGGATATTGTTTTATTATGTAAGACTTTGTATAGTCATTTTGTTGTAATGATTCATGATATAGATTTGAATCAAAGAGATGTAATGTAAAGGTTGCGATTCAGGGCAATATAGAAAGAAAGTTTATAAAAGTTTTAGATATTCTGCATTTTTAGTGATTTTTAATATCGAATAATGATGTAATGAGAGATTAAAGTTGTATTATTAACGATCGAGAAGGAGAATATTATTGTATGAATTTTGGGGTCGTTACAGATAGAACTACTAATCACGTACCCCAAGTCGATTCTTTTGCCTTTGACTATCCCGTACAACAAAATAGGTCGGTCCTTCGTGACCTCATTCTGATGTTATGTAGGCATCAAATTTGCACATATAAAGCTGTACCACGCCTTCCCGTATCTACTCAAGGAGGACTGGGGGAAATGCAACTTCTGATCAGTCCCCAGCTTCAGCTTCCAAACAGTGCCCTGCTTGCACAGATAAGCACTAATGGCATCCATCTCTGACTCCCACCCCCTAGCATACAAAGAATCAGGTGCGTCCAGTGCAATGTTGGGTAAATCAAACTGCTCATTGATACGCTCCTTTGCATAGGACACCTCATATCCCCGAACAAATACCTTATTGGACGTGGTGAATTTTGCGTTGGCATAAAATTCCTGCACCACAGAGATTAGGGCAGCCAAAGGCTCGTCACAGAATGCATTCCATCCCCTCCCTTGGATCATAGAAGCCATACGCCCATCCAGGTTCTCATTAGGTGATAACCCCCGCTCAGGCACAAAAGTCCTGCCCATCAGTACATTGTGATAGAATTTCTGGGCCTTGAGACTGATAAACTTGTGGTCATCATAGTCGATGCCATCGCCTTCTTGCTCGGAATCACTGCCCCTTGATGTAGACTCCCTCCTGTTGTGTTTGGATGCCATATGAACTAAAATTTGATGAACAAAATCCAATACTGCTCTCCACTAATCAACCCAATAAATGATATTGCTATGCCCTCGGACCCCAATTCACTATCCCAATTGATCAAGTTGAGATGATGGAAGGGATGGGTTTTGTTGGAGAATTCGACTGTGAAGGTAGGCGAGTTTTGATTCTGACTTAGAACTAGGGCTTGGATAAGGTGAGGGTTGTGAAGGAGATGAGAATGAGGGAGATGGAAAATAGTGACTGAATTTAGGACTTGGAGATGTGGAGAGGAGGATTGTAGATTGAAGTATTCAGAGGTTGAAGGGTTAGGAATTTTTTTGAATTTGAGAGAGAGAGGGATGGCTTGAAGTTCGGCTGGTTTGGAATGACATGAAATGGCTTTAAATCTTCCGCAAAATGCTTAAGTCTGGCACTTTCTATCCATCTCGCGGCCGCGCGCCCTTGCAGTTTAAAACAGGCTATTTTTAAATTCTGCAGGTTTTTGCTTCAGGGAGCTGCTGGGGCAATTGACTTGGTTTCATGCAGTAGCTATTGCACTCTTGATTCATTTAGCATGGCTTTCCACCTGAAACATGGGTATAAGACTTATTAAACCCTCTAAAACTACCAAACTTACTATTAGCTATTTATAATTAGGAGAATGGCCTAATAGGATACTATAAGTATGAATGAATTCCCAAAAACTCCTATAATTACATAAATGCAATGCTCGTGAAAACGCCTGTTTAATAAGTTTAGTAGTCCCAAAAATGCATGCATCAATCCCTAAAACTAAAAATGTAGGCAATAAACTTTGCCTTCCAAGAAGCCTCATTGACCTGAGCGAAAAAATAAAATCTTTATTAAGCTCTCTACGCTATCAAAAGTATATTAAATCTGTTTACATCAAGAGAATCAACCATGGAAAGATATATGCATTAAATTCCCAAAAATTCTCTAAAGGTGCGTAAGCAATACAAGAGCATCAAAAATCTGTCCAACAATTATAGACCCAAAAAATTCCGCAACAAAACCTAAACCCAAAAATATAGGCATTGAACTCCTAAATCTATGAGCATTCAAAAATTTTAAACTAAATACTAACTAATAAGAATTAAACGAGGGGGAGGGAAATGTGATAAAAAGTATGTAAATGGAGAATTAAATAAAGAGATAGAGAGAGATGATGGGGTGCCTCCCATCTAGCGCTTGATTTATAGTCCTCTAGCTTGACTGTGTCTGCCCACTACTACCCAACTCCTCGACGATACTGGAGAACCCCTCCATCCATCAGAATAGCTGTGTGACTTTGGCGGCTTCCCAGTAGGAGCGGATGCAGATTTAAACTACCTAGCGTAGGATATGTATATGAATTCCCCAGAAAAAAGGTCGGGGAGCTAGGCACAGGTTCCATTGTGTAGGTGAAATGATCGGGGCATGGAGGTAAAGACCACACAACGGACTCTTCTTCTATTCTCTTCTCTTCTGACCACTATGGTTTGAAGCTCACGGACTCTCTTATGTCATCGAGATCCGTATCTGTAACGTGGCTTCCAAGGGGCAAGGGTGTGCAAACTTGACTGGCTTGTTCCACGAAGGCTGAGAAGGCTCTTGGGGGATTTTCACTGTTGGTTCACATTCATACTCCACTTCCCCAATTGGCTCCTCTATTTCCATTGCTTTTAGCTTGTCCAGTTGCAATTGCACTTCGGATTCTCTATCAGTTTCTGCACCCATATTATAGCACCATGTATCTTGGGGTCCACAACATACAGCTTCAGTCATTGGAGGTATAAGATCTTGCATTGTTGTCTTTTGTTCACATACCTCCTCCTTCCTTAATGCCGTGCTAATCTGCTTCACCCAAGTCTGAAGATCCTCAATTGACTTCTCTTGTTCGACCAAGATCTCTTTCGTTGATGCTAATGAGATACCCCACATAGTGTCCAATCCTTCCGTTTCTATTTCAGCCTCGGGCTCAATGTACTAATGCTCATTGGTAGGAGTGTTGTGGATTAGGGCCACCTGATTCTGGAAGTTTTGGTTCGATTCTTCTTGGCTCCTAATCATCTCCTCTTGGTTAGCTAAGCTCATATACATGAAGTCCATTGTTGACTATTCTCCTTGCAAACATGGGGATTGATAAGTGGGTTCGGGTGCAAAATTTGGACTTGGCTCGTATTGATCTTGATAGCTCGCAGTATTGGTCAGAATCCCATGTTCTTCCTCAATCATCAAGGCCTTGCTAATTTGCTCTGCCTAGTTCGGGATATTCTTGACTGACTTCTGTTGCTCAATCAAGATGTCCTTCAGTGATATGTCACCTCCTTCCTCCAATCTTGCATTTACTGTGTCACCCTCAAAATTGTATTGACGCTTGTAAACTGGAGTCTGGAAGGTGCATTCTGGGGCATATGTGGGATTTGGATCCCAGTGTTGGTCTTCCTAATAGTCTGATGAAGGATTTACTGAAGGGTCTGGGAAACACCCCCAATCTGGCTGATAAATGGGATAAGGTTCAGTGTAGGAATAACCACCCCCATACTGCTCCTGGCCATAACTGATAGGCTCTTGATGGCTCGTGTAGCTTCCAGCACCACAGTCATACGAAGTAACTGGCTCTCGATTTCGTTGGGCTGAAACAGTATCCAACTTCCTCTAGAGAACCTCTAGTTGTGCTGAAAGTGTTGCAATTGGGTTGACGCAATCATTGTATGCTTCCCTTGGTTGCTCTTGCCTTTGGTTCCATGGATAGAAATTCAAGTCCATTGTACCTGAGAAGAGAATATAGGAAGAGAATTAAATAAAAATAAAAATGTTTAAATTAAGACTAATTTGATTGAAACTAAAGTTGGCAAACAGTTATCCAATTAATTCCTAGGCAACGGCGCCAAAAACTTGTTTGCCGATTTATCGGTTAATATACTCGCGCAAGTATACGCGGCCAGCAAGTAATAAAGAGTAAGTAAAGATCGTTCCCACGGAAAAATAATGGATAATAGATCGCCAAAGCACTAGCTCATAATCATCTCAATCTTATTTAAACGGGCGAGAAGGAGAATGAATTATTAAAGCTAAGTTAAATTAGGCAAGAATTAAAACATGCAATAACTAATCCTAGGGTAAATTCAGATAATGAAGACATGGGATTTCAATTTCCCCCAACACTTCGTTCGAATCTCTTAACTCTCTCACTTAGAATAATAAGCACCTAGAATTGACAACCGAGAAATCACAATTACATAATATCCTCTTTCGATGGACAACTATGAATCTTCCTAATGCGGTATATAGGTATATTTCTATCCTACACACTATCAGGCAACTAATATCCAAAACAATTAACAAGACACATGTCACGAGAAATCTCGTTAACTACTCTATCAATTACCAACTTTCGCATAGGAAGTCTTAACCTATAATCCATTTGTCATGTTCATATAGGTTCCCAAAGTAATTACGAGTCAAACAATTAATCGATAAGCACACGTTATGATAACCAATTCATAATAATAGTAAATAGAGAGAAATTAATACAAACTATGTGTTCCATTGAAACCCCAAAATATAAACTAAGTCATAAATAACTTGAATATATTATCCACAAGGTTCATAAACATCATCCAAATATACAATGAATACAAGGAGAATTAAGAGATAGAAATTGCAAATCTTGAGTCTTTCTCCAAGTGTGGATCTTTGTTGTTTATCCCTTTATTCAATCTTCAAGTTCAAAAGAAACCCTAGAATCTACTAACTACATTAATCTAACACTAATCTATACTAATCTACTCCTAAGCTAACTAAACAAGAATTGCAAGAGAAAGAAAAGGAAAACTAGCTAGGGCTTGAACTCCTAATGGGAGGATCCTCGACCAAATGGGGCTAAAAACCTTTATATCCTGCCTTCTCCCGTCTAGCCAAGTGAAAGTCAAAGTCTGGCAGAAAATTAGACTGGCGTGGCCGCGCGCGCCCAAAGACTAATTCAGGTGCGGCCGCGCGGCCCTGCAGCTTTTGTTGCTGGTTTTCTTCAGCTGCTGCACTTAGCTGCCAACTTCGTGCTTTCCTTCTTGCTTTCTTGCAGCACTGTGGCATCACATTTCCTTGTTCCCTTGCCATGCCATCATGCCTTCCTTAAGCTTTAAACCACTTATCAAATACCCCCAAACTTAAACGTTGCTTGCCCTCAAGCAATCAAAACAAAGCTAAACGACATATGTAATGCACTATATACAATGTATGCAAACTACTCTACTATGAATGCAAATCCAGATCCCAGTCAGTATTGAACTATCATAGCCATGCCTCAGAAAACCGCTAGATAATCAACCCAAGACAAGACCATAAGGCATATTCTTGCAAATCAAAAACTGTCAGCACTGATGTATTGTGCGTTGTGTGCCTAGAAACCATTAGATAAGCATTCAGATAAATAACTCACATACAATGCTTCTTAGGGGAAAACAAGCTTTAACTTAAGAAAAATAGTAAATCATATAAGTTCTAACTAAGACCATGTATTACTAGAGTTAAGAGTCAACAGGGGGTTTTAATTAAGCTTTTATTACTCACGAGGGCGTATTCGCACTTTACCGTGTACACATTCGACTGTGCAAAGCCTAGTTCTCTTAGGCTTTTCAATGATATCTTTGTAGCGAGCTTTCGACCAACGACTCCCAGACCAGACGGCCTTAGGGCGCTGGATGTAGAGACACCCCTAGGGCTTACTTACTTGAATATCAAAGGCCACAGAACTCGACGTAGCCGAAGTGTTTATTCTATTTTTTCTTTTTCTTAATCTTTTCTTTTGTTTTCATTTTCATTTTTTTTCTTTTTCTGCAAGGGAGTGCGTCTTATGCTCCATCTCCCCGCATAAATCATACATGTCCCCTGTTTCCCCCAAACTTAAGCTTTTAACAGTCTAGTTATTATTATATGCGAACTGAAACTCTTTTATTAAAACAGTGTTTTTCCACCAGAAGACAAGTATGTAAACATTTAAACTTAGCATATCATGGTGTTTACTCTAATGTGCTAACTAGTTACACAGTATCTGACAGATAAGGATTTACATATATGACCATACAATCAAGCTTAGGTCTCCAATCAGTTCAAAAATCAAGAGAATTCAATTTCTTCACAGGCAACATACATAACTAACCAACTGAAAACTGGATTCATGCAGTCTGCTCTAACACAGAATGCAAAAAACAAAAGAAAAATTTTAAAATTTTCACAAATTTTAACTATTTACAACCTACATGCACTATATGAACAAACACGATATGCAATATGAATGCAACTACCCTATATGCAAAATAAAACCAATACCCCCAAACTTGAATAATTCAATGCCCTCATTGAAGGTAAAGGTGAAAAGAAAGGACTCCCCTATTCAATGTTGTCGCCGTCGTCCTCAGCGTCCTCCTCTGGAGGTGGTGTGTCTTGAGGTGGATAAACAGCGCCGGACCCATATGTAGGAAACTGCACCACAACTCCCATCTGGTCAAATGCGTAGGACAGTTCCCCGTTGAATTCTTTGGTGAAGGCCTGGAAGTTGGTGCTCATCGCATCCATCCTGCGCTATAGTCTCCTCTCCATCCTGTCTATACGCTCATGCATTTACTGTGAGGACTCAGACTTCTCTGGTGGTGGCACTCTCTCTACAGTCTCCTCAGTCTCTGTCTGATTAGGTAGAATAAACCCTGCTCCCAAGGAATGAGATCTTCCCCCTTTCCACACATTAAAGGATTCAATGGCCGGGTGGTCAAAGGTATTCAACGTCATCTGCATCGGCTCAGCATCTGACACGTCACTCCATTGGCAATGCATAACCTAGTGATCACTGCTGCGTGGGGGATACTTGCTGAATTTCTGCCTCTCAAAAATTTATGAATAGAACTACTAATCACGTACCCCAAGTCGATTCTTTTGCCTTTGACGATCCCGTACAACAAAATAGCTCGATTTTTTGTGAACTCATTCTGATGCTGTGTAGGAATCAGATTCGCACAGATAAAGTTGTACCACGCCTTCCCGTATCTACTCAAGGCGGACCGGGGGAAATGCAGCTTCTGATCAGTCCCCTGCTTCAGCTTCCAAATAGTGTCCGGCTTGCACAGATAAGCACTAATGGCATCCATCTCCGACTCCCACCCCCTAGCATACAAAGAATCAGGTGCGTCTAGTGAAATGTTGGGTAAATCAAATAGCTCATTGATACGCTCCTTTGCATAGGACACATCATATCCCCGCACAAATACCTTATTGGACGTGGTGAATTTTGTGTTGGCATAAAATTCCTGCACCGCAGAGATTGGGGCAGCAAAAGGCTCATCACAGAATGCATTCCATCCCCTCCCTCGGGTCATAGAAGCAATACGCCCGTCCAGGTTCTCATCAGGTGATAACCCCCGCTCAGGAACAAAAGTCCTGCCCATCGGTATATTGTGATAGAATTTCTGGGCCTTGACACTGATAAACTTGTGGTCATCATAGTCGATGCCACTGCCCTCTTGCTCGGAATCACTGCCCCTTGACGTAGACTCCCTCCTGCTGCGTTTGGATGCCATATAAACTAAAATTTGATGAACAAAATCCAATACTGCTCTCCACTAATCAACCAAATCATTTATATTGCTATGCCCTCGGACCCCAATTCACTATCCCAATTGATCAGGTTGAGATGATGGAAGGGATGGGTTTTGTTAGAGAATTCGACTTTGAAGGTAGGCGAGTTTTGATTCTGACTTAGAACTAGGGCTTGGATAAGGTGAGGGTTGTGAAGGAGATGAGAATGAGGGAGATGGAAGATAATGACTGAATTTAGGACTTGGAGATGTGAAGAGGAGGATTGTAGATTGAAGTATTCAAAGGTTAAAGGGTTAGTAATTTTTTTGAATTTGAGAGAGAGAGGGATGGCTTGAAGTTCGGCTAGTTTGGAATGACATGAAATGGCTTAAAATCTGCCGTAAAATACTTAAGTCTGGCACTTTCTGTCCGTCTCGCGGCCGCGCGCCCTTACAGGCCAAAACAGGCTGTTTTCAAATTCTGCAGGTTTTTGCTTCGGGGAGCTGCTGGGGCAATTGACTTGGTTTCATGCAGCAGCTGTGGCACTCTTGATTCATTTAGCATGGCTTTCCACCTGAAACATGGGTAGAAGACTTATTAAACCCTCTAAAACTACCAAACTTACTATTAGCTATTTACAATTAGGAGAATGGTCTAATAGGATACTATAAGTATGAATGAATTCCCAAAAACTCCTATAATTACATAAATGCAATGCTCGTGAAAACGCCTTTTCAATAAGTTTGGTAGTCCCAAAAATGCATGCATCAATGCCTAAAACTAAAAATATAGGCAATAAACTTTGCCTTCCAAGAAGCCTCATTGACCTGAGCGAAAAAATAAAATCTTTATTAAGCTCTCTACGCTATCAAAAGTATATTAAATCTATTTACATCAAGAGAATCAACCATGGAAAGATATATGCATTAAATTCCCAAAAATTCTCTAAAGGTGCGTAAGCAATGCAAGAGCATCAAAAATCTGTCCAACACTTATAGACCCAAAAATTTACGCAACAAAACCTAAACCCAAAAATGTAGGCATTGAACTCCTAAATCTATGAGCATTCAAAAATTTTAAACTAAATACTAACTAAAAAGAATTAAACGAGGGGGAGGGAAATGTGATAGAAAGCATGTAAATGGAGAATTAAACAAAGAGATAGAGAGAGATGATGGGGTGCCTCCCATCTAGCGCTTGATTTATAGTCCTCTAGCTCGACTGTGTCTACCCACTGCTACCCAACTCCCCAACGATACTGGAGAACCCCTCCATCCATCAGAATAGTTGTGTAACTTTGGCGGCTTTCCAGTAGGAGCTGATGCAGATTCAAACTACCTAGCATCTTATATGTATATGAATTCCCCATAAAAAAGTTCAAGGAGCTAGGCGCGGGTTCCGTTGTGTAGGCGAAATGATCGGGGCATGGAGGTATAGACCACACAACGGACTCTTATTCTGTTCTCTTCTCTTCTGACCACCATGGTTTGAAGCTCACGGACTCTCTTATGTCATCGAGATCCGTATCTGTAATGTGGCTTCCAAGGGGGAAAGGGTGTGCAAACTTGACTGGCTTGTTCCACGAAGGCTGAAAAGGCTCTTGGGGTATTTTCACTGTTGGTTCACATTCATACTCCACATCCCCAATTGGCTCCTCTATTTCCATTGCTTTCGGCTCGTCCAGTTGCAATTGCACTTCGGATTCTCTATCAGTTTCTGCACCCATATCATAGCACCATGTATCTTGGGGTTCAAAATTTACGACTTCAGTCATTAGAGGTATAAGATCTTGCATTATTGTCTTTTGTTCACATACCTCCTCCTTCCTTAATGTCGTGCTAATCTGCTCCACCCAAGTCTGAAGATCCTCAATTGACTTCTCTTATTCGACCAAGATCTCCTTTGTTGATGCTAATGAGCTACCCCACATAGTGTCCAATCCTTCCTTTTCTGTTTCAGCCTCGGGCTCCATGTACTGATGCTCATTGGTAGGAGTGTTGTGGATTAGGGCCATCTGATTCTGGAAGTTTTGGTTCGATTCTTCTTGGCTCCTAATCATCTCCTCTTGGTTAGCTAAGCTCATATACATGAAGTCCATTGTTGACTGTTCTCCTTGCAAACATGGGGATTGATAAGTGGGTTCGGGTGAAAAATTTGGACTTGGCTCGTATTGATCTTGATAGCTCGCAGTATTGGTCAGAATCGCTTGTTCTTCCTTTATCATCAAGGCCTTGCTAATTTGCTCTGCCCAGTTCTGGATATTCTTGACTGACTTCTGTTGCTCAATCAAGATGTCCTTCAGTGATATGTCACCTCCTTCCTCCAATCTTACATTTTTTGTGTCACCCTCAAAATTGTATTGAGGCTCGTAAACTGGAGTCTGGAAGGTGCATTCTGGGGCGTATGTGGGATTTGGATCCCAGTGTTGGTCTTGATAATAGTCTGATGAAGGATTTGCTGAAGGGTCTGGGTGATACCCCCAATCTGGCTGATAAATGGGATAAGGTTCAATGTAGGAATAACCACCCCCATACTGCTCCTGGTCATAACTGATAGGCTCCTGATGGCTCGTGTAGCTTCCAGCACCATAGTCATACGAAGTCACTGGCTCTCGATTCCGTTGGGCTGAAATAGTATCCAACTTCCTCCAGAGAACCTCTAGTTGTGCTGAAAGTGTTGCAATTAGGTTGACGCCATCATTGTATGCTTCCCTTGGTTGCTCTTGCCTTTGGTTCCATGGATAGAAATTCAAGTCCATTGTACCTGAGAAGAGAATATAGGAAGGGAATTAAATAAAAATAAAAATGTTTAAATTAAGACTAATTTAATTAAAACTAATGTTGGCAAACAGTTATCCAATTAATTCCCCGGCAACGGCGCCAAAAACTTGTTGGCCGATTTATCGATCAATTTATTCGCGCAAGTATGCGCGGCCAGCAAGTAATAAAGAGTAAGTAAAGATCGTTCCCACGGAGAATTAATGGATAATAGGTCGCCAAAGCACTAGCTCATAATCATCTCAATCTTATTTAAATGGGCGAGAAGGAGAATGAATTATTAAAGATAAGTTAAATTAGGCAAGAATTAAAACATACAATAACTAATCCTAGGGTAAATTCAGATAATGAAGACATGGGATTACAATTTCTCCTAACACTTCGTTCGAATCTCTTAACTCTCTCACTTAGAATAATAAGCACCTAGAATTGACAACCGAGAAGTCACAATTACATAATAGCCTCTTTCAATGGACAACTATGAATCTTCCTAATGCGGCATGTAGGTATATGTCTATCTTACACACTATCAAGCAACTAATGTCCAGAACAATTAACAAGACACGTGTCACGGGAAATCTCGTTAACTACTCTATCAATTACCAACTTTCGCATAGGAAGTCATTACGATTAGATTCTCAAATGGTTGCATACGGCAGTTAGGTATATTTCTATCCCAAACACTAACAAATTATTAACTCTTTAGGACAATGCATGAGACACACGTCACATAATCTCATAGATTACCCGCAAGAATCTCTAACTTTCGCATGATATCATAACTAGGTCTAAACCTATAATCCATTTGTCAAGTTCATATAGATTCCCAAAGTAATTACGAGTCAAGCAATTAATTGATAAGCACACGTTATGATAACCAATTCATAATAATAGCAAAGAGAGAGAAATTAATATAAACTATGTGTTGGGTTCCATTGAAACCCCAAAATATAAACTAAGTCATAAATAACTTGAATATATTATCTGTGACGCCCCCAGAATAGGTCCATTCAACCCAACCCATTCTGAGTCGCCAAATACATGGTACAGAATTCAAATACAAACTTTATATCATACGGTCTTGCAAAATACGACCACACAACTGTGAGTGTCAATACAAATATGTAGAAAATATTAAGATTCAAACTAAGTCCTCATTACAATTATTATCACACTATTTATCAGAAATAGTGAGGACTACTACTGCTCTAACTCGGACCATCACTCTGTCCCCCGACTAGTCCCCGCAACATTCTCATTTCCTGAAGAGGACAACAGATGAATAGGGTGAGCTCTACTAGCTCAGTAAAGAATATTATGACTAAGATAATGGAAAATAAATTATCGTTAGCCTTCAATAAATCAGATAAAATATAATGGACAACCAATCTTAGATCAATATTCGCAGCGGAAATAACAAATCATTAGAAGAGTTAAGCAGAGAATCAAGTCTACTATCTTCTATGATTTAAAAGTCCATCATCAATATACATCTCGAATCAATATTCATCTTTGCACTACAGGCCAAAGATATTCATTTGTATCATCAGTGGTCATATTCATCTCAACACCTGTCATCTTTGCACTACAGGCCAAAGATATTCATCAGGTAATCATTCATCTTTGCTCTACAGGCCAAAGATATTCATCAAGTAATCATTCATCTTTTAGGACTGAGGATGATGAAAAATATTTAAAAAAAACGAATCCAGTGAGATAAAAGACAAAGACTAAGGATTCGTATTTCAGTATATCCAATTCAAAAATACCTCGTAATAATCAATTATGGAGCAAAATTCAAGAGTAGAGCTCAAAACTTGGATACAATCAAAGATAGTAACCTTAACAAGCAATTTGGACAAATAGAAGAAAATTTAATTTTTCCGTGAATAGTGCCGTATACGTGAATAGTGCCGTATACGTGAATAGTAACCCCGACGGAAAAAGTAAGAATTTCAACATAAAATCCATGACAATATTTCTGTATAATGATATTGAAAAGAATAATATCATTTACGAAAGAAAATAACATCCCTTACCTCAAAAGAACAGTATCTCTGACTGGAATATCGGATATAATACCGACGAAAGCTTGTACTGAATAGTAATACTCAAAGTATTGAAATACTCACAAAAAATACGCTCGATATTATAGAGAGAGAAAACTTCGAATTCTGGTGTGATTTTCAATTCTAACCTAAGCACCCTATTTATAGGAAAAGCTTAGGATGCCAAAGGAGACTAAAATAATAAAATAATATTATTTTATTTTTTTTTCTTCCGCCGCCTGGCTGCTGCCCAAAAATTCTGATTTTTCAACAAACCAACAAAAGTGGGTCCCACCCTTTATAAAAAAAATATTTATTTTCCAAAACTTCAATAATTCATAACAAATAGCCCCTTCGTCAGAAAAATACAAATTCTATGTCCTTTTATAGGAAATTTAATTCTCTACAACTTTGCAGAAGGAAGTTTTTCCAAATTCCAAACATAACTAATCCGAAATCCAAAAACAGATGATTTCTCACACCAAAATATTGATAAAAACACATCAGCACTAATTCCTTCTTTAATATCCACAAAATAAATATTTCCTTATCATATAAATCAATAATTAATTATTCACAAATAATATTATAGAACTACAATATTAACAACCAGGTCGTTCCCAGGACAGAGGGGGCCTTCCGATAAGGACTTCTCCTTACTGGCGCGCAATTAAATAACCCCTCCTAGACAGAACTTCCTTAGACATTGTCAATAATGCTATCTAATAATATTATTCAAATAATATGAATTATTGAGTTGATAACGTGAAATACTGTGCAACAACAATTATTGAATCAATACTACAAAATATCAACTGTAGTCATTATTGAATCAATCATATAAAATGGCAACGTAGCAATTATTGAGTCAATAAAATATCAATGCAGCAATTATTGAGTCAATAATATAAAATATCAACGTAGCAATTATTGAGTCAATAATATAAAATATTGAACAGTAATTACTGTAACAATAATTGAGTAATGGCTTCTCACGTAAGACTCAATAATTCGAAATACTGTGCAATACCGTGTGCTACTATGCAACACCGTGTATCACTGTATTTTAACCACCGGGTATTTCAACAGTACTAACGGTAACAACCACGCCGTTATCTTGTAAAAAGTTATTTCTGTCGCTTTCTATATCCGACAGTTATTCCGTTGTGGGGGCCCACAAATAGCTGCGCCGTCGTACGAATATTCCCCGACAACAAGAATATTCCACGACCAAACGAATATTCCCCGACAACAAGAATATTTTATAACCACTTGCTCATTTTAAAAATATTTGCACATTTCACCCATAACTTTCATATTTATCAAATCAACACCTTACTATTTTGAAATAATATATAAAGAAAACTAAATCTTTATTCATAAAAGTTGGGGTCTTACAACCTCCCCTCCTTATGAAATTTCGTCCTCGAAATTGACGTACGTACCTGGTATGTCGAAAAGGTGAGGATACCTCGCTTTCATTTCCGATTCCAACTCCCAGGTCATTTCCTCAATTGCATGGTTTCTCCACAAAACTTTAACTTGAGGTATAATTTTCGAGCGTAGGACATGCTCCTTCCTATCCAAGATCTTGACAGGTACCTCCTCGTACATTAAATCTTCAGCTATCTCGTCTGGTTCTAACTCAATAATGCGGTTTGGATCCTTCACATATTTACGTAACACGGATATGTAAAACACGTTATGAACACGAGACATGCTTGGAGGTAAAGCGAGTCTATAAGCCACATTTCCTATTCGGTCAAGAATCTCAAATGGACCAATAAATCGTGGATTGAGCTTTCCTCTCTTCCTGAACCTCGTAACTCCTTTCCACGGAGCAACACGTAATAACACATGGTCTCCAACATTAAATTCCACGTCCTTTCGATGATGATCCGCATAACTCTTTTGTCGATCCTGTGCCGTCTGTATACGTTGTCGGATTATTTGGATCTTTTCTGTAGTCATACGTACTAACTCTGGTCCCAACAATGTTGCTTCACCCACCTCATCCCAACATACTGGAGAACGACACTTTCTCCCATACAATGCTTCGAATGGAGCTACGCCTATGCTTGCCTGATAACTGTTGTTGTAGGAGAATTCCACCAATGGTAAGTACTTATCCCAACTCCCTTTGAAGTCTAGAACACAAAGTCTCAATAGATCTTCAAGAGTTTGAATAGTCCTCTCTGATTGTCCGTCTGTTTGAGGATGATAAGCCGAACTGAATCGTAAATCCGTACCCATAGCTTTCTGCAAACTGATCCAAAATCGTGAAGTAAATCTGGGATCACGATCCGAAACTATGGATACTGGCATGCCATGCAATCTCACAATCTCATTCACGTACATATGAGCAAGACGTTCAAGTGAATAAGTCTCTCGTATCGGCAAGAAATGAGCAGACTTGGTTAATCTATCAACAATAACCCAAATCGCATCTAAGCCTTGAGAAACCTTGGGAAGACCCGTAACGAAATCCATCGTAATGTGTTCCCACTTCCATTTCGGAATCTCCAGTGGTTGCAATGGACCCTTCGGCACTTGATGCTCCGCCTTTACACGTTGACAAGTTAAACATCTAGAGATGAACTCCGCGATCTCTCTCTTCATATTGCTCCACCAAAATGTATGTCGAAGATCACGATACATTTTAGTACTCCCAGGATGGATTGCAAACGGTGTGTTGTGTGCCTCCATCATGATTCTATACTTCAAGTCGAAATCGTTAGGAACACAAAGTCTGGAGTTGACTCGAAGTATTCCCTCTTCATCGATTCTTGCTTCTGGAATTGCACCTTCTTGCACCTTCTTCTTCATCTTCATCAGTTCCGCATCCGTAGCTTGAGCAGCTTTAACTTTATCAATCAAAGCTGGTTCTACGCGTATACTTGACATCATCGCACTCGTTCCCACATATGATCTTCTACTCAACGCGTCAGCTACCACGTTCGCTTTTCCAGGATGGTATTGGATGGTATGATCGTAATCTTTCAACAGCTCAAGCCAACGTCGTTGTCGCATGTTGAGTTCCTTCTGAGTGAAGAAATATTTAAGGCTCTTATGATCTGTATAAATCTCCACTTTCTCTCCGTACAAGTAATGTCTCCAGATCTTCAACGCGAAAACGACTGCTGCTAACTCTAGATCATGAGTAGGATAATTCCTCTCATATTCTTTGAGTTGTCGCGAGGCATAGGCTATGACTTTCCCATGTTGCATGAGAACACATCCTAACCCTTTGCCTGAAGCATCGCTGTAGATAACAAATCCATCCGAACCAGATGGTATTGTCAGAACAGGTGCCGAAATAAGTCTCCTCTTGAGCTCTTGGAAGCTCTTCTCGCATTCCTCTCTCCAAACGAATTTCGTATCTTTCCGAGTCAACTGAGTTAATGGAGTAGCGATTCGATAAAATCCCTCTACGAATCTCCGATAATAACCAGCTAAGCCCAGAAAGCTTCGTACTTCGGTCACCGACTTAGGTTGCTCCCAGCTTTGTATTGCTTCAATCTTTGCCGGGTCAACAGATACTCCACGTTTCGATACCACGTGCCCAAGAAATGCTACTTCCTCAAGCCAGAACTCGCATTTCTTTAACTTGGCGTATAGCTTGTTCTCACGAAGCTTTTGAAGTACTAACTTCAAATGGTGTTCATGATCTTCACGGCTTTTAGAATAAATGAGGATGTCATCAATAAAGACAACAACGAATTGATCTAAATACTCCTTAAATACACGGTTCTTCATATCCATGAAAGCAGCAGGAGCATTAGTCAATCCAAAAGACATGACTAAGAACTCATAATGCCCGTACCGTGTTCTGAAAGCAGTCTTTGGAATATCCTCAGTTTTAATCTTCAACTGATGATATCCAGAACGAAGATCGATCTTTGAAAAGAATTGCGCTCCTTGCAACTGGTCGAACAGGTCATCAATACGAGGTAACGGATACCTATTCTTGATGGTGACATGGTTCAACTCCCGATAGTCAATGCAAAGTCGCATACTCCCGTCTTTCTTCTTTACGAATAAAACAGGAGCACCCCAAGGAGACGTACTAGGACGAATAAAACCGATGTCTAACAACTCTTGTAATTGAACCTTTAACTCCTGAAGTTCAATAGGAGCCATTCGATATGGGGTTTTAGAAATGGGCTTTGTACCGGGCTCAAGGTCAATAAAGAATTCAACTTCACATTCTGGGGGTAGACCGGGAAGTTCTTAGGGAAATACATCAGGAAACTCATTAACAACGGAAATATCATTCAAATCTGATGTATTTTGATTTAGATCAGTGACATGAGCTAAGAAAGCTTGACATTCGTTTTTCAATAAACGAATAGCTTTATGACTTGAAATGATATTGACTGATTTTAGTGGTTTGGTGATTTGGATTCGCACAACAGGTTGATTAGGAATATGAAAACTAACAACCTTACGAAAACAATCAATTTTGGCATGGTAAGTGGTTAACCAGTCAATTCCTAAAATCACGTCAAATGCAAGTATTTTCAAAGATATAAGATCAACAGGTAAGGTAAGGGTACCAATCTGAATCAAGCAGGATTTGTAAACTGTAGATGTAACAAAGGTTTCTCCTAACGGAGTTTCAACAGATAAGTCAAAGTCTAATTTACCAGAAGTCAAGTTCAAACGTTGAGCACAAGCAGG
This sequence comes from Panax stipuleanatus, assembly GCA_020205555.1. NCBI lineage: Eukaryota > Viridiplantae > Streptophyta > Magnoliopsida > Apiales > Araliaceae > Panax > Panax stipuleanatus. Next base: position 28,766,402 of record CM035115.1, on the reverse strand, counting down.
TGAAATAAAGGAATGGGTAGCACCGATATCTAACAAGGTATAAGCTTCGCAAAAATTTATGATTAACTAACCCGTGATAAATTCATTTGGGTTCCTCGCGTTTTGGGCAGTCTCGATAAACGCTCTTCATGGAACCACCGACTTTGATTTGTCTGGAACAGTCTTTGGTGTCATTATCCCAACTGGTCTTGACTTTGCTATACAGCTCATTCCACCCTCAACTGCTTCGTCACACTCCTGATCCATGATCTGAATCATTACTCTTCGATCCATATCGAATTGGGGTTGACCGCTATGCACAGGGTAATTCCAAACTCGATGTTTGATTCTCCCAATTGCTGTCCAAAAAGTAAAATCCATTTCGTCTATTTTGGCCTTCTTAGATCGGACGTCTCTTTCTAAAATATCAACGCGTCGTGCGGCTTTTACCCATGCATCTTCAATTCTCACTCGTTCCGTTGCTTCTTCTTTCAGCTGATCGTTGACATTTGCATTTTCAGATTCTAGCTCTAATATCATATGTTCTGCCAGAGAGAACTTCTGTTCAAGCCTCGCATAACGAGTAGCAAAATCTTGAATTTCTATATCCCTTTCTTGAATTATTGTATCCCTTTGTTCCACGGCTGTCTGTCGTTCTTCACCCTGCTCTTCTAACTCAAGAATACGATTTTGCAGTTCTACATTTTGATCATAAAGTTCTCCTAATAAATACTCCTCCTCAGGTTCCTCTTCTTCCTCACTCTCAGCTGCTACCTCTGCGACTAGCTCGGGTGCAACTATTAATTCTTCACTCACCACATGGATATTTCTAATTTCTTCTTCTTCTGTCATCACATTATTCTGATTTGTGATTAAAGGTGTCTCCACGGTCTCATTCACTTCGTTGTTAACATTCTCAGCTGCCATTCTCAAATACTGCCATAAAACAAGGGTTAATTAAACAAATAACATATCACATATTAACCCTATGCTCCGACTGACCAATTAAATACCACATAAGCTTAGGTAGGACATACTAGTGAAGGATTTACTCGTCTCTCCCCTCCTAGTTCTATTCCCCGATCTCCGCCAGAGATCATATCCCTAAGCTCTGATACCAACTGTGACGCCCCCAGAATAGGTCCATTCAACCCAACCCATTCTGAGTCGCCAAATACATGGTACAGAATTCAAATACAAACTTTATATCATACGGTCGTGCAAAATACGACCACACAACTGTGAGTGTCAATACAAATATGTAGAAAATATTAAGATTCAAACTAAGTCCTCATTACAATTATTATCACACTATTTATCAGAAATAGTGAGGACTACTACTGCTCTAACTCGGACCATCACTCTGTCCCCCGACTAGTCCCCGCAACATTCTCATTTCCTGAAGAGGACAACAGATGAAAAGGGTGAGCTCAATTAGCTCAGTAAAGAATATTATGACTAAGATAATGGAAAATAAATTATCGTTAGCCTTCAATAAATCAGATAAAATATAATGGACAACCAATCTTAGATCAATATTCGCAGCGGAAATAACAAATCATTAGAAGAGTTAAGCAGAGAATCAAGTCTACTATCTTCTATGATTTAAAAGTCCATCATCAATATTTTATCCCTGTAACATCAATCAATATACATCTCGAATCAATATTCATCTTTGCACTACAGGCCAAAGATATTCATTTGTATCATCAGTGGTCATATTCATCTCAACACCTGTCATCTTTGCACTACAGGCCAAAGATATTCATCAGGTAATCATTCATCTTTGCTCTACAGGCCAAAGATATTCATCAAGTAATCATTCATCTTTTAGGACTGAGGATGATGAAAAATATTTAAAAAAAACGAATCCAGTGAGATAAAAGACAAAGACTAAGGATTCGTATTTCAGTATATCCAATTCAAAAATACCTCGTAATAATCAATTATGGAGCAAAATTCAAGAATAGAGCTCAAAACTTGGATACAATCAAAGATAGTAACCTTAACAAGCAATTTGGACAAATAGAAGAAAATTTAATTTTTTCGTGAATAGTGCCGTATACGTGAATAGTGCCGTATACGTGAATAGTAACCCCGACGGAAAAAGTAAGAATTTCAACATAAAATCCATGACAATATTTCTGTATAATGATATTGAAAAGAATAATATCATTTACGAAAGAAAATAACATCCCTTACCTCAAAAGAACAGTATCTCTGACTGGAATATCGGATATAATACCGACGAAAGCTTGTACTGAATAGTAATACTCAAAGTATTGAAATACTCACAAAAAATACGCTCGATATTATAGAGAGAGAAAACTTCGAATTCTGGTGTGATTTTCAATTCTAACCTAAGCACCCTATTTATAGGAAAAGCTTAGGATGCCAAAGGAGACTAAAATAATAAAATAATATTATTTTATTTTTTTTTCTTCCGCCGCCTGGCTGCTACCCAAAAATTCTGATTTTTCAACAAACCAACAAAAGTGGGTCCCACCCTTTATAAAAAAAATATTTATTTTCCAAAACTTCAATAATTCAGAACAAATAGCTCCTTCGTCAGAAAAATACAAATTCTATGTCCTTTCATAGGAAATTTAATTCTCTACAACTTTGCAGAAGGAAGTTTTTCCAAATTCCAAACATAACTAATCCGAAATCCAAAAACAGATGATTTCTCACACCAAAATATTGATAAAAACACATCAGCACTAATTCCTTCTTTAATATCCACAAAATAAATATTTCCTTATCATATAAATCAATAATTAATTATTCACAAATAATATTATAGAACTACAATATTAACAACCAGGTCGTTCCCAGGACAGAGGGGGCCTTCCGATAAGGACTTCTCCTTACTGGCGCGCAATTAAATAACCCCTCCTAGACAGAACTTCCTTAGACATTGTCAATAATGCTATCTAATAATATTATTCAAATAATATGAATTATTGAGTTGATAACGTGAAATACTGTGCAACAACAATTATTGAATCAATACTACAAAATATCAACTGTAGTCATTATTGAATCAATCATATAAAATGGCAACGTAGCAATTATTGAGTCAATAAAATATCAATGCAGCAATTATTGAGTCAATAATATAAAATATCAACGTAGCAATTATTGAGTCAATAATATAAAATATTGAACAGTAATTACTGTAACAATAATTGAGTAATGGCTTCTCACGTAAGACTCAATAATTCGAAATACTGTGCAATACCGTGTGCTACTATGCAACACCGTGTATCACTGTATTTTAACCACCGGGTATTTCAACAGTACTAACGGTAACAACCACGCCGTTATCTTGTAAAAAGTTATTTCTGTCGCTTTCTATATCCGACAGTTATTCCGTTGTGGGGGCCCACAAATAGCTGCGCCGTCGTACGAATATTCCCCGACAACAAGAATATTCCACGACCAAACGAATATTCCCCGACAACAAGAATATTTTATAACCACTTGCTCATTTTAAAAATATTTGCACATTTCACCCATAACTTTCATATTTATCAAATCAACACCTTACTATTTCGAAATAATATATAAAGAAAACTAAATCTTTATTCATAAAAGTTGGGGTCTTACATTATCCACAAGGTTTATAAACATCATCCAAATATACAATGAATACAAGGAGAATTAAGACATAGAAATTGCAAATCTTGAGTCTTTCTCCAAGTGTGGATCTTTGTTGTTTATCCCCTTCTTCAATCTTCAAGTTCAAAAGAAACCCTAGAATCTACTAACTACACTAATCTAACATTAATCTATACTAATCTACTGCTAAGCTAACTAAACAAGAATTAAAAGAGAAAGAAAAGGAAAACTAGCTAGGGCTTGAACTCCTAATGGTAGGATCCTCGACCAAATAGAGCTAAAACCCCTTATATCCTGCCTTCTCCAGTCTAGCCAAGTGAAAGTCAAAGTCTGGCAGAAAATTAGACTGGCGCGGTCGGGCGCGCCCCAAGCCTAATTCAGGCGCGGCCGCGCGGCCCTGCAGCTTTTGTTGCTGGTTTGCTTCAACTGCTGCACTTGGCTGCCAACTTCGTGCTTTCCTTCTTGCTTTCTTGCAGCACTGTGGCATCACATTTCCTTGTTCCCTTGCCATGCCATCATGCCTTCCTTAAGCTTTAAACCACTTCCAGTGCTTTGCCCCATTTAGGCGATCTTTGATCCTTTAATGCGCAAGTACTGCTAAGAGAGTTCCTCAACCTGACAAATATAAAACAAGGGAAAAACACATTAAACTCACAAGATTACTTTAGTTTAAGCAACCGAATGAGTTGGAAAGTATCTTAATAAGTGGTCCTAAAACCACTTAGCAACTCTGCTGAGGATTAATGAGGTCTTAAGTCGCGTTCAATCTTTTTGATTCTCATTCTGCATATGCATCTTGTGTGAATGATCTTTGTGTGTGATAATTGTCTCGATCTTTAAGCATTTTTTATATTAGTGCCTCGCACAATATATTAGTGCTTCGTACAATGTCATCATATTACATACGGTGAGGACGTGAATGTATGTTGTGTGTTACCTCCATTAGAAGGCAAAACCGTCGGTTGTTTATTACTGGACTCCTTTGGGTGTTTCCATTGTGAGGCTCAGGAAAGGCACCACTCAGATCCGCTCCAATTGAAAAATGGATGTTTTCATCAAGTAAATTGCGATGATTTGGGAACCAATTTCAAAAAGCCCATGAGAGTAACCCTAAGACAGGTCAGCCTCTAATAAACCAGACGTATGGTAGGCCTCTTCATGTCGTATTTACTCTTCCGCATATATAAATGGCAATCATTTGAAACTATCATTTGTATATCCTTTTTATCATGTCATCAATTCGACTGACCCGTTGTGTCGCAAGAAAAGATTAAAAAACCATTAAACTGATGCATAGCAGATCATGCATCTCTGTCCACCAATATCCAGTCTAAACTAGATGTCAGTTTTGTGCAGATTGGTCCTAGAACTCGATTTCGAGCCAAGAAGGTCCATTCATCATTGTTTAAGATGGCTGAAAGAAACTTATCTGAACCCATCCCTGTATCTCGAGATGAATTCGAGGAGTTTAAGAAACAGATGGCTGATATGACGACCGTGTTAAGAGAATAGTGAAAAGTATCTCAAGAACTTAAGCATAAGAGTCAAACTGAACCCTCTGTGCAAGGAGATATGAAAATACCAGAAAAAGACGGTGATACCCAAATTTCCACACCTATTTCTCCCTTCAATGTTGAAGTCCCAATCCAGAAGACGACACGGGAAATTATAGACCTCTAAGAGATGGAGGACGCCATCCAATATATGACAGGGACAAGATCCCATGGGAGCGTGAATTATTCGGATTTGTGCATTTTCCCAAAAGTAGGATACTCGGATAAGTTTCAAATCCCAGAGTTTGAGAAATACAATGGATTGGGAGATCCCTATACTCACTTAAAGGTCTACATAGGTGAACTGGGAACTTACGCAGAGGATGAAAACCTCAGGATGCAACTATTCCAGAAAAGCCTTATCGGTGAAGCCCGAACGTGTTATGCTCGAATAGATAATTCCAAAGTCAGAGGTTGGGAATATTTGGCTCATACTTTTGTCAACCAGTATAGTTTCCAATCCCAGATGGCACCTGATCGCTACCAGGTTACCAAAGTCAAAAAACTGAGTAGTTAATCGTTTAGAGAATATGCGCAGCGGTTGAGGCGAATGGCGGCCCAAGTTAACCCACCAATGGATGAAAGTGAGATGGTAACAACTTTCATTGACATACATGAAGCCCCTTTCTATGAGAGAGTCCTCGTTGGGTTAGGAAAATCCTTCTCCGAGATGATCAAACATGGGGAAATGGCAGAAATGGGTCTGAAGTTTGGAAAAATTAAGGATCTCACTGCCTTAGAAGCATTAGCCGAGCATATATAGTCAGGAAACTATGCAAGCACTCCCAAAAGAGTATCGAAGAGGAAGGAAGAAGATGTCTCTTTGATATTGCAAGGACAAGCTACCAACAAGAGCCCTAATCCGCTTATCCAAAAGCAGAACTCTCATCCTGGGAATTCCCGAAACCCTAAAACATTGAAGGTTGGGGAGAACAAGCAAAGAAGGATATTCACTCCTTTAAGGGACTCTCTAGAGAATATATTGGCTTTGTTGATCGCCCAAAAGAAGATCATTGAGCTCGCTCCACCTTCTGATCCAATTAGAAGGCAGTTCGATCCTAGCAAGAAATGCTCTTAACATTCCAACTCACCGGGGCATGATACTCAGGAATGTTGGACTTTAAAACACAAGATTCAGAACTTTATTGACAATGGGGAGATTATAGTCAAAGCGCCAGAGCAGTCAAATGTCAACAACAACCCTTTGCCTCAGCATAATGCAAAAGGAATCAACATAATCAGTGCAGGAGGCAGGGAAAACCACAAGTACCTGAGGAAGTTAGGGGAAGCACCCTCTGCGAATGACCCTGCAATATGAGGATACCCCGAAGAGAAGTATGGGGTGGAGAAAGACTTGGCCTCAATTAAGGCGTGAGTTGATTAGTTAGCAGATTTGGTCGTATACCAACATCAGTTGACCAGACAGCTAATAGACCAAGTCCTACAGAGGCCAACCGACACTATATCTGTCCAAGATGTCCTAATCTCAAGAAGGGATCAAATTCACTGTCAAGAGCAGAATAAATGGACAAAAAAGATGGCCAGGGAAGCTAGACTTCAAAGTCGACGAGAATTTAAGGCCAAACAGAAATTCACCCACTTAAAGCAATCCAGGGAGGAAATTTTGTGCACCTTGATCGAGGAAGGTAAGATTACAGAATTTTTGCTACCCTCGGATCCCCGATCGAAGTGTTTTGATCCTTCTAGATCCTGCCCCTATCATTCGAATGCCCCTGGACATGCCACTGAGGAATGTTGGGCCCTGCGCACTTAATTCAGAGTCTGATCAAATCAGGAGTGCTAGAATTAGTGAATAAAACTGAGATCTTCTCTAAGGAAGAGATAATCTACCCTCGAGGGGCAAGGAATTTTATGGGAATGGTAGATGTTATCCTTTGCATAGAAGGAGCATCGGGCTGACCCATAACCATAAAAGGATTATCTGAGCAGAGAAACAAGGCTACTCTCGAGATACCGGCACCGAAGCCCTTGATGTTGGCTCTTTGACCGCAACTCCCAATTTTTAGCCTGAAGAAGGTACCTTGGAATTACAGAGAAGGCATAAAATTGACACCCGATTGTACTGCTATCGAACCTAAGGAGAATCCACTTTACCTCCTGGGGCGTTTATTGAAACTGGCAACCAAGGTATTGGGGAAGGTATTAACGGGAAAGATCGCAGAATTCCTCCTTAAGATGAGGCACGGCGAAGCAAGGGCGGTGAAGCAGTTGGAAGCAGAACCACATCAAATCTCCATTCTGGATTTAGTATCGGCTTCTGACGACCATCATCAAATTCTAATCCAAGTATTGGAGGAGGCACACCTGCCCAAAACCATTGATACTGTGAAATTCCAGCACCTAATTAGCCATGTATTGAACAGTAATGTGATATCATTTACCGATGACGATATACCGGCCGAGGGAACTGGGTATCGTAGACCATTGCATATCGCTGTCGTGTCATCTGGATACATTGTAGGAGGTGTGCTAATCGATGGCGGATCATCCTTGAACATCTGTCCATAAGATACTATGGATAGGATGAAGATCAACCCTAATCAGATTCAGGAAAGCTATGTAATGGTGCGAGCATTCGACGGATTAAGAAGGGATACAGTTTGGGAAATTAAACTTCCGATAGAGATTTGCCCATTCACCTTCAATATACCATTCCAAATCCTGAAGATCATTACCAGATATAATCTATTACTGGGACGACCGTGGATCCATATGGTTGGGGCTGTTCCTTCAACTCTTCATCAGCAATTAAAGTACATTGTTAACGGCATTCTGGTCACTATCAGTGCAGAACCTGATTATCCTATCCACAATCTGGGAGATATGCCCCTGATCAGCGTGAAGGAGGATATTGAGCCCGCCAGTTTTTAAGCCTTTCAAATAAGCAATCCACGATACCACTCGGTGGGTACGCCAGCATTAACTCCCCAGATATCTCCAGAAGTGATGGCAGTTGGCCAAGAGATGCTTTCCAGAGGACATCGACTAGGCCAAGGATTGGGTAGAAATGGCCAGGGAATCAAGAACCCGATCCACATACCCACGCAGTTGGGAAGGGCTAGATTAGGATACTCTGGTGGGTCTAAACATCGTAATGCTCACAAGCACCCTCCAGTTAACCATCTAATTCATCTCAAGCCAGACCTCAGCGAAGCCGAATTTAAAGAGCCTTTAAAAAAGGTCCCCGTTATTATCTCAAACCTTCTGATCCCTAAAGTCAATCAGAACAGAAATAAGGAGATTGGTGATGAAGATCCTATTAAGGATGCTGCCCGGATGGCCAAAGATAAGAAGTTTCTGGATGAGATTCAGTTTTAATTTGTAAACAGCTTTTGCCTTCCTAAAGATAACCTAAAGAAATCCAAAGGAGCAGACCTATTGTATGATCAACCCATCCTCCTGGTCCTTAACTGGGGAAGTGTGAACATCCCAAAGAAGGATCCATAGACCTGTTCCAAATCAATTTTGGTCATCCTAGAAGACGCTGACAACTCCAGCAACACATCTATCTCAGCTATCCCCTAGGATCTGACTACCAGTAATTGGACGGTCACCCCTCAGATCGTTCGAAAAGGGTAAAACCAGGAAGTGATCCGTTGACAAGGAGCTTTACCTTTATTTTATGTCTGTTTTATTTTATCTGCAACTTGTTATTGCCTATTGTCATATCAACTGCTGAATCCTTTTGTAATTGACAATCGTTTGTATATATTTAGCAATCAAGTTTTTTGTCTCAGGTTTCCAAATTTGAGTGTTTCTAGCCATGTCCATGACTTGCCAAATTTGAGTAATGATTATAATTTTGATATAGAATTGGACTTTAATTTGATGGGGATCTAGCAAGAGGAAGTGGATGATGACGAGGTGCCCGGGGAAATCAAAGCATGGGTCGAAGATAAACCTAAACCCAACATTGATCAAACCACCACCATAAATATCGGAACCCCTGACAAACATCAAGAGATATAGATCGGAACCAATTTTCCCTCTAACCAAGAAAAAGAACAAATCAAACTCTTAATCCAATTCAAGGATGTTTTTGGCCGGTCTCAATAAGACATGATAGGTCTGTCCACCGATATAGTTGTCCATCGACTACCAATCAAGGAAAGCTTCAAATCGGTCATGAACAAATTAAGACTGTTGAAACCAGAATGGAGCCTAAAGGTCAAAAAAGAAATTATGAAGCAATTCAATTATGGTGTCAACATACCCTGGGTGGTTGTCCAATGTAGTCCCAGTGCCCAAATCTTGGGGGAAGGTGCGAGTATGTGTAGATTATCGAGATCTTAACAAGGCCAGCCTTAAAGATAACTTCCCAGTGCCATTCATTCACGTGTTAATTGACAATACAACACGGTTCAAAATATACTCTTTCGCCGATTACTTTGCCGGATATCATCAGATTGTGGTTGCTGAAGAAGACAGGAAAAAGACTGCCTTCATTACCCCTTGGGGAACATTCTATTATCGAAGACTAGCTTTTTGCCTTACCAATGCTAGTGCTACTTATCAAAGGGCCATGATGACCTTATTTCACGATATGATGCATAAAGAGATCGAAGTGTATGTGGATGATATCATCGTGAAGTGCAGAGAGGCCGGTGACCATTGCACCCATCTTCGAAAGTTGTTTGAACGACTCCGCAAATTTAATTTAAAGTTAAATCCAGTGAAGTGTGCTTTTGGTCTGAAGCCCGGTAAACTCCTAGGATTTTTTATGAGCAACCAGGGCATTGAGTTGGATACTGACAAGATCAGAGCCATCACAGAGATGCCCGAGCCAAAGACCAAGAAGGAAATCTGAGGCTTCCTGGGAAGAATAAACTTCATCAGCCAGTTTATATCGCAGTTGATAGCAACATGTGAACCTATTTTCAAATTGTTAAGAAAGAACTCCTTGGGAAAATGGAATGAAGACTGTCGAAAAGCTTTTCGCATCATCCAGAAGAGGTTGATATAAGCACCTATCTTGGTACCCCCAAGGGATGGGATTTCGTTATTCATGTATATCTCAGTCAATTCCAACGCTATGGGTTGCTTACTGGGGCAAAAGGATGATATGGGGAAAGAAAGGGTGATTTATTATCTTAGTAAACTTTTCAGCTGCGGAGAACAGAAATACACCCTGATAGAAAGGACATGCTGTGCATTAGCTTGGGCAGCCACGAGGTTACTGAAAGTAGTATGCATACAAGCCAATCATGTATGATTATAAAGCATATACTTTGAAGACAATCTTATTTATTTATTAATAAAAATATTCATTTATTAAAGGTATTTAATTATCTACATGGTGCTATATTTATAATATGTAAATAACCCATAGTTTTAAGCAATGCTTTTAGAATCATGATGATGATCATGCTAATGAGATCTAAATTCTTAGAAAGCTTTAAAACTAAAATAGTTCCCAATCGTGGGATTACTAAAAAGGGGATTAGTAAATCCGGATAGATTGGTACATATATTGCTTGCTCATTGGATGAGGATGATTGATCTCATGATCATTTGTGTGGAGACACTAAAGCAAGTATGTAGGTGCTTATTGGAGAATAAGTTCACTGAACATGACTCGCTATGGAATACCTAATGGAGTTTTACTCGCCTGTCAATAGGAATTCCTAATGTGATAGTAGTACAAGTGATCCTTGGACTTGAGATCATCATAGTATCTTGTATGTAATGAATTATACTTTGACTTATTCCTTAAAGCCCTTTAGGGTATAAAAAAGGGTATGCTTGGGTATAATGAGTTACATATGGATATAATGAATGATCAATAAAGAATCTACCATCTCTAGTAAAAGAGGAGATATGTACTATGTGATTCGTTAAATGACAACTCAGAAATCCTTGGCCAAGAAATTAGAAAGGAGTTTCTAATTTGCATTATTTGGAGTTGTGCATTTCCTAATCGAAATACATATAATTAAATAAAATAAGACTTGACAGTAATTCCATGTCTTATATTTAATTGGGACATTGTATGGTGGAATGATTGAATTGTACGGTAACTATTTACTCACAGGTTCTTTTATAATTAATGTTGAAATCTATATTATCTGAAAAGTCGTTGATCGCTAGGGAGGCTAATCCCTATTGTAGAATAAATATTATTTATTTAAATAGATTATTAGTTTAATTTATTTATTTAAATAAGATTAGAATTGTTCTAATTGATTTATTCACAACCGGTTTAATATGAAGAACCTAAAGGGTCACACCATAAAAGGAAGAATGATTATTTAAGAATGTAATGGCATAATCGTAATAATGCATTAAGTGTAATTAATTTAATCTATGGTGATAGAATAAATTAAATAGCTTAATGTTTATTATTTAATATTTTGGAAATATTAAATATTAATTAATAAGAGGAGTTATTAATATTATTATAATTATTATTATTTTAATTTCTAAAGGAGTTTAGTAATTAATTTAATATTAGTACTCTCATTTATTCCTAATAAGATTAGGAGACAAATTAATTAAATTAATTTAATTAATTATTTCCAATGTGGTGGGAAGCCTAAATTAATTAAAGAAGTTTAATTAATTAAATAAAATCCCATGTCTAATAGGATTAGAAGTGACCAATATCTATATAAGAGGAGTCTTATAATAGATATCAGTTGATGCAATTTCAATTGTTGGAGAGTACTCCTTTTCTATAGAGGATAGAAAAGTAAGCCAACCACCCTCCTTCTTGATAATTCCTCTTCCTTGGTGGATCACCTCTAGAGGCCAAACACTTGGGTAGCTAACGTTGATCAAAGGAAGGAATCTAACCCGAAAATTCAAGGAGATCATGAAGAACAAGGAGTTGAACTCGTACCTGTGGAAGCTTCGTTCTACAAGGGTATGATTCCATAACTTCTTATTTATCGTTTTAAATTAATAATTTGCAGAAAGGATGATCCGGGTAATGGTTTTGTAGAAATTTTTTAAACTCTGATATACCATGCTTTCGCTAATTTTGCAATTTGATTGCATCACGATTTCGTACAAACTCAACAGTTACAACATTACCTACAAGGCCATACCACTTATCTCATCTCTAGGATGGATCCCCTAAAATACATCTTCAGCAAGCCAATGTTGAACTGTCGATTATCCAAGTGGCAATTGATCCTCCAACAGTTCGACATCATCTATGTGACCCAAAAGTTCATTAAAGGGCAAGGGATTGCAGATCACCTGTCGGCCGCACCAGCATAAGGTTTTGAACCTTTGGAAACTTATTTCCTGGAGGAAGAAGTGATGACTATTCAACTAACCAGTAAGGACGATCGAGGTTAATTTTGGAAAATGTATTTTGACGGCGTATCAAACACTGAAGGAGCAGGAGTCGGGGCAGTTCTGGTATCCATCACAATAGATCAATACCCTGTGGCAACCAAGTTTCATTTTAACAATTCCAACAATACCGCATAATACGAAGGATGCATTGTGGGATTAAAGCTGGCTCAGTCCCTGGGAGTTAAAAGATTAGCGGTGTTCAGAGATTCAGAGCTAGTCATCAGATAGTCCACCGGGGCCTACACCACCAAGGAATTACATCTACTGCCTTACCATCGGCATATTCTCAGATTGGCAGGAGAATTTGAAGACATTGCCTTTATGAATATTCCCCGGAGCCAAAATGATTTTGCTGACGCATTAGCTACATTAGCTTCATTGGTGAACCTGTCAGCAAGGAATGGAATTCCTGTCATCACTTTCACTGTACAAAGTGCACCGTCATATGGAAACAATATAGGGGAGATATCGGATGAGATAGCACCTACTGGACCACCTTAGTACCACCACATTAAGGAATATTTGTGAGATCAATCAACCTTGAAGGAATGAGTCCATTCGCGAAGAAGAGAATACAGAAAATGTCCATACATTGCTACCTAAGTGGAGATGCTCTCTACAAGGGAGACCCAAGTGTAGGCCTTCTGAGATGTCTAGACAAAGATCAAGCCCAGCGACTTATGAATAAAGTACATGGTGGAGTGTGGGGAGCACATATGAGTGGACCCCTGCTTGCCAAGAAAATTCTAAGGACGGGACATTACTGGATATCCCTCAAAGAAAATTGCGACGATTATGTCAAGCGTTGTTATCAATGCTAGATCCATGCCAACATTATTCATGCACCCCCGAATTAACTTCATTGCATGACATCACCATGGCCTTTTTCCGTAGGGGGAATGGACGTGATAGGACTAGTTGAGCCTAAAGCCAGTAACAGTCACCAATTCATCTTCACTATGATCGACTACTTTACCAAGTGGGTTGAAGCAACTTCCTTCCCCAAGGTCACCAAGGAGGTCATCTTTGGTTTCATTAGAAACAACGTTATTTGTCGGTATGGACAACCCGAGGTTATCATATCAGACAACGTGAAGAATCTGAATAACGAGATGATGAGGGAACTGTGCAGTAAGTTCAATATCAAACACTTCAATTCGGTTATTTACCATCCGAAATTAAACGGCGCAGTGGAAGCTGCTAACAAGAATATCAAGAAGATAATGATGAAGATGTCAGAAAATCACCGGGGATGGCTTGACCTATTGCCGTTAACCCTACTCGCATATCGAACGTCGACTCGAACCTAGACTGGGGCAACACCCTACTCCTTAGTCTATGGCTTGGAGGTCGTACTTTTTGTCGAAGTGGAGATGGAATCGCTAAGAGTAATGCTAGATTCCTAGATAGAGGAGAGTCAATGGATACAAGATCGATACGATCAGTTGTCCTTGATAGATGAAAGGAGGGCTGTTGCTATCTTCCATGACCAACTATATCAGCAGCGAATGTCCCAATCTTATAACAAGAAGGTGCGACCTTGAGAATTTAAAGAGCATGATTTGGTACTAAAGAAGATCATTCCAGGCCAGGATACAGCTAAAGGAAAATTTGCCCCAAATTGGGAAAGACCCTTTATTGTCAAAGCAATCATATCGGGCGAAGCCTTGAAATTGGAGGAGATGGACGGGGAGGAATTCCAACAATTGATCAATTCCAATTTGGTGAAACGGTATTATCTGAAACCCCTTTCATTTTAGACTGGAATACTTTTTATTAATAAAAAAAGAAAAAAAGAAAAAAGAAAAAAGAAAAAAAGAAAAAGAAAACATATCAAGTCTAGTTTTTAGGTCTAAGCCTGAACTACGAAAGACCTGATCTCCCATCTGCGGGTGTACGTAGGCAGCCATTTATGGTGCAGTCTAACCCTTGAAAAAAATTAAAACCCCATTAAACCAAGCTCAAACCCAAATAAACCTTTTTCAACTATTCAGGCCAAGCCTGAACTACGAAAGACCAGATCTTTCTCTATAGGAGTACGTAGGCAACCATTTATGGTGCAGTTTAACCTTCGAAAGAATCCAAACACTTTCACCTTATAACAAAAATATTGACCTATACAGAAACCAAAATCTAACACAAACCCGCCCAATTAACGTCTCATACGGAGAGGACCTAGCGACATCTCAGCATCATCTTGTTGAATCTGGCGCATGTATGACAAGACCAGCTCTATATCTTCATAACAAGTCAGGAAGCGAAAATGGTAACAGTGTATAAGGCTAGACATGCTCAAACAAGGGAAGTGAACTGAACTTGTTTATTTTTATATATACAACTGTTTATAATACAAAAGTGGATTCTAACATGTGACAAAAGATAATAACAAAGTCTATACATGACAATAAAATAGGGCTATAAATCGGCGATAAGACGAGCCAACATAGCCAAATATCCAGCAGTCTCTGCGGTCTGAGCATCTTTGAGCTCGTCCTCCAATGCCTCGACACGTCCCAGTATCTCAGCTGCTATGCGAGAAATGACCTCATGACCCTGCAATATGCCCTGTATGTGACTAATAAGTCCATCTATGAAAGTCTTGGCCGCATCTCTATCAATGAGGGCCTGGTCTCTGAAAGCAAGGGCTGCATCTCTCTCAGCGATAGCAGCATCCCGACCAGCTACGATGGTCAACATCAGAGCTTGAGCCTGATCCCTCTCAAAGGTCACCAGGTGAAGCTGTCTGTCCATCACCTCCATGGAAATTGAGGACGAACGCGGGACAGTACGAATAAGAGAAGCTGTCAACTCTGCAAACAGAGCATCCTAAGTCAGAGATATAGGATCCTCCATGGGCTCCTCAACGTCAGTAGACCCACCATCATTCCCGGATAAAGATCTTGTATCAACCTGGTCAATGGCGTCCGGTGCCAAATCCGACTCTAGCCAAGCTGAGTACTCTACAGATCGGCACAGATGGTAGTCTCTAAACTCTGTTGTCTGTCGATGCGACCAAAATCTTTATACCCAAGCTAGATTAGCCTCGGTAACTGAGCAGATGGGGAAGCGATAATCCTCAGTCCCCCCAAATACATGGACCTGCTGATACTGGTCAAACTGGCCCATCACCGCTAGAGGATGACAGGTCGGCACATGCCTCAAACAAGCCAACGGGAGGAAATCCAGGTTGGCTACATGGGTGGTGAAACTCATAATGGAGCAGTAACCTGAATACATAACTATAGCAAAAGGCTCCTCCGTGGCACCCAGAAATGAAGTCCAGGACGCCCCATCGATGCAAGAAGTCGGAAGGTATGAATAGACCTGTGACAAACCATGTCCAAAGCAGAACCCATGACGGCGAAGCCGACCTATCGGTCTGAGGTGCGTCATAAACCAGATATATAGGAGCACAGGGCTATCTCTGAACCCTTGATCCCCAACAGACCGGCAGATAGAGGCTGATATCAATGTCTCTGCCAGGATAAGAGGAAGTATGGTGAAGTCATCTCTGAGAGCCCTGACGGCCATCGACATTGCCACATCTAGATGGTCAGCATAGAATGGCATGTATAGATATGCTATGAGGCATATGACCAGAGCATCCACTTGGGCAGTACGCCATCTCTCCTCTGAAATGGCAAAATCTCCATAATAAATGGCGAAGCTGTCATCAGATGCAAAGTGGCCTATCATGAAGTCCATAGAGATAATGTGGCTGCCACCCACCTCGGCAAGTACGACTACCCTCCTCAATCCGATCACTGTCATGAACTGGAGGTGCATATGGCCCAATGCCATCCGAGCACACGGCCCCTCCATTGACAATCCAGAGATGCGACCGTACTCCTCCGGAGTAGTAGTCAACTCGTTCGAGCCAAATCGGAAAACATGATGCTCAGGAATCCATTAACTAAGCATTGCGTCAATAAACCCCTCTGGAATCTGAAATGATAATAGAGGTAGGGAGTGTCCTAGCATACGACTGACTGTGATCTGGTCAGAAAATGGTAACTGGTCATACCAAACCCTCAAGCTGGTAGCTATCCGACTAGGCGGAATGTGATCCAAGCGTACAACAGCAGAGGAGGTCATCTGTAAAACTGTGTCAATAAGACCATACAGGGTTAATCTCTATCCAATCATTTAAATATATGAAGCATGCATCATAACAAGTGATAAAATGGCATGTGCGATGAACAAATAGAAAACATTATACATAGATATCTGTCAAATACATCAGTTTTATATACATCACTGTTATACCTATGATACATGTGAAAACTAAAGAAATAAAAAGTAAAGGATACTAGGGTACAAATGCCCGAGGACTAACAAAAGACCTAGGGGATCATCACAATGTTGAAATCATCCAGGAAGGTGCTAGAATCATCGAACTGATCGACCTGGGCAAGTCACCTAAGGTGGGAACATCCTGTTGATATGGACGATAAGGTGTCTCTGGCATATCCGGTTGACAAGTGAATGGATCACCTCCATCCTGAGAACCACCAGTGCCTGATGGTCCAGCCCCATGAGAGCCACCAGTGCCTGATGGTCCAGCCTCGTGATCCCGAGCAGCAAAAGTACTAGCCATTGAGGGGGTCTTCACCTGGCAACAGTACATCGACATCTGCTCCTACTGATATCTCAAATCGGCTATATGAGTCTGGTGAGAGGGATCCTGGAAGCATGATATCCAGTCCTTTATCATAAGAGACCTTGGAACCATATCTCATAGGAATTGGGTAGCTCGGGTCTGAGATCTTATCGTAAGCGAACCCCACCAAGTGGAAAAGTCCTTAGAAGTGATAGGACCATCTGACAAATGAAACCCATCATACCCGACAGTGGGAATCGCTATAACTGGCAGTGATAGAGGCCAGAATCGCTGAGCTAGAGAAAGAAATGGAAGGCGAATCTCCCCAGTGATACATCAAAAGGCGCACTCACCGGGGTAGAGCTCCCAACCTCCATTAAACAGGAAGGGAATCTGGCGAGTTGATAGATGATACTCCGGCCCTACCGGTAGACCATCCTCAAATCCCTCAGATAAGTGCTCTGCCGAATAAGGGACCCACACTATGTCCAAGGTCGTCAATGTCTCTAGCTGAAGACGAGCATGGGTGAAGCCCTTTATAATCGGGACCTCTGATAGAGTGGACTAATGCTATCTATGTCCCCGAGGATAAGTGTCCAAGCCCAGGACAGAGATATGGCGAAGACAGAGAAGCCTCTTATAAGCCCAGAACTGTCAATGCAAAGAACCCAACATTAACTATGGGAGGAGATAAACTAATTAAAATTCAGATAGATGAAATTTAATAAAAATGACTCACCAGAAGAAATGGGTAGAATCCGACCCAGGCGTCGGTAACTCCCTCGGATCGCAGTCGCATGTCGTAAAAGAATAGAGCGAATGTAAAAGATCCCCAATCGTAGTCCCCAATGCGGTCTACGTCTCGAACTGCCCCTACCAAGCTAAAGGGAATAGTGGAGGAGTTGTTCGCAATGAAACAACCCCTCATGATGGTAAGGAATAGACGCTGCAAGATGAGATCCCTATCCCTCAAATCGGTAGGCAACGGCTGCTGTAGAGTTCCTTGAGCAGCAACAACGCTCAGGCATCCCGACCGAATAATGCGAGCGTTGAAGGTCCGCTCTTGAGAAGAAAACCCTAAAAGGGTGCGCACGGTGGTCGAAGGGATACCCGTCTCTAATGACACTCTGTCCCTAGTAAACTCCATGTCCAGCAGATGGAGAGACTGATTCTGATGAAACCATCGCTCTGACAAAGCTTGCAAATAGCCCTAGGAGCAGCGACAGGGAACAATGGTGAAGAAAGACTCAAATCCCCAAGAATCTACGACTGCACGGTACTCTGGATGTAACGAATTATACAAGGAGTATATGCTGAACCAGTTACCCCTGGGCTGGGTAAACTCTGGAACCTGCACGACCTTAAGGTTAAGAAGATCAGATGTTGACAGATAAGAGAAAGGAATGCAAATTAATATAAAGATCATGTACCTCGTTTGCCTACAATTAAATAGAGGGATGACAGCTCAGATCCGTACCCAGCAAATCAGAGATAGCTACCTGAATGCTCAGAAGAAATCGTGGTGCAGCAATGGGCTGAGGCGGAACCTCAGGCTCAGGTATGTCCTCCTCATTCAAATAAGGTTGGTCCTCACCAAGAGGATGCAGAACGGGCTCCGTCAATCATTGAACCCACCTATTGATCCGTGGAATGGGAACATCAGAGGGAGCTCTCCGCATGCGAACTCCAGAGGAAACTCACTGGGATGAAGAACGACTAGGTCTCGCAGAATCCATATCTGAACAATGAGTTAGTAGGAATTAAAGCGAAGTCAGGTATATTCCTGTCCTTTTCAAATTTTAAATAAAATCCATGAAATATAATTTAGGTCATCACATCATGCATGTCCTACATGTGCCATTATATGTGTACATCATTTTAACTCACATCCTAGTATATCTATAAATGTATCTAGGACCTTGACATCTGATTCATGAAATTTTTTTGCCAGAGTCTCCCCTATAAAATGGACTATCCACATGCCCGAAGCATGTATTAAATCACCCTATGAGGGTAAACCATCACGGCCAAGCAATTAAATATGAATTTAAACTATTGTTCTAACACATAGCTACAATACATGTCTAGATTAACTGATAAATGATAATATATCGCATCCATACGGCCCATAAGATGATACGTAAGCATGCATTGCATTATAAACATGTTCATCAAGCTATCTATGCATACATGTTAGATATAATGCGTTAAAGGAAAGAAATACGAGTTTTCACAGATGAAAACACGAAAAAAATGGTGTCTATACGTTACCCGTAGTACGTAGAAGAGATGTACGGTGTCAGATTGCTCCTAATCAAGCCAGAATAGCGTGGATCTGAAAAGAGGTTCAGATTTTTCAAAAAGAATATGAGAAAACTCAAATTGAATGAATGAAAATGAGTCATCCCGAGGGTATAAACCTGATCACAGGCAGCATCATACATGTATGCTCTAGCTGCATACACATATGCGGCTGCCATAGGTGGGTCCTACGACTTCTTGATTGGTAAAGTGCAATCTGAAACGTGTTATTTTAGGTTCAGAATGGTCAAATTATTCAAAATGGTACCTTTTCGGGTCAGTTTTAAACCCTAAAAACCCCTCGGAAAAGAAAAAAATCGATAAATATCAAAAATCCTGACGTTGAATGCCGGAAGACCAGAAAGTCAATCAAAATCAAGACTACATCTCATAATCCATCGGCAACAAACCAGTGAAGGCGTCAGCTCGAACCCCGATGATGTAATCCACCGGCAACGAACCAGTGAAGGCGTCGGCTCGACCCCCGACGATGTAATCCACCGGTAACGAACTAATAAAGGCATCAGCTCTACCCCCGATAATGTAATCCACCGACAACGAACCAGTAAAGGAGTCGGATTGAACCCCGATGATGTAATCCGTTGGCAACAACCTAACACAGATCAGTAAAACTCCGATGGTGTAATCCGTTGGCAACAACACAACGCAGATCGGCAAAACCCCGATGGTGTAATCCGTTGGTAATAAACTAACGTAGATCGATAAAACCCCGATGTTGTAATCTGTTGGCAACAACCCAACGCAGATCGGCAAAACCCCGATGATGTAATCCGTTAGCAACAACCCAATGCAGATCGGCAAAACCCCGATGGTGTAATCCGTTGATAACAACCCAACGCAGATCGGTAAAACCCCGATGGTGTAATCCGTTGGCAACAACCCAACGCAGATCGGCAAAACCCTGATGAAGTAATCCATTGGTTAAAACCCAGTGAAGGCATCGACATGACCCCGATGGTGCAATCCGTTGGCTACAACCCAGTGCAGGTCGACTTAACCACGACAATGTAATCTTTAACTTCCCCAGAAGAGGGGAGTAACCCTTTTCTAATCGCACATATCATTACATGTTTTATACATGACATTGCATCATCAGATATACCTTGTCATGCATTCTTCATATCTAGTAATCTTTGCCGTGTTCATTTCATTACATTGCATAAACATGATAAAAAGGGGCATCTGTAGACATTCAAAATTTCTCTTTCTTTGTACTAACTTTTTAGAAGGGCAAAAGTGTAATTTTACTTCAGAGACAACCCCGAGGTAAGGAAAAATAGCCAGGTCATCTCGGAGACAACCCCTTGAAAGATACAAAGGACTAATGATGTCCGAACATATCGTAAACCAAACAAAGATCGCCAATCTGAGACAGTGTTCGTCGGAAACCAACTCAGCAAACCTCGAAATATGTGCCATCGACGATTAACCAGCTTACTGCCGTCAAGAACCATAAGATACTTCTCAGCTATTAACATCATCTTCCCAGACCCCGACACAGTTAGACTCGATTGGATTCCACTGCATTCCGTACAGACTTTCTGAAAGCTCGGTCTGCGCAGGTCAACCACCTCCGAACCGGGACCACAGGAGCACACTTCGAGACGGCGGGCCCACCTAGCCCAACCGTATATATATATGTGGCTAGCCTCACACATGTATGCGGCTGGCTCGGACAGCTTAAAACCCCAACATTAGTTCATTTAGAAAAAAGGGAGGGATAGTTTTAGGGAGAGAAAAGAAATTTTAGAGAGAGAAGGGCTCGGGTGGAGCTTGTAATCACAAACTTGAAGCTTTTTCATCTCATTTAGCACCTATTTGGAGTCACGTGAGTGTTCTATGTTGATCACGAGAGTTAAAATGCTTGTTCACGCGTCCCCTAGGGTGAAAAATGCACTTTCTAGCTACGTTCTTTGTAAATCTTGCTTAATATACTAAATTGATGATATATATTGTTTAAATCTAGTTAATCTTATTGTTTATAAGCATATTATTATAATAGTTGATAGATATTACGTTTCTATGGGTTATATTGTGCTTATTGCGTTGTAAATCGAATACGGAGGATAGATCTACCTAGATCTAAGTCGAATCTAGCCTTTGAGAGGTTTTTTAATCATGAAACTTTAACCCGTGTGCTAAATTAGTTTAGATCCATGGTAGATCTACGTATTTATTGCTTTAAATGGTCTCGGTTACCCCGTATATCCCTAGATTTTTATCTAGAGGCGAAAGGGGACCGAAATGGCTTGAAACGGTGATTTCAACAGATGAAATCATCTAATATCAAAGTCAAGGACATTATATATATGTATTCCCACATAAATAATGTGAGCCTAGGAATCCCAGTGTTAAGATCCCTGAATGGATCCTGCCTTGATTCCCACGATGGACCGGTTTTGATGATGTAATGTTTAAATAAGCGTAAATATTAGTCAATACAGCTTCCAATCTCAGCTGGCTCCAGACAGATACCAGATAACCAAAATCAAGAAACAAAGTTCTGAGTCATTCAGAGAATATGCCCAACGATGGAGAAGGGTTGCAGCACAAGTCACCCCAGCTATGACAGAGTCTGAGATAGTCATGACCTTTATCGACATTCAAGAAGCTTCATATTATGAGAGGGTCCTGGCAGGCATAGGAAAACCATTCTCTGAAATGATCAAGCACGGAGAGATGGACGAAATGGGGTTGAAATCTGGAAAGATAAAGGACCTGGTTGCTTTAGAAGCTGTTGCTGAGCATATCCAGTCTGGAAATTATGGGAGTAATCCCCGGAGGGTGCATAAGAAGAAAGATGAAGAAGTTTCCGTAGTATTGCAAGGACAAAATTATAGGGGCGAGTCAAATAATATGCCCATTCAAAGGAGGAGTTATACCCCTTTTCAAGCTCTTGCACAGCCTTCCAACCCTCCATTTCAGAAAAATCGGGAGATCAGGCATCGGAGAACATTCACCCCGTTAGGGGATTCACTCGAGAACGTGCTGAAATTGTTAACTGCACATAAAAAGATTTTGAAACTCCTTCCACCGACCAATACTGGTGGACGGAATTTCGATCCACGCAAGAAGTGTGCCTACCATTCTAGATCTCTGGGCCATGATACCTAAGACTGTTGGTCTCTCAAGCACAAAATCCAAGACTTAATTGACAATGGAGAGATTTTGGTAACAAAACTGGAGCAACCACACGTTCAAGATAATCCCCTCCCTCAGCATAAAGAGGAAAATGTTAACATGATCAACACAGGAAATGGAGAAGGATCCAAGTACCTCCGTTATGTGGGGGAATCAACTCCATCAAGTAATAACAGCCCAAATAGTTGGGAGTATTCAGAAAGGTGATTCCTGATAGAACATAGATTAAGTCTATCAAGGAACAAATTGAACAGTTAGCAGAACTGATCGTATACCAACATTAAATTACTAGGCAGCTAATAAACCAGACCAACCAGTCTGATGCAAGTCCTCCCACACCGGAGATCAGTCCCATTCCCATGAGGGATCATTACCGGTCTCATGAGCATGAATCTCGGACCGACAAGATGACCAAAGAGGAGAATTTGTAAGATGGTATAAAATTTTCCTTTTAAAGGAATTTCACCAACCTGAACCAGCCAATGGAGGAAATCCTCCAGATGTTAATCAACGAGGGAATGGTTGCAGATTTATTACCTCCCTTAAACCCTCGATCCAAGAAATTCAAGCTTGACCAAACTTGTCAGTACCACTCCAATGCACCCGGCCATGATACTGAGGATTGCTGGGCACTTCGTAACCTGATTCAGAACATGATTGAAAATGGTGAATTGATAAAAGGGAATCGGGATTATGGCCTCCCAAATGAAGGCACTCTCTTTATTCCCACCGCGTGGAATCAGGGTACAGTGGTTGTTGTGTCTTGTGACAGCAAACCAACCCTTACATCCTTAGTACTTCCAGGAAAGGGGGTTCAAGAAACACAAAATCCTGTAAAGGTGGCCGCACCCAAGCCTTTATTCTTTCTCTTCAGACCTCAGTATCCAGTTATCAGTCTGAAGAGGGTCCCATGGAACTACGGGAAAGACGAAGGATCAACCTCCAATAATATTGCCATAGTACCAAAGGAAAATCCCTTGTACCTGCCTCAGCGAGTAATCAAACCAGTCCTCAAGGCTAAAGAAAAGGTGGCTGAAGAAAAAATCAAAGAGTTCCTCCACAAAATGGGACACCATAAAATCAAAGTGGTGCAAAGCCTGAAGACGCACCCAAGCAAATATCCATCCTAGATCTGGTTCTATCCTCGGTGGTGCATCGTGACATTCTAGTGAAAGTACTGGAAGAAGCCCATCTGCCATATACCATGGATGCTGAGAAATTCCGTCACGTGGTAGAACATATTTTCAACAGCAATGTGATATCTTTCATTGACGATGATATACATGCAGAGGGGATGGGTCATCGTAAGTCCGTACATATAGTTGTAATGTCATCCGGGTATGTAATCGGAGGTGTGCTCATAGATGGAGGATCATCCCTCAACATATGCCCCTACGATACCTTGGAAAGAATGAAGATTAACCCGAATCGAATCAAAACCAGTCACGCGGTCATTTGTGCTTTCGATGGATCTCGCCGACAAGCTATGGGAGGAATAGAGCTTCCACTAGAGATTGGTCCGAATACTTTTTATGTGTCCTTTCAGGTGCTCAACATCGCCACTGTATACAACTTGTTGCTGGGCAGACTATTGATCCACATGGCAGGGGCAGTGCCATCCACCCTCCATCAACAACTCAAATACATTATCAACGACAACATAATCACGGTGAATGCCGAACCAGAATACCCTATCTGAATACAAGGAGACATGTCGGTGATCAGCCTGGATGTAGGGATTGAACATACAAGTTTTCAAGCCCTGGAGGTGAGTGATACTCAGTATCTACCTATTGAAGCACCAGTCCTAAAGCCAATGGTCTCCCTTGAAGTGATGACAGTAGGCCAAGAGATGGTGTCTTTGGGTTTCCAACCTGGAGAAGGGTTAGGAAAGGACCAACAAGGTATCATAAGTCCAGTCTAAATCCCAAGCCAGACAGGGAGAGCCGGATTGGGTTATGCATCAGGTTCAAGCCGTCGGAACCCACATAAGCACCCTAAGGCTCATGTTTCCACCATACTGCTGCCGAACCTCACTGATGTGGGCTTCATAAAACCAATGACGAAGATCCCTATTGTTGTATCAGCCATGCTATTTCCTCCAATCATACCAGCCGGGGAAAAAAAATCCCCAAAGCCTGAATGTGATAGCGAAAAGGGAAAAGAAAAGATTATGTACGAAGGACGAGACTCATTTGCTAACATGCGGGTTATAATAAACTACGAGGGTATGAATGATGAGATCCTAGACAGTAACGACGACGATCAGATTCAAATTCCTCACATCAAGAACAAAAAAGGGGACAGTTCAAAGAAAAACCCCGGCCCTATTGTAAAGGATGTCTCAGTCATTATCCAAGACGAGGCAGACGAGCACGATTCCCTGATCCTCCCTGTTCATGAGGATCTAACCCTAGATAATTGAAGCAACATCCCTTGCCTCAGTCAAAAAGGGTAAAGGGGCAGAGAGTCCATCTACCTTGTAACATGCTTTCATTTACTGCTTACTTTTGGTTGCACAGCTATAGCAGTAACTTTTGTCATGCTTTGCCAAATGCTTTGTATATTTAAGCAGTTGCATATATTAAAGTGAAAGCATTTTTGTTTTCAGGACTCCAGAGTTGGATTTGTTTGTCACTGCTGATAAGATGCCAACCTGTCACAGTGACTACAACTTTGATGTAGAATTAAACTTCGACTTGATGGATATTGATCAAGAGGAGGAAGATGACTATGAGGTGCCCAAGGAGATCAAAGAATGGGTCGAAGACAAACCTAAACCAAACCTCGACCAAACCACCACTATCAACATAAGAACCTCCGAAAACATTAAAGAAATCTAGATAGGCATAGACCTCACACCAGACCAAAAAATCGACATGATCGCACTCCTAACCTAGTTCCAGGATGTGTTTGCATGGTCACATGAAGACATAATTGGCCTATCCACTGATAATATCATCCATCGAATGCCCATCAAAGATGGATTCAAGCCACTCAAACAAAAGCTCAGTCGATTGAAACCTGAATGGAGTCTGAAAGTCAAAGAAGAGGTCGTTAAATAATTTAAAGCCGGTATCATCATGGTAAGAACATACCCAGAGTGGCTGTCAAACATAGTCTCCGTTCCAAAGCTCGGAGGGAAAGTGTGAGTATGCGTGGATTACCGGAACATGAACAAAGCCTGTCTCAAGGACAACTTCCCTGTGCCTTTTATCCAAATCCTGATCTACAATATGACGCAGTATGACATATATTCCTTCGTGGATAGCTTTGCTGGTAACCATCAAATTATGGTCGCTGAAGAAGACAAGGAGAAAACAGCTTTTATCACTCCCTGGGGAACCTTCTGCTACAGGCGACTATCCTTCGGCCTCATCAATGCCGGAGCCATATATCAGCGAGCCATGATGGCCTTATTTTTTGACATGATGCACAAGGAGATAGAGGTCTATGTGGACGACATCATCATCAAATCCCGGAGGGAGGATGATCACATCGACCATCTCAAGAAGTTGTTCAACAGGTTGCGTAAGTACAACCTCAAGCTGAATCCCGCTAAATGTGCTTTTGGAGTCAAATCATGTAAGTTGTTAGGATTCCTGGTGAGCAATCGAGGCATCGAGCTAGACCCTACCAAGGTCCAAGCCATCACTGATATGCCGGTACCGCAAACAGAGAAGGAGATATGCGGGTTCCTAGGAAGGATTAACTTCATCAGCTGATTCATTTCCCAGCTCACAGCAACCTGTGAACCCATATTCAAGCTACTAAGGAAGAATTCCTCCACTAAATGTAATGAGGATTGTAAACAAGCCTTCCTTGCCATCAAAAGGTAGCTGGTCAAAGCACCTATATTGGTACCCCCGAGGGATGGAGTTCCCCTGTTTATGTACTTGTTCGTTAATGCCAATGCAATGGGTTGTATGTTGGGACAAAAAGATGATAGTATCAAGGAAAGAGCCATCTACTACATCAGCAAAAGATTCAGCAGTGGTGAACAGAAATACACCCCGATCAAGAAAACATGTTATGCATTAGTATGGGCTGCAATGAGGTTACAACATTACCTCCATGGGCACATGACCTAACTCATATCCCGCATGGATCCACTAAAGTACGTATTCAACAAGCCAATGTTGAATTATCGACTGTCCAAGTGGCAGTTGATCCTACAACAGTTTGACATTATCTACGTGACTCAGAAGTCCATCAAAGGTAAAGGCATTGCAGATCAATTAGCCAAAGCATCATCAGGAGGGTTCGAGCCCTTGGAGACTTATTTCACGGATGACGGGATCTTGACAATTCAACAACTCCAACAAGAGAATATAGTCCAACCATGGAAAATGTATTTCAATGGAGCGATAAACATGGAAGGTGCCGAAGCTGGGGTAGTCCTTATCTCTAGTACAAGAGAACAATATCCTGTGGCTACAAAACTATAATTTGGCAACACCAACAACACAGCCGAGTATGAAGGCTGCATAATGATGTTAAAGTTAGCCTAATCCATGGGTATCAAACATTTACTAGTCTTCGGAGACTCTGAGTTGGTTATCAGATAAATCACCGGGGCATATCACACCAAAGAGCTACATTTGCTGCCCTATCATCTGCAGGTCGTCAAAATATCTATGGAGTTTAAAGACATAATCTTCATCCATATACCTCGGGGTAGGAATAACTTTGTTGATGCCTTGGCGATGTTAGCTTCCTTGATCCACATATCAGATAGGAATGGGATTCCCTGCATCAAATTCACAGGTCAGAAGGCCTCGACATACGAGAATTACATTGGAGACAAATCAGATGAAATACCTCTTTATCAAATAGCCTTGGTATCAAGACATCAAGGAATATCTCCAAGATGGATCTACACCTGCTAGGGCAAGTCAATTCGAACGAAATAGGATTCACAAAATGGCTATGAAGTTCTATCTGAGCGGAGATGCACTATACAGACGGTATACTGAAATAGGCTTGTTAAGATGCCTTGATAAAGAGCAAGCCCAGAGATTGACGGATGAAGTCCATGGTGGAGTCTGTGGGCCACACATAAGCAATCATCTACTGGCCAAGAAGATATTAAGAATAGGACATTATTGAATCTCTCTCAAAGCTAACTGTGATGAACATGTCAGGAGATGCATTTAATGTTAAGTACATGGAAATGCCATCCACGCCCCTCCAAATGAGCTACATAGCATAAGTTGGATATGGCCTTTTTCCATATGGGGAATGGATGTGATTGGTCCAGTGGAACCAAAAAGCCAGCAATGGTCATCGATTCATCTTCACCATAATTGATTACTTCACCAAGTGGGTTAAAGAAGCCTCTTTTCCTAAAGTTACCAAAGTGGTCATCATTAGTTTCATCAGGAACAATGTCGTTTGTCGATATAGACAACCGGAGGAGATTGAATCAAACAACGCTAAGAACCTGAACAATCAAATGATGAGAGAACTATGCAGTAAGTTCCACATTAAGCATCTCAATTCCGTCATCTATCGGCCCAAGATGAATGGTGTAGTTGAAGCGGCGAACAAGAACATAAAAAAGATCATGCAGAAAATGTCTGCCAAACACAAGGAATGGCCTGACCTGCTGCCTCTAACCTTGTTAGCATAAAGGACGTCAATACACACTTCTACTAGGGCTACCCCCTATTCATTGGTCTATGACATGGAAGCAGTTCTTCCCACAGAAGTAGAAATGAACTCCTTGAGAGTTTTGATAGACGCTCAGATTGACGGAGATCAATGTTTGCAAGACCGGTACCATCAACTATCCCTGATAGATGAAAAGAGGGCTACAGCCATTTTCCCCGGGCAGTTATATTAGCAAAGGATTGCTCGATCCTACAACAAGAAAGTCCGAATACGGCAATTCAAAGAAAATGACTTGGTGCTGAAGAAAGTTTTGGCCAACCAAGATGAAGCCAAAGGAAAGTTCGCCCCTAATTGGGAAGGCCCTTTCATTGTCAAGGAGGTGTTGACGGGACGAGCTATCTGATTACAAGAGATGAACGGGACCGAATTTCCCCAACTCATCAACTCAGACACCATAAATAGGTATTATATCTTAAATGTATGCATACCCGCATCCGGGTCCTACAAGTTAAAACAGGTGCGAGTTTTCACTAGAAAGCCGGAACTACGAATGACCTGATCTCCCTCCACCCGGGAGTACGTAGGCAGCCATTTCTGGTGCGGTCAGACCAAACAAAAAATTCAAAAACTCATCAAACCAAACTTAAAACCCAAGACAAACACTTCTCAAACATCTCACACAAAAATTAAACTACTGATTACCTGATCTCCCTACACCCAGGAGTACGTTGGCAACCATTCATGGTGCGATTTGACCTTCAAGAAATAATAAAAACCAGTTCCAAGACACCCAAACCATATAAAATCTAAAAACTATAAATCCTCCTTTGTCAACAGGCCCAGCTAAGATACTCTCTGACATCTCATTGTCAGTCCATCAAGGAGAAGCTCAAGATATATCAACAACAGCAAGTCATGAAAGAAGCGGTAATCATTCACCAATGACAATACATATCCAAACAGGGAAGTGAATCAAAATATATTTCTCTGATATATAATACTGTTTGATATATACATAGTGTCCTATACATAATAAAAATGGCTGATCTAGTATGTGTAGGAAAAATAAAGCTAGTCTATGGACCCATGGATAAGCGAGACAGCAATGCCAACATGGCATCTCTCTCTAAAGATGGAGGAGCTGCTGCAAGTGCAATACCATCAGCCTCCATACGGGTCAAAACATCCACAGTCATCTGCAATGTGGCACTGTGATCATCAATGTATGCACTCATATCAGTAACTAGGCCATGAGTATAAGATAGGAGAGCAGTACTGTTGGCAATGTGAGAATCCCGGGAAGCTATAGCCTCATCCCTCTCCGCAAAAGCCGCGTCTCTGGGGATCAAAGTCTACTCAATATCGAAAAAAGCAGCATCTCGAGAAGATCGAGCCTTGTCTCTCTCAATCAATGTCATATCCTGAGCTGCTCGAGCCGCATCCCTCTCAGCAAAAGCTATGTCTCTGCCAAACAGGGCAGTCCACATCAGGGCTCTAGCCTGATCTCTCTCAAAGGTCATCCTAGCTAAGGAGTCTGCCAAAGCTGGATCTGTCCGTGCAAGAATGATCGGTGGGTCACTAACTAATGCTGCTGTCAGACCCATGAACAACTCATCCTCAATAAGAGACTCAGGATCCTCCATAGGCTCCTCCTCATCTGAGTCCACTATCGGAGCCGACTGAATAAATATAATTGATGCGATATCTGCCTCCAACCATGCTGAGTACTCAGAAGAATGATCCGGATGGCTACTGGAGAAATCACCCCTCTCCCTCTGAGTCCAACACTCATACACTTGGATCAAATCAGCAGATGACATAGACGAAGCTAACATCCTCTGATCAACAGCCCCCTCGAACGGATGAAGGCTCTAAAACTGATCAAACTGGCCAATAACAGCCAGAGGATGATATGTAGTCACTCCCCTCAATCCCACTAGGGGAAAATAGTCTATGCCAGATGCATGGGTAATAAATCTATAGGGAGAGACTAGCCCTGAGCAGGCCAGAATCGAGAATGGATGAGCAATGTTAGACAGAAACGCTGACCATGACTCCGCATCTGAGCATTCTGCGGGCTAGAAGGAGTAAGATGTGGCTACCTCATGGGTGAAGCAATACCCCTAGTGTCAAAAAAACCTAATCGATCGTAGATGAGATATGAGCCATACATACAATAAGACCGAACTGCCTCTAAAAAACCCCTCCGGGTGGGTACTGCAATAGGTGGCTACCCTTAACGTCTCAGCCAATATCATCGGTATGATGGTGCTACCCTGCCTAAGGGCCCTAACCACAACTATGAATCCCACATCCAAATGGTCCAAGCAAAGCAGCATATAGACATAGGCTACGATGCACATCATCAAAATGCCTATCCTGGCCAAACGCCACGCCTCTATCGATACAATAAAATCCCCAGAATGTCGATCGTAACTGTTAGGCTCACCAAACCGATCGATCAAAAAGTCGATGGAGATCACACGTCCAGAGATGATCTTATCCATAACTTCGCTCTGGCGAAGACCTGACGTTTGTATAAACGGTCTCCTCATATCGCTGATTGTCATACGAGCACAGGGCACCTTTAAAGATAAGCCAGTAAACCACTGGTACTCCTCAAGAGTCGGAGTCAGCTCATGATGCCCAAAGCAAAAGACCTATCTGTCGGGTATCCAACAGGATAAAATGTCATCTACGAACCCGTCAGGCACCTGAAAGTCTACGAGGGCCAACGAATGCCCCAACATCTGATCCACTGTCCCTCTGGCTAGGAAGGGCAGGCTGTCGTACCATGATCTCAAGGATGATGCCACCACAGATGGTGGTAAGTGCTCAATACGACTGACAGTGGATGACGACATCTCTATCACCGTATCACAAGACCCATCTAGAGGTAAAATCTGAACTCATCTGTCTAAATGCATACATTTGACATAATACATGGATGATGACAAATATAAAACATGATGCAATAGATATGAAATATCATGTATATCTATAATAAAGTATCTATTGCAAGCATCATCCCTATCTGATAAATACAAATTAACATAAAAAGTACAGGAACATGGGGCTCCACCACCCAACTACTAACAGTGGTCTATCAACTCCCTGGGGAACCTTCTGCTACAGGCGACTATCATTCAGCCTCATCAATGTCGGAGCCACATATCAGCGAGCCATGATGGCCTTATTTAATGACCTGATGCACAAGGAGATAGAGGTCTATGTGGATGACATCATCATTAAATCCTGAAGGGAAGATGATCACATCGACCATCTCAAGAAGCTGTTCAATAGGTTGTGTAAGTACAACCTCAAGCTGAATCCCGCCAAATGTGCTTTTGGCGCCAAATCAGGCAAGCTGTTAGGATTCTTGGAGAGCACTCGAGGCATCGAGCTAGACCCTGCCAAGATCCAAGCCATCACTGATATGCCAGTACCGTGAACAGAGAAAGACATACGCGGGTTCCTGGGAAGGATCAACTTCATCAGCCGATTCATTTCCCAGCTCACAGCAACTTGTGAACCCATATTCAAGCTACTAAGGAATAATTCCTCCACAAAATGGAATGAGGATTGTCAACAAGCCTTCCTTGCCATCAAAAGGTAGCTGGTCGAAGCACCTGTATTGGTACCCTCGAGGGATGGAGTTCCCCTGTTTATGTACTTGTTCGTCAATGCCAATGCAATGGGCTGCATGCTGGGACAAAAAGATGATAGTAACAAGGAAAGAGCCTTCTACTACATCAGCAAAAGATTCAACAGTGGTGAACAGAAACAAAACCCAATCGAGAAAACATGTTGTGCGTTAGCATGGGCCGCAATGAGGTTACTACATTACTTCCATGGGCACATGACCTACCTCATATCCCGCATGGATCCACTGAAGTACGTATTCAACAAGCCAATTTTTAATTGTCGACTATCCAAATGGCAGTTGATCCTACAATAGTTTGACATTATCTACGTGACTCAGAAGTCCATCAAAGGTCAAGACACTGCAGATCAATTAGCCGAAGCACCATCAGGAGGGTTCGAGCCCCTGGAGACTTATTTCCCGGATGACAGGGTCATGACAATTCAACAACTCCAATAAGAGAATACAGTCCAACCATGGAAAATATATTTTAATAGAGCGGTAAGCATGGAAGGTGCCGGAGCTGGGGCAGTCCTTATCTCTGGTACAGGAGAACAATATCCTATGGCTACAAAACTATAATTTTGCAACACCAACAACACAGCCGAGTATGAAGGCTGCATAATGGGGTTAAAGATAGCCCAATCCATGGGTATCAAACATTTACTAGTCTTCGGAGACTCTGAGTTAGTTATCAGACAAATCACTGGGGCATATCACACCAAGGAGATGCATTTATAGCCCTATCATCAGAAGGTCGTCAAAATATCTATGGAGTTTGAAGACATAATCTTCATCCATATACCTCGGGGTAGGAATGACTTCGCTGATGCCTTGGCAACACTAGCTTCCTTAATCCACATATCCGATAGGAATGGGATTCCCTGCATCAAATTCACACGTCAGAAGGCCTCGATATACGGGGAATACATTAGAGACAAATCAGATGAAATACCACTTATCAAACAGCCTTGGTATCAAGACATCAAAGAATATCTCTGAGATAGATCTACACCCGCTGGGGCAAGTCAATCCAAACGAAAGTGGATTCACAAAATGGCTATGAAGGTCTATCTGAGTGGAGATGCACTATGCAAACGGGATACTTAAATAGGCTTGTTAAGATGCCCTAATAAAGAGCAAGCCCAGAGATTGATGGATGAAGTCCATGGTGGAGTCTGTGGTCCACATATGAGCGGTCATCTGCTGGCCAAGAAGATATTAAGAACAAAACATTATTGGGTCTCTCTCAAAGCTGACTATGATGATTATGTCAGGAGATGCTTTTAATGTCAAGTACATAGAAATTCCATCCATGCCCCTCCAAATAGGCTACACAGCATGAGTTCGCCATGGCCTTTTTCCATGTGGGTAATGAATGTTATTGGTCCAGTGGAACCAAAAGCCAGCAATGGTCATCGATTCATCTTCACTATGATTGATTACTTCACCAAGTGGGTTGAAGTAGCCTCTTTTCCAAAAGGCACCAAACAAGTCATCATTGGTTTCATCAGGAACAATATCGTCTGTCGATATGGACAACCGGAGGAGATCGTATCAGACAACATCAATAACCTGAACAATCAAATGATTAGAGAACTATGCAGTAAGTTCCACATTAAACATCTCAATTTCGTCATCTATCGGCCCAAGATGAATGGTGCTGTTGAAGCGGCCAACAAGAACATCAAAAAGATCATGCAGAAAATGTCCTCCAATCACAAAGAATGGCCTGACCTGCTGCCTCTAACCCTGTTAGCATAAAGGACATCAATGCGCACTTCTACTGGGGCTACCCCCTATTCATTGGTCTATGGCATGGAAGCAGTCCTTCCCATAGAAGTAGAAATGGACTCCTTGAGAGTTTTGATAGACGCTCAAATGGATGAAGATCAGTGGTTGCAAGACCAGTACCAACTTTCCCTGATAGATGAAAAGAGGGTTACAACCATTTTCCACGGGCAGTTATATCAGCAAAGGATTGCTCAATCCTACAACAAGAAAGTCCGAATACGGCAATTCAAAGAAAATGACTTAGTGTTGAAAAAAGTTTTGGCCAATCAAGATGAAGCCTAAGGAATGTTCGCCCCTAATTGAGAAGGCCATTTCATTGTCAAGGAAGTGTTGACAGGAGGAGCTATCAAATTACAAGAGATGGACGGGACCGAATTTCCCCAACTCATCAACTCAGACACCATAGGTACTATATCTGAAATGCATGCATACCCGAATCTGGGTCCTGCAAGTCTAATCAGTTGTCGATTTTCACTAGAAAGTCGGAACTAAGAATGACTTGATCTCCCTCCACCTGGGAGTACGTAGGTAGCCATTTCTGATGCGGTCAGACCAAACAAAAAATTCAAAAACTCATCAAACCAAACATAAACCAAAGACAAACACTTCTCAAACCTCTCACACATAAATTAAACTACGAATGACCTGATCTCCCTACACCCAGTAGTACGTAGGCAACCATTCATGGTGCAGTTTCACCTTCAAGAAAAAATATAAAAACCAATAAAAACCAGTTCCAAGACACCGAAACCATATAAAATCTAAATACTATCAAGCCTCCTTGTTCAACAGGCCCAGCTGAGATACTCTCTGACATCTCATTATCAGTCCATCATGGAGAAACTCAAGATATATCAACAACAGCAAGTCATGAAAGAAGTGGTAATCATTCACCAATGACAATACATATCCAAACAAGAAAGTGAATGAAAATATATTTCTCTGATAAATAATACTGTTTGATATATACATAGTGTCCTGTACATGACAAAAATGGCTGATCTAGTATGTGCAGGAAAAATAAAGCTAGTCTATGGACCCATGGATAAGCGGGACAATAATGGCAACATGACATCTCTCTCTGAAGATGGAGGAGCTGCTGCAAGTGCAATACCCTCAGCCTCCATACGGGTCAAAACATCCACAGTCATCTGCAATGTGGCACTGTGATCATCAATGTATGCACTCATCTCGGTAACCAGACCATGAGTATAAGATCAAAGAGTAGTACTATTGGCAATATGAAAATCTCGGGAAGCTTTAGCCTCATCCCTCTCCGAAAAAGTCGCGTCTCTGAGGATCAAAGTCTACTCAATATCGACAAAAGCAGCGTTGCGAGAAGACTGAGCCTCGTCTCTCTCAATCAATGTCATATCCTGAGCGGGTCGAGCTGAATCCCTCTCAGCAAAAGCTATGTCTCTGCCAGACAAGGCAGTCAACATCAGGGCTCTAGCCTGATCTCTCTCAAAGGTCATCCTAGCTAAGGAGTTTGCCAAAGCTTGATATGTCCCTACAAGAATGATCGGTGGGTCACTAACTAATGCTGTTGTCAAACCCATGAACAACTCATCCTCAGTAGCAGACTCAGGATCCTCCATAGGCTCCTCCTCGTCTGAGTCCACTATCGGAGCCGACTGAATGAATGCAGCTAATGCGATATCTCCCTCCAACCATGCTGAGTGCTCTAGAGAACGATCCGGATGGCTACTAGAGAAATCAGCTTTCTCCTGTGAGTCCAACACTCATACACTCAGATCAAATCAGTAGATGACATAGACGAAGCTAACATCCTCTAATTAACAGCCCCCTCGAACGGATACAGGCTCTGAAACTGATCAAACTGGCCCATAACAGCCAGAGGATGATAAGTAGTCACTCCCCTCAATCCCACTAAGGGCAAATAGTCCATGCCAGATGCGTGGGTAATAAAGCTATAGGGAGAGACTAGCCCTGAGCAGGCCAGAATCGAGAATTGATACGCAATATCAGACAAAAATGCTAACCATGACTCCTCATCTGAGCACTCCGCGGGCTGGAAGGAGTAAGATATGGCTACCTCATGGGTGAAGCAATACCCCTGGGGTCAAAAAAACCCAATCGGTCGTAGATGAGACATGAGCCATACATACAATAAGACCGAACTGCCTTTAAAAAACCTCCCTGGGTGGGTACTGCAGTAGGTGGCTTCTCTCAACGTCTCAGCCAATATCATCGGTATGATGGTGCTACCCTGCCTAAGGGCCCTAACCAAAACTATCAATCCCACATCCAAATGGTCCAAGCGTAGTGGCATATAGACATAGGCTACGATGCACATCATCAAAACGTCTATCCTGGCCAAACGCCACGCCTCTACCGATACAATAAAATCCCCGAAATGTCGATCGTAACTGTCAAGCTCACCAAATCAATCGATCAAAAAGTCGATGGAGATCACACGTCCAGAGATGATCTCATCCATAACTACGCTCTGGCGAAGACCTGACATCCGTATAAATGGTCTCCTCATATCGCTAATAGCCGTACGAGCGCAGGGCACCTCTAAAGCTAAGCAGTAAACCGCTGGTACTTCTCAAGGGTCGGAGTCAGCTCATGATGCCCAAAGAGAAAGACCTATCTGTTGGGTATCCAACAGGATTGTAATATTCTAAACTTTGAACATGAATATTAATATAAACAGTAAATATAAATATGTTTAATATCTTGTGTGATGTGTATTTAACTTTATTGTTAGCACATAAGATATAACTATATACAGATATATGAAAAGTTTTATAGGTAAACCCTAATTTATAATTTTATTTAAATAAAGAATCCTAACCCTAATTGTTATAATAAATGGGAATTATAGCATAATACATTGATAATGTTAAAGCATATCATGTTTTTTCAATCAAAGTTTCTGCTCACAGCTGCTAAATCTTTTACCAAGGTAATAGATGGCTCTTTCCTTGCCTCTATCATCCTTCTGCCCCAGCATGCAGCCCATGGCGTTAGAATTTGACAGATATGTATATGAAAAGTGGAACTTTGTCCCTTGGAGGCACCAAAACAGGAGCTTCAATCAACTATTTCTTGATGGCGAGGAAGGCTTTTTGACATTCTTCATTCCATTTCTTTGAGGAATATTATCTTAATAACTTGAAAATGGGCTCACAAGTTATAGTGAGCTGGGAGATGAATCGGCTGATAAAGTTGATTCTTCCTAGAAATCCCCGTATTTCCTTTTCTGCCTGTGGTACAGGCATTTTAGTGATGGCATTGATCTTGGCGGGGTCTAGTTAAATACCTCAATTGCTCCCTAAGAAGCCCAACAATTTGTAAGATTTAACACCTAAAGCACACTTAGCAGGGTTTAGCTTCAAGTTGTACTTACAGAGTCGGTTGAATAGTTTTTTGAGATAGTCGGTGTGGTCATCCTCCTTTTTGGATTTGATGATGTTATCATCCGCATAAACCACTATTTCTCGGTCCATCATGTTATGGAATAGAGCCACCATGGCTCTCTGATATATAGCACTAGCATTGATAAGGCAAAAAGCTAGCCACCGATAAAAGAAAGTTCCCAAGGGAGTGATGAAGGTAGTTTTCTCCCTATCTTCCTTAGCAACCATGATTCGATGATATCTGGCAATACAATTCGCAAATGATTACATGTCAAATTGTGTCATGTTGTCTATTAAGATGTGGATGAAAGGTACCCGGAAGTCGTCTTTGAGACTAGCCTTGTTTAGGTCCCGGTAATCCACACAAACTAGTACCTTCCCTCTGGGTTTAGGCACAGGAACCACATTGGACAACCATTCAGGGTAAGTTGATACCATGATAATGCCCGCTTTGAATTGCTTAACAATTTCTTCTTTAACTTTCCGACTCCATTCAAGCTTCAGTTTTCTTAACTTCTTCTTGACTGGCTTAAATCCCTCTTCGATGGGCAGTCGATGTATAACAATATCAGTGGATAATTCGACCATATAATCGTGCGACCATGAAAACACATCCTTAAATTGGGTTAAAAGTTTAATCAGATCTTTTTTTTGGTTCGAGGTAAGGTCATTCCCTATCTGGATTTCTTTTGGGATTTCTGTGGTTCTGATATTGACAGTGGTGGTTTGTTTGAGGTTTGGTTTGGGTTTATCTTTAACCCATCCTTTGATCTCCTCAGGCACCTCATTGTCATATATCTCCTCTTGATCAATACCCATCAGGTCAAAGCCAAACTCTACATCAAAGTCGTAGTCACTGCCTAGATTTGGTAACTCATCAGCAAGGCTAAACAAACCC
This sequence comes from Panax stipuleanatus, assembly GCA_020205555.1. Lineage (NCBI taxonomy): Eukaryota > Viridiplantae > Streptophyta > Magnoliopsida > Apiales > Araliaceae > Panax > Panax stipuleanatus. The sequence continues at coordinate 28,728,529 of CM035115.1, read as the reverse complement.
AACTTTGGAGTCTTTTAAATAAAATTCTTTTGCTTAATATATGAAATTGTTTAACAATATAAAGCATTAGTGAAAAGCATAACAAAAGTAAACTGCTAGCAACAGACTACAAAAGTAAGCAGTTTGATAATATCTACACTTTAGGGCAGATATACTATTAATGAGTTGATTTTTTACCTACGAATCGATATCCGTTACAGCTTGATTCGTGCTATTTTTGAGTAGTTTTGTATCATTTTACTTTGTTTTTGAGTTATTGATTTTAGGGAGTAAACTGATCGAAATTAAGGCTAAAAGGCAACATTTCAGACTTCCTAGGAAAAGTGGATGCCCGCTGGGGCGGGTGTTACAAGGCAAATTTACCCGCTGGGGCGGGTGTGCAAAAACTCAGAATTCGAAGTGGCTACCCGTCGGGGCGGGTGCTTGAAGAACAAAACCCCCGCTAGGGCGGGGGTACGACATCAACTGTGGTAGTTTCCTTCTTCAGATGGGATTCTATAGATTTGAAGAGATTTACTTGGTGCGAGATTAAGAGGTTATTTAAGGCACGAAGGGAGGCTATAACACATACACTTAGATAGATTTTGAAGCCCTAATTCGTGACTTGGACTAGCAAGGAGATTTGAAACATTATTGATCGTGAAGAACGCAAGAAGCGTAGAGACGAGCGGTGATATAACTTAGAGTTTATTTTCTCTCTTCTTTAACATCTTGTATTCAGAATGATTTCTATTATGTGGATTATGGATTTTGATTCATCTATGATGAACTAACTTTCTATTTATGCCTATAACTGATCTTATTATGTAACGGAGGATTAAATAGCTTTTTATTCAGTTTATGAATATTATTTCCAGATTAATTGCTATGAGTTGTGCTTAATCTATATAATTGTTTGATCACCAGTTATCTGTTATCCCATATGAATTCGAGAGATGACATATGGGATTGGAACTAGCCATAGTGACATATGTTTGTGATTTCTGCTTAGTTGGGATTCATAATTCATGTATAGGATAGACATATCTATACATCATATGTAATCTGATAAGAACTTGATTTTAAACCTTATTCAATTATAATTCACATAGAGATATAGTGAGTTAGTTAATTAAGGTGTCTTGCTCAATTCTATCATCTGTGGGTTTAAGTGAGTATGGATGTAATTCATTGAGAGATGATTTTATCTGCTTTAGTGTTCTTGATTAATAATATGGAGTAGTTGATATAAACTGAATGAAAGTATATTATCTGAAGTAAAGTAATAAGTGAAGTTGTAGGCTTAATTCTCCAAAACTTGTTAAAAATCTCGAGTTAGTGTTAATTTGGTCTAAGTAGTAGTTATTAATAAAAATCATCTTTTAATCATTAGTTTGATAAAGCTGAAATAAAATAAAACTGGTACTTGTTTAATTAAATAGGAATTATTATCTCTGTGGGTTCGATACTTGATCTTATCATTATATTACTTGTTGACCACGTACACTTACCTGTAGCGCGTATAGAAAATACCCAAAGTGAACAGTCAAAGTGAACGGCCAACATCTCAAGAACTATTGGGGCGGAGACATCGATCGCCAGGCAACCGCGGTCGACCTATCTGAACCAAGTTGAAACAGGGAGTAGTCAGGCTGAACGACTTAAAATCAAGCGCTTAATGGGAGGCAACCCATCCTTACTTTCATTTTTCATAAATATATATTAAATAGTTGTAATAATGTATATTAATTAGTAAGAGTTCTTAATAATGCATGTTCTAACAGTCGTAATGATGTGCGGTGCAGGTTTGGGCCAAGTACAATATTACGCAAGTGAGACCACATTGGGAAAACAAAAAATCAATAAGGGTAGCCTAGTCCAGTCAACAGCCAGCAAAAAGATTAAAACATTTTAAGGTTTTAATAGTCCAATACCCGCCCACACGGGCACAGCAAGGCTAAATGGGCCCGCCCTCGGGATCTTCCCAGGCAACTCCCCTGCATAGTAGCCGCCCCGACAGGCTTCCCAGAGCAATTGGACCCGCCCCCGCGGGCTGTCCAGGCTAATGCTCCTCCATGGTACCCACCCCCGCAGGCTTCCTAGGCCAAAGGGACCCGCCCCTGCGGGCTGTTGCCAGTTTTGTTTTTAAAAAAAACTCTTTTAGTCACTTCATGTTGACAATTCAAAACCCAAGCAAACCCTTGGCTGCCGAGAACTACACCCAAACTCCATTGTGATCATCTTAAAAGCCTCAATCAAGTGGATTTTGTGAGAACCCGAATTTTCAAGAATTATCTATAATAAGAATTTAATAAATAAAATTCTTAAGACGTGTATTGGATTTGAATATATATATATATATATATATATATATATATATATATATATGTGTGTGTGTGTGTGTGTGTGTGTGTGTGTTATGAGGAATGAAGTATTGTGTTACATAGGGTAATATGAACTATGTAATATGTGATTTTGTGATTAATAAATATTAATATATATTTGTTATTTATCGTAGAGACAATTTAGTTGAGATAAAGAAGGTGGATAAAATTTTCTATGGATATTAAATAATTTATAGAATTATTTTATCATAGTAAGTTGGTGATATTAAATATGTTTAATTAATAATCACTTTTTTCTTGAATAATATATGTACTAGTAACTAGTATGATGTATTATAGGTTATTGTTAGTACTTAAGCTATCCATGGATGGATTTGGAGAGTGAAGTATGAGTTAGTTAAGGGAATTAACTAATAAGAATAAATATTGGTTAATTTAAGTTAGAAATTATATTATGGAATAATATACTATTAAAACCTAAATCAACTATGGTGATTTAGTAAAGGGGGATTAATTCACTTGAGTAAAGGGGTGAATTAATATAGGTGTTGAAAATGTAATTATAGTTAGTACTTTCTATATATTACTTAGATGGTAATATGTGAGAGAGTCTAATGTGCGAATAACATTAATAAATATTGATTAGAAAATTAATTAATATTTGAGATATGGTTAAATGTATAGATTTAAAGAAATTGTTTTGGAGACAATTTATTGAAAGCGAAGGGAAATAAATATTATATATTTTTAATAAAGGATATTAAAATAATTTCTAATATTGAATTATTTTAATAAAAAAAGGAAATGTTATTTTTAATAATAATATTACTTTATATGTCTTTTTATGAGGTAATAGGTATGATTAACTAATATAATAAATATATTAAAATATATTTGCTATATGTAAATAAATTGATGAAAATAATTTATTATAATAGAAAATAAACTTATTATCTATTTTCTATATATAATATATGTACATGTGCCATACATGTAATTATTTTAGTAGATATTATATTAAGAATAATATCTTGAGACAATAAGTAAATTATTTTCTAATAATGAATGTCTTTATTTGGAGAAAATATAATATTTTATGTTATGGTAAAAAATATAATTTCTAATGTATTTTCAAGAGAGTTAATTAATGAAAGAAAACTAAGTTATTTTAATATATTAAATAACTTAAGTTATTATTTTATCGTGGATATTATTATTTAAATAATTAATAGAGTAAATCTTAATTATTCTAAGCATAAAGGTTATATATATTATAAGTGTATAATTAATTGAGGTAGCTTAGCATTAAAATGCTTGAGTCACACAAATATTATATTAAAGGAATATTAAGTGTGGTAAAAGTGATAATAAGCCTAAGATTGAGCTTGTAAGAAATGCCTTGTGTGGCACGATAATAGATTCGATGATGAATTAACTAATACAAGGATGGAGGAATTATTAATTAAACAATTAATCTATATTAATTGTTAATTGTTAATTGTTATTATAATAGTATGTTGATTTATTATTATGGTCAGTGATATAATAATAAGAAAATTAGTTATAGATATAATCGGAATTGTATTTATTAAATTGATGAGGAAAGAGATAAATTGTCTTATAATATTAATTATTGTTATGGGCAATATACTATTATCAATAAATTATTTGATAATATGTTGATTAATGAGTAAATGATTTATAAATATAATAAGATTTATATTTATGAGATAATTAATCATATAAATATTAATTAATTGTTATGGAGATTTATAATTTCATTGATTGATGAAGAATGGATTAATTAATATTATTATTAATTAATTGATAAGATAAGTCATTAATTAATAATAATAAACGAGTAGATTATATTTGCTCAACTAGTTGATATGTGCAAAGGATGTGATAGTTTAAAAGTATAACATATAGTGATGACACATGTGTTATATAAAGTGTAGTGCAACACTTAAGTGTGACCATACAATTATATATAAACTATATTATATAACGCAATGTGACGCATTAATGTGGCTATATATGGTATATATAGACTATATAGTAAGATTAATTACATTATGTGAGTTACATAATAGTAAGCGTTTATGTGACAATAAGTGTATGGGTGAACATTGATGTATAATAATATCAATTACCATTGTTAATTGATAATGTAGGCAATAAGTTATTACAACTGTAATAATAACCGTTATGATAACTATTATGATAATGAGTAGTACCCAATTGTATTATACTCAGTGTTAACGAAAATGTACATGGGTTATATGTTGATAAATATGTAACCTACTTGATACATTGTAATTAGAAGTTTTAATGGTAATTCATTTATAACCTAAGTTATATGAAATAAAATGTGTATATATTATATAACCTAAGTGTTTATATATACTACACTTGCTAGTTGCTATTGCTGAGTTATAGTGGTTGTCCCTAAGTGAGAGTCACCTCTTCATTCTTCCTCACGTGAACTCTAAAAGCTAGCTACTCTACCACTATTTCTCTCAAACTCAGCAATAATCTAGCTAATGAGTGTAAGGGGGGTGGGATTCATGATTGAATTCACCAACTCTCAACCACTCCCTCTTATCCATTATACACTCTTGCAATCCTTTGATTTTATTTGGAAGATTTATGCATTGTCTGGTTATTCAAATGCCTATAAGAGTAAGCTCTTCTCCTCCCATTTTCAATTGCTGGGATATTATTAAGTGTTAGAGAGTAATCAAAGAGTGAGTTTGTATCAATAGTGAGAATCTAAAATTGAAGGAGGCTTGATACAACAGCTTAATACATTAGCAGAGGTACACTCATGTTGACCATTTTCTATAAAAATTCTAATATCTTAATTCTTGAATTAAGCATAGATTGTTTGATAACTTGATTGGAGTATGATTATTAGTTGCTATGCTAGCTTATAATCATGATAGAACTGTAATGTAGTATCTTATAATGATAATCATTGCGAAATTCTAAGTTTGGCTTGAGGTACTGCCGTTGCAGAAGGAACTCTAGCTGTGACGCCCCCAAATCCACGTTCCTTCGAAACCTCGGATTCGGTGCAGTCACGATACTATTATCGCCAAATTATTATATCTTTTAATCATTAGTAAAAGAATACAACTTTGTTTATTACAATTTAGAATATAAATTCTATTCATATCCAAGATCTCGTCTTTACATCATATTCGATATTACTAAAATACGGAATAATTTAAACTTTTCAATATCCTTTGAATAAAAATCTTTTTATTGATTCCATAACTTTGATACCGATTACAAATCTTGAATCAACTATATAATATGATTCCTTCTTATCTGAGTTATCGTATAAACATTTACAACTCAACTCGATATCCTCTATGTATTAATTAATACATTCTTACAATACAACAAGTATTAAACAGTGTAAGCAACTATCGAGTACATCATCTAGAATCTAAACATGGTCCAGACAATAATCTAAGTAATATTCTTCAATGCGATACTATCTATCTTTATCAATCAAGAAGCACGAAATCTTTACCGTGAATCCTTAACCTGCAAAAGTGGTTGTTTGCAAGAGTGAGCTCGACAGCTCAGCAATTCTAACAGTCCTCATGCATCATATAGCATATAACATCATACTCAGTTCATGCATTTATAAACAGTTTATATTTACTACGCGTGTTACTTTTCACATAACAAGTATATCATCAAAGATCAACTTTCAATCTCATTTATATCTCATATACAGTTCATATATAAGTTCACATTATCGCAACATAATATAATTCAACTAACAGTTATTGAATTCATATATCAAATAGGAACTGAAAGACTTGCCTGATTCGTAGTTTATCAACTACGACTTAACTGCTTATAGTTATCTGCACTTCGTGTAATCCTACACAGTTATATTAATCATAGAGATCACACTTATCAGTTATACACTTCCATACATTCTCAATATAATAATAAGTATTACATTGTTTTCTAGCTTGGTTCTTAGAACCTTGTTTCACTTTCATATCATACGCTTAGTATCGTTAGGTACGTATAGTGATATCTTAACCATACTCAATATCAATATTAACCACATAACTATTTAAGTGTTCGACACATATTGCAAACTCATAAATCTATAATCCATATTGCTCTTACGTTTCTCAAATCTTATCGAAACCATTACATTCAAACTTTCTAAGTTTCACCTTTCAAAATCCTTGTCATACTTAACTAGTCATGCAAGGCTACTATGTTCATCATGTATACATGTATATAAGGGCATTAACTCAAGTTTTAAAACCTAGCATGCTCATTATAAGTCAAAATCATATGGCATTCATGCCGGACTTTCATATACCTTAAGTAAATTAAGTTCATGCCTCAAGGGTAAACCACTAATGTCATATTACTACATAAAGAGGCTTAACAATATGTAGTAAGCATGCTCGTGCGTATACTACTCATGTACACTTTAATCACATAGTCTATGCTTTAGAAATTCATTTTCTATGAATAAGCGTGCATATGTAAAAATCCATGTATAAACAAATGATGTTCATGTCAATATGTCTATAGGCATAATGGACTCCTAATCTTCATGCTTGCATGCTTAGAACGTAACTCGCACGGTGTTTGATGATATTAGTCTTCAAACTCTAAATTTTTATTGAAAAGTACACGAAGTCCACAAAGGTCATTTAGTATAACCAAAGTGTCTTGAAATCATAACTCACTTTCTCTTGAACACTTAGCTAAACCACATAAATGTATTCAAACGGTCGGAAATTACAAGACCTAAATCTTGGTCAAGTTCACTTCAAAAAGTCCTTAAGTTTCACCTTTGAAATCACTTGAATTTATCAATCACGTATGCTAGTGTGTTCAACACCTTGAACATACATTTTATGTCAATAAAAACCATACGGTCATGCTCACAAAACTCAGAATATACAATGGAACATATATGCTCACGACAGGTTTACTTTAAAAATTCTAAGTTCATTTTGTAAACTTTAAATCCTTTCTTCAATTGAGTGTACTCACATAGTTATACTTGTTCACAATACGTTATTGCACTCTTGTATGTATTTTAATCATGTTCCTATACTTGCCTAATAACATGCCATAAGCTAGTACATAACAGAACCTGCAACAGAAAATGAAATTCTAAAATCTGGAACCGGCGCAGCTGCGCAGCTCCCCGGTTCAAAACTGGCGCAGCTGCGCAGGGCCTTGCCCAACTCAAGTCTGGTACCGGCGCAGCTGCGCCGCTGGCCAGTACAAAACTGGCGCAGCTGCGCAGTTGGTAGGCCAGAAACAGAGCAGACTGCATCGGCAGTACTGTAATCCCATTCACAAATTTCATACGAATTCCTTTCTAGACATGCTACATTATAGAGCTAACATGCATAGCAACTTATATAAGACTCAACAAGCATTTATCAAACAAATTATCAGTCAATACATGCTTACTTCAAGAATCAAGGATTTATAAATTTTCAGAAAATGAAGAGCATGAATGTAAAGGTTATACCTCTGCAATATGCTTTGCTGCTATATCAAGCCTACAATGCTGCTATACTAACTCACTCTCAATTCACTTACTATCAACTCTATGAAAATCTCAGCAATGAATTATAGAAGAATAGAAGCTTATTTATAGAAGAATGAGTATACAGTTAATGCCATAATCCATCAAATTGAACCAACGGGAGAATGAATTGCATGGTAGTTAAGAAGGAGTTGGTAGATGGTAGTTGAAATCAATGATGAAAACCACTCCCCATTGATCATTGCCATCTATTTTGCTGAGTTTGAGGATGTAGGGAATAGGATAGCTTGGAGTACATCACGTGTAGAGAATGAGACTCTCAATTAGGGACAAGGCTTAATAAACTCAGCATTGTATTCCTTTGGGCAATATACAAATGTATATTATATATATCAATGTATAATTGTACACTTAGGTTAAAAATGGGGTTACCATGTAATCCTAATAAATAAATACTACTATCATGTAGTAAATTTTAACTCACACATATAAAATCCATGTACAGTTCATCCCACCGGATATAATTCTATCGGGTATCATCACAGTGTATTGTCTCCTTTATTATTAAATTCAATAATTGTTTACCATATATTTATGATATATTATTTTATTGTATACTTAATATACACATTGTCACACCCACATTTCATGTACCTATTACAACTCAATAACTTTACTATATAGTTTATATTCATATATAGCATAGTCGCATTGCACTTTATACTTCGCATAACATATAGTTAACTATCATACGTTATACTTTAATATCGCATGGTTGCACATAGAAATTAATAAATTACTTATCTTATCAATTAATTAATAATAATATTAATTAATCCATTTCTCATTAATCCATAGAATTATAATTCCCATGCTAATTGATTAACACTTTATATGATTTATTATCACGTTAAATAAATATAAATCTTTTTATATTTATAAATCATTTACTCATTAATCATATTATCAAATAATTACTTGATAATAGTATATTGTTCATAACAATAATTAATATTAGAAGACAATTTATCTCATCACAAATCCGATTATACTTATAATCGATTTCCTTATTATTATACTAGCCATAATAATTTAACATACTATCATAATAACAATTAACAATTAATTTAGATTAATTGTTTAATTAATAATTCCTCCATCATTAAATTAGTCAATTCATTACTGAATCTATTATTGTGCCACACAAGGCATCTCTCACAAGCTCAATCTTAAGCTTATCGTTATTCTCATCACTTACTCATTTCTCACCACATTACTACTTATAACCTGTTCAATTAAATTAGAACTATTAAATTCAAGGTCCACATATAAATATTTTATAAATCGAATATTCAAATATTATATATAACCTTTACGGAAATATAATAACTCAAGCTATTAAAATGTTAAATTACTTCAATTAATTATACTTGTAATAAGTATAACCTTTACGCTTATAATAATTAATATATACTCTATTAATTATTCCAATAATAATATTAACGATCAAATAATAACTTAAGTTATTTAATATATTAAAAATAACTTAGTTTTCTTTCATTAATTAAACTCCCTTGAAAATACATTTAAAATTATGTATTAAGCCATATCATAAAATATTATGTTTTCTCCAAATAAGCACATTCGTTATTCGAAAATAATTTACTTATTGTCTCATGATATTATTCTTAATATAATATCAAATAACTATATGTATGACACATGTACATATATTATATATAGAAAATAGATAATAAATCGTTTCCATCAATTTAATTACATATAGCAAATACGTTTTAATATATTTACCATATTAATCAAACCCACCTCATACAAAAGGTAATATTATTATTCAAAAATAACATTCCCTCTTTTATTAAAATAATTCAACATTAGAAACTATTTTAATATCCTTTATTAGAAAAATCATATCTCTTTCTTTTCTATAAATTGTTCCCAAAACAATTTCTTCAAATATTCATTTAAAGATATAATGATTTCCATCTCCCTTTAATAACGTATATATATTTAACGTTATTCGCACATTAGACTTTCTCACATATTACCACTCTAAGTAATATATATAAAAAGTATCAACTATAATTACATATTCAACACACATATTAATTCACTCCTTTACTTAAGTAAATTAAACATTGTACTATATCATCATAGTTAATTAAGATTCAATACTGACATTATATTATTCCATAATATAACTCACAACTTATATTAACTAATATTTATTCTTATTAGTTAATTCCTTAACTAACTCATGCTTCACTATCCAAACCTATTCACGGATAGCTTAAGTGCTATTAATAACCTATATTATAAACATACTAGTTATTAATACACATACTCAAGAATATGGTGATTATACATTAAGGATATTTAATGTCACCAACTTACTATGATAAAATAATTCTATAAATTATTTAATATCGATAGGAATTTATCCACCTCCTTTATCTCAACTGGATCGTCTCTACGATAAGTAACAAATATATATTAATAATATATTTATAAATCACAAAAACACATATTACATAGTCCATATTATCCTATGTAATATAATACCACATACCTCATATCACATATATATATTATTATTCGAACCCATCTCACAGTTTAAGAATTTTATTTATTAAATCCTTATTTAATAATATCTAAAAATTCGGGTTCTTACACTAGCTCTGGCCGAGCCCCTGCGCAGCTGCGCCAGCCTTGTGCTGGGGCACAGCGCAGCTGCGCCAGGCTCTGGTCCTGGTTTTCAGTTCCTATTATGCATCTGATAATAATAATTTGTTAGTACCACCTTGGACAAGCATGGAAACTGATAATAACTCATAATATATATTCTTGATACTACATACGTAATTTTGACCATGTTAGTATGTGTTATGGAAAGAAACCTTATGGTTTTGAAATGGACCTAGACTAGTTAAAGTGAGCTTTCCATGAACATGTCATATGTGTATTCTGATTTTTGTGAACACAATTGTATGGCCTATAATGACATGAAATGCATGTTTAAAGTGTTGAACACACTAGCGTACATGTTTGAAAGATTCAAATATTTTCAAAGGAGAAACTTAAGAACTTTTTGAAGTGAACTTGACCAAGATTTATGTCTTTTAGATTCTGACCATTTGACTACGTGTATGTGATTTATATATGTGTTCTAATACATGAGAGTCATGGCTACGAGGTACTTTGCATATACTAAGTTACCTAAGTTGACTTAGTGTACTTTTCAAAGAAAGCTTATAATGTGAAAGCTAATATCATCAAGTACTAAGTGAACTGACGTTATGAACATGCAAGTATGTATATTAGGATTTCATTTTGCCAATAGACATGTTGACATAAGCATCATGTGATGAAACATGGATTTCACCTATGCACGCATATTCACAAAAATGAATTTCTAAAGCATAGACTATATGATTAAGTATATGTGTGCAGTATAAGCACGAGCATGCCTACTTAGTATTGTTTAGTCTCCTTATGTGGTAATATGACGTTAGTGGTTGACCCTTGAGGCATGAACTTGATTTACTTAAGGTATATGAAAGTCCGGCATGAATACCATATGATTTTGACTTGGAGTCTAATGAGCATGCTAGGTTTTAAAACTTGAGTTAATGCCCTTGTAAACATGTATACATGATGAACATAGTAGCCTTGCATGACTAGTTTAAGTATGACAAGGATTTTGAAGGTGAAACCTAGAAAGTTTGAATGTAATGGTTATATAAACCTTGAAAACTATAATTCCGTTAAGGTTTGAGAAACGTATGAATAATAAGGATCATATAAGTTTTAAATATATGTCGAACACCTTTAGTTAAGTGTGTGGTACATGTATATGAAAGGTGATAGTAAGTATGTATGGTTAAGGTATACATATACGTACATGGTTATTCTAAGAATACGATGAGAGAGTAAAACAAAGGTTCTAAGAACCAATATAGAAAACAATGTAATACTTATTATTATATTGAGAATGTATGAATGTATGACTGATGGATATGAATCCATGATTATATAACTGTGTAGGATTACACGAAGTGCAGATATCTTTAAGCAGTTAAGTCGTAGTTGTTAAACTACGAATCAGGCAAGTCTTTCAGTTCCTATTTGATTTATGAATTCAATAACTGTTAGTTGAATTATATTATGCTGTGATGATGTTAACTTATATATGAACTATATATGAGGTATGTATGAGATTGAAAGTTGATCTTTGATGATATGCTTGTTATGTGAGAAATAACATGCTTAGTAAATATAAATTGATTATAAATGCATGAACTGAGTATGATGTTATATGTTATGTGATGCATGAAAACTGTTAGAATTGCTGAGCTGTCGAGCTCACTCTTGCAAATAACCACTTTTGCAGGTTAATGACTCACGATAAGAGTAACGTGCTATGTGATAGAGTTCGAAGATTTCTGTTTATTTAGATATATGCTCTCGAACCATGTTTAGGTTCTAGGAGCTATACTTGATAGTTGTTTACAATGTTTTGTACTTGTCGTATCGTAAAGATGTATTAGTTAATACATAGAGAATATCGAATTGAGATGTAAACGTTTATACAATAATTCGGATATATTGAATTATATATAGTGATTCAAGGATTTGTAATGGATTCAAGTTATGGAATCAATAAAAGATTTTATTCAAGGAAGATTGAAAAAGTTTAAGTTTTTCCGTATTTTTATAATATCGAACATGATATAAGACAGAAATGGTAAATGACCAAGATTGTAACTTGTAAATGTTTGGAGTCATTATACGAGATATTGATAATGAAAAGAATTTATATTCAAAATTGTAAGTTTTATTCTTTAAGTTTTAAATAAAAGATGTAATAGTTCGACGATAGTAGTATCGTGACTGCACCGGATCCGAGGAAAGAGATAAACCCGGATTTGGGGGCGTCACATGTTGGTATCAAAGCTGTAGGTTATACACCTTAGGTAAGTGTACCTTAGATTATAACCTGAGAGAAAGAAAGATAAAGATTAAAATATATACGTGAAGATTCAAAGAAGAATCTCGAAGTATCTAGAGAATAAAAATCAGGAGTTACCTAACTCCGGTAATAAAAATGTTAAGACGATGTCTATAAGATGAATATGATAAAGATAATGAGAATGAACTCGAATGGATTTTAGTTGATAATGGGAAAGAACCCTAAGGTACACCGATGATCACAACATGATCAGATTAAGTTATGAAATAATAGATAGTCTGTAACGACTAAGTGTGTATAGCTTGATGCTATAAGAGAATGTACTATGATATGGTATGAGATGAACTCATTAGGAGTTGTATATGATGAACATAGAAAGTTCGTAACGAGCAAGCTAAGAGTAAAGTAGAGTTAAGTGTTGGATTTCCATTGAGGACTCATGTGATGACTTAGTTGTACAAACTTTTGTATGGGCAGAGGTTTTGTGCTTACGCTGAGTGCATCACATTGATAATCGTTAGAATGTTAGTGTCGCGCTATCATTATACATATGGTGAAAAGGTGATTCTTTTCTTATGTTTATTTTGATAGATAGAAATTTGTAAGATTAAATTAGATAATATTAATATTAGGTGCGAGTTCTTAAGACTCATGCCTATGACAAGTTTGTAACTCATAATCGTATGGTGGAACCCCTCAGCGAATGGATGACTTTGGTCTGACTAGGATAAGTTCCTAAACCCATATGATTGTGGTAAGTTCCTGAACTTTCATGGTGTGGTAAGTTGGTGAACTGTACTGAGAATAGATATATTATATATCAAGAATTAAGAGTTTTGGAAATGTGAGCATTGATGGTAATAAGAGATTGAAGTGATGGAGAAATTTGGATTTTTCTAAATCTTCTAGCTATGCTAGATTTTCAAAATTTATTGACTTCGTGCTAGTGTTTGCACTTCTGTTTTCTTGAGAAAACATTGGGTCAGATAACTGAACTAATGAGTTTAAAAACAACACCGTTATTCGTATGTCTAAGCTATTTGTTTCGGCTAAGACAAAAATGATTTGAAAATCTTTCAAAATGTATTTTGACCATGTGCATCATTTGATATGGTGTAGGATAGTAAATGATGGAGTCATCAATGCAATCGAACCTAGTGTCGGAAGTGATCGTAAGATCGTCAGCCCATTATGGTAAGATGTAATATGGCAAAGTCACAAAATGATAGAATCTTCAATGTACTATTAAGTGGGTGCGGCATTTTGACGTCATAAAATAATTTTTGGTTTTATTTCAAATTATGAAAAGTTGACTAAATTATTTCGATTGATGTCCGAATTATTGATAAGAGTCTAAGCTAATTGATTCGGCTAGGCGACTGTTGAAAAGTGATTATAGAATTCAAGCATTCTTGTGTATTTGTGCCAAACCAGATTGCTCTAGTGCGGATGTAGAAGTTGAGAAGCTGAGTTGAATAACCCTATAACGGGAACCTATTTTCAGAGACAGTGGTCACGAACATGACTCATATAGTTATTACAACACGCTACGTTGTGGCCCAACGTAGTAGTACAATAGGGTAGCCACTTAGTGTACGTGTGGAGGGTGTTTTCAGTCCTTGTGATTGATAAACACTTTAGTTTACAGTGTGGAGACTCGTGTTGAGACATTTGTAAATGTGAAAGAGTTCACGGTCTTATGTTACCCCTCAGCATAATCTGAAATCTGAGTTATTCATAATACTTCCCGATTATTGAAAAATCGTGGAAGATTCTTATTCTTCTGAAAGATAAATGTAGTAAGTAGAATATTCCTTAGAAAGGAGAAAATGGTAGAATGCGATTGAGAATGTTATAATAATAAAAACTTTCGAAAAAAGAATAAATAAAATTATTCAAGAGAATATGTAATATTCGGAATGGCACCGAGTAGAGGAGGTTTCGGTGATTCCGAGGACGGAATCCGTATAAGGGGGAGAGGATGTGAGAACCCAAATTTTCAAGAATTATCTATAATACGAATTTCATAAATAAAATTCTTAAGACATGTATTGGATTTGAATATATATATGTGTGTTATGAGGAAGGAAGTATTGTGTTACATAGGGTAATATGAACTATGTAATATGTGATTGTGTGATTAATAAATATATTATTAATATATATTTGTTATTTATCGTAGAGACAATTTAGTTGAGAAAAAGGAGGTGGATAAAATTTTCTATCGATATTAAATAATTTATAGAATAATTTTATCATAGTAAGTTGGTAGTTTTAAATATGTTTAATGAATAATCACCTTTTGCTTGAATAATATATGTACTATTGACTAGTATGATGTATTATAGGTTATTGTTAGTACTTAAGCTATCCATGGATGAATTTGGAGAGTGAAGTATAAGTTAGTTAAGGGAATTAACTAATAAAAAAAATATTGGTTAATTTAAGTTGAAAATTATATTATGAAATAATATAATATTAAAACTTAAATCAACTATGGTGATTTAGTAAATGGGGGTTAATTCACTTGAATAAAGGGGTGAATTAATATAGGTGTTGAAAATGTAATTATAGTTAGTACTTTCTATATATTACTTAGATGGTAATATGTGAGAGAGTCTAATGTGCGAATAACATTAATAAATATTGATTAAAAAATTAAATATTTAAGATATGGTTAAATGTATAGATTTAAAAAAATTATTTTGGAGACAACTTATTGAAAGGGAAGGGAAATAAATATTTTATATTTCTAATAAAGGATATTAAAATAATTTCTAATATTGAATTATTTTAATAAAAGAGGGAATGTTATTTTTAATAATAATACTACCTTATATGTCTTTGTATGAGGTAATAGGTATGATTAATTAATATGGTAAATATATTAAAATATATTTGCTATATGTAAATAAATTGATGGAAATAATTTATTATAATAGAAAATAAACTTATTATCTATTTTCTATATATAATATATGTACATGTGTCGTACATGTAATTATTTTAATAGATATTATATTAAGAATAATATCTTGAGACAATAAGTAAATTATTTTCTAATAATGAATGTCTTTATTTGGAGAAAACATAATATTTTATGTTATGATAAAATACATAATTTCTAATGTATTTTCAAGAGAATTAATTAATGAAAGAAAACTAAGTTATTTTAATGTATTAAATAACTTAAGTTATTATTTTATCGTGGATATTATTATTTAAATAATTAATAGAGTAAATCTTAATTATTCTAAGCATAAAGGTTATACATATTATAAATGTATAATTAATTGAGGTAGCTTAGCATTAAAATGCTTGAGTCACACAAACATTATATTAAAGGAATATTAAGTGTGGTAAAAGTGATTATAAGCCTAAGATTGAGCTTATGAGAAATGCCTTGTGTGGCACGATAATAGATTCGATGATGAATTAACTAATTCAAGGATGGAGAAATTATTAATTAAATAATTAATCTATATTAATTGTTAATTGTTATGATAATAGTATGTTGATTTATTATTATGGCCAGTGATAGTATAATAATAAGAAAATTGGTGATAGATATAATCGGAATTGTATTTATTAAATTGATGAGGAAAGAGATAAATTGTCTTATAATATTAATTATTGGTATGGGCAATATACTATTATCAAGTAATTATTTGATAATATGTTGATTAATGAGTAAATAATTTATAAATATAATAAGATTTATATTTATGTGATAATTAATCATATAAATGTTAATTAATTGTTATGGAGATTTATAATTTCATTGATTGATGAAGAATGGATTAATTAATATTATTATTGTGAGACCCCAAATTTTATAAATAAAGATTTAATTTTCTTTATATATTAATTAGAAATAGTATGGTATTGATTTGATAAATTAGATAAGTTATGGGTGAATTCTGCAAATTTTTTAAAGTTAGCAAGTGATAATAAAATATTCATTGTTGTGGGGGAATATTCGTTTGTTCGTGGAATATTCTTGTTGTCAGAAAATATTCGTACGACGGCGCAGACATTTGTAGGTCCGACAACGGAATAACTGTCGAATGAAGAAAACGACAAGAATGAGTTTTCTAAAAATAACGGCGTAGTTGTTACCGTTAGAACTGTTGAAATATCCGGTAGTTAAAATACAGTAATACGCGGTGTTGCACAGTAACACACGGTATTGCACAGTAATTCTAATTATTGATTCTTACGTAAGAAGTCACTACTCAATAATTGTTACAGTAATTACTGTTCAATATTTTATATTATTGATTCAATAATTGCTACAATTGCATAAATTTTATTGGTTCAATAATTGCTACGTTAGTATTTTATATCAATAATTGCTACGTTGATATTTTATATTATTGATTCAATAATTATCATTGCACAGTATTTTACATTATTAAATCAATAATTGTCACTCTTATTATTTGAATAATATTATTAAATAGCATTATTGACAATGTCTAAGGAAGTTATGTCTAGGAGGGGTTATTTAATTATACGCCAGTAAGAAGAAATTCTTATCGGAAGGCCTCCTCTTTTCTAGGAATGACCTAGTTGTCAATATTGTAGTTCTGTAATATTATTTGTGAATAATTAATTATTAATTTATATGATAAGGAAATATTTATTTTTGTGGATATAAATAAAGGAATTAGTGCTGATATATTTTTATCAGTAATTTGGTGTGAAAAATCATCCGTTTGTGGATTTCGGCTATTTTCGGTTGGGAATTTGGAAAAACTTCCTTCTACAAAGTTGTAGAGAATTAAATTTTCTATGGAAAGGACATAGAATTGTATTTTTCTAATAAAATGGCTATTTATTATGAATTATTGAAGTTTCAGAAATAAATATTTTTATTAAAAACATGGGTGGGCCCCACTTTTGTTTTTTTGTGGGAAAATGTTGATTTTTGGAGGCTTTGAAATTAGGTTTAACAGCCAGCAGCCTCCCTTATTTTCAAACCATGTGTGCAGCGTAAAAAATGTCAAAGGTGGCAGGCTAAGCTTTTTCTATAAATAGGGTGCTTAGTTAGAAATGAAAATCACACCAGAATCAGAAAATTTTCTCTCTATAATATCGAGCGTATTTCTTATGAGTATAAGGATAGTTTGAGTGTGGATTACGGTGAAAGTTTTCGTTCACATAATATCCGATATTTCAGTCAAAACTACTCTCCGATTAAGGTAAGGGATGTTATTTTTTTTTTCCGTAAATGATGTTATCTTCTCGATATCATTATACCAAAATATTGGCATGAATTTTATTATGAAATTCTTACTTTTTCCGTCAGGGTTACTATTCACGTATACGACATTATTCACGTATACTGCACTATTCACGAATACGGTACTACCCACGAGTACTATTCACGAAGTATGATTTTTCTTATGAAATTTTTATCTTTTTCATGTCGGGGTTACTATTCACGTATACGGCACTATTCACGTATACGGTACTATTCACAAATACAGTACTATTCACAGAAAAATTAATTTTCTTCTATTTGTCCAAGTTATATGTTAAGGCTCCTATCTTTGATTGAATCCAAGTTTTGAGCTCTATTCTTGAATTTTGCTCCACAAAGTATTATTATGAAATATTCTTGAACTTGGATAAACTAAATTACGAATCCCTAATCTTTGTCTTTTATCTCACTGTTATTTTTCATTATCCTCAGTCCTAAATGGTGATATAACTGAATATCTTTGGCCTATAGAGCAAAGATGAATGATTACCTGATGAATATCTTTGGCCCGTAGTGCAAAGATGAACAGGTGTTGAGATGAACATGACCAACTGATGATAAAAATTAATATCTTTGGCCCGTAGTGCAAAGATAAATATTTGATTCTAGATGTATATTGATTGATGTTACAGGGATAAAATATTGATGATGGACTTTTAAATCATAGAAGATAGTAGACTTCATTCTCTACTTAACTCTTCTAATGAATTGTTATTTCTGCTGCGAATATTGATCTAAAACTTGTTGTCCATAATATTTTATCTGAATTGTTGAAAACTAACGATAATTTATTTTTTTATTATCTTAGTCACAATATTCTTTACTGGGCTAGTTGAGCTCACCCTTTTCATCTATTGTCCTCTTCAGGGAATGAGAATGTTGCGGGGACTAGTCGGAGAACAGTGTGATGATCAGAGTTAGATCTGTAGAAGTCCTCACTATTTTTTTATAAAATAGTGTGATAATAATTGTAATGAATTTGAATATTTATATTTCGTATTATATACGATTTGCATTAAAATTCATAGTTGTATGATTGTATTTCTCACGACCTTTTGTTATAAAAGATTTGTATTTGGAATTTTGTACCATGTATTTGGCGACTCAGAATGGGTTCGTATTAAACCTATTTTGGGAGCGTCACAGTTATTAATTAATTGATAAGATAATCATTAATTAATAATAATAAACGAGTAGATTATATTTGCTGAACTAGTTGACATGTGCAAAGGATGTGATAATTTAAAAGTATAACATATAGTGATGACACATGTGTTATATAAAGTGTAGTGCAACACTTAAGTGTGACCATACAATTATATATAAATTATATTATATAACGCAATGTGATGCATTAATGTGGCTATATATGGTATATATCGACTATATAGTAAGATTAATTACATTATGTGAGTTACATAATAGTAATCATTTATGTGACAATAAGTGTATGGGTGAACATTGATGTATAATAATATCAATTACCATTGTTAATTGATAATGTAGACAATAAGTTATTATAACTGTAATAATAACCGTTATGATAACTATTATGATAATGAGTAGTACCCAATTGTATTATACTCAGTGTTAACGAAAATGTACATGGGTTATATGTCGATAAATATGTAACCTACGTGATACATTGTAATTAGAAGTTTCAATGGTAGTTCATTTATAACTTAAGTTATATGAAATAAAATGTGTATATATTATATAACCTAAGTGTTTATATATACTACACTTGCTAGTTGCTATTGCTGAGTTATAGTACTTGTCCCTAAGTGAGAGTCACCTCTTCATTCTTCCTCACGTGAACTCTAGAAGCTAGCTACTCTACCACTATTTCTCTCAAACTCAGCAATAATCTAGCTAATGAGTGTAAGGGGAGTGGGATTCATGATTGAATTCACCAACTCTCAACCACTCCCTCTTATCCATTATACACTCTTGCAATCCTTTAAATTTATTTGGAAGATTTATGCATTTTCTGGTTATTCAAATGCCTATAAGAGTAAGCTCTTCTCCTCCCATTTTCAATTGCTGGGATATTGTTAAGTGTTAGAGAGTAATCAGAGAGTGATTTTGTATCAATAGTGAGAATCTGAAATTGAAGGAGGCTTGATACAACAGCTTAATACATTAGTAGAGGTACACTCATGTTGACCATTTTCTGTAAAAATTCTAATATCTTAATTCTTGAATTAAGCATAGATTGTTTGATAACTTGATTGGAGTATGATTATTAGTTGCTATGCTAGCTTATAATCAAGATAGAACTGTAACGTAGTAGCTTAGAATGATAATCGTTGCGAAATTCTGAGTTTGGCTTGAGGTACTGTCGTTGCAGAAGGAACTCCAGCTCTGGCCGAGCCCCTGTGCAGCTGCGCCAGGCTCTGGTCCTGGTTTTCAGTTCCTGTTATGCATCTGATAATGATAATTTGTTAGTACGACCTTGCACAAGCATGGAAACTGATAATAACTGATAATATATATTCTTGATACTACATACGTAATTTTGATCATGTTGGTATGTGTTATGGAAAGAAACCTTATGGTTTTGAAATGGACCTAGACTAGTTAAAGTAAGCTTGCCATGAACATGTCATATGTGTATTCTGATTTTTGTGAACACAATCGTATGGCCTATAATTACATGAAATGCATGTTTAAAGTGTTGAACACGCTAGCGTACATATTTGAAAGATTCAAATGTTTTCAAAGGAGAAACTTAAGAACTTTTTGAAGTGAACTTGACCAAGATTTATGTCTTTTAGATTCTGACCATTTGACTACGTGTATGTGACTTATATATGTGTTCTAATACACGAGAGTCATGGCTACGAGGTACTTTGCATATACTAAGTTACCTAAGTTGACTTAGTGTACTTTTCAAAGAAAGCTTAGAATGTGAAAGCTAACATCATCAAGTACTAAGTGAACTTACGTTATGAACATACAAGCATGTATATTAGTATTTCATTTTGCCAATAGACATGTTGACATAAGCATCATGTGATGAAACATGGATTTCACCTATGCACGCATATTCACGAAAATGAATTTTTAAAGCATAGACTAAATGATTAAGTATATGTGTGCAGTATAAGCACGAGCATGCCTACTTAGTATTGTTTAGTCTCTTTATGTGGTAATATGACGTTAGTGGTTGACCCTTGAGGCATGAACTTGATTTACTTAAGGTATATGAAAGTCCGGCATGAATACCATATGATTTTGACTTGGAGTATAATGAGCATGCTAGGTTTTAAAACTTGAGTTAATGCCCTTGTAAACATGTATACATGATGAACATAGTAGCCTTGCATGACTAGTTTAAGTATGACAAGGATTTTGAAGGTGAAACCTAGAAAGTTTGAATGTAATGGTTATATAAACCTTGAAAACTATAATTTCGTTAATGTTTGAGAAACGTATGAATAATAAGGATCATATAAGTTTTAAATATATGTCGAACACCTTTAGTTAAGTGTGTTGTACATGTATATGAAAGGTGATAGTAAGTATGTATGGTTAAGGTATACATATACGTACATGGTTATTCTAAGAATACGATGAGAGAGTAAAACGAAGGTTCTAAGAACCCAACTGACCCAAAACCAAAACGTGCCTCATTTCTCCACCCCGAGCCTTTGATCAATTCTACTCATAAGAGAGAAATCCATACATTCTTCCCACAAAACCCCAAGCAAGTGCACGCAGCAAGAGGAGATCAGAGTCAATCTAGTGTTTCCCACTTAAGGTATTTGTGGGATTTCAGTCATTCATTTACCGTTTGATTTTGATATTTGGGTTGGTTTTATTATGTTGATTGGGGTGATTTCCACTGACGGAAATCAGGAAAGAGCACTGTCAAGCAAGGGCTGTCCAAATTGGATTTTCAAAACGCACACAAGGTGTTTGATAATTTTCCTAAGAGAGAAATTTGACTGATTTTACAATTAGTGGGTTTCATTGCGGATAAGAGAGCTATCTGAAAGAAAAAAATTATAAAAAGAAAAAAAATTGAAAAATGTGAAAAAAGAGAAAAAAAGAGAAACTCGTGAATAAACACCGTGACTAGTTTAGTTTCGTGGCCTTTAATACTCGAGTAAGTACACCCTAAGGGATGTCTTTACACCCAGCGCCCTAAAGCCATTTGGTTTGGGAGTCATTGGTCGAAAGCTCGCTACATGGGTATCACTGAAGAGCCTAAGGGAACTAGACATTGCACAGTCATGAGTAAAAGAGAGATACAGGAAAACGAGCAAAATGCCCCCGTAAATGAATAAAGATAGAAAATCTCCCATATTGACTTCCGACTTGGTTGACGTTGAGTCGAGTTCATTTTACCTTGTTTACGCAATTCCTTGAGTGAAAGTTGTATTTTCTTCCTAATACGCGTATTATGTGATATATTTGAATTGTAGTTGAGTACATTGTTATAGAGCACACACACACACTACTGAGGTGTTAATAGGTATTGGTTCATAGATTAGTTTTAATTGCGGATATGTTTCATGTTGGATTTGTTGTTTATATCTATTGTGAATTCTCTGAGGCGCTATTAGTTATCTTCGTATTACCTAATAGTTGCATTCATAAGCATTGTATTTATTTCCATATGCATTATTTTTCTTGAGGACAAGCAAAGTCTCAAGTTTGGGGGTATTTGATGAGTTGGTTTTTTACCTACGAATCGATATCCGTTACAGCTTGATTCGTGTTTATTTCGAGTAGTTTTGTATCATTTTACTTTGTTTTTGAATTGTTGATTTTAGGGAGCGAACTGATGGAAATTGAGGCTAAAAGGCAACATTTCGGACTTACTAGGAAAAGTGGATGCCCGCTAGGGCGGATGTCACAAGGCAAATTTACCTGCTGGGGCGGGTGTGCAAAAACTCAGACTTTGAAGTGGTTACCCGCTGAGGCTGGTGCTTGAAGAATAAAACCCCCGCTGGGTGGGGGTATAGCAGCAACTATGGCAGTTTCCTTCTTCAGATGGGATTCTGCAGATTTGAAGAGATTTACTTGGTGCGAGATTAGGAGGTTATTTAAGGCACGAAGGGAGGCTATAACACCTACTTTTAGACATATTTTGAAGCCCTCATTCGTGACTTGGACTAGCAAGGAGATTTGAAGCATCATTGGATCGCGAAGAACGCAAGAAGCGTAGAGACGAGCGGTAATATAACTTAGAGTTCATTTTTTCTCTTCTTTAACATCTTGTATTCAGAATAATTTTTATTATGTGGATTACTTTGATTCATTTATGATGAACTAACTTTCTATTTAAGAATATAACGGATCTTATTATGTAACGGAGGATTAAATAGCTTTTTATTCAGTGTATGAATATTATTTCCATATTATTTGCTATGAGTTGTGCTTAATTTATATAATTGTTTGATCATCAGTTATCTGTTATCCCATATAAATTCGAGAGATGACATATGGGATTGGGACTAGCCATAGTGACATATATTTGTGATTTCTGCTTAGTTGGGATTCATAATTCATGTATAGGATAGAGATATCAATGCATCATATGTAATTTGATAAGAACTTGATTTTAAACCTTATTCAATTGTAATTCACATAGAGATATAGTGACTTAGTTAATTAAGGTGTCTTGCTCAATTCTATCATCTGTGAGTTTGAGTGAGTATGGATGTAATTCATTGAGAGATGGTTATATCTGCTTTAGTGTTCTTGATTAATGATCTGGAGTAATTGATATAAACTGAAGGAAAGTATATTATCTGAAGTAAAGTAATAAGTGAAGTTATAGGCTTAATTCTCCAAAACTTGTTAAAAATCTTGAGTTAGTGTTAATTTGGTCTAAGTAGTAGTTATTTATAAAAATCATCTTTTAATCATTAGTTTGATAAAGCTGAAATAATATAAAGCTGGTACTTGTTTAATTAAATAGGAATTATTATCTATGTGGGTTCGGTACTTGATCTTATGATTATATTACTTGATTACCACATACACTTGCGTGTAGCGCGTATAGAAAATACCCAACAACTATCTCTGCCATTTTACCCTTTTTGAGTGATGCAAGGAGTGCTGCTCCAATTGTTCAGAGCCAGGTCATTGCTGACGGTAGTGATGAAGGGGTTGTTGTTGATGTTCTCCTCCTCGATGATGGCCAGAATTGAATCCATATTAAGGTCAGCATCTTTCCCTGAAACATCAGCATTAGCCCAATCTATAAAAGGGATTGTCGAACGATCTTCTGATTGGTTCTCTTTTTTACCACTCCTAGCCACACCTTCAGTATGTGCATGGTAGGTCACTTTGCAAATTGATTTTGAACTTCCTAAAGGAACTAATCATTCTGCATTTTCCATTCCTTAGCGGGAATTGGTACTTCTTCTTTAACTGCTTTGACCTTTGGCATCAGCAGTTCAGATAATCTGGCAGGAATCTTTTTCACAGGTTCTTTGAATCCTGATTCATTGAAATCTGGTAAGAGGATGGTAGATAGATGCACTGGCATATGTTTATGCGGATTCCTCTATTTTGATCCATAGACATAGCCTAATCCAGTCTTCATTATATGACCTGGTATCTAAATTGGCCTTTTGATTCCTTGTTGATTCTTCTCCAACCCACTACCTGACAAGAAACCCCAGGATATCATCTCTTAGCCGACAAACAATACTTCAGGAGAGATTTTTGGTTCAAAGGTTGGTGCCCCCGCAAGTCGATAGTGAGTGGTTCTTACTTCGAATGCTTTAAAACTGGCAGGCTCAGCTCCTTCATTGAGATTAATCAGAGGCATATCCCCATGCACCTGGACTTGATTATCTAGTTCGGCATTAATAGTTACCAGATTACCATTGATGATATATTTCATCTGTTGATGAAGGGTAGATGGAACTGCTCATGCCATATGAATCCATGGTCTTCCCAAAAGTAGATTGTATCCAGTAGTGATTTTTAACACCTGGAAGGATATGTGGAATGTATGTGGGCCAATCTCCACTGAAAGCTCTATTTCTCCAACCGTGTCTCGTCGTGATCCATCGAAGGCTCTTACGACGATATAATTGCTCCAAATTTGGTTTGGCTTTATTTTCATTCTTTCCAATGTATCATAAGGACAAATATTCAAGGAAGATCCTCCATCTATCATTACACCCCCGATCATATATCCTAAGGATATCACTGCTATATGTAATGATTTGCAATGCCCAGTTCCTTCTGTTGGTATGTTATCGTTAGTGAAAGATATCACATTGCTGTTAAAGATGTGATCTATCAAGTGATGGAGTTTTTATGTATCCACTGTCTTTGGTAAATGTGCTTTTTCCAGTAATTGCATCAGGATTTTACGATGTTCTTCTCAAGATAATATCAAATCCAAACAGAGACTTGTTGGGGTCCCTCCTTTAAACATTAAACCACTCTTACTTCATTATTACCCATCTTACTAAGGAATTCTTCGATCTTCTTCTCGAGCACTTTTCCCGTGGTTTTGATGATCGGTCTCAACACTTGTTGAGGTAAAAATAGTGGATTATCCTTTGATGGACTAGCAGTATAATCCGATGCTAATCCCTCATCCTCCCCATAATTCCATGGGACTCTTTTTAGACTGATTAAGGGATATTGGGGTCTGAATGGTATCATCAATGGTTCTGGTGCAGCTATCTATATAGGATTATTTCCTCTTTTCTCCCCTATTCCTTGAATTATTAGGGGCACTACTGATGAGTGGGATTTATACCCGCAAATCGGATACTTTATGGCTTAAATAGTTGCCTGATTTTTGTAGTTTTTATATAGTTTTATATGTTTATAGTATTACTATGCTTAACCGATGTATTGCAGGCTTTATAGGACTTTTCTAGCTTTTAGGGGACAAAACAGATAATTTACAAACACTGGCACCTAAGCGCCAATGTCTAGTCTTAATCTCGCGCCGCTGCGCCGCCCCCTGGTCCTTGCTGATGTTATCCTGGCGCTGCAGCGCCACAGTTCCTTTATGGACTCGCGCTGCAGCACGACCTCCTGTCTTTTGATTTTAACGTGGCGCCGCAGCGCCACTTATAAACCTATTGCCCGCGTTGCAGCGCAACCTCCGGTGCCCAGGCAGAAAAGGCTTGCTTTTGACCTAGCAAAAGAAGAAAATAGATATATATATATTAAGGGAGCGAGAAGAGGAAGAAAAAAAGAGAAGACTGGGATAGAATCGGTTAGCTTAGCTTAGGATAGATTAGATCTCTTTTGCACTTTCTCTCTCTAGTTATTAGGTAATGTTTGTAAATATAGATTAGGTAGATTAGAATAAAGTCTGGGATTTCCTTGGAGCAACAAGAGCAGTGAGCTATACGGATTGGAGAGCTTGAAAGGAGCGGAATGCTTGGAGACTGAAGAGCCTTGACAGAGTTTATTCTTATCCATTTATTTCCTCTAATTTTGTAATCCATAAATATTGTCCTTATTGCTACTTATATTTTGTTCAATAGCTATGAACTAAGTATTGGCTCTAAGGTTATAATGGAACCCTTTGTTAGTTAAATTGACTGTCTTATCTCTTTAGTTGGCACCATATGGTTTGGTTTAATATTTTCATGCTTAATGATTCTCGCTAAGACATTAGTGATGATTTTGGTAATCTATATGATATCGAAAGAAGGATTATAGATT
This sequence comes from Panax stipuleanatus, assembly GCA_020205555.1. Taxonomy (NCBI): domain Eukaryota; kingdom Viridiplantae; phylum Streptophyta; class Magnoliopsida; order Apiales; family Araliaceae; genus Panax; species Panax stipuleanatus. The sequence continues at coordinate 28,701,737 of CM035115.1, read as the reverse complement.
TACACCTAAATATATTGGCATGTGATTATGAGTATCGACTGCATAAGTTATGCGTAGAATAGACATATATCTGTGTGCCACGTGTGACCTAATTGAGAACTCATGCTTAAATCCTTGTTAGGTTAATTCGCATAGATATGTGTAGGATTATCACCTAGTTTGGACGTTCTTTTCTGTTCTATTCCCTATCTGGTGGATCTGGAGAAGATATGTTTGTACATACCTCGACAGAGGTGTATGAGCACCTGTGTGTTCTCGATCGACAAACTGTCGTGACCATTAAGACCAAAGAGAGAAGGGTAGGAAGTTTGATGAAGCATAGCACGCCAGGTGTTCGACGGAATGCCTGTGTGGGGTGAAGTTATAACCTTAGCTTGTAATTCCTTCGATTACCATTCGTTATCCGTTTACTTGCTTTAATAATTAGGTATAACTAGTTTAACCACACTCCTATTAGTTTACTGTTCGAATAAGACTTAAGCGATACAAAGTTGGTATTTGGTAAATATTAGTGATAGTTCTTCGTGGGTACGACACTTTCCTTATCACTGTATTACTTGTTAGACCGCGTATACTTCGAGTGTTTAGTGATCGGTTTTCCGACCAATAAGTTTTTGGCCCCGTTGCCGGGGAACTATTATTCTAATATTGTCCAATATTGATTTAAATCAACTTAGTCTTAATTTGAACGTGTATATATTTCTTTTATTTGTTTGATCTTCCTTTTTGTTTTTAAGTTTACAGGTTATGGACGAACAATGTTATCAATGGCCTTATGAGAGGACGACACAACCAAGCTCGGAAGAAGAACTCGAGCAATTGCGAGTTCAAATTGCAAATGTCTTGAGGTTTTATAATAATCTTGAATGTCAGTCCACTCAGACTGCCTACTGTCAGGACCGAGCTGACATTGAACCGATTTCCTATCATCCAAACTGTCAGGGCTATCCAAACTCTTGGGACTACAGTCAAGAGCAATATCATAATCTGAATTACTCCTATCCGAATCAATTTGAATATCCATCTCCTCCACATTATAAGATGACATTCCAACCCAATGAGAGCTTTTCGGTAGACTTAACAGACGAGAAAAGGCTTGAAGAGCTCCTCACCAACTTTATAGAAAGAAATGAGGTTCGAATGTCAAGCCAAGACGCCGCATTGCATAGCCTCGAAAATCAATTGGGACAACTCGTCAATGCCATCATAAATCTACTGCAGGGTAATCTACCGGTCATAACCGATCTCAACGATGAAGCAGTAGAACATTGCACGGTGGATACGCAAGGAGAAGGCGATGAGTCTCACAAAGTTGTTGAGGGAGATGTCAAGGTGCAAATTGTCCAACCGGCGGAGTCTGAAGTTGGAGAAAAAAGGATCAAGAGTGGTTGTATTGTCAAGACTAATCAACAATCGGAGACCACGCTCACGATTGTGGAAACCCTGGAGGGCCCTCTAGCGCACAAAGAACATTTTCAACTTGATGAAAAAGGCGAATTATTGGATAATTCCAGTGGTGAAAGATTCTTCGTGCCGATGGGTGATGAAAACGAGGATGATCAATCATCCATGTCCGCCACAAATTTAAAGGAATTGACAAATAGGCGGCATGAAATGGTCATTTTTGCTTATGAGCCGGATTGAGCGGCATCGGTATAGTCAAGCCGACGACTTTAAAAAAGCGCTTGGTGGGGAGGCAACCCCATCTCAGTATCAATTTTCTCTATTTTTCTTTACTTATGTCTAGTTTATATGGTGTCTTTTCTTTTTACCATGTAAACATCGTTGCCAATGCGTATGTTTTTGTGATTATAGGATGCAGGCAGTATGTTATTTAGTATGTTACTAGGGTATATCTTAGTTAGAATTTAGTATATAGCATGTTATTTATTTAGCATCATATCTGTGTAATATATGTTGTCTAATACAGGGTTTTTGAGCAGAAAAAACTCAGATACAAGGTTGGCGCCGCAGCGCTAGCATATACACTGAACTTCGCGCCGTAGCGCCATGCTATTAATTCAAATTTCCGACCTCGCGCCGCAGCGCCAAGGTGAGACCAAGCTACTGCCAAGTCGCGGCGCGGCGCCAATCAACGAAGTAATGCTCGCGCCGCAGCGTCGGTAGCGAGTTTTTATTTTTAAAAGCACAACTGAAGCCAGCAGTTGCCCATTACCTCCCATTTCTCTCGACAGTTCGGCAGCACAAAGAGAACCCAACTGACCCAAAACCAAAACGTGCCTCATTTCTCTACCCCGAGCCTTTGATCAATTCTACTCACAAGAGAGAAATCCATACATTCTTCCCACAAGACCCCAAGCCAGTGCACGCAGCAAGAGGAGATCATAGTCAATCTAGGGTTTCCCACTAAAGGTATTTGGGGGATTTCAGTCATTCATTTACCGTTTGATTTTGATATTTGGGTTGGTTTTATTCTGTTGATTGGGGTGATTTCCACTGACGAAAATCGGGAAAGAGCACTGTCAAGCAAGGGCTGTCCAAATTGGATTTTCAGAACGCACACAAGGTGTTTGATAATTTGCCTAAGAGAGAAATTTGATTGATTTTACAATTAGTGGGTTTCATTGGGAATGTGCTACCTATTTCTTTAAGGGTTGCTTCTACAGAGAGTGGCATTGCTTAGGTACTGTTTTTGTCCGCGCCAACTGACAATTTTGACATGGCATCAAAGAGGCAACGACTGAGCGTCGGCGGTTCCTCGTCCGCAGCACCAACGGCATGGGACAACACCAAATTTATTAACGAAGAGGCATGGAAACGTTACAAAAGCTCCTTTACTGCACGAAGTTTGATTCCCGAAAGGGGTTTGAGTCCTGACAAAATAAAGGATGGCGAGTTGTTAGCCATGATTGCGGGTCGCCAGTGGGTGCACTTCACAAAACCACCCAAATCGGCCATGGTTTCTGTGGTCAGAGAGTTCTATGCAAATTCCAGTCCTGAAGGTCCTGCTGTTGTTCAAGTTAGGGGGCGGTCAGTGGCGTTTGGAAGTCAAGCCATAAATGCATTATTCGCGACACCTGGTTTTGAGGGTAAGGACTATATGGAGCCAGGACTCCGCAGCTATGACCTCGAGGATATTGTTAGGGAAGCCCTCTTGTTTAGATTGATATATGTTTAGCAATGAGGGCATTGCTGACCTTAAGTTTGGGGGTGTTATGGTTTATTATCTATTTTATTTCTGTCTATTGCCATGATAGGTTGCTATTTTAGTACTTTGCTTATGTTTTTATCAGGATTGTAGTGCAGTCGTTTTGAACTGCGGTATTATGTTTTGGGTTTATTATGATGGATGCCATGAATAGTTTTTGGTTATTTATTAATGCTTTGATTATTATTAGCATGTTTGTGGTTTATAGCCATCTTTTTGGGGCTTGTACAGATTTAGATGCTTGTGCCATGTGAATGGCCTTATTCCCCTATTTTGAGCTGTTATTATGCAAGGGTGTTATAGTTTTCACTTATTTTTTATCGTGGCTAATGACAGCGCCATGTAATTATGTCTAGTTCTTAGAGTCGTGTCAAGCATGTATGAGTCGGGGGTTGTTCAATCGATAAGTTGAGACTGTTATTGATCCGTCCTTTTTAGCAAGCACCGACTAACTGTGTTAACTAGTTATTTTTCTAATTTAGTTCGCCTGTTTATGGCTTTGGGAGTATGTTCACTCTTACAAACTTTCATTGTTACAAGGTAATAAAAGACTTCGACGCATATACAGTTTTGGATCTTGGATTCTGGCATGTTGACAAATACAAAAAAAATTAAAAGAAAAGATGATTGAATATCGAAAGTCTTGCGGTGGGTCGAGATGGAGCGTGAAACGCGCTCGCCCATAAACGCAGGACCGATGTTGAGATGGAGCATAAAATGCACTCGCCAAATAATCCTCGAATTTCGTAAAGTCTAATTTGGCATATGTTGATTACGTGGCCTTTGCTACTCGAGTTATTAGATTCATAGGGGTGTTCCACACCTAGTGCCCTAAAGTCATCTGACTTGGGAGTCACTGATCAAAAGCTCATTAATGGGTAGCTCTAAACAGCCTAAGGTAATTAAGGACTGTCCGAGTCAGATTTTACTGTCTTCATGCTAAAGTCTTTTGATCCTTTTCTGCACTTGCGTCTTATTCTTAATGCTTGTTGAATGTTTAAGTTACGGAGTGTGCATATTGGTACTAACAATCGACTGTGCGAACTTATTTGAGCAATGATTAGTTAGGATGGTTGGTCTCCACACACACACATATAATGGATCGAATACAGTCTTATGCTTGAAACTGAATGAACTCTTACTAATATCTGTGCTTGCCCTGTTCTTTGGGAGTAGCTATGATCGAGCTTAGAAGCCATGATACTAGTATATAGTGATATTTTTATTTCGCGTGTGTTTTTCTATTGTGAGTTTGTGTTAGATAGTTTACTCGAGGACAAGCAAAGACTTAAGTTTGGGGGTATTTGATGAGTGGAATTTATACCCGCAAATCGGATACTTTATAGCTTAAATAGTTTCCTGATCATCGTAGTTTTTATATAGTTTTATATGTTTATAGTATTATTATGCTTAACCGATGTATTGTAGGCTTTACAGGACTTTTCTAGCTTTTAGGGGACAAAATGGACAATTTACATACACTGGCGCCGAAGCGCCAATGTCTAGTCTTAATCTCGCGCCGCGGCGCCGCCCCCTGGTCCTTGCTGATGTTATCCTGGCGCTGCAGCGCCATAGTTCCTTTATGGACTCGCGCTGCAGCACGACCTCCGGTCTTTTGATTTTAACGTGGCGCCGCAGCGCCACTTATAAACCTATTGCCCGCGTTGCAGCGCAACCTCCGGTGCCCAGGCAGAAAAGGTTTGCTTTTGACCTAGCAAAAGAAGAAAATAGATATATATATATTAAGGGAGCGAGAAGAGGAAGAAAAAAAGAGAAGACTGGGATAGAATCGGTTAGCTTAGCTTAGGATAGATTAGATCTCTTTTGCACTTTCTCTCTCTAGTTATTAGGTAATGTTTGTAAATATAGATTAGGCAGATTAGAATAAAGTCTGGGATTTCCTTGGAGCAACAAGAGCAGTGAGCTATACGGATTGGAGAGCTTGAAAGGAGCGGAATGCTTGGAGACTGAAGAGCCTTGACAGAGTTTATTCTTATCCATTTATTTCCTCTAATTTTGTAATCCATAAATATTGTCCTTATTGCTACTTATATTTTGTTCAATAGCTATGAACTAAGTATTGGCTCTAAGGTTATAATGGAACCCTTTGTTAGTTAAATTGACTGTCTTATCTCTTTGGTTGGCACCATACAGTTTGGTTTAATATATTCATGCTTAATGATTCTCGCTAAGACATTAGTGATGATTTTGGTAATCTATATGATATCGAAAGAAGGATTATAGATTTACACCTAAATATATTGGCATGTGATTATGAGTTTTGACTGCATAAGTTGTGCGTAGAATAGACATATATCTGTGTGCCACGTGTGACCTAATTGAGAACTTATGCTTAAATCCTTGTTAGGTTAATTCGCATAGACATGTGTAGGATTATCACCTAGTTTGGACGTTCTTTTCTGTTCTATTCCCTATCGGGTGGATCTGGAGAGGATATGTTTGTGCATACCTCGACAGAGGTGTACGAGCACCTGTGTGTTCTCGGTCGACAAACTGTCGTGACCATTAAGATCAAAGAGAGAAGGGTAGGAAGTTTGATGAAGCATAGCACGCCAGGTGTTCGACGGAATGCCTGTGTGGGGTGAAGTTATAACCTTAGCTTGTAATTCCTTCGATTACCATTCGTTATCCGTTTACTTGCTTTAATAATTAGTTATAACTAGTTTAACCACACTCCTATTAGTTTACTGTTCGAATAAGACTTAAGCGATACAAAGTTGGTATTTGGTAAATATTAGTGATAGTTCCTCGTGGGTACGACACTTTCCTTATCACTGTATTACTTGTTAGACCGCGTATACTTGCGCGTGTTTAGTGATCGGTTTTCTGACCAACAAGTTTTTGGCGTCGTTGCCGGGGAACTATTATTCTAATATTGTCCAATATTGATTTAAATCAATTTAGTCTTAATTTGAACGTGTATATATTTCTTTTATTTGTTTGATCTTCCTTTTTGTTTTTAAGTTTAAAGGTTATGGACGAACAATGTTATCAATGGCCTTATGAGAAGACGACACAACTAAGCTCGGAAGAAGGACTCGAGCAATTGCGAGTTCAAATTGCAAATGTCTTGAGGTTTTCTGATAATCTTGAGTGTCAGTCCACTCAGACTGCCTACTGTCAGGAACGAGCTGACATTGAACCGATTTCCTATCATCCAAACTGTCAGGGTTATCCAAACTCTGGGGACTACAGTCAAGAGCAATATCATGATCCGAATTACTCCTATCCGACTCAATTTGAATATCCATCTCCTCCGCATTATAAGGTGACATTCCAACCCAATGAGAGCTTTTCGGTAGACTTAACAGACGAGAAAAAGCTTGAAGAGCTCCTCACCAACTTTATAGAAAGAAATGAGGTACGAATGGCAAGCCAAGACGCCGCATTGCAAAGCCTCAAAAATCAATTGGGACAACTCGTCAATGCCATCATAAATCTACCGCAGGGCAATCTACCGGTCATAAACGATCTCAACGATGAAGCAGTAGAGCATTGCACGGTGGATACGCAAGGAGAAGGCGATGAGTCTCACAAAGTTGTTGAGGGAGATGTCAAGGTGCAAATTGTCCAACTGGCGGAGTCTGAAGTTGGAGAAAAGAGGATCAAGTGTGGTTGTATTGTCAAGACTAATCAACAATCGGAGACCACACTCACGATTGTGGAAACCCTGGAGGGCCCTCTAGCGCACAAAGAACATTTTCAACTTGATGAAAAAAGCGAATTATTGGATAATTCCAGTGGTGAAAGATTCTTCGTGCCGATGGGTGATGAAAACGAGGATGATCAATCATCCATGTCCGCCATAAATTTAAAGGAATTGACAAATAGGCAGCATGAAATGGTCATTTTTGCTTATGAGCGGGATTGAGCGGCATCGGTATAGTCAAGCCGACGACTTTAAAACAAGCGCTTGGTGGGGAGGCAACCCCATCTCAGTATCAATTTTCTCTGTTTTTCTTTACTTATGTCTAGTTTATATTATGTCTTTACTTTTTACCATGTAAACATCGTTGCCAATGCGTATGTTTTTGTGATTATAGGATGCAGGCAGCATGTTATTTAGTATGTTACTAGGGTATATCTTAGTTAGAATTTAGTATATAGCATGTTATTTATTTAGCATGATATATGTGTAATATATGTTGTCTAATACATGGTTTTTGCGCAAAAAAAACTCAGATACAAGGCTGGCGCCGCAGCTCCAGCATATACACTGAACTTCGCGCCGCAGCGCCATGCTATTAATTCAAATTTCCTACCTCGCGTCGCAGCGCCAAGGTGAGACCAAGCTACTGCCAAGTCGCGCCGCGACGCCAATCAACGAAGTAATGCTCGCTCCGCAGCGCCGATAGCGAGTTTTGGTTTTTAAAAGCACAACTGAAGCCAGCAGTTGCCCATTACCTCCTATTTCTCTCGACCGTTCGGCAGCACAAAGAGAACCCAACTGACCCAAAACCAAAACGTGCCTCATTTCTCCACCCCGAGCCTTTGATCAATTCTACTCATAAGAGAGAAATCCATACATTCTTCCCACAAAACCCCAAGCAAGTGCACGCAGCAAGAGGAGATCAGAGTCAATCTAGTGTTTCCCACTTAAGGTATTTGTGGGATTTCAGTCATTCATTTACCGTTTGATTTTGATATTTGGGTTGGTTTTATTATGTTGATTGGGGTGATTTCCACTGACGGAAATCAGGAAAGAGCACTGTCAAGCAAGGGCTGTCCAAATTGGATTTTCAAAACGCACACAAGGTGTTTGATAATTTTCCTAAGAGAGAAATTTGACTGATTTTACAATTAGTGGGTTTCATTGCGGATAAGAGAGCTATCTGAAAGAAAAAAATTATAAAAAGAAAAAAAATTGAAAAATGTGAAAAAAGAGAAAAAAAGAGAAACTCGTGAATAAACACCGTGACTAGTTTAGTTTCGTGGCCTTTAATACTCGAGTAAGTACACCCTAAGGGATGTCTTTACACCCAGCGCCCTAAAGCCATTTGGTTTGGGAGTCATTGGTCGAAAGCTCGCTACATGGGTATAACTGAAGAGCCTAAGGGAACTAGACATTGCACAGTCATGAGTAAAAGAAAGATACAGGAAAACGAGCAAAATGCCCCCGTAAATGAATAAAGATAGAAAATCTCCCATATTGACTTCCGACTTGGTTGACGTTGAGTCGAGTTCATTTTACCTTGTTTACGCAATTCCTTGAGTGAAAGTTGTATTTTCTTCCTAATACGCGTATTATGTGATATATTTGAACTGTAGTTGAGTACATTGTTATAGAGCACACACACACTACTGAGGTGTTAATAGGTATTGGTTCATAGATTGGTTTTAATTGCGGATATGTTTCATGTTGGATTTGTTGTTTATATCTGTTGTGAATTCTTTGAGGCGCTATTGGTTATCTTCGTATTACCTAATAGTTGCATTCATAAGCATTGTATTTATTTGTATATGCATTATTTTGCTTGAGGACAAGCAAAGTCTCAAGTTTGGGGGTATTTGATGAGTTGGTTTTTTACCTACGAATCGATATTCGTTACAGCTTGATTCGTGTTTATTTCGAGTAGTTTTGTATCATTTTACTTTGTTTTTGAATTGTTGATTTTAGGGAGCGAACTGATGGAAATTGAGGCTAAAAGGCAACATTTCGGACTTACTAGGAAAAGTGGATGCCCGCTGGGGCGGATGTCACAAGGCAAATTTACCTGCTGGGGCGGGTGTGCAAAAACTCAGACTTCAAAGTGGTTACCCGCTGAGGCGGGTGCTTGAAGAACAAAACCCCCGCTGGGGTGGGGGTATAGCAGCAACTATGGCAGTTTCCTTCTTTAGATGGGATTCTGCAGATTTGAAGAGATTTACTTGGTGCGAGATTAGGAGGTTATTTAAGGCACGAAGGGAGGCTATAACACCTACTTTTAGACATATTTTGAAGCCCTCATTCGTGACTTGGACTAGCAAGGAGATTTGAAGCATCATTGGATCGCGAAGAACGCAAGAAGCGTAGAGACGAGCGGTAATATAACTTAGAGTTCATTTTTTCTCTTCTTTAACATCTTGTATTCAGAATAATTTCTATTATGTGGATTATTTTGATTCATATATGATGAACTAACTTTCTATTTAAGAATATAACGGATCTTATTATGTAACGGAGGATTAAATAGCTTTTTATTCAGTGTATGAATATTATTTCCATATTATTTGCTATGAGTTGTGCTTAATTTATATAATTGTTTGATCATCAGTTATCTGTTATCCCATATAAATTCGAGAGATGACATATGGGATTGGGACTAGCCATAGTGACATATATTTGTGATTTCTGCTTAGTTGGGATTCATAATTCTTTTATAGGATAGAGATATCAATACATCATATGTAATCTGATAAGAACTTGATTTTAAACCTTATTCAATTGTAATTAACATAGAGATATAGTGACTTAGTTAATTAAGGTGTCTTGCTCAATTCTATCATCTGTGAGTTTGAGTGAGTATGGATGTAATTCATTGAGAGATGGTTATATCTGCTTTAGTGTTCTTGATTAATAATCTGGAGTAATTGATATAAACTGAAGGAAAGTATATTATCTGAAGTAAAGTAATAAGTGAAGTTATAGGCTTAATTCTCCAAAACTTGTTAAAAATCTTGAGTTAGTGTTAATTTGGTCTAAGTAGTAGTTATTTATAAAAATCATCTTTTAATCATTAGTTTGATAAAGCTGAAATAATATAAAACTGGTACTTGTTTGATTAAATAGGAATTATTATCTATGTGGGCTCGATACTTGATCTTATGATTATATTACTTGATTACCACATACACTTGCGTGTAGCGCGTATAGAAAATACCCAACAACTATCTCTGCCATTTTACCCTTTTTGAGTGATGCAAGGAGTGCTGCTCCAATTGTTCAGAGCCAGGTCATTGCTGACGGTAGTGATGAAGGGGTTGTTGTTGTTGTTCTCCTCCTCGATGATGGCCAGAATTGAATCCATATTAAGGTCAGCATCTTTCCCTGAAACATCAACATTAGCCCAATCTATAAAAGGGATTGTCGAACGATCTTCTGATTGGTTCTCTTTTTTACCACTCCTAGCCACACCTTCAGTATGTGCATGGTAGGTCACTTTGCAAATTAATTTTGAACTTCCTAAAGGAACTAATCATTTTGCATTTTCCATTCCTTAGCGGGAATTGGTACTTCTTCTTTGACTGCTTTGACCTTTGGCATCAGCAGGTCAGATAATCTGGCAGGAATCTTTTTCATAGGTTCTTTGAATCCTGATTTATTGAAATCTGGTAAGAGGATGGTAGATAGATGCACTGGCATATGTTTATGCGGATTCCTCTATTTTGATCCATAGACATAGCCTAATCCAGCCTTCATTATATGACCTGGTATCTAAATTGGCCTTTTGATTCCTTGTTGATTCTTCCCCAACCCACTACCTGACAAGAAACCCAAGGATATCATCTCTTAGCCGAAAAACAATACTTCGGGAGAGATTTTTGGTTCAAAGGCTGGTGCCCCCACAGGTCGATAGTGATTGGTTCTTACTTCGAATGCTTTAAAACTGGCAGGCTCAGCTCCTTCATTGAGATTGATCAGAGGCATATCCCCATGCACATGGACTGGATTATCTAGTTCGGCATTAATAGTTACCAGATTACCATGGATGATATATTTCATCTGTTGATGAAGGGTAGATGGAACTGCTCATGCCATATGAATCCATGGTCTTCCCAAGAGTAGATTGTATCCAGTAGTGATTTTTAACACCTGGAAGGATATGTGGAAGGTATGTGGGCCAATCTCCACTGAAAGCTCTATTTCTCCAACCGTGTCTCGTCGTGATCCATCGAAGGCTCTTACGACGATATGATTGCTCCGAATTTGGTTTGGCTTTATTTTCATTCTTTCCAATGTATCATAAGGGCAAATATTCAAGGAAGATCCTCCATCTATCATTACACCCCCGATCATATATCCTAAGGATATCACTGCTACATGTAATGATTTGCAATGCCCAGTTCCTTCTGTTGGTATGTTATCGTTAGTGAAAGATATCACATTGCTGTTAAAGATGTAATCTATCAAGTGATGGAATTTTTATGTATCCACCGTCTTTGGCAAATGTGCTTCTTCCAGTAATTGCATCAGGATTTTACGATGTTCTTCTCAAGATAATATCAAATCCAAACAGAGACTTGTCAGGGTCCCTCCTTTAAACATTAAACCACTCTTACTTCATTATTACCCATCTTACTAAGGAATTCTTCGATCTTCTTCTCGGGCACTTTTCCCGTGGTTTTGATGATCGGTCTCAACACTTGTTGAGGTAAAAATAGTGGATTATCCTTTGATGGACTAGCAGTATAATCCGATGCTAATCCCTCATCCTCCCCATAATTCCATGGGACTCTTTTTAGACTGATTAAGGGATATTGGGGTCTGAATGGTATCATCAATGGTTCTGGTGCAGCTATCTATATAGGATTATTTCCTCTTTTCTCCCCTATTCCTTGAATTATTAGGGGCACTACAGTTGCGTCTTTTCCACAGGAAATAACTGCTATAATTTCTTTCACACTCTGTGTCCCAGGAGGAAATAACACTTCTTCTTCAGGAAAGGTCTTATCCCGACTTACCATTTGTAGTTCACCGTTCTCAATTAAGTTCTGAATTAAGTGTCGAAGTGCCCAACATCCTTCTGTATCATAACCTAAAGTGTTGTAATGATATTGGCATATCTTATTAGCATTGAATCTCCTTGACCGGGGGTCCATTGGGGGAAACAGCTCTGTGATCTTTCCTTCGTTGATTAACATCTACAAAATTTCCTCCAAAGATAGGTTTAAAGGAGTAAACTTTCTTTTGGCTGCAAACTCTTTGTGAGCCTGGAATCTTACTTCCCTTACAACTTTATTTGCCTAGGTTTCATGCTCTTGGAATCAATAATGATCCTTCTTTGTAATTGGGAGGATTCTAGGAGGAGGAATATTTGTTTGCCTCTAGTTGATCTGGCTTATTAACTGTCGAGTTACTTGGTGTTGGTAGACCATTAATTTTGCCAATTGATCAATCTGCTCCTTGATAGACTTTATTTCTTGTTCATCAAAGAGTGTCCTTCAGAAAAACCCAACTTGACAGGGTTACTCTCATTTGTCTGTGAAGATTCTCCAATGTACTTGAGGTATTTGGAACCTTCTCTACTCCCTATATTGATCATATTTATCCCTTCCTTCTTTTGTTGACGTAAAGGATTGTCCTTAACATGTGGATGTTCTGGTGTTGTTGTAATACCCGAGAATTTTCATATATTATTAAATGAATATATTAATGGGAATGAGAATTTATTTGAAAATAAATGATTTTTGTGTTATGAGGAGAGTAACTCAATTATATTAAATTGAATATTTATGACAATTGAGAAAAATATAGAGTTTATAATAAACTCGATGAAATGCCTTGTGTGGCACCGTGATGGGAAATAATAATGATTATATTAGTTTAAGCAAACAATTAATCTATATTAATTGTTAATCGTAGAATATTAATTAATTGTCATCGTAGAATAATTGTTATAGATGATTAATTAATAATATGTGATTATTATTATTGCAAGAAATATAATAATAATAATTAGCAACGTGTCTATAATATAATAAGATTTATATTTATATACTGTGCGTGATAAATGAGCAATGGTTGTGGAAATTAATAATTTTATTATTAATCAATGAGGAATGGATTAATTAATATTATCGTTAATTAATCAATGAGATGAATAATTTATTTATTTGACATTATGAATAATAAAATTAATAAGTAAGTTATTAATATAATAAGATTATATTGTACAAGCATGCAATAATTAAATATAAAGTATATAGAATACAACTATATTATATAGTGTGGTGCAACATTTATGTGACTATACTATATATATGGACCATGTATTGGGATTTATTAAACTATGTAAGCTACATGATTAATACCTATGTGACAATATGTATGTAAGTATACATTAAATTAATACATCTTGAAAGTGTTGTAAACAAGGGTTGATTAATAGAATTTAATAATAAAGGAAATAATGTGATGTTATTATATCCGAGAAAATTATACCAGTGTGATAAAAATGTACCTAGATTATATGTGTACAAGTCACACTTACTACATTATGTGAATTATAGTGTGACATTTCAATTAAAGACATATGTATAAAATATATATATGTGTAGATAGCCTAAGTATTTAATACATATGTGTATAATGATTTAAGTGTAGTATGTTGCTAGAAGGCTGAGTTTGTTTTGCTGAGAGAGTCACTATCTCTTTCACGTGATATACTCAAGCTATCCTACTCCCCTATAACCTTAAAACTCAGCAAACCTTCATAGCAATCATACAATGGGGTGTGGGCATGAGGATGACCTTCAACAACTATCTACCAACTTCTTCTTATCTAGCATGCAATTCAAACATACGTTAGTTTATTTTGAGAGTTAGAAGCATGGACTGTGTTTTAATTTTTCAATAAATGAAGCGTCTCTCCTTCATATTTCATCTTGCTGAGATTTTGCTTGAGTTTGATAAGTTGAGAGCTAATATATATACATCAGTGTAGTATTCTGAGAAGTGGAGAATTCAAACTCCATTAACAGAGGTATAATCCCATTTCTGTATTCTTCATTCTTGATTTCTGTCAAAAATTTCTATCCTTGAAATTCACTGTCAAAGTAAGCTTCTGGATTATGGATGCCATTCATGCTAATTGAATTATAGGAAGCTGTGTAGTTGTTATATGGACTTGTATACATGTTGGGATTACAAAATAGCTTCCTTGTTTTTCATTTTCATTTTCTGTTTCTGTTGCTGTGATTTCTTAGATTCTTAATTATGTGGAATTAAAGTGTAATTGGGTTATAAAATGATTGTTTAAGTGTTACATGAACTAATGAGCATGTTAGTAAGCAATGTGGTGTGATTACAATTAAATTCGTAGTGTAATTTCTGTGTTGGGCTGGGTTTTTGCCATTTTCTGGAACTGTCTGCCGCTGGCTGGGAGCCGGCGCAGCTGCGCCAGTTGTACACTGGGCAGCTGCGCCAGCAGCCTGCAGCAGTTCCCTGCTTCCTGCTTAAGTGTGCTAAGTGTTAGGTTGTTTACATGGCTTAGCTGAGCATGCTAATGGGTCTAACATACTTATATCAGTATATGGAGATAGCGTAAACACGCTTTGGCTATGATTACATGCAAGGATTAGGAAACAACATATAGTGTTGAAGTAAACTTAAAGTTTCATGAACGAACGTTAACATATATGAAGCATGTTAATATTCTGACTTTCGAGACATGTTTGTATGACCTAGAAACACATGAAATAGGTATTGACTTGCATACATAAGCTTCGTGATGAAATGTGAGCATGCGAACTCCATCATTTAACATTTCTAACGAAAGCGTAGAGTTTGAAAACAAACTTTGATAAATTATATTCATGTTGATATTCTGACCGTACAAGCATGTTAATATGATTTAAGAATGCACGAAAGGTATGTTGACTTTCTTAGATATGTTTCATAGCATGACATGAGTATGTGGACTTCAATTGTGAACCTTGCTAAGTAAAAGTATAAGTTTGAAACGTAAAACTTGAACATGTTTTCAAAAAGATAGTTACATCACGTGAGTATCTAGATTCTAAGGGGTTATGATGGCATGTTCGGGTTTGATATGCCTCTAAACATGATTCGTATGTAGTAGACATAATGATAACATGAGTTTAAAGCATGCTCCCAAGTATTAAACAATACTAGTTATGAATAAATAATGTGAACACCATAAGCATGTGTATTAATAGATTATGTGACATCTATGTAAACATATAGCCAACTTATAAAGCATGATAACAACATGGTTTTTCTATCCCTTAATACCATGTAAAATGTAAGTTAAAATTGTGATAATGAACTCAAGAATGATTATATGCTACGATGTTACTTGAACCCGATTTTGACTGTTAACTTAGGGGAATGCCATAACTTGTTAAAATGAAATATATTCAGTATTGATTGTAGTCTTATGTGATATTAATAATATGTGAGTATGTTTGCTAATTATGATAGTCTCACATGATAGTAATGATGTATAAATATGATCAACTTGAGAAAAGAGGATAGTTAAGGATAGAAGTTATATTAATATAATACTATATAACTGTGTAGCTAGGTTAAAACTTAGCTTATGTGTTGATCGTATATTCGGAGATAAAATGTGAAGTTAAATTATATGACTAATGAATATCATATATATACGTAACTATATTACGATAGGAATTCGAAAGTGTTGGCTAGCTTTACGTGAGTAAACTACTCATAAGGCAAGTTTCCTAACTTATACTCTTTTACGGTGCAAGTATCCTAACCGACGCATTTACTTTAAGCAAGTTTTCTATCCTTGTGTATTGCGAACTAGTTTCTTTACTTAATCGTTTGAATTGAATTAGCATACTTGAACTCTAATTTTATTAAAGCTATTATTCATGTTGAACTTAGTATTGTTCTTGAATATTGTGAAAGTGTCTATGCCATTTGATTCGGCTAGACTTATATTATTGAAAAGCGACCTAAACTAATTGATTGGTGCGGGATCTTGTATTTGACTGAGAAGAACAACCTTCTTTGAAGGGAATATATAATTGTCGGAGAACCGACGTGCACACTTGAGTATAATTGATTGTTATGCATAACGATGGTGCTTTAGGCTAATCACCTGTTGTACCTATTTTTGTTGGATTTTCAGTTTATTATTGTTAATTCTAGTAGAAGTTCATAGTCCTTAGCGACTGCTCAGTATTCAGTTATCTTGAAATCTTGAATTGATTTGTTATTGAATCACATTGATATTATTCTGTCCTTAGCGACTATTATTGAAAAATGTTGATATTTTTGTTATCCTTGAACTATCAAACTTTGTTATACCCTTTCGAGAATTAAGAATTATATCACTTACCCTTATTGTATATTACTTGCTGGGCAATTTGTGCTCATTCTTGCTTTCCCAAAAATATTTCAGTTAAGGCAGAGCAAGGCGAACCTTCGGGCATTGATAAGGGCAAGGGCAAGGCTACCAACAAGCTTTTCTTTTTTATGTTTTAAATATTTTAATATTGTATTAAGATGATATAGTAAGACTAGATTTAATTATGTTTAAGCTTAAGTTAGATTATGTAATAAGTCGTTAATTGATATTATTATATAATCTATTAAGTACTGTAGGTTGCGAGACTTGGGGGAATAATTATAATAAATCATTGTAAATTATTCTAGAATAGATTTTCCGCTGTGATTGTGTGATATTTAGTTATTATTATTGTGATGTATTACCATGAGCACGATGAACTGAATTCGAGAGACCAAGTGGCGGTCACGAATTTGGGGGCGTCACAGGTTGGTATCAAAGCTGTAGTTATAAACCTTAGGAACGAGTGTCCTTAGACTATAACTTAGGCAAACTTAGAAGTTGGAAAGGAGATAAAACTCACATAGAGTTTTCCCTAGAGCAAGACTTAGCGTGTTATGAAATGTAACTTCATTCTATACAATGAACTTATGTTTTATTTAACATTCTAATGGAGTTGCTGTTTGTTTGTCTTGTGTTTGTGATTGTAGGATGACAGACACAGGTGCACCTAGTAGAGTGGCAGAGGAGGAGCCCAGGGATATACATGTAGTATACGAGGCACCCCTAGTGGCTACACCAGTGCAGGCTGTTGCACCATTCGAGTTTGACGACGAGGATGAGATTGAGATAGAGTCTGATCCAGAGGAGGAGCCGATGGAGGATGAGCCAGTAGAGGACTCTGATGAGGCTACTGTAGAGGAACAGATGCTAGGAGAGTATAAGGAGCGGATCCTAGAGTTAGACTGTAGGGTCCAGGAGCTGGAGGCAGAGGCCCAAGAGAGAGAGTCCGAGTTCCAGAAGCTGAGGGACGAAGTCCACCAGAGGAAGCTGGCTATGCAGGAGTTAGAGGTGGAAATCGCCTACCGTAAGGAGGCAGGGATCCAGATGGGGACTCTGTTTCTTAGGTCAGTGGCTAGGAATGTAGATTTGGCAAAGAAGCTAGAAGAGGTTGAGCAGAGGGAGCTGAGTGAGAAGACAGAGAAGGAAGCACTCCGCACTCAGTTGGAATTATAGGTGATGGATAGGACACACTTCGAGGAGAAGTGGGGGGCTGCCCATGAGAGAGCAGATGACCTGGAAGATGAGGTCAAATGTAAGAAGAGGAAAAAGAACAAGATGGGGTACATGTTCCGTTCAACATTTGAGAGAGTGCTTGATGGTGTGTACCATTACCCGGCAGAGCAGGGACAGACCCTACACACTATGAGCTGAGAGCTGGTTGCTTATATTGCGCAGATGGAGTACAAGAGCGCAGTAGAGCGCGGGATGATGTGATGAGATTCCCTTAGATAGTCTAGTGGTATTCTCTTTATGTATTGTATATACTAGGTTGTAATCCCAATCTTTTGTGTAAGATGTGGGATAGTGATGTGAACCCCGAGTTAGCTTTTGTTAGAAGGGTAGTTTAGTAGTAGGTTGGTATATTCCCCGTCTTTTGTGATATTAGGGGATATATGTGATAACATTTATAGCAGTATGCTAGGGAAATCATGTAATGAAATGATTTCAGAAATGTGTTACAAAAATTTTTTTCCTTTAGTATTAAAAGAAATACTTAAGTAATATACTTGAATAATAATAAAATGAAAACTTGTGATGCAGATAATGTCGCCCAGACGTAGATTGACTGCACCTGAGGAGTCAGTGAACAATGAGAGGGAACAAGTAGACCCGATCCAAAAACTGGTAGACTTGTTAGGAGAAGCCTTAAGGGGAAGGAACAATGAACCCGTTCGCCCGAACCCGCAGACTGTGCCAGTAACAACCTTTAAAGACTTCAAGAGTGTAGGACCCCCAGAGTTCGAGGGAACTACCGACCCAATCGTCGCACAAATGTGGATTAAGGAGATCGAAAAAGCTTTCACTATAGCTAGCGTAGGCGAAGATCAGAAGACGGTGTTTGCCACGTACATGATGAGGGGAGAAGCGAACTACTGGTGCGAGGCTAATCAATAAAGAGCTAGAGAAGGGATAATAGCTTGGGATAAGTTTAAGACGCTGTTCTTCGAGAATTATTTCCCAAAGAGTATGAAGAATAGGATGGAGGTGAAATTCCTAGAATTAAAACAAGGTGATATAACTGTGGCGCAGTACGCAGTTAAGTTTAATGAACTAGCGCGATTTGCGAAACACCAAGTTGGAGATGAAGAGAGGAAGGCTAGACGCTTCGAACAAGGGTTGAAGCAGTGGCTGTTCAATAAGGTATCAGTTCTTCAAATTGATTCCTTTGCAACATTACTGGAAAAGGCAATCATTGCAGAAGGTGGAAGTGAGGCCTTAAGTCTGTATAACAAGGAGAAGAAAGGAAAGAATACAGGAGGAGAGAATCGTATTGGAGGAAGCAGCAGTGGAGGAAGTAACTTGGGAAAGAGAAAGTGGGAGAACAACAACAATAACAAGAACAACAATAATCAATCAGGGAATTTTCGTGAAGGTTTCAAGAAGAGGGCTGAAGGATGCCCAAAGTGTGGGAAGAATCACCAGGGCGAGTGTTGGAAGGGACGTGGCACTTGCTACAACTGCGGACAGGAAGGGTACATCTCGCCCAACTGTCCGAAACCAAAGAAGATCCAAGGGTGTTTTATTTGCGGCTCAACTGAGCACCGTATTAAGGATTGCCCAAAGAAGGGAAGTGGCGGGGGTAGCAATCAGTAAGGAGGCAACAAGCTGATGATCAGCGGGCCGGCACAATCCAACCGCCCAACCGCCAGAACCTTTAACATGACCGTCCAGGACGCCGTGGCTGCAAAGGACGTGGTGTCAGGTATAATCCTAATCAAT
The DNA here is from genome assembly GCA_020205555.1 of Panax stipuleanatus. Lineage (NCBI taxonomy): Eukaryota > Viridiplantae > Streptophyta > Magnoliopsida > Apiales > Araliaceae > Panax > Panax stipuleanatus. The sequence goes on along the minus strand of CM035115.1, from coordinate 28,682,567 downwards.
GATATAAATGCTTATGTATTATTTGATTCGGGTGCCACCTGTTCTTTTACATCTGAAGAATTTGCTAGTAAACTTAGTACACCCCGAGAACGATTAGAAAATCCTTTAATCATAGAAGTTGCTAATAAGGAAGTAATCTCTGTAGAATACGTTTATCGAGATTGTCGCGCAAACATTAGAGAACATGAAATGAGCGTAGACTTGATTCCTATTAGATTGGGAGAGTTTGACGTAATATTGGGAATGGATTGGTTTTATAACCATGCTGCGATAATTGACTGTCAGAACAAGTGTGTGAACCTTCAGACTCCGAATAAGTCTAAGGTAGTGTTTTATGGTAGCTCATCGCTTAAGCAATCGTGTTGCGTTACGATGATGCAGGCCAAGAAATTGTTAAAGAAAGGATGTGTAGGTTATTTAGCTTACATCTTTGATACTCGGAAAAAGGGAGTAGAAATTAAGGATATATCCGTAGTTAATGAATTTCAAGATGTGTTTCCGAACGATCTGCCTGGTCTTCAGTCAGACAGAGAAATCGAATTCGTAATAGCTTAGCACCAGGAACGGCACCGGTTTCGAAAGCTCCATATTGTATGGCGCCAGTAGAAATGAAGGAATTGATGAAACAATTGCAAGAATTATTGGATAAGGGTTACATTCGACCGAGTGTTTCTCCTTGGGAAGCACCAGTACTATTCGTTAAGAAGAAGGACGGATCGATGAGGCTCTGTATCGATTATCGAGAATTGAACAGAGTAACGATCAAGAACCGATATCCGCTACCAAGGATAGAAGACCTGTTTGATCAACTGAAGGGAGCAAAGTGTCTCTCAAAAATCGACCTACGAACAGGATATCATCAACTGAAAGTGAGGGATGAGGACATACCAAAGACTGCATTTTGAACCCGTTATGGACACTATGAATTTTTGGTAATGTCATTCGGATTTACTAAGGCTCCGGCAGCATTTATGGACTTGATGAACCGAGTTTTCAAGCCATACTTGAATAAATTTGTAGTTGTTTTTATCGACGACATTTTGATCTACTCGAAGACAGAGGAAGAACACGCCGAACATCTGAAGATTGTTTTGGAAGAACTAAGGAAGGAGAAGATGTATGCGAAATTTTCAAAGTGCGAATTTTGGATGGAGAAGGTTCAATTCTTAGGCCACGTGGTGGATAAGAATGGAATCGCTGTAGACCTTGCGAAGGTAGAAGCAGTAAGTAATTGGGAACAACCGAGAACACCGACGGAGGTGAGAAGCTTTTTAGGGTTAGCTGGGTACTATCGAAGATTCATCCAAGATTTTTCTAAGATAGCAACCCCGTTGACCAATTTGACTAGAAAGACGGTAAAATTTGTATGGACCGACAAACGCAAAGAAAGTTTTCAGGAACTGAAAAGGAGATTGAGCGAAGCACCTGTGTTATCATTACCAGATGATGCGGGAAATTTTGTGGTGTATAGTAATGCATCGCACAAGGGACTTGGTTGTGTGCTTATGTAGCACGGCAAAGTCATTGCGTATGCATTACAACAATTAAAGGATTACGAAAAGCGATACCCTACTCATGACTTAGAGTTAGCGGCTATCGTTTTTGCGTTAAAGATATGGAGGCATTATTTGTACGGAGAGAAATGTGAGATATACACGGACCACAAGAGTCTGAAATATATCTTCACACAGAAGGAGTTGAATATGCGTCAGAGGAGGTGGTTAGAATTGATCAAGGATTATGATTGCGATATTCTTTATCACCCGGGAAAGGTAAACGTGGTTGCCGACGCTCTGAGCAGAAAAGGAAGGGAAAAGTTGTTTAATTTAACGACTCAGGAAGAATTGATAAGAGAAATGGAGAAATTGGAGATAGAAGTAAGAGGACCAGAAAAGTTTGGTGAGAAGTTAATTGTAATGGAAGCTTGTCCGACGTTGTTGGATAGAGTGAAGGAAGCACAAGAAAAGGATGAAGAGTGTGAGAAAATCCGAAAGAGGATCACAGAAAATGAGGAAGAGAAATTTCAAATGGATAAAGACGGTATCTTAAGATTAGAAGGAAGAGTGTGGGTACTAGCAGTAACCGAGTTGAGGGAAGAGATTTTACACGAGGCACACAATACGATATATTTCGTTCATCTGAGAGGCACGAAGATGTACTGAGATCTAAAGCAACATTTTTGGTGGCCCAATTTAAAACGGGAAGTCGCAGAGTGCGTCGGTAGATGTTTGACTTGCCAACGCGTTAAAGCAGAGCATCAACAGCCGAGTGGGTTACTACAATCGTTGGAAATACCAGAGTGGAAATGGGAGCATATTACGATGGACTTCGTGGTAGGACTTCCACTTACACAGAAAGGTTATGATGCTATTTGGGTTATCGTGGATCGACTAACGAAGACCACACATTTTCTACCGATCAAGATCTGTTACAGTTTGAATCAGTTAGCGAGCCTATACGTAAAGGAGATTGTTGCACGACATGGAGTGCCAGTATCTATTGTCTCTGATCGAGATCCGCACTTCACGTCCAATTTTTGGAAATGTTTGCAAGAAAGAATGGGAACACAGTTGAGGTTGAGTACGGCTTACCATCCTCAGACAGACGGACAGAGTGAGCGAACAATACAAACGCTGGAGGACATGCTTAGAACTTGCGTGATGGATTTCAATGGAAATTGGGACGACCACCTACCCTTCGTAGAATTCGCATACAATAATAGTTACCATGCGAGTATCGGCATGCCACCGTACAAAGCTCTTTACGGAAGAAAGTGCAGAACGCCATTATGTTGGGACGAAATTGGAGAACGACGAATACTCGGACCAGAATTAGTTCAACAAACCGCAGACGTGGTGACAGTAATAAGAGCCAGACTAGTAGCAGCTCAAGATCGCCAAAAGAAATACGCAGATTTGCATCGACAGGACCGAGACTTTAAAGTCGGCAGTTTTGTTTTCTTGAAAGTATCTCCATGGAAGGGAAAAATCCGTTTCGGTAAGAAAGGAAAATTGAGTCCAAGATTCATAGGACCGTTCGAGATACTGAAGCGAGTGGGTGAAGTGGCATACAAAGTTGCGTTACCACCCGAGTTGGAGAACATCCACAACATGTTCTACATTTCTGTGTTGCGATCGTACAAGGCTGACTACAAGCACGTGATTTCTTACGAGCCCATTCAAGTGGAGAAGAACTTGGCGTATGAAGAAATTCTTGTCCAGATATTAGATAGGAAAGAACAAACTTTGAGAAATAAAATTATATCTTCTGTAAAAATACTTTGGCGTAACCGCGATGTCGAGGAGGCTACGTGGGAATTAGAAGATAGGATGATGAAGGATTATCCCTAGTTATTTGTGTAACCTTGTAGCAATTCCGGGATGAAATTTTTATAAGGGGGGAGGATGTAATACCCGAGAATTTTCATATATTATTAAATGACTATATTAATGGGAATGAGAATTTATTTGCAAATAAATGATTTTTGTGTTATGAGGAGAGTAACTCAATTATATTAAATTGAATATTTATGACAATTGAGAAAAATATGGAGTTTATAATAAACTCGATGAAATGCCTTGTGTAACGCCCCCAAAATAGATCCAATCCACCCAACCCATTCTGGGTCGCCACGAAATACACTCAACAAAAATTTCAAATACAAATCTTCAAATTCTATCTTTTAAAATATCGTACAAAATACGATCACAATTAAACTGTGAGTTTCAATACAAATACCTTGCCCATACTTCAAATCAATGATACATTACAGAAAGGTACAGTCAGTAACTGTTTTAGGAATTAAAATCTTTGGAAAATGCTCAAGGAAACCTTCGTACATGGGAGGCCATGCATCTAAGTTATAATAGATATCATATGACTTGAGAATTATCCTTGGTTGACCCAATAGACCCCAAAGAAAAATGAGAAGATTACTATCATGTTCTTTCCAATGGTGGGTCTTCTCTTGCCATATAATTATCTCCATTGTCTCCAATTGAGAATTATATTTCAACCAAACTCCAATATTATATAGGTAGTGCTCATAGATATAATCAGCAAGTGGATGTGCACAACCATGTCTTATGATAACCCGAAGTTGTAGGTGATTAGACATCTTGTATGATAGTGGCAAAACACCCTTCCAAAGTTGGGTTCACCTCAGCCTATTTGGTTCACCAAAATCAACTGTTAAAATGACGTATAAAATATGACACACACATTTTAAATTCTCAATATAATTCTTCTCATACTGTTTTATGGAAAACCTTAACAGCTAAAGACCATCGTTCTATTCCCCTGTTATCCCTGCTCGACCCTGTTATACTCTTATTACCTGAAAGGAATTGTGAAGCAAAAGGGTGAGCACAAATAGCCCAGTAAAGAATATCATGAGTAAAGATAATTATATTATCAATAGTTTTCATCAGTAATAAATCAGAGATGTAAACATATGGTAAAACTTTTCAACCATAGTTGCAGCGGAACGAGCAATCCATTAGAAGAATCAAATAGACTATAATGTCTATTATCTTCTCCATGTTAAAAGTCCACCAATAATATTTTATCCCTGTAACATCAATCAACAATTCCTGTCCACAATCATGTAAGTTCATGATCATAATTATCTTGATGAATTCCTCTCCGCACTCAGGACGAAGATAATTCTCATCACCTGTCTTTACCTGAAACACCAAAGATCATGGTTATACCAAATCACAGCTCCTGTTCATAATCATGCTAATCAATTCATCTTTGCATTACAAGCCAAAGATATTCAACAATTAATCATTCATCTTTGCATTACAGGCCAAAGATATTCACAAATCAACCGCTCATCTTTGCACTACAGGCCAAAGATATTCATCAATAGTTCATCTTTGCACTACGGGCCAAAAATATTCAACAACAGGTCATCTTTGCACTACATGCCAAAGATATTCGTATCTCAAAAAATATCTAATCATTCCAGAATTTATATAAACAATAATTATAACCATGTTGATCAATTCACCGTTGCCTTTAAGCTAAATATATTCAATTGTAAATTCAATGGTCATGAACATACTAGTCAACAAATTCATCTTTGCACTACTGGCCAAAGAGAATCTATAGTCATGAGCATACTAATAATCTACCCATCTTTACAATTGAGTCAAATAGAAATTTCATCTCCAGGATTATAAAAATGTTATATATGATAATAAAAACAACATGATCAAAATATCGATCTCCAAGTTCAAAAATACTCCATAATAATACTTTGTGGAGCAAAATTCAAGAATAAAGATAAAAACTTAGATCCAATCAAAGATAGGAACCTTAACAAGCAACCAACTTGGACATATAGAAGAAAATTTAATTTTTTTCGTGAATAGTGCCTTTTACATGAATAGTAACCCCGACGGAAAAAGTAAGAATTTCATAATAAAATCCATGCCAATATTTTGGTATAATGATATTGAAAAGAATAACATCATTCACGAAAGAAAATAACATCTCTTACCTCAAAAGAATAGTACTTCTGACTGGAATATCGGATATAATACCGAAGGGAACTTGCACTGAATACTAACACTCAAAGTATCTAAATACTCACAAAAATACGCTCGATATTATAGAGAGAGAAAAATTCTGATTCTGGTGTGATTTTCAATTCTAACCTAAGCACCCTATTTATAGGAAAAGCTTAGGATGCCAAAGTAGACTAAATTAATAAAATAATAATTTTTTAGAAAATTTTCCAGCTGCCTCCCCAAGAAAGCCATCAGCATTCCACACCAACCAAAAGTGGGGCCCATCATTTTATAAAAAAAATATTTATTTTCCGAAACTTCAATAATTCATAATAAATAGCCCTTTTGTCAGAAAAATATAAATTCTATGTCCTTTTCATAGGAAATTTAATTTTTTACAACTTTGTAGAAGGAAGTTTTTCCAAATTTCAAACATAAATTATTCGAAATCCATAAACGGATGATTTTCCACACAAAAATACTGATAAAAATACATCAGCACTAATTCCTTCTTTTATATCCACAAAATAAATATTTTCTTATCATATAAATCAATAATTAATTATTCACAAATAATATTACAGAACTACAATATTGACAACCAGGTCGTTCCTAGGAAAGAGGGGGCCTTCTGATAAAGACTTCTCCTTACTGGCGCGCAATTAAATAACCCCTCCTAGACAGAACTTTCTTAGACATTGTCAATAATGTTATCTAATAATATTATTCAAATAATATGAATTATTGAGTTGATAATGTGAAATACTGTGCAGTGACAATTATTGAATCAATAATACAAAATATCAACTGTAGCAATTATTGAATTAATCATATAAAATAGCAACGTAGCAATTATAAATATAAAATATCAACATAGAAATTATTGAGTCAATAATATAAAATATTGAACAGTAATTACTGTAACAATAATTGAGTAAGTGCCTTCTCACGTAAGAATCAATAATTCAAAATACTGTGCAATACCGTGTGCTACTGTGCAACACCGCGTATTACTGTATTTTAACCACCGAGTATTTCAACAGTACTAACGGTAACAACTACGCCGTTATTTTATAAAAAGATTATTTCTGTCGCTTTCTATATCCGACAGTTATTCCGTTGTGGGGTCCACAAATAGCTGCGCCATCGTACGAATATTCCCCGACAACAAGAATATTCCACGACCAAACGAATATTCCCCGACAACAAGAATATTTTATAACCACTTGCTCATTTTGCAAAATTTGCATATTTCACCCTTAACTTTAAATTTTTATCAATTTGACCATTTACTAAATAGAAAAATTGAATACTCTTATTTCATAAAATCTGGGGTCTTACACCTTGTGTGGCACCGTGATGGGAAATAATAATGATTATATTAATTTAAGCAAATAATTAATCTATATTAATTGTTAATCGTAGAATATTAATTAATTGTCATCGTAGAATAATTGTTATAGATGATTAATTAATAATATGTGATTCTTATTATTGCAAGAAATATAATAATAATAATGAGCAACGTGTCTATAATATAATAAGATTTATATTTATATACTGTGCGTGATAAATGAGCAATGGTTGTGGAAATTAATAATTTCATTATTAATCAATGAGGAATGGATTAATTAATATTATCGTTAATTAACCAATGAGATGAATAATTTATTTATTTGACATTATGAATAATAAAATAAATAAGTAAGTTATTAATATAATAAGATTATATTGTACAAGCATGCAATAATTAAATATAAAGTATAATACAACTATATTATATAGTGTGGTGCAACATTTATGTGACTATACTATATATATATAGACCAGGTATTGGGATTTATTAAACTATGTAAGCTACATGATTAATACCTATGTGACAATATATATGTAAGTATACATTAAATTAATACATCTTGAAAGTATTGTAAACAAGGGTTGATTAATAGAATTTAATAATAAAGGAAATAATGTGATGTGATTATATCCGAGAAAATTATACCAGTTTTATAAAAATGTACCTGGATTATATGTGTACAAGTCACACTTACTACATTATGTGAATTATAGTGTGACATTTTAATTAAAGACATATGTATAAAATATATATATATATGTGTAGATAGCCTAAGTATTTAATACATATGTGTATAATGATTTAAGTGTAGTATGTTGCTAGAAGGCTGAGTTTGTTTTGCTGAGAGAGTCACTATCTCTTTCACGTGATATACTCAAGCTATCCTACTCCCCTATAACCTTAAAACTCAGCAAACCTTCATAGCAATCATACAATGGGGTGTGGGCATGAGGATGACCTTCAACAACTATCTACCAACTTCTTCTTATCTAGCATGCAATTCAAACATACGTTAGTTTATTTTGAGAGTTAGAAGCATGGACTGTGTTTTAATTTTTCTATAAATGAAGCATCTCTCCTTCACATTTCATCTTGCTGAGATTTTGCTTGAGTTTGATAAGTTGAGAGCTAATATATATACATCAGTGTAGTATTCTGAGAAGTGGAGAATTCAAACTCCATTAACAGAGGTATAATCCCATTTCTGTATTCTTCATTCTTGATTTCTGTCAAAAATTTCTATCCTTGAAATTCACTGTCAAAGTAAGCTTTTGGATTATGGATGCCATTCATGCTAATTGAATTATAGGAAGCTGTGTAGTTGTTATATGGACTTGTATACATGTTGGGATTACAAAATAGCTTCCTTGTTTTTTATTTTCATTTTCTGTTTCTGTTGCTGTGATTTCTTAGATTCTTAATTATGTGGAATTAAAGTGTAATTGGGTTATATAATGATTGTTTAAGTGTTACATGAACTAATGAGCATGTTAGTAAGCAATGAGGTGTGATTACAATTAAATTCGTAGTGTAATTTCTATGTTGGGCTGGCTTTTTGCCGTTTTCTGGAATTGTCTACCGCTGGCTGGGAGCCAGCGCAGCTGCACCAGTTTTACACTGGGCAGCTGCGCCAACAACCTGCAGCAGTTCCCTGCTTCCTGCTTAAGTGTGCTAAGTGTTAGGTTGTTTACATGGCTTAGTTGAGCATGCTAATGGGTCTAACATACTTATATCAGTATATGGAGATAGCGTAAACACGCTTTGGCTATGATTACATGCAAGGATTAGGAAATAACATATAGTGTTGAAGTAAACTTAAAGTTTCATGAACGAACGTTAACATATATGAAGCATGTTAATATTCTGACTTTCAAGACATGTTTGTATGACCTAGAAACACATGAAATACGTATTGACTTGCATACATAAGCTTCATGATGAAATGTGAGCATGCGAACTCCATCATTTAACATTTCTAACAAAAGCGTAGAGTTTGAAAATAAACTTTGATAAATTATATTTATGTTGATATTATGACCGTACAAGCATGTTAATATGGCTTAAGATTGCACGAAAGGTATGTTGACTTGCTTAGATATGTTTCATAGCATGACATGAGTATGTGGACTTCAATTGTGAACCTTGCTAGGTAAAAGTATAAGTTTGCAACGTAAAACTTGAACATGTTTTCAAAAAGATAGTTACATCACGTGAGTATCTAGATTCTAAAGGGTTATGATGGCATGTTCGGGTTTGATATGCCTCTAAACATGATTCGTATGTAGTAGACATAATGATAACATGAGTTTAAAGCATGCTCCCAAGTATTAAGCAATACTAGTTATGAATAAATAATGTGAACACCATAAGCATGTGTATTAATAGATTATGTGACATCTATGTAAACATATAGCCAACTTATAAAGCATGATAACCACATGGTTTTTCTACCCCTTAATACCATGTAAAATGTAAGTTAAAATTGTGATAATGAACTCAAGAATGATTATATGCTACGATGTTACTTGAACCCGATTTTGACTGTTAACTTAGGGGAATGCCATAACTTGCTAAAATGAAATATATTCAGTATTGATTGTGGTCTTATGTGATATTAATAATATGCGAGTATGTTTGCTAATTATGATAGTCTCACATGATAGTAATGATGTATAAATATGATCAACTTGAGAAAAGAGGATAGTTAAGGATAGAAGTTATATTAATATAATACTATATAACTGTGTAGCTAGGTTAAAACTTAGCTTATGTGTTGATCGTATATTCGGAGATAAAATGTGAAGTTAAATTATATGACTAATGAATATCATATATATACGTAACTATATTACGATAGGAATTCGAAAGTGTTGGCTAGCTTTACGTGAGTAAACTACGCATAAGGCAAGTTTCCTAACTTATACTCTTTTACGGTGCAAGTATCCTAACCGACGCATTTACTTTATGCAAGTATTCTATCCTTGTGTATTGCGAACTAGTTTCTTTACTTAATCGTTTGAATTGAATTAGCATACTTGAACTCTAATTTTATTAAAGCTATTATTCATGTTGAACTTAGTATTGTTCTTGAATATTGTGAAAGTGTCTATGCCATTTGATTCGGCTAGACTTATATATTAAAAAGCGACCCAAACTAATTGATTTGTGCGGGATCTTGTATTTGAATGAGAAGAACAACCTTCTTTGAAGGGAATATATAATTGTCGGAGAACCGACGTGCACACTTGAGTATGATTGATTGTTATGAATAACGATGGTGCTTTAGGCTGAACACCTGTTGTACCTGTTTTTGTTGGATTTTCAGTTTATTATTGTTAATTCTAGTAGAAGTTCATAGTCCTTAGCGACTGCTCAGTATTCAATTATCTTGAAATCTTGAATTGATTTTTTTATTGAATCACATTGATATTATTCTGTCCTTAGCGACTATTATTGAAAACTGTTGATATTCTTGTTATCCTTGAACTATCAAACTTTGTTATACCCTTTCGAGAATTAAGAATTATATCACTTACCCTTATTGTATATTACTTGCTGGGCAATTTGTGCTCATTCTTGCTTTTCCTAAAACATTTCAGTTAAGGCAGAGCGGGGCGAACCTTCGGGCATTGATAAGGGCAAGGGCAAGGCTACCAACTAGCTTGTCTCTTTTATGTTTTAAATATTTTAATATTGTATTAAGATGATGTAGTAAGACTGGATTTGATTATGTTTAAGATTAAGTTAGATTATGTAATAAGTCATTAATTGATATTATTATGTAATCTATTAAGTACTGTAGGTTGCGAGACTTGGGGAAATAATTTTAATAAATCATTGTAAATTATTCTAGAATAGATTTTCCGCTGTGATTGTGTGATATTTAGTTATTATTATTGTGATGTATTACCATGAGCACGTGATGAACCGAATTCGAGAGACCAAGTGGCGGTCACGGATTTGAGGGCGTCACAGTTGTTACCACAATCTCACCACTATCTATCATATATTGGACTTTATGTTTCAAAGACCAACATTCTTGGGTATCATGTCTTGGTGCCCCAGAATGGTAAGCACATTTTTTACTAGGTCAAAATGTTTTCCATTTGGATTGGCTGGGGGAAGGAGCAGAGTAATTTTCTTCTGTGCTGTCAGAAGCTTCAATATGTTCTCTAGTGAGTCCCCAAGGGATGTAAATGTTCTTTTTCATTTAATTTCTCCTACTTTTTAAAATGGAGCATTTGGAGACTTTACAGATGCTTGGAAAGGGGAAAAACTATTTTACTTTTGAATGGACGGGTTCTGGCTGCCTCTCTGAGTTAGAACTTGGAGTATCAAGGACACATCTTCTTCTTTCTTCTTATGTCGGGGATCACTTGACACGTCCTGGGTTGATGTCCAGGTTGACTTGTACTTCCCGGGTTGAGACCAGGGCAGTCTTGAAGGCCCGATCGACGATCGAATTTGAGTTGATAGCCCGATATTGAGATCGGGGTTGATCTGACGGTCCGATTGGAGATAAGAGCTGGATCGGCATTCCGATTGGAGATTGGAGCTGGATAGACAGTCCGATTGGAGATCAGAGTTGGATTGATGGTCCGATTGGAGATCAGAGCTGTATTAACTGTCTGATTGGAGATTAGAGCTGTATTGACGGTCCGATTGGAGATCAGAGCTGAATTGTTGGTCCGATTGGAGATCGGAGCTGGATCGTCTGTTCAATTAGAGATAAGAGCTGGATTGACTGTCCGATTAGAGATCAAAGATGTATTGATTGTCCAATTAGAGATCGGAGCTAGATTAACGGTCTGATTAGAGATCGGACTGGATTGACGGTCCGATTGGAGATCGAAGATGTATTGACGGTCCGATTGGAGATCGGAGCTGGATCGACGGTCAGATTGGAGATCAGAGCTGGATTGACGGTCCAATTAGAGATCAGAGCTGGATCGATGGTCTGATTGGAGATCAGAGCTTGATCGACGGTCCGATTGGAGATCGGAGCTGGATTGATGGTCCGATTGGAGATTGGAGCTAGATTGAGTACCGACATTGATGATCGGATTTGGCTGAATTACCAATATTGGGGATCAGATTTGACTGGAGTACCAATATCAGATTTAGGTTACCGATATTGGGGATCGGATTTAGGTTTAAGGACCAGCATTGGCGGCCGATTTTGAGTTGAAGGACGGTTTTGCCCTCCTACTGTGTTAGTATTGGACAAGGAAAATTTTGAATGTCTATAGATGCCCCTCTTTATCATGTCCATGCAATATAATGGATTGGACAGGATAAAGATTAGTAGACACTGGAAATAACAAGTGCCAGCACTACTTTAAAGGCTGGGCATCTTTGAGTGGAATGGGGCTTCTGTTCGTTGCCTACGTTATCACTCTGCTGAGGATAACGTTGTTATGTGCAACCATTGATGTTGTTGGAAAGTTATCGCGAACTAATTTTTTTTCATTTCCTGCTGGGGATGACATCATTCACTATAACTTATTTGATTCTGATGGGGATGAGATTGTCGAAGATGAGATATCACAGATTGTCCACGTCTGGATTTGCTGGGGATGACGTTCTCCGCGATAGCTTTGTAGATTCTGATTGAGGTTGATCCGATTTATATTACCTCAATGGTCCCTTTGAGGATGTGTATAACAGATTTCATCATTTATGATGAATTATTATAATTACTTCCGTCGCCGGATCCCTTCTATTTGCTTGGCTGGGGTTGAGCCGACAGTTGAAACGTCATTGGGGTTGAGCCAATGGTTGGACTATATTTCGATCTGTACCCGAACTTCGCTGGGGCTGAGCCAACTGCTGTAACTGCTTCGTTCAGTAACCAAACTTCATTCGGGATGAGCCAACGACGAAAACTGCTTTGGTCAGTACCCGAACCTCACTGGGGATGAGCCAATGGCTAAAACTGCTTCGGTCAATACCCGAACTTTGCTGGGGATGAGCCAACGGCTGAAACTGCTTTAGTCAGTACCCGAACTTCTCTGGGGCTGAGCCAACGACTGAAAATGCTTCGGTCAGTACCTGAACTTTGTTGGGGATGAGCCAACGGCTGAAAATTGCTTCGGTCAGTACCCGAACTTATCTTGGGATAAGTTAACGGCTGAAATTGCTTCGGTCAGTACCCGAACTTCGCTGGGGATGAGCCAACGGCTGAAACTTCTTCGGTCAGTACCCGAACTTCGCTGGGGATGAGCCAACGATTGAAATTGCTTCGGTCAATACCTGAACTTCGTTGGGGCTGAGCCAACGGCTGAAAACTACATCGGTGAGTACCCAAACTTCACTAGGGATGAGCCAACGGCTGAAACTGCTTCGGTTAGTACCCGAACTTCGATGGGGATGAGCCAATGGCTAAAACTGCTATGGTCAGTACCCGAACTTTGCTGGGGCTGAGCCAACGGCTGAAACTGCTTCGGTCAGTACCCGAAATTTGCTGGGGCTGAGCCAATGGCTGAAACTACTTCAGTGTGTACCCGAACTTCAAAAAATAATAGTTTTCGGCAGTTTTACGTAATTCTTGCGTAGTTTTTCTGTAGTTTGATTTGTTGATCCCCGGACATGGCTCCAGGATGAATACCAAGGGTCTTCGTGGAATTTCCCTTTCCATCAAGATTACACTGCTTAAACCCAGGATTTCTGGCAAAATCGCTCAATTGCGTAGCGATTTCTCTTCGGATTTAACTTGGCAGCCCGTTTAAACTCTATTTTGACTCGAACCGAATCGGGTTCGGGGGGAAGTGGGACCCACCTGGGCTATCGCAGGTGGAGGTGCGGCAGCCGCAGGTAGAGGTACGGCTATCTGGGCTTTAAATGGAGCTCGGGAGTTTTCATTTTACAAGTTTCCCGTTTGAGCAGCGAAAGGATTTTTGATCTACGGAGTTCTGGCAGTTAGATTCTAATTCCGTCAATTCCTACGCGTTCAGCGCAGCGCAGGTAACATTTTACATGCTTTTTTCACAATTTTTGACTGTTAAAAGCATGCAAACCGCCTAGGATGCTTTTAGACGTAATGTATAAAAAATGTATGCCTATATGACTTGTAAAAATTTTTCTGACTACATATGTATGCATATCATACTGTAATGCACGTTTGTATGTAAGAAAATTCAGGTTCTGAGACAGTCAATTTTTTACTTTTTGATCAGCTTAGTCATCATTTTTGAGTCCTAGTGAGCCTGGATTTTCAACTAAAAATGTCCATGGTAATTTGGCTACTATGTGAGGTTGATTTTTGATTATTTTCAGTAAATATGAACTATTTCTATTTTTGGGTAGGTGTGCTATTGAATGGCCACCTAGGTATGCCTATGTGCATGTGGACATTTCATTTTAAAAAGGAGACTGGCGAAATTTTTCCAAAATCTTGGGCTTTGAAAAACATGAATTTTTAACTCTGTGGGGAAATTTTTTACTGATCCATGCAGGTTTTGAGTTGCTAGGTTTTGAAAACATGCAGTTTTGACTTTACTGGGTATTTTTGACTGACCCATGCATGTATTAAGACCTAGAGATATATATTGGACTGATTGAAAATGATAAGCCATAGGTTTTAGGCTTACCGCACCCTTTCTGAGGTGATTTAGAGACTTGTTGCTGTAGATGGATCGTGATAGATCTGGCAGTTCCAGTAGGGTCTCCTCGGGTATTAGACGTAGGAGGGCTTCTAATGTGCCACAGCCACGTCCGGCTAGGATGCCTCATAGACTAGTAGAGGGCAAGATTCGTCCAGCATAGGACGAGCAGCCATTTGATATTGATGATGAGGAGGCTCCATTTGCCGTTCCTGCTCCCGCTCAGGCTCCACGTGCGGAGGTCCCAGGCATTGATGTGCCTACTCAGGAGCTACTGGGTGATTTGAGTCGCCATCCTTCGAGATATCTTTACGCCAACGAGGTGACTTGAAGTCTTTCTTTTCTCTGGATTCTTTTCTTCCTTTTTACCATTTTTGGGGCTCAGGTTTTTGACATGGGTTGATTGATTTTTTGATGCAGGTTCCCGGCTTTATGCAGCCTCGAGGGAACTGGTTTAGCGTGCACTCCTTGTATCACACTTTGCATGAGGATTATAGGGAGATTGTAGATGGCTGGGGATTTTAGGCCTTTTTCTCGATCCTTCCTTGCCGTTGCCCCTGGGGTATATGAGGGCTTTGTTTGAGCGCTGGTTCCACCAGACTCAGTCCCTTCATTTGCTGGATTGTGAGGTGATGATGACTCCTATGGACTAACGATTTATCACCGATATTGAGTTTGAGGGTGAGTCAGTGCCTGTCACAACTGACATTTCGGCCGATATCGTTTGGTCCTTGCTGGGAGTCCCGATGATGGCATTCAAGGGTCGGGCAGTCAGATCTGGTCCCTTGAGTATAAATGCCCAGGATGGAACTTTGCAGTTGCCTCCGCCTGATGACTAGAGGGCTAGAGATCGCATTCTGAGGAGATTATTTTTGTCGATCATCAGGGGTTGTTTCGTGGTGGACAACTCGTCTATTGTGTCCTTCACTTTAATTAGCGCCACTCGACAGGTAGAGCACCTCAGTGACTATGATTGGGGCTCCTATACCTTTGCCTATTTTCTCCGGGGCATACGCATGCTTTCGAAGGGAACGACAGAGGCTTGGTTAGGATTTTACCCATTTCTGCTGGTGAGTACATCTTTCTGTACCTTTTTGATTTCAGCATTTTTGTCAGTCTTGATCACTGAGGACTTTTGATATTTGCATGGTCAGCTTTGGGCATTTGAGAGGCTTCCTTGCCTACGTCCCGCTATTTCTTTAGGTCTGGAGACCTATCCTTGAGGACGGAGATGGCATCACTCCACTTTCACGGAGGTCCCTGTTGCTGAGGGATTCACTCATGCCCGTCTACAGTTGGAGCTTTTGACGGCAGATTTGATCACCTGGACGCCGTACACATCCGAGCACTTGACTGTCAAATTCGAGGGAGGAGTCCCTACTGGCCAGGAGTTTAACTTATTGACCCGCAGGGTGCCGTTGTTGACGGCGGGACGCTGGGAGCTCTATCTTAGAGAGCGTGCTATTAGGAGCATCACGGGGGAGATCCGCATTCCCATTATTTCTCTGGCTTGGCATCATTGGCCATTGGTTGTGCCTTTGGCAGACATCCCTTTGGAGGGCATTGATGGCTTCACCCTATCAGAGGGTCCCTATAGCCAGGAGGTATTTGACAGATGGTGGAGCTCTCGTACTATTGGAGCTCAGACTTGGGCTACACAGTTTATGGCAGACATGGTGCCAGGATCCTTGATGATGATAGATTGGATAGCTTGGCTCAGGGAGCCGACTTATGCAGACCAGATAACAGATCTGACAAGGGAGTTGGAGCAGGCTCGTTTCTTTATCAGGCACATTGGTCGAGATCTGTCATAGGCATCTTCTTTTTACCCATCCTGCTTAAGAGCCTCTTCAGTTCCATTTAACAGCAGCTATACAGGGGCAGATCTTCCCTTATATTGCCCAGATATGCCTAATCCTATCAGCTTTGTGACTACAGAGGATATGGAGCAGGTTGATCGATTCGACACTGATGTCTACGACTTCCTCTGATAGCTATTGGAGCTATACTTTTTGGTCAGCCACTGTTTTGGCTATTCGGCGTTTGTGCCATCATTTTGATAGACCACTGTAGTAGTTAGGTGGTGGTGCCCCATTTTCCCTGTATTCTTCCTTTCACTTTGTATCAAGATACAGGGATGTTGTATGCAGTAGATAGCTTATTGTAGATATTCCTGCTATATCTTATCTTCTACATCATATTTATATTACTATCATCATACATGTATTATGTCATGTGTATGCATTCAGACAGTTGTGTTTTGACTTGACCTCTAGACGGTCTTATGGTACGGTGCTACAGATGACGTCGTCTGTAGTCCGTCGTATTGAGCACTTACCACCATCTACAGTGGCAGCATCACTGAGGTCCTGGTATAATAGTCTGCCCTTTTCTGCTAGGGGGACTGTGGACCAGATGTTGGGGCATTCATTAGCCCTTGCTGATTTTTGGGTTCCGGTCGGATTGGTTAGGGCCTTCTACCCTACTGGATTACCGACAGGCAGGTGTTCCGCTTTGTGCGGCGTGAGCTGACGCCGACTCTAGAGGAGTACCAGAGATTTATTAGCTTTGATTTAGAGTTGCTGTGAGCTCGGACGACGATTAGTGATATGAGGAGTCCGTTTATCAGGCTGTCCAGTCTCCGTAAGAGTGTAGTCATAGATGAGATCGTTTTTGGGCACGTGATCTCTATGAACTTCTTGATTGAGTGCTTTGGCGAGCTTGATAGTTATGGTCGCCACGTCAAAGATTTTGTTTATTCAGCAGAGGCATGGTATGTGGCCAGGATAGACATTCTACTGATGTGTGTTATGGCATATGTCTACATGCTGTTGCGATTGGATCATTTAGATGTGGGATTGGTAGTAGTGGTTAGAGCCCTTAGACAGGGTAGCACTATCATCCCGATGATATTGGCTGAGACATTAAGATCCGCAACGTATTGTAGTACCCATCCAAAGGGGTTCTTTAGGGGCAGCTCGGTCTTGCTGTATATATGGCTGATGTCCCATATACGACCGATTGGATCTTTCAGGCCTAGGAATTTTTGCTTTACTCACGAGACATCCAGAGTTTTCTCTTTTCAGCCTGCGGAGTGCATTGATGCAAAGTCTTGGTCAGCATTTCTGTCGGATATTGAGCATCCGTTTGTGATCTTGCCATGCTTAGGGCTAGCATCCCCATATAACTTTATCACTCATGCATCTGGCCTGGATTATTTACCCCTAGCGGGTTTGAGAGGAGTGACTACCTATCATCCTTTAGCAGTCATGTGTTGGCATGGCCTTTGATGGATCTGGCTTTCCAGGGTTGTCTCTGGGGCTGAACTGCACTTCCCGGATTGATGTCCGGGATGACTTGACCCGTCCTGGGTTGATGTCCAGGTTGACCTGTACTTCTCGGGTTGAGACCGGGGCTGTCTTAAAGGCCCGATCGATGATCGAATTTGAGTTGATAGCCCGATATTGAGATCAGGGTTGATCTGACGGTCTGATTTAAGATCGGAGCTGGATCGGCAATCTGATTGGAGATTGAAGCTGGATAGACCGTCCAATTGGAGATCGGAGCTGGATTGACGGTTCGATTAGAGATCGGAGCTGTATTGACAGTCCGAGAGCTGTATTAACTGTCTGATTGGAGATCGGAGCTGGATCGAAGGTCCGATTAGAGATCGGAGCTGGATTGACCATCCGATTGGAGATCAGAGATGTATTGATGGTCCGATTGGAGATTGGAGCTGGATCGACAGTTCGATTGGAGATCGGAGCTGGATTGATGGTCCGATTGGAGATCAGAGATGTATTGACAGTTCGATTGGAGATCAGAGCTGGATTGACGGTCCGATTAGAGATCGGAGCTGGATTGACTGTTCGATTAGAGATCGGAGCTGGATCGACGGTTCAATTGGAAATTGGAGCTGGATTGATGGTTCGATTGGAGATCGGAGCTGGATCGACGGTCCAATTAGAGATCGGAGCTGGATCGACGGTCCGATTACAGATCAGTGCTGGATTGACGGTCCAATTGGAGATCGGAGCTGGATTGAGTACCGACATTGGTGACCAAATTTGGCTGAATTATCGATATTAGGGATCGAATTTGGCTGGAGTACAGATATTGGGGATCGAATTTAGGTTAGGGATCAGATTTAGGTTTAAGGACCGGCATTGGCGGTTGATTTTAAGTTGAAGGACGATTTTACACTCCTATAGTGTTAGTATTGGGCAAGGAAAATTTTGAGTGTCTACAATTTGCAAACGAGCGGCTTTAGGCGCTTGAAAACTCGATTTCCACCGGTTAAAGCTTGATATGTTGAATTTTATATGTATATGAGTGTTTATAACTGAGATTTACAAGGATTGAAGCAAGATTTCAGCTGTTCCTCACTCTAAACCCTCTTATTTTCTCTCTCCTAGGCCCTCTCTCTTTCTCTAAAATCTCCTAAAAATGAGCTGGGGGGTCTTATATATATAGACCCAGCCAGCCGCAGGTAGACCTACGGCCAGGCTTAGTGGGTCCTGCTGCCTCGAAGTACATTCCCTCGATCGACGTGTTATTTGTTGAAAGCTTCATTACTTGCAATCCGGGAATCCTATGGAGGTGTGCCATATCATTCCAGAAAGATCTTTCCAAGAGCTAAGAAATAAAATAGGGCTTGATTTTTTTCGAATCCAGGAAGATGGTTCCATGACCAGAATAGCATCTTCAAGTCTCCGTAGGTAGTCTGTTGATCTGTCTTGCGCAATTTACTCGGGACTGCTGTGGTGGTTCTTTTTGAGCCTATCCACAGCTGTATGTTCATTATTGATGGTGAGTTAGCAAAATTACCTTTTTGCCCTTCTAAGATTGTCTCCGGGCTTACAGTGACTGTAGTTATCTTTTCATAGGGTTGTCTCTAGAGTTTGATTGTTGTTGACTCTGTCTGTCCACAAAGTTGTCTCTGAGAATTGATTGATGTCCCCTGGGGCTGTATCCGGGGTTTAATGGTGTTTTAGTTCGACGAGGTTATCTCTGGGATATAAAAAAAGACGATTTTGCCCTCCTGCATAGTTAGTAACAGAAAAACAAAATTTTGAGTGTCTACACTTCCATAATTTTCGCTTATACAATCTCGGCATCATTCCAAGCTGGGGAGGGTGTCGTTTCTGTTGCAGAGGAGGAGGATACGGCGTGGGGGGGCAACGTTGTCGTTGTCGATGGCAACGTTGTCGATGACAACGGTGGTGGTGATGGTTGTGGAGGTTGGGTTTTCTACAGTGAGGTTTGCGTTTGTTTGGTTTATTGTTGCTTAAGAGGGGTGGGATTATGGTGGAGGTTTCATCAGCGGTGGTTGGGGTCTGAATGTGAATGTTGTCTGCCATTGTAGATCAAAAGAGTTACCGAAGTTGCAAGAGTACGATCGAAAGAGATGAGTGCAGCGGGTGTGAGTAGTTAGCTTGAGAGAAAATTTGAAATCTGAACAGGGAAGTGTGGCAGTCAATTTTTGGGTTTTAAGGCTTTTGAAATGACCAGGTGCCTCTGCACGTTCCTCGAAATACGACGAAGTAATGATGAAGGTGGGATCGGCGCCAGAACGTGGGGTAAAGGAGTGACCCTTGATATCCGAACTAAAGTTAAATGTGTTTTTGTACTTTCCTGTTAAATATTTATTATAACCAAAAAGTGGGGGAAATGTTGGAGCATGACTTTAAGGGCTTGGGTGATTCAATGGGACCTATTCCACGTGGAGGAATTTTTCCACGTAAGATTATGTTTTAATAGGGAGTTTTAACTTTTAAGTTATCTATAATTCCTAATTTTATTTAGTTTCTAATTCCTAAGAAAAGAGTGAGGATTAGATTTGACTTCCTTTCTTTAAGAAGAATGACTTATATACTAGTATGGTAACTACTATGCTAAGGAATCATATTCCAATTCAGGGACAAAATTATATAAAGATGTGATCACTATAAATACATGACTACGCCATAATTACAAGGTAATGTTTCATTGAGCACTAAAGCTATAAGCCTCCATTATTAACTTGTTTAGAGTATGTACTTATTCTCACTCCAGAGCTATTTTCCAACAGCTCAGACCGTCAAGTTTTTGACGTGTGATTTCTTTTTTGTGCAGGATTTGAAGCGTAATTTAGTGATTGGACGCATGGAAGACTCTTGGAGTTAATATATATATATATATATATATATATATATATATATATATATATATGGTCTCCATCTGTGGCAACTAGTTGTCACGGACACTATTCCAGCAACCAACTTCTCAGCCACTGATCATAATAATAAATGATTGAAATTAAGTGTAATTTATTCCCTGCCGCTACACCTTGTAGCGGCAATGGTGATCACCAATATTTTTCCAAAATGCCCTCAGCCCCTGCCGCTACTCTTTGTAGCGGCAAACTTTTCTCCTTTCTCATATAGAGCTATATATATATATACACAGCTGTGTATTACATAGTCGGGCTATGGCGACGGTTTTTATAGGCTATGATGACGGTTGACCCGTCGCCATAGCCCATAATAGCTATGGCAAAGGCACCCGTCTCCATAGTCCAAAAAACTATTGTCATAGCCTACTATGTAATATTCTTTACTGGGCTAGTTGAGCTCACCCTTTTCTTCCATTGTTCTCTTCAGGAAATGGGAATATCACGGGGACTAGTCGGGGATCAGAGTGATGGTCAGAGTTAGATCAGTAGAAGTCCTCACTATTCTATAAAATAGTGGGATAATGATTGTAATTAATAAGGAGTGAATTTGAATGTTTATATTTCGTATTATATACGATTTGTATTGAAATTCACAGTTTGTGTGGTCGTAGTTTGCACGACCGTATGTTATAAAAGATTGTATTTGAATTCTGTACCATGTATTCGCGCTATATACAAACCTAACAGTAATATCAGGGCCTAACTTTATGCTTATTATCAATTTTGATGATTCCATGTATGGATTGGATCAAATTTTTTGGGCAAAATAAAATTTTCTGATCCTGCGTCGCAACCCGGCCGCGCCGCCTCCAGTTTATTCTAGAGCGTTATCGCGCCCTAACTTAGATTCAGTTTTCCTGGACGTGCAGCGTGTTAGGTTTGTAAGATCAAAATAACTTGTAACAATTACATATATAGCAACGGAAGTGTAAAAAGAGAGTTTAAAATTTTACAAACCATGAACCCGGATCATCTTTTATGCGCAATTATTAATTTAATCGAAAGAGATGATGAACGAATCATAACCTTGAAGATTCGAGCTTCCTCAGGTACGAGTTCAACTTCAATCCTTTTCTTGTTCTACTTGAATCTACCGGGTGTGATTCCTTTCTTTGATCAACGTCAGTCACCCAAGTGTTTAGCCTCTAGAGGTGATCCACCAAGGATGGACAAGTATTAAGAATGTGGGTTATTGGCAAAACTCTAGTTTTCTCTCTCTCTAGAAAAGGTGTGCTCTCCCAACAACTTGAAAAAACATTAGCCCTTAATCAAAATAAGGCTCCTTTTATTTATAGATGTAAGCAACCCTCCTAAACATTTTAGGATTAGATTTTCATATTAATTAATTAATCTTTTTTAATTAATTAGGCTTCCTAATCTTATTAGGAGCAATTAATTAAACTCCTTTAATCAATTTACCTCCTAATCTTATTAGTAATATGGGAGAGTACTTTTATTAATTAATTTTCAAACTCCTTTAGGAATTAAACTAATAATAATAATAACAATAATAATAATAATAAATATAATATTAAGACTCCTCTTATTAATTTATATTTAATAATTTTAAAATATTAAATAATAAATATTAAGCTATTTAATTCATTCTATCACCATAGATTAAATTAAATACATTTAACTTATTATTATGATTATGTCATTTGCTTCTTAAATAAATATTCATCCTTTTATGATGTGACCCTTTAGGTTCTCCATGTTAAACCGGTTGTGAATCAATTAATTAGAACAATTCTAATTTATTTAAATAAATAAAGTAACTATTAATTCATTTAAATAAATATTATTTATTCTACAATCAGAGTAAGCGCCCTTAGCGCTAAACGACATTTCAAATAATATAGATTTCAACATTAATCAAAAAAGAACATTTGAGTAAATAGTTACCGTACAATTCATTCCTTCTACCATACAATGTCCCAATTAAATATAAGACATGGATTTACTATCAAGTCTTATTTTATTTAATTATATATATTCTGATCCTAAATGCACAAACTCTGATAATGCAAATTAAAAATTACTTTCTAATTTCATTCTTCCTTGGCCAATGACTACTGAGTTGCCATTTATCGAATCACATAGGACATTCACTTCTTTTACTCGAAGTGATAGATCCTTTATTGATCATTCATTATCTTCATGTATAATTAATTATACCCAAGCATATCCTTTGAATACCCTTAGAATTTTAAAGGACATGTCAAAGTATAACTCATCGTACATAAGATACTATGATGATCTCAAGTTTAAGGTTTACTTGTACTAATATATATCACTAAAGGAATTCCTATTAATAGGCAAGTAAAATTTCATTAGGTATTCCTTAGCGATCCACATTTAGTGTATTTATTCTCCAATAAGCACCTACATACTTGCTTTAGTGTCTCCACACAAATGATTATGAGATCGATCATTCTCTTTCAAAGAGCAAGCAACGTATGTACCAATCTATCCAGATTCACTAATCCCCTATGTAGTAATCCATTAATTGGGAACTATTTTAATTTTAAGCTATCTAAGAAATTTAGATCTCATTAGCATGATCAACATCATGATTCTAAAAGCATTGCTTAAAACTATGGGTTTATCACATTTAAATATAACAGCATTATGTAGATAATAAAAACGCCTTTAAATACACAATTCTTTTATTAATCAATGAATAAGATTGTTACAAAGTATATGATTTATCATCATACATGATTGACTTGTGTGCATACTACTTTCACAGCGCAACCGCGCTGTCTCCAGGAAAAGTGACTCTGGCCTTGTAGCACGGCCACGCTGCGTCCCAGTTCATTTTGGGTGCAGCCGTGCCACTAGCCAGAATCTGAAAAAACTTTGTTTCTTCAATTAAAATAAATAGTTTATTTAATTGATAAAAGTTTAAAATAAAAGAGTTTATTTTATCATAAATATGATTTCAGATTGCTAAAAATCAAAGGAGTTTAATTTGGATTTGGATTTTGATTAAAATAAAATAGTTTATTTTATTTCAAAACTAAATATTAGCAAACCTTTTGCCCATTAAATGATATCGTTGCATATATAGAATGGATTTATTATTCATGAGATGAATGTTATTTATTGATGCATATGTTGATATGTATGATAATAAATGAGATTGATTATGAACTATTGACCAATGTGATTGAATTTTATTTTGGTTGGATGCTTGAATGTATGAGTTTTATAAATGGTGTCTGTGTACCTCATCTTCTCTAGTTTTTCTTGATGTAATTTATATCTTCCTCCTATGTAATTACCCTTAACTGCTGATCAAGGTTTCAATTTCTTATAAATAATTTATGTAATATGATTACTTAGAATTACTTGAAGAACAGAAGACCAAGGACCAATGAGAGTGTGAAGACTCGTTTGTAAAGAAGCCCAGCTTTAAATGTAATAGTTATATTTAAATTCAGTTCTTACACCCTAGGGTTTGATCTTTTGGTTCACTTGGTGGCTCTAGTGAACCAAACTAGAATAAAGTCCAAAATTAATCCGTGTAGAATATAGTATTCTATAATTGCATGTTTATACTATATATATATATATATATTATGCAACATGCTTTGCATGTAAATTAATATGACGTGCATTTTATACTATATATACATATATATATATATATATATATATATATATATATATATATATATATATATGTGTGTGTGTGTGTGTGTGTCTGTGTGTGTGTGTGTGTGCGTACGCGCTAAACAAGATGAAACAAATAATAACAAACCCCTCAAAGAATTTATATTAAGTCTTAAGCGTTCAAAGATATTTAGAATATTGAACGTCGCCTTCTAGCATGATAAAACAACAGCGTATCAATTAATTATTATATGTTTGTTGTGTTACCACAAGATTTATAATAATTTTTTGAGATGTTGTTTTATCACATTTGATGCTTATAAAGAAATTGAACGATACTTTTTTGTTGTGTCACCACAAGGACGGTATTTTTCTATTTGAATATATGAAAGTGTTAGGTTGGACTTAACTTGGATAATTTTGATTCGGATGTGTCACCACTTGATCAAAATAATCTAAGAGGCAAAATAAGGAGTTATATAGTGATATAATTGACAATAGATGTCTACCTATTTATTTATATATAGTTTGTTGGGTCACCACAAGGCTATATACATTTAAAATTGGATATTTATTCTCACTAGCAAATATTTAAATAGATTTGTCGAACTATATATATTGAGGGTAATATAGTTTGATAAAAATAGTGGGAGATACTAATTTAAAATAAGACCTAATTTATTTTGGTAATTAATTAAATGAATGTATGCTAAAATGTTATTTTATTTCACATGCAAAATTTGAAAAATATCACACTGACTATCACTGTGATGCATTCTTGATGCTAACAAACTAACTGGACCAAATTACACGGACTGGTTAAGAAATCTGAGAATTGTCCTCACTGCTAAAAAGCTTTCTTATGTCCTAAATTCGCATGTCCATGCAACTGTTGCAGAAACAGCATCTAAGGAAGAGATTGCTACTTTTAGAAAGTGGCAAGATGATGCAACTGTGGCTCAATGCATCATTCTCGCATCCATGAATAACGAGCTTCAGCGTCAGTATGAAACTATTGATGCTCCTACTATATTGTTGCACCTCAAAGAGTTGTATGGTGAGCAAAGTAAGACTGCTAGATATCAGATATCTAAGGAGCTCTCCCGATCTCTTATGACCGATAGCACTACTGTTGAAACTCATGTCCTAAAAGTGATCAGTTTGATTGAACAGCTTGGACAACTAGGTTTTGAAATGAATGGGGAGTTAAGTCAAGATTTGATCTTGCAGTCACTCCCAGACACCTTCTCACAATTTGTTATGAATTTTCACATGAATAAGTTGGACGTTATCTTGCCTGAGTTACTTAACATGTTGAAAACTGCTAAAGGTAACTTCCCATCCAAGAATGACCAAGCTTTAATGGTGGATGATTCTTAAAGTAGTATGCATAAAAGTCAATCATGTATGATGATAAAGCATATACTTTGAGACAATCTTATTTATATATTAATAAAAGTATTATTTAATTTATCTACATGGTGCTATTTTTATAATATGTGATAAACCTAAAGCAATGCTTTTGGAATCATAATGATGATCGTGCTAATGAGATCTAAATTCTTGGATAGCTTAATACTGAAATAGTTCTCAATCGTTGGATTACTAAAAAGGGGATTAGTGAATCCGAATAGATTGGTACATACATTGACTTGCTCATTGGATGAGGATGATTGATTGCATAATTATTTATGTGGAGACACTAAAACAAGTATGTAGGTGCTTATTGGAGAATAAGTTCACTGAACGTGGCTCGCTAAGGAATACCTAATGGAGTTTTACTTGCATATCAATAGAAATTCCTTAAGTGATAGTAGTACAAATAATCCTTAAACTTGAGATCATCATAGTATCTTGTGTATGATGAGTTATACTTTGACATGTCCCTTAAGACCCTAAGGGTATATCAAAGGGTATGATTGGGTATAATGATTTATGCATGGAGATAATGAATGATCAATAAAGGATCTACCACTTCTAGTAAAAGAAGATAATGTCCTATGTGATTCGATAAATGATAACCAGTAGTCCTTGGCCAAGGCAGAATGAAATTAGAAAGTAGTTTTTAATTTGCATTATTTGGTGTTGTGCATTTTAGAATCGAAATACATATAATTAAATAAAATAAGACTTGATAGTAAATTTTTGTCTTATATTTAGTTGGGACATTGTATGGTGGGAGGAATGAATTGTACAGTAACTATTTACTCACAAATTCTTTTATAATTAATGTTGAAATCTATATTATTTGGAACGTCGTTGATCGCTAAGGGGTCTTACCCTTATTGTATAAAAAAAATATTATTTATTTAAATGAATTATTAGTTTAATTTATTTATTTAAATAAGATTAAAATTGTTCTTATTGATTTATTCACAACCGGTTTAATATGGAGAACCTAAAGGGTCACACTATAAAAGGAATAATATTTATTAAAAAAGTTAATGACATAATCATAATAATAAGTTAAGTATGTTTAATTTAATCTATGGTGAAAGAATAAATTAAATAGCTTAATATTTATTATTTAATATTTTGGAAGTATTAAATATAAATTAATAAGAGAAGTCTTATTATTATTATTACTATTATTATTATTATTTAATTTCTAAAGGAGTTTGGGAATTAACTAATAAGCTACTCTCTCTCTCCCATATATTCCTAATAAGATTAAGAGGCTAATTAATTAAAAGAGTTTAATTATTCCCAATAGAATTTGGAAGCCTAATTAATTAAAAAGTTTAATTAATTAATATGAAACTCAATTCCTAAAAGGTTTAGGAGGGTTGCCTACATCTATAAATAAGAAAGTCTTATTATGAAACAAGGTTAGACATTACACTATTCCAATAATTAGGAGAATATACACATTCTATAGAGATAGAATTAGCGTTCAGCCAAACACCCACCTTCTTATATATCTCTTCTTCCTTGGTGGATCACCTTTAGAGGCTAAACGCTTGGGTGGCTAATGTTTATCAAAGGAAGGAATCAATCCTGGAGAACTCAAGTAGATCACGAAGAATTTGGAGTTGAACTCGTACCTGTGGAAGCTTAGTTCTACAAGGGTATGATTCTATAATTTTTTCTCTTTCATTTAATTAATAATTGTACATAAAGGATGATCCGGGAATAAGGTTTATAAAATTTTAAAATCCTATTTTTACCACGCTTCCGCTACTTTGATTGTTACAAACTTAACAGTGGTATCAGAGCCAAACCTTTATGCGAGTTATTACTTGTTTTGATTTGATATATATACTGATATATGTTTTGAACAATTTAATTGGACATAATAGTTAGCTAGGAATCATGTTTTTGGAGAAAAACTGCACAATTCACGAACCAGAA
Source organism: Panax stipuleanatus (assembly GCA_020205555.1). NCBI lineage: Eukaryota > Viridiplantae > Streptophyta > Magnoliopsida > Apiales > Araliaceae > Panax > Panax stipuleanatus. The sequence continues at coordinate 28,654,910 of CM035115.1, read as the reverse complement.
AAACTGATTATGTTCCGAGCTTTACTGCCGCGCCGCAGTGCCGGCTCCGTGTCCATGGTGCTGACGTGGCACTGCAACGCCTGAATCCAGCTCTTCAGTTGCGCCGCAGCGCCAGCCAGCTGTCTCTGGTATATGGTGATGTGGTGCCGCAGCGTCTGGTGCTAGTTCACTAGCGGCGCCGCAACGCCACCTCCTTGAAAATAAAAATTATTTTATTTTTATTTTAATCAAGATAAAAGGTTTATTTTAATTAAAATTAAATATTTTTCTGTAATTTTAGATTAATAAAGGAGTTTATTAGGTCTGGAATTAGATTAAAATAAAGAAGGAATTGGATTTCATGCTAACTAATTAGAGTTGGAATTGGATTCCATGATAACTAATTAAAGTTGAAATTGGATTTCGAAACTAACTAGAATTGCCCATTAAATCGATATCAATGTATATATTAAATGTTATATCTTTTGATGCATATGGTGATATGTATGATAATAAATGAGGTTGATTATTGACTATTGACCAATGTGATTAGATTTAATTTTAGTTGAATGCTTGAATGTATGGGTTTTATTAAATGGGGTCTGCATACCTCGTCTTCTCTAATTTTCTTGATATAAAATTCTATCTCCCTCCTATGTACTTCTCCTTCACTGTTAATCAAGGTTTCTATTTAAATTAAAAAGCTCATGTAATAGGACTAGTTAGAATTATCTTGAAGAATTGGAGACCAAGGAGCAAGGAGCGCATGAAGACCCGTTTGTATGGAGCTCGGGTTTAAATGTAATAGTTATATTTAAATTTTATTCTTGCACTCCTAGGTTTGACATTTGGTTCACTTGGTGGCTCTAGTAAACCAAACTAGAATAATAGTCCATAATCAATCCGGGTAGAATATAGTATTCTATATGCATGCTTATTGTGACGCCCCCAAATTCAGACCGTCACTGATCTCGAATTCGGTTCATCACGTACTAATTTTAATAACAACTAAAATCTCAAACAATGAAATAACAGAATAATTTACATTGATATAACATAAATATTCTCGTCCCAAGTCTCGAAACTATTACTAATACACTTCATAACTTAAACCAAACATTTCTTAATACATAACATTTAAATAAGTCTTAATACTACATAACGAAATCATCCTAAGATAGAAAAGCACAGCTACTCCATAGCCTTGCCTTCGCACTTGTCTTGTCCTGGGGTTCCACCTTGCCCTGCCCTAACTGAAATGTTTATGGGAAGCAAGAGTGAGCAACAAATTTGCTCAGCAAGTAATATGCCAATAAATGTGAACAGGAATATATACAGTTCTAAATCTCAAGGGTAAAACGGTAATTAATCACTCAGGATTTCAATTAAGAATGTTGTGAACAAAATAAATAGCAATGACTTCCAAATCTATTCTGTGAAGTTGAATAAGGACCACTACGGGTCGAGGGGTTATTACAGGATTCAAAAGTTTCAACAATTTCGAGTGAATGAATAGATATCACTAAGTGTCGCTGTGGACCAAGGATTTATAAAAGAATCCAAAGAATTCAAAGTTTCAAGTAAATAAATACTGGATACTGAGTGGTCGCTAAGAACCACGAACTTCTACTAGAATCACCAAAAATATTTCTGGTAATCCAACCAAGTACAATTAGGGGATCAGCCTATCGTACCTGGAGTTATGCATAACCTACCACACCACTGTCGGCACCCCGACTATATAGTTCCCCTTTTTACAAGGGTTGTTCAACTCAGTCAATTTATAAGAGTCCGCACCAAGGAAATTGGTGTGGATTTCTTTTTAATTTATGATATTGGTCTAGCCGAATTAAATGGCGTAGAAAATTTCAACAATGTATATAAGAACAATTTGTGAGTTCAGTATTCGCAACAATAATTCGAAGAATATAATCGTGATTTAAATCAAACTATGAAACATAAGTTTGTAAGGCAAGAATTATTCTAGCACCTATTTACTCGTACGACCAAAGTTAGTACAAGCTCGAATATGTGTTCAATAAAGAGTATGAATCAAATACTTGCTCAATAAAAGAGTAGTCAGATACTTGCAATTAATATATAAGAACGGTTTCAAGGAAACTTGCACAATGAAAGAGTATAAGTTAGGGAACTTGCTTACGACGTTCCTCGAATAAGTAACCACAAGGATATGATACTTGCAACTCAATAAAAGTAGGGTTCAGATACTTGCACTATAAATGAGTGTAAGTCAGGAAACTTGCACTTTAAAAGAGTGTAAGTTAGAGAACTTGCCTTATGCGTAGTTTACCAACGTAAAGCTTATCAACACTTTTCGAATCCTATTATAACATATTTACATGTATAGAATATTCATTAGCTAAATACATTCGGTACGCAAGCTCGATATGTAAGTTACACATACACTTAACACATAATTAGTTTATAAGACATTACAAAATCAAGTAACATAATTATATCCATTAGTTACACAGTTAATCAACATATACTACCTCATATAAGCAATGCTTACATAACTCTTATCCTTGCTACATAGGTATACCACATATAGCATTGTATTAAATCATAACGCTTAACCGATTATGTTATTATTCTCCATGAAATTTCCTCTCTTAAGTTTAAACATCTTCATAGGATGTCATTACGTACTTGTACACACGTAGCACGACATCAGATTATAAGACATCATGAAGTCATCAACATAGTTTCTAATCGTTGCTTTATAGTTCACAAACACCTTTTAGACTTATCATTGGGAAGTTTATAATCAAACGTTCAATTCTATCACTTAGCATGCCTCTTAACACATTACTTAGCATACTGGTCATATACTACAAGTTAAAGTAATCATATAAGCTAACTGTCAAAAATTAGATCAACAAACTGACTCAATCCTGATTCTAGTATGGCGCAGCTGCGCCATGGCTAAGCCTAGGGTCGGCGCAGCTGCGCAGCCCTCTGGCCAAGCCAAGGCTGAGCTGTTGCCTTGTGCTTTCTGTCCGGTCATGAACGCAACATTCACATAAGTTATCATGCTTGCTATTTAGATATATACGGTAGTCATATAACCCAAGCTAGGCATGCTCACGAGTATTCACATCACATATATATAACTAGCACCGTTATTGGTTTTTAAAAACTTAATCAACCTCATACTCGATTAACTCGCATTGTTTTTAACAAGTATGTGTACATACATGATATATTAGCGATGTTATTACACTATGATCATGCAACTTAGTTTGCAAAAAGTCCGAACTTTGCTTTTGAAATCGTTACAACTTAATCATGTATACTAGCGTAAACTCAACACCTTATATTCACATTGCATAGGTAGTTAAGTCAAATTTACATGCTCACAAGGTTAGAACATCTCTTATATGGTATTCATAGATATTAGTTTCAAATATATCAAGTTTCCTTTGAAAAACCATTTAGTTTAAGTTTAAACAATTGGACATGAGCAAGGAAACAATGTATTGCTAATCATGCTAGCTTATGGTCATAATTAGTCATATAAGTATATTATCATGCTCATATGGTTAAAATATGAATATCATACTTATATGTCAAAGTCTCTTTTTTAAAACGTATACTTTCTTTAGTAATTATATACTAACATAACCAAACATACTCATGCTACTTCATGACACATATATACACATGTTATCATGATCTTCATGCATATCTAGACCACCCAAACACGCTTACAAGGTTAGAGCATATATCGTGTAATATTCATACATATTAGCTTTGATATCGTCAAGTTTCTTTTCTTTGAAAAAGTTCGCTAGCTCAATGCTTAACCACTTGGTCATGAATAAAGGACCACAACTCATGCTTATTTATTTTCAGAAATCATGCGTATGCTATCCTATGTACACATGTTTACAAAAATTAGAACTTAAGTTCATTAGTTTCATTCAAGCCTATTTTCATGCATACTAACACCAACCAACTCATTCATGCTATGCCAAGGAACCTAAATAGTCTTGTTAAACTTATTTCCATGCATGTTTCAAGTTATATCAGTACGCTAGAATTGATCAGATTAAGAAACAAAAATCAAAAATTGGTGCAGGGTACCGGCGCAGCGCAGTGTAATGCCGGCGCAGCTGCGCCGTAAGCAGTTCAAGCCAGAATTTTTCCTACTTCGGCAGGTTTCAGGCCAAACCTCAAAATTCCTTCACAACAATAGTTTTAAGCAGCCATATTACAATCCCAACATGCATATAAATTCATATAACAACTATATAAGTGTTCTACAACCTAATTATAATCCAATTTGGCATAATTAAAATTCAAGAATAGGAAGTTTTGATAGAGAATGAAAATGAAGAACAATAGTATGTGATTATACCACTGATGCTAACAATTCCTTCGATTCTCAGAATGCTTATTACTAATATATAATTTGCTCTCACTTCTACACTTAGGAAAATTCTCAGCAAATCAAATTGAAGGAGAAGAGGCTACATTTATAGAATTTCAATTACACAGACAATGCATTTGTTCTTCAAATTAAACCAATGGCAATGTTAGATTACATGGTGGTTAAGAAGGAGTTGGTAGATGGTTGGTGAAGGAAATCATGAATCCCACTCCCTTGCCCATCATGAGCTATGAGGCTATGAGAGTTTGTTGAAATTGAGAAGAAAGAGTAGGCTTAGACTTTGAGTATTTCACGTGAGGAAAAATTGTGACTCTCATATTGGGACAAAGCAACATATCTTCAGCATTTTGCAAATCTCATATACTAAGATTACATATATAAGTCTACTTAGGTTATATAATGTATACCTAGGTTATAATGTAATGTCACAATGTATTTCAATGAATAAGTAACATTTCAATGTAGTAAATGTAATTCATACATATATAATCCATGTACCTTTTATCATATAACATTATCTCCTTTATTATTAAATTTTATTAATCAACAATTATTATTTATATTCATGATACATTTATCTTACCGGTATAATTTAATCGGATATTATCTCATTACACTGTATCCCTTATTTATTAAATTACCTACCATATATTTATGATGTCTCACTTTAATGTATGTTCACATCGTCACATAGGCATTTCATGTAACTCATATAATTTAATAACCCTACTATATAGTTTATATAACATAGTCACATTATAATATATAGTTAGTTACTATACTTTATACTTTTTAATTCGCATGCTCGCACATAGAAGTAAATAATTTTCTTATCTTATCACTTAATTAATAATATTAATTAATCCATTCTTCGTAATTATTAATAACACTTAATTCATAATCATAGGATTAATTATCACATTAACAAATATAAATCTCAGCATATTTATAAACAGGTGGTTTATTATTATTTCATCGCTTGAAATAATAATAATTGACGTATTATTAATTGCTACTAATATTCCATAACAATTAGTTAATATTCAACAATAACAATTAACGGTTAATATAGATTAATTGTTCACTTATTAAATCCTTCGTCAATTAATATCATTAGTAATATTCTTCATCACTATGCCACACAAGGCTTTCACGAGTTTATTATAAACTCCACATTTTTCTCAATTATTATAATTACTTAATTTAATATAATTGAGTTAACTCACAAAATTATTTATATTCAAATAAATTCTCATTTCCATTAATATCTTTATTTATTCTTTAACCAGTTATTATTCTTAATAACATGTATTGCAATCATCAATAATCAATTATAACTCTTATTATACACATCAATTATTTACTTGCAAATGTTTTGTTACTCATAATGACGTATTATAAATAATTACTTATTAATATGCTATTACTAATTACGACGATTAATTAATAATGTAATAATAATTAATCCTTCACTTATTAATTCCTTCATCATTTAATTTATTAAATCACCACCATTTCTCTTCTCACGCCACACAAGGCATTCTACAAGTTCATTGAATTCCTCCATATTTTCTTCTAAATTCAATTTAATATAATTGAATTACTTATCTCATAACTCATAAACATTTCTGTTCCAATACGTATTCGTTTTCTTATTATATCAAATAAAAGAAAATTTTTAATTATTCATGAAATTCACGGTTCTTACACTTATACTATATATATATACATATATATTATATTATATTATGCAACATGCTTCGCATGTTAATTAATATTGTAGACACCAGAAATTTTGCATTCCTGTTACTAACCCTGCAGGAGGGCAAAACTATCTTTTACCTTCTAGAGACAATCCTGTAAGTCCAAATCATCAAATCAAACCCCGGCGACAACACCAGGAGATCAAATCAAACTATTGCGACAACACTGGGAGATCAAATCAAACCCCGGCGACAACCCTGGGAGATACAGCCAACCCATCGACAACCCCAAGAGATACAGTCAACCCTGACGACAACTCCGGGAGACCAAGCCAACCTTCGGAGACAACCCCGAAGCACCAAATCATCCCCAGAGACAACCCTGGGATATCAAGTCAACCTCGGAGACAACCCTGAGGAATAACAGAGTTGGCTGGGATCAAACCTCGAAGACAATCCCGAGAAACAGTCGAAAACCCCTGTCAATCCTAGAGACAACCCCCGAAAGGATAAAACGGTCATTTTACCTACTTGACATCAAATCAAGTCAAAATCAATCCAAATCAATGCCATGAAGGTCATGCAGAACCATAATATCAATCCCGAGTGAAAACAGCACAAAATAGCTCAACGGACAGACTGCGAAGACTCAAAGATCTGGTCATGGACCCATCTTCTCGGATTCGAAAAAGGTCAAATCCCATGTCATTGTGTAGCTCTCGGAAAGGGCTTTCAGGAAAAGTATAGCACGCCTCAATCGGTCTCCCGAATTAAAAGTTATAAAGGATCGAAGCAAACAGCACGTTGGTCGGAGTGCACGTACTTCGAGACAACAGGACCCATAGAACCGAGGCCCACCCAAGGAGCCGCAGATAGACTCGCTGCTGCCGCGTGTAGACCTGCGGCTATTTTGGTCTATCAATAGAGACCCATACCAGCCAAAAAAGAAAGAAAAAAATAAGAAAAGAGAGGAAATTCTACCCATTTCAGCTCTTAACCCTACCTACAGTGCTCCAAACTTTAATTTTACTCTTCCAATACGTTTGTATACGTATATATACTAACATATCAAATTTTAACTGGTGAAAACGGAGTTTTCAAGCCTACCAAGTGGTTTAAAGCCTTTAGCACTACACACTATAAGATTTTTTGTGATCTGAAGCTTTTTACTGCTTTAACATATATATATGAGTGTATATATATATTTATAGCTTCTAGTTTAGCCTGAATTTCAAATTTGTGGCCTTTCTGGCTTCAATCTATGTTTATATAAGTATATATACACATTTCTAAGTGCTTTTGCAGCCTGGATTTCAAATCTGTGGCTTTTATCGCTTTAAAATATATATAAGTATATATATATATATATTTATATGTATTATTTAGCCTGGATTGTTAATCTGTGGCATTTTCAGCTTTAATATATATATGTAACTATATATATATTTACATTTAATTCATTAATGCCTGGATTATAAATCTGTGGCTTTTTTTGCTTTAATATATATATAACTGTATATATATTTACACTAACTCCGTTAGCCTGGATTGCTAATTTGTGGCTTTTTCTCTCTTTAATATATATATAATTATATATATATATATATATATGTGTGTGTGTGTGTTTATACTAACTCGTTTGGCCTAGATTGCTAATTTATGGCCTTTTCAGCTTCAATATATATATAAGAATATATATATATATATATATATATATTTACATTTATCAGTCACGCCTGGATTGAAAATTCATGGCTCTTTTCAACTTTAATATATATATATATATATAAGTATATATATATATATATATATATATATATATATTATTTATTCAAATGTGATCAAATATCAGTTTAAACTGTTCATTTAATGTAAATCTATTCTAATGTAGAGTTTATTAATTAGATTTATCTAAATCTAGCCATATCTCACTTTTAACCGGTTTAAAAGTTGTCAAACTGGAACCGTTGAGCTAGAATGACTAAGATTTATTTAAATCTAATTTTCTTTCTAGTTTTGTAATTATTAAAGCGATTACGCGACCCTAGGTCCGTATTTAGAGGGAACGGGAAGCTTTGGCTACGCGCATGCAAGGATTTAACTGATGAATCCTTTGTCTTGCGATGTCTAGATTTCAATTTGCATTTTATTTCAATATCTCTGTTGTTCATGCTTTTTGGTAATATTCTGTGAGCCTAAGAATCACGGGATCGACGATTAATCACATGAATCTAGATCTGGTAACCACGATGGACAACTTTGCACTGTAAATATCGTCTGCCTGTCTTCTTGTAAATGTAAATCAGAGGGACCTTAAAACTGTTATCCGGATTTAAGGTCTCAGCATAATAAATTGTAGTCTGTAGTGCTTTGGTCACTTTGATGGCTTTCATGCCCATAAGGAGCTTACCACTTGTATATATATTATTTGGTCGAGGATGCTTCGCATCCCGACAATAAAATCAAAATCAGCTGAAGGCAGAATAAAATGAAAGTATCAAAAGGCTTCAATTACTATATTAGCGAAAGGGTTTGAAAATTATCTTCCAAAACATCACTTTCTTATCTTGTCTAAAAATGGACTTTTCATTAAATCAAACCTTTCGTATATGGGTCCAACGAAGCGCGACACTACTTCTAAATAAAGCACTTAGGCCCAATTACTGCAAGAAACACACACACACACTGCAAATAAATTAAGAAAATTGAAAAGACGCTGAACTCTATGAATCTCGGTTTCCAAGGCCAAGTTAAATAAAGTCCAGTAATTGGGCATACTTACAAACTTTTCAAACAAAACTCGTTTGAGTTGGTACAACCATTTCAAACATACCAACTGGCGACTCTGTAAGATCGAACTTTTCAAATCATCGACATTTTATGTCGGCCTTTTTCTAAAACTTCACCCTTCAGATCAAACAAATGGAAAACAAACAAGGATAGAAACACATAGGGAAAAGGGGATCGCCAAAAATTTTTCCCTACGTCGACAAATATGACGTGTATTTTGTATATATATATATATATATATATATATATATGTGTGTGTGTGTGCATGCATGCTAAACAAGATGAGACAATTAATGACAAACCCCTCAAAGAAACTATATTAAGTACTAAACGTTCAATGATGTTTGGAATATCGAACATCGCCTTCTAGCATGATAAAATTAATAGAGTATTAAATATTTAATATGAGTTTGTTGTGTCACCAAAAGGCAAGTATGAAATATTTAAGGTGTTATTTTATCACATTTGATGCTTATAAAGAAATTGGACAATACTGTTTTGTTGTGTCACCACAAGGACATTATTTTTCTTTTTGAATATATAAAAGTACTAGGTTGGACTTAACTTGGATAATTTTGATTCGAATGTGTCACCACTTGATCAAAATAATCTTAGAGGCATAAAACGAGTTACATGATGATGTAATTGACAATAGTTGTCTACCTATTTATTTATATATCGTTTGTTGTGTCACCACAAGGCTATATATATTTGAAATAAGATCCTTAATCTCACTAGCAAATTTTAATTAGATTTGTCAAACTATATATTATGAGGGTAATATAGTTTGAAGAAAATAGTGGGAGATACCAATTTAAAATAAGACCTAATTTATTTTGATAATTAATTAAATGAATGTTTGCTAAAAATGTTATTTTTCACATGCAGAATTTAAAAATATCACACTCACTATCATTGTGTAGCATACTTGATGCTAACAAACTAATCGGGCCAAATAACACAGACTGGTGAAGGAATCTGAGAATTGTTCTCACTGCATAAAAGATTTCTTATGTCCTAAACTCTTCTATCCCTGCAAATGTTGCAGAAGAAGCCTCTGAGGAAGAGATTGCTACTTTTAAGAAGTGGCATGATGATGCATTTGTGGCTCAATGCATCATGCTCGCATCTATGAGTAACAAGCTTCAGCGTCAGCATGAAACTATGAATGCTTCTGCTATATTGTTGTACCTCCAAGAGTTGTATGGTGAGCAAAGTAGGACTACTAGATATGAGATATCTAAAGAGCTCTTCCGATCTCGGATGATCGAGGGCACTACTGTTGAGACTCATGTTCTCAAGATAATCAATTTGATTGAACGTCTTGGACAGCTTGGGTTTATCATGGATGGGGAGTTAAGTCAAGATTTGATCTTGCAGTCACTCCCAGATACCTTCTCATAATTTGTTGTGAATTTTCACATGAATAAGTTGGATGTCAGCTTGCCTGAATTCCTTAACATATTGAAAACTACTGAAGGACACTTCCCATCCAAGAAGAACCAAGTCTTACTAGTAGATGATTCTTCCAAGAAAAAGAAGAGGCCCACGGTATATCCTGAAAAGAAAAAAATTAAGAAGGCTAAGGTCAGGGCAAAAGTGAAGGATCAAAAGAAACGTGATAAAGCTAGCAAAGGAATGTGCTTCCATTGCAACGAGTCGGGTTACTGGAAGAGGAACTACAAGAAGTTTCTAGCAGAAAAAAAGCTTGGAGAAGCTTCAACTTCCAATCAAGGTTTGTTTATGATTGAAATTAATTTTTTTGAAAGTCAAACTTCTACTTGGGTATTGGATACCGGCTGTGTTTCTCACATATGTAATACTAGGCAGGGACTGGTCAGAAGTAGAAAGTTGAACAAGGATGAAGTCGTCCTACGAGTGGGAATTAGAGCAAAGGTTGCTGCATTAGCTGTAGGCACTTATTGTTTAGCACTGTCTACGGGCAAGTCCATTAGTTTAAATAATTGTTATTTTGTTTCAAACAACATTAAAAACATTATATCTATTTCATTGTTGGATATGGATGGTTACAATATTATAATAAAGAACAATCGTTGTTCTATTTATAATAAGGATGTTTTATATGGTGTTGGAAAATTACTTAATAAACTTTACGTACTTTACTTGCATGAAAATATATTTCTAATTGAACAAATTAAGAAACGGAACTTAGCAAAAAAAATAAAAAAATTAAGAAACGAAAAAAAGATGATGTTAATTATACCTTTATGTGGGACTATAGACTCGATCATATTAATGAAACAAGATTATTCAAGTTGCATAGTGATGGGCTCTTAGAGCTATCTGATTTTGAATCATATCCAACTTGTGAATCTTGTCTCATGGGAAAGATGACCAAATCTCCTTTTAGTGGAAAAGGAAAAAGAGTTATAGAGTTGTTAGCGTTAGTACACAGAGATATTTTTGGACCTATGACAACAAATGCACGAGGAGGGTATTGTTATTTTATTACATTCACTGAGGATCATTCAAGATTTGGATATGTGTATTTAATGAAATACAAATTTGAATCGTTTGAAGAGTTCAAAGAATTCAGAAGTGAAGTAGAGAACCAAACTGACAAGAGTATTAAGATTCTTCGATCGGATCGAGGTGGTGAATACTTAAGTGGTGAGTTTCTCAATTATCTCAAAGAAAATGGTATAATCTCATAATGGAGTCCACCAGGAACACCACAGTTAAATGGTGTGTCTGAAAGGAGAAATCGAACACTGTTGGACATGGTTCGTTCCATGATGAGCTTTACCGATCTTCCAATTTCCTTCTGGGGTTATGCCCTAGAATCGGCTGCATACCTACTTAACAAGGTACCTACCAAATCTGTCCCAAAGACTCCATATGAGATATGGACAGGGAGGAAACAAAATCTTAAGCATGTTAAGACTTGGGGTAGTCCAGCTTATGCCAAAAAGTTTGAGATTAATAAGCTGCAGACTAGATCCGACAAGTGTAGATTTGTGGGATACCCTAAAGAAACATCAGGGGATTAATCCAACTAATCAAAAGGTGTTTGTAGCGAAATATGCTGCCTTTTTGGAAAATGAGTTTATCCTCAAAAGGGTCAGTGGGAGTAAGATATATCTTGAAGAAGTTCAAGACCCACAAATAACAACGGATCAAAGACAGGTACCTGACCAAGTAGAAGAACCTATTGTACAACACCCTATTCATAAATCTAGAAGGATACCGAAGATACCTGATAATTATGGATTCGTCATAGAGGATGACGATGAGGTACGCATCATGAATGATGATGATCCATTGAAACACGAACATGCTATGAGTGGTAATGACTCAGAGAAATGGCTAGATACCATGAAATTCGAGATGGAATCCATGTATGAGAACAAAGTATGGACTTTGGTTTCATCACCTGTATGCATTAAGCCTATTGGGTGCAAATGGGTCTCTAAAAGAAAGACTAGAGCAGACGACAAGGTAGAGACCTGTAAGGCCTGACTGGTTGCGAAAGGTTTCAAACAAAGACAAGATGTTGACTATGATGAAACTTTCTCGCCAGTAGCAATACTCAAGTCCATTCGGATTTTGCTTGCTATTGCAGCTTACTATGACTACAAAATCTAGCAAATGGACATGAAAACGGCCTTCCTCAATTGAAATGTTGAGGAGGATGTGTATATGACACAGCCAGAAGGATTTGTTTCAACGGTTAGAACAAATCAAGTCGGTAAACTTCAACGATCCATTTATAGGTTGAAGCAAGCTTCTCGTAGGTGGAACATCCGTTTTGATGAGACAATCAAAGAGTTTGATTTTATCAAAAATGATGATGAACCATGTGTGTACAAGAAGGTTAGTGGGAGCACTGTTTCATTTCTTGTATTATGTGTTGATGATATATTACTAATAGGGAATGATATTCTGATGCTACAGTCAATTAAAATCTGGTTATCTACACACTTCTCTATGTAGGACTTGGGAGAAGCATCCTATATTTTGGGGATAAAGATCTATAGAAATAGATCTAAAAGGATGTTTGTCTTATCCCAAGGAACGTATATTGATACAATGCTAAAGAGGTTTAGCATGGAAGATTCCAAAAGAGGTATCATGCCTGCCGATGAGCCATGCAGTACATCTTTCCAAGAAACAGGCCCCAAAGACACCTGAGGAGAGAAACCGTATGAGTAAGTTTCTTATGCTTCAATAATAGGATCTATCATGTATAGTATGATAAGTACGAGACCTGATGTTGCTCATGCACTTAGTGTATTGAGCAGATCAGTCGCATCCTGGAGAAGAGCACTGGAAGGCAGTGAAAAATATCCTAAAGTACTTAAGAAGAACCAAGGATGTATTTTATTTCTATGGTGGTTCTGAGTTGAAACTAGAGGGCTACACAGACTCAAGTTTTCAAACAGACCAAGATGATAGTAAATCCGTTTCGGGTTATATGTTTACCTTAAACGGTGGCGCAGTGAGTTGGAAGAGTTCCAAGCAGTAAACAGTTGCTGATTCAGTGATAGAAACAGAGTACATAGCTGCAAGTGAAACTGCAAATGAAGCTGTTTGGATGAAGAAGTTCATAACTGAACTTGGTGTGGTTCTTAGCATTAGAGGAGCAGTACCTTTATTATGTGATAACATCGGAGCTGTTGCACAAGCTAAGGAACCCAGGTCTCATCAAAAATCTAAACACGTGTTGCGGTGGTTTCATTTTATTAGAGAGATCATTGAAAGAGGAGATGTCACCCTGTAGCGTGTGGACTCTCAAGACAACATTGCAGATCCAATTACTAAAGCTTTAACACAAAAACAGTTTGATCGTCACTTAGAGAAGATGGGTATTAGATAGCATGGCAATTGACTTTAGTGCAAGTGGGAGATTGAAAGTAGTATGCATACAAGCCAATCATGTATGATGATAAAGCATATACTTTGAGACAATCTTATTTATTTATTAATAAAAGTATTATTTAATTAAAGGAATTTAATTTATCTACATGGTGTTGTTTTTATAATATGTGATAAATTCATAGTTTTAAGCAATGCTTTTGGAATCATGATGATGATCATGCTAATGAGATCTAAATTCTTAGATAGCTTAAAACTAAAATAGTTCCCAATAGCTGGATTACTAAAAAGGGGATTAGTGTATCTGGATAGATTGGTACATGCGTTGACTTTCTCATTGGATGAGGATGATTGATCTCATAATCATTTGTGTGGAGACACTAAAGCAAGTATGTAAGTGCTTATTGGAGAATAAGTTCACTGAACGTAGCTCGCTAAGGAATACCTAATGGAGTTTTACTTGTCTATCAATAGGAATTCCTTAAGTTATAGTAGTACAAATAATCCTTAGACTTGAGATCATCATAGTATCTTGTGTATGATGAGTTATACTTTGACATATCCCTTAAGACCCTAAGGGTATATCAATGGGTATGATTGGGTATAATGATATTTGCATGGAGATAATGAATGATCAATAAAGGATCTATCACTTCTAGTAAAAGAAGAGAATGTCTTATGTGGTTCGATAAATTACAACCCATTAGTCCTTGGCCAAGGCAGAATGAAATTAGAAAGTAGTTTCTGTGACAACCCGAAAATTTATAAGATCTTGAGTAATTAAAATAAAGGTTAAAAGAATAAAACTTAGATGGGAATTTGAGGTTTAATTAAAAAATTTAAGAAAAACCTATATGGTTTATAATTTGAAAGAGAATTGAGAAAATATGGGTTATAAAATTTCAAAACCCTAGAAATGGATCTATATGTACTTGAAAGAACATTAAAGATAAGGTATTACGATACCTATAAATTTGGTGTGAACTGAATGGTGTAAGAAATTTTATAATGATACATATGAAAATTTTATTAAGGAAATAAAATTTCAAATGAAGAGATGATATGAGGTTAAAAGAAAATGAGTATATGTATAGGCACATAACTATACTTAGTGATGTGCTATATATATATTTTAGCAAGTGGAATGATTAGAATAAATATAGTATAAGATTTGTGGGACATGTCTCAAAGTATTAAATTATTTGCTATGAATATTTATATTATTTGATTGTTTATATTTGTTTATTATATAATAAACAAATAAAAGAAAACTAATGTAACCTAATATATATTAGGTATGAAATTTAACTAACCTAAAGGTTATAATAGGGAAGGATGTTAGTATTTAAAATATATTAACTAACCCTAAGAGATTTATTTTATACATCTGAACTAATTAATTTTATAACCTAATTAAAGCAAGTCTAATTGGGTTAAGAAATTAAATGTACATGAGTAAGAATTTGATTTACAAATATAGGGAATGAAAAACCTAATGAAATGATTAGGGTAGGATAGAATTAAAAGTAGTAGTGGACTATGTTAATTTACATGGCCCAAGTATTTTATTAGCAAGCCCAAAATAATTAATTTGGAGCCCAAGACTTTAGCCCAATTGTAAGGGATATTGTTGGACATTTGATAAGCAAGATAAGGCAAAAGAATTAAACCAAATGGGGGAGGAAAAGGAAAAACATTTTTGGCCCAAAGGGGAGAAGAAAGGAGGAGCATGGTGTAATGATTTTTGTTGCTTTAGTGGTTCACCAACTACATGAGGTGTCCACATTTTATTTGGCCACCATTTATCATCAAGTGTGCAAGCAACTCCAACTGAATAATGAGAGAGAGATAGCAAGATTGTTAGGAGATTTTTATACATACATATGGTATGTATCTATACATTTTACCCAACTAATATTATTTCTTCTCTTTAGTAAAAACAATTGTTACTTCATTTCATTCTCTTACTTCCAAAAAGAGAGGGAAAATCAAAATAAAAAGAGAGAGACAAGGGCATGGTCGGCAGCCATGGGGAGAAGAAGGGAGAGAAGATTTATTTCATGCCTTTTAGCTTTATTTCTTTGTGGAAGAAGAAAAAGCAAAGCCAAAGAAAATAGGTATAAACCTTAATTTTTAAGCTTTTATTTCCATTTCTTTTGGTTGTTTAATGGGATCTAGAGTTTATGTTCTCTAACTTCAAAACTCTAGATCTACATGATTTTGAGTGTGTTATGTATAGATCTAACCCTTTTGAATGTCAAAAGTTAGATCAAAAGCAAGAAATAAAAACTATGTTTTGGATTATGAGAAAACCCTAACTTTTTACTACTTTGAAGGGTTATAACTTGAGATCTATAACATTGTTTTGTGATCCGTCAAAGAGGGGTACTAGATATATAAGTTAACTACTAAACCCAAGTGGTATCACTAAAAAATAATGAGTTTACAAGTCATGGTGACTGTTTTAGTCAAAACAGTCCGGGTAGTAAACAAAAATTAATGATATAAAAGCTCGCTGACCAAATACTTCCAGGGATGTTTCCATCATTTTTTTGAGCTGTACAATTCTGGAAAAATTTGGAGAGATAATATGAGAAGTTATCTGAGTCCTGTAAAAATTTGGGAATTTTTAGCCATGTAGAATGAGAGTTATGGTTTTTACGAACAATGACTATTTTTAAAAGTACACCCAAATAACTCTTTGTGGTTAACTCCAAATAACTCTTTGCATTCTGCGTCGAGTCTGGACCACCACTGGATAGACTTCTAAGATGTTCATTGAAGCATAACATCTTGAGTACTTAGCAGTCTTCTTCTCTGGTGCAGCTAATCTTCTTTCTATTCTGCTCATCTTTCTGATCACAGCTGCATCATCACCACTCGGGTCTGCTAAGGCTTGTCATTGTTGGTCAAGTTCTTCTAGTCCTTAGCAGTCCCTGAACCCTTCTTAAATTATATGCAGACATGGTTCTACATCTGTTCTACTTCAGCTTTTGGTTCTTCATGGTGATTCGTAGAGTGGCTCTTCGAATCTTCTTTCTGCTCTGCCACTTTTTTGAATGCTATCTTCTTGGCCTTCTCGGCTCTCAGCTTAGCTACCATTTTCAATGGCATTCTCATCGTTGTTGAGTGAAGCCTTAGTCTGTTAAATTACTTCTTCAAATCTGCTTCACTTCTACTTTTGTAGTCTCACTGCCAATGATGCATTTTCTTTTCAACTTCGTAGAACTCGTAGAGTCAACAACATAGCATTCTAACAACTCAACAATTTTGCAACTCAGCAACTCTTTCATCTTTGAAGCTTCAGTTGTTAAATACCCTTCCATGATCATCCCGTTGGAAAATAGCCGTTGAAAGTTATTTGAATTGCTTCATAGATCTCGAGTTATTTGGTGCAGACTGCCGATTTGACGTGACGGCTCCTTTTTGACTTTTCTGACATAGCAGTATGCTACTTCACCTACCACTTTAGAGATGTCACTTTTTCGTGTCAGGCTGGTAGTCACCTTTATTTCTTCTTTCTGATTCCTTGATTTAAATCCACAGGAGTTGTCCTTCTGCATCGATGCTCTCAATTAGCAACGTTCGAATGTCAGACTTCATATTGAACCGTTGCCAATGCCTCAATATTTAAATGCTCAAACTCTACGATTCTGATGCAGATAACTTTGAATCTTGATCGTAGTTTGTCTGTTAAATGTTGCACGTTGACTGGTTGAGATAACACTACAATTCTGAAGAGTGTTCTTCTGATCTGCAATGTAGAACACCTCTTCTACCACTTTTACAGTGCTTCAACACTTCTGCTTGCCTCAATTTATCTCAGGAATTGATAACTTGTCTGATTGTTCTGGCTCTTCTAAATTGCAAGACTCATCAGATTTGTGGCATACCCAGCTCTCTTTCTCCTTGTGACCTCCCATTCACCTATCATCAATGGTCTGACCTATGCTTAATCACTTCAGTCTTGTTCTTCATATATTGGTCAGTATCTCAGTGTAAATCATGTCAGTTTCTGTTTCATTTGGCAAACACTACGATCTTGGTTACTCCCAAGATCGTTGTCTTCTGCTCATCTTGACAGCTACTGCACTAGCTGACTTTCTTTAGTCAGTCACTTCATCTAAAGTCTTCTTAGGATTTGCTTGTTGAAGACTTCTCTTGAATGACTTTACTTCTCAATCAGGACGTCGATTGAGTTGGTGATTAGATCTTCAATTTGCTTGTCGGCCATTCGTTGAGTGCTCTCTGGCTTCCTTAAAGTAGATTGCATCTTTTCAGTTCAGATCAGAGGCTTCATTCTTTGGATATTCTGGGAGTGCTCATATATTGATAATCGTGTTGACACTACGATTCTTCCTTGGAGTTGTGAGCATTTCATTGAGGCCTTAGTTCTGCAGACTACGATCTTTCTTTGGTTCTGCAGACACTACAACTCCGAGATCAGATCAACTGACAGACTATAATTTCTGCCTTAACACTTATTGTCCTTGTCTGATCTGGCTCAACTACGATCTCTACCTCTGATATGATCAGTAGACTCCACTACTTCAAGTGTGGTCTAAAATTCTTGACTTAGCTTTGGCAGGCGCTCAGTCGGCTCTTAGACAGGCTGTCTCTATAATTCTAAAATTAACTTCCTCAGCAGACTACGGTTCTGAGAAAGTTCTTCTCGACACACTACGATCCTGCCTCATCTCTCCTGGCAAACTACAAACTCCGAGATCTACTATTCTTGCAGACTACGATTCTGCTTTGATAGTTCTCGAGTCTTCTTTGTCTCTCCTGGCAGACTACGAAGGCTGGTGCAGTGCTAGACGATCAGACGGGCCTATCTATTATATTTTATAAAATCAACCTAACAAGCTTGATCTTTCTATTTCTAGTCCTTGTACATCATTTCTTTTTAAGGACTTCACAAAGATGTTTTGTTTATGTAGGATAAACCTAACATATTTGATAAATTCATTCTAAGTCCTTGTACATATATTTCTATTATCTATCAAAGGACTTTACAGCTTTCATCAATGCAGACATATTTGTATATTCATTTATTAATATCATAATCAAATCTTATATAAATAGGAATACCATTCTCATGAATATTCCTAACAATCTCCCCCTATTTGATTATGACAAAAATAATCAGTATATATACATGAGATGAATGAATCTTAATATACAGTGAGCAGTTGTATTTTTAAAGCATGTAATCATAATTGTCATTGATGATAATATAAAATTTATACACTATATGACACTCTACATCCTGGATCCAAAACATACTTAAGTAGATAGAAATGTACCTTCTCTGCTTCATTTTCTGCTCTATGTATATTTCCAGGATGTCTGTTGATCAGCTACTCAGCTACTCATCTTTCTTTTCTTCTTTTTCTTCTTTCCTCTGCTCTCCCTCAGATGAATGCTCCATTTCTTCATCTTGATCAGGTTCTGGTACGGTTGCATGCTTTTCTTCTTTGTCTTCATCTTTCTCTGGCTCCCCCTCAAATAAATGCTCCATTTCTTCATCTTGATCAGGTTCTGGTACGGTTGCATGCTTTTCTTCTTTGTCTTCATCTTTCTCTGGCTCCCCCTCAAATGATGACACCTTCTTTGCTGCTGCTGCTTTGTTCTTCTTTTTCCTTTTCTTGTCCTTCTTTGCTCTACTGCTGCTTTTGCTCTTTCTCTTTTTTTCTACCTTCATTCTTCTCTTTTTGCTCTTCCTTGAATGTTTCTTTTTCTCCCCCTTTTTGTCATTAATCACTTGGGAAATCTGTTGGACATTAGCCATAAGCTGCTCCATCAGATATGATGAGTTGCCAACCTCAATCTTGAGTTCTTGTTGGCTTAGCTCCAGCTGTAGGGAGAGAGTCTGATTTAAATAGTCAATCTTGTCAGAGAGAGACAGAATTTGCTCTTCATTAGCCTTCTGAGCTCATAGAGCTTCTTCCTTCTGATCACTCATAGCCTTCAGATAGATATGATCTCTCACTTTGAACTTGAGAGATATATCTGATATCATGGCATGAAGTCTGTTGTGAGACTCATTGTCTCCTTCTCCTGACAGGATCTTAGCTTCTGCAGCAGTGAGAGATATCTTCTCAACAAATTCTTCTGAGTTCTTCTGAAGCTCTTGCTCTTGAAGATATTTGGCATCAAGTTGGTCATCCTCCTTATGAGCATCAGGTTGGACTCTATAATTCTCACTCTGAGATAGACTTTCAAAAGTAGTGAGAATTTGATAGATCGTTGAGTACCATGCTACTTGAGCAGAATACATCTTCTCAAATTTATCTTGGCCATCTTCAGAGGTAGAGTGAGAGGACTCTACGATCATAGTCTTTAGTATGATTCGTCTGCCGTTAGAACCTACTCGACAATTATAGGGAATGTAATGATTGCCAGTATATCGATAGACTTTGAAGTGAGATTGGTCTTTGATCAGCAGAGTTGCAAACTTCTTCGCCCTTGGAAAGTTTTGAGCCACCAGCTCTAAGTTGGGAAAGTGAGAGAAGCACCATGAAAAGTAGCTGTTATCATTGGTAATTGATGCCTTCACCCAGGGCATATGAGGATAGAACCACCTTATCGCATGATCCTTGACTTCAGGCTCATATATCATAGTTGAAGTGCCCAGCTTCATAGCTTCGAGGTTGTTCAGCAGATATGTTGCGGTCATCTTCACCACATTCAGCCTTTCATTTCCAAGATTAACCTATTTTCCTGGAAGTATATCTAGTGGTTCTTCATCAACTTCCACCACTATTATCCTCTTGCGATGAACAGGACAAGGGATGTGAAAATCTTCTGGCATTTCATTCTCTGAACTGGAATTTCCTTCACTTTATTCATGTTCTGAGCTGGAGTTAGACCGATGCATACTTCCTTCAACTGACTCATCATTTTGTTCATGCATTTGATCATCATCTTCATCACATCAGCAGAACGTGTATTTGCAGACTCACTTAGCACTTCTTGCTCCATAGTCTTCAGTCTCTTGTTGCTATCCTTTGTAGATTGATTTTTCCTTTTTCCTTTAGCATCTTCTTCCTTCGATTCATCATCATTACTGAATTTGATAATTGCTGTAGAGGAATCTCCTTTCTTCTTTAGGAAAGATCTAGCAAGTAATCTGTTGCTCTTTCTTTTCTTTAGAGGTTCAGCAATAGGAGAATCAGACTTTTCTTCATCTTCAGACTTTGAAGCTTCTGAGTCATCAGACATACTTCTTTAAGACTCAACAGCAGGAGGGGTAGATGTTTCTTCTTTAGACTCTACGTCTTTTGAACCATCATAAGGGCTCCTTGGAATTTTAGCACTATGATATCTAACTGTTTCAGGTTTAGATTCTCCCTTATCAGCAGAATGGCTACTCTAAGGATTAGCAATAGGACTTGCATGTTTTTCTTCATCATTGGGCTTGCTCCTTGAAGATTCTTTCTTGAAGCTCTCAGTTCCCTTTTCATCTTTTGACTCTACGCTTTCCTCTTCAGTAGATATACTTCTTCTGGGAACTGACTTAGGCTTCTGCACCACTTTAGCTTTCTTCTTGGATAGCTTAACATACTTGATCTCTGGGATAATTGAGTCCTCAGAGTGTTACAGTTCCTCCTTTGTCATAGCACTTGCCTTCCTCTTCTTCGAAATACTATTGCTGCTGCTGCCATATGTCATCATCCTTTTGTTCTCCATTGGGTTCTTCTTCCAGATTGTAAACAGCGTAGGGGTCATCACCTTATGGCTATTTAGGATTACACCTTCATCACTCTTAATCTTATTCTTCATCTTCTTCATTAGAATAATACTCAAGAACCTTCCATGGAAAACCTTTGTAAGTGGTTTCTGTGTTAAATTCTTCTTCTACGCCTTGTCCAGCCATTTGGACATTAGGTCGAGTAGGACAGCTCCAAAATTGGTTTGCTTCTTCAATACTATTGCAGCCATGATCTTCAACTATTGATCACTCACAGTGTCATATGTAGTGTCCCTGCATAGTATATATTTGCCCACTATCTCTGCAAGGAACTCGAATTCTTCAGGAAACTCCTTTTTCTTCATATCCTTCAGGCTAGGATTTCTTTTGTACCGCATAATCTTCTTGGCTTCTTCCATGTCTATTTCATCTAGATTTTTCAGACCTAGGTCAGGGAAACCTAAGCCCTGGTTGATGTTAGTGGATTTCAGTTTCAAAATCTGACCTTTGACCTTGGTAGATAGGGTTCCAGAATTCATGGTTGCGTTGGAGTGGAATTCTTTAACCAAGTCAACATATATTTGAGTTTTTGACACAAGGCATTCTGAGAATCCAGCCTTCTTCACGAACTCAAGAATATCTCTAAACTTCTTCTCTGATTTCTCAAACTTCTTCGTCCCAAGTTGAATACCAGTGATTACTCGCCAGTCTGCCATTTGAAGAGTTAGGGTTTTCTGAGTTTATAACTTTGTGATAATATTGGAAGATGTCAAGAAGCAATTTGAGGATCTATAACTGTTTGAGAGAATTTGGTTGTTTGAAGATGTTTAGGTTTTGGCTTAAAAGAGAGCGTGTATTGATTTGACAGACTTGTAGCTTCTGATGAACTCTCGAAGTTGTAACTGCCAATAATTTGAATTTCCCTCTTTTAACTGTTCTCTCCACATTTCTTAGTGGGACAGTTGTAAGAATCTGATAGGTCATGATCTGTAACTTCTTCTACCAAGTCATTTTATCATATTTGACTTTTCTTCAGTTGACTAGTGACTTCTTCAGCTCGTGGATTGTCCTTATGACTCGGCTCAATACTCCACGATTTTCTATAACCTTTGCATCTTCTTCGAAGATCGTAGTCTGTGGTCAAGCTTCAATAGATAACTTCTTCATTTAGACTCTAAGGGATTGGAAATTCTCATTTGCAGCTTGTATTCTTCTGATGAGGTGTTGCTTGCTTTATCAGAGATTCTTGTGATGCATTTAATATTCGCACTCCTTCTAAAATAAGGTAGCTCAGAAAGGGCCAACCTCTTAGCTCAAGGCTAAGGGTCAGGTTTGACCCTGAGGCGCTTACCAGATGAAGAGCTTTAGACATGGTCAGTACTGGCATCACATTTAACCTTTCTGCTGGGGAGTTCATTCACCAACTCTTGATATTCAATGGTGTTGGTTTTGTATAGGCTGCAATCGTGGTGTTCTCTTGCTCTTTCACTACGATCAGATGTTTGATCGTAGGCACTCTACGATTTGAGGTGGGTAGTTTATATGGTTATTAGTAGCATGTTTTGGGACGTTACTACTTGATTATGGATCTTCATTTGGTTCATCAGTCACAAAGTTTTGGGACTCTGTAACTGGAATGTTTCTATTTTAGGTTAGCTCTTATCTCAATGATCTTGACAGAAGTGGTTTTGATATTCGTGGTGTGGTCATCAGACATGCACCATGGTTTACCTATCTCCTGAGCCTATCTCAAATCTTCTGGCAAGAATTCCACTTCTTCATTTTGCTCTTTGAGCTTCACCATCTCCATATCTTCAGCTGTTCTTCCACACTCTTCATCACCTTCAAATTCTCTCCTGATCTTCCTTATGCAATAAGTAGCTATCTTCAATGTTAGAAAGACCAGAAGTATTTGCTTCATTGTGCTCCTTTGACATCATTAGTGCAGCTATTCTTAGCAGATCACTGCTCCCCCATAGTTCGTACTATCTTCTCTGAGAAGGATGAATTATTCTTCTTTATATGCATAGATAAGGCGGTCTTGCATACCTTCTTCAAGCTGAGAATCATCATAATTGAACAATCCTTATTGAGTCATAGATATCCTCCTTAGACCTTATCACTCCACGATTGTTGACAAAACTACAAATGTAGTCTTTTTCATCTAACACCTGAGCAGGTGTTTTCAACAGGCTTGTAGTCCTTCCTTAGTTTCTTCAATACACACTAAGGATAAATGTATAATCATTAGGACTATCAATTTGTCAATGGATATAAGCCTTTCTTCATTTGTTGCTCTTCCTCCCTTCATCAGAACTACGAACTTTGAAGCTGATTGGAGGAACACTACGATTGTGGTCATTGTGCCATAATCATCGTGTGTTGGCTTGCACAGGCTGGACTCAGTCTAGATCGTAGAGAACACTAAGATTTATCTTAACCTCCTTGGCAGACTGCACTCGTGGAGTTCTGCTTCTATGATACATTCTTCATGATCAATGCTTGATTATTCTCTGATGTGAACTTCTTTGATGTACCCTCTGAGTTGATATTCTTTGTATGAATAATCATAGGAGATCTCTTTCATCTTGTCATGAATATCTCACTTCCATATGGAGATCAGCAACCATGTAAACTCAGCAAGTCTTCTAGAATAGGCTTTGGCATAGGATGATTTTGTCAAGCACATTGCTGAAATGTCTTGAGCCTCCAGCTGGTTGAATCTTCATGACTGAAGCCATCTACTTCAACATTCCTTAGTGTGGTCAGATAGACCAAGTACCTGCAGGTTTAGATAATTTCTATTTTGGTACCCATGATTGATTGGGTCCTGCTAGGTTAGTTTTCTCAAAAATCCCTATTCCTCATATTTTTGAATATATATCAAATTAGCATCAACAATCATATTCATGTATATAATATATTTAGATATGATGTTTAATACATGATAGTGAGTGTGTGTATAATTTAAACATTTTAATGAACACTCTTTCTCTTTGATTGTTTCACCCTTTGTTTGGTTATGTTCACAGAGTAAGAATCAACTCTATTACTTATTGTATCTGGTCAATTCATAGAGATGATCAGTTTCTAAGAGTCTTCAAGATACTTCCCTAGTGTTGATTATACTCTATGTTTTATCAAAAATATAGAACATAGGTTTGTATATATATGCTTACATACCAACCCTTCAGCAAGGGTTAATCCACTTTAAGCTTAATTAGATTTGTTTAGCTTATGACATCTTTCAGACTTCTTTCAAGATGTTATCTTCAACCTAAAACGTAGGTGGAGAGAAAGTTTGTTGACAGTTAAGTTTCCAACCTTAATGTAGTTTCTCTCTTCCTCTCTTTAGGAAAAGTATGGTTTCTTGATAGAATACTGTAGTAGTTCATAAGGTGATGCATCATGATGTACACATGGGTATTAATGAGGAATCGTACCTTTACACTGTCAGTTCTTTAATAGTCATTTGTCTTGCTCTTATGATGTTAGGCATTGATGTGCATATCTTTGCATTAATTGCTGTCAGCTTGTTGCTCAATTTGACCTTCGATCAATCAGATATAGTCTTGGAGAAGTGAGCTAGGAAAGTCTTGGCAGCTTTAGTTCTTTGATAGCCTTGAACCTCAAGATTCATATCCAACTGCTGGTTAGCCAAATATATATTGGAGGAAATATTCTTTCTCCTTTGGATAAGTGTTTCATAGTATGTATAAGCCTTTCATCTTTCAGAATAGGTGGATATAAATTCTCTTCTTTTGATGCTTCTTGACTTCCCATCTCTGATCTGCAGACTACAAGATTGACTGTGGACAAGGATTGGTCTTGTTGCTATAGCATTTAAGAACATGGACCAATCTGAGCAGCTTCAGATGTATATTCACATTTACTTGTACACATAATTTCCAACGTGTGAGCTCATCTGCATTTACAAATGACTTACTACTAAACTAAGTTTAGAACAATGTTTGTGCCTAGGATCAGACTCAAAGCGATTATCTTTAGCGTATAGCATGAGAACCTGCTCTGATACCAATTATTGGTTCCCAGTAGGCACACAATAGATCTAGAAGAGGGGGTGAATAGATCCTTTTTCTTTTAAAATACTTTTCCAGTTTATTTTGTATTGCTAATGAATTAGCATATGACAAACATAAGAATCTTTTCAAGCACAGTGGAATAAGTTAAAGATCCCCTTCATTTAAATATTCATAAACATTGTTACACATTGTTTGTGAAGTCAGTTTAGTTGTAAGTAGTTATTATATACATGGCAGTTATAGTAGTTAAGTACATAATGTAAATGACTGAAAGTAAAAGACACAACAGATTTTAAGTGGTTCAGAGACTCAAGCTCCTAATCCACTCTTCTGCTTCACTAGCAGGAATTCCACTAAGGAAAGGGCAGCACCCCGAATCACTAAGATTCCTTCAAGGTCAGCAGCCTTGGCACTTCTCTAGTTCACTAAGAACTCTTTAAGCCCAGCAGGCTTGAAACTCCTGTTCACTAAGAACTCTTCAAGGCCAGCAGCTTTAGAACTCAATTTAGTCCCTTTGAACAAGGACCTCTTAGGCCCTGGCAACGTGTTGTTGTTGTAGTTGTTGTTAGTGCTTTGCTGCTAAGATGTCTTGAAGCTTGATCATCTATTGGTGCTTAACATCTTGGCGTGGTCCTCTTTGCATTCTGCGTCGAGTCTGGACCACCACTGGATAGACTTCTAAGATGTTCATTGAAGCATAACATCTTAAGTACTTAGAAGTCTTCTTCTCTGGTTCAGCTGATCTTCTTTCTGTTTTGCACATCTTTCTGATCTCAGCTGCAGCATCACCACTCAGGTTTGCTAAGGCTTGTTATTACTGGTCAACTTCTTTTGGTCCTTAGCATTCCCTGAACCCTTCTTGAATGATATGCAGACATGGTTCTGCATCTGTTCTACTTCAGCTTTTAGTTCTTCATGGTGATTCGTAGAGTGGCTCTTCGAATCTTCTCTCTACTCTGCTACTTTTTTGAATGCCATCTTCTTGGCCTTCTCGGCTCTCAACTTAGCTGCCATTTTCAATGGCATTCTCATCGTTGTTGAGTGAAGCCTTAGTCTGTTAAAGTCCTTCTTCAAATCTGCTTCACTTCTACTTTCATAGTCTCACTGCCACTGATACATGTTCTTTTCAACTTCGTAGAATTCGTAGAGTCAACAACATAGCATTCCAACAACTCAACGATTCTGCAACTCAGTAACTCTTTCATCTTTGAAGCTTCAGCTGTTAAATACCCTTCCATGATCTTACCGTTGGAAAATAGTCGTCGGAAGCTATTTAAATTGCTTCGCAGATCTCTAGTTATTTGGTGCAGACTGCCAATTTGACATAACGGCTCCTTTTTGACTTTTCTGACACAGCAGTCTGCTACTTCACCTACCACTTCAGATATGTCACTTTTTTGTGTCAGGCTGGTAGTCACCTTTATTTCTCCTTTCTAATTCCTTGATTCCAATCCACTGGAGTTGTCCTTCTGCATCAATGCTCTCAATTAGCAACGTTCGAATGTCAGACTTCACATTGAACTGTTGCCAATGCTTCAATATTCAGATGCACGAATTCTACGATTCTGATGTAGATGACTTTGAATCTTAATCATAGTTTGTCTGTTAAATGTTGCTCGTTGATTGGTTGAGATAACACTACGATTCTGAAGAGTGTTCTTCTAATCTGTAATGTAGAACACATCTTCTATCACTTGTGCAGTGCTTCAACACTTCTGTTTGCCTCAATTTATCTCAGGAACTGATAACTTGTCTGATTGTTCTGGCCCTTCTGAATTGCAAGACTCATCAGATTTGTGTCATACCTAGCTCTCTTTCTCCTTGTGATCTCCCGTTCACCTATCATCAATGGTCTGACCTATGCATAATCACTTCAATCTTGTTCTTCATATATTGGTCAGTATCTCAGTGTAAACTGCGTCAATTCCTGTTTCATTTGGCAAACACTACGATCCTGGTTACTCCCAAGATCGTTGTCTTCTGCTCATCTTGACAGCTACTGCACTAGCTGACTTTCTTTAGTCAGTCACTTCATCTAAAGTCTTCTTAGGATTTGCTTATTGAAGACTTCTCCTGAATGGCTTTACTTCTAAATCAAGACGTCTATTGAGTTGGTGCTTAGATCTTCTATTTACTTGCTGGCCATTTGTTGAGTGCTCTCTGGCTTCCTTAAAGTAGATTGCATCTTTTCAGTTCAGATCAGAGGCTTCATTCTTTGGATATTCTGGGAGTGCTCATCTGTTGAGAATTGTGTTGACACTACAATTCTTCCTTGGCGTTGTGAGCATTTAGTTGAGGCCTTAGTTCTGCAGACTTCGATCTTGATTTGGTTCTGCAGACACTACGACTCTGAGATCAGATCAACTGACAGACTACGATTTCTGCCTTAACATTTGCTGTCCTTGTCTGATCTGGCTCGACTACGATCTCTGCCTCTGATATGATCAGTAGACTCCACTACTTCAAGTGTGGTCTACAATTCTTGACTTAGCTTTAGCAGGCGCTCGGTCGGCTCTTAGACAGGCTGTCTCTATAATTCTAAATATGACTTACTCAGCAGACTACGGTTCTGAGAAAGTTCTTCTCAACACACTACGATCCTACCTCGTCTCTCCTGGCAGACTATAAACTCTAAGATCTACTATTCTTGCAGACTACGATTCCGCTCTAATAGTTCTCGAGTCTTCTTTGTCTCTCCTGGCAGACTACGAAGGCTGGTGCAGTGCTCGGCGATCAGACAGGCCTATCTATTACATTATATAAGATCAACCTAACAAGCTTGATCTTTCTATTTCTAGTCCTTGTACATCATTTCTTTTTAAGGATTTCACAAAGCTGTTTTGTTTATGTAGGATCAACCTAACAAATTTGATCAATTCATTCTAAGTCCTTGTACATATATTCCTATTATCTATCAAAGGACTTTACAGCTTTCATCAATGCAGACATACTTGCATTCATTTAGTAATATCATAATCAAATTTTATATAAATAGGAATACCATTCTCATGAATATTCCTAACAATATATATATATATACATAAAAGAGAGTAAAAGCCACGGATCGACGATCCAGGTTGTGCAAACGAAGAAAAATATATACTAAAATGTACTAAAAAGTAAGCAAAACAGGCCACGGAACTGAGTTCCGAGAAAAACCAAAAGATGAAACTTTATGTGCATGTGAAAATATAAGTAATGAAGTAGGAAACGAGTTTTGATTGTAAAAATACTTACAATGGACTGTTACACGGGCTTTTCGCCACTTAGTAGGCTTCAAATGGACGTTTCCACCTGTTAATTTTTGATATGTCATAGAATATACGTACACCAACGTGTTAGAAGAATAAAATTGAAGTTTGGAGTACTAGAAGTAAGGCTAAGGGACGAAATGGGCGGAGTTTCAGAGCGTTTTCTTATTTCTTTTTCTTTTTTTTTGGTAAGGGTCTTATATTTAAGGACTTGATGGTTGCAAGTGTAACCGTGGCAGCCGCGGGTCTAGCTACGACTCCCCATGGGGGGGCCCACCTAGTGGGTCTTATCGTCTCGAAGTACGTGCACTCTGAGCAATGCGATGTCAGGTTCAGAACTTTCTAACTTTTGATCAGAGCGTCTGTTTGAGGCTTGCTATACCTTTTCAGAAAGCCCTTGCTGAGAGCGTCACAATGACATGTGACTTAACCTTTTCCAAATCCAAGAAGATGGGTTTATAACCAAATCTTTATTTCTTCGTAATTTATTCATTGAGCTGTATTATGTTATTTTCACTCAGGATCAATATTATGGCTCTTTCTGACCTTCATTGCATCAATTTGGCATGATTTTGACCAAATTAGCTTCAAGTTGATAAAATGATCATTTTACCCCTCCAAGGGTTGTCCCCTGCACTGGCCCGGTCTTCGACTATTTTCTCAGAGTTGACTATGAGGTTTTGATCCCAGCCGACTCTGTTCATCCTCAAGGTTGTCTTCGAGGTTGCTTTGGCCTCCCAGTGTTGTCTTTGGGATGATATGATGCTTTGGGATTATCTTCGAAGGTTGAATCAATCTCCTGGTGTTGTCGCCGGGGCTCCTGTACCTCCTGGGTTATGACCGGGGATTGACTTGACATCCCTGGGTTGTCGCTGGGGCTGCTTGACATCCCAGTTTAGTGACCGGGGTTTCACTTGACATCCCGGTGTTGCCAGGGTTTAACTTGACATCCCGGTATTGTGACCGGGGTTTAGCTTGACATCCCGGGGTTGTCGTCGGGGCTGCTTGACATCCCGGTGTAGTGACCGGGGTTAAGCTTGACATCTTGGTGTTGTCGTCGGGGCTGCTGTACCTTCTGGGTTGTGACCAGAAGGAAAAAGATGGTTTTACCATCCTGCAGGGTTAGTAACAGGAATGCAAAATTTCGAGTGTCTACAGATGCCCCTTTTTATCATGTTTATGCGATGCAATGAAATGAACAGGATAAAGATTGATAGACACTGGAAATATAATTGATGCAAAATGTAATGCAATACATGGCATGATATGTTATGAATGTTAGATACCTTCGAGGGGATAGGGCTATCACTGGTTGTTTACGATATTTTTTACTAGGGATAACGTTATCCGTGATAACCCTTGGTGCCATATTGGTTTGAGGCCAATGGTTTACCACGTTCATTGATACTCTCTGTGGGGAAGATTTTCTTATGGTTGATGCCGTTGGACATTTCTAAACTCGACATTGGGGTTGTCATCAACACTCTTCTCCTTAAGATAAGCTTTCTGACTTCCTTCTCCGCTAGGGATATTCTTTTTGTAATGAGTTACCCCATTGGAGATTCCCGATGCCTATCCTGATGATAGCTCCCACCGGTTTACATCAATGGACATTTCCCGATGCTACGTTGGAGTTGTCGCCAACGGTTTGAATTATCATTCAATTGATGCCTATGTTCCTGTGAATGCCTACCCGACTAATAGTTTACACCGGTTTATTAACCTTGAATCGATTTCGACTCAAATGGTAGTTTATAGAGTTTGACCATCACCGAACCTTCTCGGTGCCTACTCGAATGGTAGTTTGCAACGGTCGGTTGAATCACCGATCCTTCTCAATGCTCCCTCTAGGAATTTTTATAATAGATTCCATCATATATCCTCTGTGGGGATAAACTTATACGTTGTTCCATCACCGGCTCATTCCTGATGCTTCGCTGGAGTGATCGCCAATGGCTGATAGTGTCATTAAATCTGACCTTCCTTGAAGTAACCTCCAATGGCTTTATCACCGGATCATTCCCGATGCTTCACTGGAGTTGTCGCCAACGGCTGCACTGTCAGACCCTCTGACCTTCACTAAAGTAGCCTTCAATGGTTTTCTTCACCACCGGATTGTTCCCGATGCTTCGATGGAGTCGTTGCCAATGACTGATAGTGTCAGACCCTCTGACCTTCGCTGAAGTAGCCTTCAACGGCTGATACCACCAAACTATTCCCGATGCTTCGCTGGAGTTGTCGCCAATGGCTGACAGTGTCAGAACCTCTGACCTTCGCTGAAGTAGCCTTCAACGGCTGATACCACCGAACCGTTCCCGATGCTTCGCTGGAGTTATCACTAAAGGCTGATAGTGTCAGACCCTCTGACCTTTGCTGAAGTAGCCTTCAACGGCTGATACCACCGGATCATTCCTGATGCTTCGCTGGAGTTTTGCCAACGACTAGTGTCAGACCCTCTGACCTTCGCTGAAGTAGCCTTCAACGGCTGATACCACCGGACCGTTCCCGATATTTTGCGGGAGTTGTCGCCAATGGCTGATAGTTTCAGACATAATTGATCTCGACATGGGGGGGGGGGTACTCTTTTAGACAAATCACACCCTTGGATCAATCTGGATGCTTTAACACACTCATAACATGTCGGTCAAACCGTCGAACCTTCCCGATGCTCTAACAGAGGTAGTTTTCAGCAATTTTCTGTAGTTTTTCAGCAATTTTTTTAGTAGTTTTCATCATTGGCCCCTGAATATCACTTCAGGGTCTTAACCAATGGCTTATATGAAGTTTTATCCTTTTGTCAGGAACTCGCTGCTTATACACAGGATTTCAGGCCAATTCGCTCAATCGCGTAGCAGTTTTTTCTCAGATTTGACTTTTTAGTTTCTGTAAACTCCGTTTCCACTGGAACTGTACTGAAATGGAGGGGGTGGGGCCCACCTTAGGGAGCCGAAGGTGGAGGTGCGGCAGCCATAGGTGGGGCTGCTTCTTCCTGCGATTTATAATTTGGCTCTCGTGGCTTTCAAAATTCATTTTCAAACTTGAGTGCTAAAGAAAATCTGATTTTCTTCTTTAGATCTACTGAGTTCGGGCAGCTTTTTTCAGATTCTGTCACCTTACAAACGTTCTACACATCTCTGGTAACGTTTACATCCTTTCTTTTCCAATTTTGATAGTTAGAATGTTATAAACCACATAGTATGCTTTTGAACACAATGTATCAAATAGATGTGCCTATATGACTTGATAAAAATTTTCTGACTTAGTAAATATGCATATTTTACTATGCTGAATGTTTAGATGTAAAAAAATTTAAATTCTGAGACAGTCAATTGACGCCCTTTTTGATCAGTTTACTCATCCTTTTTAAGGCCAAGTGAGCCTGGATTTTTAACTAAAAATGTCCATGGTAATTTACCTGCCATGGGGAGTTTACTTTTGATTTTTTTTCATAAATATGAACTGCTTCTATTTTTGGGTAGGTGTGCTACAAAATGGCCACCTAGTCATGCATGTGTGCATGCGGACAGTCCATTTTACAAAGGAGATTCTTGCGAAATTTTTCAAAAAACCTGAGCATTTAATAAACATGCAATTTTGACTCTACTGGGGATTTTTTGTTAACTCATGCATGTTTTAGAGCTTGAAAATACATATTGTAATGATTTTATTAAATAAGTCACAGGCTTAAGGTTTACCTCACCCTTTCTGAGGTGATTTAGAGACTTTGTCTAGGTTATAAAGCCAAATAGACCTGGTAGTGCTAGCAGAATCACTTCAGGAGTGAGGCGGAGGAGAGTTTATGATGTTCCTCAACCACGTCCAGCCCGGCCGCCTCGCTGGTTGGCTGAGTCTGTGATTCGTCCCATCCGGGCTAAGCCGTCGGTTGATGTGGATGATGAGGATGTCCCATTTGTTGATCCTGCCCCAGCTCAGGCTCTACTGTTGGGTTTGTATGTAACGCAATCATGCAATCAAATCACATAAATAGGGCGGAAGCGTAAAAACTAGGTTTTCAAAATTTATACAAACCCATAACCATGATCATGCTTTGTGCTTGTTATCAATAACAGAAAAGAGAGAACATGGAATTATACCTTTGAAGATCTAAGCTTCCTCAGGTACAAGTTCTACTCCTTTGATTCCTTTGATTCCTCTGATAGTGGCTCCTTCCCTTGAATAATGTCAGCCACCCAAATGTTTGGCCTCTAACGGTGATCCACCAAGGAAGATGAAGAACTCAAGAAGATGGGTTATTGGCTTAACCCTTGTTTCAATCTCTATAGAATATGTGTACTCCCAACTCTTGGAAAATTTTACATGTCTACCTTATTTCTGATATAAGACTCTCTTATATAGATATTAGGTTAACCCTCCTAATCCAATTAGAATAGGGTTTTATTTAATTAATTAATTAATTACTTTTAATTAATTTATATCCTAATCTTTATTAGGATTGAGAGAGAGTACTGATATTATATTAATTCCTAAACTCCTTTAGAATTAAAATAATAATAATAATAATAATATTAATAAGACTCCTCTTATTAATTTATATTTAATATTTCTAAAATATTAAATAATAAACATTAAGCTATTTAATTTATTCTATCATCATAGATTAAATTAATTATACTTAATGCATTATTACTATCATGCCATTTTCTTCTTAAATAATTCTTCTTCCTTTTATGGTGTGACCCTTTAGGTTCTCCATATTAAACCGGTTGTGAATAAATCAATTAGAACAATTCTAATCTTATTTAAATAAACAAATTAAACTAATAATCTATTTAAATAAATAATATTTATTCTACAATAGGGATAAGCCTCCCTAGCGATCAACGACTTTCCAGATAATATAGATTTCAACATTAATCATAAAAGAACCTGTAAGTTAATAGTTACCGTACAATTCAATCCTTCCACCATACAATGTCCCAATTAAATATAAGACATGGATTTACTGTCAAGTCTTAATTTATTTAATCATATGTATTTCGATTAGAAAATGCACAACTCCAAATAATGCAAATTAGAAACCTCTTTCTAATTTCATTCTACCTTGGCCAAGGATTCCTGGGTTGTCATTTAACGAATCACATAGGACATATCTCCTCTTTTACTAGAGGTGGTAGATTCTTTATTGATCATTCATTATCTCCATATGTAACTCATTACACCCAAGCAT
Source organism: Panax stipuleanatus (assembly GCA_020205555.1). Classification (NCBI taxonomy): domain Eukaryota; kingdom Viridiplantae; phylum Streptophyta; class Magnoliopsida; order Apiales; family Araliaceae; genus Panax; species Panax stipuleanatus. Next base: position 28,621,013 of record CM035115.1, on the reverse strand, counting down.
ACCCTATATATGCCTTAAAAGGCCTTAAAGAATTAGTCAAAGTATAATTTGTTACATACAAGATACTATGATGATCTCAAGTCCAAGGATCACATGTACTACTATCACATTAGGAATTCCTATTGACAGGCGAGTAAAACTCCATTAGGTATTCCATAGCGAGTCACGTTCAGTGAACTTATTCTCCAATAAGCACCTACATACTTGCTTTAGTGTCTCCACACAAATGACCATGAGATCAGTCATCTTCATCCAATGAGCAAGCAACATATGTACCAATCTATCCGGATTTACTAATCCCCTTTTTAGTAATCCCACGATTGGGAACTATTTTAGTTTTAAAGCTTTCTAAGAATTTAGATCTCATTAGCATGATCAACATCATGATTCTAAAAGCATTGCTTAAAACTATGGGTTATTTACATATTATAAAAACAGCACCATGTAGATAATTAAATGCCTTTAATAAATAAATATTTTATTAATAAATAAATAAGATTGTTTACAAAGTATGTGCTTTATCATCATACATGATTGGCTTATATGCACACTACTATCAATCTCCCACTTGCACTAAAGCCAATCTCCATGGTATCTCATACCCATCTTCTCTAAGTGACGATCAAACTGCTGTTGTGTTAAAGCTTTAGTAAATGGATCTGCAACGTTGTCTTGAGAGTCTACACTCTCCTCTTTCAATGATTTCTTTAATCAAAGTGTCGCAACACATGTTTAGATTCAAGATGAGACTTAGGAACTATTCCTAGTTCTGTAATGAACTTTTCATCTAAAACATCAACTTGCAGCTTCACTTACAGTTATATACTCTGCCTCTGTCACTGAATCAGCAACCGTTTGCTGCTTGGAACTCTTCCAACTCACTGCACCTCCGTTCAAGGTAAACACATACCCTGAAATAGATTTACTGTCATCTTGGTCTGTTTGAAAACTTGAGTTCGTGAATCCCTCGAGTTTTAATTCAGACCCACCGTAGACAAGAAAAATATCTTTAGTCCTTCTCAAGTACTTTAGGATATTTTTCACTACCTTCCAGTGCTCTTCTCCTGGATTCGACTGGTATCTGCTTGTTACACTAAGTGCGTGAGCAACATCCGGTCTAGTACATATCATACCGTACATGATAGATCCTATTGCAGAAGCATAAGGGATCTTACTCATACGGTCTCTCTCCTCAGGTGTCTTTGGGGCCTGTTTCTTGGAGAGATTTATTCCATGGCTCATCGGCATGAGACCTCTTTTGGAATCTTCCATGCTAAACCTCTTTAGCATCGTATCAATGTACGTTCCTTGGGATAAGCCGAGCATCCTTTTAGATCTATCTCTATAGATCTTTATCCCCAAAATATAGGATGCTTCACCCAAGTCCTTCATGGAGAAGTTTTTAGATAACCAGATTTTAATGGATTGTAACATAGGAATGTCATTCCCTATCAGTAATATATCATCAACATATAATACAAGGAATGATACTGCGCTCCCACTAACCTTCTTGTATACACATGGTTCATCCTCGTTTTTGATAAAATCAAACTCTTTGATTGTCTCATCAAAACGAATGTTCCATCTACGAGAAGCTTGCTTCAACCCATAAATGGATCGTTGTAGCTTACAGACTTGATTTGTTCCAACTTTTGAAATAAATCCCTCTGGCTGTGTCATATACACATCCTCCTCAAGTTTCCCATTGAGGAAGGCCGTTTTCACGTCCATCTGCCAGATCTCATAGTCGTTGTAAGCTGCAATCGCAAGCAAAATCCGAATGGACTTGAGCATGGCTACTGGTGAGAAGGTTTCATCATAGTCAACTCCTTGTCTTTGTTTGAAACCTTTTGCAACCAGTCGGGCCTTATAGGTCTCTACCTTTCCGTCTGCTCCAGTCTTTTTCTTAAAAACTCATTTACACCCAATAGGTTTAATACCTTCAGGTGGTGAAACCAAAGACCATACTTTGTTTTCATACATGGAGTCCATTTCAGATTTCATGGCTTCAAGCCATTTCCCTGAGTCTTTATTACTCATAGCCTGTTCGTAATTCAATGGATCATCATCATTCATGATGTGTACCTCATCGTCATCCTCTATAACGAATCCATACCTCTCAGGTATCTTCGGTACTCTTCCAGATTTACGAACATGGTGTGGTACAGTAGGTTCTTCTACTTGGTTAGGTACCTGACTTTGGTCCGTGGTAACTTGTGGTTCTTGAACTTCTTCAAGATATATCTTACTCCCACTGACCCCTTCATGGATAAACTCTTTCTCCAAGAAGGTAGCATGTTTCGCAACAAACACCTTTTGATCAGTTGGATGATAGAAATAATACACTACGGTTTCTTTAGGGTATCCCACAAATCTACACTTATCAGATTTAGTCTGTAGCTTATCATTTTCAAACTTTTTGACATAAGCTGGACAACCCCAAGTCTTAACATGCTTAAGATTTGGTTTCCTCCCTTTCCACATCTCATATGGAGTCTTTGGGGCTGATTTGGTAGGTACCTTGTTAAGTAGGTATGCAGCCGTTTCTAGGGCATATCCCCAGAAGGAAATTTGAAGGTCGGTAAAACTCATCATGGATCGAACCATGTCCAACAGTGTTCGATTTCTCCTTTCAGATACTCCATTTAACTGTGGTGTACCTGGAGGAGTCCATTGTGAGATTATACCATTTTCTCTGAGACAATTGAGAAACTCACTGCTTAAGTGTTCTCCACCTCGATCTGATTGAAGTATCTTAATACTCTTGCCCGTTTGTTTCTCTACTTCACTTCTGAACTCTTTGAACTTTTCAAATGATTCTAATTTGTATTTTATTAAATACACATATCCAAATCTTGAGTGATCATCAGTGAAAGTAATAAAATAAGAATACCCACCTCGTGCACTTGTTGTCATAGGTCCACAAACGTCTGTGTAAATCAATGCCAACAACTCTGTAACTCTCTCCCCTTTTCCACTAAAAGGAGATTTAGTCATTTTACCCATGAGACAAGATTCACTAGTTGGATATGATTCATAATCAGATAGCTCGAGGAGCCCATCTTTATGCAACTTGGATAATCTTGTTTCATTGATATGACCGAGTCTACAGTGCCACATATAGGTATAATTAATATCATCTCTTTTCCTTTTCTTAATTTATTCAATTTGAAATATATTTTCTTGCAAGTCAAGTGTATAAAGTCCATTTTGCAAATTTCCAATACCATATAAAACATCGTCTTTATAAATAGAACAACCATTGTTCTTTATAATAACGTCAAAACCTTCCATATCCAATACAGAAATTGAAATAATATTTTTAATAATATTCGGAACATAATAACAATTATTAAGATAAATGGATTTGCCCGAAGGCATTGCTAAACAATAAGTTCCTACAGCTAATGCAGCAACTTTTGCTCCATTTCCCACTCGTAGGATCACCTTATCTTTGTTCAGCTTTCTACTTCTGATCAGTCCCTGCACAGTATTACATATGTGAGAACCACAGCCGGTATCCAATACCCAAGTAGAATTATGACTTTCAAAAAAATTAATTTCAATCATAAACAAACCTTGATTGGAAGTCGAAGCTTCTCCAAGCTTCTTCTCTGCTAGAAACTTCTTGCAGTTCCTCTTCCAATGTCCCGGCTCATTGCAATGAAAGCACATTTCTTTAGCTGGTTCAGGTTTCTTTTGCTCTTTTTCTTTCCCTTTTCCCTTAGCCTTCTTAGATTTCTTCTTTTCAGAAGACACCTTGGGCCTCTTCCTTTTATTGGAAGAATCCACCATCAAGACATGGTTCTTCTTGGATGAGAAGTGACCTTCTGCAGTTTTCAGCATGTTAAGCAGCTCAGGTAAGCTGACATCTAGCTTATTCATGTGAAAATTAACCACAAACTGCGAGAAGGTCTCAGGGAGTGACTGCAAGACCAAGTCTTGACTCAACTCCCCATCCATGACGAACCCAAGCTGTCCAAGGCGTTCAATCAAATTGATTACCTTCAGAACATGAGTCTCGACGGTAGTGCCCTCGGTCATCCGAGATCGGAAGAGCTCCTTAGATATCTCATATCTAGCAGTCCTACTTTGTTCACCATACAACTCCTTGAGGTGAAGCAGCATAGCAGGAGCATCCATTTTTTCGTGCTGACGCTGAAGCTCGTTATTCATGGATGCGAGCATGATGCATTGAGCCACAGATGCATCATCTTGCCACTTATTGAAAGTGGCATTCTCTTCCTCAGAGGCTGTTTCTGAAACAGATTCAGGGATAGTGGAATTTAGGACATAAGAAATCTTTTCAGCAATGAGAACAATTCTCAGATTTCTTAGCCAGTCCTCATAATTCGGGCCGGTAAGCTTATTTGCATCAAGTATGCTTCGTAGTGAGATTAGTGATTTTGACATTTTTAAAATTCTGCATGTGAAAAGACAATATTTTAGCAAACATTCATTTTATTAACTTTGCATACCAAAATAAATTTAGGTCTTTATTTTAAATTGGTATCTCCCACTATTTTCATCAAACTATATTACCCTCACTCATATAGTTCGGCAACATCTAATTAAAGATTTGCTAGTGAGATTAAGGATCCCATTTCAAATGTATATAACCTTGTGGATAGCACAACAAGCGATATACAAATAAATAGGTAGACAACTTTTGTCAATTACATCACCATATAACTCCTTTTATTTTGCCTCTTAAATCATAATGGTCATGTGTGTGCACATCCGAACTAAAATGATTTAAGTTAAGTCCAGCCTAACACTTCCATAAATTCAAAAAAGAAAAATTTTCGTCCTTGTGGATAGCACAACAAGACTAGATCGTTCAATTTTCTTGATAAGCATCAAATGTGATTAATTAACATCTTAAATATTCAATACTCGCCTTGTGGATAGCACAACAAACTCATATTAAATATTTAATACTCTATTAACTAATCATGCTAGAAGGCGACGTTCGATATTCCAAATATCATTTGAACGCTTCAGACTTAATATTATTTCTTTGAGGGGTTTGTTATTATTTGTCTCATCTTTTTAAGCGCGCATGCACATATATATATAAAATACGCGTCATTTTATTAAACATGCGAAGCATGTTTGTATAAAATATAATATATATAATATTTAGCATGCAATATAGAATACTATATTCTACCCGGATTGATTATGGACTTTTATTCTAGTTTGGTTCACTAGAGCCACCAAGTGAACCAAAAGGTCAAACCTAGGAGTGCAAGAATTTAAATTTTAAATGTAACTATTACATTTAAACCCGGGCTCCATACAAACGGGTCTTCACGCGCTCCTCGCTCCTTGGTCTCCAATTTCTTCAAAATAATTCTAACTATCTCTATTACATTAACTATTTAAAATTAAATAGAAACCTTGATCAGCAGTCAAGTGGAAGTACATAGAAAGGAGATAGAATTTACATCGAGAATAAAACAAGAGAAGACGAGGTACGCAGACCCCATTTTATAAAACCCATTCATTCAAGCATTCAACCAAAATAAAATCCAATCACATTGGTCATAGTCCATAATCAACCCCATTTATTATCATACACATCAACATATGCATCAATAAATATCCATTCATCTCATGAATAACAATGCTATTCCATATATGGATCGATGTTATTTAATGGACAAAAGTTTTGCTAAATTTTATTTTTGAAACAAAATAAACTCTTTTATTTTAATCAAAAATAAATCCAAATTAAACTCCTTTAATTTTAGCATTCTGAAATCATATTTCAGATAAAATAAACTTCTTTATTTTAAAACTTTATCAATTAAATAAACAGTTTACTTAATTAATTAAAATCAATTTTCAGGGTCTGTCCAGGTACCGGCGCAGCTGCGCCAGTAATGAACTGGGTAGCTGCGCAGCTGCGCAGGTAGACGGAAGCAGCAGTTTTTGCAGACCGGCACAGCTGCTCTACTAATGAACTGGGCAGCTGCGCAGCTGCGCCGTTCGCCGCAGAAACTTGCAGAAAACGATTTTTGTCCAGAAAAACCATCCAATTATCACATCAATTCATACATGGAATTATAAAATTGATACTTAGCACAAAGTTAGGCTCTGATACCACTGTTGGGTTTGTATGTAACGTAATCATACAATCAAATCACATAAATAGGGCGGAAGCGTAAAAACTAGGTTTTCAAAATTTATACAAACCCATAACCATGATCATGCTTTGTGCTTGTTATCAATAACAGAAAAGAGAGAACATGGAATTATACCTTTGAAGATCTAAGCTTCCTCAGGTACAAGTTCTACTCCTTTGATTCCTTTGATTCCTCTGATAGTGGCTCCTTCCCTTGAATAATGTCAGCCACCCAAATGTTTGGCCTCTAACGGTGATCCACCAAGGAAGATGAAGAACTCAAGAAGATGGGTTATTGGCTTAACCCTTGTTTCTATCTCTATAGAATATGTGTACTCCCAACTCTTGAAAAATTTCACATGTCTACCTTATTTCTGATATAAGACTCTCTTATATAGATATTAGGTTAACTCTCCTAATCCAATTAGAATAGGGTTTTATTTAATTAATTAATTACTTACTTTTAATTAATTTATATCCTAATCTTTATTAGGATTGAGAGAGAGTACTGATATTATATTAATTCCTAAACTCCTTTAGAATTAAAATAATAATAATAATAATAATAATATTAATAAGACTCCTCTTATTAATTTATATTTAATATTTCTAAAATATTAAATAATAAACATTAAGCTATTTAATTTATTCTATCATCATAGATTAAATTAATTATACTTAATGCATTATTACTATCATGCCATTTTCTTCTTAAATAATTCTTCTTCCTTTTATGGTGTGACCCTTTAGGTTCTCCATATTAAACCGGTTGTGAATAAATCAATTAGAACAATTCTAATCTTATTTAAATAAACAAATTAAACTAATAATCTATTTAAATAAATAATATTTATTCTACAATAGGGATAAGCCTCCCTAGCGATCAACGACTTTCCAGATAATATAGATTTCAACATTAATCATAAAAGAACCTGTAAGTTAATAGTTACCGTACAATTCAATCCTTCCACCATACAATGTCCCAATTAAATATAAGACATGGATTTACTGTCAAGTCTTAATTTATTTAATCATATGTATTTCGATTAGAAAATGCACAACTCCAAATAATGCAAATTAGAAACCTCTTTCTAATTTCATTCTACCTTGGCCAAGGATTCCTGGGTTGTCATTTAACGAATCACATAGGACATATCTCCTCTTTTACTAGAGGTGGTAGATTCTTTATTGATCATTCTTTATCTCCATATGTAACTCATTACACCCAAGCATACCCTATATATGCCTTAAAAGGCCTTAAAGAATTAGTCAAAGTATAATTTGTTACATACAAGATACTATGATGATCTCAAGTCCAAGGATCACATGTACTACTATCACATTAGGAATTCCTATTGACAGGCGAGTAAAACTCCATTAGGTATTCCATAGCGAGTCACGTTCAGTGAACTTATTCTCCAATAAGCACCTACATACTTGCTTTAGTGTCTCCACACAAATGACCATGAGATCAGTCATCCTCATCCAATGAGCAAGCAACATATGTACCAATCTATCCGGATTTACTAATCCCCTTTTTAGTAATCCCACGATTGGGAACTATTTTAGTTTTAAAGCTTTCTAAGAATTTAAATCTCATTAGCATGATCAACATCATGATTCTAAAAGCAATGCTTAAAACTATGGGTTATTTACATATTATAAAAACAGCACCATGTAGATAATTAAATGCCTTTAATAAATAAATATTTTATTAATAAATAAATAAGATTGTTTACAAAGTATGTGCTTTATCATCATACATGATTGGCTTGTATGCACACTACTATCAACTACGTGGGGAGCTTCCAGCTATTGTGGTGCCGCTTCAGGAGCTTCTGGAGATTTGAGGCGCCATCCATCGAGATACCTTCATGCCAACGAGGTGACTGAAGTTTTTTTTTTGGATTTTCTTTCTTTCTTTTGCCATTTTTAAGGCACAGGTTTGATATAGACAGGCTATTTGATGCAAGTTCCTGGCTTTAAACAGCCCAAAGGGAACTGGTTCAATGTCTATTCTTTATACCATACTCTGTATCCGGAGTATCGGGCCATTGTCGACACCTGGAGGTTTCAGGCGTTCTTTTCTATCCTTCCCCGTCGTTGCCCCTGGGGTTATCTGAGGGCTTTGTTTGAACGCTGGTTCCACCAGACTTAATCTCTTCATTTGTTGGACTACGAGGTGATGATAACACATATGGACTGGAGATTCATCACCGGGATAGTGTTTGCAGGTGAGCCAGTACCAGTTGTGGCTGAAATTTCACCCACTGCCATTCGGTCCCTCTTGAGAGTTCCTGCGACGGCCATCAAGGGTCGAACGGTCCGTTCTGGTCCCTTGAGCGTAGATGCCCAAAGTGGGGCTTTGACTAAGCCTCCACCTGATGATCAGAGGGTTAGAGATCGCATCATGTGGTGACTATTTTTAGTGATCATCAGGGGTTATTTCCTTGCTGACAACTCCTCAACGGTGTCCTTTGCCCTGTTCAGCGCTACTCGATATGTGTAGCGCCTCAGTGATTTTGATTGGGGTACCTACACCTTTGCCTATTTTCTCCGAGGGATGCGCATGCGCTCGGAGGGCGTGACGGAGGCTTGGCTAGGTTTTTACCCATTCATGCTGGTGAGTACATTTCTCTTGTACCTTTTTAATTTCCTCATTTATGTTTATCAGTCTTTATCACTGAGGACTTTTGATATTTGCATGGTCATTTTTGGGCATATGAGACGCTCCCTTGCCTACGCCTAGCCACTACTTAGGGCTTAGAGACTTATCCTAGGGGGCGGTACTAGCATCATTCCACGTTAACAGAGGTCCTTGTAGCCGAGGGATTCACCCACTCCCGCGTGTAACTAGAGCTATTGACAGTCAAGTCGATCTCGTGGGTCCTGTATACCTCAGACTTTTTAATAGTTGGATTTGAGGATGGCTTTCCCACTGGCCGGGAGTATGCATTGTCCACTCGCCGAGTTCCATTTTTGACAGACGAAGGTTGGGAGCTCTATTTAGGAGAGCACGCTATTCAAAGCACCACAGGAGATATCCGCATTCCCTTTAATCCTCCTGCTTGGCATCATTGGCCACTAGCTTAGCCACTCACAGACATTCCCCTGGTGGGAGTAGGTGGTTTCACCCTGTTAGAGGGTCTTTACAGCCAGGAGGCATTTCACAGCTGGTGGAGTCCCCGCATCATTGGGGCTCAGACTCGTACTACCTAGTTTATGGCAGACATGATGCCAGGGTCTATGATGATGATAAACTGGATAGCTTACCTCCTAGAGCCTACTCATCTGGACCAGATTACAGGACTGACCCAGCGGTTGGAGAGGGCTCATTTCTTTATCAGGCACCTTGGCTGGGATCCATCCGAGGCCGATTCTTTTGATCTTTTTAGCTCTGGAGTTGGCCCCTCAGCAAGTCCATTTTTTGACAGCTTTGGAGGTGCTAATCGTCCCTTGTATCGATCGGACATTCCCACTGGCCGAGATTTTATGACTCAAGAGGAGCTGGAGTTGGTTAATAGCCTGGAGACAAATATTCTAGACCTCTTCGGATAGCTTTTTTTGCTACATCTTTTGATAGGCCTCTATTTAGCTATTGGGCGGTTGTGCCCCAGTTCTCGCTATATCTTTTAATAGGCCTCTGTTAGTAGTTGGGCGGTTGTGCCCCATTTCCCTGTACTTTTTATTTTATATTTGATGAGCAAACAGAGATGATGCTTGCAGTAGATACTTTATTCTAGATATGCATGATATTTCCTATCTATTGCATCACTTTTATCATTATCATTATGCATGTATTATGTCATGGATATGCATTTAGATAGTTGAGTTTAGATTTGACCCCTAGATGGTCTTATGATACGGTGATATAGATGTTGTCATCCACCATCAGCCGTATTGAGCATTCGTAGCTGTCTTCGGTGGCATCTTCATTGCGCTCATGGTATGACAGTCTGCCTCTCACAGCCAGAGGGACAGTAGACCAGATGCTAGGATATTATCTAGCCCTTCTAACTTTCCAGGTTCTATATGGATTTGCGGATGACATCTTTTCATACTGGATACCTGAGCTGTAGGTTTTCTATTTTGGCCTTCACGAGTTGACTCCTACCTTAGAGGAGTATAAGCGCCTAACAGGTTTGGCACTGGATCTGCCTTGCACCCAGACAGTCATCAGTGACTTGAGGCGACCATTCATAGGTATGACAGGCCTGAGGCGCTGGGTCGTTACTGAAGAGATTACTGCCGGACATGTAGTGTTCATAGACTTTTTGATTGATCACTTTGGTAGGTTAGACAGCTACAATCGATACTCTAGGGATTCATCATTTCAGCAGATGAGTGGAAGTTTGCACAAGTGGATGTTCTATTTATGTGCATCATTACTTATCTGTACATTCCCCTATATATGGACCACTTAGATACTGGCTTGATGGTAGTGGTTCATGCCCTTAGATAGGGTTGCACGATTTTGCGGATGATATTGGTCGAGACTCTACTGTCGGCTACTTTTTGCAGTACCTATCCAGGGGGATTTTTCAGAGGCAGCGTCGTTCTGCTATATGTATGCTTCATGACGCATTTGAGCCCGATCGGCATCTTCAGACACCATGGGTACTACTTTACCCATGAGATAGCCATGTCTTACTTCTTCTGACCATCGGAGTGTTCAGATGCAGCATCATGGTCGACCTTTTTATCGGAGATCGAGCATCCATTTTTGATCTTGCCTTGCTCCGGGCTAAGTTCCCCTTATAGCTTTATCACTCATGTAGTCGACATGGACTATTTGCCCCTAGTGGGTTTGAGAGGTGTGACCACCTACCATCCACTGGCAGTCATGGGTCAGTTTGATCAGTTTAAGAGCCTCCACAATTTTGAGGGAGCTATAGATCAGTGGATATCAGCTTCATCTTTATCGTCAGCTGACCTAATTAGGATTTTTGAGTGTTGGACTCACAGGGAGAGTGTTGATTTCTCTATTAGACATCCAGATCATTCTCTAGAGTATTCGGCATGGTTGGAGTCTGACATTGCATTGGTCGCGGCTATCCAATTAGCTCCGAGTGTTAATTCAGATAAGGCGGAGCCTATGGAGGATCCTGATTCTCCCACGGAGGATGAGTGGTTTATCGGTTTGACAACGGCTTTAGTTAGTGACCCTCCAAGCGTTCCTGCCGGGACAGATCCAGCTATTTGTGATTCATTAGCTCGAATGACTTTCGAGAGATATTAGGCTAGGGCGTTGATGTTGACAGCCCTTTCTAGCAAAGATACATCCTTTAACGCTAGAGATGAGGCTTGAGCTACTCGGGATATAGCATTGATTGAGAGAGACGAGGCACGATCTACCCGAGATGCAGCTCTTGAGGAGAGAGATGAGGTTCGATCTATCCAAGATGTAGCTTTTGAGGAGGTTGAGGATGCCTTAGTTCCCCGGGATCCAGCTTATGTTGAGAGAGATGAGGCTATAGCTACCCGGGATATCTATATTGAGGACAGTACATCACTCAGATCATATACCCACAACCTAGTTGCAGTTATGAGCACTTTCATAGATTGTCACAGCAGCACTATACAGATGACTGTGGACAATTTTACTCATATAAAGACCAAGGGTATTGAGCTTGTAGCTACTCCTCCATCTTCTGAGAGGGATGCCATGTTGGCATTTCTATCCCGTTTGTCCACGGGTTCATAGACTAGCTTTGTTTTTCCTGCACATACTAGATCCGCTATTTTTGTCATGTACAGAACACCATATATATATTAAACAGTATTATATATCAGAGAAATATATTTTGATTCACTTCCATGTTGGATATGTATTGTCATTGTTGAGTGATTACCACTTCTTTCATGACTGGCTGTTGTTGATGTATCACAAGCTTCTCCTTGATGGATGGACAGTGAGATGTCAGAGAGTATCTTAGCAGGGCCCGTTGACCAGGGAGGCTATATAGTATTTGGGTTTTATAAGGTTTCGACGTCTTGGGACTGGTTCTTATTGGTTTTTGTTTTTTCTTTGAAGGTTAGATGGCACCAGAAATGGTTGCCTACGTACTCCCGGGTTGAGAGAGATCAGGTCATTCGTAGTTCAGGCTTTTGTGAATGGTTTGAGAAGTGTCTCTTTTGAGTTTGGTTTGATGGGTTTTTTGAACTTTTTATTTGGTTTGGAGGGTTTTTTGAAATTTTTGTTTGGTTTGACCGCACTAGAAATGGCTGCCTACGTACTCTCGGGAGGAGGGAGATCAGGTCATTCGTAGTTTGATCTTCTAGTGAAAACCCGAACTGATTTATTTGATTCGCAGGACCAGGATGATGGCTGGCATGTATTTTAGACATAGTACCTTTTCACGGTGTCTGAATTGAGGAGCTGAGGAAATTCGTTCCCATCCATCTCTTGCAATCTGATAGCTTCTCCTTTCAACACTTCTTTGATAACAAAAGGCCCTTCCCAATTCGGGGTGAGCTTTCCTTTGGCTTCATCTTGATTGGCCAGAACTTTTTTCAATACCAAGTCATTTTTTTTGAATTGTCGGATTCAGACTTTCTTTTTGTATAATCGAGCGATCCTTTGCTGATACAATTGCCCATTGAAAATGGTTACAGCCTTCTTTTTATCTATCAGGGATAACTGGCGGTACCGCTCTTGCAGACACTAATCTTCTTCCATCTGAGTGTCTATTAACACTCTCAAGGACTACATTTCTACCTCTATGGGAAGGACTGCTTCCATACCATAGACCAATGAATAGGGGGTAACCCCAGTAGAAGTATGCATTGACGTCCTGTATGCTAACAGAGTCAGAGGCAACAGGTCTGGCCATCCTCTGTGATTGGCAGACATTTTCTGCATGATCTTCTTGATATTTTTGTTGGCCGCTTCGGCGGTACCATTTTTCTTGGGTCGGTAGATGATGGAATTGAGATGCTTGCTATGAAACTTACTGCATAAATCTCTCATCATCTTATTGTTTAGGTTCTTGGCGTTGTCTAAGACGATCACCTCCGGCTGTTCATATCGACAGACGACATTGTTTCTGATGAAACCAATGATTACATCCTTGGTGACTTTGGGAAAAAAGGCAGCTTCAACCCACTTGGTGAAATAATCGATCATGGTGAAGATGAATCGATGTCCGTTGCTGGATTTGGGTTCTACCGGCCCAATCACATCCATTCTCCACATGGAGAAAGGCCATGGCGAACTCATATTGTGCAGCTCATTTGGTGGAGCGTGAATAGCATTTTTGTGGAATTGGCATTGGTAGCATCTCCTGACGTGATCATCACAGTAATCTTTGAGAGAGACCCAGTAATGCCCTATTCTTAATATCTTCTTGGCCAGCAGATGACTTCTCATGTGTGGACCACAGACTCCATCGTGGACTTTATCCATCAATCTCTGGGCTTACTCTTTATCGAGGCATCTTAAAAGGCCTATTCCAGCATCCCTTTTGTAGAGTGCGTCTCCGCTTAGATAAAACTTCATAGCCATCTTGTGAATCCGCTTCTTTCTGGCTTGGCTTGCCCCAATGGATGTAGATCCATCTCGGAGATATTCCTTGATGTCTTGATACCAAGTTTATTTTATAGGAGGTATTTCATCTGATACTTCTCCAATGTAATTACCATATGTCGGGGCCTTTTGGCTCATAAATTTGATGGCGGGAATTCCCCTTCTACCCGATACGTTATCAGGGAATCCAACGTTGTCAATGCATCAGCAAAGTCATTCTTTCCTCAAGGGATATGGATGAAGGTTATCTCTTCAAACTCCATGGACATCTTGACAACTTTTTGATGATAGGGCAGAAGATGCAATTCTTTGGTATGATATGCCCCAGTGGTTTGTCTAATAACTAACTCAGAATCTCCAAAGACTAATAGACACTAGATACCCATGGACTGGGCTAGTTTTAACCCCATTATGCAGCCTTCATACTCAGCTGTGTTGTTGGTGTTGACAAACTGTAACTTGGTAGCCACAGGATACTGTTCTCCTGTACCAGAGACAAGGACTGCCCCAGCTCCAGCACCTTCCATGTTCACTGCTCCATCAAAATACATTTTCTAAGGTTGGACTATATTCTCCTGAGGTATTTGTTGAATTTCCATGATTCCGTCGTCTGGGAAAAAAGTTTCCAAAGGCTCAAAACCTCTTGACGGTGCTTTGGCTAGTTGATCTGCAATGCTTTGACCTTTGATGGACTTCTGAGTCTTGTAGACAATGTCAAACTGTTAGAGTATCAACTGCCATTTGGACAATCGACAATTCAACATTGGCTTGTTGAACACGTACTTCAGTGGATCCGTGCGGGATATGAGATAGGTCGTGTGCTCATGCAGATAGTGTTGTAGCCTCATGGTGGCCCATGCTAACGCACAACATGTCTTCTCAATCAGGGTGTATTTCTGCTCATCGCTACTGAATCTTTTACTGATGTAGTAGATAGCTCTCTCCTTGATACTATCATCCTTCTATCCCAGCATACAGCCCATTGCGTTGGCATTGACGGACAAGTACATAAATAGGGGAACTTCATCCCTCGGGGGTACCAAAACAAGCACTTCAATTAGCTATTTTTTAATGGCAAGGAAATCTTTTTGGCAATCCTCATTCCATTTCGTGGAGGAATTCTTCCTTAGTAGCTTAAAGATGGGTTCACAAGTTATTGTGAGCTGGGAAATGAATCGACTTATGAAATTAATCCTCCCCAGGAACTCGCATATCTCCTTCTCTGTTCGGGGTACTGGCATCTCAGTGATGGATTTAATCTTGGCGGGATCCAGCTCAATGCCTCTATTGCTTACCAAAAATCCCAACAACTTGCCCGATTTGACACCAAAAGCACATTTGGCCGGATTCAGCTTGAGGTTGTACTTACGCAACCTGTTGAACAACTTCTTGAGATGGTTGATGTGATCGTTCTCCTTCTGTGATTTATCGATGATGTCATCCACATAAACCTCTATCTCCTTATGCATCATGTCATGAAACAGGGCCATCAAGGCTCGCTGATATGTGGCCCCAGCATTGATGAGGCCGAAGGATTAATGTCTATAATAGAAGGTTCCCCAGGGAGTGATGAAAGCTATATTTTCCCTTTCCTCTTCAGGGACCATGATTTGATGGTAACCAGCAAAACAATCTAGAAAAGAATACATGCCATACTGTGTTGTATTATCTATCAGGATGTGGATGAAAGGTACCAGGAAAATGTCCTTGAGGCAAGCTTTGTTCAAATCCCTGTAATCCACGCATACTCGTACCTTCCCTCCGGGCTTAGGCACGGGAACTATGTTTGACAGCCACTCCGAGTATGTTGATACCATGATGATGTCGGCTTTGAATTGTTTGACAACCTCTTCTTTGACTTTCAGACTCCACTCTGATTTTAATCGCCTGAGCTTCTGCTTGACTGGCTTGAATCCATCTTTGATGGGGAGTCGATGGATGATAATGTCAGTAGACAAGACAATCATATCTTTATGGGACCATGCAAACACATCCTGGAACTGTGTTAAGAGTTCAATCAAGTCGGCTTTTTGGTCTTGGGTGAGGTCTAAGCCTATCTGGTTCTTTGAGGTTTTCTAAGGTTCCGATATTGACAGTGGTGGTTCCGATATTGACAGTGGAGGTTTGATCGATATTTGGTTTGGGTTTATCTTCGACCCATTCTTTGATCTCCTCGGGCCCCTAATAGTCATTTATCTCCTCTTGATCAATTTCCATCAAGTCGAAGTTTAGTTCTACATCAAAGTTGTAGTCACTGTTACAGTCTGGCATCTTATCAGCAGTGACAAACAAATCTAATTTTGGAGTCCTGAAAACAAAATGCTTTCACTTTAATATATGAGATTGTTTAAACATACAAAGCATTTAACTAAAGCATGACAAAAGTTACTGCTATAGCCGTGCAATAAAATAAACAGTAAACAAAATTACGTTTCAGGGCAGATGGACTATCTGCCCTTTTACCCTTTTTGAATGAGACATGGAAGGCTGCTCCAATTGTCAAATGTCAAGTCCTTATGAATAGGGAGGATAAAGGAGTTGTGCTCATCTATCTCATCTTTGATGACGACTGAGACATCCTTCAGATCAGAGCCGGGATTCTTCTTTGAACTGCCACCCTTCCCCTTCTTGATGTGAGGAATTTGGATCTGATCTTCTTCATCACTGTCTGTGATATCATCATTCAAACCCTCGTAGTGCATCAAAAAATATATGTTAGCAAATGGGTCTCGTCCTTCGTGCAGGAACTTTTCTTTTCCCTTTTTGCTCTCCCCATCAGGCTTTGGGGCTTTTCTCTCACTTATCGGTATGATTGGAGGAAACAATATGGATGACACAACAGCGAGAATCTTCCTGTGGGGACTAATCTCCAGTGGCAGCTCAATCTCTCCCACAGCTTCTCGGCGAGACCCATCGAAAGCCCGGATAACTACATGACTGGTATGGATCCGATTTGGGTTGATCTTCATTCTCTCCAAGGTATCATAGGGACAGATGTTTAGGGATGATCCTCCATCTATTAGCACATCTTCAATCACATACCCTGATGACATTACTGCTATGTGAAGTGACTTGCGATGACCCGTCCCCTCCGCGTGTATATCATTATCAGTGAAAGATATCACATTGTTGTTGAAGATGTGTTCTATCATGTGACAGAATTTCTTAACATCCACTATCCTCGGCAGATGGGCTTCCTCCAGTACTTTCACCAGAATATTGTGATGATCCACCGAGGATAAAACCAAGTTTAAGATGGATATTTGTTTGGGTGCCTCTTTCAAGATTTGCACCACCTTGATCTCGTTATGCCCCTGATGAGGAATTCTTCAATCTTCTTTTCAGCCACTTTCCCTTTGGCTGTGATAACTGAATTGATCACCCACTGAGGCAGTTACAATGGATTCTCCATCGGTACAATGGCAATGTTATTTAAGGTTAAACCTTCATCCTTCCCATAGTTCCATGGGACTCTCTTCAGGCTGACCACCTGATATTACGGTCTGAAGGGCAGTATTAAAGGCTCAAGCGCCGTCACTCTCACAGGATTCTATACTTCTTGGACCCCTTTCCCTTTCAGTATCAGGGGTGTGATGGCTATATCCTTCTCACAGAAAATAACAGCCACAATTTCTAAATTCCATGTCGTGGGAATAAATAATGCTTCCTTATCGGGATACCCACAATCTTGATTTCCTTTTATCGGCTCACCACTTTCAATCAAATTCTGAATTAGGTGACGAAGTCCCCAGCAATCCTCAGTATCATGATCGGGTGAATTAGAATGATACTAGCAGATTCTATCAGGCTTGAATTTTCTAGATCGAGGGTTCACCGGGGGTAACAAATCTGTTACCATCCCCTCATTGATCAGCATTTAGAAGGTTTCTTTCATCGGCTGATTTAAATTAGTGAAATTCCTCTGGAGGGCGAATTCCCTGTCAGCTTGGAACTTCTCTTCCTTTGCTACCTTGTCGGCCCAAGGTTCATGCTCACGAAATCGATAATGATCCCTCATAGCAATGGGGCTAATTTTCGGTGTAGAAGGACTTGCTTCATGCTGGTTGGTCTGATTTATCAGCTATCTGGTTACCTGATGTTGATACACGACCAAATCCGCTAACTATCCAATCTATTCCTTGATAGACTTGATTTCCTGTTCTATCAGGAACTGTCTCTCTGAGAACTCCCAACTGTCTAGGCTATTGGTGCTGGATTGAGTTGACTCTCTGACATACCGAAGGTATTTGGATCCTTCTCCACTCCTAGTGCTAATCATATTGACACTCTCCTCTTTGTGCTGAGGGGATTATCCTGCACATGCGGTTACTCTGGTTTGGTCACCACAATCTCATTGTTGTCTATCAAGTCTTGGATTTTGTGCTTGAGAGACCAAAAGTCTTGTGTATCATAGCCCGGAGATCCGAAATGGTATGCGCGCTTCTTACTTGGGTTAAAATTTCGTCCACCGATACTGGTTGGTGGAAGGAGTTGAACAACCTTCTTCTGTGCTATCAACAGTTTTAGCACATTCTCAAGTGATTCCCCTAAAGGGGTGAACGTTCTTTGACGTCTGGCCTCTGCAGTTTTCTGAAATGGAGGATTAGAAGGTTGGGTTGTAGCTTAAAACGGGGAGTAGTTCCTGATGTGTGGTATTTATATCGCATATCAGATTCTCTAAAGCTTAAGACGTTGCTTGTTTTTGTTTTATTTGTTGAGCTTTTGTATATATTCTGTTGTTGTTATGCTCTTCCTGTTGATGCAGGGCTGTTTAGGTCATTTACAGCTTGCAGGGGCAAAATTGTCTTTTTTTACACTCTGGCGCCGCAGCGCCAGATCCTAGTCTTAATCCCGCGCCGCAGCGCCAAATCTTGGTTCATGCTGATGTCATCTGGCGCTGCAGCGGCCCGGTCCTTCTTATTCTTGAGCCACAGCGTGAGTGGCGCCGCAGCGCCACCAAGCAGTTATGGGCTCCGCGCCGCAGCGTCACCTCCAGTGCCTAGCCAGTGGTTAGCGTTTAATGACCTAAAAATAACGGAGGAAAAGAGGGAGATATAGAGAGTGATAACAGATAATATTTTGTAGAGATTCTAGACCAGAAAGAAGCTGTGTTTTAGGGGAGAATAGTTATTGCTTCATACACAGCTCAGGAGTTACACGGAGAAGAGAAGACTTGGAGACAGAAAACCTTACTACAGGAGTTTTCTTATTCTAAATCTCTCAGTTATTTGTGTATTACTTAGCAATATTGAATGTGATAGAAATGTGTATTAGCACCATGGTTATGAACTATTTCCTTTTTAGGATTGCAATGTAACCTAGTGTTTAGCCTAATTAACTTTCTCTCCTATTTATATTAATGAATCATTTTGGGAATGGGTTGTTGTATTTCTTGCTTATTGACTAAATGCTTGACAGAGTTTTTGGCATTGATATTAATGGATATTGAATATGGGACATTAATATCTGGCTTTTAAAATACAATAACACTTGTTATGCCCTTGCCTAAAGGAGGGTGTGCATAAACTGCTTAATAGGATAGACATATCTCTATTTGCCTTGTGTAGCCTTGAGACTGAGCTTAATGACCCTAGCCTAGTTATTTTCATCGATAGATATATTGTGATTCATCTAGCTAGGGATGTGCATTTGGCCTTCGACAGAAGCATATGCATAGTTCTATTCTCGGCTGACCATTCCTTGATTTGTTTGTATTGTGGAGAGTTAGGAGAATAGGCGACGCATTAGGGAAATTGTAATCCTAGCTTGTTTCCCTATTACTTCAATTTCTCCCGCTTCCGTTAGTTGTAATCGCATAGTTTAAAATACCACCTCCAACCATTTGTTTAGATAAGATAGTATATAACTTACATTAGTATTTTTGCATTTAAGACTTCGTCCTCGTGGGTACGACACCCTACTTATCTTATATTACTTGTTGACCGCGTATACTTGCACGTCAATTGTCGTTGCATAAATCGAACAACAAGTTTTTGGCGCCGTTGCCGGGGACTTAGTATTATTTGTTATCAATATTAAAGCTAAGTCATTACGATCTTAATTTAGACTAACTTTATCTGTTTAATTTTCTTTTCAGGTGATCTCAACGGCGTATGCCACCTCGAAGGGGTCGGAATATAATACCTCTCGATCCCGAGGTTGATAGAACGTACAGACGCCTGCAGAGAGAAAAAGCTCGGGACATACATACTCCTGTTACAATGGCTGAGGAACTTCAGAAATCTTTAAGGGAGCATGCTATGCCTCACATCGCATATTTGCAAGCGAGCATTCTTAGGCCCGCAATCCAAGCAAACAATTTTGAGATCAAGCCGGGCACCATCCAAATGTGCTCCAATATTCAGTTTGGGGGATTACCAAATGATGACCCCAACGATCACTTGATGAACTTCTTGGAGATCTGCGATACGTTTAAGTGCAATGGAGTTTCTGACAATGCCATCAGACTCCGATTGTTTCCCTTCACTTTGAAGGACAAGGCCAAGAGCTGGATACATTCACTTCCGTCAGGCTCCATAACCACATGGGATGACTTGGCTCAAAAGTTCGTGGCAAAGTTCTTCCCACCCGCTAAAACCGCCAGGCTCAGGCATGAAATTACCTCTTTTATTCAGTTTGAGTCAGAGTCTTTGTACGACTCATGGGAGCGATTCAAGGATCTCCTGAGAAAATGCCCCCACCATGGACTGCCAGAATGGCTTCCCATCCAGACATTCTATAATGGGTTATCCGGAGCTACTCGATCGAGTATTGATGCCGCTTCTGGAGGAGCATTCATGTCTAAGCATCACACAGCGGCGTATGAATTGGTGGAAACAATGGCGGCCAATAATTATCAATGGCCAAATGATAGGCAGGCCCCTAGAAGAGCAGCAGGAATATATGAGGTAGATCCAGTCACACAATTAGCGGCTCAGGTTGCAGCGCTAACTAAAAGACTTGACACCATGGGAGTGCAAGCTGTGCAGAATGTCCAGAGTGTCTCATTGATGTGTGAATTGTGTCAAGGAAGCCACACAACTGAGAAGTGTGCCATAAGCCCCGAGTCAGTTCAATTTGTTTCCAACTACGGGCGGTAGCAAAACGCAAGTCTCCCTACTCATTATCATCCGGGCTTGAGGAATCATCCAAACTTTTCTTGGGGTAACACGAATAGCAATCAACCACAACCTCCGACCACCAGGCCTAATTTCTCAAATCCTCCCGGTTTTCAAGCTCAAAATCAGTACAACCAACAACCACAGAGTTCTCAAAATCAGTTCCACCATCCACCACCTCAACAGGAAAGAAAACCTAGTTTGGAAGATCTCCTGTCACGATATATTGCCCAAAATGAGACAAGGAGCAGTAATCAAGAGGCTTCCATCCGGAACCTTGAAGTCCAAATGGGACAGTTGGCCTCTGCTCTGAATAGTCGACCACAAGGCACATTGCCGAGTGACACTGATGTCAACCCGAAACGGGATGGGAAGGAACACTGCAAAGCAGTTACACTCCGGAGTGGGAAAACTATAAATGAAAAGGGTGGAGAGAGGCCTGTAGTGCAAGAAGAAGTGACTATAGAGGAACCTATTGTGGAGCAGAGTGATGATATGTCTGGGGGTGAGGTAAATGCTCAAGAAAGCCCTTCATCACCAACCCCTATAGTGAACACAGCTAGTCCTCCTATCCCACAGTTGCCATTCCCCCAGCGCATGCAGAAACAAAAGCTCGATAAGCAATTTTCTAAGTTTTTAGAAGTGTTCAAGAAGCTTCACATAAACATCCCGTTTGCAAAGGCGTTGGAACAAATGCCGAGCTACGTTAAATTCATGAAAGACATATTGTCAAAGAAGAGGAAAATGGGAGATTATGAAACAGTGGCTCTGACTGAGGAATGCAGTGCTATTCTACAGAACAAGCTCCCGCCAAAACTGAAAGATCCTGGAAGTTTCACGATTCCATGTACTATCGGGGACCAATTCATTGGCAAGGCCTTATGTGATTTGGGGGCGAGTATAAATTTGATGCCTCTGTCAATATATAAAAAGCTTGAACTGAATGAAGCCAAACCCACAAGTGTTACTTTGCAATTGGCGGATAGATCTCTCACGTACCCGAAGGGGATAGTAGAGGATGTGCTTGTTAAGGTGGACAAGTTAATCTTCCCAGCGGACATTATTGTCCTGGACTTTGAGGAAGACAGGGAGGTCCCGATAATACTGGGTAGACCATTCTTAGAAACAGGGAGAACCCTTATAGATGTGCAGAAAGGGGAGCTGACTATGAGAGTGCAGGATCAGGAAGTAACTTTCAATGTGTTTAGGGCAATGAAATATCCGAACACCCCTAAAGACTGCTTCCAGATTAAAGTGCTTGATGATGCAGTCAGGGAAGTATTCTCAGAAACATGCATGACAGACCCTTTAGAAGCTACACTAAGAGGTACCAGTACTAAGGAGGAGGCCACCCATGTTGAATGTGCTAACTGGCTGGATGCACCCCAGCGATCTACACAGTTCCAAAGACAGTTTGAGTCGCTGAATGATCCAGAAGCATCTACTTCAAAGGCCCAACCATCTGTTGTAGAACCTCCTGTCCTCGAGTTAAAGCCCCTGCCCAATCATCTGAGGTATGCATACTTGGGGAATTCATCCACTTTACCTGTTATAATATCTGCATCTTTAGATGAAGGCCAGGAAGAGAAGCTACTGCTAGTGCTTAAACAGTATAAAACGGCACTGGGGTGGTCGATTTCAGACATTAAAGGGATCAGTCCATCCCTTTGTATGCACAAAATTGTACTGGAGGAAGGATTCAAGCCGACCATTGAACATCAAAGGCGGTTGAACCCAATAATGAAAGAGGTGGTCCTGAAGGAAATCATTAAGCTGCTAGATGCGGGCGTTATCTACCCTATCTCGGACAGTCCTTGGGTCAGTCCTATTCAATGCGTGCCAAAAAAAGGCGGTATAACAGTAGTAGCCAATGAGAATAACAAGTTGATTCCAACCAGAACGGTGACTGGATGGAGAGTATGTATGGACTACAGAAAGTTGAATAAGTCCACCTGTAAGGATCACTTCCCGCTGCCATTTATTGATCAGATGCTCGATAGACTTGCTGGGCATGCCTTCTATTGTCTGCTAGATGGTTATTCTGGCTACAATCAAATTTCAATTGCTCCCGAAGATCAGGAGAAAACAACGTTCACATGTCCGTATGGGACCTTTGCCTTTCAAAAAATGTCCTTTGGGTTGTGTAACGCTCCTGCAACATTCCAACGTTGCATGATGTCCATCTTCTCTGACATGGTCGAAAAGACCCTCGAGGTTTTCATGGACGATTTTTCTGTATTCGGGACTTCATTTGATAATTGTCTGGTGAATTTGACTGTCGTTCTTCAAAGATGCGTTGAAACTAATCTTGTATTGAATTGGGAGAAGTGCCACTTCATGGTAAAAGAGGGCATTATTCTGGGCCACAGAGTATCAGATGGTGGTATTGAAGTAGACAAGGCTAAAATTGATGTCATCAATAGTCTACCGCCGCCTACATCAGTGAAAGGGGTTAGGAGTTTTCTTGGGCATGCAGGTTTCTATAGGCGGTTTATCAAGGACTTCTCAAGGATAACAAAACCGCTATGTTCACTATTGGAAAAGGATATGCCTTTTCAGTTTGATGAAGCCTGCCTCAGGGCATTTGAACTTTTGAAGGAAAAACTCATTTCGACTCCTATCGTGGTAGCTCCTGATTGGACTTTCCCATTTGAGCTCATGTGTGACGCCAGCGATTTTGCAATTGGGGCAGTGTTGGGATAGAGAAGGGATAAAGTGTTCTACACGATCTACTATGCCAGCAAAACATTAACTGATGCTCAGTTAAATTACACCACAACCGAGAAGGAACTGCTGGCAGTGGTTTATGCTTTTGACAAATTCCGTTCCTACCTCATTGGAACAAAAGTGACCGTGTACACAGACCATTCGGCCATCAAATATCTGATAGAGAAGAAAGATGCAAAGCCTAGGCTGATAAGGTGGGTCCTTCTTCTACAAGAGTTCGATCTGGAGATCCGCGACAAAAAGGGGACAAAAAACCAGGTAGCATATCATTTATCGAGGTTGGAAAACCCTCCTCATTCGGGAGATGCAATCAAAGACATCAATGATTTCTTCCCGGATGAACAACTATTTGCCGTCCAAAGCAAAGCCCCGTGGTATGCGGACTTTGCCAATTTCGTCGCTTGTCAAGTGCTTCCTCCCATCTTGAGCTATCAACAGAGGAAGAAATTCCTAAATGATGCAAAACAATACTTTTGGGACTAGCCCTTTTTATTCAAACAGTGTTCAGATCAGATTCTGCGGAGATGTTTGCCAGAGGAGGAAATCGAAGGTGTGCTCCATCATTGCCATTCCTCTAATTATGGAGGACATTTTGGGGGCCAAAGAACTGCTGCTAAAGTACTCCAATCTGGGTTTTACTGGCCCACCCTGTTCAAAGATGCACAACTATATGTGTTGCACTGCGATAGATGCCAAAGGGTAGGAACCATTTCAAAAAGGCACGAATTGCCTCTGCAGAATATCCTTGAAGTAGAGTTGTTTGATGTATGGGGTATTGACTTCATGGGGCCATTCCCGTCGTCCTACAATAATCTCTATATTCTGGTCGCGGTTGATTATGTCTCCAAATGGGTAGAAGCAGTCGCCTTGCCTTCTAATGATGCTAAGGTGGTGCTTAATTTCTTAAGGAAAAATATTTTCACTCGCTTCGGCACTCCTCGGGCAATAATCCGTGATGAAGGGTCACATTTTTACAACAAATATTTTGAAGCCCTTCTTGCCAAGTATGGGGTGACCCATAAAATAGCCACAGGTTATCATCCGCAGACAAGTGGCCAAGCAGAGATCTCTAACCGAGAGGTTAAGCGTATCTTGGAGAAGATTGTTAATCCTAATCGGAAGGACTGGTCAAAGAAGCTTGATGATGCCTTGTGGGCATACCGCACCGCTTATAAAACACCTATCGGAATGTCTCCGTATAGGCTTGTTTACGGCAAGGCTTGTCATCTTCCTGTGGAGCTAGAGCACAATGCATATTGGGCTATCCAAAAGCTCAATTTCGATATGGATGCAGCGGGTGAACGAAGACTATTACAACTCAATGAATCAGACGAGTTTCGTCTGCACGCGTATGAAAACACTAAGTTGTATAAGGAAAAGACAAAGCGGTGGCATGACAAGAAAATTGTCGAAAGGAACTTCGAACAAGGCCAGAAGGTGCTTCTTTTTAACTCCCGGCTGAAATTATTCCCGGGGAAGTTGAAGTCCCGATGGTCGGGGCCGTTCACAATTGCTAAAGTGTATCCTTATGGGGCTATTGAGGTCGAAGACCCTCATTCAAACAAAACCTTCAAAGTCAATGGACAACGTTTGAAACACTATTGGGGTGGCGAGGTTGACCGGCAACACACCTCCATCACCTTGGGAGACCCGGTGTAAGGCCGGGCGAAATTCAAGCCGACGACTCTAAATCAAGCGCTTGATGGGGAGGCAACCCCATCTCAGTATCAAAAATTTCCTTATGGTTTTATTTAGTGTTATTTTCTTTAGTTATCATTAGTGCAATTGGTTTTCCTTAGAATTATTGTAGATGTTAAATTAGTATGTTAGCATGTAGTTTAATGGTTAGTATGATTGCTATGTCTAGTAGTTAAATTCTGCATTGATTCAGGTTTTGGGTGTTTGCTGCAGGAATGCAGGGAAAAAAAGCAAAGTACTCGCGCCGCAGCGCCAAGTGCTAATTGTCGCGCCGCGGCGCCATGCTTTTTTTTTTCAAAATCCTCTATCACGCCGCAGCGCCAGTCCCTTCACAAAGTCTCACGCCACGGCGCCGGCATATGCTGGAAGCTACTGGAGAGTTACGCAGCAGCGTTGAGGGCTTTGTAATTATTCGCGCCGCAGCGCCAAGATGTCGCGCCGCAGCACCGAAAATGGCGCCGCAGCGCCAAGTTGAACCTATCTCGCGCCGCAGGGCCATGCATCACGTCGCAGCGCCAGTGCCGTGTTTTTGAGTTTAAGCCAGGCGTTTGGGTATCAGTTTGCAGCAGTTTTTGTTTCTCCCCTCTTTTCTCTCACACACGTCTCCATTTCTTCCGACGAGTGCGGCAATTCAAGCGACACCCTTTTGGTTTCTCACCGTTTGGGGCCATCAATCGTCTGCAGTTATTTCTCCTTCGTCCTATTTATAAGCAATATGCGATAAGGATTTTTTCAGAGCAACCAGTGGATTTTCATTTGTTAATTTTCTTTTTGTTGTCTTTGGGGTTTGTTGGCTATGGGTTCAAAGCGTCCTCGCACTAGTATAGGTCCTCCTCCGTCGTCCAGAACCCCTCCTCCCCTTTGGGATGCTGTACAATTCCCAAGTGAGGAAGCCTGGAAGCGATATGCCCAAAATTTTTCAAAGAGGAGTTTGGTGCCTGAGAGAGGCCTAAGGCCAGATGACAAGATGGACGGCCATATGAATTCCATGATTGTAACCATGAAATGGATTCACTTCACCAAGCCGCCCGAATCAGCAGTTATTTCGGTGGTAAAGGAATTCTATGCAAATGCTAATGCTGAGGGTCCTGCTTCGGTACCAGTTCGGGGTAAGTTGATAAAATTTGACAGTCGTACCATTAATGCTGTGTATGGGACTCCAAACTACGATGGTAAGGATTATCTGGAGTCTGGGATGCGGAGTTACAATACAGATGAGATTATAACCAAGCTCTGCAAGCCTGGTACTGTGTGGAAAACCAATGAATTTCACGGTGAAAAGACTTCTTTCCTCCATCAAGCCTTAAGTCGTTATGGTAAGGCGTGGTACTCCTTTATTTGTGCTAATATCATGCCAACACGCCACCTGAGTGATGTAACAAGAGAGAGGGCAGTATTGCTGTATGCAATTGTTATGGGGCTGAAGGTTGATGTGGGGGTTCTTATCCAGGATTCAATTAAAAAGGCCATTAGAAGCAACGTCAATTCCGGACTCCCTCACCCGTCTTTGATCACACGCCTATGCAAAAGGATGGGTGTAGTATGGGAGAAAGACGACATCACTCAGCCGCCTATGGCTGTCATTGATCATCACGTTATAGCCCGTTATGGAGTATGGGATGGGGGACCTCCGTCGCACCCAAAGGGTCAGGGATATTTATCGGGGCCTCTGCCGCCTCCCTCATCAGAGGCTGGTACCTTCGCTCAAGCGCCTGAGCCCCCATCTTCTGAGGCTATGCCACCTGGGGCCTCGGCAGAGATTTTAAGCAGCCTTAATTTTCTCCACTGCAAGGTTGATACAATGGCTCAATGGCAGAACCAATTCAATCACTATCATGCGTAGTTCGCAAATATAGTCTCCAGTATCTATTATGCTCAGGGAGGAGACGACGCAGAGTCCATGCCCTTTCAATTTCCAGAGCCTCCAATTTTTGCGCCTTATCCCCCACCATTTCCAGCCAGAGCAGAGGATCGCGAGGAGGAGCCAGCGCAGGCTGATGATGAGGCTGATGATGATGGCGGAGGTGATGGTGCTCCAGAGGGTGAAGGCCAGTGAGGTCATTGGCAAATTTCAAGCTTGGGGGAGATTTCCTTTTTAAGTATTTTTATATATGAATTGCTGTCATGTTTCTTTTGGGTGGTATAGCCCCAGACTATCATTTGTGGATGTTTTATGTTTTCGATTTATTTTGGGATGCATGTATAATGCATTGGTACGTTGGTTTTATTAGGTATATAAACGTATGTTTTGGGTTTATAATATTTAAGTGCTTGTGCTTTATTTTGGTTGTTATGTTTTAAGCTATATTTTGGGGTATGTGCAGATAATTGGTTTACTTGATGCCATGTGTTATGGCTTCTCCTTATTTGGGCAGGGGGTTCTTTTTTGTTGCTTTATGCCTAATTTATTTTGATCCCCCCTTTCACCCCGTTCTGTAACTGTAAATATGCTGGGTGAGGGTGTTTTAGCTGTTAATTTTTTATCGTGGCTAATGACAAGCGTCTAGTAGTTGTGGCTGTCTCTTAGAGTCGTGTCAAGCATGTATGTGTTAGGGGTTGTGAATCGATAAGTCGAGACTGTTTTTGATCCGTCCTTAGCAAGCACCGATCAACTGTTTTAGCTAATTATTTTTTGATTTTATTTCGCACGTTGATTGCTTTGAGAGTATGTTCATTCTTATAATCTTTCATTTCTGCAAGGTAATAAAGGGCTTGGGTGCTTTTACAGTTTTGGATCTTGGACTCTGGCATGTTGTAGAATAAAATAAATAAAAATAGAATTAATTAAAATGGAGATTGAATATCAAAAGTCATGCGGTGGGTCGAGATGGAGCGTAAAACGCACTCGCCCATAAACGCAGGACCGATGTTGAGATGGAGCATAAAATGCACTCGTCAAATAATCTTCAGATTTCATAAAATCTAATTTGGCTTATGTTGATTACGTGGCCTTTGCTGCTCGAGTGATTAAATTCATAGGGGTGTTCCACGCCTAGTGCCCTAAAGTCGTCTGGCTTGGGAGTCACTGATCAAAAGCTCATTTATGGGTAGCTCTGTTTAGCCTAAGGTAATTAAGGACTGTCCGAGTCAGATTTTTTCTGTCTTCATGCTAGAGCCTTTTGATCTTTTCCTGTGCTTGCATCTTAGTCTTAATGCTTGTTGATTGTTTAAGTTGCGTAGTGTGCATATTGGTTTTAGCTTTCGACTGTACGAGTTTTTTTGAGCTATGTTTAGTTTGGATGGTTGGTTTTCGCTCACATAGAATGGATTAAGTATAGTCTCATGCTTGCAAATTCGATTTTAAGCCCCCTTTCATGTCAGTGTTTGTCCTATTCTCGGAGAGGCTCTATAAGTACGCTTTGAAGCCGTGGTAATATTCTATAGTAGTAGTTCCCTTTCGCGTCTTCCTGTATTGTAGGTGTGGATGTTAGATAGTTTGCTTGAGGGCAAGCAAAAGCTTAAGTTTGGGGCTATTTGATGTGTGGTATTTATATCGCATATCAGATTCTCTAAAGCTTAAGACGTTGCTTGTTTTTGTTTTATTTGTTGAGCTTTTGTATATATTCTGTTGTTGTTATGCTCTTCCTGTTGATGCAGGGCTGTTTAGGTTATTTACAGCTTGCAGGGGCAAAATTGTCTTTTTCTACACTCTGGCGCCGCAGCGCCAGATCCTAGTCTTAAGCCCGCGCCGCAGCGCCAAATCTTGGTTCATGCTGATGTCATCTGGCGCTGCAGCGGCCCGGTCCTTCTTATTCTTGAGCCGCAGCGCCACCAAGCAGTTATGGGCTCCGCGCCGCAGCGTCACCTCCGGTGCCTAGCCAATGGTTAGCGTTTAATGACCTAAAAATAACAGAGGAAAAGAGGGAGATATAGAGAGTGATAACAGATAATATTTTGTAGAGATTCTAGACCAGAAAGAAGCTGTGTTTTAGGGGAGAATAGTTATTGCTTCATACACAGCTCAGGAGTTACACGGAGAGAAGACTTGGAGACAGAAAACCTTACTACAGGAGTTTTCTTATTCTAAATCTCTCAGTTATTTGTGTATTACTTAGCAATGTTGAATGTGATAGAAATGTGTATTAGCACCATGGTTATGAACTAATTCCTTTTTAGGATTGCAATGTAACCTAGTGTTTAGCCTAATTAACTTTCTCTCCTATTTATATTAATGAATCATTTTGGGAATGGGTTGTTGTATTTCTTGCTTATTGACTAAATGCTTGACAGAGTTTTTGGCAGTGATATTAATGGATATTGAATATGGGACATTAATATCTGGCTTTTAAAATACAATAACACTTGTTATGCCCTTGCCTAAAGGAGGGTGTGCATAAACTGCTTAATAGGATAGACATATCTCTATTTGCCTTGTGTAGCCTTGAGACTGAGCTTAATGACCCTAGCCTAGTTATTTTCATCGATAGATATATTGTGATTCATCTAGCTAGGGATGTGCATTTGGCCTTCGACAGAAGCATATGCATAGTTCTATTCTCGGCTGACCATTCCTTGATTTGTTTGTATTGTGGAGAGTTAGGAGATTAGGCGACGCATTTGGGAAATTGTAATCCTAGCTTGTTTCCCTATTACTTCAATTTCTCCCGCTTCCGTTAGTTGTAATCGCATAGTTTAAAATACCACCTCCAACCATTTGTTTAGATAAGATAGTATATAACTTACATTAGTATTTGATTTGCATTTAAGACTTCGTCCTCGTGGGTACGACACCCTACTTATCTTATATTACTTGTTGACCGCGTATACTTGCGCGTCAATTGTCGTTGCATAAATCGAACAACAGTTCCTCCTTTGAATGGGCATGCTGCTCGAATCTCCCCTCTGATTCTGTCCTTACAGTACTAAGGACACTGCTTCTTTTTTCTTCTTGTGGGCTCTCCGGGGATTACTCCCATAACTCGCGGATTGAATATGCTCGGCCACGACTTCCAAGGCGGTAAGGCCTTTTATCTTCTCAGACTTTAGCCCCATTTCAGCCATCTCTCCGTGTTTGATCATCTCCGAGAATGGTTTTCCCTATGCCTGCTAGGACCCTTTCGTAATACGGAGCTTCTTGAATGTCGATGAAGGTCATGACTATCTCAGACTTAGTTATAGGTGGGGTGACTTGTGCCGCCATCCGTCTCCATCGTTGAGCATATTCTCTGAATGACTCGGTGCTTTGCTTTTTTATTTTGGTGATTTGATATCTGTCTAGAGCCATCTGAGACTAAAAACTGTATTGATTGAGAAAGGCATATGCTAACTCTTCCCAGCTATAAATTTTGGAATCATCCAAACAAGCATACCAGGCTCTATCCTCTCCGGTCAAACTCTTCTAGAATAATTGCATTCTTAGCTTCTCGTCCTCTACATAGGATTCGAGTTCTCCTATAAATACCTTCAAATGGGTGTAGGGATCTCCTAATCCATCAAATTTCTCAAAATCAGGGACTTGAAATTTCTCTGGATAACGAGCCCCTGGGAATATACATAAGTCAGAGTAATTGACACTTCCAAATGCCCAGTCTCTTTAATGGACCGGATGGTTTCTTCCATTTGTTGTACTTTCTTCAGAATATCCCCAGTTTCCTGCTCTTTGTTGAGGTTGATGATTTCAGGGGTTTTGTTGGTAAGATCCTGGTTTTGAGGATCAGGAATCTGAGTGTCTTTCTGTCCGGTATCCTGACTGCCATCGGGTGTAGATGGTTCTGTATGACCGGGTGTTTGTTTCCCTTAAAGGCTTTTGCTTTGTTCTTTCAAGAAGATAACCTATTCCTCTATCTAATTCTTCAGTCCTTCGAACTCTTCCCTAGAAACAGGGGTGGATTCTGGTTGAGCACTTGAAGCCATGCCTGGAGATGGACTTAGTGCTTTCTTAGATTTCGACTTGGTGACAGGACCAATTTTTACCTACAACAAACATAGGTGTGTTAATTTCTTGATGTAGGTATCGGTTGGATGCATGCTATGCAATGTGTTTATTTTTTAGGTATTTTAATCTTATCCTGTAAAACAAAGGTCAGTTGTTTTGATGACAGGATAGTATGACAGGATTCATAATGAAATGTAAATTTACATTGTGAAATTTACATTGGAATTTAGAAAATTGACATTGAATTGAAAGAGGAAGGCATGAAGAAGCTTCCCTTCGGATTTGGTTAATCAGAGGCTAACCTATCTTAGGCTACTCTCACGGTTTTTTGGCATGAAGGTCCCCAGATCATCGCAATCTACTAAAGGGGAAATTAATTCGATCTTTCAATTGGAGCGGATCTGAGTGGTGCCTTTCCTAAGCCTCGCATGATTAGTCTCCTTTGAGTCTAGTAATCAAACACCGACGGGTTCGTCTCCTGGTGGAGGAATCACATAGCATACATTCACATCCATCGTGTCTCACCGTATGAAATGATGACATTGTGCGAAGCACTAATATAAAGCAGTAAAGCATTCATTAACATCCATTCACTGTAAAACGCAACATCCACTCGTACGCAGGTATAAAAGGAAATTTTGAAATGATTTGAACGCGGCTTAAGCCCTCTACTGTCCCCAGCAGAGTCGCCAACTGTCGATGTCAGAAAAAAAATTCGGTCAGCTTTGAACCCGATCTTTCTTTCTTCCTAAGTGTTTTATTTTCTGCCCTTATTCCTTATCTGTTTGATGAAGGGTGAAGTTTTTTTAGGAAAAGGACAACATGTATCATGTCGTTGATTTGAACGATTTACAGAGTCGCCAATTGGTAGATTTGAAATGGTTGTACCAACTCAACCGAGTTTTGTTTGCAAGTAGGCCCAATTGTTGGACACTTTCAAAACTTGATCTTGAAACCAAAATTCTTAAGTTCGGGGGCTTGGTTAAGTGGGGGGAGGTGTTAGGCACCCCCCAATTCCCGTGAAAACACGGTACCGTATCTTTTTAATATTTCCCTTTTTATTTGCAATGTGTGTGTGGATACTGGAAGAAATTGGGCCTACGTTTGTTTTGAAAGTATTGTCGTGCCTCGTTGAACCTATATACGAAGGGTTTGATTTGATTTGCAAAAGTCTTTTTTTAGACAAGATATGAAAATGATATTTTGAAAGGTTGTTTTTTCAAAACCTTACGCTCACGTAGGAATTGAAGCATGTTGATACTTCTATTTTATGCTGTTTAGCCTTCGGCTCAATTTGGATGGTGGTTGTTAGGCAGCGAAGCATCCTTGACCACAAAATATATAGACAAGTTTCGGTCTTCTCATGGGATTGACAGCCATCGGAGTGACTCTAGCACTACAAACCATTATTTCATTATATTTGAGATCTTAAACCCAGATAACCGTTTTAAGGTCTTTCGGATATACATTTTTGCCGAAAAACTGGCAAGGTACATTTGTAATGTGGAGTTTGTCCATCGTGGAAATCAGATTCTAATCAGTTTGATCATGAATCCCACGATTCCTCGGCTCACAGAAGGAGGCCAAGAAAACCTGCACAGCACAGATATTCACAAAAAATGTATATTGACATCTAGACGTCTCAAAAACCAAGGATTAATTAGTCAAATCCTTGCATGCGTGTAGCCAAAGCTTCTCGTTCCCAATAGATACGAATCTAAGGGTCGCGAGGTTGCCTTCATATTTAACAAAACTAGAAAGAAAACTAGATTTAAATAAATCTTAGCCATTCTTGCTTCCCGGTTCCGGTTGGACCTATTTTGAACCGTTTGAAAGGTAGAAAGGGCTAGATTCAAATAAATCTAAACCGCCAAATTTATATTAAAACAAATTCATATCAAATGAATAATTGAAACAAATATTTAATCACAATGAATAAAGAATATATATATATATATATAGATATATATGTAATTATATATATATATAAGCTGTAAAGGGCGATGGATTTCCAATCTCAGGCCCGGACAGATAATGTAAATATATATATTTATAAAAGTCGTAAAAGAGCCGCGGAATAATCCAGGCTTGACAGAATGTAAATATATATATATATATATATATATATATATATTTATAAAAGCTGTAAAAGAGCCACGAATTTCTCTAGGCTCAACTAGAATATAAATATATATATATATATATATGTTTAAAAAGCGATAAAAAGGCCACGGATTCCAATCCAGGCCGAACTGAAATATAAATGTTAATATATACAGTTAGTATATATATATTAAAGCGAAAATGGCCACAAATTAGAAATCCAGGCCAAACAAAGTCAGAAAAATTATATATATATAGTTATATATATAAAAGCAGTAAAAGGGCCACAAATTTGCAATCCAAGCCCAACGGAATGAAAAGTTAGTATATATATAGTCAAATATACATATAATAAAGCTGAAAAGGCCACAAATCAGCGATCCAGACCGAACAAGTTAGTACGTGTATATATATATAAGCAAGTAAAAGTCACGGATCGACAACACGGAACTGAGTTCTGGGCAAAACCAAATAATGAAACTTTACATTCACATGCAAATATACGTAATGAAGTTGGAAACGAGTTCTGGTCGTAAAAATAGTTACAATGGACTGCTACACGGGCTTTTCGCCACTTAGTAGGCTTCAAATGGACGTTTTCACCGGTTAATTTTTGATATGTCGTAGAATATACGTACACCAACGTGTTAGAAGAATAAAATCAATGTTTGGAGTACTAGAAGTAAGGCTAAGGGGTGAAATTGGCGGAGTTTTAGAGCATTTTCCTATATATTTTTTATTTTTTTTTTGGTAAGGGGGGTCTTATATTTAAAGACCTGATGGTTGCATGTGTAACCACGGCGGCCGCGGGTCTACCCACGGCTCCCCATGGTGGGGCCCACCTGGTGGGGCCTGTCTTCTCGAAGTACATGCACTCCGAGCAACGTGATGTCAGGTTTAAAACTTTCTAACTTTTGATCAGAGCGTCCGTTTGAGGGGTGCTATACCTTTCTTGAAAGCCCTTGCCGAGAGCATCACAATAACATAGTACTTAACCTTTTCCGAATCCAAGAAGACGGGTTTATAACCAGATCTTTATTTCTTTGCAGTTTGTCCGTTGAGCTGTATTGTGCTATTTTCACTCGGGATCAGTGTTATGTCTCTTTTTGACCTTCATTGCATCAATTTTGCATGATTTTAACCAAATTGACTTTAAGTTGGTAAAATAATCGTTTTGCCCCTCCATGGGTTGTCTCTTGCATTGGCCCAGTCTTCTACTGTTTTCTCGGGGTCGACTCCGAGGTTTTGATCCCAGCCGACTATGTTCGTCCTTAGGGTTGTCTCTGAGGTTGCTTTGGCCTCCAGGCCCAACGGAATGAAAAGTTAGTATATATATATTCTAATATACATATAATAAAGCTGAAAAGGCCACGAATCATTGATCCAGGCCGAACAAGTTAGTACGTATATATATATATATATAAGCAAATAAAAGTCACGAATCGACAATCCAGGCTGTGCAAACGAAGAAAAACGTATATATGTACTAAAAAGTAAGCAAAACAGGCCACAGAACTGAGTTCCGGGAAAAACCAAATAATAAAACTTTACGTTCACGTGCAAATATACATAATGAAGTTGGAAACGAGTTCTAGTCGTAAAAATAGTTACAATGGACTGCTACACGGCTTTTTGCCACTTAGTAGGCTTCAAATGGACATTTCCACCGGATAATTTTTGATATGTCGTAGAATATACGTACACCAACATGTTTGAAGAATAAAATCAATGTTTGGAGTACTAGAAGTAAGGCTAAGGGACGAAAGGGGCGGAGTTTCAGAGCATTTTCCTTTTTTTTCTTTTTTTTGGCAAGGGGGTCTTATATTTAAAGACCCGATGGTTGCATGTGTAACCGCGGAAACCGCGGGTC
The DNA here is from genome assembly GCA_020205555.1 of Panax stipuleanatus. Taxonomy (NCBI): domain Eukaryota; kingdom Viridiplantae; phylum Streptophyta; class Magnoliopsida; order Apiales; family Araliaceae; genus Panax; species Panax stipuleanatus. The sequence continues at coordinate 28,585,967 of CM035115.1, read as the reverse complement.
TACCTGCGGCTCCTCATGGTGGGGCCCACCTGGTGGGTCCTGTCTTCTCGAAGTACGTGCACTCCGAGCCATGTGATGTCAGGTTCAAAACTTTCTAACTTTTGATCAGAGTGTCCGTTTGAGGTGTGCTATACTTTTCCTGAAAGCCCTTGCCGAGAGCATCACAATAACATAGGACTTAACCTTTTCCAAATCCAAGAAGATAGGTTTATAACCAGATCTTTATTTCTTTACAGTTTGTTCGTTGAGCTGTATTGTGCTATTTTCACTCGGGATCAGTGTTGTGTCTCTTTCTGACCTTCATTGCATCAATTTTGCATGATTTTGACCAAATTGACTTCAAGTTAGTAAAATGATCATTTTGCCCTCCATGGGTTGTCTCTTGCACTGGCCTAGTCTTCGACTGTTTTCTCGGGATTAACTCCGAGGTTTTGATCCCAGCCAACTCTGTTCGTCCTCAGGGTTGTCTCCGAGGTTGCTTTGGCCTCCCAAGGTTGTCTCTGGGGATGATGTGATGCTTCGGGGTTATCTTCGAAGGTTGAATTGATCTCCCGGTGTTGTCGTCGGGGCTCTTGTACCACCCAGGTTGTGATAGGGGCTTGACTTGACATCCCATGGTTGTCGCCGAGGCAGCTTGACATCCCGGTATAGTGACCGAGGTTTCACTTGACATCCCGGTGTTGCCGGGGTTTGACTTAACATCCCGGTATTGTGACCGGGGTTGAGCTTGACATCCCGGGGTTGTCGTTGGGGCTGCTGACATCCCGGTATTGTGACAGGGGTTGAGCTTGACATCCCGATGTTGCCGAGGTTTTACTTGACATCCCGGTATTGTGACCGAGGTTGAGCTTGACATCCCGGGGTTGTCGATGGGGCTTCTTGACATCCTAGTATAGTGACTGGGGTTGAGCTTGACATCCCGGTGTTGTCGCCGAGGCTGCTTTACCTTCCGGGTTGTGACCGAAAGGAAAAAGACGGTTTTACCCTCCTGCAGGGTTTGTAACAGGAATGCAAAATTTTGAGTGTTTACATACAGTGCGGTATCATGACGTCATAAAATAATTTTTATGATTTTAAAGATAAATTATTGTCAATTCAATTTGGCCATACACATATTTTGATAGATGTTCGAATTATTGGTATACGTCTAAGCTATTTGATTCAGCTAGACAAATGTTTATGAAAATTCCAGTACTTCTTTGAGAATTTATCCCGAACCAAATTGTTTTGGTGCGAAATCTTATGCTAAGTCTGAGGTGAACAACCCCTAAAAATGGGGATATACTAATGGAATAAAATATTCCAATCTAAGAACGCATATAGTCTTTTCGAAAACTAAGGTGCAATAGGTTAATCACCTAACGTACCCGACTGGGTAGTTTGCCTTCTTTGTGATTGTAAACATACCTAGTAATTTACCGTTTTTCGGTGTGAATACCGTTAAAACTATGTGTTCAGGGTCTATATGACCCCTCAGCATGATATGAAAAGTTTTTAACTCCTTAGAGAGAAGTCATGGAAGAATGTGATGATAGAAGAGCTCCTCAAAGAAGGAAGCAGTATGTACTCCTTAAATTGAGCACGAAATTAAATAAATGTTATATTGAAAACCTATTTTTGGTGGATAGAAGAAGCAGAGATTAGTAATTTTGAGAACGAAGTTCTTAGAATAATGGATCAGATATATGTACTTTTGGTCCAATAGTGATTCCGGGGACGGAATCCTTATAAGGGGGGAAGAATATGACAACCCTAAAATTTATAAGATCTTGAGTGATTAAAATAAAAGTTAAAAGAATAAAACCTAGATGGGAATTTGAGGTTTAATTAAAAATTTTAAGAAAAACCTATATGGTTTACAATTTGAAAGAGAATTAAGAAAATATGGGTTATAAAATTTTAAAACCCTAGAAATGGATCTATATGTACTTGAAGGAATATTAAAGATAAGGTATTACGATACCTATAAATTAGGTGTGAACTGAATGGTGTAAGAAATTTTATAATGATACATGTGGAAATTTAATTAAGGAAATAAAATTTCAAATGAAGAGATGCTATGAGGTTAAAAGAAAATGAGTATATGTATAGACACATATATATACTTAGTGATGTGATATATATATATATATATATATATATATATATATATATTAGCAAGAGGAATCATGATAAGAATAAATACAGTATGAGATTTGTGGGACATGTCTCAAAGTATTAAATTATTTAGTATGAATATTTATATTATTTGATTGTTTATATTCGTTTATTATATAATAAACAAATAAAAGAAAACTAATGTAACCTAATATATATTAGGTATGGAAATTAACTAACCTACGGGTTATAATAGGGAAGGATGTTAGTATTTAAAATATATAAACTAACCTAAGAGATTTATTTTATACATCTGAACTAATTAATTTTATAACCTAATTAAAGCAAGTCTAATCGAGTTAAGAAATTAAATGTACATAAGTAAGGATTTGATTTACAAATATGGGGAATGAAAACTCTAATTAAATAATTAGGGTATGATAGAATTAAAAGTATTGGGCTATGTTAATTTACATGGCCCAATTATTTTATTAGCAAGCCCAAAATAATTAATTTGGAGCCCAAGACTTTAGCCTAATTTTAAGGGACATTGTAGGACATTTGATAATCAAGATAAGGTAAAGGAATTAAACCAAATGAGGGAGGAAAAGGGCCAACATTTTTGGCCCAAAGGGGAGAAGAAAGGAGGAGCATGGTGTAATAATTTTTGTTGCTTTAGTGGTTCACCAGCTACATGAGGTGTCCACATTTTATTTGGCCACCATTTATCACCAAGTGTTCAAGCAACCCCAAATGAATAATGAGAGAGAGATAGCAAGATTGTTGGGAGATTTTTATACATACATATGGTATGTATCTATACATTTTACCCAACTATTATTATTTCTTCTCTTTAGTAAAAACAATTGTTACTTCATTTCATTCTTTTACTTCCAAAAAGAGAGAAAAGCAAAATAAAAAGAGAGAAAAAAAGGCATGGTCTGCAGCCATGGGGAGAAAAAGGGAGAGAAGATTTATTTCATGCCTTTTAGCTTTATTTCTTTGTGGAAGAAGAAGAAGAAAAGCCAAACAAAATAGGTATAAACTATAATTTTAAAGCTTTTATTTCCATTTCTTTTTGTTATTTAATGGGATCTAGATTTTATGTTCTCTAACTTTAAAACTCTAGATCTACATGATTTAGAGTGTGTTATATATAGATCTAACCCTTTTGAGTGTCAAAAGTTAGATCAAAAGCAATAAATGAAAACTATGTTTTGGATCTTGAGAAAATCTTAACTTTTTACTACTTTGAAGGGTTATAACTTGAGATCTATAACTTTGTTTTCCGATCCGTCAAAGAGGGGTACTAGATATATAAGTTAACTACTAAACCCAAGTGGTAGAACTCAAAATCAATGAGTTTAAAAGTCGTAGTGACTGTTTTAGTTAAAACAGTCCGGGTAGTGAAAAAAAATATATAAAAGCTCGCTGACCAGTTACTTCCAGGGACGTTTTAATCATTTATTTTAGCTCTACAAATTCTGGAAAAATTTAGAGAGATAATATGAGAAGTTATCTGAGTCCTGTAAGAATTTGGGAATTTTTGGCCATGTAGAATGAGAGTTATGGTTTTTACGGCCAATGACTACTTTCAAAAGTACACCCAAATAACTCTTTGTGTTTAATTCCAAAAATTATGAAATTTTTACTAAACGTGTATATATATAATAGGAACATATCTTGTACATTTTAGAAGTTTCTGACAAAGTTTTGATTTATGATAAATGTAGCAAGATTTGACTGTTTTGGACTATTTAAATATAGTAAATGAATTTTGAAAATTCCAGGAAAAATATATTTTTATAAGGAAACAATATTATGTTGATTTTCATAAAAGAAATAATTTTAAAGATGTTTTGCTATTTCTCATATAAATGATGATATTATGGATAAATGGTTTAAATTAGTTATGTAATGTTAAAAATTTGAAAAATAGGATTTTATGGCTTGAGAACCCTAGATATACTATATGCCGATTTTTGAAGGGTGTTTTGTTCAATGTTGATGAGATATTATGTTTATGGCATTTTGGGTTCATTAAATAAATGAATTAGTAAAGATTAAATAATTAAAATAAATTATTTATAAGTTTAATAAATGATTAAAATATTATTAAGATATTAACAATATTATATTAAGATATTATTAAGTGATTAATAATATTTAGATTAAAGTGTTATTAAATGATTGATTTAAAATATTATTAAATCATTAATAATATTAGTAAATGATTTGAATATTATTAAATGAATTAAAAATATTAGATGAGAGCTTGAGAGAAATAAGGAGAAGCTAAGTTATTGAGTTAGACACTCAATTTGATATATATTGAATATATAGTATGATGAATTGGAAATTTAATGTGTTAAAAAGAGAAAATAGTTTGAATCCAAGTTGCTGGATTGTAAGTCAGTTTGAATTCAGGTTGCTGGATTGTAGGTTAGTGAATCCAGGTTGCTGGATTGAAAGATTAGTGAACCCAGGTTGTTGGATTATAGGACAGTTTGAATCCAGGCTTGATGGATTGGATGTCAATTTGAATCTAGTCTGCTGGATTGGAAAACAGTTTACTAAATTGAAATTTAGTTTGAATCCAGGTTGCTGGATTAATTATGTCAGTTTTGTTGTGTTGGGAAATAACAAGTTGTTTGAATCTAGGTTGCTGGATTAGGTATTCGGCTTACTAGATTATAAATAAGAACTTATAAAATGAAAGATTAAGTGTTAATTCACAAGTTATATGATAAAGTAGTGGTACAGTCGTACTATTTAATGGTTGAAGTATAATACCTGGGCTAAACGATTCCTTCAGGGAGTGGAGGTATATACGAACTTGCTACCGATCTAACTCGCTATGAAATACAGTTTAGACGAGACGGGAAACTAGTTTGTTGGTTGTTTGTGGGAAACCACTCAGCATACTGTATTGAACACTATTAAAAAATCAATGTGTGCTAAGTTTAGAATTGTGGATACGTATGGTGTTAAGGTGTAATTTAATATTTGACTATGTGTTTAAATATTAGATAATTTACTTATAAAGTAATAGTATTATGAGATAAAGTATGTTATGCTAATTGAAAGATCAATCTTATAACTGATCGGTCTTTTCAATAAAGAGATTTAATTAGATTGCGTAGCAGTAATCGACGGAACAGGCAAGTTTCTCTAACTCAAACTTGAGTTATTATTTTCAAAGCATGTTAGTGAATAATTATTGTTGATTATTCATATCTATACTGATTATTGATTAGCACTTAGTGCATGTTGCATATGTTCATCAGCTATGAAAGGTTGATCACCTCATTACTATAAAGTTCAGTTAAATTTGTTCATGGTCATTGTTGACTACCCAGCATTATTGATTCAGTCATTCAAATATTGAAATTATGATTCATGCTCTTTCACAATTGTTATATTGTTGAAAATTCGAAAGCTTATTCTTTCTTTCAATCATGATATATCTTCATTGAATTTAAACTTGCTGGGCAAAGTAGTTGTTCACCTTGCTATATCATGATAATAAATTTCAGATTGAGATGAAGGCTCGAAGAAAAATAGAGGCAAACGCAAATTCCAAGAGTAGATTATTATGCATTTATAACTATTAAGTTATCTGATGTAAATCATATATGTGAGCCTTTTAAGTTACTTAAGATATATATTCAATTATGTTTAATAGACCTTGGAAAATGTTATAGAATCATATGAAATAAACAGTTTATGGTTATATATTCCGCATTAGTTTATAAAATATGTATGAAGATGAAGTACCGTAATGTACCAGATCCGAGGTTCTAGGGACTCGGATTTGGGGGTGTTACAGTTTCTAATTTGCATTATTTGGTGTTGTGCATTTTAGAATCGAAATACATATAATTAAATAAAATAAGACTTGATAGTAAATTCATGTTTTATATTTAGTTGAGACATTGTATGGTGGAAAGAATGAATTGTACAGTAACTATTTACTCACAAGTTCTTTTATGATTAATGTTGAAATTTATATTATCTGGAAAGTTGTTGATCGCTAAGAGGGCTTACCCTTATTGTAGAATAAATATTATTTATTTAAATAAATTATTAGTTTAATTTATATATTTAAATAATATTAGAATTGTTCTAATTGATTTATTCACAACTAGTTTAATATGGAAAACCTAAAGGGTCACACCATAAAAGGAAAAATATTTATTAAAGAAGCTAATGGCATAATCATAATAATAAGTTAAGTATGTTTAATTTAATCTATGGTGATAGAATAAATTAAATAACTTAATATTTATTATTTAATATTTTGGAAGTATTAAATATAAATTAATAAGAGGAGTCTTATTATTATTATTATTATTACTATTATTGTTATTTAATTTCTAAAGGAGTTTGTGAATTAATTAATAAGATACTCTCTCTTTCCCATATATTCCAAATAAGATTAGGAGGCTAATTAATTAAAAGAGTTTAATTATTTCCAATAGGATTGGGAAGCCTAATTAATTAAAAGATTTAATTAATTAATATGAAACCCAATTCCTAAAAGGTTTAGGAGGGTTGCCTACATCTATAAATAAGAAAGTCTTATTATGGAACAAGGTTAGACATTACACTATTCCAATAGTTGGGAGAGTATACACATTCTATAGAGATAGAATTATGGTTTAGCCAAATACCCACCTTCTTGAATATCTCTTCTTCCTTGGTGGATCACCTCTAGAGGCCAAACGCTTGGGTGGCTAACGTTGATCAAAGGAAGGAATCAATCCCGGAGAACTCAAGGAGATCACGAAGGATTTGAAGTTGAACTCGTACATGTGGAAGCTTAGTTCTACAAGGGTATGATTCTATAATTTTTTTCCTTTCGTTTAATTAATAATTGTGCATAAAGGATGATCCGAGTATAAGGTTTGTAAAATTTAAAAATCCTATTTTTACCACGCTTCCGCTACTTTGATTGTTACAAACCTAATAGATTCTTCCAAGAAATGGAAGAGGCCCAAGTAATCTTCTGAAAAGAAGAAACACAAGAATGCTAAGGGCCGCGAGGTTGCCTTCATATTTAACAAAACTAGAAAGAAAGCTAGATTTAAATAAATCTTAGCCATTCTTGCTTTCCGGTTCCAGTTGGACCTATTTTGAACCGTTTGAAAGGTAGAAAGGGCTAGATTCAAATAAATCTAAACTGCCAAATTTATATTAAAACAAATTCATATCAAATGAATAATTGAAACAAATATTTAATCACAATGAATAAAATATATATATATATATATATATAAGCTATAAAGGGCGGTGAATTTTTAATCTCAAGCCCGGACAGATAATGTAAATATATATATTTATAAAAGCCGTAAAAGAGCCACGGAATAATCCAGGCTTGACAGAATGTAAATATATATATATATATATATATATATATATATATATATATATATATATATATATATATATATATATATATAAAAGCTGTAAAAGAACCACGAATTTCTCCAGGCTCAACTAGAATATAAATATATATATATATATATATATATATATATATGTTTATAAAAGTGGTAAAAAGGCCACGAATTTCCAATTCAGGCCGAACTGAAATATAAATGTTAATATATACAGTTAGTATATATATATTAAAGCGAAAATGGCCACGAATTAGCAATTCAGGCCAAACAAAGTCAGAAAAATTATATATATATAGTTATATATATAAAACCAGTAAAAGGGCCACAAATTTGCAATCCAGGCCCAACGGAATGAAAAGTTAGTATATATATAGTCAAATATACATATAATAAAGCTGAAAATGCCACGAATCAACAATCCAGGCCGAACAAGTTCGTACGTGTATATATATATATATATATATATATATATATAAGCAAGTAAAAGTCACGGATCGACAATCCAGACTGTGCAAACGAAGAAAAACGTATATATGTACTAAAAAGTAAGCAAAACAGGCCACAGAATTGAGTTCCGGGCAAAACCAAATAATGAAACTTTACGTTCACGTGCAAATATACGTAATGAAGTTGGAAACGAGTTCTAGTCGTAAAAATAGTTACAATGGACTGCTACACGGGCTTTTCGCCACTTAGTAGGCTTCAAATGGACGTTTCCACCGGTTAATTTTTGAAATGTCGTAGAATATACGTACACCAACGTGTTAGAAGAATAAAATCAATGTTTGGAGTACTAGAAGTAAGGCTAATGGACGAAATGGGCGAAGTTTCAGAGCATTTTCCTTTTTTTTTTCTTTTTTTTTGGCAAGGGGGTCTTATATTTAAAGACCCGATGGTTTCATGTGTAACCGCGGCAGCCGCGGGTCTACCTGCAGCTCCCCATGGTGGGGCCCACTTGGTGGGTCCCATCTTCTCGAAGTACGTGCACTCCGAGTAACGTAATGTCAAGTTTGAAACTTTTTAACTTTTGATCAGAGCGTCCGTTTGAGGTGTGCTATACCTTTCCTGAAAGCCCTTGCCGAGAGCATCACAATAACATAGGACTTAACTTTTTTCGAATCCAAGAAGACGGGTTTATAACCAGATCTTAATTTCTTTGTAGTTTGTCCGTTGAGCTGTATTGTGTTGTTTTCACTCGGGATCAGTGTTATGTCTCTTTCTGACCTTCATTGCATCAATTTTGCATGATTTTGACCAAATTGACTTTAAGTTAGTAAAATGATCGTTTTGCCCCTCCATTGGTTGTCTCTTGCAATGGCCAAGTCTTCGACTGTTTTCTCGGGGTTGACTCCGAGGTTTTGATCCTAGCCGACTCTGTTCGTCCTAAGGGTTGTCTCCGAGGTTGTTCTGATAAAATAATTCATTCAAATATATTATTATAATATTACATTATAAGTGTATAATGTGATAATATTATAATATAATAGTAATGATATTTTTTTACAACAAATGGGTTCGAATTGATTTTTTTATAATAAATGCTAAAAACATATTTTGTGAGTTGGTGGGCCCCACTTGTTAAAAAATACTAATTGTTGATTTTTCAAAGTTGGTATACGGAGGTCTTTATCAGTATATATTTTGTCAGAGTAGGGGTGTGAAAAAATCATCCGTATGTAAATTTGGGTCATTTTTCGTTCGGAATTTGGAAAAACTTTCTTCTACAAAGTTGTAAAGAATTAAATTTTATATGGAATGAACATAAGGTTCGTATTTTTTTGATAAATGGGCTATTTATTATGAATTATTGAAGTTTCTGAATATTGTTTAAATTTAAAACATGCATGTGGGCCCCACTTGTCCTTGTAAATGCTAAAATTTGGTGGTCTTTGTTGGTATGCTACGTAGATTTTCAAAGAAGGCATTCAAAATTCATCCAATATATATTTAGTCAACTTTGGTGTTCTAGCATTTTCCTATAAATAGGGTGCTTAGTTAGAAATAAAAATCACACCGGAATCAGAAAATTCTCTCTCTATAGTATCAAGCATATTTTTTGTAAGTGTTTAGATATTTTGAGTGTTGATAATAGTGCAAGTTTTCATTAGCATAATATCCGATATTTCAGTCAGATTCAGTATTCTACTGAGGTAAGGGATGTTATTATGTTTCGTAAAGGAGGTTATTTTTCGTAAATGATATTTTTTTTTTTAAATGATATTATTTTGCGTAAAGGATATTTTGATAAAGGATATTTTGGTAAAGGATGTGATTTTATACTCGTAAGGGGTATTATTTCTTTCGTATTCGTAAAGTATATTATTTTTCTCGTAAAGGATGTTGTTTTCGTTCAATATTCGTAAGGAATATTATTTTCTTCCATACTCTATAGTATGTAAGTGATAATATTTCATTTCATATTCCTAAATTTAAACTTACTACGGTAAGTATTGCTTTTATAATTCCTGAAATAATTAGAAATTTCTTGAGTTTTGCGCTTCATCTAATATCATTTCACCAGAATATTGGTCTGAAATTTATTATGAAAGTTTTACCTTTTCATGTCGGGGTACTATTTATTCGAGTACTATTCACGAGTTACTATTTATGAGTTACTATTCACGAGTTACTATTCATAAATTACTATTCACAAATTACTATTCATGAGTTACTATTCACGAGTTACTATTCATTCGAGTACTATTTATGAGTTATTATTCATGAGTTACTATTCACGAGTTACTATTCATAGGATACTATTCACGACAAAAAATGTTTATTTTGCTGTCCAAATTATCTTTGATTTATGAATCATACTCTTGAAATTAGATCCATATTTTGATCATATTGTTCTTATTGTCATATATAACATTTTTATAATCATGGTGATGGAAGTTCTCTTTGACTTGAGTGTAAAGATGGGTAGATTATTGGTATGAACATGACTATGGGTTCTCTTTGGCCAGTAGTGCAAAGATGAATTGTTGACTGGTATGATCATGACCATTGAGTTTACAATTGAATATCTTTAGCTTAAGTGCAAAGGTGAATTGATCAACATGGTTATAAATGTTGTTTCTATAAATTCTGAAATGATTAGACATTTCTTTGGGATTTGAATATCTTTGGCCTGTAGTGCAAAGATGAGCTGTTGATTTATGAATATCTTTGGCCTGTAGTGCAAAGATAAACTATTGATGAATATCTTTGGCCTGTAGTGCAAAAAAGAGTTATTGATGAATATCTTTGGCCTGTAGTGCAAAGATGAGTTATTGATGAATATCTTTGGCCCTTAGTGCAAAGATGAATTGAATAGCATGATTATGAATAGGAACTGTGATTTGGTATAACCATGATCTTTGGTGTTTTAGGTAAAGATAGATAATGAAAGTTATCTTCGTCCTGGGTGCGAAGAGGAATTTATCAACATGATTATGATCATGAACTATTTTCATAATTATGGAGAGGAATTGTTAATTGATGTTACAGGGATGAAATATTATTTGTGGACTTTTAACATGGAGAATATAATAGACATTATGGTCTATTTGACTCTTCTAATGGATTGTTTGTTCCGTTACAACTATGGTTGAAAACTTTTATCATCTACCATATGTTCTAAATCTCTGAGTTATTAATGAAGAATGCTATTGATAATTTGATTATCTTTAGACATAATATTCTTTAATGGGCTATTTGTGCTCACCCTTTTGCTTCACAATTTCTTTCATGTAATAAGAGTATAGCTGGGTCGAGCAGGGATAACAGGGGAATAGAATGATGGTCTATAACTATTGAAGTCTCCTATAAAACAGTATGAAAATAATTGTATTGAGAACTTTAAATGTGTTGTATTTTATACGTCATTTAACAGTTGATAATGGTGAATCAAATAGGATGATGTTAACCCGAATTTGGAAGCATCAAAAATACACCCCATTAGAATGATGAGAGCAAAAATCTTCTCGGGTTCCTTTGAGGACTTAAAATATTTGTTGCTTTATTTGATATGATATTAAAATAATTTGGGTGTGAATACTGTCGTACTATATACGACATGGTAATAGTTGTAAATAGGAAGATTTGCATTTGGATTTTGTTGTGTGTATTTCTGGAGACTCAGAATAGGTTGTGTAGACCTATTTTGGGGGCGTCACAAAAGCACTCTTGATATTCATTTGAAAAACTTTAAACTTCATGTGGGCTACATAAACTAGGAACATCCTGACGGCTTCCAATCTTGCAACAGGTGCGAAGGTCTCGTTCTAATCGATTCCTTCTTCTTGAGAGTATCCTTTAGATACCAGCCTTGCCTTGTTCCTTGTGATCACACCAGCTTCATCCATTTTATTCCTGAAGACCCATTTTTGTGCCAATAACTGGATAATCTTTTCGTCTCGGTACCTGTCTCCACACCTTACTTCTTTTAAACTGATTTAGCTCTTCCTACATCGCTTCAATCCAGCTTCTTGAATCTTCCAGAGCTTCTTTAATTTCCTTTGGCTCGATTTGAGAGAGAAAGCTGAGGTAGAAGCATTCATTTTGAGTGGTTGATCTTGTCCTGACACTAGCATTTGGATCTCCAATGATTAGACTTTGAGTGTGATCTCTTGCCCATCTACTTCTTGATGGAACATCAGTTCTTATGACTTCATGTCGGAGATCTTCAAGATTTGGTTCTTGTTCTGCATCTTCGTGAATTCATAGAGTTTCCATATTTGGAACTAATGACTCTACAACTTCTTTATCTAGCACTACGATCATAGGTTCTGTCCCATCTACTTCAGCTTCACCAATCGTAGGGTTCTCTTGTTCTACGATTTGAGGTTCTAACTCTACGACTTTTTCAGGTTGAGATGCTTTGTCCGATTTGCCTTGATTAGTTTCATCAAATGTGGCATGGATAGAAACTTCCACTATCAAGGAGTTCTTGTTAAACACTCTATATGCTTTGCTTTCCATAGAGTATCCAAGTAAGATTCCTTCATCTAACTTAGGCTGAAACTTTTCCAGGTATCTTTTGTCATTGTTGAGGATGTAGCAAGCACAGGCAAAGACACGAAAGTAGCTAATATTTGGCTTTCATCTTTTCCATAACTCATAGGGTGACTTCTTGAGCGTAGAGTAAATTAGAGACCTATTCTGAGTGTAGTAACCAGTATTGACACCTTCAGCCCAAAAGTATTCTGGTTACCAAGCTGCTGCTAAGAGTGTTCTTTCTACTTCAATCAATGTTTTGTTCTTCTTTTCAGCTACTCCATTTTGCTATGGAGTTCTTGGTGCTAAGATGTTATATTGAATACCATTGTCTTCACAGAACTATTTAAATTCAGAATAGTCAAATTCTTTGACATGGTCACTCTTTATAGTTTTTATCTTCTCGCCCTTCTCGTTCATTATCAGCTAAAGAGTTTGATCAACTGAGTGTTGGTCCCATCTTTAGAGCTTATAAAGAATACCCATATAAATCTGGTGTAGTCATCCACTACGACCAGTGAGTATCTTTTGCCTCTAAGATTAATAGTTAGAATAAGCCCAAAAAGATCTATATGAACAAGTTATAGGTGCCTCTCATTTGAATTAACAGTTTTGCTCTTGAATGAGTTATTGGTCTGCTTTCCCAGCTAACATGCTTTACATGGCATTTCTTTGACAAAATTTATCTTGGGTAAACCTCTAACTAGATTCTTTGATACAAGCTTTAACATGCTCTTAAAGTTCAGGTGAGACAACCTCCTATGCCATAACCAGCTTACATCTTTTGAAGCTTTTGAAAAGAAGCATGCTGATACGGAGGAACTTACTTCAAAGAGATTAACCATATATAAATTTCCTTCTCTTGATCCAGTCAGATTAACATAGTTAGTTTCTAGGTCTCAAACTTGACACTAGTTGTTGATGAAGATTACTTGATGTCCCTTGTTATAGAGCTGACTTATACTTAGCAGATTGTGCTTTAATCCATCAACATAGGCTACCTTACTAAATGAAATAGATCCCTTCCCTATTGAGTCGTAGCCTCTAGTTTTCCCAGAGTTATTGTCTCCAAAGAGAGCTGTTGGACCATCTTTAACTTTAACATTTGACAGTTGCCAGTCATATGCCTTGAGCACCCACTGTCGAGATACCAAGTGGATTCCATGGACCTTGGTACCTGCATTCATATTATAAGTTATTTTGGTTCTCATACTTTCTTAGGTCCTGCAATGTTAGTTTCCTTGGGAACCTAAACATGCTTGACTTTGGGTCTAAGATATGCAGCAGGCTTAAAATAACAGTCTATAACTTTATGACCATATTCATGACAGTTATAGCAGTTAATATGTTGCATATGTGAGTGTGTGTGTGTGTGTGTGTGTGTGTGTGTGTGTGTCAATATCTTCTAGCTTGGAATTTTTGTGGAGGATAAGCTTTTCTTCTTTGTTGAACCCTCTGTTTCCACACTGCTCTACGATTTTGGAATTTTGTAGAATAAGAACCAGCTCTATGATTGTTGCCATGTTGATTCGTAGATTCATTTCCAGACTCTACTACTCTTCGAGGCATGGTCGTAGACTTGGTTTTACTATGCAGTTTTACAAAACCCAGACCAGTATGCAACCGGTTATTTTTTTGAACAACAATCTAGTCAACAAAGATTAGACAGCTTATAATACTTGGCTCCACAACCTCTTTGGATTTCGCAAATACAATGCTTCTATGGGAAGAAGAATCTTTGTCATTGCTAGCCTCCACTGATTGTTCCACACTTGGATTAGATGAAAATAGATCTCCAAATCCCAAATATGATCTATCAAAGACAACTCTCTAACATGTGATCAGTGAATCCATAGATGAGGAATAACGATTCCACATAGGGATTTTCTTTTCTAATTCATCTATTCTAGAGGTGAGAATAGATTCTCTTAATGTGTTGGATTTAGTTATCTTTCTCAAATTTTTATTTTCAGCCTCAAGCTTGGATAGAGAGGCAGTGCTTCGTAAAGTAGTTTCCAACTCCACTTGTACTTTCTCTTTCACCTCTTGAAGAAGAGAATAATCCTTTGATAGAACCCTGAATAACTTCATGTATCGATGCAATTCAGATGTTAAATCATGCAAAGCTAATCTAAGATCATCCATATTAACATCAGGAGAGTTGCAGTCAAATACTTCACTGATGTCGATCTCTCAACGATCAGTGGTTGCGTTAGAATCTTCTTCTATAGCTATCAAACATAAATTGGCTATCTGAGGTTCTTCATCATCACTAGAATTTTAGTCGGAGTCATTGTCTGAATCACACCACTATCCATCAGCTACTAAGCCTCTATCTTTCTTGATGTGCTTTTTGTAGCTCTTGTGACAACCAGGAAAATCGGATTGTCCAGAAATTAAGTTTAAAAATTAATAATTAATTAATTAAATTTGTTTTAATTATATTTTGTGTTATGTGTTTATTAGTAATTCTATGACATAGGATGATTAAAAACCAGGAGGATTCTGGCTACGAGCTAGAATAAACGAGTAAGAATTTTCAAAACGAAAATAAAAGATTTTCGAGAACAAAAATATTTTTGAGAAAAAGACGAAATAGGCACTATTCACGTGTTGAAACCCTAAGGGTTAGGGTTTGAGAACCCTAAGCCTTTCTGGGAGATCGGGATGTCGGAATGACATTCTGTCGAAAGATTTGACGATAATATGTCGTGAAAAGTTAAGTTAGTTGATAAAAGTTTTTCTCAAAAAACGCGCAGAAATCGGATGGAATAAAAATGACAAAAATTACTGCTATGTACTTTTCATTTGTTTAACTACGTTAGGGGAAAATGTGAAGGAAAACGCTTAAGGTCAAAAAATATTTTTTAGTTTTTCGAAGTTTCGAAGAACGCGTAAAAGTTAATCGGTAGAAGAAAGACGGAATATTCAAAAATATTTAAATTCCGAGAAACGCGTAATGATAGGATTCTAAGACAAGATGGAATATTTAATAATATTTCAATTATGGCTCGCGAAGTTTTCGCTTGCAGACTTAAAACCCTAAGGGTTAGGGAACGTGAAATTGAAGCAGAAAATGGTTAAGTGTAATAATAACGATTATTATACATAACGAATACGGGTATAATACTAGTTATTATACAAGTATAGTACGAAGATGAATACGACGTATAACATGAATATCATACGAAGTATATACGAAGAGAATACGAGAATTATACGATAAGAATGTGATAAGTCCTAATGGACTTTAACAATTGGACTTGAATTTTGTCAAGCCCAATTGGTGAATGATTAAGGCCCAATGATTATTAAATTAAGTCCAATGGGAATTAATGTTAAGCCAAAATTAAGAACAAAACCCATGGGTTGAACCGATGAGTCATTGGGTGGGTAAAATCCATGGGGCAACCCATGATGGCACATGGGAGCACATGGGGGAGACATGGGTAGCACATGGTGGCCATATGCTAGCACATGGGAGGACATGGGATGCATGTGGGGGATATGGGGGGTAAGAAGGTTTGCCTAATAACCCTTATACCCTTGGTCTTGCAATTTCTATAAATAGCAAGCTTAGAATTTGGTTTGTGGTTTGAAAAATCACCAACTCATATATTTGAGAGAGAAGAGAGAGTAAGAAGCAAGGGAAGAAGCAAAGGAAGCTACTTAAGACTTTGGTCAAGAACACAAAGTCAAGAACTCAAGAACACTAAGAAGCAAGGGAAGAAGCAAAGGAACCTTGAATTTTCATCTTCCTTCAATATTTAAATTGATAGAGAAGTGATTATTGGTAGAGCATGAATTATAAGATATGATAAGGTGGATATTAGTGGACCTTAAAACACTAATAACCAAGAACAAGTAAAACCATAATGGAATGGTTAAGAAATTAATGAAGAAATGAAATAAAACCTTGAAATGGTTGTGAATGAATAAGTTAAACCATAATTGAATTATGACGCCTCCAGAATAGGTCCAATTAACCCAGCCCATTCTGAGTCGCCAAACACATGGTACAGAATCCAAATACAAACTTTTATATCAAAAGGTCGTGAGCAGGACGACCATACAAGCTGTGAGTGTCAATACAAATCGTATATAATACGAAATATAAACACTCAAATTCAGTCCTCAATAGTTACAATTATTTTCACACTATTATACAAAAATAGTGAGGACTACTGTTGTCCCCGATTAGGTATGACAAAATACGCGTAAGTATACGCGGTTAACAAGTAATAAAAAGTAAGAAAGATATCGTTCCCACGGAGAATTAATTGATAAAAGACACCAAACCACTAGCCCATAACCATTTCAATCTTATTTAAACGGGCAATAAAGTGTTTTAAATTAAAACTAGACAAGTAATTAAATTAAAACTAAATAATCCTAGAGTAAAATCAGATAATGAAGACATGAGATCTCAATTTCCCCTAATGATTCATCTAAGTCAATATACTTCTAGTTAGGGCAAATTAATGTCAAAGGTTGCTAGTCGAGAACACTAAAGTGAGAAAAGGCCATCTTTCAATGCACCTAATCCATATCACATACAATCCATAGATGATAGAATGCACATGAACACCCACATTATCTAAACCCCTATATGTCGATGTGATTTACAAATAATTAGGGTTTAAGTCCAAGTTCTCAATTGACTATGAGCAGCACTTCGGTATATGTCTATCCTAAGCACAAATCATACATTCAACGCCATGTAAACATACAATCGCCCGCTACTGCGATTAGATCTAAACCCATATTTTGTCTTTCAAGTCCATATAGGTTATCACAGTAATTAGTCGCGAATCAATTAAGCAATGAAAGCACGAATCGTAATAGACAATCACATAACAATCAATAAGAACAATATGGAAGCATATCAATATAAACTACTCAAAAGGTTCCATTGAAATCTCAAAATAGAGCTTAAGATATCATAATGAAGCACATCTATCATCCACAAGTTGATTACACATCATGAGATTACAAAATAAAAAGCAAGAGAGTCTAAAGATAGAAAATGCAAATCTGAGTCTTCAAGCTCTAATATCGAATCTTCAATGCTATCCACTTGTTTCAATCTTCTTCTCCAAACAAAACTCTAAAAACTAACTAATTAAACCTAACTTTAATCTACTCCTAACCTAATCTAGACAAGGAAATGAAAGGAAAAGGAAAGGAAAAATGAAGAAACAAAGTTAGGGCTAAGCTCCCAAAGGGAGGATATCTGAAATGTATGAAATGATTTTAAAGCCCCCAAAATCAAGTCTTCCCTTCCTTGCCCACATTCCAATTGGCAAGCTTTAAAAATTAAGTCAATCAGCAAGTTGGACCGGCGCAGCTGCGTAGGGGAATAGAGCAAAGCCTGCGCAGCAGGGAAATCAGGCCAAGCTTCCTAGCGCAGCTGCGCAACCTTAAGGCATGAAGCCGGTGCAGCTGCGCCGTGCACCAGATGTTCATATTCTGCTTCTTTCTACTGCTGCACTTTTCATCTTTCCAATGCTTGATTCCAGCCTCCTGCCAATCACCCATTGCCAATGCTTCTTGCTCCCTTTTTGTCTTGTTCATCATCATGCCAGAAGCGTATTTTTGCTTTTTGTCCCATTTTAGCATTCTTTCATCCTTTTAAGCTCAATGCACACCATGAGGAGTTCCAAACATAAAATCTATAAAAGAAAGTAAAAATGCATGAAAAACATAAAACTACTTGAGTTTAAGCAATAAAACAAACGAGATAATATCTGAATAAGTGGTCATAAAAACCACTTATCAACTACTACTGCTCTAACTCTGCCCATCACTCTGTTCCCCGACTAGTCCCTACAACATTCTCATTTCCTGAAGAGGACAATAGATGAAAAGGGTGAGCTCAACTAGCCCAATAAAGAATATTATGACTAAGATAATGCAGAATAATTTATCGTTAGTCTTCAACAAATCAGATAAAATATTATGGACAACATATTTTAGATCAACAACTGCAGCGGAATTAACAATGCATTAGAAGAGTTTAGTAAATAATGTCTACTATCTTCTATGATGTAAAAGTCCATAATCAATATTTTATCCATGTAACATCAATCAATATATATCTTGAATCAAATATTCATCTTTGCACTACGGCCAAAGATATTCATTTGTATCATCAGTTGGTCATGTTCATCTCAACACCTGTCCATCTTTGCACTACAGGCCAAAGATATTCATCAAATAATCATCCATCTTTGCACTACAGGCCAAAGATATTCATTTGTATCACCATTTAAGACTGAGGATGATAAAAAATATTTTAAAGAACGAATCCAATGAGATAAAGGACAAAAATTAGGGATTCGTAATTTAGTTTATCCAAGTTCAAGAATACTCCATAATAATCAATTTTGGAGCAAAATTCAAGAATGAAGATCAAAACTTGGATCCAATCAAAGATGGGAACCATAATAGCCAACTTGGACAAAGAAAAAAAAATTTAATTTTTCTGTGAATAGTATCGTATTCGTGAATAGTGCCGTATACGTGAATAGTGCTGTATACATGAATAGTAACCTTGACATGAAAAGGTAAAAATTTCATAATAAAATTCATACCAATATTTCGGTGAAATGATATTGAAAGCAATAACATCATTTACGAGAAAAATAACATCCTTTACCTCAAAAGAACAGTACTTCTAACTGGAATATCGGATATAATATTGAAGGAAACTTGTATTGTATAGCAACACTCAAAGTATCGAAATACTTACAAAAATACGCTCGATATTATAGAGAGAAAACTTCTTATTCTGGTGTGATTTTCAAATTCTAACTAAGCACCCTATTTATAAAAAAATACTTAGAACGTCAAAGCAGAAAATTTAATAAAATAATATTTTATAAAAAAAATTCACGCCCACCCCTTGACCAAATTCATCACCACACCAGTGGGGCCCACCAACATTTAAAAAATGTTTTTCTTTTAAAAAATATTTATAACCCCAAAAATCAATTCAAACCCAATATTCCGGAACTTCAATAATGCATAATAAATAGCCCTTTTATCAGAAAAATATGAATTTTATGTCAATTCCATAGGAAATTTAATTCTCTACAACTTTGTAGAAGAAAGTTTTTCCAAATTCCAAACGAAAAATGACCCAAATTTACATACGGATGAATTTGCAGGCTATAATCAAACTTCAGTCAAAAACGTGGCCCACCAACATATTTAACATGTTTTTTATAACAAAAATACTCCGGACCTAATTTGCTCTCTTTCTCCTCATTTTATTCACATATTGTGCATTCATTGTAAAAATATCACCATTATTATATTATTATATTATTACATCATATACTTATAATGTAATATTACAATAATATATTTGAACGAATTATTTTATCGAAGAAGATAAAATATCAACTCTCAATAATTGTCTCTTTAAAAATTCCTCTATTAAATAAATATTTCCTTATCATTTTTATCAATAATTAATTATTCCAAATTGTATTACAGAATCACAATAATGACAACCAGGTCGTTTCTAGGAAAGTGGGGGCTTTCCGATAAGGATTTCTCCTTACTGGCGCACAATTAGATTAACTAACCCCTTTTCTCGACAGAACTTCCTAGACATTGCCAATAATGCTGTCTAATAATATTATTCAAATAATATGAATTATTGATTTGATAATATAAAATATTGTGCAGTGACAATTATTAAAACAACAATAATATAAAATACTGTGTAATACCGTGTGCTACGTGCAACAACGCGTATTACTTTATCTTAACCACCGGGTATTTCAACAGTGTTAATGGTAACCGTTACGCCATTATTTATAAAAAAAAACTTATTCTTGTCGTTTTCTTCATCCGATAATTTTCCGTTATGGGGCCCACAAATGGTTGCGTCGTCGTACGAATATTCCCCGACAACAAGAATATTCCACGACCAAACGAATATTACTCGACAAAAATGAATATTTTATAACCACTTGCTTATTTTGAAATATTTGCGCATTTTACCCATAACTTCCCACATTTATCAAATTATTCCAAAATAATATATAGAGAAAATTCAATTTTATTCATAATAAGTTGGGGTCTTACATAAAAATTTTGACAAATTTTAACAAAAGACGTCCTACATGCACTATATGAACTAAATAAAATGCAATATGATATGAATTAAACTACATGCAAAATAAACCCTAATACCCCCAAACTTAAAGTGTTCAATGTCCTTATTAAAGGTAAAAGATAAAAAAGAAAC
Source organism: Panax stipuleanatus (assembly GCA_020205555.1). NCBI lineage: Eukaryota > Viridiplantae > Streptophyta > Magnoliopsida > Apiales > Araliaceae > Panax > Panax stipuleanatus. Next base: position 28,565,231 of record CM035115.1, on the reverse strand, counting down.
TCCCCTAGTCGGACTCGTCGCCGCCCTCCTCCTCAGTCTGCTCTGGAGATGTGTCTGGAGGAGGGTACTGGCTGCCTGTGCCAAAAGTCGAGAACTCAGCATGCACGCCCAACATCCCGAATGCATAAACCTCTATAAGGTGTTGGTATAGAGGTTTATTGCATTCATATATAAAATGGCTAGACTTTTTACAATTGTAGCAAAAATCGTTATCTTGATCTCTGTTGCTGCTGCCTTTATTAAAATTCTTCCTTGATTTCCATCTGCTGCTATTTCTCGTAAACTTACTTAGCCTTCGAGCAAGTAGATCTATATCATCATCTTCTTCAGTATCATCTCGATCGTCATCTTATTCACCTAAAGTTGAGACTTTGGAGATATCTTCGGTAGTTTTAAGTGCAACTCCTTTATCCTTTTTCTTATTCTCTAAGGATGTTTTTGCTCTCTGATTCAGCTCAAGCTCATAGGTAAGAAGATTATCGTAGAGTTTCTGCACTATTATCTCGTGCAAGTTCTTTAATTCTCTAATAGCAATGGTTTTAGCATCCCACTTACTTGGTAGAGCTCTCATAAACTTATATTTAGGTCTTTGTTGGGATAGACCTTGCCATACGATCTCAAAGAGTTGAGGAGTATAGTGAATCCCTCATATGTAACAATGATATTCTCTCCAAGAACATGAATGAACATCTCATATTGTTGAGTTAGGAAAGATTATTTGTTTTCTCTGACTTCTTCTGTGCCCTCGTACATCACCAGTAGAGTTCATCTTCTAGAGCCATAAAGAGAATATTTTTGGCTCTCTTATCTAGCTGCACAAGCTTTTTCTCGTTCTTAGTCCATTCTGTGTGCAACTTGACCAAATCTTTGTTGGGATCATCTGTTGTAGACGCTAACTTAGTAGGAACATATGGACCATTAAAAAAATCATCAGACAGGCTATCATCAATGGCATTTATCTACGTATGTATACGAACTTTCCAGTTACAAAACTTTTCTTTATTTAGAAGAGGTGGCTTATTTCCACCACCAATCTCAGAACTGGTTTTGTTTAGTGTCATAGATCTACTCAAAGTTTAAGCTATGTGTTCGTGAGAACCTGCTTTAATACCACTTGTTATTTCCCAAAGGCACTTATAGATCTAGAAAGGGGGGTTGAATAGATCTTTTAAAACTCTTGATTGATTAGAAGATATTACCAGTTAATGAGTTAATCAAATTGATTAAGCACAACAAAATATGATTTTTGAAGATCCCCTTAAACATTGAAAAAGAATCTCAATTCTGAAATTAGCTAGTTAATCAACCATAAACAAGATAATAATCTGACAGAAAATAAGAATTGGAAAAGTAAATGACACATCAAAGTTTAAGTGGTTCGGATTCTAAATTACTCCTAGTCCACTCTTCTACTCCTCGAGTAAGAAATCCACTAAGAATTAAGATCACAAAGACCTATTACACTTGAACCACTTAGGTTACTTTGATCCACTAAGTTTCGGAATCACCATTGAACCACTTAGGATCCTTCGAGTTAGGGGTGGGCATCAGTAAATTACCGAACCGAACAGGTCCGAACCGAATCGATTACCGAAAGTACCCAAAATTGGATATCGAAATTAAAACCAGTTAAACTGGTATACCGGACCGATTAGCCGGTCCGGTACCAGATCGATACCGATTTTTACCGAAGCTTGTATCGGCTTTTAAGCCCAAAAAAAATCAGTCCAAAGCCTAGTACTTACTTAGCTTTTTAAGCCCAAAATTTGGTCAGGCGATAGGCTTAGAATCGCCTAGAACAGCCCAAGCCCAAGGCGTTAAGCCAAACTTCGGCCCAATTGGTAGTCATTAATAAGTCATTACATGGTAGTCATTTTATAAGGAAAACTTCCTTAAAGTTTTACTAATTAACCAATATGGGACTTGGAGACCACCATCTACTAGGTGCTTCACTTGGTAGTTTTTTATAATGAAAATTTTCTTAAATTTTTATCATCTAATAATCAATGTGGGACTTAGAAACAAATTAGGTGACATGGTGTTATAAGTTCCCAATGCAATTAATAAGTAGTTACGAGTCGATCACCAGGTGACATGGTGTTATAAGTTCCCAATGCAATTAATAAGTAGTTACGAGTCGATCACCAGTCAAATAGTGGAGTCGATCACCAGTCAAATAGTGGTATGGTTTTGGCCTCTTTATATAGCTCTTGCTGCCTGCATATGTAGTATTTGTAGGGATTTCGGCACATAAACGTAGTGAAAATTAAAATTTTCTGAAACCCTAAAACAAGATCCATGCAAAAACATATTAATTCAGAGGTTTAGATTTATTTTACCGATTATCCAAGCTTGAATGGAGACGATCGAAATTCTGGAACAGCTTCGAATCTTCAACACAATCCAAAGGAACTGCGTCTCTACGATATCCACATGAACGCCCCGCGAATCGTCACACGATCTGCAGTGAAGAGAACTGCGGTACTAGCCGCCAAGGATCTGGACTTTTTCACGTTTTTCTCTCTAGTCTCTCTCTAAGAGCGGCTAGGGTTTTGGTTTATGATCAATACCCTAAAACGGCTGATATATCATATATATAGCAGTTAAAGGAATTAACCAAAACCTAATCCAATTAGAAAAATAAAATTTGAATTTATATATATTATATATTAATTAAGTCTTACTTAATTAATATACATATATATACAAATTATCCTATTAATTTAAATTCGTAATTTAAATACTATCAATCATATTGACATATTTAAATCCTTATAATTTAAATTAATTTCCTTTTAATTACGTTCTAAGTGTGTGACCCTATAGGTTATTATTATGTTGGCAATAATTTTAAAATCATATTATAAAATTATAAACAGTGAGCGGCATCTAGTAATGCATCACTGCTACCCAAATAATAATAAGATCGGTGATTCGATGCAACCTTTTTGTGACCAATGTTTCAATATAATTTAATCCTTTTAACCTTGACATCCTAGATTAAACTCGAGTCATGGAATGTGTCATACTCTTCATAATTTAATCTGAGTTTTCTTGATCAATGAGTAGACTATATGAAATAAATCACTATTTGAGCATGGCCATGCATTTCATAGTCCTACTCAATCAAGAGGCCTATGGATATCACCCCTAATATATAGGAGGGTTAAATTCCATCTAGATCACTCATATTCCTCACACGATTCATGATGTACCCAATAATCACCTTTATTGTCCACCCTATTAAATGTGACCTTTGATGATATCAAAGTACATAAATTCCCGTGTAGTAATATAGTGATTTCAGGTCGAAGGATCATTACATAATTGTCACTATGAGAATTGCTTATGACACTTTGCATAATGCTCCACGTAGAATTCTCATGATGGGTCTGTCCAGTACATTGTTCTCTAACATGTACCTATGCATTGACTCAATATCTCATATATTTATGATCAATGAGATTTGGCCATCAGTCAATTCACATACTAGTCTCAATGTATCATTGTTGTCCCATTAACAATGACACTCGACTAGGGACATTTAAGAATAATGATACTAATTGTAATTATATGATCTCATGTTCAAGTCACATACTTGAAGCCATATAATTTGTATCACTATTCTAAGGACTTTTATTATGTTAACATTTATATAACGCAGTAAGTAAAACCATAATAAAATAATTCATTTATTCAATCAAATATAATATCAAAAATGTTAAGCAATTACATCAAAGAATTGGCTTCTAGGGCATAAACTCTAACAGTATTTGTTTAACTTTGGCTTCCACTCAAGAAAATTAAAACTGCAACAAAAACATGAAATGAAATCATGGGACAAAACTCAATGTTTGTAGGCCATGCTTTAATCCTAATCATTTTTGGTATGTTTTCAGATAAACCCACCCACTTTCAAGTTAATGCTGCTTAACCCCTTAATTATATATTGTACCTTTTCTTCTCCACTTGATCCGATATAGTCAATTTTCACTTTATCCTATTTTATTTCTCCATTATTTGCTTACCACGCATGGCAAAGAATAGAATAATTTATGGTTAAAATACTTTCAAGCGAGTGCTACTATTATATGGTTGCACACTCTAATATTCATGGTTAGTATAATGAGCATCCATCACCATCATAACATACTTCCACTTCACAACCCAGCTAGTGGTAGCTCCTAAATGAGCATCCATCACCATCATAATTCACTACCTATTAGAAAAGTCAGGCTGCAAAATAGAGGAATAACATTGAAAATAAGCTCCCATCAAATCCACTGTAATGAATGCCAGGAAATTAATGCAGATAAAAGGCTTAGGCCATTGTCAAATAAGTCCCACTCCCACATTGTCTAATAAGTCCCACATTGAATGACCACCACTACATGTAAGGAAACCACACTAAATTCCAAATACATCCCACATTGTCTAATATGCTTTCTCTTGTCTTACCTCTATTCTATAAATAGAGAAGACTTTCAAGCTAATTTTTCATTTTTAGGCAAAAAAGTCTTAAGAAAGGGACTGAATCGGTATAATCGGTTCGGTCCGGTATAAATCGGACTTGTAAATTTGCTAACCGAAACCGGTACCGAAAATCGGTTTGTACCGAACCAGTCCCAAATTGGTTTTCTTTTCCCGAACCTATCAGTTCGGACCGGTTCAATTTACCTTATAAACCAAAAAAGCCAAAAAATTTGCCCACCCCTACTTCAAGTCACTAAGTCTCGGAATCTGGGTCACTAAGTCTTACAACGAACAGTTGATTAAACAATGTTGAGAAGTGCTGCTAAGTTGGCGTTATGCTTTATATTCAAGATCATAGAGTGTGTTCTTTTGACTTTGGCAGAGCTTAGGCTTTTTGATCAATGTTCATCTCATTTTGAAGTTTGAATTTTGGTTGCCTTTTGTAGCTTGCTAAAGATCTTCCAGTTAATAGATACCCGTTGGTGCAATTAATGCTCAGATACTCTGGAATTTCTGATGTGGACATTTTACACTTATGTGTCAGCTCCTTTTTAGCATGCCTGTCACATCAGTCTGCTTTCTCACCTAACACCATTGACGTGTCGCATTCAGCAATCTGTTAGACACAACTTCTGATCTTTGACTTCAACCAGTGATGTTTGGTGAATGCATCAGGACCTTCAATCAGCAACGCTCCAATGTCAGTCATTTTGTCAGACTTGACTACTCTACGATGATGATAGATTGTAGTGTTTACTCTATGTTTTGCTCTTCCGCAATGATTGCTTTATGTTGTCATTCTTCGAATAAACTTTGCGATCTTGTTTTACTGAACGATCCTTGAGTTACTTTACGACAAGTCTTTTACTCAGCGATTTCTTAGAGTACTCTATAATCAAGTCTTACTCAACGAGCTTTGCTTGTCTTTACGATCCCTTTGTCCACTTTACGAACTGATATTTACTTTACAATTTGAAGTGAACTTTGCGATAAGTGCAAATGCTTTGCGAACCATCTGATGTACTATGATCATGCGTTTACTCTGCGATCCATCTTCACAATACAAACTAGCAGAGTAACTTTACGAAAGTTAAAATCCTATTAGCTATACATCAGATTATCTTAACAAGATCAACCTAACATTATTTAATCTTTCTAATCAAAGTCCTTGTGCATTGAATGAAATCATTAATAAGGACTTTACAAAACTTACTGGTACAAATATACATGAATCACATTCATCATCAAATTTAAATATGTAAACTCTAACAATGATGTTGATCATGCTAATGAGATCTAAATTCTAAAAAGCTCAAAACTAAAATGTTCCTAATCGTTGGATCACTAATGTGGGGTTACTGATTTCGGATAGATTAGTACATACTATGCTTGCTTTGTTGAAGAGGATGATTGATCTCATAATCATTTGTATGAAGACACTACATCAAGTATGTAGGTTATGAGTGGGTTTTATACCTACGAATCGGATCTCATTAGACTTGGATTTTTGTTAATCTATGTTGTTTTGTGATTCATTTCGTGAATTTTATGTAGGAAAGGTGCTTTGGAACTGAAGTGTCGATTGAAGCTGAAAAAGAAAGGATCAAAAGTTTGTCAGGGACAGGTAGAGTGCGGCCGTGCAAGTTTGAAATCTCAAAAACACTTCTCTGTTGATCGAACGCGGCAGCGCCCAGTGCTAGTTTATACTCAGCGCGGTCGCGCTCAAGCGGGAATGATTAAAAGCTGACTTTTTGACTTTCTATTACAATTGAGTTATAATTTGCTACGTAATTTAGATTTGGGATTGGATTTATGACAGAAGACTATAAATAGATGTTTGTATTCAGAAGTTATCAATCTATCACTCTTAGAATCAAAACCCTAGTTTTGAGAGAAGGAGAGCAAGGCTTGAAGCAATTGAGGAGGAAGACGAAGGCAACGTAGGAGCTATAGGGGAGACTCAATGATTGCAACTATAATTTTTATTCTATTCTTTATCTTTTAAGTTGTATTCTTAAATGCTATTACAATTGTGGATTATGGATTTTAATTTAATTTTTTAAGATTACAATGAAACTTAATGCGTATGTTTCATTGATATGCTTCTTTGTTAGTTTTTGTTTATTATTATTGGATTGTCTATTATGATTTGTGTTGCACTGTTTAATTTTCTGATCAACAATTATCGTGGTGAGCTATATGAACTCGAAAGATGGATTATAGATTTAGACCTGATCATAATAGCATGTGATTGTATTTTCTGCATGTAATGGAATTCATAATTTGTGTCTAGGATATAGATATACCTAATATGTTGCATGGAATCTAAAAGAAAACATGTGCTTGAAATTCTTTTTAATTGTAATTCACATAGAGATATAGTGAATTAGTTAACTGAGGTGTTCATCTTAATTCTATCTTTTGTGAATTTAAGTTGATTCGTTTATGATGCATTGAGAGATGGTTATAAATATTGATGAGTTCTTGATTAACAATCCGGAATAATTAACATAACTTAACAAGAAGTGTATTAATTCAAGTGAAACATTAAAGGAAATTATAATCTTAAGTCTTCGTTATCTGATTTCAACCTTGGGATAATAGTTAGTAGTTTAGTAGTTAACTTAATTTCTAAAATTCACAAATTTGATCATTTGTTTTATAAAATTGGTTTAATACAAAGTTGGTAGTTGTTAGTATAAATTATTTTTTTTTTCGTGGGAACGATACCTTGCTTGCTATATACTATAAAATTGATCGCGTATACTTGCGTGTTGTGCTAGTATTAAATTAAGCAAACAGTGTCTGCTTATTGGAGAATAAGTTCACTGAACATGATTTGCTTAAAGGAACACCTAATGGAGTTTTACTTGCTTGACAATAGGAGTTCCTTTAATCATAGTAGTACAAGTGATCCTTTGACTTGAGATCATCATAGTACCTTGTGTATTCTGAGTTATACTTTGCCATAATCCTTAAGACTCTTTGGGTATATAAAGGGTATGCTCAAGTATAATAAAGTGTACATGGAGGTAGGTGAATGATTAACAAAGGATCTATCACTTCCTGTAAAGGGAGAGAATATCATATGCGATTCAATAAGTGACAACTCAAAAATCATTGGCTAATGAGAATGGAAATTAGAAAGGAGTTTCTGATTTACATTAATCAGAGTTTTGCATTTTATGAATTGAAATGCATATGATTAAATAAATAAGATTTGTCAGTAATTCCATGTCTTATGTTTAATTGGGACATTATATGGTAGAATGATTGAATTGTACGGTAACTATTCATGGAATAGGTTCTTCGTAATTAAACGTTGATTTCATAATATCCGGATAGTCATGATACATTATTGTAAGGTGTCTCTCATGATGTAGAATAAATATTATTTATTTATATTTGAATTAAATGAGTTTAATTCATTATAAATAATATTAGAATGGTTCTAATTTATATAGTCTACTACCGACTTAATATTGAACCTAAAAGGTCACACCATAAAAGAGAAATATAATTTTAGAAGTAATTGACTTAATAATAATAAATTAAGTATATTCAATTTATTGGTAGAATAAATTAAATAGCTTAATATTTATAATTAAGCATTTGGAGAAATACTAAATTATAAATTAATAGGAGAAGTCTTACTACTATTATTATTACTATACAAAATTTAATTATTTTTTATTTTTAATATTTAACATTAAAAGTAAAATTTTAAATAAAAAAAGGGTTGGACCGGACCGGCCTAGGCCTGACCCTATGCTTGACCCTAGGCCTGACTCAGCCTGACCTGCAGGCTACATCAGCCCACACTTTTAGGCACGAAGCTTGGCCTGTCATGTCAAGCCCAAAGTCAAGCCCTAGCCTAGTCTGGTCAATGGCCAAGGCCTGAAAAGCCTAAGTCGGACCAAACTAGGTCGACTCATTGTATATGTTTATATGGGTGTAATAAAAAATGGCCAAAATGATGGAAGCTTATTATTGACAAAATTTTAATTATAATGTAATTGGATGGGGGGAAAAATAAAGCGAGATGTCCATAATTGTAATGAGCAATCACATTACATAAACATTGCATTAATATAATCCAAACCAAACATCCCATAAATAATTACATCAAAATTATAATGTAGAAAAAGACTCTGATACTTAGTACTATTGTAATAATTACTCCATGTTTCACTTTTTTCATGATCTCGTTGTGGAGTAGGTTTGATTGATATTAATCATTGAAGACATATCTATTCATATTTGGGTGTGGGGTTATCACAACAAACTCCTTTTTGTTACTCGTGTTGAAGAATTACGTAAGTCTGTATATTTTTGCCTGTTTTTTAATATATATATATATATATATATATATATATGTTCTCGAGTTTTGAGTTTTAATTTGAAATAGGAGGAGGTATCACATCGACTATAGTGTTTTTGTAATTTGATTCACTTATCAATGAGAATTATTTCATATTCTTATTCCAAGTTTTTGTCAACAAAAAAAACAAATGTGAGTATTGTTGTTACAAGTAGTTGATTGTGCTGTAACCAACCAAATGTTGGTTTACTCCTTGAAACCTATTCAGAAAAGAATTGATATTTTGAAAAGGAATTTATTTATAATAGGAATTTTATTTTGGAAGTGTTCTATGTTGAATATGAAAAGAAGAATTGTGGGTTACTCTATAAATAGAGTATTGTGTTGAGTTATTGAAGTGTAGCAAAACCAAAAGTCATGTAGCATCCTAAGAGTTGGGAGATGGTGTGAGTGGATTTGTGTTTGTGTGAGGGATAGGATTTTTGCAACTTTTATATTCCATGCAAAAAAGTTATATTATGGGTGGGAGGGTTTTGTAACTTTTAGTCCGTGCAAAAAGTTATGTCGTGGTATTATTAAACCTGAAGTTTTAGGGCGTAAAATTTGAGAGGATTATCGTAAGCCCATTATATTGATATAGTGGATATTCGGAGTTTGACCGGTGATTTTTCCCTTTAAGGAATTTTCTACGTTAAATGTCGTGTTGTTTTGTCTCTCTTTATTTTATAGTTTGCGTTGACTTAATTCCTAACAAGATTATAGATAATGAAATCTTTAAGATTTGGAACGACTAACAACAAGATTATTATTAGAATTTTGTAGCTTGATTCATCATTCATGTATTATTGAATTTAGTAAAACAATATGTTTTTTAGATTAAAAAGATTTATATAATGTTAAAAATATACTAAGCGTATATATTTTTATTTTTTAAAATTGTCAAAATGATTTAATTAAATATATCGAACTATAGTCTGTTACAATGATAAAAAAGATTAGACATTTATTAAAATAAAATTAAAGATTCTTTCAAACCATAACTTTTATCAAATCAACAATTGCAGTATTAAGCTAGTAAAGACCAAAAATACCTAAAATACAATTACATTCCATAAAAAAAATCAACAGAATAAGCATATATGATTGCTATTCAACACAAGTAACAAAATATCCCGCTAAGATAAACCCCACACTTAAATATGAAAATAGATATCGTTGATAATCAGCACATTGAAAAATAATTATCCCAACTAAGAAAAAAAAGCCTCTATAATGGAGAAAACAAGGTTTCACAAGAAAAAATAATGAAATTCTTTCACAAAGTAAAAAAAATCAATTATCTCATAGGGAAATTAAACCCCAAAAAAATAAAAAACAATCTCCTATATTAACAGAGAATAAAATACTGTTGGATATTGGGTATCCAAATGGGTCACCCATGGAGGGTCCGACCCAATAAGTTTATTAACTGATAACCCACATGACTTAACGTGGAGGGAACGTGGGGAAGTGGTTCAACCACTCCCGTACGTATTAAATACCCATCCTCAAACGATCAATTAATAAGCGATTCATTTATTCGGTTGGCCAAAACACAGCGCGCTCTCATACAAAGATCAAACCCAAATTGCTACGAACTGTGATATAGTGCTCTGTTCTCATACGTAGTTCAGAGACATCGCTGGTTACAGATAATTGGTAATTGCAGGAAGTTTTCCGCATTTAAGGTTTTCACGCTACAAGAGGTAAACCTTTGTCCTTCCTGTTATGTGTAAATATATGAAATAGCATACGTATAAAATCCTTCATTGGTATCAGAGCCAGGTTTAACGATCGCATGTATGCTAAATAAGTTATATTTACACTCTATGCTATGAATGCATGTTTAAAAGCTTGAAAAACATCATTAATGGCAAATATAGCTACACTAAATGTTAGGGGCTAATATTTCAGTATATTGTAGCCTAAACACAGTGTATACGATCTGCATATTTTGGGTTTAATTGGATTTATATTTTAGAATTAATTTGAAATCCTAGTTTACAAACTGCCTTCTTTGAACAGCCAGAATGTGATGCCCCCAAATCCGGGTCCCAAGAACCTCGGACTTGGTACATCATTTCTATAACTATTGCGGAAGATATAAACATAAATTATTTATACAATAACCTTTACACATAACTCCCAAGGTCGGTAACCTTAACTTAGTACACATATTCATATTCTACACGACTTACAATGTCATTTGCATCCAATACTATTACAATTTTACCCGTACAATAATCCAATCCTGGAACTTGTCTTTGCCTTTACCTGTATCCGAAGTTTCCTCTTAATCTGAAATATTTATCATGATATAGCAAGGGTGAGCAACAAGTTTGCCCAGCAAGTTTTAAATACAAAGGAAGATATATCATAATTGAAAAGAATAATAATCTGACAAATATTCAATAATATAATATTGGTGAAAGAACGTGAATCAATTTTTCTATAAATGAATGACCGAGACAATAATGATGAATGGCCAACAATGAACATGAACAAATTTATCTGAACCTTAGGGTAATGAAGGTGATCAGCCTTTCATACCTGATGAACATATGCAACATGCACTAAGTGCAAATCAACAATCAGTATAGATGTGAATAATCAACAATAATTATTCAAGAACATGCTTTGAAATATAACTCAAGGTTGAGTTAGAGAAAACTTGCCTGAACCGTTGATTGCTGTTATGCAATCTATTTTAACTTCATCTGAAAGACCTAATATTGGTAATATCGATCTCTCAATTAGAATAATATCATCACATATACTACTATTAATTACAGCCATAATATAACTTAAACACATAAGCATATATCTCTAACATTCACTAAAACACATAAGACCGGGTATCAAATCAATAGTTAGGGTTTCTTATCTGAATATTAAAGTTCTTAATATAACATTAGGGTTTGCCAATGTTATAGCCTATCTGATTCATACTTAACCCTTAACCACATACTGTACACCCATATAATCACAAAATCATATAAGCCTTTTATAATTTAGTAAGTCGAATAACTAATCCAACAACCTGGATTCAGATTGAATTTCAATTTAGTAAACTATTTTCCAATCCAGCAGACTGGATTCAATTGACCTCCAATCCAGCAAGCCTGGATTCAACTGTCATCCAATCCAGCAAGCCTGGATTCAACTAACATTTAATCCAGCAACCTGGATTCACTAATCCTTCAATCCAGCAACCTGGGTTCAATAATTTTCAATCCAGCAACCTGAATTCAATTTTTTTTAACCAAATCATCTTATTATTTTTTCACCCTTTGGCCAAACATATATACACATATTTTACACAAAAATAATTTTTCAGGAACTTTTCAATTTCCTTAAGTATTTTTCAAAAGTCCATTTCTTGTTAATTCCTTAAGAAAAAAACTACCTCACGCTTAACTCCAAAAATTCCTAACTCTTGACAGGATCTTATACATGTTAACGTGAGCCTCCAATTTAAATTTCGTGACCATCGGAGTTATACAACTCCGGTTATAGCTATTTTCGTCAAAAAATACAAATAATGAAATAGTTATAACTTGCTCAATTTAAGTCGGAATGAGCTCATTTTTGGACACAAACTAGTTTATAACATATATTTTCGTGTCCCAAAAGGCCTGATTTTATTTCATAATTTAAGTAGACGAAAATGCCCCTAAAATTTCTAGACAGCCTACTTTTTGGGTTTTTTAGATTTTGCGTCCTTTACTAAACACAGTCCACACGGAAATCTACATGGAATTTTTTAGTGATTCCAATTGGATCTGTTAGAAGACTTATAAATCTAAGTCCAAAAATTGACCACACTCAAAAATTCGAAATACACTAGGAGATATGGTCATTTCCGTTTCATGTTACGTTTTCTCAAAAATCTGATTTTATAATCTTTGTGTTTTCTAAGAAATCTTCCTAGATCTCTTGACTAACCAAACATTAAACATCATAAACCATCATAATACATACTAATACCTCTAAGACTCATGGATCTATCATGATCCTTGATCTATTGCATCAAACCTTAATCAAATCTAAGCAGAACATAATTTATGCTAAGAAAATTATAGTTTTCTAACTTTTTAAAACATAGTTTTCTTTTTCTTTCTTTTGATCTAATTTTTGATCATCAAAAGTGATAGATCTACACATAACACACTTATTAACATGTAAATCTAAGATTTTAGAGTTTTGAAACCTTAGATCTACATCTCATCACAAACAATTACACAAAAAAAAACTAAGGTAGATTTTATACTTTTTGCTTGAGCTTCCCTCTTCTTCTTCCTTCCTCCGTCTTCTTTCTCTACTATGGATGAACTTTCTCTCTCTCTCCTTCTCCCTCTCAAGGGCTGCCGCCCCTCCCATCTCTCTCTCTCTTTATTGTATTTTTCTTTTGGTAGTTGAACTAGGAAGTGAGAGAGAAGAAATGAAGTAAATGTTTCTTTTTTTAAAGTGGGGAGAATTTGTGACGCCCCCAAATCCGGGTCCCCAGAACCTCGGACCTGGTACGTTACGATACGACATTTCTATAACTATTGCGGAAGATATAAACATAAATTGTTTATACAATAACTTTTACAACATAATCCCAAGGTCTGTAACCTTAACTTAATACCTGTATTCAATATCCTATACAACATACAATGTCATACGCCTTCGCCTGTATCTGAAGTATTCGTTTAAATCTGCAATGTTTATCATGATATAGCAAGGGTGAGCAACAAGTTTGCCCAGCAAGTTTAATTTCAAGAAAAGATATATCATGATTGAAAGAATGAACAATAAGCTGGCTGACTTTCAACAATATAACAATTATGAAATAACATGAATCAATTTTAGTAACTGAACGACCGAGACAATAAAATGAATGGTCAATAATGAACATGAATAAATCAACTTGATCAAATGGTAATGAAGGTGATCAGCCTTTCATACCTGATGAACACATGCAATATGCACAACGTGCGAATCAATAATTCATAGACGTGATATAATCAACAAGGATTAACCACTAGCATAATTGAAGAATCATAACTCAAGGTTGAGTTAAAGAAAACTTGCCTTTATCGCCGACTACTGCTACGCAGTCTATTTAGCTTCATCTGAAGACCTAATATTAATAATACCGATCTCCACATTAGAATAATATCATCGCAATAACTATTGCTAATTACAGTTATAAAATAACCTAAACACATTATCACATAATCCTATCGGTTAACAGAACACATAAAACCTAGTATCAAGTCAAACTATTTCAGTCTGAATTGAGTTCGGTACTATTTTGATCTCCCGATTGCCTAATCGGATAATTATCGAGCCTATTATCAATAAGACTTTACTTAAACGCTTTAGTATTATCTTAAATATTTTATTACTTAATCAAAACATTTTTCAATTGCTCATAATAATTTTCAAATAATTATTATCAGTTATAATGATTTTTCGATCATAAATATCATATTTAAATGATTTAAATACCAAATAATTCCATTATCATTAATATCTATTTAATTTCAAATATTAATGAAATACATGACATAATATTATAAGTTATTTATAATATTTCAAAGTATTTTTAATACCTTAATATCGTCTTGAAATGAATTTAAAACATTTAAAATTATTATTAAATAACTTTCATTAATATTAAAATATTAATGTAATTCATGACAAAATATTAAAAGTTATGCTTTATAACTTAAAACAGTTTTTATAACCTTTAAATCATTTTTAAATAATTTTTAAAACATTAAAACTATTTTTACATAATTTATTTAATACAATTATTAAATAAATTTATTATCATAATATTAATCTATACCTTCATTTGATTACTATTTAATATTAATTAAATATTAATTAATTACTTTTAGTTATTATTTAATAAATAATAGCCAAGTAGATCTATTCATTATTTAATGTTAATTAGATAATGAATAATCAAATTATTGTTTGTCTTTAATTATTATTTAGTATTAATAAAATAATAATTAATTAATTACTTACTATGTGTCTTTAATTATTATTTAATATTAAATAATTAATTAATTAATTATCCTTGAATAGTAAATAATTATTTTATTTACTTTATTAGTCTTTAATTACTCCTTATTATTATTTAAAGAATAATTAATTAACATTTGTCCTTATTTATTAATAAATAAATAATTCATTTCATAAATCTTTAATCATTCTTTCTTATTAAATTAAGAATAATTAATTATTACTTGTCCTTATTTATTATTTAATATTTAAATAATAAATAATTATACACTTTTATGTTAATGTAAGTAAGTAATCACTTAATCTTACTTAAACATTCTTTAATCATTATTTAATATTAATTAAATAATAATTAATCAATTGTTTAACTCTAATTATTATTTAATCTTAATTAAATAATAAATAGTTACTTTGTTAACACTAACTTTACTTTATTATCATTTAATATCACTTAAATAATATTTAAATAGTTAATTACATTTAACTTTAGATGTAATTAGATTACTAACCAATTAGTGGCTTTAAAATCATTTATTAACATTGTTCATTTAATTACAATTCTGTCATTCTCGCCCAAATTTTCAGATGCGGGGTCCTTTACGGAAACGCTTGTAACACGAAATCTACAACTCGGAATTAAGTTCCGTCAGAGGCTTTGGATTCGTATTTTCTTGAACTACAGTTTTCGTTTATCAAACACCAAATTTGGTTCTGTTTTGGTCACAGAAAACAGCCCAGAAGTGGCTGATCAGTTTTAGTTTCCCAGCTTGACCCTCTTGTACTAAAACAATCATAACGTTTTCGTTTTAAAACGTTTTTGAGAGATTCTTGAGCCCACGCGAAGCTAACTTCCGGGACTACAACTTTTGTTCTTGGACCATCTTCAAATTCCAAGCACAAAATTCTAGAAATTCCGTCTAAAGGGACTGACCCGAGTTGGTTAGACAGTTTTGATGCGACTACTTTGAATGGTCATAACTCTTTGCTCCGAAGTCGGAATTAGTCCGTTCTGGAGTCTATGGAAAGCTTATGCAGTGTACTATAACATATCAAAAACCCATAATTTTTAGGGCAACTTAGCTAATCTCGAAATTTCTGTTTAGGGCAGCAGTCACTAGCTTTTCTAAGCTTTAAAAATTATTTTACTTTTCTTTCTTTGATCAAGCTTTCTCAACACCAAAAATAGCTAGATCTTAACATAAAACATCATTTAACATGAAGATCTAAGGTTTTTGAGTTTAGAATCATAAATCCAAAATTTGATTTAAAATAACCAAAATAAAATGTATAAACTAGTTATGAGTTATACCTTTGCTTAAGATCTTTTTTCATCTTCTTTCTAGGTTGGTTATGGACTTGGGTAGCATGAGAAAATAAGATCCTCTCCTCCCTCTATGTGGCTGCCGACCACTCTCCTTCCTCTCTCTCTTTCTTTTTTTCTTTTGCTAGCTAAGTTGGAAGAATGAGAAGTAAACTTTTTTTTTTTTTTTTTACCAAAAAGGAAGATTAATTAGAGTTGGAAAAATTGTATACATATAATACCTATATCTATACATAATCTCCCATATAATCTTGCTTTCTCTCTCTCATTTAGCTTGTAAACTTGGTGAAACATTGTGGCTAAAGGATAGAGTGACACCTAGCTTGTGTGTGGAAGTAACTTTGACAAAGTGAGAAGTGAAATAATTAATCCATGTGCCTTAAAATCCCCTTGAAGTGCCGGATTCAATGTGCCCATATTATCCAAATTTTAATTTTTTTTATTACTAATTTACTTAATAAATGACTATAAAGTCCCTCCCCACTTGGATTAAAAATTGGACCCTTAATTTAATCCTTTGGGCATAAAATAATTTAACTTGGGCCACTTGAAATCAAATTCAATTAAATTAGTTTCTACCAACGTTGGGCTTCTAATTCATTTAAATTATTGGTTGGGCTTCCAAATGTGATGGTTAATAAATATCATCTAATAACTTAAGTCCACTATTAATAATTTATAGCATTCTCATTTAATTTCTTTACATTACTTAAAAATTTAAATCAAACCGTATAGGTTCTTTAAATTTTTTTAATTAATCCTCTATTTTCACTCTAGGTTTTAAACTTTAACCTTTAATTTTAATCATTTAAAATCTTATAAATTTTTGGGTTGTCGCAGAATTTTTTTAGTGTTTGGTTAACTATTATACATATATCTTGTATATCTAATCAAATCTTCCAACACAATTTGTTTTCTCTCTAATCATCTTATCTTTGCTTGCACTCTTGTATAAAATAAGTGGCCAAGTTAATTAGTGACACCTTGCATAGTTGGTGAACAACTAAAGTAACCCATCATTACATTCATTCCCTCCTCTCTTATTCTTTGTTTGGCCAAAATTTAGGCCTTTTATTCATCCAATTTGGTTTGTTTTTATTGTTTATTTAACTTTACTAAATCACCAAAATACCCCTCTTCAATTGGCTAAAAGATTGGGCTCCAAATTTAATTATTTAGGGTTTGCTAATAAAGTAATTGGGCCATGTAAATTAACATAGTCCACTACTTTTAATTCCATCATACTCTAATCATTTAATTAGGGTTTCTATTCACTCAATTGTAATTTAATTCCTTACTCAAATATATTTAATTGCTTAACCCAATTAGACTTGTTTTAATTAGGTTATAAAATTAATAAATTGAGATAATAAAATAAATTCCTTAGAGTTAGTTAATATTTTAAATACTAACATCCTTTGTGACAACCCGGATTTTCAAAAATTATTATAATAAGAAGTTAATAAATAAAATTCTTATTACGAGATGTTTTGAGTTTGGATGTGTGTTATATGTGGTGAAGTATATGATGTGGTGTGAATATAGAAGATATATATATATATATATATATTCATATGATGGAAGAATGAGGTTTAGTAGTTAATTTATTTTAACTATTAAAGAAGGAAAATGAAATTGTTTGAAAAGAGAATTAAGTTAATTTAATTAAGTTGGAAGATATATTATTGAATAATATAATTTGATTATATGCCTTGTGGCAATGAATTTATTATGAATTAAATCTCATAAATAATGGGAGTAATTCACTTAATTAAAATAGTGAATTAATGTAAATATATTGTTTTAATAAGATGAGAAAGTAATACATATTACCTATAGACGTAAAATGTTAATGTATTACAATTGTGAATCTCGTGAATAGTTAAAATATTCACTGCAAAAAAATGGACATTCGGCAACGATTTTTTTGGGTAACGACTTATAAAGTCGTCGTCAAAAATTCATGTTTAGCAATGAAATTTGTCATTCGTAACAGTTTGTGAAAGACTTTCATTTTTAGTAACGAAATTTATAGGTCATTGCAAAATTTCGTTGCCAATTTGTTGGCAGGAAAAAAATTCCCGTTTATTTACTTTTTTGGTTGCCAATGTGTTGGCGGTAAAAATTTATCTCCCGCCACTTGATTTTTCCTCATCATGGGCAACAAAAGGTTTTTTGTTGTTATATTTCGTAGCATAATATGGACTACATTCATTGTCAATAATTTTTTTTCCTTGCGTATTCTGTACAATTTTTTGCAACAATACTAAAATGTTGCCCTAAATTAAGATAACCCCAAACAAGCACATTTCACCCTCTCTTTTTTTTCCTAAACGCATCGTTTTGCAAATTTAAATTATCATTTATTTTATTTCTTTTTGAGTAACTCGTTTTACATTTTATACATTTTTCTGAGGTAGTGAGACTGATTTATCGTTGACCCGCAAAGCACATAAATTTGTCTCAGTGAATATTTGTTTTCTTTTATTTTTTTATTTCTATTTTTTTATTATTGTTTTTGCTGTGTAATTATTTGGTAACGCGTCTACAGAGACTAGTTCAACGGAGGCATCAGCTCTGCTCAATATCAAGGGAAGAAATGTGGAAAATCAATCCTCCTTACCGGACTGTTATAGCAGTTTATCATGGACAGATTCAGGGTCTGGTTGCTGTAGATG
The DNA here is from genome assembly GCA_020205555.1 of Panax stipuleanatus. Classification (NCBI taxonomy): domain Eukaryota; kingdom Viridiplantae; phylum Streptophyta; class Magnoliopsida; order Apiales; family Araliaceae; genus Panax; species Panax stipuleanatus. Next base: position 28,546,378 of record CM035115.1, on the reverse strand, counting down.
CTACTGGAACCTCCTTTGAGAGGCTTTAACTTGTAACCATATATTATAATAAATAAATAAATAATAATAATTTATAAAAAAAAAAACAGAAGCTGAAGATGAAGAATAGCTAAACTTAGTCAATTAACAAAGAAATTAAAACTAAACAGAGTAATATTGGATTTCTACATCCATAAAACAGGAGTATAAAGCAAAAAAACATGATGTAAAGCTGACAAAATGGTATAGAATTCAGCATGGGTGCTGGAGAAAGCAGGGACTAAACAAGCAGCTGCTATTTGCAATCACCTAATGTTAAAATGACCCGCCCATCTTCTATGATAAATGAAGATCCATTGTTCCTGCAAGGGTCTATTCATACAATCAAGCGGATCAACTCCAGTCATGTACCATCATGCAAATACAGAGTCAGTAGTAGAAAACAATAAGTTCCATGAAAATATTACCATCACAAAATATTAGCCCAAACGATTAAAATTGACATTCAAAAGAAAAAATGATCAAGTTTTTCTACCAAATAAACCAAAATTTTCACTTTAACACATAATAATATATTGCATGAAATCATCAAAAGATTATGCATCCACCTGTACAATTAATAAAAACATTGAGATTGTAGGAGCTTCTGTTGTGCAACTGCTAACAACAAATCAATTCGGATGTGCAATTAATAATAAAATAAATAAACACTACATAAATTCTCTCAAAATTTAAATTTGTGATTTGATCCCAATATTTTGAAGAATTAAGGTTTACACAAAAGTTTAGGTTTACAAAAGAATCAAATTAGTACATACAACTTTTTTTGTAGAACATTACAAGGGGTGACTGCCACCGTTCTTTAACATGTAAGTTGTAACCCACTTGGTGAGTAGCATCTATGCAGCAAATTGCGACCATGTAATTTGTTCTTTGTCAATTCAGCAAATGGTCATCATGTAGTTTGTGCTTCCTTGATGATCATCATAATGTTTTGACTAACTGAAGGCAGCTATAGACTACTCAGATTCTGTCAGCCAGAAAGCAGTCCATTTTAACGTCTGTGACGTCAAGTTGCAATATCTCTGCTCTGCACCCCAGAATTGAACCAATACTGCAAAATGAAAGTCGCAATATCTCTGCTCTGCAGTCCATTATTTATTTTTCTTTTTAAATAACGAGAAGGCATACCTCAAATCGACCGTGAATCCGTGATTATGAGTTTGAGGATGGATTGAGAGGCCAAGAGCTGACTAGGTCTACACAAAATGTATACAGTTTGGAAAGACTATGCTGACAAATAAATTAAAGAACTTTGAAGATTTGGAACAAAAGTTCATTAAGAGGCACTTTTGCATTGGATGCGGATGAAACACAATGAAGCTATTTGTACAGTAACTTAAGGTGTTCAGAACTGAATATAACTGATAAAAGCTGAATATAACTGATAAAAGCACATGGCAGCAGCGCCAGTTACAGTGATGCCTTTATTAATCTTGATGGAAAAAGGAGGCAGCTTGTTACAGCTAAAAATAGGGTAACTGCTAGCAACTTTTGTGTTGATACCCAAGTCTCTGGTGCAATGATATTACAATAACTTTTCTAATCAAATATCTGAATGATGAAATTGTAATCAGCATCCACCACTCAAAATCACCCTCACGGAATCATCACCCTCATACCACCCATATCGCAAACATCTATAACTATACATATATTATATTGACAGTGAGAGATGTAGCAGCAGAAGTAGAATGTACAACTCTTTAGTAGATGAACCTTGTCTATAACAGTGCCAGTCAAAGATTAAATTGAATAAAAGAAACCACTAACTAGATATATCTTTGATAAGTTTGTGGGAACCTTTTTATAAAGCTAAAGATTAAGAAACTTGTCCTGGACCAATGCTCTATGGCTGTGTTCATCATCCTCCCTTCATTCGCGACAGTCATCACCGGCTCTTTTACCAGGAGACATGCTGACCACAAAATTTAGTGAGGAATAGGCTTAATTGAATTTAGTGAGGGAAATAGGTTTAATAATCTCATTGTTTCCAATAAGATAGTGACAGAGGGAAATGGTAATGAGGTTCTTTTACCAGGAGACATGCTGATCACAAACGCTATGAACATCTATAATCAGAATCAGGCTCAGGGAAATATCTTCAACCCCAGTCATTCAGATGCCATAATGAATTTACTGCTTTCTCGGGAGGATTTCTGAAGTGATGGAGCTACCTCTTAGAGAAGACTTGGCTTTCAGACAAAGTTGAAGTTTGTTAAGGATACTCTTTAAATAAGACGTGCAAAGAAATGGTACTTGCGCCGCCGGGGTAATAACCGCTAATAGTATTGCATTACATATTTACTTTCTCATCATTTGAAGTCGATAATATTTGGTGAATCTTTAAATTCTTGTTTTATGTGTGACAGCTTTGATATATGAACTACTTCTTACAAAGTGTGCTAAACTCAGTTTGCAAGTTGCAACTCAATAAAAAATAAATGTTTCTGTTCTCAGTAGTGAGTAATGACGTCTAAAACCTATTCCATGTTCCTTTCAATAATGAAAAGTTCCTTTCTGAATATTTGCTTCCCATCACTTGAAAAGATAAAAGGTTAGTCTAGAGGAAATCTATGACTCATGACTACTCTAGGGACCCCTACAATTGCTATGGTGTGGTTAAATTGTAACGTCAAGTAACACCATAAGTAGGGAGGCCACTTGCATCTGTTGCAGGATGACAAACAAGAGGAAAACCCAACACAAACATATTCCTTTTAACTAGCTAGTTGTAAAGAACAAATTAGCATTATGGCAACACAGAGTAGTAAAATCAGTAAAATACTGCGATATTTAAGAAAAACCTATTAATACACAAACAACAATCTAGTACTCCCTCTGTTTCATAACAAAAGTCCCATTTATAAATGTCTTTTTGTTTCAAAATAAGACTCTTATTTCTAGTGATGATAGTATTAAAATGATAAATCTCCTCAAATTTACTATCAGAACTCCATCAGCATTTTTCACCAATACTAAACTAACCACTACATTAGGGGCAAACTGTAAACATGGGGCTCTTAATGTAAAATGGGGGACTAATATATTTCACTAAAATATACTAATATATGTAATAGAAACCTAGTAATACATGTAACTACAACCAAACTTAATCCAATACATTAAACAAAGCTAATATTATTCTAATCCTTGCATCATTACATATCAAATGAGTTATTAAAAGCATATAATAACTCCAAATTGCATAGTTAACCATAGCTTACAAAGGATATGATTATAAAAATCAGTATATTTAATACAACTGCAATGAAAAAAAGTTACCTGAGCTTCAATTCTCTCTCCTTTTTGAACCCACAGATGCCACTTCTTCACCATTTTCAGCAAATAATGCGCCAGAATTCACTTCAAATCCGTTCTTCGCACCGTTTTTCTTCATTGACAACCAGCGAAATTTTCTCCTACAATTAGGTTTCCCTACCCAAGGTTTTCACATATTATTCCATCTCTTTTTCCTTGATTCTTCAGGTTGTGTTCAGCTTGAACCATTATATCTTCAATTTGCAGTTCCTTTACCGATTGCTTATTCCCATCTTTCAGAAATTATGCAACCATCATTATAATTTTCGTCCGAAATTTTTGCTCTGCTTCTTCCTTTTTCTCCATTTCTCTTCTTCATGAGCCACCGAGATTTTAGAAATGAAGAGGGGAAAAGAGTAAAGAAAGTAGTTATAAAAAATTTCTCCCTTCATAAAAAATTGATATTTAAACTTAATTAAAAAAATAAAGTAGTTATTTAAATTTAAAATTTTTATATTCCTTTCTTTTCTTTTATAATAAAAAAAAGAAGCTTATTAATTTTCTAACATAGTATAAAAATTACTAGGCCTACGCTACTTTCATAATTTCAGATACCTTTAGACTTTTTAAAATTTAATTTTGGACAATTCTCAAATTCAAAATTACTACAAATCTATTTAATTGTAAACTAACTAATAATTATCATATTTGTTGATTTCAAAATCTAAGTAAATTCTCTTCAATTTTAATGATAGGCTTCATTAAATTAAGTTAAAAATGTCAAAATGTATCTCAAAATTTAAAACGCACAGGAATAGTATTTTTATTTTATGTTAATGAAAGGTTGGAAGATTATGAAAAGAAAAATGATAGTTTTACATCAAAAAATGATAGTTCCACATGAGTCTCTCTCATATGAATGTGTGATCCACTTACTATTCATGTGAGAATGATCATGTGAGAATATCATTTTTCCATATGAAAATATCAGTTCCCTTATGAAAATTCTACAGGATTGAAGATGTGAGGAGGGATCCAATTTTTTTAGTATTCTTCCCTAGGAAGATAAATGATTACCGGAAAATTCGTATCCGTCCGTATTCATAAAAAAATGAATATTATTTATATTCAAAATAAATTGAATATATTCGTATTTGGTCTTAAGGTATCCGTAAATAAACTGATACGAATACGGATATATGCGTATTCGTATTTGTTTAACATCCGACCGTAAATATATTCGACGGATAACAGATATCCGGTATTCGATATTCGAATTTGTATATGTATCTGGAATTCGTATCCGAATAACTTGTATGTGTATGTGTGTGTGTATATATATATATATATATATATATATATATATATTAATAATTTAATTATCAATCATCATATATTATGTAAACATAATTTTTTTCAAATAACCTTCCTTACATATATAATAATTAGTTTTTACTATCATACGAAAATTATTTTAAAAGAGGAAATAACATTTTTAATATAATATTAATAAATTGAAATGGATTCATTTAATTTTAATTAATATATTTTTACGATTGTAAAGTGTAAAATATTTAAAATGTTCATTTAATGAGAAAATGATATACTAAATAACAAAATTATAGTTATTAGTTTGTTACAAATATTTTATTTTTAAAACTTGCGTGCAAGAACAAGAATGAATGATAAATTAGTATTATATTTCATTGAAAATGTTGTTAATTGATACTTTCTCTAGGATGTTTAAATTTTGATTGATTTTTATGATTATCAATGATGGATGATGACGTGCTTGACATTTTCCTTTCCTTTATGATTAAGATGTTTAATTAATATGTATCGTTTAAACATTAAATGGTGATCAGTAATTATTCATTTTTTTTATTTTTCTAAATAATTTGAATGAATTGTTTATTAGGTAACTGATAAACAAATTCGGACACCCGAATATTCGAATAATCTGTTCGTTCGAATAAAATAAACGAAAGCTGATATTATCCGTATTCGAATATTATTTTGAATACCGAATACATATAGTATTTTTAAAATTCGTCGAATATTGAATACGAATACGGATAGGGTATTATGAATTGAAATGTTTTTTAAAAAAATATTAATTTTTTTTACACAATCATAGTTAATATATTGATATATACATTAGTTTACTAGAAATATTTTTTTAAATAGCAAAGGTATATAATTTTTTTTATAAAATAATATATTGTATGCTATAATAAATTCTATAAATATATGTATGTGTTATACTAATTAAATACTGTAGTACAAAGATAATATTTGGTAAAATAATTAATTATACAAATAAACAAAAAATTAGTTTTAAAATATTATCTTAATTTTCGAAATTAAAATTTTATATTACTTATGCTTAAAATAAATATGGGCCTTTGAGGTAAAAACACAAATTAATCCCATGGATGAAAAGTTCGTTGATGACATCCATCCTTCAAGACCAATCAGAAGCAAGCAGACGGACTATTAGCGAAGTGATTATGGCCTTCAGATCAAATTGACTTAAAACGGACGGCGCTTGTTAGGATTTTGTATAGGGCGGAGGCCGGTAAACCTTCGAGCGACGAGAGCTTGGGATATTGACGAACAAGAGAGATTAGAGAAGTGAAATCAATCGAAGATGGCGCTGTCATCGTGGCTGTTGAATCCATCAAAGAACTTTCTCGCAGCTATGAACAACAACTCTCTCTAAAAGTCTTCGCAAATTCGGTAATTAACCTTCCTTTTTTCCCCATTTATGTCTCTATATATCGCTATAGATTTACAGCAATGATAAAATTCAGGGATGATTTTTGCGTTTGGATGTTGAATTTGGTAAAAATTAGGGTTGAGATTCGAGGATCTGTACAATCCGTATGAAGATTTTGTAAGGAATCGGCAAGATAGATAGAGTTAATTGTAAGAATTTAGAGAACAGAGAAGCAGAATTTGGATTGAGAAGAGGGAGCTAGAGAGGAGAAGAGGAGAGAACAGTATTAAAGAGCGAAAAATAGATCTAGTATTTCATTCCTCCTCCAAAAATAGGAGATAGATTGCCTACATATTCCCTTCATCAGCAAAAGGAATGAAATGGAAAATGACTGAGCAAGGAACTGAGCACATGGCCACATGCCTCCTGCATTCCTAGCAACAAATCTAACCGACTCAACAAATAAGGACAATAATATCCAGCTTAACAGCAGCTAAAAGACTAAAATACCCTTATTACTTAACTAACTAATTAAACTCAATTTATGCTTAAACTAATCTTAATCTTGAGCTGCCAGCCTTGTTCCTTACATTCCCTTCCCCTTAAAAAAGGCCCTTGTCCTCAAGGGTTGAATTGAGGAAACTTGTTGTGTAACTGGTTCCAATCCACCCAAGTAGCTTCAGAGGGAAGGGAATTTGCCCATTGAACCAAGACCTTCACTTCAGCTGCATTATTCCTCTTAAGCATCCTTCTCTCTAAGATAGCAATAGGCTCCAGTGCAGTTTCTACCACTGAATTCAGAGGGGGAAGTATAGGGGAGGCAGTGCATTGAGACCCAATCTTCTTTTGGAGCAGAGAGACATGAAAAACTGGATGTATCTTGGAATAGCTGGGTAGTTGAAGTTTGTATGCCACTGATCCTAGTCTCTCTTCCACCCGAAAAGGCCCATAATACTTAGGATCCATTTTTCCATGTTTTAACTGTGCCAGTGAAGTTTGTGTATAAGGTTTAACTTTGAGATAAACCATATCACCTGGAATAAAGGATCTCTCTGTCCTGTGTTTGTCAGCATAGCTCTTTATTCTTGATTGTGCTTCCACTAAGTGTTGCTTCATCAACTGCAGTAACTGGGACCTTTCCTTACAAAATTATTTGGTGGTTGGATCTTGTACCTGTCCAAACTGATGGAAATTAAGGTGTGATGGTTTATACCCATAGAGCATTTCAAAAGGAGTTGTTTGTAATCCGGTGTGGAAGTGAGAGTTGTACCACCATTCAGCTAGGGACAACCAAGAATTCCACTTGTGGGGCTGTTGAGTCACCATACATCTAAGGTAGCATTCAAGGACCTGATTAACTCTTTCAGTCTGTCCATCGGTTTGGGGGTGGTAAGCTGAACTCATCTACAGTTTGGTGCCCACCATTTTGAAGAGGGATTGCCAAAATTGACTAATGAATACCTTATCTCTATCAGAGACTATAGTGGTAGGTAGCCCATGTAACTTATAAATGTGTAAGAGGAAGCCTTGAGCCAACTGTGCAGCAGAAAAAGGGTGCCTCAAAGCAATGAAGTGCCCATATTTGGTAAGTTTATCTATTACCACCCAAATCACTGTTATACCTTCTGAACTAGGCAGACCCTCTATGAAATCCATGGAGATATCGGCCCAAGGTGTTTCTGGAATGGGAAGGGGTTGCAGCAGCCCTGGGTATGCCAGAGTCTCATGCTTTTGCAGCTGGCATACTTCACATTCCTTCACAAATTTGGTGACATCTAGCCTCAAGGAAGGCCACCATAGAAACTTTCTTATTCTTTCATAAGTACCTCTAATGCCTGAGTGTCCACCAATAGGTGAACTATGAAATTCTGTCAATTTTTTTTTCCTTAACTCCAGGTCTGGACCAACCACTAATTTATTTTAAAACTTAAGTCTGCCATTTATAAAGGAGTAGCCTGGGAGGGTGTCTGGTTTAAGTTGCAGTTGGGTGATGATCTCTTTCATTCCATCATCCTTGTCCCATGAGTGTGATATCTCTTGCAGCTAAGTAGGAATGACTGTAGTAATACTGCTGTAGTTTTCTCCAGTACCTTGAATGATAGCTAGACAATGGCTTTGTATTGATGATTCCTCCATTTTTCGAGAGAGGCTACCCTTTTTGTATGCTATTTCATAATCAAGCCCCATCAATTTAGTTATCCACTTTTGTTGGTTGGTGGTTGTAATCCTTTGATCTAACAAGTATTTGAGACTGTGGTGGTCAGTCTTAATGTACACCTTGTTTCCCAGTAAGTAGTGTCTCCACTTATTAACAGCATACACCACTGCTCGAGAGAGGCTGACAGCCAATGTATTCTCTTTACCCTTTTTGTATGCTATTTCATAATCAAGCCCCATCAATTTAGTTATCCACTGCCATTAGCTCCTTTTCATAGGTAGACCATCCCAAATGTTGGGGTGCTATTGCCTTACTCAAGTAAGCTATAGGTCTTCCCTTTTGCATCAATACTGCCCCAATGCCAAAATGAGAGGCATCAGTTTCCAGAATAAAGGGCTCATTGAAATTGGGCATTGCTAAGACTGGGGCTTGTGTCATGGCTTCTTTCAATTCCTTGAAGGCTGTAGCTGCTTTATCACTCCAAGAAAATTTATCTTTTTTAAGCAGGTCAGTTAGAGGCTTACTGATAAGCCCATAATTCCTTATAAACTTCCTATAGTAACCAGTGAGACCTAAAAATCCTCTCAACCCTTTTAGGTTAACTGGTAAAGGCCAATTAAGCATGTAGCAAATCTTGTCTTGGTCAGTAGAAACACCTTCAGAATTAATCACATGACCTAAATATTGAACCTGTTCTGTACCAAAAACACACTTACTCTTTTTTGGCAAACAAAGAATGGTCCTTTAGTAGTTGTAAAGTCAACCTCAAATGCTCCAAGTGCTTCTTATAGCTGCTACTGTAGACCAATATATCATCAAAAAAACACTAGCACAAACTTCCTTAGGTATGGCTGAAATACCTCATTCATCAAAGATTGGAAAGTGGTTGGTGCATTAGTGAGCTCAAAAGACATAACCAGAAATTCAAAATGACCACAATGGGTTCTAAAGGCTGTTTTTGGTATGTCTTCTTTGTTGACTCTGATTTGGTGGTACCCGGACCTTAAATCCAATTTTGAGAACCACTTTGAGCCATGTAATTCATCAAGTAACTCATCAATTGCTGGTATAGGGAATTTATCCTTCACAGTCATAGCATTCAGGGCCTTATAATCTATACACAACCTCTAAGTGCCATCATGTTTTTTAACTAGGAGTACTGGAAAAGCATAAGGGCTGTTGCTTGGCTGAATGACTCCATTCTGTAGCATTTCTTTGACAATCTTCTCTATTTCCCCTTTCTGAACATATGGGTATCTGTAAGGCCTAAGGCTAACTGGTTGGCTTCCTTCCTTCAATGGAATGTGATGCTCTTGAGTTCTATTTGGGGGCATTTCTCTTGGCTCTTGGAAAACCACTGAGAATTCTTGTAGCAGATTTTCCAGTTGAGGATGGCTTTTAGTAGTAATGTGACTTTCATTACCTTTACTATCCACTTGTTTCTCTATAGTGATGCCCTGATCCCCCATTTCCATTCCCAGCTCTTCATTAGCTTCCTGATACATTCCAAACAAGTAACCAAAATACCCATGAGATGTAGATTTCAGCACTTTTTTGAACTCACCAGATTCAAGGTAGTGTATGATTGGGGTGACTTGATCAGATTCATCCTGTAATACTATAGCTTTCCCTTCCCTTTCAAGACTTAGCTGCAAGTTATGGAAATCAAAGGTGACTGGATTGAAGGATTGTAACCACTGAACCCCCAAGACTGCATCTATCCCTCCCAGTGGTAGTATTTTGAAATCTATTTTGAATTCCTCCCCTTGTATGGACCAAGGAAGTCCTGGGCAGTGCTGGTGACTAGAGACCTTGAACCCATCTGCCACAATCACATTGGTAACATTGGTATCCTTTACTGCAGCCTTAATCCTTTTAGTTGCCTGAGGCTCTAGAAAATTATTGGTGCTGCCACTATCTACTAAAATCCTCAGGAACCTTCCCTGAGACATCCCAAGTAATCTGATAGTATTGTTAGTACTGTGTCCTGAGAGGGCATGCAGTGTAATTTGGGCCTCTTGATCTTCACATTCTGCAGTTGGACCTCTTATTTCATCCTCCTCACAAGGTTCAGCCTCCTCAAGTTCCAGACCATTAGAAGGAAGCAACATGAATAGTTGTGGTTTCTTACATATGTGGCCTTGCACAAAAGATTCATCAAATGAGAAGCATAACCTCTTCTCTTTTCATCAATCTGTTCCCTAGTCAATCCTCTTATAGGTAATGTTTTCACAGCATTTCCATTTCCTATATCAACAGGTTTGGGTTCGGGCATGATTACAGGTTTAGAATAAATGGTGTTCATAGTGGGCTTATTCATCATCCTACTCCTTTTGAGCCAAGCTTCCAGTTCAGCTTCTTCCACCCTAGACAATCTGATCATGTCCTTGAGAGTCTTTAGTTTCAGCTCCTGAACTCCCAACTGAATTTCCAATTTTAAACCCCCCATGAAGCAGTCCATAAAAAACTCCTCATTAAGGATTGGGTTCCTTGCTAAAACCCAACCCCTTAGTTCTTCAAATTTTTTTTTGTAATCATCCACTATTCCAGTTTGTTGTAATTTCTTCAATTCCCCTATGGGGTTGTCACTGGCTTCTGGACTGAATCTAGCCACTATTTCATCTATTAACCCATTCTAAGTTAGCTCTAGCCCTTCATGCACAAATCCTGAATACCACTATTCAGCCTCCCTTTCCAAACTCAAAGTAGTTAAGTACACCTTTTGAGTTTCAGGCACCACATGATGCGAGAATAACTTGTTACAGTTCCTGATCCATGATCTAGGGTTTTCACCATTGAATTTTGGAAACTCAAACTTAACAGTTCTAAATATGTCATCATACTTATCTGGCTTGGGAGTGGGCTCATACTGGCCTAGAATTGAACCTGCAGGTGAAGATGAGGAACCTGGCTGAGTAGGGTCCTTTTGGTGCACTCGTTGAACTAGGAGTGCCTCAAAGTTCTTCATCATCTGCTCAAGTTTCGTATCAAACCCTTGCTGCAGAGTAGAAACTGAGTTCTGCAACTGTGTCTGCGACTGTTGTATGTTTGAATTTTGCTCCTGCATCTGAGACTCTAAACTGCTCAATCGTTGGTTGTTGGTGGCCATAGGTGCAGATTCGAAGGCTTTGATACCAATTGTAAGGAATTGGCAAGATAGATAGAGTTAATTATAAGAATTTAGAGAACAGAGAAGCATAATTTGGATTAAGAGGAGGGAGCTAGAGAGGAAAAGAGGAGATAACAGTATTAGAGAGAGAAAAATAGATCTAGTATTTCATTCCTCCTCCAAAAACATGAGATAGATTGCCTACATATTCCCTTCATCTGCAAAAGGAATGAAATAGAAAATGACTGAGCAAGGAACTGAGCACATGGCCACATGCCTCCTGCATTCCTAGCAACAAATCTAATCGACTCAACAAATAAGGACAATAATATCCAGCTTAACAGCAACTAAAAGATTAAAATACCCTTATTACTTAACTAACTCATTAAACTCAATTTATGCTTAAACTAATCTTAATCTTGAGCTGCCAGCCTTGTTCCTTACAGATTTGGACATCAAGGAAGCGCTTAAACGCTTGCCTCTTGAAATCGTTGATGCCAAAAACCAGCGGTTGTTGCGTGCCATGGATCTCTCCATGAAACACGAGTATCTTCCTGAAGATCTGCAGGTGTTCTCTCTATATATGTATTGATTACCTTAGTTTATGTATGCATATTTGTGTTTAGATTTTAGAGTAATGAAGTGAAACCTGTTCGGGTTCAAATTATAATTTGAGAATTTGGAAAACCTTAGAGAGGTGTTGTATAAGCAGAACTTTTTTGTCATCCAGTCTGGAAAGAGCAGATGGAAACGATAGGAAAAGGAAACTGCAATCTTAAAACATTTTAGAGCTTTGTCAACCTCTCTTTAAACTAGACTTTAGCAATAGAATTGATATTGAAATTTCTGAAAGTATATCCAATAGACTGGTGTTCAGTACATGCATAGAATTGGTGACTTGGAGTTGAGGTAATCTGGATAAGAATTTCATTAAGAATTTTAATTGCTAGATTCAATCGTGGCCGTTTATTAGTCATGTTTCCTTTTTTTAATTGCTAATTGAAGTTGGATTGACTTGTGTTTGTATTCTTAACCTTCACTGATTCTTATGGTATGGGATTAGTGTTGATAAATTATAGTTATCTCTGAACATAAGGATCACTTTATAAACCGGGACGAGATTCTTATTTTAGATTAAGAAACCATTAGGATGGTTATAACCTTTAAGAGAGGGCTTTTATATAACTATGAGTGTAAGCTGTAATAAGAGGGAAACAATAGTCGATATTAAATTCATCTCTTTAAGCTCTGTAATGAATCCTAGAGTCCTCTCCGAACCAGACTATCGTTCATCTATTTGACCTTTGGGGGGAGGAAAGTTTGGAGTCTTGCTTTGGATGGTAAAATTTGTTACCTTCACTCTGTTTGCCAAAAAACTATTTTATGCCACTACTTTTACGCAGTCACATATTCAGCAAGTGATTATGAGCTATAAACTTTATATTGAATTACATAATGCTTTGGCCTTTGGGATTTTGTTTCATCAAATAATTGAGCAGGTGGGTTATTGCATTCTGTTGTCATTTCCCATGTTGTAAACTCATTGCCCCCCTATTGTTGCATGCTTTCTTGAACTTCCTTAAATTAGTTATTTTTCCTCAAAGCTGTACGAGGCTTTGTGCATTTTCCTGCTTAATATTTAGGCTTTCTGCAAATCCCTTCCTCAATTTTGAAAAAGTAACTTCCTATATTCTGCTTAATTGTTGATGTACTCCGAAACTCTGGTTTATCTTAAAAATCGACATACTGGAAATTTTCCTCTTTAAAGAATCCCTGGATGTTCATTCTATAACTTCTAGAACATGCAGAGTATCTTTAAATAGTATTATCTTCATTGGTTGTAGAAACCCTCAATTCAACCACTTCAGTATCTATAAATTAATTAGTTTTGGTATATGGGTATTTATGCCCCATCATATAAGCTGAAACCTTCAACTGAATTGAGGAATACCGGTAGACATATATTTCTTGTAAGCCCTTTTAGGCCTTGCATTATAGACCTATTTCTCTTGCTTTGAATTTTACAGGATGAAGAAGTTACTATAACAAAAAGGAAGAAAAAGAGTGATATACGTGAACTCAAACGTGTTTTATCGTGAGTACAAAGACTACATTATCAAGCATGGTGGAGAGTGTAACTTGGAAAATAGGTAATTGACCCTACTCTGCTAGATCTTATATATTTATATTTATATCTGAATTATAATAATACTTTTAGTCTTGCTAGTTGAAATTAGTCTGAAATTGTGCCCGAACTTTGACAGACAGGAGCTGAATAAGGCACCAATTGCTTCTGTTTTATACGAAGTATTAAATACAGTTACTAATACTTATTTAATTTCATTAATAAACAAAACTCCATACAGAAAACAGAAATCATGTTACTATGTTACAGATTGTAGACACACACTCTTTAATCGAAAAAGGGAGAACTTAAAAAGGCTGGCTTTAGTAACCTTTCAACATAAATCATGCCTAATCTTTTTTTAACTTTGTCCAGTGTTATATGTTACTATGGTTTGTTTGTTTTTTTTGCTGTTTCAGCTTTTTGCTTTCTTCGACAGTTTAAGAGTTCAATACAGAAGTCAGATTACTTTGCACTGCGATTAGGTTTCATCACCGTGGGTATTTCATTTTCTCTGATTCCCTTGTATTTTACTTGCTATAAGACGGTGCATGTTTGCACACGTGTGTACATGGTTCATGATATGCTTTTCCTACTATATATAGTTTCCTTTGTAGGATGCCCATGCAAACTTTGTACACGAATTTGCTATCATTGGTTAAATAACTACCTGAAAGTTAAACCAAACAGGATATTTATAGTATGTAAATAAGATACCGAGGAAAAGAAGATACCTGAAATTTTAGTGATCCCATTTAGCAAATATAAAATGAACACTCTTTTCTGATGTATGGTTCCTAATAAGAAAAATTAATAAATTAAGGAAATAAAAACACCATATTGTTATATAATTTATTATTGCTGTATTTATTTACTGGGATATTTTTGTTCATTCATTATTTTTTTTCTTGTGCTTCAATTTGAACCGGTTGATTTGATGAATTTGACTACTTTTTTAATTATAGTTCTCTATTCAGCATTAAATGTTTACTTGTGTATGTGTTCTTTGGTGACCTCCTATCTGATCAATGCCATGTTTATTGATATACATTTCATGATTACCTTGTATATATATGGGCTATCTGGAACTCATTTAGTGCACATTCCTCCTATATATTCACATTCACTGCATATAGAGTTTAAATATGCTTAAAAGAGCTTCTACCATTGGTATTAAATCTGATTCCTCTTCTAAAAAGAGGAAATATTATATTACTAATGAGTATCCTGATTTGGTCTAACCAAATTTAGTTTCCTCATAAACTATTTGCAGATCCAAAAGCTGATGGGATCAACACTAATGGATGTTGCTCGGTCAAACTTGGTTAAGCGGGCAAATAAGTATAAATTTGTTTTACCCTTGTGGTTTAAAAATTTATACAAACGGTAATTTTGCTTCTCATTACCTACTAAAGGTCCAATACTTCACTCTTAATTCCTCTAATTTCATATATTTAACATCTTTCATTATACTTGTATCCTTCTCATCTTCATCTTTTGTTATTCAAGTGACTACAGCCATGCATGAGGAATGTAATTGATTACATGTTGCAAGTAAATAAGGACCCTAATGATGAAGTATCTCTTGAAGCCTATAAATTTTGGTAATCCCTCCATCTTGTGTACTCATGCTCTGAATGCTGTGAAAGCGAGTAGTAGTCATGCTTGTGTGTACTGGACTGAACAGTTCTTTCCTTAGTTAAGCAACGATCTGGTATTTTATGGGCAGTTTGTTGAAGGCGCTAACTTTGTACATTTGACTCAATAAATCATTTAGATAGTTGATTGTAAAGATGATGAATGATCATGTACTAGATGATTTTATTTAATTAATAATATTTGAGTCTTTTGTACTTCTGTCATAATTTGTTATGGGGTCATTGAGCCACAATTTATTTTGTTTGTAAAATAATTTCGACATTCGTTACATAACAAAGAAAAAGACAACATTTATATCGTTGAAAATCATAACAATTTTTGTGTACATATAAAGCAAACGACAACGTATAGTTTCGTTGCTGATGGACAACTTTCGCTGCTCTCGAAAAATAATTAGCATCGAACATTATCATTGCTAATTGATCATAATTATTCATAACAAGACCAACGACAACGAATAATCTCGTTGCAAAATAGTATATGACCGATATATTTTGCACATATAGTAACGAACATCGTTGCCAAAAAGTATACAATCAGTAACGAAAATCAGTTAAGGCAACAATTTTCATACTGTTCAGCAACGACAAACATTGCTGGCAAAAGTGTCAACCGCAATGAAATTTCATCTTCGTTGACAAAAAAAGGTTATTTTCGCTGCCAATTAGAAGGATTTTGCAACGAAAATTGCTTTTTAGTAACAATTTCTTAATAAATTTGCAATTATATATTTCGTTGCTAAATGATCTATGTTTTTACACGAAAACCAACTTTCGTTGCGAAATATCTTACTTTCTGCAACGATCAAAATAATTTCGTTGCTAGATAAATAGCAACGCTCATTGAGCAACGAATGGTCCAACGATAGAAAAATCGTTGCAAATTACATTTAGCAACGAAAATTTATATCTTTAGCAACGAAAATTGGTTGTTGCCAAATTGCCATTTTTTTGTAGTGATTTACCGAATAAAATAAATTTTTTAGTTGGAATAGTTATGAAATTAAAATGAATATTTGATGAAAATCGTTATGGAATAATTTAATGAAAGTGTGATAATATTGATGGAAGGGAATATCCTAATTTAATTAAGTAATTAAATTAGAGATTTAGTAATTTGTTATATTGGCAAAATGGAAGTTATAATTATATTGAGGATTAATTTAATAATGGTTGTGACAAATAAATTATACGATAAGGAAGGAATTAAAATAAATTAAAAGGAGATTTGAAGGGGATAGCCAAACATGGCCTTGTGACTTTTGGATTTTCATAACCCCTAATTTAATTATATATTATGTAATATAATAAGTATTAGTTAAATATACGTATTATATGTCAGTGTAATTTTACGTTGAGTCCTAATCTAAGCCTAAACTAAGAGAAGAAAAGAGAAAGGGAGAAAATAGAGAAGAGAATGGGAGAAAAAAAGAGAAGAACTCTCTGTGAGAAGGATTGGAGATTCAAAGAAGGAAGAAGAAGAAGATTTCTCATCCTCTAATCAAGTTTGAGAAGAATCGAAGGTATTACACTAGTGTTAAAACTCTAATTTATAGCTTCTCAAGTTCTTCATTTAGAAAGCTATTTTGGTTGGGTGAATTCAAGAGATGTTGTGTATATATATGTATATGTATATACATGGGTCTGTATAATCTGATATATAGCTTCTATAATTGTTTTTAAGTAATCAAATTCATGTATTTATGTTAAAGAAGAGGAATTTGGATTTTGATGGTAATGTGTATGTTTTGGTCTACTTTGAGGCTAAAATTGGCTACGAAAGCATGTAGTAATCTGCAAATTGATGATGTATTATGATAGTACTCGAAAAAATGAAAACAACCCAAGTTGAACGAGTCAAAACAGATGTAAAACATATTCGTAGTGATTGAATTTGCTAAATATATGTAAAACATGTAGAATTAGCATGAACACTGAATTGGAACCCTTAAAAAGAATTGTTAATAATTTTGAAGTGTTGTAATTATCATATAGATGGGTAGTTCAGTGTTTTACGAATCCATAGAGTCGAAAACGAACTCAATCGGATGTGTATAGCTTGATTTATGAAGATGGGAAGGAGAAAAGGGTTAGAAAAATCGCCAGAACCACAAACTGGAAAGAAAATTCATGTAACACGCTGCCAGGGGCGCAGCTGCACTGCCCCCAAGGCTATTTGGGGCGCAGCTGCGCCGGGAACAGTGTTAGTCCAGAACTATTTTGACCTCCTGTGGTAAAACAGCCATAAAATTTTCATACGAACTCCGATTGAGGCGATTCAGGTTGATTCGGAATGAGCACGAGTAGACCTACAACTTTTGTTCTTTAAGTTTTTTAATTTGAGGTCAGTAGCAGGGGTCAAAATGGTCATTTGTAGGACTGATGTATTTTTGGAGGCAATTGGGGGGCGTCTGGCATGCACGTACGCACATGTAATGCTCTCGACCATGTAAAATAATATTCTAACTTCCATAACATGACTATTATATATTATAATAATACTTAGCATTAACCTTGAGTATTAGACAATTCGTATGGACGTGCTAAGCGTGCGCAAATGCGTGTCGTTTGGGTGTTCGAATAGGTAAGTTTGACGTACGGACGTGCAAGCGTCGCAGCGCCGTAACGAGTGTGTATGACCTTGTTTAATATTATGTTTTCAATAAGAATGAAACATTATATAGTAATGTAACCCAATATAGGAGCATGCAAAGCACATGCAAAAGAGGCGAGTTAGGCGTGTGACGTATAAACGTCGAAACGACGTGTAATGTGGTAATACACTTAAATAGTGTTTCGATTCTAATGTAACGAACATTATGATATATGAAATATGGTTAATATAAAATCAATAGGAAGTCCTATCAGGACTTAAACACTTGAATGAATTACAATCAAATTGAATGTTGTGTATTAATAATAGGAATATGAGATGTAGAGTAAAGTTTATATTACAACTGATATGCATTGCTATGTGACTAATAATTGATGTGCATGATTATATAATTGTGTAGGGCACGTGAAGTGCAGATATTTGTAAGCTGTTAAACTGTTATTGGTAAACAACGATCAAGGCAAGTCTTTCAGTTCCTATTTTCTACGTGCACTTGATGATGAACTGTTTTAAATTATTTTGCAAAGAGCATGATATGTTGTATATCTATTGTAAGCATGAAATGTTAAAGTCAATTTATGACTACATTGATTGATTAAAGAATGTTAATTGAGTAAGGAACTCAATTTTTATATTTGTTATATGATGTAAAGCATGTATGCCATGTTACTTTAATTATTATGATATGTATGTTGAGCATGTATTTATGTGTTATGTGATGCATGAAAGCTGTTAGATCTTGCTGAGCTGTCGAGCTCATTGTTACAAATAATCACTTTTGCAGGTTAAGGATTCAAGGTAACGCTATATGCTACTTGAAAGAAATGAATCAGATATAATGCATAAAGATTGATATACTTTGGCTGAATTGTTATTATTCTGGACTTTGTTTAAGGTTTCGGATAATGTATTTGATAGTGTATAATGGTTAATAGATGTTGAGTTGTAAAGTTTAAATTTTACCCGATGTATAAGGGTTATTGAATGTGATTGTAAGTTTTAGTTTATAATAACTCTGACGAATCGATTCATGAAATAAAGTTGAATCAAAGTTATGTAATGATAAAGGTTGAGATTCAGGGATAATAAAGAAGGAATAATATAAAAGTTTTAAATATTTCATATTTTTAGTGATTGTATCATTGATTAATGATGTAAAGTCTGAATAAGGATGTATTGTTAACGACCGATATCGAGAGTTGTTGTATAAATTTTGGGGTCGTTACAGTTGGTATCAGAGCTGATACGTTATACACCTTAGGTAAGAGTACCTTAGGCTATGACCTTAAAGAATGAGAAGTTAAGTTACGTATAACGAAAAGGTGATTCCTTTCACATACGTAAAAGTATAGGATGAGTTAAGTCTTAGAAATATTATAAGAAGAAGATGATAATAACGAGAATAAAACTCGAATAAAATGTTGACTTTATGAACGAAGTTAGAAGTTCTTAAAAGAAGAGTTGTTAAATAAATAAGAGGATTCAAAGAAGAATCTTGAAGAGATATGAAGATGAGAATCAGGAGTTACCTAACTCCAATAATAAAGATGTCGAATAACGATTAATAGACAAAGTCTATAATATTAAAAGCGTAAAGAAAATCATGATATAACATGATTATAGGTAAAGATAAGAAGTTTTTAAAATAAAACGATAATGAGATAAGAAAGAATCATAAGGGAGATGATTATAGAATAAGGTCACGACGTGATCTTTTAAAGTTGAAAGACAGATGGTCAGTAATGATTGAATAGTTATAGTTTGATGCTATAACGAGAATGTACTATGATATAGTACGAGGTTAACTCACGAGGAGTTATAAATGATGAGATGCGGAAAATTCATATCGAGTAAAGAGCAAGTTATTAGCAAGATAGAGTTAGGTGGGATTTCAATTGAAGAATCATGTGATGGCTGAGTTGTACAAACTTTTGTATGGGCGAGAATTTTGTGCTTGCACTTAGTTTATCACATTGATAATCATTGGAATGTTGGTGTCGCGCTATCAATGTATATTTGATGTTATTAGGATTAAGTGCGAGTTCTTAAAACTCATGCTTATGCTAAGGTCATGACTCATAATTATATGGTATGTTTGGAACTCCTCAGCGAATGGACGCCTATGGTCTGACTAGGAAGTTCTTAAACTCATATTATTGTGGAAAGTTCCTGACTTCCAAAGTGTGAAAAGTTTGATGAACTATACTGGGAATAGAAAGGTTATGGTGTAGGAAGCATTAATGTTGTTTAAGGTTGATAGAATGATTAAGTAATGATGGAGTAAAGATTTAATTGATGGAGAAAGTTTTATATTCTAAATCTCCTAGCTTTGCTAGATTTTTAAAATTTATTGACTTCGTGCTGATGTTACACTTTTGTTTTCTTGAAAAACATTGGATCAAATAATGGAACCAACGAATTTTTTTTAAATAGTGCTATTATTCACATGTCTATGTTAATTGCTTCAGCTAGACAAAATTAATTTCAAAATTTCAAAATATATTTTATGTGTTCTATGCATTATTTGATATGGTGTAGAGACAATAATCGAGTAAGTTATCAATGTAGTTAAACCTAGTGTTGGATGTGATCGTATGATCGTCAGCCCGCTATGGTATGATGTAGTATGATGACGTCATGTAATGACGAAATCCTCAACGTATTATTATTACGGTACGGTATCAGGATATTATGAAAAGATTTACTTACTATTTTTAGTTTTCTTAAACTATATAAAAAAAGAGATTTATCTACTTTTGTTTCCTTAGACTACAAAAAAAAAAAAATTTAAAATAAATAAATAAATATTTATTTTGTTGGTTAAAAATATATATACATATATATATATGTGTATATATATATATATATATATATATATATATTTTGATTGATGTCCGAATTGTTGTTAGAGGTCTATGCTACTTGATTCAGCTAGACAAATATTGAAAGATGTTTATGAAATTTGAGCGTTCTTGGTCAAACTATGTCAAACCAAATTATTTTGGTGCGGATTCAGATGTTAAGAAGCTGAGGTGAACAACCCTATAAAAGGGGGACATGTTATCGGAGACAATGGTTCCGAAAGTAACGCATATAATCGTTACGATGTTAAGATGTAATACATTGTACACGACGTAGGGGTACGATAGGCTGATCACCTAGAGTACTTGCAGAGAGTGTTTTCAGTCTGTGTGATTGCTAAACATTCTGTTAAAGATGGTTTACAGTGGTGATGCACTATTAAACTTGGAGAAGAGTTCAAGGTCTTATGACCCCTCAGCATGAGTTGGAATCTTTTAAATTCCTGTTATTCATATCGCTTTCCAATTATTGAACAATTGTGGAAGATTCTTATTATTCTGAAGGTGAAGGTGAAAAGAATGATATTCCTTAAAAAAAATAGTTGTACAACACAACAAGTTAGTGAATAAGATTAACGTAAAATCTACTTTGATAGATTGAATGAATGAAGATTAATAAAAATTTCGAGGATAAAATTCTTAGAAGAAGGGGTGAATGTGATAACCCGAATACTTATAAGATAGTGAATTATGAAGTATATGTCTTCGACGAGTAAAGTATATGGTAATGATCCTTCGCAAGAAAAGGAACGAGTTAGAGAATATATAATATTTGAAATATAATTGAGTTCAAGTGAAAGTTATGAAATAAAATCTAGAATTTGTTGAAGAAATGAATGTAGCAGGAAATATAAAACCTATACTAAGGTAATGTGTTGAAGTTATTCAACGATAAATATTTTTAAAGAGATTTGATGAAAACCTGAGTAAGATAAGGTTTCGGTAATTCCGAGGACAGAATCCTTATAAGGAGGGAAGGATGTGACAACCCGAATTTTTTAAAATTATTATAATAAGAAGTTAATAAATAAAATTCTTATTACGAGATGTTTTGAGTTTGGATATATGTTATATGTGGTGAAGTATATAATGTGGTGTGAATATACAAGATATATATATATATATATATATATATATATATATATATTCATATGATGGAGGAATGAGGTTTAGTAGTTAATTTATTTTAACTATTAAAGAAGGGAAATGAAATTATTTGAAAATGGAATTAAGTTAATTTAATTAAGTTGGAAGTTATATTATGGAATAATATAATTTGATTATATGCCTTGTGGCGATGAATTTATTATGAATTAAATCTCATAAATAATGAGAGTAATTCACTTAATTAAAATAGTGAATTAATGTAAATATATTATTTTAATAAGATGAGAAAGTAAAACATATTACCTATAGACGTAAAATGTTAATGTATTACAATTGTGAATCTCGTGAATAGTTAAAATATTTATCGAATAAAATAAATATTTTAGTTGGAATAGTTATGAAATTAAAATGAATATTTAATGGAAATCGTTACGGAATAATTTAATGAATGTGTGATAATATTGATGGAAGAGAATATCCTAATTTAATTAAGTAATTAAATTAGAGATTTAGTAATTTGTTATATTGGCAAAATGGAAGTTATAATTATATTGAGGATTAATTTAATAATGGTTGTGACAAATAAATTATACGATAAGGAAGGAATTAAAATAAATTAAAAAGGAGATTTGAAGGGGATAGCCAAACATGGCCTTGTGGCTTTTGGATTTTCATAACCCCTAATTTAATTATATATTATGTAATATAATAAGTATTAGTTAAATATACGTATTATATGTCAGTGTAATTTTACGTTGAGTCCTAATCTAAGCCTAAACTAAGAGAAGAAAAGAGAAAGGGAGAAAACAGAGAAGAGAATGGGAGAAAAAAGAGAGAAGAACTCTCTGTGAGAAGGATTGGAGATTCAAAGAAGGAAGAAGAAGAAGATTTCTCATCCTCTAATCAAGTTTGAGAAGAATCGAAGGTATTACACTAGTGTTAAAACTCTAATTTATAGCTTCTCAAGTTCTTCATTTAGAAAGATATTTTGGTTGGGTGAATTCAAGAGATGTTGTGTATATATATGTATATGTATATACATGGGTCTGTATAATCTGATATATAGCTTCTATAATTGTTTGTACGTAATGAAATTCATGTATTTATGTTAAAGAAGAGAAATTTGGATTTTGATGGTAATGTGTATATTTTGGTCTACTTTCAGGCTAAAATTGGCAAAGAAAGCATGTAGTAATCTGCAAATTGATGATGTATTATGATAGTACTCAAAAAAATGAAAATAACCCAAGTTGAACGAGTCAAAACGGATGTAAAACGAATTCGTAGTGATTGAATTCGCTAAATATATGTAAAACATGAAGAATTACCATGAACACTGAATTGGAACCCTTAAAAGAAAGTGTTAATATTTTTGAAGTGTTATAATTATCATATAGATGGGTAGTTCAGTGTTTCACGAATCTATAGAGTCAAAAATGGACTCAATCGGATGTGTATAACTTGATTTATGAAGATGGGAAGGAGAAAAGGTTTAGAAAATTCGCCAGAACCACAAACTGGAAAGAAAATTCGCGTAGCACGCTGCCAGGGGCGCAGCTACGCTGCCCCCAAGGCTATTTGGGGTGCAGCTGCGCCCGGAACAGTGTCAGTCTGGGACTGTTTTGACCTCCTGTGGTAAAGCAGCCATAACTTTTTCATACAAATTTCGATTGAGGCAATTCAAGATGATTCAGAACGAGCACGAGTAGACCTACAAATTTTTTTATATAAGTTTTTTTTAATTTGAGGTCAGTGACTGATGTGTTTTTGGAGGCAATCGGGGGGCGTCGGGCATGCACGTATACACATGTAATGCTCCCGACCATGTAAAATGATGTTCTAACTTCCATAACATGACTATTATGTATTATAATGATACTTAGCATTAACCTTGAGTATTAAACAATTCGTATGGACGTGCTAAGCGTGCGCAAATGCGTGTCGTTTGGGCGTTCGAATAGGTAAGTTTGACGTACGGACGTGCAAGCGTCGCAGCGCCGTAACGAGTGTGTATGACCTTGTTTAATATTATGTTTTCAATAAGAATGAAACATTATATAGTAATGTAACCCAATATAGGAGCATGCAAAGCACATGCAAAAGAGGCGAGTTAGGCGTGTGACGTATAAACGTCGAAACGCCGTGTAATGTGGTAATACACTTAAATAGTGTTTCGATTCTAATGTAACGAATATTATTATATATGAAATGTGGTTAATATAAGACCAATAGGTAGTCCTAGCATGACTTAAACACTTGAATGAATTACAATCAAATTGAATGTTGTGTATTGATAATAGGAAGGGTTATGAGATGTAGAGTAAAGTTTACATTACAACTGATATGCATTGCTATGTGACTAATAATTGATGTGCATGATTATATAATTGTGTAGGGCACGTGAAGTGCAGATATCTGTAAGCTGTTAAACTGTTATTGGTAAACAACGATCAAGGCAAGTCTTTCAGTTCTTATTTTCTACGTGCCCTTGATGATGAACTGTTTTAAATTATTTTGCAAAGAGCATGATATGTTGTATATATGTTGTAAGCATGAAATGTTAAAGTCAATTTATGACTACATTGATTGATTAAAGAATGTTGATTGAGTAAGGAACTCAATTTTTATATTTGTTATATGATGTAAAGCATGTATGCCATGTTACTTTAATTATTATGAGATGTATGTTGAGCATGTATTTGTGTGCTATGTGATGCATGAAAGCTGTTAGATCTTGCTGAGTTGTCGAGCTCATTCTTGCAAATAATCACTTTTGCAGGTTAAGGATTCAAGGTAACGCTATGTGCTACTTGAAAGAAATGAATCAGATATAATGCATGAAGACTGATATACTTTGGCTGAATTATTATTATTTTGGACTCTGTTTAAGGTTTCGGATAATGTATTTGATAATGTATGATGGTTAATAGATGTTGAGTTGTAAAATTTAAATTTTACCCGATGTATAAGGGTTATTGAATGTGGTTGTAAGTTTTAGTTTATAATAACTCTGACAAAGAGATTCATGAAATAAAGTTGAATCAAAGTTATGTAATGATAAAGGTTGAGATTCAGGGATAATAAAGAAGGAATAATATAAAAGTTTTAAATATTTCGTATTTTTAGTGATTGTATCATTGATTAATGATGTAAAGTCTGAATAAGGATGCATTGTTAATGACCGATGTCGAGAGTTGTATTGTATGAATTTTGGGGTCGTTACATCCTTTCTTATTATAACATTTAGGTTATTTAAATCTCATACCTAATATATATATTAGGTTATATTAGTTTTTTTTATTTGCTTATTATATAATAAACAAATATAAGCAATCAAATATTATACATACACATACCAAATAATTTAATACTTTGAGGAATGTCCCACAAATCTCATATTATATTTATTCTTATCACCCCTCTTGCTAAAATATATATAGCACATCACTAAATATACATATATGTACCTATACATATACACATTTTAAGAATTCAAATCAAATCATATAGGTTCTTTAAAATTTTTAACTAAATCCTCGAATTCCCATCTTGGTTTTATTCCTTAACCTTTATTTTAATCATTTAAGATTTTATAAATTCTCGGGTTGTCACATTCACCCCTTCTTCTAAGAATTTCGTCCTCGAAATTATAGCCTACTAATCCCTACTCCTTCTATTCACCAAAACTAGGTTTTCATGTTAACCTTTATCTAATTTCATTCTTATTTAATGAATATTTACGACTTCCTTCTATGAGAAACTATTCTATCATCACATTCTTCCCATACTTCTCCCCAAGGAGTTAAAAACTTTTCAAATAATGCTGAGTGGCCATGAACTTTCATTTTTTAATTTCGAAAAGGTTTAAACAGAAATTCATCTGCAAACCGCTCTAGACTTACGGACACATTGGGTGATCAGCCCGTATGCCCTGCATTGATCAGATGCTACATCACTGCCATTCAACACAATTTAAACGACATTCGCGTTCATCATCACCGCCATTGGCGCAAAAATATTTTCCAATTTAGGGATGTTCATACTCAGCCTGGAGTCCGAATCAAAACAATATGGTTCGGGATACGTTCTCAAAGAGATACTTAAATTTTCATAAACATTGTCTAGCTGAATCAAATAGCTTCAGACATATACCAATAATTCTAATATCAATCAAAACATGTGTCTGGCCAAATTTAATTGACACTTGACTTTTCTTTAAAATTCTAAAAATTATTTTATGACGTCATGATACCGCACTGTATTTACAATCCATTTTAGATTCCGTCATTTTTGTGACTTTGTCATACAACAATATACCATAGTGGGTTGATGATCTATAGATCACATCCAACACTAGGTAATACTGCATTAATAACTCCATCATTTTTATCATCTTTGCACCAGGTTCCATGATGCATTGATGATATATAAAATATATTTTGATATTTTAAGTAATTTTTGTCTAGCCGAAACAATTAGCATAGACTTTTCTTTTAAACGATTCAAAAATCTTTGAAAATTAGTTTGTGTTATCATTCAACAGGTAACGATGTGTCAGGGTCCCGAAGTCCACACATACACACTTGTCACCATGTTTTGAGGATAACAAAACTTCATTTTTGGTGTTATCATGCCACAATAGGTAACAATGTGTTAGTGGTACGAAGCCCACTTCTACACAATTGTAACCATGTGTTGCTAATAACAAAAATTCATTTATATTTTTAAAGGCACATCAGTGCGAATTTAGCTTGATGTCAAAAATTTTGAAGTCTAGCACAGCTAGAAGATTTGAAAAACATATGCCTCCACCATCAACATCAATTCTTCTAATGATCAATTGCTTAATAATTCTATCTATTTCTATTATCCTCAATCCTTCGTTCAAAATTTTCCTATATCCCCGTATAGTTCATCAAACATACCACACGTTATGAGTTCAGAAACTTACCACAATCATATGGGTTTAGAAACTTATCCTAGTCAGACCAAAGTCGTCCATTCGCTGAGGGGTTCCACCATACGATTATGAGTCACGAACTTACCATACTTATGAGTTTAAAGAACTCGCACCTAATCTTATATTCTCTACCTATCTGTTATACACATAGGAAAAGAATCACCTTCTCATCATACATATAGCGAATAGCGCGACACCGATATTTCAATGATTATCAATGTGATAAATTAAGTAGTCGTTAGACCAAGCACAAAACCCCCGCCCATACAAAAGTTTGTACAACTCAGCTATCATATGTGTAACGCCCCCAAAATAGGTCCAATCCACCCAACCCATTCTGGGTCGCCACGAAATACACTCAACAAAAATTTCAAATATAAATCTTCAAATTCTAACTTTTAAAATGTCGTACAAAATACGACCACAATTAAACTGTGAGTTTGAATACAAATACATTGCCCATACTTCAAATCAATGATACGTTACAGAAAGGTACAGTCAATAACTGTTTTAGGAATTAAAATATTTGGAAAATGCTCAAGGAAACCTTCGTACATGGGAGGCCATGCGTCTAAGTTATAATAGATATCATATAACTTGAGAATTATCCTTGGTTGACCTAATAGACCCCAAATAAAAATGAGAAGATTACTATCATGTTCTTTCCAATGGTGGGTCTTCTCTTGCCATATAATTATCTCCATTGTCTCCAATTGAGAATTATATTTCAACCAAACTCCAATATTATATAGGTAGTGCTCATAGATATAATCAGCAAGTGGATGTGCACAACCATGTCTTATGATAACCTGAAGTCGTAGGTGATTAGACATCTTGTATGATAGTGGCAAAACACCCTTCCAAAGTTGGGTTCACCTCAGCCTATTTGGTTCACCAAAATCAACTGTTAAAATGACGTATAAAATACGACACACACATTTTAAATTCTCAATATAATTCCTCTCATACTGTTTTATAGAAAACCTCAACAGCTATAGACCATCGTTCTATTTCCCTGTTATCCCTGCTCGACCCCGTTATACTCTTATTACCTGAAAGGAATTGTGAAGCAAAAGGGTGAGCACAAATAGCCCATCAAAAAATATCATGACTAAAGATAATTAAATTATCAATAGTCTTCATTAGTAATAAATCAGAGATTTATAATATATGGTAGTTGATAAAACTTTTCAACCATAATTGCAGCGGAACGAGCAATCCATTAGAAGAGTCAAATAGACCATAATGTCTATCATCTTCTCCATGTTAAAAGTTTACCAACAATGTTTTATCCCTGTAACATAAATCAATAGTTCCTGTTCATAATCATGTGAATAATTCATAATCATAATTGTGTTGCTAAATTCCTCTTCGCACCCAGGACGAAGATAATATTCATCACCTGTCTTTACCTGAAACACCAAAGATCATTGTTATACCAAATCACAGTTCCTGTTCATAATCATGCTAATCAATTCATCTTTGCATTACAAGCCAAAGATATTCAACAATTAATCATTCATCTTTGCACTACAGGCAAAAGATATTCACAAATCAACCGCTCATCTTTGCACTACAGGCCAAAGATATTCATCCCAAATAAATATCTAATCATTTTAGAATTTATAGAAACAACATTTATAACCATGTTGATCAATTCACCTTTGCACTTAAGCTAAAGATATTCAATTGTAAAATCAATGATCATGATCATACCAGTCAACAATTCATCTTTGCACTACTGGCCAAAGATATTCATAGTCATGATCATACCACTAATCTATTCATCTTTACACTCAAGTCAAAGAGAATTTTTATCATCCGGATTATAAAAATGTTATATATGAGAATAAGAACAATACGATCCAATTGTCAACAAGATAACCAATTGTGGAGTAAAATTCAAGAATGAAGCTCAAAACTTAGATCCAATCAAAGATAAGAACTCTAACAAGCAACTTGGACATATAGAAGAAAATTTAATTTTTCCGTGAATAGTGTCGTATACGTGAATAGTAACCCCGACGAAAAAAGTAAGAATTTCATAATAAAATTCATGCCAATATTTTGGTATAATGATATTGAAAAGAATAACATCATTTACGAAAGAAAATAACATCCCTTACGATCCCTTACCTCAAAAGAATAGTACTTCTGACTGGAATATCGGATATAAGGCTGAAGAAAACTTGCACTAAATAGCAACACTCAAAGTATCTAAATACTCACAAAAATACGCTCGATATTATAGAGAGAGAAAACTTCTGATTCTGATGTGATTTTCAATTCTAACCTAAACACCCTATTTATAGGAAAGGTCCAGCATGCCAAAGTAGACTTTTTGAATAAAATAATATTTTTTAAAAAAAAATTCGGCGCCTCCCAAAAAAAAGCCATCAGCCACACCAACCAAAAGTGGGGCCTACCATTTTATTTTTAAAAAATATTTATTTTCTAAAACTTCAATAATTCATAATAAATAGCCTCTTTGTCAGAAAAATACAAATTCTATGTCTTCTTCATAGGAAATTTAATTCTCTACAACTTTGTAGAAGGAAGTTTTTTCAAATTCCAAACATAAATTATCCGAAATTCACAAACGGATGATTTTCCACACTAAAATACTGATAAAAACACATCAGCACTAATTCCTTCTTTTATATCCACAAAATAAATATTTCCTTATCATATAAATTAATATTTAATTATTCACAAATGATATTACAGAACTAAAAATATTGCCAATCAGGTCGTTCCAAGGAAAGAGGGGGCATTCCGATAAGGATTTATCCTTACTGGCGCGCAATTAAATAACCCCTCCTAGACAGAACTTCCTTAGACATTGTCAATAATGCTATCTAATAATATTATTCAAATAATATGAATTATTGAGTTGATAATGTGAAATACTGTGCAGCGACAATTATTGGATCAATAATACAAAATATCAACGGTAGCAATTATTGAATCAATATAAAATATTGAACAGTAATTACTGTAACAATTATTGAGTAAGTGCCTTCTTACGTAAGAATCAATAATTAGAATTACTGTGCAATACCGTGTGCTACTGTGTAACACTGCGTATTACTGTATTTTAACCACCGGGTATTTCAACAGTACTAATGGTAACCACTACGCCGTTATTTTATAAAAAGGTTATTTCTGTCGCTTTCTATATCCGACAGTTATTCCGTTGTGGGGCCCACAAATAGCTGCGCCGTCGTACGAATATTCCCCGACAACAAGAATATTCCACGACCAAATGAATATTTCCCAACAACAATGAATATTTTATAACCACTTGCTCATTTTGAAATATTTGCACATATCACCCTTAACTTTAAACTTTTATCAATTTAACCATTTACTAAATAGAAAAATTGAATACTTTTATTTCATAAAATCTGGGGTCTTACAATCTCCCCTTCTTATGAAATTTCGTCCCCGAAATTTACGTACCTGGTATTTCGAAAAGTTGAGAATACCTTGCTTTCATTTCAGATTCCATCTTCCTTGTCATCATGATTTCTCCATTGCTCATTCTAGAATACCGCTTCAAAACAAGGTTAATTGACATATAACAATTGTCAATTTATTAAGTAAGAAAAGTCAGCTTAGGTAACTCACACACTAGCGAAGTATATTATTCGTCCCTCCCCTCCTAGTTCTAGACTCCAATCTCCGCCAGCGACCATATCCTTAAGCTCTGATACCAAAATGTAACGCCCCCAAAATAGGTCCAATCCACCCAACCCATTCTGGGTCGCCACGAAATACACTCAACAAAAATTTCAAATATAAATCTTCAAATTCTAACTTTTAAAATGTCGTACAAAATACGACCACAATTAAACTGTGAGTTTGAATACAAATACATTGCCCATACTTCAAATCAATGATACGTTACAGAAAGGTACAGTCAATAACTGTTTTAGGAATTAAAATCTTTGGAAAATGCTCAAGGAAACCTTCGTACATGGGAGGCCATGCGTCTAAGTTATAATAGATATCATATGACTTGAGAATTATCCTTGGTTGACCTAATAGACCCCAAATAAAAATGAGAAGATTACTATCATGTTCTTTCCAATGGTGGGTCTTCTCTTGCCATATAATTATCTCCATTGTCTCCAATTGAGAATTATATTTCAACCAAACTCCAATATTATATAGGTAGTGCTCATAGATATAATCAGCAAGTGGATGTGCACAACCATGTCTTATGATAACCTGAAGTCGTAGGTGATTAGACATCTTGTATGATAGTGGCAAAACACCCTTCCAAAGTTGGGTTCACCTCAGCCTATTTGGTTCACCAAAATCAACTGTTAAAATGACGTATAAAATACGACACACACATTTTAAATTCTCAATATAATTCCTCTCATACTGTTTTATAGAAAACCTCAACAGCTATAGACCATCGTTCTATTTCCCTGTTATCCCTGCTCGACCCCGTTATACTCTTATTACCTGAAAGGAATTGTGAAGCAAAAGGGTGAGCACAAATAGCCCATCAAAAAATATCATGACTAAAGATAATT
The DNA here is from genome assembly GCA_020205555.1 of Panax stipuleanatus. Classification (NCBI taxonomy): domain Eukaryota; kingdom Viridiplantae; phylum Streptophyta; class Magnoliopsida; order Apiales; family Araliaceae; genus Panax; species Panax stipuleanatus. The sequence continues at coordinate 28,515,220 of CM035115.1, read as the reverse complement.
AAATTATCAATAGTCTTCATTAGTAATAAATCAGAGATTTATAATATATGGTAGTTGATAAAACTTTTCAACCATAATTGCAGCGGAACGAGCAATCCATTAGAAGAGTCAAATAGACCATAATGTCTATCATCTTCTCCATGTTAAAAGTTTACCAACAATGTTTTATCCCTGTAACATAAATCAATAGTTCCTGTTCATAATCATGTGAATAATTCATAATCATAATTGTGTTGCTAAATTCCTCTTCGCACCCAGGACGAAGATAATATTCATCACCTGTCTTTACCTGAAACACCAAAGATCATTGTTATACCAAATCACAGTTCCTGTTCATAATCATGCTAATCAATTCATCTTTGCATTACAAGCCAAAGATATTCAACAATTAATCATTCATCTTTGCACTACAGGCAAAAGATATTCACAAATCAACCGCTCATCTTTGCACTACAGGCCAAAGATATTCATCCCAAATAAATATCTAATCATTTTAGAATTTATAGAAACAACATTTATAACCATGTTGATCAATTCACCTTTGCACTTAAGCTAAAGATATTCAATTGTAAAATCAATGATCATGATCATACCAGTCAACAATTCATCTTTGCACTACTGGCCAAAGATATTCATAGTCATGATCATACCACTAATCTATTCATCTTTACACTCAAGTCAAAGAGAATTTTTATCATCCGGATTATAAAAATGTTATATATGAGAATAAGAACAATACGATCCAATTGTCAACAAGATAACCAATTGTGGAGTAAAATTCAAGAATGAAGCTCAAAACTTAGATCCAATCAAAGATAAGAACTCTAACAAGCAACTTGGACATATAGAAGAAAATTTAATTTTTCCGTGAATAGTGTCGTATACGTGAATAGTAACCCCGACGAAAAAAGTAAGAATTTCATAATAAAATTCATGCCAATATTTTGGTATAATGATATTGAAAAGAATAACATCATTTACGAAAGAAAATAACATCCCTTACGATCCCTTACCTCAAAAGAATAGTACTTCTGACTGGAATATCGGATATAAGGCTGAAGAAAACTTGCACTAAATAGCAACACTCAAAGTATCTAAATACTCACAAAAATACGCTCGATATTATAGAGAGAGAAAACTTCTGATTCTGATGTGATTTTCAATTCTAACCTAAGCACCCTATTTATAGGAAAGGTCCAGCATGCCAAAGTAGACTTTTTGAATAAAATAATATTTTTTAAAAAAAAATTCGGCGCCTCCCAAAAAAAAGCCATCAGCCACACCAACCAAAAGTGGGGCCTACCATTTTATTTTTAAAAAATATTTATTTTCTAAAACTTCAATAATTCATAATAAATAGCCTCTTTGTCAGAAAAATACAAATTCTATGTCTTCTTCATAGGAAATTTAATTCTCTACAACTTTGTAGAAGGAAGTTTTTCCAAATTCCAAACATAAATTATCCGAAATTCACAAACGGATGATTTTCCACACTAAAATACTGATAAAAACACATCAGCACTAATTCCTTCTTTTATATCCACAAAATAAATATTTCCTTATCATATAAATTAATATTTAATTATTCACAAATGATATTACAGAACTAAAAATATTGCCAATCAGGTCGTTCCAAGGAAAGAGGGGGCATTCCGATAAGGATTTATCCTTACTGGCGCGCAATTAAATAACCCCTCCTAGACAGAACTTCCTTAGACATTGTCAATAATGCTATCTAATAATATTATTCAAATAATATGAATTATTGAGTTGATAATGTGAAATACTGTGCAGCGACAATTATTGGATCAATAATACAAAATATCAACGGTAGCAATTATTGAATCAATATAAAATATTGAACAGTAATTACTGTAACAATTATTGAGTAAGTGCCTTCTTACGTAAGAATCAATAATTAGAATTACTGTGCAATACCGTGTGCTACTGTGTAACACTGCGTATTACTGTATTTTAACCACCGGGTATTTCAACAGTACTAATGGTAACCACTACGCCGTTATTTTATAAAAAGGTTATTTCTGTCGCTTTCTATATCCGACAGTTATTCCGTTGTGGGGCCCACAAATAGCTGCGCCGTCGTACGAATATTCCCCGACAACAAGAATATTCCACGACCAAATGAATATTTCCCAACAACAATGAATATTTTATAACCACTTGCTCATTTTGAAATATTTGCACATATCACCCTTAACTTTAAACTTTTATCAATTTAACCATTTACTAAATAGAAAAATTGAATACTTTTATTTCATAAAATCTGGGGTCTTACAATCTCCCCTTCTTATGAAATTTCGTCCCCGAAATTTACGTACCTGGTATTTCGAAAAGTTGAGAATACCTTGCTTTCATTTCAGATTCCATCTTCCTTGTCATCATGATTTCTCCATTGCTCATTCTAGAATACCGCTTCAAAACAAGGTTAATTGACATATAACAATTGTCAATTTATTAAGTAAGAAAAGTCAGCTTAGGTAACTCACACACTAGCGAAGTATATTATTCGTCCCTCCCCTCCTAGTTCTAGACTCCAATCTCCGCCAGCGACCATATCCTTAAGCTCTGATACCAAAATGTAACGCCCCCAAAATAGGTCCAATCCACCCAACCCATTCTGGGTCGCCACGAAATACACTCAACAAAAATTTCAAATATAAATCTTCAAATTCTAACTTTTAAAATGTCGTACAAAATACGACCACAATTAAACTGTGAGTTTGAATACAAATACATTGCCCATACTTCAAATCAATGATACGTTACAGAAAGGTACAGTCAATAACTGTTTTAGGAATTAAAATATTTGGAAAATGCTCAAGGAAACCTTCGTACATGGGAGGCCATGCGTCTAAGTTATAATAGATATCATATGACTTGAGAATTATCCTTGGTTGACCTAATAGACCCCAAATAAAAATGAGAAGATTACTATCATGTTCTTTCCAATGGTGGGTCTTCTCTTGCCATATAATTATCTCCATTGTCTCCAATTGAGAATTATATTTCAACCAAACTCCAATATTATATAGGTAGTGCTCATAGATATAATCAGCAAGTGGATGTGCACAACCATGTCTTATGATAACCTGAAGTCGTAGGTGATTAGACATCTTGTATGATAGTGGCAAAACACCCTTCCAAAGTTGGGTTCACCTCAGCCTATTTGGTTCACCAAAATCAACTGTTAAAATGACGTATAAAATACGACACACACATTTTAAATTCTCAATATAATTCCTCTCATACTGTTTTATAGAAAACCTCAACAGCTATAGACCATCGTTCTATTTCCCTGTTATCCCTGCTCGACCCCGTTATACTCTTATTACCTGAAAGGAATTGTGAAGCAAAAGGGTGAGCACAAATAGCCCATCAAAAAATATCATGACTAAAGATAATTAAATTATCAATAGTCTTCATTAGTAATAAATCAGAGATTTATAATATATGGTAGTTGATAAAACTTTTCAACCATAATTGCAGCGGAACGAGCAATCCATTAGAAGAGTCAAATAGACCATAATGTCTATCATCTTCTCCATGTTAAAAGTTTACCAACAATGTTTTATCCCTGTAACATAAATCAATAGTTCCTGTTCATAATCATGTGAATAATTCATAATCATAATTGTGTTGCTAAATTCCTCTTCGCACCCAGGACGAAGATAATATTCATCACCTGTCTTTACCTGAAACACCAAAGATCATTGTTATACCAAATCACAGTTCCTGTTCATAATCATGCTAATCAATTCATCTTTGCATTACAAGCCAAAGATATTCAACAATTAATCATTCATCTTTGCACTACAGGCAAAAGATATTCACAAATCAACCGCTCATCTTTGCACTACAGGCCAAAGATATTCATCCCAAATAAATATCTAATCATTTTAGAATTTATAGAAACAACATTTATAACCATGTTGATCAATTCACCTTTGCACTTAAGCTAAAGATATTCAATTGTAAAATCAATGATCATGATCATACCAGTCAACAATTCATCTTTGCACTACTGGCCAAAGATATTCATAGTCATGATCATACCACTAATCTATTCATCTTTACACTCAAGTCAAAGAGAATTTTTATCATCCGGATTATAAAAATGTTATATATGAGAATAAGAACAATACGATCCAATTGTCAACAAGATAACCAATTGTGGAGTAAAATTCAAGAATGAAGCTCAAAACTTAGATCCAATCAAAGATAAGAACTCTAACAAGCAACTTGGACATATAGAAGAAAATTTAATTTTTCCGTGAATAGTGTCGTATACGTGAATAGTAACCCCGACGAAAAAAGTAAGAATTTCATAATAAAATTCATGCCAATATTTTGGTATAATGATATTGAAAAGAATAACATCATTTACGAAAGAAAATAACATCCCTTACGATCCCTTACCTCAAAAGAATAGTACTTCTGACTGGAATATCGGATATAAGGCTGAAGAAAACTTGCACTAAATAGCAACACTCAAAGTATCTAAATACTCACAAAAATACGCTCGATATTATAGAGAGAGAAAACTTCTGATTCTGATGTGATTTTCAATTCTAACCTAAGCACCCTATTTATAGGAAAGGTCCAGCATGCCAAAGTAGACTTTTTGAATAAAATAATATTTTTTAAAAAAAAATTCGGCGCCTCCCAAAAAAAAGCCATCAGCCACACCAACCAAAAGTGGGGCCTACCATTTTATTTTTAAAAAATATTTATTTTCTAAAACTTCAATAATTCATAATAAATAGCCTCTTTGTCAGAAAAATACAAATTCTATGTCTTCTTCATAGGAAATTTAATTCTCTACAACTTTGTAGAAGGAAGTTTTTCCAAATTCCAAACATAAATTATCCGAAATTCACAAACGGATGATTTTCCACACTAAAATACTGATAAAAACACATCAGCACTAATTCCTTCTTTTATATCCACAAAATAAATATTTCCTTATCATATAAATTAATATTTAATTATTCACAAATGATATTACAGAACTAAAAATATTGCCAATCAGGTCGTTCCAAGGAAAGAGGGGGCATTCCGATAAGGATTTATCCTTACTGGCGCGCAATTAAATAACCCCTCCTAGACAGAACTTCCTTAGACATTGTCAATAATGCTATCTAATAATATTATTCAAATAATATGAATTATTGAGTTGATAATGTGAAATACTGTGCAGCGACAATTATTGGATCAATAATACAAAATATCAACGGTAGCAATTATTGAATCAATATAAAATATTGAACAGTAATTACTGTAACAATTATTGAGTAAGTGCCTTCTTACGTAAGAATCAATAATTAGAATTACTGTGCAATACCGTGTGCTACTGTGTAACACTGCGTATTACTGTATTTTAACCACCGGGTATTTCAACAGTACTAATGGTAACCACTACGCCGTTATTTTATAAAAAGGTTATTTCTGTCGCTTTCTATATCCGACAGTTATTCCGTTGTGGGGCCCACAAATAGCTGCGCCGTCGTACGAATATTCCCCGACAACAAGAATATTCCACGACCAAATGAATATTTCCCAACAACAATGAATATTTTATAACCACTTGCTCATTTTGAAATATTTGCACATATCACCCTTAACTTTAAACTTTTATCAATTTAACCATTTACTAAATAGAAAAATTGAATACTTTTATTTCATAAAATCTGGGGTCTTACAATCTCCCCTTCTTATGAAATTTCGTCCCCGAAATTTACGTACCTGGTATTTCGAAAAGTTGAGAATACCTTGCTTTCATTTCAGATTCCATCTTCCTTGTCATCATGATTTCTCCATCGCTCATTCTAGAATACCGCTTCAAAACAAGGTTAATTGACATATAACAATTGTCAATTTATTAAGTAAGAAAAGTCAGCTTAGGTAACTCACACACTAGCGAAGTATATTATTCGTCCCTCCCCTCCTAGTTCTAGACTCCAATCTCCGCCAGCGACCATATCCTTAAGCTCTGATACCAAAATGTAACGCCCCCAAAATAGGTCCAATCCACCCAACCCATTCTGGGTCGCCACGAAATACACTCAACAAAAATTTCAAATATAAATCTTCAAATTCTAACTTTTAAAATGTCGTACAAAATACGACCACAATTAAACTGTGAGTTTGAATACAAATACATTGCCCATACTTCAAATCAATGATACGTTACAGAAAGGTACAGTCAATAACTGTTTTAGGAATTAAAATATTTGGAAAATGCTCAAGGAAACCTTCGTACATGGGAGGCCATGCGTCTAAGTTATAATAGATATCATATGACTTGAGAATTATCCTTGGTTGACCTAATAGACCCCAAATAAAAATGAGAAGATTACTATCATGTTCTTTCCAATGGTGGGTCTTCTCTTGCCATATAATTATCTCCATTGTCTCCAATTGAGAATTATATTTCAACCAAACTCCAATATTATATAGGTAGTGCTCATAGATATAATCAGCAAGTGGATGTGCACAACCATGTCTTATGATAACCTGAAGTCGTAGGTGATTAGACATCTTGTATGATAGTGGCAAAACACCCTTCCAAAGTTGGGTTCACCTCAGCCTATTTGGTTCACCAAAATCAACTGTTAAAATGACGTATAAAATACGACACACACATTTTAAATTCTCAATATAATTCCTCTCATACTGTTTTATAGAAAACCTCAACAGCTATAGACCATCGTTCTATTTCCCTGTTATCCCTGCTCGACCCCGTTATACTCTTATTACCTGAAAGGAATTGTGAAGCAAAAGGGTGAGCACAAATAGCCCATCAAAAAATATCATGACTAAAGATAATTAAATTATCAATAGTCTTCATTAGTAATAAATCAGAGATTTATAATATATGGTAGTTGATAAAACTTTTCAACCATAATTGCAGCGGAACGAGCAATCCATTAGAAGAGTCAAATAGACCATAATGTCTATCATCTTCTCCATGTTAAAAGTTTACCAACAATGTTTTATCCCTGTAACATAAATCAATAGTTCCTGTTCATAATCATGTGAATAATTCATAATCATAATTGTGTTGCTAAATTCCTCTTCGCACCCAGGACGAAGATAATATTCATCACCTGTCTTTACCTGAAACACCAAAGATCATTGTTATACCAAATCACAGTTCCTGTTCATAATCATGCTAATCAATTCATCTTTGCATTACAAGCCAAAGATATTCAACAATTAATCATTCATCTTTGCACTACAGGCAAAAGATATTCACAAATCAACCGCTCATCTTTGCACTACAGGCCAAAGATATTCATCCCAAATAAATATCTAATCATTTTAGAATTTATAGAAACAACATTTATAACCATGTTGATCAATTCACCTTTGCACTTAAGCTAAAGATATTCAATTGTAAAATCAATGATCATGATCATACCAGTCAACAATTCATCTTTGCACTACTGGCCAAAGATATTCATAGTCATGATCATACCACTAATCTATTCATCTTTACACTCAAGTCAAAGAGAATTTTTATCATCCGGATTATAAAAATGTTATATATGAGAATAAGAACAATACGATCCAATTGTCAACAAGATAACCAATTGTGGAGTAAAATTCAAGAATGAAGCTCAAAACTTAGATCCAATCAAAGATAAGAACTCTAACAAGCAACTTGGACATATAGAAGAAAATTTAATTTTTCCGTGAATAGTGTCGTATACGTGAATAGTAACCCCGACGAAAAAAGTAAGAATTTCATAATAAAATTCATGCCAATATTTTGGTATAATGATATTGAAAAGAATAACATCATTTACGAAAGAAAATAACATCCCTTACGATCCCTTACCTCAAAAGAATAGTACTTCTGACTGGAATATCGGATATAAGGCTGAAGAAAACTTGCACTAAATAGCAACACTCAAAGTATCTAAATACTCACAAAAATACGCTCGATATTATAGAGAGAGAAAACTTCTGATTCTGATGTGATTTTCAATTCTAACCTAAGCACCCTATTTATAGGAAAGGTCCAGCATGCCAAAGTAGACTTTTTGAATAAAATAATATTTTTTAAAAAAAATTCGGCGCCTCCCAAAAAAAAGCCATCAGCCACACCAACCAAAAGTGGGGCCTACCATTTTATTTTTAAAAAATATTTATTTTCTAAAACTTCAATAATTCATAATAAATAGCCTCTTTGTCAGAAAAATACAAATTCTATGTCTTCTTCATAGGAAATTTAATTCTCTACAACTTTGTAGAAGGAAGTTTTTCCAAATTCCAAACATAAATTATCCGAAATTCACAAACGGATGATTTTCCACACTAAAATACTGATAAAAACACATCAGCACTAATTCCTTCTTTTATATCCACAAAATAAATATTTCCTTATCATATAAATTAATATTTAATTATTCACAAATGATATTACAGAACTAAAAATATTGCCAATCAGGTCGTTCCAAGGAAAGAGGGGGCATTCCGATAAGGATTTATCCTTACTGGCGCGCAATTAAATAACCCCTCCTAGACAGAACTTCCTTAGACATTGTCAATAATGCTATCTAATAATATTATTCAAATAATATGAATTATTGAGTTGATAATGTGAAATACTGTGCAGCGACAATTATTGGATCAATAATACAAAATATCAACGGTAGCAATTATTGAATCAATATAAAATATTGAACAGTAATTACTGTAACAATTATTGAGTAAGTGCCTTCTTACGTAAGAATCAATAATTAGAATTACTGTGCAATACCGTGTGCTACTGTGTAACACTGCGTATTACTGTATTTTAACCACCGGGTATTTCAACAGTACTAATGGTAACCACTACGCCGTTATTTTATAAAAAGGTTATTTCTGTCGCTTTCTATATCCGACAGTTATTCCGTTGTGGGGCCCACAAATAGCTGCGCCGTCGTACGAATATTCCCCGACAACAAGAATATTCCACGACCAAATGAATATTTCCCAACAACAATGAATATTTTATAACCACTTGCTCATTTTGAAATATTTGCACATATCACCCTTAACTTTAAACTTTTATCAATTTAACCATTTACTAAATAGAAAAATTGAATACTTTTATTTCATAAAATCTGGGGTCTTACAATCTCCCCTTCTTATGAAATTTCGTCCCCGAAATTTACGTACCTGGTATTTCGAAAAGTTGAGAATACCTTGCTTTCATTTCAGATTCCATCTTCCTTGTCATCATGATTTCTCCATTGCTCATTCTAGAATACCGCTTCAAAACAAGGTTAATTGACATATAACAATTGTCAATTTATTAAGTAAGAAAAGTCAGCTTAGGTAACTCACACACTAGCGAAGTATATTATTCGTCCCTCCCCTCCTAGTTCTAGACTCCAATCTCCGCCAGCGACCATATCCTTAAGCTCTGATACCAAAATGTAACGCCCCCAAAATAGGTCCAATCCACCCAACCCATTCTGGGTCGCCACGAAATACACTCAACAAAAATTTCAAATATAAATCTTCAAATTCTAACTTTTAAAATGTCGTACAAAATACGACCACAATTAAACTGTGAGTTTGAATACAAATACATTGCCCATACTTCAAATCAATGATACGTTACAGAAAGGTACAGTCAATAACTGTTTTAGGAATTAAAATATTTGGAAAATGCTCAAGGAAACCTTCGTACATGGGAGGCCATGCGTCTAAGTTATAATAGATATCATATGACTTGAGAATTATCCTTGGTTGACCTAATAGACCCCAAATAAAAATGAGAAGATTACTATCATGTTCTTTCCAATGGTGGGTCTTCTCTTGCCATATAATTATCTCCATTGTCTCCAATTGAGAATTATATTTCAACCAAACTCCAATATTATATAGGTAGTGCTCATAGATATAATCAGCAAGTGGATGTGCACAACCATGTCTTATGATAACCTGAAGTCGTAGGTGATTAGACATCTTGTATGATAGTGGCAAAACACCCTTCCAAAGTTGGGTTCACCTCAGCCTATTTGGTTCACCAAAATCAACTGTTAAAATGACGTATAAAATACGACACACACATTTTAAATTCTCAATATAATTCCTCTCATACTGTTTTATAGAAAACCTCAACAGCTATAGACCATCGTTCTATTTCCCTGTTATCCCTGCTCGACCCCGTTATACTCTTATTACCTGAAAGGAATTGTGAAGCAAAAGGGTGAGCACAAATAGCCCATCAAAAAATATCATGACTAAAGATAATTAAATTATCAATAGTCTTCATTAGTAATAAATCAGAGATTTATAATATATGGTAGTTGATAAAACTTTTCAACCATAATTGCAGCGGAACGAGCAATCCATTAGAAGAGTCAAATAGACCATAATGTCTATCATCTTCTCCATGTTAAAAGTTTACCAACAATGTTTTATCCCTGTAACATAAATCAATAGTTCCTGTTCATAATCATGTGAATAATTCATAATCATAATTGTGTTGCTAAATTCCTCTTCGCACCCAGGACGAAGATAATATTCATCACCTGTCTTTACCTGAAACACCAAAGATCATTGTTATACCAAATCACAGTTCCTGTTCATAATCATGCTAATCAATTCATCTTTGCATTACAAGCCAAAGATATTCAACAATTAATCATTCATCTTTGCACTACATGCAAAAGATATTCACAAATCAACCGCTCATCTTTGCACTACAGGCCAAAGATATTCATCCCAAATAAATATCTAATCATTTTAGAATTTATAGAAACAACATTTATAACCATGTTGATCAATTCACCTTTGCACTTAAGCTAAAGATATTCAATTGTAAAATCAATGATCATGATCATACCAGTCAACAATTCATCTTTGCACTACTGGCCAAAGATATTCATAGTCATGATCATACCACTAATCTATTCATCTTTACACTCAAGTCAAAGAGAATTTTTATAATCCGGATTATAAAAATGTTATATATGAGAATAAGAACAATACGATCCAATTGTCAACAAGATAACCAATTGTGGAGTAAAATTCAAGAATGAAGCTCAAAACTTAGATCCAATCAAAGATAAGAACTCTAACAAGCAACTTGGACATATAGAAGAAAATTTAATTTTTCCGTGAATAGTGTCGTATACGTGAATAGTAACCCCGACGGAAAAAAGTAAGAATTTCATAATAAAATTCATGCCAATATTTTGGTATAATGATATTGAAAAGAATAACATCATTTACGAAAGAAAATAACATCCCTTACGATCCCTTACCTCAAAAGAATAGTACTTCTGACTGGAATATCGGATATAAGGCTGAAGAAAACTTGCACTAAATAGCAACACTCAAAGTATCTAAATACTCACAAAAATACGCTCGATATTATAGAGAGAGAAAACTTCTGATTCTGATGTGATTTTCAATTCTAACCTAAGCACCCTATTTATAGGAAAGGTCCAGCATGCCAAAGTAGACTTTTTGAATAAAATAATATTTTTTAAAAAAAATTCGGCGCCTCCCAAAAAAAAGCCATCAGCCACACCAACCAAAAGTGGGGCCTACCATTTTATTTTTAAAAAATATTTATTTTCTAAAACTTCAATAATTCATAATAAATAGCCTCTTTGTCAGAAAAATACAAATTCTATGTCTTCTTCATAGGAAATTTAATTCTCTACAACTTTGTAGAAGGAAGTTTTTTCAAATTCCAAACATAAATTATCCGAAATTCACAAACGGATGATTTTCCACACTAAAATACTGATAAAAACACATCAGCACTAATTCCTTCTTTTATATCCACAAAATAAATATTTCCTTATCATATAAATTAATATTTAATTATTCACAAATGATATTACAGAACTAAAAATATTGCCAATCAGGTCGTTCCAAGGAAAGAGGGGGCATTCCGATAAGGATTTATCCTTACTGGCGCGCAATTAAATAACCCCTCCTAGACAGAACTTCCTTAGACATTGTCAATAATGCTATCTAATAATATTATTCAAATAATATGAATTATTGAGTTGATAATGTGAAATACTGTGCAGCGACAATTATTGGATCAATAATACAAAATATCAACGGTAGCAATTATTGAATCAATATAAAATATTGAACAGTAATTACTGTAACAATTATTGAGTAAGTGCCTTCTTACGTAAGAATCAATAATTAGAATTACTGTGCAATACCGTGTGCTACTGTGTAACACTGCGTATTACTGTATTTTAACCACCGGGTATTTCAACAGTACTAATGGTAACCACTACGCCGTTATTTTATAAAAAGGTTATTTCTGTCGCTTTCTATATCCGACAGTTATTCCGTTGTGGGGCCCACAAATAGCTGCGCCGTCGTACGAATATTCCCCGACAACAAGAATATTCCACGACCAAATGAATATTTCCCAACAACAATGAATATTTTATAACCACTTGCTCATTTTGAAATATTTGCACATATCACCCTTAACTTTAAACTTTTATCAATTTAACCATTTACTAAATAGAAAAATTGAATACTTTTATTTCATAAAATCTGGGGTCTTACAATCTCCCCTTCTTATGAAATTTCGTCCCCGAAATTTACGTACCTGGTATTTCGAAAAGTTGAGAATACCTTGCTTTCATTTCAGATTCCATCTTCCTTGTCATCATGATTTCTCCATTGCTCATTCTAGAATACCGCTTCAAAACAAGGTTAATTGACATATAACAATTGTCAATTTATTAAGTAAGAAAAGTCAGCTTAGGTAACTCACACACTAGCGAAGTATATTATTCGTCCCTCCCCTCCTAGTTCTAGACTCCAATCTCCGCCAGCGACCATATCCTTAAGCTCTGATACCAAAATGTAACGCCCCCAAAATAGGTCCAATCCACCCAACCCATTCTGGGTCGCCACGAAATACACTCAACAAAAATTTCAAATATAAATCTTCAAATTCTAACTTTTAAAATGTCGTATAAAATACGACCACAATTAAACTGTGAGTTTCAATACAAATACATTGCCCATACTTCAAATCAATGATACGTTACAGAAAGGTACAGTCAATAACTGTTTTAGGAATTAAAATCTTTGGAAAATGCTCAAGGAAACCTTCGTACATGGGAGGCCATGCGTCTAAGTTATAATAGATATCATATGACTTGAGAATTATCCTTGGTTGACCTAATAGACCCCAAATAAAAATGAGAAGATTACTATCATGTTCTTTCCAATGGTGGGTCTTCTCTTGCCATATAATTATCTCCATTGTCTCCAATTGAGAATTATATTTCAACCAAACTCCAATATTATATAGGTAGTGCTCATAGATATAATCAGCAAGTGGATGTGCACAACCATGTCTTATGATAACCTGAAGTCGTAGGTGATTAGACATCTTGTATGATAGTGGCAAAACACCCTTCCAAAGTTGGGTTCACCTCAGCCTATTTGGTTCACCAAAATCAACTGTTAAAATGACGTATAAAATACGACACACACATTTTAAATTCTCAATATAATTCCTCTCATACTGTTTTATAGAAAATCTCAACAGCTATAGACCATCGTTCTATTTCCCTGTTATCCCTGCTTGACCCCGTTATACTCTTATTACCTGAAAGGAATTGTGAAGCAAAAGGGTGAGCACAAATAGCCCATCAAAAAATATCATGACTAAAGATAATTAAATTATCAATAGTCTTCATTAGTAATAAATCAGAGATTTATAATATATGGTAGTTGATAAAACTTTTCAACCATAATTGCAGCGGAACGAGCAATCCATTAGAAGAGTCAAATAGACCATAATGTCTATCATCTTCTCCATGTTAAAAGTTTACCAACAATGTTTTATCCCTGTAACATAAATCAATAGTTCCTGTTCATAATCATGTGAATAATTCATAATCATAATTGTGTTGCTAAATTCCTCTTCGCACCCAGGACGAAGATAATATTCATCACCTGTCTTTACCTGAAACACCAAAGATCATTGTTATACCAAATCACAGTTCCTGTTCATAATCATGCTAATCAATTCATCTTTGCATTACAAGCCAAAGATATTCAACAATTAATCATTCATCTTTGCACTACAGGCAAAAGATATTCACAAATCAACCGCTCATCTTTGCACTACAGGCCAAAGATATTCATCCCAAATAAATATCTAATCATTTTAGAATTTATAGAAACAACATTTATAACCATGTTGATCAATTCACCTTTGCACTTAAGCTAAAGATATTCAATTGTAAAATCAATGATCATGATCATACCAGTCAACAATTCATCTTTGCACTACTGGCCAAAGATATTCATAGTCATGATCATACCACTAATCTATTCATCTTTACACTCAAGTCAAAGAGAATTTTTATCATCCGGATTATAAAAATGTTATATATGAGAATAAGAACAATACGATCCAATTGTCAACAAGATAACCAATTGTGGAGTAAAATTCAAGAATGAAGCTCAAAACTTAGATCCAATCAAAGATAAGAACTCTAACAAGCAACTTGGACATATAGAAGAAAATTTAATTTTTCCGTGAATAGTGTCGTATACGTGAATAGTAACCCCGACGAAAAAAGTAAGAATTTCATAATAAAATTCATGCCAATATTTTGGTATAATGATATTGAAAAGAATAACATCATTTACGAAAGAAAATAACATCCCTTACTATCCCTTACCTCAAAAGAATAGTACTTCTGACTGGAATATCGGATATAAGGCTGAAGAAAACTTGCACTAAATAGCAACACTCAAAGTATCTAAATACTCACAAAAATACGCTCGATATTATAGAGAGAGAAAACTTCTGATTCTGATGTGATTTTCAATTCTAACCTAAGCACCCTATTTATAGGAAAGGTCCAGCATGCCAAAGTAGACTTTTTGAATAAAATAATATTTTTTAAAAAAAAATTCGGCGCCTCCCAAAAAAAAGCCATCAGCCACACCAACCAAAAGTGGGGCCTACCATTTTATTTTTAAAAAATATTTATTTTTTAAAACTTCAATAATTCATAATAAATAGCCTCTTTGTCAGAAAAATACTAATTCTATGTCTTCTTCATAGGAAATTTAATTCTCTACAACTTTGTAGAAGGAAGTTTTTCCAAATTCCAAACATAAATTATCCGAAATTCACAAACGGATGATTTTCCACACTAAAATACTGATAAAAACACATCAGCACTAATTCCTTCTTTTATATCCACAAAATAAATATTTCCTTATCATATAAATTAATATTTAATTATTCACAAATGATATTACAGAACTAAAAATATTGCCAATCAGGTCGTTCCAAGGAAAGAGGGGGCATTCCGATAAGGATTTATCCTTACTGGCGCGCAATTAAATAACCCCTCCTAGACAGAACTTCCTTAGACATTGTCAATAATGCTATCTAATAATATTATTCAAATAATATGAATTATTGAGTTGATAATGTGAAATACTGTGCAGCGACAATTATTGGATCAATAATACAAAATATCAACGGTAGCAATTATTGAATCAATATAAAATATTGAACAGTAATTACTGTAACAATTATTGAGTAAGTGCCTTCTTACGTAAGAATCAATAATTAGAATTACTGTGCAATACCGTGTGCTACTGTGTAACACTGCGTATTACTGTATTTTAACCACCGGGTATTTCAACAGTACTAATGGTAACCACTACGCCGTTATTTTATAAAAAGGTTATTTCTGTCGCTTTCTATATCCGACAGTTATTCCGTTGTGGGGCCCACAAATAGCTGCGCCGTCGTACGAATATTCCCCGACAACAAGAATATTCCACGACCAAATGAATATTTCCCAACAACAATGAATATTTTATAACCACTTGCTCATTTTGAAATATTTGCACATATCACCCTTAACTTTAAACTTTTATCAATTTAACCATTTACTAAATAGAAAAATTGAATACTTTTATTTCATAAAATCTGGGGTCTTACAATCTCCCCTTCTTATGAAATTTCGTCCCCGAAATTTACGTACCTGGTATTTCAAAAAGTTGAGAATACCTTGCTTTCATTTCAGATTCCATCTTCCTTGTCATCATGATTTCTCCATTGCTCATTCTAGAATACCGCTTCAAAACAAGGTTAATTGACATATAACAATTGTCAATTTATTAAGTAAGAAAAGTCAGCTTAGGTAACTCACACACTAGCGAAGTATATTATTCGTCCCTCCCCTCCTAGTTCTAGACTCCAATCTCCGCCAGCGACCATATCCTTAAGCTCTGATACCAAAATGTAACGCCCCCAAAATAGGTCCAATCCACCCAACCCATTCTGGGTCGCCACGAAATACACTCAACAAAAATTTCAAATATAAATCTTCAAATTCTAACTTTTAAAATGTCGTACAAAATACGACCACAATTAAACTGTGAGTTTGAATACAAATACATTGCCCATACTTCAAATCAATGATACGTTACAGAAAGGTACAGTCAATAACTGTTTTAGGAATTAAAATATTTGGAAAATGCTCAAGGAAACCTTCGTACATGGGAGGCCATGCGTCTAAGTTATAATAGATATCATATGACTTGAGAATTATCCTTGGTTGACCTAATAGACCCCAAATAAAAATGAGAAGATTACTATCATGTTCTTTCCAATGGTGGGTCTTCTCTTGCCATATAATTATCTCCATTGTCTCCAATTGAGAATTATATTTCAACCAAACTCCAATATTATATAGGTAGTGCTCATAGATATAATCAGCAAGTGGATGTGCACAACCATGTCTTATGATAACCTGAAGTCGTAGGTGATTAGACATCTTGTATGATAGTGGCAAAACACCCTTCCAAAGTTGGGTTCACCTCAGCCTATTTGGTTCACCAAAATCAACTGTTAAAATGACGTATAAAATACGACACACACATTTTAAATTCTCAATATAATTCCTCTCATACTGTTTTATAGAAAACCTCAACAGCTATAGACCATCGTTCTATTTCCCTGTTATCCCTGCTCGACCCCGTTATACTCTTATTACCTGAAAGGAATTGTGAAGCAAAAGGGTGAGCACAAATAGCCCATCAAAAAATATCATGACTAAAGATAATTAAATTATCAATAGTCTTCATTAGTAATAAATCAGAGATTTATAATATATGGTAGTTGATAAAACTTTTCAACCATAATTGCAGCGGAACGAGCAATCCATTAGAAGAGTCAAATAGACCATAATGTCTATCATCTTCTCCATGTTAAAAGTTTACCAACAATGTTTTATCCCTGTAACATAAATCAATAGTTCCTGTTCATAATCATGTGAATAATTCATAATCATAATTGTGTTGCTAAATTCCTCTTCGCACCCAGGACGAAGATAATATTCATCACCTGTCTTTACCTGAAACACCAAAGATCATTGTTATACCAAATCACAGTTCCTGTTCATAATCATGCTAATCAATTCATCTTTGCATTACAAGCCAAAGATATTCAACAATTAATCATTCATCTTTGCACTACAGGCAAAAGATATTCACAAATCAACCGCTCATCTTTGCACTACAGGCCAAAGATATTCATCCCAAATAAATATCTAATCATTTTAGAATTTATAGAAACAACATTTATAACCATGTTGATCAATTCACCTTTGCACTTAAGCTAAAGATATTCAATTGTAAAATCAATGATCATGATCATACCAGTCAACAATTCATCTTTGCACTACTGGCCAAAGATATTCATAGTCATGATCATACCACTAATCTACTCATCTTTACACTCAAGTCAAAGAGAATTTTTATCATCCGGATTATAAAAATGTTATATATGAGAATAAGAACAATACGATCTAATTGTCAACAAGATAACCAATTGTGGAGTAAAATTCAAGAATGAAGCTCAAAACTTAGATCCAATCAAAGATAAGAACTCTAACAAGCAACTTGGACATATAGAAGAAAATTTAATTTTTCCGTGAATAGTGCCGTATACGTGAATAGTAACCCCGACGGAAAAAGTAAGAATTTCATAATAAAATTCATGCCAATATTTTGGTATAATGATATTGAAAAGAATAACATCATTTACGAAAGAAAATAACATCCCTTACGATCCCTTACCTCAAAAGAATAGTACTTCTGACTGGAATATCGGATATAAGGCTGAAGAAAACTTGCACTAAATAGCAACACTCAAAGTATCTAAATACTCACAAAAATACGCTCGATATTATAGAGAGAGAAAACTTCTGATTCTGATGTGATTTTCAATTCTAACCTAAGCACCCTATTTATAGGAAAAGTCCAGCATGCCAAAGTAGACTTTTTGAATAAAATAATATTTTTTAAAAAAAAATTCGGCGCCTCCCAAAAAAAAGCCATCAGCCACACCAACCAAAAGTGGGGCCTACCATTTTATTTTTAAAAAATATTTATTTTCTAAAACTTCAATAATTCATAATAAATAGTCTCTTTGTCAGAAAAATACAAATTCTATGTCTTCTTCATAGGAAATTTAATTCTCTACAACTTTGTAGAAGGAAGTTTTTCCAAATTCCAAACATAAATTATCCGAAATTCACAAACGGATGATTTTCCACACTAAAATACTGATAAAAACACATCAGCACTAATTCCTTCTTTTATATCCACAAAATAAATATTTCCTTATCATATAAATTAATATTTAATTATTCACAAATGATATTACAGAACTAAAAATATTGCCAATCAGGTCGTTCCCAGGAAAGAGAGGGCATTCCGATAAGGATTTATCCTTACTGGCGCGCAATTAAATAACCCCTCCTAGACAGAACTTCCTTAGACATTGTCAATAATGCTATCTAATAATATTATTCAAATAATATGAATTATTGAGTTGATAATGTGAAATACTGTGTAGCGACAATTATTGGATCAATAATACAAAATATCAACGGTAGCAATTATTGAATCAATATAAAATATTGAACAGTAATTACTGTAACAATTATTGAGTAAGTGCCTTCTTACGTAAGAATCAATAATTAGAATTACTGTGCAATACCGTGTGCTACTGTGCAACACTGCGTATTACAGTATTTTAACCACCGGGTATTTCAACAGTACTAATGGTAACCACTACGCCGTTATTTTATAAAAAGGTTATTTCTGTCGCTTTCTATATCCAACAGTTATTCCGTTGTGGGGCCCACAAATAGCTGCGCCGTCGTACGAATATTCCCCGACAACAAGAATATTCCACGACCAAATGAATATTTCCCAACAACAATGAATATTTTATAACCACTTGCTCATTTTGAAATATTTGCACATATCACCCTTAACTTTAAACTTTTATCAATTTAACCATTTACTAAATAGAAAAATTGAATACTTTTATTTTATAAAATCTGGGGTCTTACAATCTCCCCTTCTTATGAAATTTCGTCCCCGAAATTTACGTACCTGGTATTTCGAAAAGTTGAGAATACCTTGCTTTCATTTCAGATTCCATCTTCCTTGTCATCATGATTTCTCCATTGCTCATTCTAGAATACCGTTTCAAAACAAGGTTAATTGACATATAACAATTGTCAATTTATTAAGTAAGAAAAGTCAGCTTAGGTAACTCACACACTAGCGAAGTATATTATTCGTCCCTCCCTTCCTAGTTCTAGACTCCAATCTCCGCCAGCGGACATATCCTTAAGCTCTGATACCAAAATGTAACGCCCCCAAAATTGGTCCAATCCACCCAACCCATTCTGGGTCGCCACGAAATACACTCAACAAAAATGTCAAATATAAATCTTCAAATTCTAACTTTTAAAATGTCGTACAAAATATGACCACAATTAAACTGTGAGTTTCAATTCAAATACATTGCCCATACTTCAAATCAATGATACGTTACAGAAAGGTACAGTCAATAACTGTTTTAGGAATTAAAATCTTTGGAAAATGCTCAAGGAAATCTTCGTACGTGGGAGGCCATGCGTCTAAGTTATAATAGATATCATATGACTTGAGAATTATCCTTGGTTGACCCAATAGACCCCAAAGAAAAATGAGAAGATTACTATCATGTTCTTTCCAAAGGTGGGTCTTCTCTTGCCATATAATTATCTTCATTGTCTCCAATTGAGAATTATATTTCAACCAAACTCCAATATTATATAGGTAGTGCTCATAGATATAATCAGCAAGTGGATGTGCACAACAATGTCTTATGATAACCTGAAGTCGTAGGTGTTTAGACATCTTGTATGACTATTACAGAAAGGAACAGTCAATAACTGTTTTAGGAATTAAAATCTTTGGAAAATGCTCAAGGAAACCTTCGTACATGGGAGGCCATGCGTCTAAGTTATAATAGATATCATATGACTTGAGAATTATCCTTGGTTGACCCAATAGACCCCAAAGAAAAATGAGAAGATTACTATCATGTTCTTTCCAATGGTGGGTCTTCTCTTGCCATATAATTATCTCCATTGTCTCCAATTGAGAATTATATTTCAACCAAACTCCAATATTATATAGGTAGTGCTCATAGATATAATCAGCAAGTGGATGTGCACAACCATGTCTTATGATAACCTGAAGTCGTAGGTGATTAGACATCTTGTATGATAGTGGTAAAACACCCTTCCAAAGTTGGGTTCACCTCAGCCTATTTGGTTCACCAAAATCAACTGTTAAAATGACGTATAAAATACGACATACACATTTTAAATTCTCAATATAATTCCTCTCATACTGTTTTATGGAAAACCTCAACAGCTATAGACCATCGTTCTATTTCCCTGTTATCCCTGCTCGACCCCGTTATACTCTTATTACCTGAAAGGAATTGTGAAGCAAAAGGGTGAGCACAAATAGCCCATCAAAAAATATCATGACTAAAGATAATTAAATTATCAATAGTCTTCATTAGTAATAAATCAGAGATTTATAATGTATGGTAGTTGATAAAACTTTTCAACCATAATTGCAGCGGAACGAGCAATCCATTAGAAGAGTCAAATAGACCATAATGTCTATCATCTTCTCCATGTTAAAAGTTTACCAACAATGTTTTTTCCCTATAACATCAATCAACAGTTCATGTTCATAATCATGTGAATAATTCATAATCATAATTGTGTTGCTAAATTCCTCTTCGCAACCAGGACGAAGATAATATTCATCACCTGTCTTTACTTGAAACACCAAAGATCATTGTTATACCAAATTACAGTTCCTGTTCATAATCATGCTAATCAATTCATCTTTGCATTACAAGCCAAAGATATTCAACAATTAATCATTCATCTTTGCACTACAGGCAAAAGATAGTCACAAATCAACCGCTCATCTTTGCACTACAGGCCAAAGATATTCATCCCAAATAAATATCTAATCATTTCAGAATTTATAGAAACAACATTTATAACCATGTTGATCAATTCACCTTTGCACTTAAGCTAAATATATTCAATTGTAAAATTAATGATCATGATCATACCAGTCAACAATTCATCTTTGCACTACTGGCCAAAGATATTCATAGTCATGATCATACCACTAATCTACTCATCTTTACACTCAAGTCAAAGAGAATTTTCATCATCCGGATTATAAAAATGTTATATATGATAATAAGAACAATACGATCCAATTGTCAACAAGATAACTAATTGTGAAGTAAAATTCAAGAATGAAGCTCAAAACTTAGATCCAATCAAAGATAAGAACTTTAACAAGCAACTTGGACATATAGAAGAAAATTTAATTTTTCCGTGAATAGTGCCGTATACGTGAATAGTGTCGTATACGTGAATAGTAACCCCGACGAAAAAAGTAAGAATTTCATAATAAA
Source organism: Panax stipuleanatus (assembly GCA_020205555.1). Lineage (NCBI taxonomy): Eukaryota > Viridiplantae > Streptophyta > Magnoliopsida > Apiales > Araliaceae > Panax > Panax stipuleanatus. The sequence continues at coordinate 28,493,367 of CM035115.1, read as the reverse complement.
ATTCATGTCAATATTTTGGTATAATGATATTGAAAAGAATAACATCATTTACGAAAGAAAATAACATCCCTTACCATCCCTTACCTCAAAAGAATAGTACTTCTGATTGGAATATCAGATATAAGGCTGAAGAAAACTTGCACTAAATAGCAACACTCAAAGTATCTAAATACTCACAAAAATACGCTCAATATTATAGAGAGAGAAAACTTCTGATTCTGGTGTGATTTTCAATTCTAACCTAAACACCCTATTTATAGAAAAGGTCCAACATTCCAAAGTAGACTTTTTGAATAAAATAATATTTTTTTTAAAAAAATTTCGGTCGCCTCCTAAAAAAAAGCTATCAGCCACACCAACCAAAAGTGGGGCCTACCATTTTATTTTAAAAAAATATTTATTTTCTGAAACTTCAATAATTCATAATAAATAGCCTCTTTGTCAGAAAAATATAAATTCTATGTCTTTTTCATAGAAAATTTAATTCTCTACAACTTTGTAGAAGGAAGTGTTTCCAAATTCCAAACATAAATTATCCGAAATCCACAAACGGATGATTTTCCACACTAAAATACTGATAAAAACACATCAGCACTAATTTTTTCTTTTATATCCACAAAATAAATATTTTCTTATCATATAAATCAATAATTAATTATTCACAAATAATATTACAGAACTAAAAATATTGCCAACCAGGTCGTTCCCAGGAAAGAAGGGGCCTTCCGATAAGGACTTATCCTTACTGGCGCGCAATTAAATAACCCTCTTAGACAGAACTTCCTTAGACATTGTCAATAATGCTATCTAATAATATTATTCAAATAATATGAATTATTGAGTTGATAATGTGAAATACTGTGCAGCGACAATTATTGGATCAATAATACAAAATATCAACGGTAGCAATTATTGAATCAATATAAAATATTGAACAGTAATTACTGTAACAATTATTGAGTAAGTGCCTTCTTACGTAAGAATTAATAATTAGAATTACTGTGCAATACCGTGTGCTACTGTGCAACACCGCGTATTACTGTATTTTAACCACCGGGTATTTCAACAGTACTAATGGTAACCACTACGCCGTTATTTTATAAAAAGGTTATTTCTATCGCTTTCTATATCCGACAGTTATTCCGTTGTGGAGCCCACAAATAGCTGCGCCGTCGTACGAATATTTCCCGACAACAAGAATATTCCACGTCCAAATGAATATTTCCCAACAACAATGAATATTTTATAACCACTTGCTCATTTTGAAATATTTGCACATATCACCCTTAACTTTAAAATTTTATCAATTTAACCATTTACTAAATAGAAAAATTGAATACTTTTATTTCCTAAAATCTGGGGTCTTACAACATGAGTCCTCAATTGAAATCCCACATAATCTTAGCTCCCTCAATACTCGATACGAATTTCATTTAATCCGTATCTATAATTCACAACTCTTTCCTGAGTTTAACTCGTACTATTTCATAGTACCATATTCGTATAGCAATTCTATTATAAAGTCTTCAATCATTTGATTGATCATCTGTCATTTTATGACCTCATCAGATCACGTTGTAATCTGATATTATAATCGTATTATATTACGATTTTTTCTTATATTATTATCGTTTTATTTTACGATCTTCTTTCTCTTTATACTTTTAGTCTTTTAGACTCTATCTATTCATTACTACTGTTCATCTTTATTATCAGAGTTAGGTAACTCTAGATCTTTATTACTTGTCAGGATTCTTCTTTGAATCTTATTGATTTATTACTACCTTGCCCAAATTCATCGCTTAGAACTTAAACTCTATTTGAGTTTATTCCTATTCCTTATATCTGTGGTTATAGCCTAAGGTACCCTTACCAAAGGTTTATAACCTACAGCTCTGATACCAACTGTGATGCCCCCAAATCCGGGTCCCAAGAACTTCGGACCTGGTACATCATTTCTATAACTATTGCGAAAGATATAAACATAAATTATTTATACAATAACCTATACACATAACTCCCAATGTCAGTAACCTTAACTTAATACACATTTTCATATTCTACACGACTTACAATGTCATTTGCATCCAATACTATTATAATTTTACACGTACAATAATCCAATCCTGAAACTTGTCTTTGTCTTTGCCTTTGCCTGTATCCGAAGTTTCGTCTTAATCTGAAATGTTTATCATGATATAGCAAGGGTGTGCAACAAGTTTGCCCATCAAGTTTTAAATACAAAGGAAGATATATTATGATTGAAAAGAATAATAAGCTGACAAATATTTAACAATATAATATTGGTGAAAGAACGATAATCAATTTTTCCATAAATGAATGACCGAGACAATAATGATGAATGTCCAACAATGAACATGAACAAATTTATCTAAACCTTAGGGTAATGAAGGTGATCAGCCTTTTATACTTGATGAACATATGCAACATGCACTAAGTGCGAATCAACAATCAGTATAGATGCGAATAATCAACAATAATTATTCAAGAACATGCTTTGAAATATAACTCAAGGTTGAGTTAGAGAAAACTTACCTGAACCGTTGATTACTGTTATGCAATCTATTTTAGCTTCATCTGAAAGACCTAAAATTGATAATATCGATCTCTCAATTAGAATAATATCATCACATATACTACTGTTAATTATAGCCATAATATAACTTAAACATATAAGCACATATCCCTAATAGTCACTAAAACACATAAGACCGGGTATCAAATCAATAGTTAGGGTTTCTTATCTGAATATTAAAGTTCTTAATATAACATTAGGGTTTGCCAATGTTATAGCCTATCTGATTCATACTTAACCCTTAACCACATACTGTACACCCATATAATCACAAAATCATATAAGTCTTTTATAATTTAGTAAGTCAAATACCTAATCCAGCAACCTGGATTCAGATTGAATTTTAATTTAGTAAACTATTTTCCAATCCAGCAGACTGGATTCAATTGACCTCCAATCCAGCATGCCTGGATTCAACTGTCATCCAATCCAGCAAGCCTGGATTCAACTAACATCTAATCCAGCAACTTGGATTCACTAATCCTTCAATCCAGCAACCTGGGTTCAATAATTTTCAGTTCAACAACCTGGATTCAATTTTTTTAACCAAATCATCTTATTATTTTTCCACCCTTTGGCCAAACATATATACACATATTTCATACACAAAAATAAATTTTTAGAAATATTTTAATTTCCTTAAGTAATTTTCAAAAATCCATTTTTAGTTAATTCCATAAGAAAATAATTACCTCACGCTTAACTCCAAAAATTTCCAACTCTTGGCGGGATCTTATTAATGTTAACGTGAGCCTCCAGTTTAAATTTTGTGACCATCGGAGTTATACAACTCCGGTTATAGCGATTTTTGTCGGAAAAACATAAATAATGAAATAGTCATAACTTGCTCAATTTAAGTCAGAATGAGCTCATTTTTGGACACAAGCTAGTTTATAACATATATTTTCGTGTCCTAAAAGGCTTGATTTTATTTCATAATTTAAGTAGACGAAAATGCCCCTGAAATATCAAGAGAGCCTACTTTTTGGTTTTTTTTTTAGATTTTGCGTCCTTTACTAAAAATAGTCCACACGGAAATATACATGGAATTTTTTAGTGATTCTACTTGGATCTGTTAGAAGACTTATAGATATAAGTCTAAAAATTGACCACACTCAAAAATTCAAAATACACTAGGAGATATGGTCGTTTCCGTTTCATGTTACGTTTTCTCAAAAATCTGATTTTATAATCTTTGTATTTTCTAAGAAATCTTCCTAGATCTCTTGATTAACCAAACATTAAACATCATAAACCATCATAATACATACTAATACCACTAAGACTCATGGATTATCATGATCCTTGATATATTGCATCAAACCTTAATCAAATCTAAGCAGAACATAATTTATGCTAAGAAAATTATAGTTTTCTAACTTTTTAAAACATAGTTTCCTTTTTCTTTCTTTTGATCTAACTTTTGATCATCAAAAGTGATAGATCTACACATAACACACTTATTAACATGTAAATCTAATATTTTGGAGTTTTGAAACCTTAGATCTACATCTCATCACAAACAATTACACAAAAGGAAATAAACTAAGGTAGATTTTATACCTTTTGCTTGAGCTTTCCTCTTCTTCTTCCTTCCTCCCTCTTCTTTCTCTACCATGGATGAACTTTCTCTCTCTCCTTCTTCCTCTCAAGGGCTGCTGCCCCTCCCATCTCACTCTCTTTATTGTATTTTGCTTTTGCTAGTTGAACTAGGAAGTGAGAGAGAAGAAATGAAGTAAATGTTTGTTTTTTTAAAGTGGGGAGGATTTTTTTAGTGTTTGGTCAACTATTATACATATATCTTGTATATCTAATCCAATCTTCCAACACAATTTGTTTTCTCTCTAATCATCTTAGCTTTGCTTGCACTCTTGTATAAAATAAGTGGCCAAGTTAATTAGTGACACCTTGCATAGTTGATGAACAACTAAAGTAACCCATCATTACATTCATTCCCTCCTCTTTTATTCCTTGTTTGGCCAAAATTTAGGCCCTTTATTCACCCAATTTGGTTTGTTTTTATTGTTTTATTTAGCTTTACTAAATGTCCAAAATACCCCTCTTCAATTGGCTAAAAGATTGGGCTCCAAATTTAATTATTTAGGGTTTGCTAATAAAGTAATTGGGCCATGTAAATTAACATAGTCCACTACTTTTAATTCTATCATACTCTAATCATTTAATTAGGGTTTCTATTCACTCAATTGTAATTTAATTCCTTACTCAAATATATTTAATTGCTTAACCCAATTAGACTTGTTTTAATTAGGTTATAAAATTAATAAATTGAGATAATAAAATAAATTCCTTAGAGTTAGTTAATATTTTAAATACTAACATCCTTTCTTATTATAACCCTTAGGTTATTTAAATCTCATATCTAATATATATATTAGGTTATATTAGTTTCTTTTTATTTGCTAATTATATAATAAACAAATATAAGCAATCAAATATTATACATACACATACCAAATAATTTAATACTTTGAGGAATGTCTCACAAATCTCATACTATATTTATTCTTATCACCCCTCTTGCTAAAATATATATAGCACATCACTAAATATACATATATGTACCTATATATATACACATTTTAAGAATTCAAATCAAACCATTAGGTTCTTTAAATTTTTTAACTAAATCCTCAAATTCCCATCTAGGTTTTATTCCTTAACCTTTATTTTAATCATTAAAATTTTTATAAATTTTCAGGTTGTCACACATAACTTTTTCTATGATTGTCCATTTTGAATGATTTTAATATTTATGCGTAGTACTCGTTCTAAGCTTTCCAATGATATATTATGAGCCTAAATCGGTATTGTATGGACTGAGATATGCCTTCTCAAAGTTTTGGTCGCAAAATAGCATTTCTGTAAATTATTGTTGCTGGAGGTTGAGGATGAAGGCGACCCGCGCACCCGACTTGACCCGACCCGACCCGACCCGCGGTTCCGACCCAGTTTGACAGTTTTTTCCTATTTAATTTCCAGAAAATAATTTCTTAATTATTTTAATCATGGAAATTAATTAATAAAAAAAATAATGATTAGTAAATTCTAAAAAATTAAAAGAAATTAATAATTAGCATGAAATTACTGTTCCCATGCAATTTTGAATTATTGACTATTTTTGATAATTTTGGTTAATAAATTCCAAGAAAATTACAGCGACTATTTTATGCTATTGAGTTATTGTTGTGAATTTTTCAGAGGATAATAACAGATTTTGATATTTTTTGGTTAATTCCCAATTAATTATGCAATGGTTTATTAATTATGATAATTAGAATGATTATCAGAAAATTCCATAAAATTACAGTAACATTTTTATTATGATAAGCTACTGTTACAAAAATTTTTGGAAGAAATTAACAGATTTGGATATCTTTGGTTAATTTCCATCTATTTATACATGATTAATTAATTGTGATAATTAGCAAAATTATCAAAATAAATTCCAGAAAATTACAGTGATATTTTGTGATGTTAATATACTGTTGAATTTTTTTTGGATATATTTTAATGTTTTTATAGCATACTTGGTTTATTAATTGAGTATTAATGTCTATTATTTAATTCCTTTTGTTAATATTGTTGGAATATTAATATGTGATGCTTGGAATTAAATTAATATGCTATAATTACAAGTATAACCCTATTCCTAGTGGGAGTGATTTAGGTTGTAGTAATTTAATTAAATTATTCTCTAAATTATACATCTTGTGCGCTGAAAAATTAAATTTAAATAATTAGACATTTATACGGATTGTGATTCCTAAGCCTGGCGAAGTCTCCCTTCCATATTTATGTTTCATTATTTTTATGTTAATTTGATTCATGCGGCAAAGCTATTTTATATACTGTGGTGAACATTGAATATCTCTAATAAATTCTCATATTTAAATCAAAGCAGAAAATGGCTTCAAAACACATTATCGCAGATCTTAACCAAGGAAACAAACTAGATGGAGATAACTATGACGTGTGGCACCGAAAAATCAGGATGGTCTTGGAGGAGCAAGAGGTTGAAGAAACCCTGTTGTCCAAGATGACAAAACCGGAGGGTGAAGATGCAAAGGATCCGGTCAAGGTTGCAGCCTTCGAAAGTTGGCGCAAAAAGGATCGTATCTCTCGCATAACGTTGCTGAGTTGCATGAACAATGACTTTTTGTTTGAGTATGAACAATACTCTACTGCACATGACATGTGGGAGGCTCTCAAAACTAAGTTTGGTGGCACATCGTTGACAAGGCTGTGGGAATTAGCCATAAGGTTCGATGGTTACAAAAAGAAAGATAACCACACTATGAAACAACACCTTCAAATCATGGCTAATATGATTCGGGAATTAAAAACCAGTGGTACTTAATTGTCAGACGAATAGCAGATTTCAGCAGTGGTTTGATCCCTTCCCGATAATTGGGAACATATGCATGTCAACATGACCCATAACGAGAATATCAAGAATTTTGATGATATTCGTCGTCACTTGGAGCTCGAGGCTGAGCGATTTGATGTTGTCAAGACCTCCAAGGCATATGTGGTTGAATCAAACTCTCGTAAAGGGTTCAAGCCCAGGAAGGGGAAGAAACCTGCTCATCTTACTGCGCCTAGAGTGGCTACGAGTGGGAGTGTTGCTAAACGAAAAAGAGGCAAACGAGGTTCCGGTAAGGACAAAACCAAAATGACATGCTACAACTGTGGCAAGGTGGGACACTTCGCTCGTGAATGCACTAAGCCGAAGAAGGTAATTCCTAGTCCTAATCTATCTATGTGCTTAGTATCAAGTACTGTTTTTGTTGCTCATTCTCTCCATATGTGGATTGTAGACTCCGGAGCAACGGACCACATAGATAGAGATCGAAGTGGATTCGTGGAATACCGCCGCATTCCAGTTGGCAGAAAAGTATATATGGGGAACGATTCCAGTGTGGACGTGCTAGGCATTGGCACTTACAAACTAGAAATGCGAGAATGCTCAGCATTGATCCTTTATGATGTACTTTATGCACCGGATGTCCGGTAGAATTTATTTTTCTATTTTATCAGTACTTCGTTTAGGCTATTCTGTTAGTTTTGAGAACAATTCTGTAATAATTTTGCATGGGATGAATGTTTTTGGATATGGTTTTATGATGAATAGTTTTATGATTTTGGATACTATTGATTCTAGCATTAATAGTAGTGATTCTTATTCCTTACTTGTTGAAAATGATCATGATGGTTCAATTCAATGGCATGCTAGATTAGGCCATATTGGACAAGATAGAATGGCCAGGTTAGCTCGAGCAGGTCTTTTAGGCCCACTCGCTAAGGTTAATCTACCCACATGTGAACATTGTTTGGCAGGGAAATCAACAAGAAAACCATTCGGTAAAGCCACTAGGGCAGAGACACCCTTGCAACTTATTCACTCAGACATCTGTGGCCCTGTGAATGTAAAAGAAAGGCATAGACATTCCTATTTTCTCACAATGACAGATGACTATACGTGCTTTGGGTACACCTTCTTGATCTCTCATAAGTTTGAGGCATTAGATTGCTTTAGACGTTATTTGATTGAGGTCGAGAATCAGTTAGATAAAAGTGTTAAGGCACTTCGAACTAACCGAGGCCGTGAGTATCTGTCCGATCAATTTAAAGAGCTCTGTGAGGAGGAACCGGACATTATTAGACATGGTTAGGTCTATGATGGCGCAAGCCAATTTGCCTATCTCCTATTGGGGTGATGAATTGTTGACTGCGATATATATACTTAATCGTGTGCCTTTGAAATCAGTTAAGTCCACCCCATATGAAATGTGGACCGGCAGAAAGCCCGAATTAGGAGGAATGCTGCCTTGGGGATCAGCTGCTTACGTGCACAACACTTCTCATCAGCATGGGAAGTTAGGTCCGAGGGGTAAGAAATGTATCTTTGTAAGATACTTTGAACACTCCAAAGGCTATGTGTTTGTTGGAGAGTAGCCTAATGGGACTATATCTGAGATAGAGTCACGAGATGCAGATTTTCTTGAGATGGATTTCCCTAATAGAGGTGATGTGAGCAAGGAGATGAACCTGTTAGTTCCCAGTAGGCACAACAATAGATCTAGAAGGGGGGGTTGAATAGATCCTTTGCATTTTAAAACTCTTTTCCATTTTATTTTGTATTGCTAAGAAGTTAGCACATAACAAACATAAGAATCATTTCAAGCACAGCGGAATAAGTTAAATATCCCCTTTATTGATATATTGATAAACATTGATACATTGTTCTTGGAGTTAGTTTAGTTGTAATTGGTTAGTACATACAAAGCAGTTATAGCAGTTAAGTACATAATGTAAAGACATAAAGTAAATGACAGAATATAAAAGACACAAAGGGTTTTAAGTGGTTCAGAGCCAACTCGACTCCTAATCCACTCTTCTGCACTCTCGTAGGAAATCCACTAAGGAATAGGCAGCATCCTAAATCACTAAGATTCCTTCAAGGCCAGCAGCCTTGGAACTTCAGTTCACTTTTGAACTCTTTAAGCCCTTTGGCTTGGTACTCTAGTTCACTGAGAACTCTTCAAGCCCTCCGGCTTGGAACTCTAGTTCACTAAGAACTCTTCAAGCCCTCCGGCTTGGAACTCATTTAGTCCCTCCGGAGGACCCTTTGGCCCTGGCTACTTGTAGTTGTAGTTGTTGTTGTTGTTGTTTGTGCTTTGCTGCTAAGATGTCTTGAAGCTTGATCATCTTTGTACTTAGCAGCTAGGCTTGGTCCTCAGCATTCTGCTTCGAGTCTGGACCTCTTCTTTGGTGCAGCAGATCTTTATTCTATTCAGTTCATCTTCACTTGGTGTCAGCTGTGCACCATCACCACATAGGACTACTAAGACTTTTCATTGTGGGTCACCTTCTTTTGGTCCTTAGCATTCCTTGAACCCTTCTTGATAGATAAGCAGACATGGTTCTGTATCTTTTCATTTTTAGCTTCTGGTTCTTCATGGTGATCCGTAGAGTGGCTCATTTGATCTTCTTTATGCTCACCCACTTTTCTGAATGCTATCTTCATTGCCTTTTCGGCTCTCAGCTTGGCTGCCATCTTCAGTGGCATTCTGATCCTTGTTGAGTGAAGCTCTAGTCTGTTCAGTCCTTCTTCAAGTCTGCTTCACTTCCACCTTCGTAGTCTCACTGCCACTGAGACTTGTTCTCTTCAGCTCTGGTGGAATTCGTAGAGTTAACAATATAGCATTCCAATAACTCGACGAATCTGCAACTCAGCAACAACTCTTATCTTTGAAGCTTGTCCTTTAAATACCCTTCCATGATCTTCCCATAGGAAAGTAGCCATTGGAAGCTTTTTGAATTGCTTTGCAGATCTCGAGTTATTTGGTGTAGACTGCTGATGTGACGTGACAGGTCCTTTTCGACTTTATTGACACAACAGTCTGCTTTCTCACCTACCGCCTCAGAGATGTCACTGTTCCGTGTCAGGTTGGTAGTCACCTTTATTTCTCCTTTCTGATTCCTTGATTCAAATCCTTAGGAGTTGTCCTTTTGCATCAATGCTCACAATCAACAACGTTCAGATGTCAGTCTTCATATTGATTCATTGCCAGTGCTTCAATACTCAGATACCCTAACTCCACGATTCTGATCCAAGTGTTCTTGGACCTTTATCGTAGTGTGTCATGTTTAATTTTGCATTGACTGGTTGATACAACACTACGATTCTGAAGAGTGTTCTTGGATCTTCAATGTGGAACACCTCTTCCTTATCTTGTGCAGTGCTTCACCACTTCTGCTTGCCTTGACTAATCTCAGGAACTGATATCTTGACTTGTCGTTCTAACCTCTTCTAAATAGCAAGACACTTCAGATTTATGGCATACCTAGCTCCTTTCTCCTGGTGATCTCCCGTTCACCTATCTTCAATGGTCTGACCCATGCTTAATCACTTCTATCTTATTCTTCACAAGCTGGCTGGTATCTCTGTAGGTTATATCAGTTCCTTCTTCACTTTGGCAAACACTACGATCTTGAGTGATTCTCAAGATGGTCGTTTTTTGTTATCTTGACAGCTACTGCACTTGCTGACTTTCTCTAGTCAGTTACTTTGTATGAAGTCTTCTTCTAATTGGCTTGTGGAAGACTTCATCTCGAATGGCTTCACAACTCAGTCTGCATATTGATAGAGTTGATGCTTAGATCTTCTGTTAGCTTGCATGCCATTCGGTGAGTGCTTTCTGGTACTCTTCATGTAGAATGTATCTTTGTAGCTCAGACTAGAGGCTCCATGCTTTGGATATATTGGGAGTGCCCATTTGTTGAGAATCGTGTTGACACTACGATTCTTTCCTTAGCGTTGTTGAGCAACCATTATGGAAACCTTAGCTCTGCAGACTATGATTCGGCTTTGTTGCTGCAGACACTACAATTTCGAGATCAGACCTGACAGTCTACGATTCTGTCTTCATGCTTGCTGTCCTTGTCTGATCTTGCCCGACTACTATCTCTGGCTCTGATGATCAGTAGACTCCACTGCTTTAAGTGTGATCTACGATTCTTGACTTAGCTCTGGCAGATTCTCAGTTGGCTCATAGAAAGACTGTCTCTTTGATTCTGAACGTGACTTCCTCAGCAGACTACGGCTCCGAGGAAGTTCTTCTCGACACACTACGATCCTGCCTCGTTTCTCCTGGCAGACTACGAACTCGGAGATCTACTATCCTGCAGACTATAATTTCGCCTTGATAGCTCTCGAGTCTCCTTTGTCTCTCCTGGCAGACTACGATTTCTAATGCAGTGCTCGACGATCAGACAAACCTATCTATTACATTGTAAAAGATCAACTTAATAAGTTTGATATTTCTATACTTATAGTCCTTGTACATCATTTCTTTTTAAGGACTTTACAGAAGCTGTTTCTGTGACGCCCCCAGAATAGGTCCATTCAACCCAACCCATTCTGAGTCGCCAAATACATGGTACAGAATTCAAATACAAACTTTATATCATACGGTCGTGCAAAATACGACCACACAACTGTGAGTCTCAGTACAAATATGTAGAAAATATTAAGATTAAAACTAAGTCCTCATTACAATTATTATCACACTATTTATCAGAAATAGTGAGGACTACTACTGCTCTAACTCGGACCATCACTCTGTCCCCCGACTAGTCCCCGCAACATTCTCATTTCCTGAAGAGGACAACAGATGAAAAGGGTGAGCTCAACTAGCCCAGTAAAGAATATTATGACTAAGATAATGAAAAATAAATTATCGTTAGTCTTCAACAGTTCAGATAAAATATTATGGACAACAAGTTTTAGATCAATATTCGCAGCGGAAATAACAAATCATTAGAAGAGTTAAGTAGAGAATGAAGTCTACTATCTTCTATGATTTAAAAGTCCATCACCAATATTTTATCCCTGTAACATCAATCAATATACATCTCGAATCAATATTCATCTTTGCACTACAGGCCAAAGATATTCATTTGCATCATCAGTAGTCATGTTCATCTCAACACCTGTCATCTTTGCACTACAGGCCAAAGATATTCATCAGGTAATCATTCATCTTTGCTCTACAGGCCAAAGATATTCAGTTACATCAACTTTTAGGACTGAGGATGATGAAAAACATTTTAAACAAAACGAATCCAGTGAGATAAAAGACAAAGATTAGGGATTCGTCATTTAGTTTATCCAAATTCAAGAATAATCCATAATAATACTTTGTGAAGCAAAATTCAAGAATAAAGCCCAAAACTTGGATACAATCAAAGATAGTAACCTTAACAGACAATTTGGACAATTAGAAGAAAAATAAATTTTCTCGTGAATAGTGCCGTATACGTGAATAGTGCCGTATACGTGAATAGTGCCGTATACGTGAATAGTAACCCCGACGGGAAAAATAAGAATTTCATAACAAAATTCATGACAATATTTCTGTATAATGATATTGAAAAGAATAACATCATTTACGAAAGAAAATAACATCCCTTACCTCAAAAAGATAGTACCTCTGACTGGAATATCGGATATAATATTGACGGAAACTTGCGCTGAATACTAATACTCAAAGTATAGAAATACTCACAAAAATACGCTCGATATTATAGAGAGAGAAAACTTCGAATTCTGGTGTGATTTTCAATTCTAACCTAAGCACCCTATTTATAGGAAAAGCTTAGGATGCCAAAGGAGACTAAAATAATAAAATAATATTATTTTTACAAAACTTCTCCAGCCGCCGGCTGCTTCAAACATCTGATTTTTTTCAACAAAACAACAAAAGTGGGGCCCACCATTTATAAAATAATATTTATTTTTCGAAACTTCAATAATTCATAATAAATAGCCCCTTTGTCAGAAAAATACAAATGATGTGTCCTTCTATAGGAAATTTAATTCTCTACAACTTTGCAGAAGAAAATTTTTCCAAATTCCCAACATAAATTATCCGAAATCCATAAACGGATGATTTTTCACACCAAAATACTGATAAAAACACATCAGCACAAATTCCTTCTTTTATATCCACAAAATAAATATTTCCTTATCATATAAATCAATAATTAATTATTCACAAATAATATTATAGAACTACAATATTGACAACCAGGTCGTTCCCAGGACAGAGGGGGCCTTCCGATAAGGACTTCTCCTTACTGGCGCGCAATTAAATAACCCCTCCTAGACAGAACTTCCTTAGACATTGTCAATAATGCTATCTAATAATATTATTCAAATAATATGAATTATTGAGTTGATAACGTGAAATACTGTGCAACGACAATTATTGAATCAATACTACAAAATATCAACTGTAGCCATTATTGAATCAATCATAAAAAAAATAGCAACGTAGCAATTATTGAGTCAATAAAATATCAATGCAGCAATTATTGAGTCAATAATATAAAATATCAACGTAGCAATTATTGAGTCAATAATATAAAATATTGAACAGTAAATACTGTAACAATAATTGAGTAGGTTCCTTCTCACGTAAGACTCAATAATTCGAAATACTGTGCAATACCGTGTGCTACTGCGCACCACCGCGTACTGTATTTTAACCACCGGGTATTTCAACAGTACTAACGGTAACAACTACGCCGTTATCTTGTAAAAAGTTATTTCTGTCGCTTTCTATATCCGACAGTTATTCCGTTGTGGGGTCCACAAATAACTGCGCCGTCGTACGAATATTCCCCGACAACAAGAATATTCCACGACCAAACGAATATTCCCCGACAACAAGAATATTTTATAACCACTTGCTCATTTTAAAAATATTTGCACATTTCACCCATAACTTTCATATTTATCAAGTCAACACCTTACTATTTCGAAATAATATATAAAGAAAATTAAATCTTTATTCATAAAAGTTGGGGTCTTACAACCTCCCCTCCTTATGAAATTTCGTCCTCGAAATTAACGTACGTACCTAGTATGTCGAAAAGGTGAGGATACCTCGCTTTCATTTCCGATTCCAACTCCCAGGTCATTTCCTCAATTGCATGGTTTCTCCACAAAACTTTAACTTGAGGTATAATTTTCGAGCGTAGGACATGCTCCTTCCTATCCAAGATCTTGACAGGTACCTCCTCGTACGTTAAATCTTCAGCTATCTCGTCTGGTTCTAACTCAATAATGCGGTTTGGATCCTTCACATATTTACGTAACACGGATATGTGAAACACGTTATGAACACGAGACATGCTTGGAGGTAAAGCGAGTCTATAAGCCACATTTCCTATTCGGTCAAGAATCTCAAATGGACCAATGAATCGTGGATTGAGCTTTCCTCTCTTCCCGAACCTCGTAACTCCTTTCCACGGAGCAATACGTAGTAACACATGGTCCCCAACATTAAATTCCACGTCTTTTCGATGAAGATCTGCATAACTCTTTTGTCGATCCTGTGCCGTCTGTATACGTTGTCGGATTATTTGGATCTTTTCTGTAGTCATACGTACTAACTCTGGTCCCAACAATGTTGCTTCACCCACCTCATCCCAACATACTGGAGAACGACACTTTCTCCCATACAACGCTTCGAATGGAGCTACGCCTATACTTGCCTGATAACTGTTGTTGTAGGAGAATTCCACCAATGGTAAATACTTATCCCAACTCCCTTTGAAGTCTAGAACACAGAGTCTCAATAGATCTTCAAGAGTTTGGATAGTCCTTTTCGATTGTCCGTCTGTTTGAGGATGATAAGCCGAACTGAATCGTAAATCCGTACCCATAGCTTTCTGCAAACTGATCCAAAATCGTGAAGTAAATCTGGGATCACGATCCGAAACTATGGATACTGGCATGCCATGCAATCTCACAATCTCATTCACGTACATATGAGCAAGACGTTCAAGGGAATAAGTCTCTCGTATCGGCAAGAAATGAGCAGACTTGGTTAATCTATCAACAATAACCCAAATCGCATCTAAGCCTTGAGAAACCTTGGGAAGACCCGTAACGAAATCCATCGTAATGTGTTCCCACTTCCATTTCGGAATCTCCAGTGGTTGCAATGGACCCTTTGGTACTTGATGCTCCGCCTTTACACGTTGACAAGTTAAACATCTAGAGATGAACTCCGCGATCTCTCTCTTCATATTGCTCCACCAAAATGTATGTCGAAGATCACGATACATTTTAGTACTCCCAGGATGGATCGCAAACGGTGTGTTGTGTGCCTCCATCATGATTCTATACTTCAAGTCAGAATCGTTAGGAACACAAAGTCTGGAGTTGACTCGAAGTATTCCCTCTTCATCGATTCTTGCTTCTGGAATTGCACCTTCTTGCACCTTCTTCTTCATCTTCATCAGCTCCGCATCTGTAGCTTGAGCAGCTTTAACTTTATCAAGCAAAGCTGGTTCTACACGTATACTTGACATCATCGCACTCGTTCCCACATATGATCTTCTACTCAACGCGTCAGCTACCACGTTCGCTTTTCCAGGATGGTATTGGATGGTATGATCGTAATCTTTCAACAGCTCAAGCCAACGTCGTTGCCGCATGTTGAGTTCCTTCTGAGTGAAGAAATATTTAAGGCTCTTATGATCTGTATAAATCTCCACTTTCTCTCCGTACAAGTAATGTCTCCAGATCTTCAACGCGAAAACGACTGCTGCCAACTCTAGATCATGAGTAGGATAATTCCTCTCATATTCTTTGAGTTGTCGCGAGGCATAGGCTATGACTTTCCCATGTTGCATGAGAACACATCCTAACCCTTTGCCTGAAGCATCGCTGTAGATAACAAATCCATCCGAACCAGATGGTATTGTCAGAACAGGTGCCGAAATAAGTCTCCTCTTGAGCTCTTGGAAGCTCTTCTCGCATTCTTCTCTCCAAACGAATTTCGTATCTTTCCGAGTCAACTGTGTTAATGGAGTAGCGATTCGAGAAAATCTCTCTACGAACCTCCGATAATAACCAGCTAAGCCCAGAAAGCTTCGTACTTCGGTCACCGACTTAGGTTGCTCCCAGCTTTGTATTGCTTCAATCTTCGCCGGGTCAACAGATACTCCATGTTTCGATACCACGTGCCCAAGGAATGCTACTTCCTCAAGCCAGAACTCGCATTTCTTTAACTTGGCGTATAGCTTGTTCTCACGAAGCTTTTGAAGTACCAGCTTCAAGTGGTGTTCATGATCTTCACGGCTTTTAGAATAGATGAGAATGTCATCAATAAAGACAACAACGAATTGATCTAAATACTCCTTAAATACACGGTTCATCATATCCATGAAAGCAGCAGGAGCATTAGTCAATCCAAAAGACATGACTAAGAACTCATAATGCCCGTACCGTGTTCTGAAAGCAGTCTTTGGAATATCCTCAGTTTTAATCTTCAACTGATGATATCCAGAACGAAGATCGATCTTTGAAAAAAATTGCGCTCCTTGCAACTGGTCGAACAGGTCATCAATACGAGGTAACGGATACCTATTCTTGATGGTGACATGGTTCAACTCCCGATAGTCAATGCAAAGTCGCATACTCCCGTCTTTCTTCTTTACGAATAAAACAGGAGCACCCCAAGGAGACGTACTAGGACGAATAAAACCGATGTCTAACAACTCTTGTAATTGGACCTTTAACTCCTGAAGTTCAATAGGAGCCATTCGATATGGGGCTTTAGAAATGGGCTTTGTACCGGGCTCAAGGTCAATAAAGAATTCAACTTCACGTTCTGGGGGTAGACCGGGAAGTTCTTCGGGAAATACATCAGGAAACTCATTAACAACGGAAATATCATTCAAATCTGATGTATTCTGATTTAGATCAGTGACATGAGCTAAGAAAGCTTGACATCCGTTTTTCAATAAACGAATAGCTTTATGACTTGAAATGTTATTGACTGATTTTAGTGGTTTGGTGATTTGGATTCGCACAACAGGTTGATTAGGAATATGAAAACTAACAACCTTACGAAAACAATCAATTTTGGCATGGTAAGTGGTTAACCAGTCAATTCCTAAAATCACGTCAAATGCAAGTATTTTCAAAGATATAAGATCAACAG
Organism: Panax stipuleanatus; assembly: GCA_020205555.1. Lineage (NCBI taxonomy): Eukaryota > Viridiplantae > Streptophyta > Magnoliopsida > Apiales > Araliaceae > Panax > Panax stipuleanatus. The sequence continues at coordinate 28,476,228 of CM035115.1, read as the reverse complement.
GTAAGGTAAGGGTACCAATCTGAATCAAGCAAGATTTGTAAACTGTAGATGTAACAAAGGTTTCTCCTAACGGAGTTTCAACAGATAAGTCAAAGTCTAATTTATCAGAAGTCAAGTTCAAACGTTGAGCACAAGCAGGTGAAATAAAGGAATGGGTAGCACCGGTATCTAACAAGGTATAAACTTCGCAAGAGTTTATGATCAGCTTACCCGTAATCACCTCGTGTGGATTCCTCGCGTTTTGGGCTGTAACGACAAACGCTCTTCCAGGAATCACCGACTTTGACTTGTCTGCAACCGCCTTTGGAATCACCACCCCCGCTGAACTTGGTTTCGCAACAGGACAATCTCGAGCTATATGTCCTTCCTTTCCACAGTTATAGCATCCTTTGAACTGTTGTGGGCAGTTTGGGCTGATATGTCCCTCTTTCCCGCATTTAAAGCATACGACCGGTGGTCGTTCTCCTCCCCTCGAAACAGTTGATGCTGGTGCTGATGTTGACATCTTCGCGTTCTCATTGTTATACCTTCTCTTTTTGAAATCTCCTCCCGATTCGCTTCTTCTACTATCATGGCCACGATAACCACCGGAGTGGTTACCGCTTCTGTTATACTTTCCTCCTCGCTGGTTGCCATTGCTCCGATGACTACTGCCACCAGTACGACCTTGGTTGTGGTCCCTTGGTTGAACATAATCATTATCTCGTTCCAATAACTGGGCCCTGTTTACTACATCCGAATATAAAGAAAACTTATGAGAAATGAGGTATTGACGTATTTCGGGTTTCAAACCTCTTAGAAACATCCGCGTCATACGTTCCTCATTCTCCACCAAATGAGGTGCAAACCTGGACAGCTCCGCGAACTTAGCCTCGTACTGGGATACCGTCATGTTGTTTTGCTCGAGTCTGATAAACTCTACTTCCTTCATATGACGAATACTTTCAGGAAAGTACTTGTCATTAAACAGTTTCTGGAACGCTTCCCAAGACATCTGGAGTGCGGCAGGCTGGGTACGCTTCACGGATTCCCACCAGTAATCTGCCTCTCCACGGAACATAAACGTGGCGAATGGAACCTTCTGTTCCTCTGTACATCCCAAGACATCAAATATCTTGGTAATTTGTTTAATCCACGTCTCCGCTTTGATCGGATCCGGCTTTCCCAGAAACTCTGGTGGTCCCAATTCTTTGAACTGCTTAGCAGTGACAGCTCTCGTGTTGTTATTATCTCCACCTGTATGTTGCACACGAGTCTCCCTCGACTGATTTTGCATGAACTGCAAAAAACTTCTAAACATCTCATCGTTTATCGTCTGACCAGCGTTATTTTCAGGATGAACATTGCCCTCTTGTTGCACGTTCTCCTGGTTAACGATTAAAGGTGTCTCCACGGTCTCATTCACTTCGTTGTTAACGTTCTCAGCTGCTATTCTCAAATACTGCCATAAAACAAGGGTTAATTAAACAAGTCAACATATCACATATTAACCCTATGCTCCGACTGACCAATTAAATACCACATAAGCTTAGGTAGGACACACTAGCGAAGGATTTACTCGTCTCTCCCCTCCTAGTTCTATTCCCCGATCTCCGCCAGAGATCATATCCCTAAGCTCTGATACCAACTGTGACGCCCCCAGAATAGGTCCATTCAACCCAACCCATTCTGAGTCGCCAAATACATGGTACAGAATTCAAATACAAACTTTATATCATACGGTCGTGCAAAATACGACCACACAACTGTGAGTCTCAGTACAAATATGTAGAAAATATTAAGATTAAAACTAAGTCCTCATTACAATTATTATCACACTATTTATCAGAAATAGTGAGGACTACTACTGCTCTAACTCGGACCATCACTCTGTCCCCCGACTAGTCCCCGCAACATTCTCATTTCCTGAAGAGGACAACAGATGAAAAGGGTGAGCTCAACTAGCCCAGTAAAGAATATTATGACTAAGATAATGAAAAATAAATTATCGTTAGTCTTCAACAGTTCAGATAAAATATTATGGACAACAAGTTTTAGATCAATATTCGCAGCGGAAATAACAAATCATTAGAAGAGTTAAGTAGAGAATGAAGTCTACTATCTTCTATGATTTAAAAGTCCATCACCAATATTTTATCCCTGTAACATCAATCAATATACATCTCGAATCAATATTCATCTTTGCACTACAGGCCAAAGATATTCATTTGCATCATCAGTAGTCATGTTCATCTCAACACCTGTCATCTTTGCACTACAGGCCAAAGATATTCATCAGGTAATCATTCATCTTTGCTCTACAGGCCAAAGATATTCAGTTACATCAACTTTTAGGACTGAGGATGATGAAAAACATTTTAAACAAAACGAATCCAGTGAGATAAAAGACAAAGATTAGGGATTCGTCATTTAGTTTATCCAAATTCAAGAATAATCCATAATAATACTTTGTGAAGCAAAATTCAAGAATAAAGCCCAAAACTTGGATACAATCAAAGATAGTAACCTTAACAGACAATTTGGACAATTAGAAGAAAAATAAATTTTCTCGTGAATAGTGCCGTATACGTGAATAGTGCCGTATACGTGAATAGTGCCGTATACGTGAATAGTAACCCCGACGGGAAAAATAAGAATTTCATAACAAAATTCATGACAATATTTCTGTATAATGATATTGAAAAGAATAACATCATTTACGAAAGAAAATAACATCCCTTACCTCAAAAAGATAGTACCTCTGACTGGAATATCGGATATAATATTGACGGAAACTTGCGCTGAATACTAATACTCAAAGTATAGAAATACTCACAAAAATACGCTCGATATTATAGAGAGAGAAAACTTCGAATTCTGGTGTGATTTTCAATTCTAACCTAAGCACCCTATTTATAGGAAAAGCTTAGGATGCCAAAGGAGACTAAAATAATAAAATAATATTATTTTTACAAAACTTCTCCAGCCGCCGGCTGCTTCAAACATCTGATTTTTTTCAACAAAACAACAAAAGTGGGGCCCACCATTTATAAAATAATATTTATTTTTCGAAACTTCAATAATTCATAATAAATAGCCCCTTTGTCAGAAAAATACAAATGATGTGTCCTTCTATAGGAAATTTAATTCTCTACAACTTTGCAGAAGAAAATTTTTCCAAATTCCCAACATAAATTATCCGAAATCCATAAACGGATGATTTTTCACACCAAAATACTGATAAAAACACATCAGCACAAATTCCTTCTTTTATATCCACAAAATAAATATTTCCTTATCATATAAATCAATAATTAATTATTCACAAATAATATTATAGAACTACAATATTGACAACCAGGTCGTTCCCAGGACAGAGGGGGCCTTCCGATAAGGACTTCTCCTTACTGGCGCGCAATTAAATAACCCCTCCTAGACAGAACTTCCTTAGACATTGTCAATAATGCTATCTAATAATATTATTCAAATAATATGAATTATTGAGTTGATAACGTGAAATACTGTGCAACGACAATTATTGAATCAATACTACAAAATATCAACTGTAGCCATTATTGAATCAATCATAAAAAAAATAGCAACGTAGCAATTATTGAGTCAATAAAATATCAATGCAGCAATTATTGAGTCAATAATATAAAATATCAACGTAGCAATTATTGAGTCAATAATATAAAATATTGAACAGTAAATACTGTAACAATAATTGAGTAGGTTCCTTCTCACGTAAGACTCAATAATTTGAAATACTGTGCAATACCGTGTGCTACTGCGCACCACCGCGTACTGTATTTTAACCACCGGGTATTTCAACAGTACTAACGGTAACAACTACGCCGTTATCTTGTAAAAAGTTATTTCTGTCGCTTTCTATATCCGACAGTTATTCCGTTGTGGGGTCCACAAATAACTGCGCCGTCGTACGAATATTCCCCGACAACAAGAATATTCCACGACCAAACGAATATTCCCCGACAACAAGAATATTTTATAACCACTTGCTCATTTTAAAAATATTTGCACATTTCACCCATAACTTTCATATTTATCAAGTCAACACCTTACTATTTCGAAATAATATATAAAGAAAATTAAATCTTTATTCATAAAAGTTGGGGTCTTACAGTTTTGCTTATGTAGGATCAACCTAACACATTTGATCAATTCATTCTAAGTCCTTGTACATATATTCCTTTTATCTCTCAAAGGACTTTACAGCTTCTGTCAGTGCAAGCATACTTGCATATTCATTCATTTATATCATAATCAAATCTTATATAAATAGGAATATCATTCTCATGAGTATTCCTAACAATCTCCCCCTATTTAATTATGACAAAAATAATCAGTGCATATGTATGAGATGAATGAATCTTATATACAGTGAGCATCTGTATTTCTGAAGAAGATAATCATGAATGTCATTGATGAGAATATAAAATTACATATGCTATGACACTCTACATTCTGGATCCAGAACATGCTTAACTAGATAGAGATATACCTCTTTTGCTCCATGTATGTCTCCAAAATGTCTGTTGATTAGCTTCTGCTGCTCCTCATCTTTCTTTTCTTCTTTCCCTTGCTCCCCCTCAGATGCATGCTTCAAATCTTTATCTGATCAGTTTCTGGTTCTGTTGCATGCTTTTCTTCTTTGTTTAGCTCCCCCTCAGATTCTGCGTTCATGGGGTCATCATCTTTTGGTCCCCCTCAGAGGATGATTCTGATGCTGCTGCTTGCTCTTTCTTCTTTGCCTTTCTCCTCTTGACCACCTTTGTATCTATGCTTTGCTTCTTCTTAGACTGAACCTTCAATCTCCTCCTTGAGTGCTCTCCCCTTAGATGTCTCTTTTGATGTATCTTTTTCTCCCCCTTTTTGTCATTAATCACTTGTGAAAGCTACTCCACGTTTGCCATAAGCTACTTCATCAGGTGAGAGGATTTACGAACCTTAATCTTAAGTTCTTGTTGGCTTAGCTCAAGTTGGAGAGAGAGAGACTGTTTCAGATCGTCAATCTTGTCAGAGAGAAATAAGATTTGGTCTTCATTAGCCTTCTGAACTTGTAGAGCTTCTTCCTTCTGATCGCTCATCGCCTTCAGAAATACTTGATCCCTTAGATGAATCTTGAGGGATATGTCTGAGAGTCTGTCTTGAAGCCTTGTTGTCAACTCATTATCTTCTTCTGTTGACAGGTCCTTTACTTCTTCAGCAATTTGAGAAATCTCCTTAACCAAATCTTTTAAGGACTTCTGAGGCTCTTGCTCTTGAGGATGTCTATCATCAAGTTTTTAAGCCACTGATTAATCAGCCTCCTGTTGAGTATTAGGGTGCACTCCATGATTTTCTTCTTTTTGAGCATCAGATTGGACTCCACGATTCTCACTCTTGGATAGATCTTCAAAGACTGTGAGAATCTGGTAAATCGTTGAGGTCCATGCTGCTTGGTCAAAGTACATCTTCTCAATTTCATCATGACCATCTTCATTGGTAGAGTGAGAGAACTCTTCGATTGTAAACTTGGGCAGAATTCTTCTTCCATCTGAATCTGCTCGACAGTCATAGGGGATGTAATGATTTTTAGCATGTCTGTATATCTTGAAGTGAGACTTATCCCTGATTAGCAGAGTTGCAAACTTCTTCACTCTTGGAAAGTTTTGTGCCACTAATTCTAGGTTGGGGAGGTGAGAGAAGCACCATGAGAGATAACTACTGTCTCCAGTGAGAGATGCCTTTGCCCATGGCATGTGAGGATGAAACCATCTTATAGCATGATCCTTGACTTCAGTATCATAAAGCAAGGTTGAGGAATCTAGCTTTATAGTATCTTGATGGTTGAGTAGATGTGCTGCAGTCATTTTCACCACTTGCAACCTTCCATTCCCATGACTAATCCATTTCTTTGGAAGTTCATCTAGTGGTTCTTCATCAATTTCTACCACTATCCTTCTCTTACGTTGAACAGGACAAGAAATATGAAGATCTTCTGGTTCGTCATCCTCAGGACTGAAGTCTCCTTCAATTTCTTCATGATCTGAGCTGGAGTCAGATGAATGTAGACTTCCTTCAACTGACTCATCAGTTTGTTCATGCATCTGATCATTATCTTTATCATTATCAGCAGAGCTTGCTTTTGTCGACCCACTAGCCTCTTCTAGCTCTGCTATCTTCAGCCTTTTCCTACCGTTCTTGGTAGACACTTTCATTTTTCTTTCTTGAGTATCTTCTTTTGCTGATACAACTTCATCATCACTGAGCTTAATGACAGCTGTAGATGATTCTCCTTTCTTTCTTAGGAAAGCTTGAACACGCAGTCTATTGCTCTTTCTTCGTTTTGGGGATTCAGCTATAGGAGATTCAGATCTCTTTTCATCTTCAGTCTTTGAAGTCTCTGACTCATCAGACAGACTTCCTTGAGATTCAACAGTAGGAGTGACAGATACTTCTTTGTTAGATTCTTCATCTTTTGTACCATCAGATGAACTTCTTGATACTTCAGCTGTGACGAACGAGAATTTTGTAAAGATATTGAATATTTATGGAGATAAATAAATATTTTTAATGATTTAATTATTGAATTAAATAATTAATTCATGAATTTGTGATAGATTAATTTAATTATATGTGTGACATTAATTAAATTAATATGTAGTGATTTAATAGTTCAAAGTATTTAATTAATTGAGTTTATTTGATTAATTGAATTAATTAAATAAGCATATGTTACTTTAATTAATTTAATAATTAATTAATGAGTTAATGAATTGACATAATTAATAAATAAAAATATTAATTATGTGACAATGTGATTTAATGTGAATTATCTTATTTTATTTAATTGATTTAAATAAAATTAATTAATCAATAAGTAAGGTGACAATTAACTATATAGTAAATTAGTTTATTAAAATAAATGGGGAAAGAAAAGAAGAGGAAGGCAAACAGGGCTTTAGGAGAAGTTTATCCGTTGTTAATACAACGGATACTTATATAATACGTATATTCGTTATTTTAAGTCATTATCAGAGAAAAGTTAGAGAAATTTGAGAGAGAAATCAGAGAGAAAAGAAAAAGGCATTGAGAGAAATTGAGAAAAGAAGACTTGAGAGATCATTGTGTTGTTATCAATTGATTATCTTCAAACTAACTAAAGGGTAATTCTTCTTTATGTTTTCAAAATTAAAGTTTTTCACATACGTATTCTAAAGTCTGTGAAAAATTGGATTTTCCAATTGGGTTATGATATGACTTTATCTATATGGGTATGTAATTATAACATGTTTTCTAACGTATATACATGTTTTAAAGTAATCAATTTTATATAATTTGGCCTTAATTGGTTTTTTCGAAAAGTTACAGAGTTTCCTACGATGTTGTAAAAATTTCTCTGTCAGTACTTATTTTTGGGAAATTAAAGTGTGAGGTTATTATATATGTGACTGTATATGTCAGTATTATGTGTTGGATCATGTATCCATGATTTACACTGATCACACCAAATAACTTTGTTAATAAATGGGTTTGATGAAATTACAGAGTATTGAATATGGGTGAATAACCCATATGGGTTAAATTAATGATTGAATCATATGTTTATATTTAAATTGATACATGAATATGATTATATATGTTAAAACAAAGAAAATGGAATTGAAATGAATGGATTCGGTGTAGTAACGAATCCGTAAGGAGATTTTTATGTTTTTCATTAAACTCTTGAAAGTTATGAAGAACAGTGAATTTGATGATGTTAATTCGTATAATTTTATGTGTTAAAATGTTAAGAATGTGTTAGAAGTGTTATATAATGTTCCTATGAAGTTTATACTTCATGAGTAACACTACAAATCATTATATTGGTGTAAAATTGGAGAAAATGGCCAAATTCTGTGTTCGTTCGCGAACTTCAGATTCTGAGTTTTCGCAGCCGCGCGGCCGCGCCGGATGCAAGGCTAAACGGCGCGCGGCCGCGCCTGTCCGAAAATTTTGAAAAAATTGCTAAGTGTTGGAAAATTTTGAAATGTGTTTTGAGTCTAATGAACAAGAACACATGTTGTATAAATATAATAAAATATTGATATGAGTTTAATAATTTATGTTATGTAATTAATTAATAAATTAATTACATGACTTAAACTATTATTTGTAAAGGTTAAATAATGTGTTATAAACATTAAGACATTATTTTAAATTTAATTAACATGATGACATGTTATGTATGTAATGAGTTATTAATACAAGTTAATAACTTAAGATACGTGATTAATTAACAAGTTAATTAATCAACGTAAACCATTATTTGAAAACCTAATAATGAGTTTGAAGAATACTATTGTAAATCAATCATCATATCGAACTTGTGATTAATTGATATTGTGAATGTATAGATAGGTAAGAGTAATTAAAGAAGTGAGTAATAATTGTAGCTTGCGCACGAGGCAAGTTTCCTAAACTCAAATCTTTATATTTGAGCAAGTTTTCTATTCCTAACTTATTATTATTGTTTGGCAAGTTTCATAAACTCTTTAAATTAAGCAATTGCTATGCTTAATTACTATTGTTGAGCAAATTCTTACTCTTGAATATCCAAGTTTAGAATTTCACATGAGATGCCATGATTCTTTTAAAAGTATCATTTAAGTGTACAATACTTATTCGATTGTATACCTTGAGAAGTTAATATTCAATTTGAATATCATTTATTGAGTTATCCAAACCAACTTTATTTGGTGCGAATTCTGATGTCAAACTGAGATGAACAACCCTAATATAGGGAATTAATGAAGATGCTTAAAGCGTTAAGATAGTGTGCACAGTATCAGTACGAAGGGCTGATCTCCCTAAGTACGAGAAGTAAAGTCTATAGTCTTGTGACTGTTAAAGGTTGGAAAGGTTAATATACTTGACAACCTAAGACTCGGTTCAAGGTCTTAATGACCCTCAGAAGTAATTTGACTCTTGACTAATATTCTTGATTCAAAAGTTGAGAAGTAATTTGACTCTTGGTTAATATTCTTGATTCAAATGTTGAGCTTTCTGTTATTCAGAATTCTTTCACTCGCATGTTATTATTCTGTCATATTTTTTATACTTGCGGGCATCCGTGCTCACTCTTGCATAATAACATTGCAGCTAATAATGAACGAAGTGATGTACCTTCTAGTAGCAATGGCAAAGGAAAAGCTAACAAATGATGAAGATTTGTGTTGTCATGAATAATGTTAAAGTTTAAGATTTATGTGTGATGATTTAAGACTTATTTATTTACGTTTCCACAAAAGAGATTTAAGGTTAAGTATAACCTGGGATTTATGATGTATTTTTATTTCAGATGATGTAAGATGATGATTTATTTATCTAATAAATGAATTTCATTATTTATGGGTAGATAGTTGTATGATATTGGAACAGTGAACACCAAATCCTGTAGAAATTAAGATACCGGATTTGGGGGTGTCACAAGTTGGTATCAAAGCCGTAGGTTATGAACCTTAGGTGGGGGGAAAACCTTAGGATAGTAGCCTTCATAAAGATAGTAATGACAACTCTGATTGAGTTCTAAGAAAGATAATAAAATTACCTTATGTGCTATGTGCTTATGTGTTCATACTTGTTAGAGTATTGATTAACATCACGTAAAAACTAAGACTTAAAACTTATTTTGTCAGGATGTCAGATACTGGAGGAGCTAGTCAGTCCAGGGATGTTGTACCCCTAGAGACTAGAGATGAGGAGCCCCGGGACATACACACTGTCTGGGAGCAGTTAGTACAGCCAGAGTCATCTCCTGTAAATCCAGATTTTGGTCAGGAGCATGAGCCAGAGATTGACTCAGAGGAGGACCCTGAGGAGGTTGAGATCCCGGCTGAGGCAGCCGAGGAGGAGGAAGACCCTGAAGAGGAAGAGGAAGAGGAGGAGGAAGACCTTGAGGAGTTTCCACCGAACTCTGACAGTGCTGATATGTATGATTTATTATATGATCGAAACGTAGAGTTACGAGATACGATTCAGGAGTTGAGGGAGCAGTCAGTTGCTCAGGGTGGTGAGATTGAGACACTCCACACCCGTCTTGGCAATGTGGAGTGGGATTTGGTTCATGAGAAGGGCCAAAGTGAGCAGAAGACAGAGGAGATAGAAAAGTTAAAGAATGAGTTGAAAGAGAAATCTGAAAGACTCGCCATAGTGGAAGAAGCTTGGGTGAGAAATGCACGACGTGCAGATCTGGCAGAGGATGATGCGCGTGCGAAGAGAGTTAAGGTTGCAGAGACGTGCTACACGTTTCTGAGGGCAATGGATGAGGCTCAGGACCGAGTTATGAGATATCCAATTCAGTTCGAGGGACTGCCTGGGTATATGTTAGATCGCAGGACTATGTCCCGCATTATAGAGGAGGAACGTAGTGAAGCTGTCCGACGCCTTAGTAGGCCGTGATAGGATAATATGATATTGTTAAACGTTTAACCAATCGTAAATAATGTAAATTCCAATGTAATTATAAACAAAGGAATATTGTGATAATGTAAGTCCTGTAGAAACTTTATTTCAGGATAGTTGATGTACATGGCAGAAATGCTATCGTATTGTATTAAAAGCTTTTGGTTTTAATAAAATAATAAAGTTGTTTAAGATGATATGGGTTAAGTGAGTATGTTAAAGTATTTAACATTATGTGATACTCTTTGGAGTAGTTAATGTAAATTCCGATGTGATTAAAAAAAAAAAACAAAGGAATATTTTGAGAAACTAAATCCTGAAGATTCTTTATCTTGGGATAGTTGAAGTAAATGGCAGAGATGCTATAGTACTATGTTTAAAACTTTTGATTTAAATAAAATATCAAAGGTTATTTGAAAAGAAAAGAGTAGTTAAAGTGGTTATGTTAAATATTTGAGTTAATTCTTAAATATTTAAGTGATTTAATAAAGATCTAATGAGCATATATTCTTAACAGAAATATGCCGCCAAGAAGGAGACAAAATCGTCGACAAGCCCAAGAGGGATCAACCAATAACAACAATGATGCCAATGCGAACCCCGTTCAGCAGTTGGTAAATCTGTTGGCTGGAGCGAAGAACAATCAGCCTCAAGCTCCACCAAACACCTCATTTAAAGACTTTAAGGCAGTGGGACCGCCAGATTTTAAGGGTTCCACGAACCCGATAGAAGCTCAGACTTGGGTTATGGAAATGGAGAAAATTTTTGAGGTCGCCCGTGTTAGGGAGGACCAGAAGACCGCCTACGCGACATTTATGTTAAAATCAGAAGCCAGCTATTGGTGGCAGGCAAATAAGATCAGGGGAGGAGAAGGTGTAATAACCTGGGAAAGGTTTAAAGAAATGTTTTTTGAGATGTATTTCCCGACCAGCTCCCAGAATCAAATGGAGGTGCAGTTTCTGGAGTTGAAGCAGGGGAATATGTCTGTGCCCGACTACGCGGCAAAGTTTAACGAATTGTCTAGGTTTGCCCAATATCAGGTGCATACTGACGAAAGAAAGGCTAGGCGTTTTGAACAGGGACTGAAACCCTGGTTGTATAGCAAGGTGTCGATGTTTCAATTGAACACTTTTGCTGGAGTTCTGGAGAAGGCAATTCTCGCTGAAGGTGGAAGCGAAGCGGTGTCTAAGTACAATCAGGATCAAAAGAAGAAGAAGAATGATAGTGAAGGAAACAATAAGGCTAGTGGCAATCACACAGGGGGAATTAATAATCATAAACGAAAATGGAATGACAACCCGTCGTCTGTAAGTCAGCAAGGTAGTCAGAAGAAAAAGTTAGAACCATGCCCAACCTGTGGGAAGACTCACTTGGGAGTCTGCATGAAAGGAAAAAGAGTTTGTTATAATTGTGGTCAGGAAGGCCACATAGCACCTAACTGTCCTAACCCTAAGAAGAGCGCCTGCTATACATGTGGGTCAAAGGATCACTTGGCTAGAGACTGTCCAAAGAAGGCATCTGGAGGGGCAGGGTCAGGTGGACATAAGGGAAATAATAGTGGAAATCCTCTTACCATTACCGGACCGACTTCCACAAACCGACCAACTGCAAGGACATTTAACATGACCGTACAAGACGCTGTGCAGTCTCGTGATGTGGTGTCAGGTATCATTCCGATCAATAAAGTCAATGCTTATGTTTTATTTGATTCGGGTGCTACTTGTTCATTTATATCCGATGACTTTGCAAAGAATTTAGAATTGCTTAAAGACGAATTGGAAATCCCTATGAACATAGAGATTGCGAACAAGGAAGTAATTCCTGTTAAGTATATACACAAGAACTGTAGAGTGGATATTAAGGGTAACGTTATGAATGTAGATCATATCCCGATTAAACTTGGGGAATTTGACGTTATCCTGGGAATGGATTGGCTATTCAATTATGGAGCCGTAATTGATTGCCAGAAGAAATGTATTAACCTTATGACTCCATCAAAGGTTGTGTTTTATGGCAGCAAATCGCCTAGACAAGCGAGTTGTCTGACGATGATGCAGGCCAGGAAGTTATTAAGACAAGGCTGTGTGGGGTATTTAGCCTACATAGTCGATAGTTGTAAAGAGAATTCAAAGTTAGAAGAAATACCAGTCGTAAGAGACTTCGTGGATGTTTTCCCGGATGATCTGCCAGGACTTCCGCCTGACAGGGAAGTAGATTTTGTTATCGATTTGGTGCCAGGAACGGCTCCAATATCGAAAGCACCGTACCGGATGGCTCCGGTAGAAATGAAAGAATTGATGGTACAGCTACAAGAGCTGTTGGACAAGAAATATATTCAACCAAGCGTATCACCGTGGGGAGCGCCGGTATTATTTGTTAAGAAGAAGGATGGAACGATGCGACTCTGCATTGACTATAGAGAATTGAACAAGGTTACCATTAAGAATAGGTATCCGTTGCCAAGGATTGATGATCTGTTTGATCAATTAAAAGGAGCGAGATATTTCTCGAAGATAGACCTGAGAAGTGGTTATCATCAGTTGAAGGTGAGGCCCGAAGATGTCCCAAAGACAGCGTTTAGGACACGATATGGTCACTACGAATTTTTGGTTATGTCATTTGGTCTAACAAATGCGCCTGCAGCATTTATGGGCCTAATGAATGGGGTGTTCAAGCCGTTTCTGGACAAATTCGTAGTGGTTTTTATTGATGATATATTGGTCTATTCTAAGACCAAGGAAGAACATGTTGAGCATTTGAAGTTGACGTTAGAAGTATTAAGAAGAGAGAAGTTGTATGCCAAATTCTCAAAGTGTGAATTCTGGATTGAAAGGGTGCAATTTCTCGGACATGTGATTGATAAGGACGGAATTTCGGTGGATCCCTCCAAAGTCGAAGCGGTGATGAATTGGGATCAGCCGAAAACACCGTCGGAAGTAAGAAGTTTTCTTGGATTAGCTGGTTACTATAGAAGATTTATTCAGGATTTTTCCAAGATCGCCACTCCATTAACGAATTTGACTAGGAAAGTTGTGAAATTCGTTTGGACGGAGAAGTGTGAGGAAAGTTTTCAAGAACTTAAGAGAAGGTTAAGTACAGCACCTGTGTTGTCCCTTCCGGATGACACAGGAAATTTTGTGGTATATAGTGATGCGTCGCATAAAGGGCTAGGCTGTGTGCTTATGCAAAACGGCAGAGTCATTGCGTATGCGTCACGACAACTAAAAGATTACGAGAAGGGATATCCAACCCATGATTTGGAATTGGCTGCGGTGGTATTCGCTTTAAAGATTTGGAGACACTATCTCTATGGGGAAAAGTGTGAAATATATACAGACCATAAGAGTCTGAAGTATATTTTCACACAGAAAGACTTGAATATGCGCCAAAGAAGGTGGCTGGAGTTAATAAAGGATTATGATTGTGATATCTTATACCACCCAGGAAAAGCGAATGTTGTAGCCGACGCCTTAAGCAGAAAGGGTCGAGAAAAGTTGCTGATGCTGACAGCACAGGAAGAATTGATTTCAGCAATGGAAAAGCTGGAATTGGAAGTAGGATGTCCAATGGAGACTGACGAGAAACTGTTCCACCTGCAGGCTGGTACAACTTTATTGGATAAGATTAAGGAAGCACAAATCCTGGATAAGGAATGTGAGGAAGTAAAGAGAAAGATATCTGAAGGGACTGAACTTAGATTTAAAATGGATAGCGAAGGATTTTTGAGATTTGAAAGTAGAGTTTGGGTACCGCCAATACCAGAAATCAAGGAGGACATTCTGAGCGAGGCTCATAGTTCGAGGTATTCCATTCATCCCGGAAGTACCAAGATGTATCAGGATTTACGACAACACTTTTGGTGGCCAAATTTGAAGAGGGACGTTGCCGATTGTGTTGCCAAGTGTCTGACTTGCCAAAGGGTCAAGGCAGAACACCAAAGACCAAGTGGTTTGTTACAACCTTTAGAAATCCCAGAATGGAAATGGGAACATATTACAATGGATTTTGTTGTTGGCCTTCCGACGACCCAGAAAGGCTATGACGCAGTATGGGTTATCGTCGACCGATTAACGAAATCCGCACACTTTCTTCCAATCAAAATCAGATTTAACCTAGAACAATTGGCGAAGTTATATGTAAAAGAGATTGTTTCGAGGCACGGGGTACCAGTGTCAATTATTTCTGACCGTGATCCGCGCTTCACATCGAATTTCTGGAAGCGACTACAAGAATGCATGGGAACACAGTTGAGGATGAGCACCGCTTATCACCCTCAGACTGACGGACAAAGTGAAAGAACGATCCAAACATTAGAGGATATGCTTAGAGCATGCATAATGGATTTTAAAGGCAATTGGGATGATCATTTGCCGCTTGTAGAATTTGGTTATAATAATAGTTACCACGCTAGTATTGGTATGCCGCCTTACGAAGCGTTGTACGGTAGAAAGTGCAGAACTCCACTGTATTGGGATGAAGTTGGTGAAAGACAATTGCTCGGACCAGAGTTAGTCCAACAAACGGCAGAAATAGTTAAAGTAATTCGGACAAGATTAGTAGCGGCTCAGGATAGGCAGAAGAAATACGCCGATCCACACCGCAAGAATGTAGAGTTTGAATCGGGTAGTTTTGTATTTTTGAAGGTCTCTCCTTGGAAGGGAAAGATCAGATTTGGTAAGAAGGGAAAATTGAGCCCAAGGTTCATTGGACCCTTTGAGGTACTCCGAAGAATTGGAGAAGTAGCCTATGAGGTAGCTTTACCTCCGGCACTGGAGCATGTCCACAACGTTTTTCATGTGTCGGTATTACGACGTTATAAACCCGATTACAAACATGTGATAGAATATGAACCCCTACAATTTGAGAAAGATTTATCATACCAAGAAGTTCCTGTTCAGATAGTTGACAGGAAAGAGCAAGTTCTCAGGAACAAAGTAATACCTTCTGTTAAGGTAATTTGGAGGAACCACAACGCTGAAGAAGCTACGTGGGAACTCGAAGAGAATATGATGAAGAATTATCCACACTTATTTTCTTGAGTAGGTGAACGTGATTCTGGGGACAGAATCATTTTAAGGGGGGAAAGATGTGACAAACGAGAGTTTTGCAAAGTTGTGAATATTTATTGAAATAAATAAATATTTTGGTTATGAGAATGTGATGGGACGAAATTATTAATCGAACAGCGATTCTGAGGACAGAATCCTTTTAAGGGGGGAAAGATGTGACGAACGAGAATTTTGTAAAGATATTGAATATTTATGGAGATAAATAAATATTTTTAATGATTTAATTATTGAATTAAATAATTAATTCATGAATTTGTGATAGATTAATTTAATTATATGTGTGACATTAATTAAATTAATATGTAGTGATTTAATAGTTCAAAGTATTTAATTAATTGAGTTTATTTGATTAATTGAATTAATTAAATAAGCATATGTTACTTTAATTAATTTAATAATTAATTAATGAGTTAATGAATTGACATAATTAATAAATAAAAATATTAATTATGTGACAATGTGATTTAATGTGAATTATCTTATTTTATTTAATTGATTTAAATAAAATTAATTAATCAATAAGTAAGGTGACAATTAACTATATAGTAAATTAGTTTATTAAAATAAATGGGGAAAGAAAAGAAGAGGAAGGCAAACAGGGCTTTAGGAGAAGTTTATCCGTTGTTAATACAACGGATACTTATATAATACGTATATTCGTTATTTTAAGTCATTATTAGAGAAAAGTTAGAGAAATTTGAGAGAGAAATCAGAGAGAAAAGAAGAAGGCATTGAGAGAAATTGAGAAAAGAAGACTTGAGAGATCATTGTGTTGTTATCAATTGATTATCTTCAAACTAACTAAAGGGTAATTCTTCTTTATGTTTTCAAAATTAAAGTTTTTCACATACGTATTCTAAAGTCTGTGAAAAATTGGATTTTCCAATTGGGTTATGATATGACTTTATCTATATGGGTATGTAATTATAACATGTTTTCTAACGTATATACATGTTTTAAAGTAATCAATTTTATATAATTTGGCCTTAATTGGTTTTTTCGAAAAGTTACAGAGTTTCCTACGATGTTGTAAAAATTTCTCTGTCAGTACTTATTTTTGGGAAATTAAAGTGTGAGGTTATTATATATGTGACTGTATATGTCAGTATTATGTGTTGGATCATGTATCCATGATTTACACTGATCACACCAAATAACTTTGTTAATAAATGGGTTTGATGAAATTACAGAGTATTGAATATGGGTGAATAACCCATATGGGTTAAATTAATGATTGAATCATGTGTTTATATTTAAATTGATACATGAATATGATTATATATGTTAAAACAAAGAAAATGGAATTGAAATGAATGGATTCGGTGTAGTAACGAATCCGTAAGGAGATTTTTATGTTTTTCATTAAACTCTTGAAAGTTATGAAGAACAGTGAATTTGATGATGTTAATTCGTATAATTTTATGTGTTAAAATGTTAAGAATGTGTTAGAAGTGTTATATAATGTTCCTATGAAGTTTATACTTCATGAGTAACACTACAAATCATTATATTGGTGTAAAATTGGAGAAAATGGCCAAATTCTGTGTTCGTTCGCGAACTTCAGATTCTGAGTTTTCGCAGCCGCGCGGCCGCGCCGGGTGCAAGGCTAAACGGCGCGCGGCCGCGCCTGTCCGAAAATTTTGAAAAAATTGCTAAGTGTTGGAAAATTTTGAAATGTGTTTTGAGTCTAATGAACAAGAACACATGTCGTATAAATATAATAAAATATTGATATGAGTTTAATAATTTATGTTATGTAATTAATTAATAAATTAATTACATGACTTAAACTATTATTTGTAAAGGTTAAATAATGTGTTATAAACATTAAGACATTATTTTAAATTTAATTAACATGATGACATGTTATGTATGTAATGAGTTATTAATACAAGTTAATAACTTAAGATACGTGATTAATTAACAAGTTAATTAATCAACGTAAACCATTATTTGAAAACCTAATAATGAGTTTGAAGAATACTATTGTAAATCAATCATCATATCGAACTTGTGATTAATTGATATTGTGAATGTATAGATAGGTAAGAGTAATTAAAGAAGTGAGTAATAATTGTAGCTTGCGCACGAGGCAAGTTTCCTAAACTCAAATCTTTATATTTGAGCAAGTTTTCTATTCCTAACTTATTATTATTGTTTGGCAAGTTTCATAAACTCTTTAAATTAAGCAATTGCTATGCTTAATTACTATTGTTGAGCAAATTCTTACTCTTGAATATCCAAGTTTAGAATTTCACATGAGATGCCATGATTCTTTTAAAAGTATCATTTAAGTGTACAATACTTATTCGATTGTATACCTTGAGAAGTTAATATTCAATTTGAATATCATTTATTGAGTTATCCAAACCAACTTTATTTGGTGCGAATTCTGATGTCAAACTGAGATGAACAACCCTAATATAGGGAATTAATGAAGATGCTTAAAGCGTTAAGATAGTGTGCACAGTATCAGTACGAAGGGCTGATCTCCCTAAGTACGAGAAGTAAAGTCTATAGTCTTGTGACTGTTAAAGGTTGGAAAGGTTAATATACTTGACAACCTAAGACTCGGTTCAAGGTCTTAATGACCCTCAGAAGTAATTTGACTCTTGACTAATATTCTTGATTCAAAAGTTGAGAAGTAATTTGACTCTTGGTTAATATTCTTGATTCAAATGTTGAGCTTTCTGTTATTCAGAATTCTTTCACTCGCATGTTATTATTCTGTCATATTTTTTATACTTGCGGGCATCCGTGCTCACTCTTGCATAATAACATTGCAGCTAATAATGAACGAAGTGATGTACCTTCTAGTAGCAAGGGCAAAGGAAAAGCTAACAAATGATGAAGATTTGTGTTGTCATGAATAATGTTAAAGTTTAAGATTTATGTGTGATGATTTAAGACTTATTTATTTACGTTTCCGCAAAAGAGATTTAAGGTTAAGTATAACCTGGGATTTATGATGTATTTTTATTTCAGATGATGTAAGATGATGATTTATTTATCTAATAAATGAATTTCATTATTTATGGGTAGATAGTTGTATGATATTGGAACAGTGAACACCAAATCCTGTAGAAATTAAGATACCGGATTTGGGGGTGTCACATCAGCACTAGGAGATCTAACTGCTGTATGTTCAAATTCTCCCTTATTAGCAGAATGGCTACTCTGTGGGTTAGCCATAGGACTTGAATATTCTTCTTTATCCCCAGACTTGCTCCAAGAAACTTCATTCTTAGATTTCTCAGTTCCCATCTCATTTTCTGACTTTTTGTTATCTTTTTCAGTAGATAAACTTCTTTGGGAAACTGACTTCTGCTTCTGCACCACTTTGGCTTTCTTCTTCAAAGGCTTTGCAGACTTGGGGTCTGGGATAATCGCTCCTTCAAAGGATGAAGACTTTTCTTCTTTCACAACACTTGCTTTCCTCTTCTTTGAAGCACTCTTGCTGCTGTTGCCATGTGTTAGCCGTTTGTTCTCCATTGGATTCTTCTTCCAGTTTACAAATAGCTGTGTAGTCATTATCTTATGGCTATTAAGGACTTCACCCTCATCATCCTTAATTTTGTTCTTCAACCTCTTCTTCAGAATAATGCTCAAAAATCTTCCATGGAAAACCTTAGTGAGTGGTTTCCCTGTTAACCTCTTCTTCTCTGCCCTTTCCAACCATTTGGACATTTGGTCAATCAGGATAACTCCAAAATTTATCTGCTTCTTTAGAACTATTGCAGACATGATTTTTAGCTGTTGATCAATTACAGTATCATGTGCAGTGTCCTTGCATAGTATTCATTTGCCTACAATCTCTGTAAGGAACTCAAACTCTTCAGGAAACTCCTTCTTCTTCATGTCCTTCAGACTAGGGTTTCTTCTGTATCCCATAATCTTCTTGGCTCCTTCGATGTCAACTTCATCAAGGCTTTTCAGTCCTAGGTCAGGAAAACCTAAGCACTGATTTATGTTAGACGATTTCAGCTTCAGGATCTAACCTTTTACTTTGGTAGAGAGGATTCCAGAGTTCGTAGTCATGTTGGAGTAGAACTCTTTAACCAGGTCAGCATATATTGGTGTGATTGTCTCAAGACATTCTGAGAATCCAGCTTTCTTCACTAGTTCAAGAATGTTTCTGAACTTCTTCTCAAATTTTTCTAATATCTTAGTTCCGAGCTGAATGCCAGTAATTATTTTCCAATCTGCCATTAGAGAAGTTAGGGTTTTCTGATTATAGCTCTGTGAAGATCTAGTGAGATGTTAAGAAGCGATTCGAGGTTTGATAATGGTTTGAGAAGATTTGGCTGTTTTGAAGTGTTTAGATTTTGGCTTGAGAGGATGAGTGTATGGATTTGACAAGTTTACAGCTTTTGAGAAACTCCTTAAGATGAAACTGCCAATAATTTGATTTTCCCTCTTGTAACTGTTCCTTCCACATTTTCTTAGTGGGACAGTTGTAAGATGTTGATAGGTCATAATCTATAACTCCTCCATCGTGTTAGTTAATCAGATTTGACTTTTCTTCTGTTGACTATTGACTTCTTCGATTCTTAGAGTCACTTGTGTCTTTTCTTAGTACTCCACGATTTCCCAGATCACTCTATAATCTTTGCTTCTTCTTTGATGATCGTAGTCTGTGGTTATGCTTTAATAGACAACTTCTCCATTAGACTCTGAGGGATTGGCAATTCTTATTTGCAGCAAGTAATCTTCTGAGGAGCTACTACATACTTCAGTAGAGATTCTTGTGATGCATTCCATATTAGCATTCCTTCTGAGTAAGGTAGCTCAGGAAGGGCCAACCTCTTAGCTCAATGCTAAGGATTAGGTTTGTCCCTGAGGTGCTTACCAGATGAAAAGCTTTGGACATGATTAGTACTGACATCACATTTGACTTCTCTGCTGGAGAGTTCATCTACCAACTCTGGATATTAATTTGTGTTGGTTTTAGTATAGGGTGTAATCATGGTGTCCTTTTGCTCTTTTGCTATGGTCAGATGGTTGATCATAGACACTTCACGATTTTGAGATGGGTGGCTGATAGGGTTATTAGTAGCATGTTTTGGGACATTACTACTGACTATGATGGATATTCATTTAGTTCATCAGTCACAGAATTTTGGGACTCTGTAACTAGAATCTTTCTGGTTTGGGTTAGCTCCTGTTTATCTCACAACCTCTGGCAAGAGTTTCACTTCTTCATTTTGCTCCTTGATCTTCACCATCTCCATGTCTTCATTTGTTTAGGCTGAGAGGCCGCTGCAGTTTCTCCATCTGCAGTTATAATTTGTCTGGACTCTACGATTGGTGATCACTCTACAATCGTAGTGAGGGAAAACTTCTTTGTTCTGTGACTTCTTTCTTCTTCTGAAGTTCACAGCTTCTTCAGCTTTTCACTTGATCTTTCTGAGTTAATCAAGTTACTATCTTTTCTGCTTGAGAGATCTGAAGAATTTGGTTCATCAATCATCTTTGACACTTTTAGAGCTACTGCTCTTAGCAGATCACTGCTCCCTATAGATGATGCTATCTCTTCATTGAAGCATAAATTTCTCTTCTTCATATTCAATAGAAGCCAGCCTTGAAGATCTCCTTCTGACTAGAATCTACTCCTTCGTATAAGCTTCCTTGAATCATGAAGAGAGATTTCTTCAGGATTGTTCACTCCAAGATTGTTGACAGAACTACGAATGTAGTCTCCTTCATTGGATACCAGACTGGATGTTTCAGCTGCTTGTAGTCCTTCCTTATAATCTTCACTATGAACTAAGGATGGATGATGGATTCCTTTAGACTATCAACTAGTCATCACCCATCAGCCTTTCTTCAACAGTTTACTCTTCCTCCTTAATCAGAACTGGAATCTTTGATGCTGATTAGAGAGGCACTACGATTAAGGTCATTATGACACAATCGTAGTGTGTTGGCTTGCACAAGCTTGGTATAGTCTTGATCGTAGAGAACACTACGATTTTCTTTTGGCTCTTTGATAGGCTGCATTCGTGGAGTTCTGCTTCTTTGATATTTCCTCTGAGTTGATATGCTTTGAGTGGATAAGCATAGAGGATCTTGTTAATCTCGGCAAGAATGACCAGCTTCTATATGGAGATCAGTAATCTTGTGAGCTTCATTTAAGTTAGCTCAACAAGTCTTCAAGAACAGGCTTTGGCATAGAATGATTTTGACAAGAACATTACTGAAATGTCTTGAGCCTCCAGCTGTTTGAATCTTCATGACTGAAGCCGTCTGCTTCAGTATTCCTTAGTGTGGTCGGGTAGACCAAGTACCTACAGGTTTAGATAATTTCTATTTTGGTACCCAAGCTTTATTGAGTCCTGCTAGGTTAGTTTTCTTATAACCTCTATTCCTTATATGCTAGAATTTTCATCAATTTTAGCATCACTGATCATATCTACGCATGTATCAGATTAGATAAGATATTTATCATGCATGCTGGTGAGAATGTGTAAGATTAATCATTTTAATAAGACACTCTTTTTCTTTGATGGTTTCACCCTTTGCTTGGTTATGTTCACAGGTTTTGAAAGTTTACAGAGTAGGAATCAACTCTATTACTTAGTTGTATCTTGTTTATTCATGGAGGTGATCAGTTTCTAAGAATCTTCAAGATACTCCTTTAGAACTGATCATACTTTACGTATTATCAAAAACTTAGAACATAGGTTTGTACATACATACTAACCTTTCAACTAGGATTACTTCACTTAATCTTAATTAGATCTTGATATGCTTATGACCTATTTTAGACTTCTTTCAAGATGTTATCTTCAATCTAAAACTTGGATGAAGAGAAAGTTTGTTAGCAATTCAGTTTCCAACCTCAATGTACTTTCTCTTTTCCCCTTTTTAGGTAGAGTATGGTTTCTTGATAGAGTACTATTATAGTACATAAGGTGATGCAACATGATGTACACATTTATATTAATGAGAAATTGTACCTTTATATTGTCAGTCATTTACTTTGCACTAATGAGGTTAGGTATTGATATGCATATATTTACATTTATTTCTGACAGCTTGTTGCTCCAGTTGTCCTTCAATCAGTCAGTCATAGCCTTGAAGAGATAAGCTAGGAGAGTCTTAACATCTTTAGTTCCTAGATCACCTTGAACCTCAGGGTTCACATCCAACTATTAGTTAGTCAAAACATATTTGAGAAGTTCTTCTTTCTCCTTTGGATAAGCGTTTCATAGCATGTATGGCCCTTCATCTTTCAGAATAGTGGATGCTTGATTCTTTGTGTTGATGTCTCTTGACGTCCCATCTATGGTCTTCTGACTACAAGATTGACTGTGGACAAGGATTGGTCCTGATGCTATGGCATTTAAGAATCTGGACCAATCTGAGCAGCTTCAGATGTATATACACATTTACCTGTACACATTATTTTCAATGTGTGAGCTCATCTGCATTTACAAGTTACTTACTACTAAACTAAGTTTAGAACAATGTTTGTGCCTAGGATCAGACTCAAAGCGATTAGCTTTTGAATATAGCATGAGAACCTGCCCTAATACCAATTGTTAGTTCCCAGTAGGCACAATAATAGATCTAGAAGGGGGGTTGAATAGATCCTTTGCATTTTAAAACTCTTTTCCATTTTATTTTGTATTGCTAAGAAGTTAGCACATAACAAACATAAGAATCATTTCAAGCACAGCGAAATAAGTTAAATATCCCCTTCATTGATATATTGATAAACATTGATACATTGTTGGTGGAGTTAGTTTAGTTGTAATTGGTTAGTACATACAAAGCAGTTATAGCAGTTAAGTACATAATGTAAAGACATAAAGTAAATGACAGAATGAAAAAGACACAAAGGGTTTTAAGTGGTTCAGAGCCAACTCGACTCCTAATCCACTCTTCTGCACTCTCGCAGGAAATCCACTAAGGAATGGGCAGCACCCTGAATCACTAAGATTCCTTCGAGGCCAGCAGCCCTGGAACTTCAGTTCACTTATGAACTCTTTAAGCCCTTTGGCTTGGTACTCTAGTTCACTAAGAACTCTTCAAGCCCTCCGGCTTGGAACTCTAGTTCATTAAGAACTCTTCAAGCCCTCAGGCTTGGAACTCATTTAGTCCCTCCGGACAAGGACCCTTTGGCCCTGGCTACTTGTAGTTGTAGTTGTTGTTGTTGTTTGTGCTTTGCTGCTAAGATGTCTTGAAACTTGATCATCTTTGTACTTAGCAGCTAGGCTTGGTCCTCAGCATCCTGCTTTGAGTCTAGACCTCTTCTTTGGTGCAGCTGATCTTTATTCTGTTCAGCTCATCTTCACTTGGTGTCAGCTGTGCACCATCACCACATAGGACTGCTAAGGCTTTTCATTGTGGGTCACCTTCTTTTGGTCCTTAGCATTCCTTGAACCTTTCTTGATAGATAAGCAGACATGGTTCTGCATCTTTTCTTTTTCAGCTTCTGGTTCTTCATGGTGATCCGTAGAGTGGCTCATCTGATCTTCTTTATGCTCACCCACTTTTCTGAATGCTATCTTCATGGCCTTTTCGGCTCTTAGCTTGGCTGCCATCTTCAGTGGCATTCTCATCCTTGTTGAGTGAAGCACTAGTCTGTTCAGTCCTTCTTCAAGTCTGCTTCACTTCCACCTTCGTAGTCTCACTGCCACTGAGACTTGTTCTCTTCAGCTCTGGTGGAACTCGTAGAGTCAACAATATAGCATTCCAACAACTCGACGAATCTGCAACTCAGCAATAACTCTTATCTTTGAAGCTTGTCCTTTAAATACCCTTCCATGATCTTCCCGTTGGAAAGTAGCCGTTGGAAGCTTTTTGAATTGCTTTGCAGATCTCGAGTTATTTGGTGCAGACTGATGATGTGACGTGACAGGTCCTTTTTGACTTTACTGACACAGCAGTCTGCTTTCTCACCTACCGCCTCAGAGATGTCACTGTTCCGTGTCAGGCTGGTAGTCATCTTTATTTCTCCTTTCTGATTCCTTGATTCGAATCCTTAAGAGTTATCCTTTTGCATCGATGCTCTCAATCAACAACGTTTAGGTGTCAGTCTTCATATTGATTCATTGCCAGTGCTTCAATACTCAGATGCCCGAACTCCACGATTCTGATGCAAGTGTTCTTGGACCTTTATCATAGTGTGTCATGTTTAATGTTGCCTTGACAAAACTCAGAAACAAAAAAATAGAGTCGATGGTTGATACAACACTACGATTCTGAAGAGTGTTCTTGGATCTTCAATGTGGAACACCTCTTCCTTCTCTTGTGTAGTGCTTCACCACTTCTACTTGCCTTGACTAATCTCAGGAACTGATATCTTGACTTGTCGTTCTGACCTCTTCTGAATAGCAAGACACTTCAGATTTGTGGCATACCCAGTTCCTTTCTCCTGGTGATCTCCCGTTCACCTATCTTCAATGGTCTGACCTATGCTTAATCACTTCTGTCTTGTTCTTCACAAGCTGGCCGGTATCTCTGTAGGTTGTATCAGTTCCTTCTTCACTTTGGCAAACACTACGATCTTGAGTGATTCTTAAGATCGTTGTTTTCTATTCTCTTGACAGCTACTGCATTTGCTGACTTTCTCTAATCAGTTACTTTGTATAAAGTCTTCTTCTGATTAGATTGTGGAAGACTTCATCTCGAATGGCTTCACAACTCAGTATGCATGTTGATAGAGTTGATGCTTAGATCTTCTGTTAGCTTGCATGCCATTCGGTGAGTGCTCTCTGGTACTCTTCATGTAGAATATATCTTTGTAGCTCAGACTAGAGGCTTCATGCTTTGGATATATTGGGAGTGCCCATTTGTTGAGAATCGTGTTGACACTACGATTCTTTCCTTAGCGTTGTTGAGCAACCATTGTGGAAACCTTAGCTCTGTAGACTATGATTCTGCTTTATTGCTGCATACACTACGATTCCGAGATCAGACCTTGACAGACTACTATTCTGCCTTCGTGCTTGCTGTCCTCGTCTGATCTGGCCCGACTACTATCTCTGCCTCTAATAATCATTAGACTCCACTGCTTTAAGTGTGATCTACGATTCTTGACTTAGCTCTGGCAGATTCTCAGTTGGCTCATAGACAGACTGTCTCTTTGATTCTGAACATGACTTCCTCAGTAGACTACGGCTCCGAGAAAGTTCTTCTCGACACACTACGATCCTTCCTTGTTTCTCCTGGCAGACTACGAACTCCAAGATCTATTATCCTGCAGACAACGATTCCTCCTTGATAGCTCTCGAGTCTCCTTTGTCTCTCCTGGCAGACTACGATTTTTGATGCAGTGCTCAACGATCAGACAAGCTTATCTATTACATTGTAAAAGATCAACCTAACAAGTTTGATCTTTCTATACTTATAGTCCTTGTACATCAATTCTTTTTAAGGACTTTACAGAAGCTGTTTTGCTTATGTAGGATCAACCTAACACATTTGATCAATTCATTTTAAGTCATTGTACATATATTCCTATTATCTATCAAAGGACTTTACAGCTTCTGTCAATGCAAACATACTTGCATATTCATTCATTTATATCATAATCAAATCATATATAAATAGGAATATCATTCTCATGAGTATTCCTAACAGAACCTTTATGAGATGGATGAAGATTTAGGCGCCCCAACTCGTACAGTAGAAGTCGAAGAGGTTAATCCTCAAGCTCTTGTAGAAAGTAGGAGTAACATGCCTTCGAGTAGTTCTCATCCATCAAATGAAGAGTCTCTTGTTCCTCAAATGCGTAGAAGTCAAAGGGGAACGTTCCACGTCGTCTCTTTGAGATTGAGGGGAATGCCTTTGTGGCTGATGCGCAGGACGATGAGGAACCTCGATCTTATTGAGCTGCTCTATCATCTGCTATGAAAGATAAGTGAATGATTGCAATGGAAGAAGAAATAGAGTCCATGAAGACTAATCAAGTCTGGGACTTGGTTGACCTTCCACCAAAGCGAAAGGCTATTGGGAACAAATGGGTTCTTAAAGTCAAACGCAAGGTAGATGGTTCCATTGAAAGGTACAAAGCTTGTCTTGTAGCTAAGGGCTATACCCAACAAGAGGGAATTGATTACGAGGAAACTTTCTCACCAGTTGTGAGGTTTGCCTCAATTCTCCTCATCCTAGCGATTGTCGCTCATTTGGATTTGGAGTTATATCAAATGGACGTTAAGATAGCTTTTCTCAATGGAGATTTAGCTGAGGAGATATACATGGATTAGCCAGAGGGTTTCGTCATGGAAGGACAAGAGCGCAAAGTATGCAAGCTCAAACGTAATATCTATGGTTTGAAACAGGCGTCCAGACAATGGTATCTGAGATTCCATTGAGCCATCATTAGTGATGGGTTTACGATGATCGAGGAAGACCATTGTGTATATATCAAACGGTCCAAAGATAAATTCCTTATCTTATCTATGTATGTCGATGACATCCTACTAGCTGGGAACGATAAGGAGATGATTGTCGCCACCAAAGGGTGGCTGTCCTCTAACTTTGAGATGAAGGACATGGGGGAAGCAACTTATGTTCTTGGAGTTAAGATCTATAGAGATCGCTCAAGAAAGCTTCTTGGTTTGTCTCAAGAGACTTACCTTAAGAAAGTTCTCGAGCAATTCCAAATGAACAACTGCAAACCCATAGACACTCCTATCGCTAAAAGCTACGCTATTGGACCCGAACAATGCCCCACTTCTCCCAAAGAAATTAAGAAGATGTCCCATTATCCGTATACCAATACTATAGAAAAGCTGTATGCAGTTGTGTGTACTCAGCTTGATATAGCATATGCAGTCGATTATCTCAGTCGGTATCAGTCAAACCCTGGGATTGCTCATTGGAAGGCAATCAAGAGGATCTTACGCTATTTGAAGGGTACTTTGGACTATATGTTGTGCTATGGAGGACCAGACATGCGCTTGATTGGTTACTCCGATGCCAGTTGGGGAGGTAACCAGGGGATGCGCAAGTTAACCTCAGCATATGCATTCTTGCTACATGGTGGTGCCATTACTTGGTGTAGCAAGAAACAGACTTGCGTTGCTCTTTCTACGATGGAGTCGGAGTTTGTAGCTTGTACGTCAGCTGTTCAGGAAGCCATATGGCTGAGGAGATTTTTCGAGGACCTTGGAGTCGTCTCTCATGCTTCGGATCCTGTGACTATTTTCTGTGATAGCACGACGACATTAGTTTACACTAAGGACCCCAAGTATCACGGCAGGACAAAGCACATTGACTTGAGGATGAACTTCATCAGAGAGAACATATCAAATAATGAAGTGATATTGAAATACATGCCCACTGGACTTATGGTAGCTGATCCTTTGACGAAGTCGATTTCTAAAGATACTTTTTGTAGGCATGTTAGTTCATTAGGGCTTCGTACTTATTTCTTTATAATCACTCATTACTTGGCTTGTATTAGAGATGTTCATTATTATTTCGAGATTATTTATCATTTATGTGAGATTCATTTGTTTCGACTTATGATTGTGTTTTTTTAGAGCATATGATAAATTTTAGATGTTCACACATTATATTATGCATATTGGATATGCACACACTAAATATATGTCAACAGGTTGATTGGCTCACTCACACAAGCAATCACCCTTGGCCCTTTGAAAAGCGAGCAAGGTTGAGATAGTTCATAGTTTGGCGCTTTGAGTAGCGAGTTGTTGATGCTTTAGATAGCAATCAATTGGCGCTTAGTAGCGAGCAAAATGGACATGATGTCGCCTTGGCATGAGCCAAGATGAGGTTAACTTAGATTAATCGAATATAGTATGCCCCACCATCTATATTAACCTGTACTGATAGCCAGATACGAAATTTCAGGTTTGGCGCTTGGAAAGCGAGCAACCTAAAAATTCGAGTTAGGCGCTTATGAAGCGACTGAGCTAAGATCCATATGGCATAACTATTGGACATATGCTCATATAGATGAGATTGTCTGCCGTGACATGATAACCGGACGCGAAGTTTTAAATGTGGCGCTTAGATAAGCGAATAATTTGAAATGTTTAAAGGTCCGCACAACAAGGCTATAGAATAGCATGTTGTGAGAGAGTTACATGTGTTTAGCGACCACGTAAGGGAGGTGAGAGAATGAATCCCTGTTTCCTCACCATGTGAGTCCTGTAGGACAAGTTTTTATTTCTACATAAAGTGCTCTTTATGATCTTTGACTATACTGCAAAGACATGAATTAATATTGCTACTTTGGTTTCGATTCCTAAGGTCAGGATTGATGAGACTATAACGACCGATTCTGGGAAAGCAGTTGATTTATTTTTTAGTAGTATTAGGGCAAAAGGAAGATAATTTGATTTCATCTCGTTCTGCACTTATTGTCGACAACTATAGCGCTTTGATAGCGATATAGTAATAAGTGAGATACAATATGGACTTGGGCCCAAAGGTGGTTAAGTAAGGCTCTCTAAGGGATTAGAGATACTTAACCTGGTGAAAATTCAAATGTGTCTGAGGTACTCTGAGTTTATGGATTGTAGCCTCTACGTGAACTAATTAAGTTTGACGTGAGAGCTCCCGTACTATTTTTCTTAAAAAGGATAGATGTCTCTATGTTGGCCTTAACGGGTTTGATATAAAGCTCCAGCATTTCAGGTGAACTCAGCGGTCGCACGGTTCGGCAGTTAGAGGTTTATATGTTTTGGTTCAAGCTGATTTTGGCAGATATGAGGATTACATCGTCCCCGCCATAGGCGAGTGGGAGATGTTGGATATTGGGTATCCAAATGGGTCACCCATGGAGGGTCCAACCCAGTAAGTTTATTAACTGATAACCCACATGACTTAACGTAGAGGGAACGTGGGGAAGTGGTTCAACCACTCCCGTACGTATTAAATACCCATTCTCAGACGATCAATTAACAAGCGATTCATTTATTCGGTTGGCCAAAACAAAGAAGCGCTCCCATACAAAGATCAAACCCAAATTTCTATGAACTGTGATATAGTGCTCTGTTCTCATACGTAGTTCAGAGACATCGCTGCTTACAGATAATTGGTAATTGCAGGAAGTTTTTCGCGTTTAAGGTTTTCACGCTACAAGAGGTAAACATTTGTCCTTCCTGTTATGTGTAAATATATGAAATAGCATACGTATAAAATCCTTCAAATACAAATTAAAAAAAAAGAGCATAGAAAATAAAATAGGGAGGAACTCTCTAAAATGTAAGTGAGTCATCCCCACATCAAAAATGAATGCTATAATTTTTTTGATTGGAAGGTGAAGAGATAGAAAGAAAAAAGAAACAAATGAGCTCAAAATAATGTATGTCATCACTTAGTCAACTTAAATGAATGAAAAAATGAAATCAATTGAGTTAAGTCAGTTTAAGGGAGCCAAAGCAACTCGCTTGTCCATAATTTGTGAGATAATCTTAGGAGTCTCAAATTTAAAATCTCAAATGTATCTTAAATACATATGTGAATGTTACATTAATATTTAATAAAAGATATGTGTTGTTTCCTAGAGGCACAAAGAGATCTAGAATGAGGGTTGAATAGATCCTTTAAAAACTTTTTAACTTATTAAAGAATGTATTACCAGATAGTTAATTAATTAGTATTAATTATGTATAACGTAATATTAGTTTGAAATCCCCTTAAAGATTATGATGAAATCTCAGTTATGAAATTAGTTTTTTAAAGGTTAACCACAACAGATAATATAGCAGAACATAAAGACTGAATGTAAAAGACACAGAAGGTTTTAAGGTTCAGAGACTGAACAACTCTTAGTTCACTCTTCTACTCTAAGAGTAGGAAATCCACTAAGGATAGATCATAAAGATCTTTTACAATTGAACTAATAAGGTTCATTCGAGTCACTTAGTCTCGGAATAGGGACACACAGTCCAGATCACTAAGATCTCTACAAGTCACTTAAACTTGGAATATTGTCACTAAGACAATGAATTATTGTTGGTTGAGAGTGTTGTTTGAGGTGCTGCTAAGTTTGTAATAAGCTTGTGAAAGTCCAATAATAGTCTAGAAGGGGGTTGGATAGATTATTACCGTTTAAAATTTATCTTTAGCCTTTTTTTAATTTTTAGTTAATTAATTTTCAATGTTATAAACTAATATGTAAGCCAATTAGAAATTCAATCACACAATGCACAAATATTTTTCTAGTTCACGACATACATCTAGGGTATATTGCTACGTCAAGTCTCAAGCTCCTCTTTAGGACTTGAATCCTATTACTCTCATTAATAAATATTACTTCAACAGGCGGAGAAGCCTTTAAAAAGTTTTATAGACAAACTTTCAACTATTAATAACTATCTTTGACAACAAGCTCCCAGCTCCTTTCTCAAGCTTAGTTGCACATTTTCCTTTGCGTTCAGTTCTACTTTAATATCTGGTCTTGAAACAAAAGCCTCTTCATCACCTCACAAGTACACTAGAGACTCAACTCCCAGCTGACCTCTCTAAGACTCTAGTATTGGTCAAAGAATTACTCGTATTTCTCACATGTACATAAAATAAACTAACTTTACACTTTTGCCTTTTTACAAAGTTTTTGACAGAATTTTGCTTCTAAAATAAGCAGATAAAATTCAATACATATATATATATAAAAGTTAAATAACTTTTATATTTTATACTTCTTGAATAAGTAGATAAAAGTTAAAGAGCATATATATTTATAAAAGTTCAAGAACTTTTATACTTGAGTAAATATGCTTCTTTGTAAACAGATATTAATTTATGCTTTGATAAAAGAATGCTTCTGTGTAAGCAAATATGCAAAATATATGCACTGTTATAAAAGTTTATATAACTTTTATATTTTATATGAGAAGTACTTCTGAGTAAGTGTCGACGTCGGGAAAAAATTCGGTTCGAGTTGGACCCGAATCTTTCTCTCTTCCTAAGTTTTGTCTACTCTTATTTTATCTTTTTTATGAAAAAGGTGTTGAAGGGTTTTTTTAGAAAAATTCCAACATGTATCATGTCGACGATTTGAACGTTTTACAGAGTTGCCAGTTGGTAGTTTTGAAATGGTTGTACCAACTCAACCGAGTTTTGTTTGAAAAGAGGCCCAATTGCTGGACACTGTCGAAACTTGATCTTTGAAACCAAAGTTCTAAGTTCGGGGGCTTGGTTAAGTGTGGGGAAGGTGTTAGGCACCTCATAACTCCCGTGTAAACATGGCACCGCATCTTTTCAATATTTCTCTTTAAATTTGCAATGTGTATGTGCGAATGCTGGAAAAAATTGGGCCTACGCTTGATTGATTTGAAAGTATAGACATGCTTCGTTGAACCTACATACGAAGGGTTTGATTTGATTTGCAAAAGTCTCTTTGTTAGACAAGATTATTAAGATGATGCTTTTAAAGCAGGTTTTCAAACCCTTACGCTCACGTAGGAATTGAAGCATATGGATACTTCTATTTTTTATCTTTTCAACCTTTTGGCTCAATTTGAATGGTGATTGTCGGGCTGCGAAGCATCCTCGACCACAACATATACAAGTGTCGGTCTTCTCATGGGCATGACAGCCATCGGAGTGACTCTGACACGACAAACTATATTCTCATGATATTGAGACCTTAAACCCTGATAACCGTTTTAAGGTCTTTCGGATGTACATTTTACAGAAAAACTGGCAGGAAACATTTGTAAAATGGAGTTTGTCCATCGTGGGATTCATATTCTGATTAGTTTGATCACGAATCCCACGATTCCTAGGCTTACAGAGGGAAGCCAATAAACCTGCACAGCTCAAATATGCACAGAAAAGATATATTTACATCCATATGTCGCAAGAACCAAGGATTCATCAGTAAATCCTGGCTTGCGCTTAACCAAAGCATCTCGTTCCCACTAGATAGCGATCTAAGAGCCACGGGGTTGCTTTCAAAAATAAAACTAGAAAAATGCTAGATGTAAGTAAATCTCCTCCATTCTAGCTTCTCGGTTCCGTCTGGACCTATTTTGAACTGTTTGAAAGCTAGAGTTGGTGAGATTTAAAGAAATCTAGTTCGCCCAAAGAGATGTCAGCGCCTATTCATATCAAATGAATGTTTAAAGCAGCAATTTAATCACAATAAATGATATATATATATATATATATATAAGTGATAAAGGGATATGGGTTTTCACTCCGATGCCCGGACTGGAATGTAAATATATATATATATATATATATATATATAAAAGTTGTAAAAAGCCACGGAATAATCCAGGATGGACAGAATGTAAATATATATATATATATATATATATATATATAGAGAGAGAAAAGCGGTAAAGGGCGACGGACATTTTATCCTTTTTCCTGGACAAAAATGTAAGTATATATATATTTATAAAAGCAGTAAAAAGGCCACAGAATGATCCAGGCCAAACTGGAATGTAAATATTAATATATATATTAAAGAAATAAAAAGGCCACGAAGTAGATATCCAGGCCCAAATAAGTCAAATATATATATATATATATATATATATATATATAGTTATATATATAAAAGCAGTAGCTACCACGGATTTGACATCCGTGCTTGACAGAATTAAAAAGTTAGTATATATATACAGTTAAATATATACATTAAAAAGCCAAACCCGGACTAGGAAGATAACCCAATCCGGCAAAGTTGCTATAAACGTAGATATATATATATATATATATATATATAAGCTGTTAAAAGCGACGGATCGACGATCCGAGTTGTGAAAATGCCAGAAAACGTGTTTATGTACTAAAATGTATGAAAACGTAAGCAAAACGGCCACGGAATTGAATTTCGAGCATAATCAGAAAACGAAACTTAACATGTAAGTGTATAAATGCGCAATGAAGTAGTAGGAACTTTCTGATCGTAAAAATACTCACAATGGACTGCTACACGGGCTTTTTGCCAAATCGTAGACTTTAAACGTCCGATTCTACCGCTCAGTTTTTGATATGTGGTATTATATGAGTATATCTACGTGTTGGAGTAATAAAATTTGGGTTTGGAGTACAAGAGTTGGGCTGAGAAACGAAATGGGTAGAGGTTCAGAGCATTTTTAAATTATAAAATGAGCTGGGGGTGCACTCATATATATAGACCCGGTGGAAGCGGGTCTACTCGCAGCAGCCGCAGGTCCACCTACGGCTCCACGTGGTAGGGCCCAAGTGGCGGGTTTCGTTGCATCGAAGTATGTGCACTCTGAGCAATGCGAGGTCATATTCAAAATTTTCTAAATTTTGATCGGAACGTCCGTTGGAGGCGTGCTATACCTTTTCAAAAAGCCCTCGCCGAGAGTGTCGCAATGACATCGGATTAAAACTTTTTTGAGTTCAAGATGACGGATTCATAACCAGGTCTTTGTTTCCCCGCAGTTTGTCCGTTGAGTTATCTTGCGCTGTTTCCACTCGAGATCAATGTTATGGTTCCTTCTGACCTTGGTGGCATCAATTCAACTTGAGTTTGACTGAATCAGCTTCAAGTTGGTAAAATAACCATTTTGCCCCTCCCGGGGTTGCCTTCAGTGCTGGCATAGCCTTCGGCTGACTTCCTGGGGTTGTCTCCGAGGTTTGGATCCAGCCGATTTTGTTTGTCCTTAGGGTTTTCCTTGAGGCTAACTTGGTTCTTCCAGGTTCATCTCTAGAGATGATATGAGGCTTCGGGGTTGTCTCCGAAGTTGATTTGGCTTCCTGGGTTGTGACCGGAGCTGACCTGTACCTTCCGGGTTGAGACCGAGTTTAACCTGTACCTCCCGGGTTAAGATCGGTGCTGACCTGTACCTCCCGGGATGTGACTGGGGCTGACCTGTACCTCCCGGGTTGAGACCGGGGTTGACCTATACCTCCCTAGTTGAGACCGGGGATGACCTGTACCTCACGAGTTGAGACCGGGCCTAACATGCGGGTTGAGATCGAGGCTGACATGTACCTCCCTGGTTAAGACCGGGGATGACCTGTACCTCTCGGGTTGAGACCGGGGTTGACTTGTACCTCCGGGATGTGACCGGGGCTGACCTGTACCTCCAGGGTTGAGACCGGGGCTGACCTGTACCTCTCGGGTTGAGATCGGGGCTGACCTGTACTTCACGGGTTATGACCGGGGCTGAATTATACCTCTTGGGTTGAGACTGGGGCTGACCTGTACCTCCTGGGTTATAACCGGGGCAGATCTATACCTCCCGGGTTGAGACCGGGGCTGAGTTGGCATCCCGGTATTGAGACTGGGGTTGAACTGGCATCCCGGTATTGAGACTGGGGTTGAACTGGCATCCCGGTATTGAGATCAGGGTTGAGTTGACGTCCCGGTATTGAGACCGGGGTTGAGTTAAAAAGACAGTTTTGCCCTCCTGCAGGGTTAGTAACAGGAATGCAAAATTTCGAGTGTCTATAACAGTACTGGACAAAATTTCGAGTGTCTACAGTAAGCAAGTATATGACTTTAAGCTTAATTTAAATGTGCTTCTGTATAAGCAAATATATAACATTTGTTCAAATTTATTAAGATTTAATTTTCTTTATAAAATAAAGAATGTGTTTCTATGGAAAACAAATTTAACTTTAATTTAAGGTATAAAAGTTTAAATAACTTTTATATTTATGCTTCTTATTAAGCAGATAAATTCACATAAATTTGTGATATAAAAGTTTAAATAACTTTTATATTATGCAACAACTATTTTATTTATTAATGATTTTATGTTTAAATACTTGCAATGACAGATATCAAGTATAACAAATTAAATTGTTAAATGATACTTGATATAACAAATAAATTTGTTAAACTTGAAAATATATATAATGATATATTTTATCTATCTTGTGAATATTAAATAAGGCCATTTAGAACTTTAAACATCGTTCGAATGATATTTTTATTTAAGGAATACCTCCAAAGCGCAGTATCTAAAACTGACCGAATTTAAAGTTTTACTGATAATATTTATATAAATATTTTTGATAGACTAATTTAGAACTTTAAACACTGCCTAAATGATATTCTTGTTTAAGGAATACATCCAAAGCACGATATCGAAATCTGATCTATTTTACGATATTAATATAAATAAATTATATCAATAAAGAGCCACTTAGAACTTTAAACATCGTTTGAATGATATACAATATCTCCAAAGCGCGGTTTTTAAATTGTCTTTTTATTGATATGAATTGTTGGAATATATGTGTGTGTGTGTGTGTAACAATTTATATTTGTATATCTATAATTATGCACAAGTATGAGATAATAAAAACAAATCAATTCAAGAACTTATCTCAAAATAATTTGACTAATTTTTCACTTCTTCAAACATTAAGAACTCTAGTAGAACAGAAAAAGCTTTTTAGAGAGAAATTATGTAGGCAATGAGAGAGTGTAAGTTTTTCTTATTTTGGAAATTGGCAAATTGGAATTGAAAAGAAGCTCCTCTATTTATAGAAAGTTTTTGGTCAAGGATAAACTTGTAATTTGAAAATTTATTTTGAAACCAACGGCTTAGATGAGTTTTTTGAAAATGGAAGGTTCGGATGAAATATGATTCACACGAATAAAAGCAGACAACCTTTACCAAATTAATCCATTCAAGTTTTCAATTCAAATAAGCACATGGCTTATTAATTGCCCAACATGTATACTCGATTTAGACACAAAGGCTAACAATCTTCCAATTTTTCATGGGCCCCACAAAAACAACACCAATTCATGCAATCAACGGTCAAACCAAACAGATAAGCCTTGCAAACTTATTTCATCATTTAAGCGTATGGACCAACAAACATTAATAATATTTCCAAACTACCAAGACCATTTTAGGATGAAACAAAGGCTAAAGCCTTTTTTTTATTTTTGATATCTTTTTCAAAAATAGCTTAAATATATCATATATTATTTGGAAAAAATATTGAAGAAAAACATTTGTGGAATATGGACTCTCCTTGCCTTAGAAAATGTTACTTTGTGAATTAATCTCTTTAACACTTGATACTCCCTCCGTCTCATAATAAGTGATGTTTTAGAGTTGGGCACAACCATTAAGAAAATGATTGTAGAGCATTAAATATAGTATCATTTGTCTATAATACCCTTTGTGTTAATAAGGATAGAGAGAGAGATAAAAACATCTGGGTATTGAAGTAGGAGTAATGAGAGGTAATTTTGAAAATATTATAATTAATGCTTCTAGATTTTCTAAAACATCAAATAATTTGGGACAAATGAAATCACCTAAAACATCACTTATTATGGGACGGAGGTAGTATTAAATTATAAAGGTCAAGAAATATTAATTCAATTAGAAAATCATTTTTGGTCAACATAAATAAGATAATTAAACACAAATATATATATATATATATATATATATATATATATATCCTACAGAGAGGATTCTATCCTATTTACAAATTTTATTGTTATCATCAAAATATTACTAAAAGTTGGAGACTCATCAATCTCCCCTTCTTTTAATGATGACAATAAACAAAAATATTTTCTATTAGAACTCTCCCTTAGTATATGAAACTCCCCCTCAGTTTGTGAACAATTTTTTTTAAAAAATTTAATTTTTGAAAAAAAATCAATCACAACAATTAATATAGCAGATTATAACAGTTATATCCATCACATTCAGTTGATATAGCAGTTATACTCATTACATGCACATCAGTTGATATAGCAGTTTTTATCCATCACATCCATTTACTGTCACATGACAGTAAGCTAATATTTTTCTTCTCCTCATTTGTCATTAATAAAAGTGGGGGAAAGAAAGCTTTTAAAGTTATCCTGCAGAAAAGTTAATAGCACTACAAGAAAATCGGCTATTTTTGACGGAATTATCCTCGACGGAATACATTTCGTCGCTATTAATCTATTTCTGACGGAATAATTCGTCGCAACTAATTCCCTCGCAACTAATATGCTTCCGACGGAATTCCATCGAAAGTAATATTCCCTCTGTGACGTGAGCTTTTTCGCCAGCGCGAAACTTAATTTCGACGGACCAAAGTTATTTCTGAGGGAATGTTTCGTCGAAGTTATTATAATTCCAATGGAATTATTTTTGACGGAAATTCCATCGAAAATAACGACTAAAACCTAATTCAGACGTCTTCTACTCTAGCTCCCCCTTTCTTTTTTCAAATCACACACTCTCTCTCCCCCTCCCACCGGTCCCCCCTCCCCCTGGCACATCCCCCACCCCTCCCCCTGTAACATCCCCAAAAACATACCATAATACTCTCCTTCTCGATCGTTAACAATACAACTTTAATCTATATTTACATCATTATTCAATATTAAAATCACTAAAAATGAGAAATAATTTAAAAATTTTATAAACTTCCTTCTTTATTGCCCTGAATCGCAACCTTTACATTACATTTTTTTGATTCAAATCTATATCATGAATCGTTACAACAAAATGACTATACAAGTCTTACATCATAAAGCAATATCCATATACATCGAATAGCTCAACTTACAATTTAACAATCATGTTACATTTAAAACAATTACATTACTCATCTAGAATAAATAAATTATTGCATCTAAAGTTTAACTAACACGTATCATTACCTTGCATCCTTGACCTGCAAAAATGGTTATTTGCAAGAGTGAGCTCAACAGCTAGGCAAGAACTAACAGTTTTCATGCATCACATAGCACATAATAACATGCTCAACATACATCTCATAATCATTAAAGTAACATAGCATACATGCTTTAACTCACATAACAAATATAAAGATTGAGTTCCTTACCCAATCAACATTATTTAAAAAAATCAATGTAGTCATAAATTGACTTTAACATTTTATGCTTATAACATATATAACATATCATGCTCTTTGCAATAAAGTTTAAAACAGTTCATCATCAAGTTCGTATAGAAAATAGGAACTGAAAGACTTGTCTGACTCGTAAATTATCAATTACCAAAAAAATAGCTTATAACAATCTGCTTCATGAATCCTACATAACGTATTACCATACACATCAACTATTAGTCACCTAGCAACGCTTAGAAATCACTTAAGTAAATTCTATTTTATACTTTCTAATTTACACTTCGTAATTCTCTTCCATTTACTCGTTTGACACTCACTATCAAACTTATGTATAATTAATAACATAAGTTAATTATCCCATAACTAATCCTCATCGTTAGTTAACCAATTTAGGTTAACTCAATCCTCTTTAACTATTAAGTTAATAGTTACTTATCACATAATTAATCGAATCACATAATCACATAATTAAGTCAAATAATAATTACATACTTATATTAAATTATAATTAAACGAATTATAATTTAAACATCCACTTTAATCAAATTATAATTAAATAATTTATAATTACACCATTTATAATTTACTTTAAACCATTACTCTAATTATTCAAATTACATCATACATTAAATTATAATTTAAACATATTATAATTTAATTTAAACCATTACTCAGATTATAAATAATCAATTTTAATTCATGCACACATTAAACTATAATTATATAAATTATAATTTAAATTACACTTTTACCTTAATTATAATTATTCCAAATTATAATCATATATTAAGTTATAACTAAACAAATTATACTTCAAGTTAAACATTTACTCTGATTATAAAACTAATCAACTATATTCATTATAATTAATCCAATTAAATTAAACCTTTACTATAATTATAATTATTTCAAATTATAATTTCACATCATATATTTTTAATATATCTCATTACTATTATTTAGCATTTTAAGGCATGCTAACATGTCATCAAATTTACCACATAAACATAGCTTTCACAATATGAACCAAAAGCCACATAAAAAAAACAAACGGAATTTTATTTTCTGCATACCCCCTGCCGGGGCGGGGTTTTTAGCCTTGATAGGCCCGCCGGGGCGGGCCCCCTATAGCACGCGCAGACTGTTTCGTGAATTGTGTAGAGAAAAAGTCAATTTGGCTTATTTCTTCGCAACAAATTCTGATTTAAGTCAACATAATTCACATAACTTTATAGAAAACATAAATTTTAAGTTTCTAACAAGTTCTTACATATACAATCATCAATTCACATAATCAAAACTCCCAATTTCATGATTTTTGAAGAAAAACCATTGATAAGTGTTCTTGATGAAATTAAACACTGTAATTTATTTTTAAAATAAAATACACAATTCAAAACATATTTAAATTCGTTTATAACTATATTAACATAGTCTACAATCAATTTATACAACAATTAACCACCAAACATACAATTTTGATTTTCAACGAAAACTATATATTTTCAAAATATTTTCACTGTAACTTCTAGATGAACATGAATTCTTCATATTCATCATGGGTATACCAAATTAAACTGTCTAATCATGCATCCAAGTCAATAATAATCATATATGAATACTATTTAACAGGTATTACTCACAATCACATAATTTCTCATGAAAAAATATTTTACAGAGAATATAACTATGAAGAACAATAAAACATGGTCTTCAAAATATAAGGGTAAGAATTATACCCTTATAGCTTAGTGAGGAAGAAGATGATGAGATTTAGCAATGACTCTCTCAAGGCCTTCCTCCTTTCCTCTTCTTCTTCTCTCTTCTTTTCTCTCTAACCTCTTTTCTCTTTTCTTTCTCTGAACTCTTTTTGTTTTGTTCTCTATTTTCTATAACAAACTAACTTTCTAAACTAACGTATATTATAATTCTATACATAAAATATACATATAATATATATACATATATGTAACTTATAATATATTTATGTATATAATAACTCCCATAATAAAGACATAGGTTACAACTTTTTGAAAACCAAAAGCCTTAAGGCTTTGTTTGGTAAAAACAATATTATTTTTAAAAAATAGATTTTTAGTAGTTAAGGTCCCGTTTGGCAAAACGAATTTAAAACGGTGCAAGGGCCTTGTTTGGGAAAACGATTTTAAAAACTCTTTTAATTCTTTTCATAAATCATTTAACACATCTTTTTAATGTTATACTTTAATTAATTAAATCTTAACATTCTAATTTAATTAATTAAAAGTTAACATCAACTAATCACATAAAAATTATCACATAATTATAATTACTCGCTAATTATAATTGCATGTAACATTCATCACATTACTCATCTAATTTAATTATCTTAATTAAATTAGAACTATAACATAAATTCATTATATCAATTAAATAAATTAAATATTAAATATTCATTTAACTAATATCTTACACTTAATTACATTACTCCATAACAGTCACATAATTTATTTATTTAACTCAATAAATGAATTGATTAAAATATTTATTTTAATTCAATAAACATTAAAATATAAAATGCTCTTCACACCAAATCACATATTTCACAATATATAATGTGACGCCCCCAGAATAGGTCCATTCAACCCAACCCATTCTGAGTCGCCAAATACATGGTACAAAATTCAAATACAAACTTTATATCATACGGTCGTGCAAAATACGACCACACAACTGTGAGTGTTAATACAAATATGTAGAAAATATTAAGATTCAAACTAAGTCCTCATTACAATTATTATCACACTATTTATCAGAAATAGTGAGGACTACTACTGCTCTAACTCGGACCATCACTCTGTCCCCCGACTAGTTCCCGCAACATTCTCATTTCCTGAAGAGGACAACAGATGAAAAAGGTGAGCTCAACTAGCTCAGTAAAGAATATTATGACTAAGATAATGGAAAATAAATTATCGTTAGCCTTCAATAAATCAGATAAAATATAATGGACAACCAATCTTAGATCAATATTCGCAGCGGAAATAACAATTCATTAGAAGAGTTAAGCAGAGAATCAAGTCTACTATCTTCTATGATTTAAAAGTCCATCATCAATATTTTATCCCTGTAACATCAATCAATATACATCTCGAATTAAATATTTATTTTTGCACTACAGGCCAAAGATATTCATTTGTATCATCAGTGGTCATATTCATCTCAACACCTGTCATCTTTGCACTACAGGCCAAAGATATTCATCAGGTAATCATTCATCTTTGCTCTACAGGCCAAAGATATTCATCAAGTAATCATTCATCTTTGCTCTACAGGCCAAAGATATTCATCAAGTAATCATTCATCTTTGCTCTACAGGCCAAAGATATTCAGTTACATCACCTTTTAGGACTGAGAATGATGAAAAATATTTTAAAAAAACGAATCCAGTGAGATAAAAGACAAAGACAAAGGATTCGTATTTTAGTATATCCAATTCAAAAATACCTCGTAATAATCAATTATGGAGCAAAATTCAAGAATAGAGCTCAAAACTTGGATACAATCAAAGATAGTAACCTTAACAAGCAATTTGGACAAATAGAAGAAAATTTAATTTTTCCGTGAATAGAGTCGTATACGTGAATAGTAACCCCGACGGAAAAAGTAAGAATTTCAACATAAAATCCATGACAATATTTCTGTATAATGATATTGAAAAGAATAACATCATTTACGAAAGAAAATAACATCCCTTACCTCAAAAAGATAGTGCCTCTGACTGGAATATCGGATATAATACCGAAGAAAATTTGCGCTGAATACTAATACTCAAAGTATAGAAATACTCACAAAAATACGCTCGATATTATAGAGAGAGAAAACTTCTGATTCTGGTGTGATTTTCAATTCTAACCTAAGCACCCTATTTATAGGAAAAGCTTAGGATGCCAAAGGAGACTAAATGAATAAAATATTATATATTTTTCAAAATTTTCGCCTCCTGGCGGCTAAAAAATTTCCAACAAAAAGTGGGGCCCGCCCATAAAAAAAATATTTTCCGAAACTTCAATAATTCATAACAAATAGCCCCTTCGTCAGAAAAATACAAATTCTATGTCCTTCCATAGGAAATTTAATTCTCTACAACTTTGCAGAAGAAAGTTTTTCCAAATTCCAAACATAAATTATCCGAAATCCATAAACAGATGATTTCTCACACCAAAATATTGATAAAAACTCATCAGCGCCAATTCCTTTTTTAATATCCACAAAATAAATATTTCCTTATCATATAAATCAATAATTAATTATTCACAAATAATATTATAGAACTACAATATTAACAACCAGGTCGTTCCCAGGACAGAGGGGGCCTTCCGATAAGGACTTCTCTTTACTGGCGCGCAATTAAATAACCCCTCCTAGACAGAACTTCCTTAGACATTGTCAATAATGCTATCTAATAATATTATTCAAATAATATGAATTATTGAGTTGATAACGTGAAATACTGTGCAACGACAATTATTGAATCAATACTACAAAATATCAACTGTAGCCATTTTTGAATCAATCATATAAAATGGCAACGTAGCAATTATTGAGTCAATAAAATATCAATGCAGCAATTATTGAGTCAATAATATAAAATATCAACGTAGCAATAATTGAGTCAATAATATAAAATATTGAACAGTAATTACTGTAACAATAATTGAGTAATGACTTCTCACGAAAGACTCAATAATTCGAAATACTGTGCAATACCGTGTGCTACTATGCAACACCGTGTATCACTGTATTTTAACCACCGGGTATTTCGACAGTACTAACGGTAACAACTACGCCGTTATCTTGTAAAAAAGTTATTTCTGTCGCTTTCTATATCCGACAGTTATTCCGTTGTGGGGGCCCACAAATAGCTGCGCCGTCGACAACAAGAATATTCCACGACCAAACGAATATTCCCCGACAACACGAATATTTTATAACCACTTGCTCATTTTAAAAATATTTGCACATTTCACCCATAACTTTAAACTTTTATCAATTTAACCATTTACCAAATAGAAAAATTGAATACTTTTATTTCATAAAATCTGGGGTCTTACAATCTCCCCTCCTTATGAAATTTCGTCCTCGAAATTTACGTACCTGGTATTTCGAAAAGTTGAGAATACTTTGCTTTCATTTCAGATTCCATCTTCCTTGTCATCATGATTTCTCCATTACTCATTCTAGAATACCGCTTCAAAACAAGGTTAATTGACATATAACAATTGTCAATTTATTAAGTAAGAAAAGTCAGCTTAGGTAAGTCACACACTAGCGAAGTATATTATTCGTCCCTCCCCTCCCAGTTCTAGACTCCAATCTCCGCCAGCGACCATATCCCTAAGCTCTGATACCAACTGTGACGCCCCCATAATAGGTCCATTCAACCCAACCCATTCTGAGTCGCCAAATACATGGTACAGAATTCAAATACAAACTTTATATCATACGGTCGTGCAAAATACGACCACACAACTGTGAGTGTTAATACAAATATGTAGAAAATATTAAGATTCAAACTAAGTCCTTATTACAATTATTATCACACTATTTATCAGAAATAGTGAGGACTACTATTGCTCTAACTCGGACCATCACTCTGTCCCCCGACTAGTTCCCGCAACATTCTCATTTCCTGAAGAGGACAACAGATGAAAAGGGTGAGCTCAACTAGCTCAGTAAAAAATATTATGACTAAGATAATGGAAAATAAATTATCGTTAGCCTTCAATAAATCAGATAAAATATAATGGACAACCAATCTTAGATCAATATTCGCAGCGGAAATAACAATTCATTAGAAGAGTTAAGCAGAGAATCAAGTCTACTATCTTCTATGATTTAAAAGTCCATCATCAATATTTTATCCCTGTAACATCAATCAATATACATCTCGAATTAAATATTCATCTTTGCACTACAGGCCAAAGATATTCATTTGTATCATCAGTGGTCATATTCATCTCAACAGCTGTCATCTTTGCACTACAGGCCAAAGATATTCATCAGGTAATCATTCATCTTTGCTCTACAGGCCAAAGATATTCATCAAGTAATCATTCATCTTTGCTCTACAGGCCAAAGATATTCATCAAGTAATCATTCATCTTTGCTCTACAGGCCAAAGATATTCAGTTACATCACCTTTTAGGACTGAGAATGATGAAAAATATTTTAAAAAAACGAATCCAGTGAGATAAAAGACAAAGACAAAGGATTCGTATTTTAGTATATCCAATTCAAAAATACCTCGTAATAATCAATTATGGAGCAAAATTCAAGAATAGAGCTCAAAACTTGGATACAATCAAAGATAGTAACCTTAACAAACAATTTGGACAAATAGAAGAAAATTTAATTTTTCCGTGAATAGAGTCGTATACGTGAATAGTAACCCCGACGGAAAAAGTAAGAATTTCAACATAAAA
This sequence comes from Panax stipuleanatus, assembly GCA_020205555.1. Lineage (NCBI taxonomy): Eukaryota > Viridiplantae > Streptophyta > Magnoliopsida > Apiales > Araliaceae > Panax > Panax stipuleanatus. The sequence goes on along the minus strand of CM035115.1, from coordinate 28,431,497 downwards.
TCCATGACAATATTTCTGTATAATGATATTGAAAAGAATAACATCATTTACGAAAGAAAATAACATCCCTTACCTCAAAAAGATAGTACCTCTGACTGGAATATCGGATATAATACCGAAGAAAACTTGCGCTGAATACTAATACTCAAAGTATAGAAATACTCACAAAAATACGCTCGATATTATAGAGAGAGAAAACTTCTGATTCTGGTGTGATTTTCAATTCTAACCTAAGCACCCTATTTATAGGAAAAGCTTAGGATGCCAAAGGAGACTAAATGAATAAAATATTATATATTTTTCAAAATTTTCGCCTCCTGGCGGCTAAAAAATTTCCAACAAAAAGTGGGGCCCGCCCATAAAAAAAATATTTTCCGAAACTTCAATAATTCATAACAAATAGCCCCTTCGTCAGAAAAATACAAATTCTATGTCCTTCCATAGGAAATTTAATTCTCTACAACTTTGCAGAAGAAAGTTTTTCCAAATTCCAAACATAAATTATCCGAAATCCATAAACAGATGATTTCTCACACCAAAATATTGATAAAAACTCATCAGCGCCAATTCCTTCTTTAATATCCACAAAATAAATATTTCCTTATCATATAAATCAATAATTAATTATTCACAAATAATATTATAGAACTACAATATTAACAACCAGGTCGTTCCCAGGACAGAGGGGGCCTTCCGATAAGGACTTCTCTTTACTGGCGCGCAATTAAATAACCCCTCCTAGACAGAACTTCCTTAGACATTGTCAATAATGCTATCTAATAATATTATTCAAATAATATGAATTATTGAGTTGATAACGTGAAATACTGTGCAACGACAATTATTGAATCAATACTACAAAATATCAACTGTAGCCATTTTTGAATCAATCATATAAAATGGCAACGTAGCAATTATTGAGTCAATAAAATATCAATGCAGCAATTATTGAGTCAATAATATAAAATATCAACGTAGCAATAATTGAGTCAATAATATAAAATATTGAACAGTAATTACTGTAACAATAATTGAGTAATGACTTCTCACGAAAGACTCAATAATTCGAAATACTGTGCAATACCGTGTGCTACTATGCAACACCGTGTATCACTGTATTTTAACCACCGGGTATTTCGACAGTACTAACGGTAACAACTACGCCGTTATCTTGTAAAAAAGTTATTTCTGTCGCTTTCTATATCCGACAGTTATTCCGTTGTGGGGGCCCACAAATAGCTGCGCCGTCGACAACAAGAATATTCCACGACCAAACGAATATTCCCCGACAACACGAATATTTTATAACCACTTGCTCATTTTAAAAATATTTGCACATTTCACCCATAACTTTAAACTTTTATCAATTTAACCATTTACCAAATAGAAAAATTGAATACTTTTATTTCATAAAATCTGGGGTCTTACAATCTCCCCTCCTTATGAAATTTCGTCCTCGAAATTTACGTACCTGGTATTTCGAAAAGTTGAGAATACTTTGCTTTCATTTCAGATTCCATCTTCCTTGTCATCATGATTTCTCCATTACTCATTCTAGAATACCGCTTCAAAACAAGGTTAATTGACATATAACAATTGTCAATTTATTAAGTAAGAAAAGTCAGCTTAGGTAAGTCACACACTAGCGAAGTATATTATTCGTCCCTCCCATCCCAGTTCTAGACTCCAATCTCCGCCAGCGACCATATCCCTAAGCTCTGATACCAACTGTGACGCCCCCATAATAGGTCCATTCAACCCAACCCATTCTGAGTCGCCAAATACATGGTACAGAATTCAAATACAAACTTTATATCATACGGTCGTGCAAAATACGACCACACAACTGTGAGTGTTAATACAAATATGTAGAAAATATTAAGATTCAAACTAAGTCCTTATTACAATTATTATCACACTATTTATCAGAAATAGTGAGGACTACTATTGCTCTAACTCGGACCATCACTCTGTCCCCCGACTAGTTCCCGCAACATTCTCATTTCCTGAAGAGGACAACAGATGAAAAGGGTGAGCTCAACTAGCTCAGTAAAGAATATTATGACTAAGATAATGGAAAATAAATTATCGTTAGCCTTCAATAAATCAGATAAAATATAATGGACAACCAATCTTAGATCAATATTCGCAGCGGAAATAACAATTCATTAGAAGAGTTAAGCAGAGAATCAAGTCTACTATCTTCTATGATTTAAAAGTCCATCATCAATATTTTATCCCTGTAACATCAATCAATATACATCTCGAATTAAATATTCATCTTTGCACTACAGGCCAAAGATATTCATTTGTATCATCAGTGGTCATATTCATCTCAACAGCTGTCATCTTTGCACTACAGGCCAAAGATATTCATCAGGTAATCATTCATCTTTGCTCTACAGGCCAAAGATATTCATCAAGTAATCATTCATCTTTGCTCTACAGGCCAAAGATATTCATCAAGTAATCATTCATCTTTGCTCTACAGGCCAAAGATATTCAGTTACATCACCTTTTAGGACTGAGAATGATGAAAAATATTTTAAAAAAACGAATCCAGTGAGATAAAAGACAAAGACTAATGATTCGTATTTTAGTATATCCAATTCAAAAATACCTCGTAATAATCAATTATGGAGCAAAATTCAAGAATAGAGCTCAAAACTTGGATACAATCAATGATAGTAACCTTAACAAGCAATTTGGACAAATAGAAGAAAATTTAATTTTTCCGTGAATAGTGCCGTATACGTGAATAGTAACCCCGACGGAAAAAGTAAGAATTTCAACATAAAATCCATGACAATATTTCTGTATAATGATATTGAAAAGAATAACATCATTTACGAAAGAAAATAACATCCCTTACCTCAAAAAGATAGTACCCCTGACTGGAATATCGGATATAATACCGAAGAAAACTTGCGCTGAATACTAATACTCAAAGTATAGAAATACTCACAAAAATACGCTCGATATTATAGAGAGAGAAAACTTCTGATTCTGGTGTGATTTTCAATTCTAACCTAAGCACCCTATTTATAGAAAAAACTTAGGATGCCAAAGGAGACTAAATGAATAAAATATTATATATTTTTCAAAATTTCCGCCGCCTGGCGGCTAAAAAATTTCCAACAAAAAGTGGGGCCCTCCCATAAAAAAAAATATTTTCCGAAACTTCAATAATTCATAACAAATAGCCCCTTCGTCAGAAAAATACAAATTCTATGTCCTTCCATAGGAAATTTAATTCTCTACAACTTTGCAGAAGAAAGTTTTTCCAAATTCCAAACATAAATTATCCGAAATCCATAAACAGATGATTTCTCACACCAAAATATTGATAAAAACTCATCAGCGCCAATTCCTTTTTTAATATCCACAAAATAAATATTTCCTTATCATATAAATCAATAATTAATTATTCACAAATAATATTATAGAACTACAATATTAACAACCAGGTCGTTCCCAGGACAGAGGGGGCCTTCCGATAAGGACTTCTCCTTACTGGCGCGCAATTAAATAACCCCTCCTAGATAGAACTTCCTTAGACATTGTCAATAATGCTATCTAATAATATTATTCAAATAATATGAATTATTGAGTTGATAACGTGAAATACTGTGCAACGACAATTATTGAATCAATACTACAAAATATCAACTGTAGCCATTATTGAATCAATCATATAAAATGGCAACGTAGTAATTATTGAGTCAATAAAATATCAATGCAGCAATTATTGAGTCAATAATATAAAATATCAACGTAGCAATTATTGAGTCAATAATATAAAATATTGAACAGTAATTACTGTAACAATAATTGAGTAATGACTTTTCACGAAAGACTCAATAATTCGAAATACTGTGCAATACCGTGCGCTACTATGCAACACCGTGTATCACTGTATTTTAACCACCGGGTATTTCGACAGTACTAACGGTAACAACTACGCCGTTATCTTGTAAAAAAGTTATTTCTGTCGCTTTCTATATCCGACAGTTATTCCGTTGTGGGGGCCCACAAATAGCTGCGCCGTCGACAACAAGAATATTCCACGACCAAACGAATATTCCCCGACAACAAGAATATTTTATAACCACTTGCTCATTTTAAAAATGTTTGCACATTTCACCCATAACTTTAAACTTTTATCAATTTAACCATTTACCAAATAGAAAAATTGAATACTTTTATTTCATAAAATCTGGGGTCTTACATATAACACATATACACATACTAATACTCAAAACATCTCATAATAAGAATTTATTTATTAAATTCTCATTTATAATTTTTTTTTAAAATCTGAATTGTCACATCCTTCCCTCCTTATAAGGATTCCGTCCTCGGAATCAACGAAAACCTCCCTTACTTGGTTTTCACAAAATCTATTCCATAATTTTATTGTTGAATAACTTCAACACATTAACTTAACAACATTTATATAATCTACACATATATCTTTACTAAATTCACCTCTTCAACATGGTTAAGGTTTTATTACATAACCTTCAATCAAACACAATCATATATCAAATATTATATATCTTCTTTAACTCGTTCATTTCCTTTCTAAGGATCATTACTATATATTCTACCCGTAGAATTAATATACTTCATAATCTATTATCTTATAAGTATTCGGGTTATCACATTCACCCATTCTTCTAAGAATTTCGTCCTCAAAATTTTAATATTTTTATTTACTGGATTAAAGCGTTCTACAACTACTTCTTTCTAAGGAATATCCTTCTCGCTACATTCTCCTTCAGAATAATAAGAATCTTCCATAATTGCTCAATAATTGGGAAGCGATATAAATAACTCAAGAATTTAAAATATTCTAAATCATGCTGAGTGGTCGAAAGACCTTGAACTTATTTTTAGGTTTAATAGTGCTTCACCCCCGGTACTTCACACTATAAACCGCATCGGTACTCTAGGTGGCCAGCCTATCGTACCCCTACGTCGGGCCCAAACGTAGTAAATCGTAACGACTATATGCGTTATATTCGGAACTATAGTCTCCGATAACATGTCCCATTTTTATAGGGTTGTTCACCTCAGCTTCTTAACATCTGAATCCGCACCAAAACAATTTGGTTTGGCATAGTTTGACCAAGAACGCTCGAATTTCATAAACATCTTTCAATATTTGTCTAGCTAAATCAAGTAGCATAGACTTCTAGCAACAGTTCGAACATCAATCGAAATATATATATATACATATATATATTTTTACCCAACAAAATAAATATTTATTTATTTAAAAATGTTTTTTTTATATATAGTTTAAGAAAACTAAAAATAATAAGTAAATCTTTTCATAATTCCCTGATACCGTACCGTAGTAATGGTACGTTGAGGATTTCGTCATTACATGACGTCGTCATACTACATCATACCATAGTAGGCTGACGATCATACGAACACATCCAACACTAGGTTTAACTGCATTGACAACTTCCTCGATTATTGTTTCTACACCATATCAAATGATGCATAGAATATATAAAATATATTTTGAAAATTTAAATTCATTTTTGTCTAGCTGAAGCAATTAGCATAGACATGCGAATAATAGCACTATTTTAAAAAAATCCATTGGTTCCATCATCTGATCCAATTTTTTTCAAGAAAACAGAAGTGCAACATCAGCACGAAGTCAATAAATTTTGAAAATCTAGCAAAGATAGGATATTTAGAATATAAAAACTTTCTCCATTAATTAAATCTTTACTCCGTCATTACTTAAACATTCTATCAATCTTAAACAACATCACTGCTTTCTATACCATAACCTTTCTATACTCAGTACAGTTCATCGAACTTACCACACTTTGGAAAGTCAGGAACTTGCCATAATAATATGAGTTTAAGAACTTGTCCTAGCAATACGTAGTCAAAGAACTGATCAGAGACTGTCCATATGCTTAGGGGTTCTAAACAAACATATGATTATGAGTCACGAACTTACCATAAGTATGAGTTTTAAGAACTCGCATAACCTCAAGATCATCTAATGTAATCTTAATATCATCTAATCTAATCTCTATTGACTCTAACAATCAAATATAAATATGGGACAAGAATCACCTTTTCACCATATATATATATATATATATCGATAGCGCGACACCAACCTTCCACCGATTATCAATATGATAAGCCAAGTGTAAACACAAAACCCTGCCCATACAAGATTTGTACAACTCAGCCACCACATGAGTCCTCAGTTGAAATCCCACTTAACTCTATCTTGCTCATAACTTGCTCTTTGGTCGATACAAACTTTCTGTATCTCATCATTTATAACTCCTCGTGAGTTAATCTCGTACTATATCATAGTACCTTCTCGTTATAGTCTCAAACTATAACTATTCAATCATTAAAGACCATCTGTCTCTCAACTTTAAAAAGATCACGCTGTGATTTTTTCTATAATCATATCCCTTATGATTCTCATTATCGCTTTGTTTTAAAACTTCTTATCTCTACCTTTCATCATGTCATACCATGATTTTATTATGCTTTTAATCTTATAGACTTTGTCTATTCATCGTTATTCGTCATATTGATTATTGGAGTTAGGAATTCCTGATTCTTATCTACACATCTCTTCAAGAATTTTCTTTGATTCTTCTTGTTTATTAAACAACTCTTCTTTTATGAAATTTATAATTTCATTTATATAGCTCAATATTTTATTCGAGTTTTATTCTTCGTCGTTCTCATCTTCTTCTTATAACATTTTTAGGACTTAACTCATCCTATATTTCTACGTATGTGAAAAGAATCACGTTTTCGTTATACGTAACTTAAACTTAACTTCTTATAACCTAAGGTCATAGCCTAATGTACTCTTACCTAAGGTGTATAACTTATCAGCTCTGATACCAACTGTAACGTCCCCAAAAAATATACAATAATACTCTCCTTCTCGATCGTTAACAATACAACTTTAATCTATCTTTACATCATTATTCGATATTAAAATCACTAAAAATGCGAAATAGCTTAAAATTTTTAAAAACTTCTTTCTTTATTACCCTGAATCGCAACCTTTACATTACATTTCTTCGATTCAAATCTATATCATGAATCGTTACAACAAAATGACTATACAAGTCTTACATCATAAAGCAATATCCATATACATCGGATAGCTCAACTTACAATTTAACAATTATTTTACATTTAAAACTATTACATTACTCATCTAGAATAAATAATTTCTTGCATCGCTAATGATCTCAATTAAAATTTAACTAGCACGTATCATTATCTTGCATCATTGACCTGCAAAAATGGTTATTTGCAAGAGTGAGCTCGACAGCTCAGCAAGAACTAACAGTTTTTATGCATCACATAGCACATAATAACATGCTCAACATACATCTCATAATCATTAAAGTAACATAGCATACATGCTTTAACTCACACAACAAATATAAAGATTGAGTTCCTTATCCAATCAACATTATTTAAACAAATCAATGTAGTTATAAACTGACTTTAACATTTCATGCTTATAACATATATAACATATCATGCTCTTTGCAATACAGTTTAAAACAGTTCATCATCAAGTTCACATAGAAAATAGGAACTGAAAGACTTGCCTGGCTCGTATATTACTAATTACCAAAAAATAGGTTATAATAATCTGCTTCATGAATCCTATATAACGTATTACCATACACATTAACTATTAGTCACTGAGCAACGCTTAGAAATCACTTAAGTAAATTCTACTTTATACTTTCTAATTTACACTTCGTAATTCTCTTTCATATACTCGTTTGACACTCACTGTCAAACTTATGTATAATTAACAACATAAGTTAATTATCCCATAACTAATCCTCATCGTTAGTTAACCAAATCTAGGTTAACTCAATCCTCTTTAACTATTAAGTTAATAGTTACTTATCACATAATTAATCGCATCACATAATCAAATAATTAAGTCAAATAATAATTACATACTCATATTAAATTATAATTAAAAACATTATAATTTAAACATCCACTTTAATCAAATTATAATTAAAAAAATTATAATTACACCATTTATAATTTACTTTAAACCATTACTCTAATTATTCAAATTACATCATGCATTAAATTATAATTTAAACATATTATAATTTAATTTAAACCATTACTCAGATTATAAATAATCAATTTCAATTCATGCACACATTAAACTATAATTAAATAAATTATAATTTAAATTACACTTTTACCTTAATTATAATTATTCCAAATTATAATCACATATTAAGTTATAACTAAACAAATTATACTTCAAGTTAAACATTTACTTTGATTATAAAATTAATCAACTATATTCATTATAATTAATCCAATTAAGTTAAACCTTTACTATAATTATAATTATTTCAAATTATAATTTCACATCATATATTTTTAATATATCTCATTACAATTATTTAGCATTTTAAGGCATGCTAACATATCATCAAATTTACCACAAAAACTTAGCTTTCACAATATGAACCAAAAGCCACATAAAAAAACAAACAGAATTGACGAGGCGGGGGTTTTAGCCTTGATAGGCCCGCCGGGGTGGGCCCCCTGCAGTAGGCGCAGACTGGTTCGCAAACTGTGCAGAGAAAAAGTCAATTCGACTTATTTTTTCGCACTAAATTTCGATTTCAGTCAACATAATTCACATAACTTTATAGAAAACATAAATTTTAAGTTTCTAACAAGTTCTAACATATACAATCATCAATTCACATAATCAAAACTCCCAATTTCATAATTTTTGAAGAAAAACCATTAATAAGTATTCTTGATGAAATTGAACACTGTAATTTATTTTTAAAATAAAATACACAATTCAAAACATATTCGAATTCGTTTATAACTATATTAACATAGTCTACAATCAATTTATACAACAATTAACCATCAAACATACAATTTTGATTTTCAACGAAAACTGTATATTTTCAAAATATTTTCACTGTAACTTCTTGATGAACATGAAGATGGGTATACCAAATTAAACTGTCTAATCATGCATCCAAGTCAATAATAATCATATATGAATCCTATTTAACAGGTATTACTCACAATCACATAATTTCTCATGAACAAAATATTTTATAGAGAATATAACTATGAAGAACAATAAAACATGATCTTCAAAATATAAGGGTTAAAATTACACCCTTGTAGCTTAGTGAGGAAGATGATGATGAGGTTTAGCAATGATTCTCTCAAGGCCTTCCTCCTTTCATCATCTTCTTCTCTCTTCTTTTCTCTCTAACCTCTCTTCTCTTTTCTTTCTCTGAACTTTTTTTGTTTTATTCTTTGTTTTCTCTTACAGACTAACTTTCTAAACTAACGTATATTATAATTCTATACATATAACATTTATACATATATGTAACTTATAATATATTTATGTATATAATAACTCCCATAATAAAGACATAGGGTACAACTTTTTGAAAACCAAAAGCCTTAAGGCTTTGTTTGGTAAAAATAACATTATTTTTAAAAATAAATTTTTAGTAGTTCAAGGCCCCGTTTGGCAAAACGGATTTAAAACGGTGCAAGGGCCTTGTTTGGGAAAACGGTTTTAAAAACTCTTTTAATTCTTTTAATAAATCATTTAACACATCTTTTTAATGTTATACTTTAATTAATTAAATCTTAACATTCTAATTTAATTAATTAAAAGGTAACATTAACTAATCACATAAAAATTATCACATAATTATAATTACTCGCTAATTATAATTGCATGTAACACTCATCACATTACTCATCTAATTTAATTATCTCAATTAAATTAGAACTATAACATAAAATTATTATATCAATTAAATAAATTAAATATTAAATATTCATTTAACTAATATCTTACACTTAATTACATTACTCCATAACAGTCACATAATTTATTTATTTCACTCAATAAATGAATTAATTAAAATATTTATTTTAATTCAATAAATATTAAAATATAAAATACTCTTAACACCAAATCACATATTTCACAATATATAACACATATACATATACTAATACTCAAAACATCTCAAAATAAGAATTTATTTATTAAATTCTCATTTATAAATTTTTTAAAAAATCCGGGTTGTCACATCCTTCTCTCCTTATAAGGATTTTGTCCTCGGAATCAACGAAAACCTCCCTTGGTTTTCACAAAATTTATTCCACTATTTTATTGTTGAATAACTCCAACACATTATCTTAATGACATTTATATAAACTACTCATATATCTTTACTAAATTCACCTCTTCAACATGGTTAAGGTTTTATTACATAACCTTCAATCAAACACAATCATATATCAAATATTATATATCTTCTTAAACTCGTTCATTTCCTTTCTAAAGATCATTACTATATATTCTACCCGTAGAATTAATATACTTCATAATTCACTATTTTATAAGTATTCAGGTTATCACATCCACCCCTTCTTCTAAGAATTTCGCCCACGAAATTTTAATATTTTCATTCACTGGATTAAAGCGTTCTACAACTACTTCTTTCTAAGGAATATCCTTCTCGCTACATTCTCCTTCATAATAATAAGAATCTTCCACAATAGCTCAATAATTGGGAAGCGATATAAATAACTCAGGAATTTAAAAGATTCTAAATCATGCTGAGTGGTCTCAAGACTTTGAACTTATTTTTAGGTTTAATAGTGCTACCCTAGGTACTTCACACTATAAACCGCATCGGTACTCTAGGTGGCCAGCCTATCGTACCCCTATGTCGGGCCCAAACGTAGTAAATCGTAATGACTATTGTAAGACCCCGAATTTTATAAATAAAGATTTAATTTTTTTATATATTATTTCAAAATGGTAAGGTGTTGATTTGATAAATGTGAAATATTATGGGTGAAATGTGCAAATATTTCAAAATAAGCAAGTGGTTATAAAATATTCATTGTTGTCGGGGAATATTCGTTTGGTCGTGGAATATTCTTGTTGTCGGAGAATATTCGTACGACGACGCAACTATTTGTGGGCCCCACAACGGAATAACTGTCGGATATAGAAAACGACAGAAATAACCTTTTTATAAAATAACGGCGTAGTTGTTACCGTTAGTACTGGTAAAATACCCGGTGGTTAAAATACAGTAATACGCGGTGTTGCACAGTAGCACACGGTATTGCACAATATTTTGAATTATTGATTCTTACGTAAGAAGTCACTACTCAATTATTGTTACAGTAATTACTGTTCAATATTTTATATTATTGATTCAATAATTGCATGATATTTTATTGATTCAATAATTGCTACATTGATATTTTATATCAATAATTGCTACATTGCTATTTTATTCAATAATTGCTACCGTTGATATTTTGTATTATTGATTCAATAATTGTCACTGCACAGTATTTCACATTATCAAATCAATAATTCATATTATTTGAATAATATTATTAGATAGTATTGTTGACAATGTCTAAGGAAGTTCTGTCTAGAAGGGGTTATTTAATTGCGCGCCAGTAAGGAGAAGTCCTTATCGAAAGGCACCCTCTTTCCTGACAACAACCTGGTTGTCAATATTGTAGTCTGTAATATTATTTGTGAATAATTAATTATTGATTTATATAATAAGGAAATATTTATTTTGTGGATATAAAAGAAGGAATTAGTGCTGATGTGTTTTTACCAGTATTTTGGTGTGAAAAATCATCCGTTTATGAAATTCAGATAATTTATGTTTGGAATTTAGAAAAACTTCCTTCTACAAAGTTGTAGAGAATTAAATTTCCTATGGAAATGACATAGAATTTGTATTTTTCTGACAAAAGGGCTATTTATTAAGAATTGTTGAAGTTTCAAAAAATAAATATTTTTTTAATGAGAGGTGGGCCCCACCGGTGGCTGGTGGCTGATGGCTTTTGGCAGGCGGCGAATTTTTTTTTTAAAAAATATTATTTTAGTAAAAAGTCTACTTTGGCATCCTAAGCTTTTCCTATAAATAGAGTGCTTATGTTAAAATTGAAAATCACACCAGAATCAGAAGTTTTCTCTCTTTATAATATCGAGCGTATTTTTGTGAGTATTTAGATACTTTGAGTGTTGCTATTCAGTGCAAGTTTTTTTCAGTCTTATATCCGATATTTCAGTCAGAAGTACTATTCTTTTGAGGTAAGGGATGTTATTTTCTTTCGTAAATGATGTTATTCTTTTCAATATCATTATACCAAAATATTGACATGGATTTTATTATAAAATTCTTACTTTTTCCACCGGGGTTACTATTTACGTATACGGCACTATTCACGAAAAAACTAAATTTTCTTTTATTTGTCCAAATTATCTGTTATGGTTACTATCTTTGATTGGATCTAAGTTTTGAGTTTCATTCTTGAATTTTGCTCCACAAAGTATTATTATGGAATATTCTTGAACTTGAATAAACTAAAATACGAATCTTTAATCTTGTCCTTTATTTCACTGGATTCGTTATTTATAATATTTTTCATCATCCTCAGTCCTAAAAGGTGATATAACTGAATATCTTTGGCCTGTAGAGCAAAGATGAATGATTACCTGATGAATATCTTTGGCCGTAGTGCAAAGATGGACAGATGTTGAGATGAACATGACCACTGGTGATACAAATGAATATCTTTGGCCCGTAGTGCAAAGATGAATATTTGATTTGAGATGTATATTGATTGATATTACAGGGATAAAATATTGATGATGGACTTTTAAATCATAGAAGATAGTAGACTTCATTCTCTACTTAACTCTGCTAATGAATTGTTATTTTCGCTGCGAATATTGATCTAAAACTTATTGTCAATAATATTTTATTTGAATTGTTGAAAACTAACGATAATTTATTTTCCATTATCTTAGTCATAATATTCTTTACTGGGCTAGTTGAGCTCACCCTTTTCATCTATTGTCCTCTTCAGGAAATGAGAATGTCGCAGGAACTAGTCGGGGGACAGAGTGATGGTCCGATTTAGAGCAGTAGTAGTCCTCACTATTTCTAATAAATAGTGTGAGAATAATTATAATGAGGACTTAGTTTGAATGTTAATATTTTCTACATATTTGTATTGACACTCACAGTTGTGTGGTCGTATTTTGCACGACCGTGTGATATAAAATTTGTATTTGAATTCTGTACCATATATTTGGTGACTCAGAATGGGTTGGGTTGACTGGACCTATTCTGGGGGGCGTCACAGTTGGTATCAGAGCTTAGGGATATGATATCTGGCGGAGATCGGGGAATAGAACTAGGAGGGGAGAGACGAGTAAATCCTTCACTAGTATGTCCTACCTAAGCTTATATGGTATTTAATTGGTCAGTCAGAGCATAGGGTTAATATGTGATATGTTAATTTATTTAATTAACCATTGTTTTATGGCAGTATTTGAGAATGGCAGCTGAAAATGTTAACAACGAAATGAATGAGACCGTGGAGACACCTTTAATCACCAACCAGGAGAACGTGCAACAAGAAGGCAATGTTCATCCTGAAAACAACGCTGATCAGACGATAAACAATGAGATGTTTAGAAGTTTTTTGCAGTTCATGCAAAACTAGACGAGGGAAACTCGTGTACAAAATACAGGTGGAGATAATAACAACATGCGAATTGTCACTGCCAAGCAGTTCAAAGAGTTGGGACCACCAAAATTTCAGGGAAAGCCGGATCTGATCAAGGCGGAGACGTGGGTTAAGAAAATTACCAAGATATTTGATGTCTTGGGATGCACAGAGGAACAGAAGGTTCCATTTGCCACCTTTATGTTCCGTGGAGAGGCAGATTACTGGTGGGAATCTGTGAAGCGTACCCAGCCTGCCGCACTCAAGATATCTTGGGAAGCGTTTCAGAAACTGTTCAATAACAAGTACTTCCCTGTAAGTATTTGTCATATGAAGGAGGTAGAGTTTATCTGACTAGAACAAAACAACATGACTGTGTCCCAGTACGAGGCTAAGTTCGCGGAGCTGTCCAGGTTTGCACCTCATTTGGTGGAGAATGAGGAACGTATGACGCGGATGTTTCTGAGAGGTTGAAACCCGAAATACGTCAATACCTCATTTCTCAAAAATTTTCTCTATATTCGGATGTAGTGAACAGGGCCCAGTTGTTAGAACGAGATAGTGATTATATTCAACCAAGGGACAACAACCAAGGTCGTACCAGTGGTAGCAATCATCGGAGCAATGACAACCAGCGGGGAGGAAAGTATGACAGAAGCGGTAACCACTCCGGTGGTAATCGTGGCCATGATAATAGAAAAAGCGAATCAGGAGGAGATTTCAAGAAGAGAAGGTATAACAATGAGAACGTGAATACATCAACATCAGCACCAACATCAACTGTTTCTAGGGAAGGAGAACGACCACCGGTCGTATACTATAAATGCGGGAAAGAGGGATACATCAGCCCAAACTGCCCACAATAATTCAAAGCATGCTATAACTGTGGAAAAGAAAGACATATAGCTCGAGATTGTCCTGCTGCGAAACCAAGTCCAGCGGGGGTGGTGATTCCTAAAGTGGTTTCGGACAAGTCAAAGCCGGTGATTCCTTGAAGAGCGTTTGTCGTGACAGCCTAAAACACAAGGAATCCACACGAGGTGATTACGGGTAAGCTAATCATAAACTCTTGCGAAGTTTAAACCTTGTTAGATACCAGTGCTACCATTCTTTTATTTCACCTGCTTGTGCTCAACGTTTGAACTTGACTTCTGATAAATTAGACTTTGACTTATCTATTGAAACTCCGTTGGGAGAAACCTTTGTTACATCCACAGTTTACAAATCTTGCTTGATTCAGATTGGTACCCTTACCTTACCTGTTGATCTTATATCTTTGAAAATACTTGCATTTGACGTGATTTTAGGAATTGACTGGTTAACCACTTACCATGCCAAAATTGATTGTTTTCGTAAGGTTGTTAGTTTTCATATTCCTAATCAACCTGTTGTGCGAATCCAAACCACCAAACCACTAAAATCAGTCAATATCATTTCAAGTCACAAAGCTATTCGTTTATTGAAAAACGGATGTCAAGATTTCTTAGCACATGTCACTGATCTAAACCATAATACATTAGGTTGGAATGATATTTTCGTTGTTAATGAGTTTCCTGATGTATTTCCCAAAGAACTTCCCGGTCTACCCCCAAAACGTGAAGTTGAATTCTTTATTGACCTTGAACCCGGTACAAAACCCATTTCTAAAACCCCATATCGAATGGCTCCTATTGAAATTCAGGAGTTAAATGTCCAATTACAGGAATTGTTAGACATCGGTTTTATTCGTCCTAATACGTCTCCTTGGGGTGCTCCTGTTTTATTCGTAAAGAAGAAAGACGGGAGTATGCGACTTTGTATTGACTATCGGGAGTTAAACCATGTCACCATCAAGAATAGGTATCCGCTACCTCGTATTGATGACCTGTTCGACCAGTTGCAAGGAGCACAATTCTTTTCAAAGATCGCTCTTCGTTCTGGATATCATCAGCTGAAGATTAAAACTGAGGATATTCCAAAGACTGCTTTCAGAACTCGGTACGGGCATTATGAGTTTTTAGTCATGTCTTTTGGATTGACTAATGCTCCTGCTGCTTTCATGGAAATGATGAACCGTGTATTCAAGGAATATTTGGATCAGTTCGTTGTTGTCTTTATTGATGACATCCTCATCTATTCTAAAAGCCGTGAAGATCATGAGCACCACTTGAAGCTGGTACTTCAAAAGCTTCATGAGAACAAGCTATATGCCAAGCTGAAGAAATGCAAGTTCTGGCTTGAGGAAGTAGCATTTCTTGGGCACGTGGTATCGAAACGTGGAGTATCTGTTGACCCGACGAAGATTGAAGTAATACAAAGCTGGGAGCAACCTAAGTCGGTGACCGAAGTACGAAGCTTTCTGGTCTTAGCTAGTTATTATCGGAGGTTTGCAGAGGGATTTTCTCGAATCGCTACTCCATTAACTCAGTTGACTCGAAAAGATACAAAATTCATTTGGAGCGAGGAATGCGAGAAGAGCTTCCAAGAGCTCAAGAGAAGACTTATCTTGGCACCTGTTCTGACAATACCATCTGGTTCGGATGGATTTGTTATCTACAGCGATGCTTCGGGCAAAGGGATAGGATGTGTTCTCATGAAACATGGGAAAGTCATAGCCTATGCCTCGCGACAACTCAAGGAATATGAGAGGAATTATCCTACTGATGATTTAGAGTTGGCAACTGTCGTTTTTGCATTAAAGATCTGGAGACACTACCTGTATGGAGAGAAAGTGGAGATCTATACGGATCATAAGAGCCTTAAATATTTCTTCACTCAAAAGGAACTCAACATGCGTCAACGACGTTGGCTTGAGCTGTTGAAAGATTACGATCATACCATCCAATACCATCCTGGAAAAGCGAACGTGGTAGCTGACGCGTTGATTAGAAGACCATATGTGGGAATGAGTGCGATGATGTCAAGTATACGCGTAGAACCAGCTTTGATTGATAAAGTTAAAGCTGCTCAAGCTACGGATTCGGAGCTGATGAAGATGAAGAAGAAGGTGCCATTCCAGAAGCAAGAATCGATGAAGAGGGAATACTTCGAGTCAACTCTAGACTTTGTGTTCCTAACGATTCTGACTTGAAGCATAGAATCATGATGGAGGCACACAACACACCGTTTGCAATCCATCCTGGGAGTACTAAAATATATCGTGATCTTCGACATACATTTTGGTGGAGCAATATGAAAAGAGAGATCGCGGAGTTTATTTCGAGATGTTTAACTTGTCAACGTGCAAAGGCAGAGCATCAAGTGCCGAAGGGTCCATTGCAACCACTGTAAATTCTGAAATGGAAGTGGGAACACATTACGATGGATTTCGTTACGGGTCTTCCCAAGGTTTCTCAAGGCATAGATGCGATTTGGGTTATTGTTGATAGATTAACCAAGTCTGCTCATTTCTTGCCGATACGAGAGACTTATTCCCTTGAACGTCTTGCTCATATGTACGTGAATGAGATTGTGAGATTGCATGGCATGCCAGTATCCATAGTTTCGGATCGTGACCCCAGATTTACTTCACGATTTTGGATCAATTTACAGAAAGCTATGGGCACGGATTTACGATTCAGTTCCGCTTATCATCCTCAAACAGACGGACAATCAAAAAGGACTATTCAAACTCTTGAAGATCTATTGAGACTATGTGTCCTAGACTTCAAAGGGAGTTGGGATAAGTACTTACCATTGGTGGAATTCTCCTACAACAACAGTTATCAGGCAAGTATAGGCGTGGCTCCATTCGAAGCATTGTATGGACGAAAGTGTCGCTCTCCAGTATGCTGGAATGAGGTGGGTGAAGCAACCTTGTTGGGACCGGAGTTGGTACGTATGACTACAGAAAAGATTCAAATGATCCGGCAACGTATACAAACCGCACAAGATCGACAAAAGAGTTATGCGGATCTTCATCGAAAGGACGTGGAATTTAATGTTGGGGACCATGTATTATTATGTGTTAATCCGTAGAAGGGAGTTACGAGGTTTGGCAAGAGAAGAAAGCTCAATCCACGATTCATTGGTCCATTTGAGATCCTTGACCGAGTAGAAAATGTGGCCTATAGACTCGCTTTACCTCCAAGCATGTCTCGTGTTCATAATATTTTTCACATATCCATGTTGCGTAAACATGTGAAAGATCCAAACCATATTATTGAGTTAGAACCAGACGAGATAGCCGAAGATTTAACGTACGAGGAGGTACCTGTCAAGATCTTGGATAGGAAGGAGCATGTCCTATGCTCGAAAATTATACCTCAAGTTAAAGTTTTGTGGAGAAACCATGAAATTGAGGAAATGACCTGGGAGTTGGAATCAGAAATGAAAGCGAGGTATCCTCACCTTTTCGACATACCAGGTACGTACGTCAATTTTGAGGACGAGATTTTATAAGGAGGGGAAGATGTAAGACTCCGAATTTTATAAATAAAGATTTAATTTTCTTTATATATTATTTCAAAATGGTAAGGTGTTGATTTGATAAATGTGAAAAATTATGGGTGAAATGTGTAAATATTTCAAAATAAGCAAGTGGTTATAAAATATTCATTGTTGTCGGGAAATATTCGTTTGGTCGTGGAATATTCTTGTTGTCGGGGAATATTTGTACGACGGCGCAGCTATTTGTGGGCCCCACAATGAAATAACTGTCGGATATAGAAAGCGACATAAATAACCTTTTTATAAAATAACGGCGTAGTTGTTATCGTTAGTACTGTTGAAATACCCGGTGGTTAACATACAGTAATACAAGGTGTTGCACAGTAGCACACGGTATTGCACAATATTTTGAATTATTGATTCTTACGTAAGAAGGCACTACTCAATTATTGTTACAGTAATTACTGTTCAATATTTTATATTATTGATTCAATAATTGTATGATATTTTATTGATTCAATAATTGCTACGTTGATATTTTATATCAATAATTGCTACATTGCTATTTTATTCAATAATTGCTATCGTTGATATTTTGTATTATTGATTCAATAATTGTCACTGCACAGTATTTCACATTATCAACTCAATAATTCATATTATTTGAATAATATTATTAGATAGCATTATTGACAATGTCTAAGGAAGTTCTGTCTAGGAAAGGTTATTTAATTGCACGCTAGTAAGGAGAAGTCCTTATCGGAAGGCCCCCTCTTTCCTGGCAACGACCTGGTTGTCAATATTGTAGTTCTGTAATATTATTTGTGAATAATTAATTATTGATTTATATGATATGAAAATATTTATTTTGTGGATATAAAAGAAGGAATTAGTGCTGATGTGTTTTTATCAGTATTTTGGTGTGGAAAATCATCCGTTTATGAAATTCGGATAATTTATGTTTGGAATTTGGAAGCACTTCCTTCTACAAAGTTGTAGAGAATTAAATTTCCTATGAAAAAGACATAGAATTTGTATTTTGCTGACAAAAGGGCTATTTATTATGAATTATTGAAGTTTCAAAAAATAAATATTTTTTTAATGGGAGGTGGGCCCCACCGGTGGCTGATGGCTTATGGCTTTTGGCAGGCGACGAATTTTTTTTTTTAAAAATATTATTTTATTAAAAAGTCTACTTTGGCATCCTAAGCTTTTTCTATAAATAGGGTGCTTATGTTAGAATTGAAAATCACACCAGAATCAGAAGTTTTCTCTCTCTATAATATCGAGCGTATTTTTGTGGGTATTTAGATAATTTGAGTTTTGCTATTCAGTGCAAGTTTTTTTTAACTTTATATCCGATATTCCAGTCAGAAGTACTATTCTTTTGAGGTAAGGGATATTATTTTCTTTCGTAAATGATGTTATTCTTTTCGATATCATTATACCAAAATATTGGCATGAATTTTATTATGAAATTCTTACTTTTTCCATCGGAGTTACTATTCACGTATACGGCACTATTCATGGGAAAACTAAATTTTTTTTTATTTGTCCAAATTGTCTGTTATGGTTACTATCTTTGATTGGATCTAAGTTTTGAGCTTCATTCTTGAATTTTGCTCCACAAAGTATTATTATGGAATATTCTTAAACTTGAATAAACTAAAATACGAATCTTTAATCTTGTCCTTTATTTCACTGGATTCGTTATTTATATTATTTTTCATCATCCTCAGTCATACAAGGTGATATAACTGAATATCTTTGGCCTGTAGAGCAAAGATGAATGATTACCTGATGAATATCTTTGGCCGTAGTGCAAAGATTGACAGGTGTTGAGATGAACATGACCACTGGTGATACAAATGAATATCTTTGACCCGTAGTGCAAAGATGAATATTTGATTTGAGATGTATATTGATTGATGTTACAGGGATAAAATATTGATGATGGACTTTTAAATCATAGAAGATAGTAGACTTTATTCTCTACGTAACTCTTCTAACGAATTGTTATTTTCGCTGCGAATATTGATCTAAAACTTGTTGTCAATAATATTTTATCTAAATTGTTGAAGACCAACGATAATTTATTTTCCATTATCTTAGTCATAATATTCTTTACTGGGCTAGTTGAGCTCACCCTTTTCATCTATTGTCCTCTTCAGGAAATGAGAATGTCGCAGGAACTAGTCGGGGGACAGAGTGATGGTCCAGTTAGAGCAGTAGTAGTCCTCACTATTTCTAATAAATAGTGTGAGAATAATTATAATGAGGACTTAGTTTTAATGTTAATATTTTTTACATATTTGTACTGACACTCACAGTTGTGTGGTCGTATTTTGCACGACCGTGTGATATAAAATTTGTATTTGAATTCTATACCATGTATTTGACGACTCAGAATGGGTTGGGTTGACTGTACCTATCCTGGGGGGCGTCACAACTATATGCGTTACATTCGGAACTATAGTCTCCGATAACATGTCCCCTTTTTATAGGGTTGTTCACCTCAGCTTCTTAACATTTGAATCCGCACCAAAATAATTTGGTTTGGCATAGTTTGACCAAGAACGCTCGAATTTCATAAACATCTTTCAATATTTGTCTAGCTGAATCAAGTAGCATAGACTTCTAGCAATAGTTCGGACATCAATCGAAATATATATATATATATATATATATATATATATTTATACATATATACTTTTACCCAACAAAATATTTATTTATTTATTTATTTAAAAATGTTTTATATATATATAGTTTAAGAAAACTAAAAATAATAAGTAAATCTTTTCATAATACCCTGATACCGTACCGTAGTAATGGTACGTTGAGGATTTCGTCATTACATGACGTCGTCATACTACATCATACCATAGTGGGCTGACGATCATACGATCACATCCAACACTAGGTTTAACTGCATTGATAACTTCCTCGATTATTATTTTTACACCATATCAAATGATGCATAGAATATATAAAATACATTTTGAAAATTTAAATTCATTTTTGTCTAGCTGAAGCAATTAGCATAGACATGTGAATAATAGCACTATTTTAAAAAAATCCATTGGTTCCATCATTTGATCCAATGCTTTTCAAGAAAACAGAAGTGCAACATCAGCACGAAGTCAATAAATTTCAAAAATCTAGCAAAGCTAGGAGATTTAGAATATAACTCCATTAATTAAATCTTTACTCCATCATTACTTAAACATTCTATTAATCTTAAACAACATCAATGCTTTCTATACCATAACCTTTCTATACACAGTACAATTCATCAAACTTACCTTACTTTGGAAGTTCAGGAACTTGCCACAATAATATGAGTTTAAGAACTTGTCATAGCAATACGTAGTCAAAGAACTGATCAGAGACTGTCCATATGCTTAGGGGTTCGAAACGAACATACGATTATGAGTCACGAACTTACCATAAGTATGAGTTTTAAGAACTCGCCTAACCTTAAGATCATCTAATGTAATCTTAATATCATCTAATCAAATCTCTATTGACTCTAACTATCAAATATAAACATGAGACAATAATCACCTTCTCACCAATATATATATATATATATATATATATATATATATATATATATATATATATATCGATAGTGCGACACCAACCTTCCACCGATTATCAATATAATAAGCCAAGTGTAAACACAAAATCTAGCCCATACAAGATTTGTGCAACTCAGCCATCACATGAGTCCTCAGTTGAAATTCCACTTAACTCTATCTTGCTCATAACTTGCTCTTTGGTCGATACGAACTTTCTGTATCTCATCATTTATAACTCCTCGTGAGTTAATCTCGTACTATATCATAGTACCTTCTCGTTATAGTCTCAAACTATAACTATTCAATCATTAAAGACCATCTGTCTTTCAACTTTAAAAAGATCACGCTGTGATCTTATTCTATAATCATCTCCCTTATGATTCTCATTATCGTTTTGTTTTAAAACTTCTTATCTCTACCTTTCATCATGTCATACTATGATTTCAATATGCTTTTAATCTTATAGACTTTGTCTATTCATCGTTATTCGTCATCTTGATTATTAGAGTTAGGAACTCCTGATTCTTATCTACACATCTCTTCAAGATTCTTCTTTGAATCTTCTTGTTTATTAAACAACTCTTCTTTTAAGGAATTTATAATTTCATTCATATAGCTCAATATTTTATTCAGGTTTTATTCCTCGTCGTTCTCATCTTCTTCTTATAACATTTCTAGGACTTAACTCATCCTATACTTCTACGT
Organism: Panax stipuleanatus; assembly: GCA_020205555.1. NCBI lineage: Eukaryota > Viridiplantae > Streptophyta > Magnoliopsida > Apiales > Araliaceae > Panax > Panax stipuleanatus. The sequence goes on along the minus strand of CM035115.1, from coordinate 28,409,217 downwards.
ATGTGAAAAGAATCACCTTTTCGTTATACGTAACTTAAACTTAACTTCTTATAACCTAAGGTTATAGCCTAAGGTACTCTTACCTAAGGTGTATAACCTATCAGCTCTGATACCAACTGTAACGTCCCCAAAATATATACAATAATACTCTCCTTCTCGATCGTTAACAATACAACTTTATTCTATCTTTACATCATTATTCGATATTAAAATCACTAAAAATACGAAATAATTTAAAAAATTTATAAACTTCTTTCTTTATTGCCCTGAATCGCAACCTTTACATTACATCTCTTCGATTCAAATCTATATCATGAATCGTTACAACAAAATGACTATACAAGTCTTACATCATAAAGTAATATCCATATACATCGGATAGCTCAACTTACAATTTAATAATCATGTTACATTTAAAATAATTACATTACTCATCTAGAATAAATAATTTTTTGTATCGCTAATGATCTCAATTAAAGTTTAACTAGCACGTATCATTACCTTTCATCCTTGACCCGCAAAAATGTTATTTGCAAGAGTGAGCTCGACAGCTCAGCAAAAACTAACAGTTTTCATGGATTATATAGAACATAATAACATGCTCAACATATATCTCATAATTATTAAAATAATATAGCATACATGCTTTAACTCGCATAACAATTATAAAGATTGAGTTCGTTACCCAATCAACATTATTTAAACAAATTAATGTAGTCATAAATTGACTTTAACATTTTATGCTTATAACATATATAACATATCATGCTCTTTGCAATACAGTTTAAAACAGTTCATCATCAAGTTCACAAAGAAAATAGGAACTGACAGACTTGCCTGGCTCGTAGATTACCAATTATCGAAAAAGAGCTTATAATAATCTGCTTCATGAATCCTACATAACGTATTACAAGGCACGTCAACTATTAGTCACCTAGCAACGCTTAAAAATCACTTAAGTAAATTCTAATTTATACTTTCTAATTTACACTTCGTAATTCTCTTCTATTTACTCGTTTGACACTCACTGTCAAACTTATGTATAATTAACAACATAAGTTAATTATCCCATAACTAATCATCATCGTTAGTTAACTAATCTAGGTTAACTCAATCCTCTTTAACTATTAAGTTAATAGTTACTTATCACATAATTAATCGCATCACATAATCACATAATTAAGTCAAATAATAATTACATACTCATATTAAATTATAATTAAATAAATTATAATTTAAACATCCACATTAATCAAATTATAATTAAAAAATTTATAATTACACCATTTATAATTTACTTTAAACCATTACTCTAATTGTTCAAATTACATCATGAATTAAATTATAATTTAAACATATTATAATTTAATTTAAACCATTACTCAGATTATAAATAATCAATTTCAATTCATGCACACATTAAATTATAATTAAATAAATTACAATTTAAATTATACTTTTACCTTAATTATAATTATTCCAAATTATAATCACATATTAAGTTATAACTAAACAAATTATACTTCAAGTTAAATATTTACTTTGATTATAAAACTAATCAGCTATATTCATTATAATTAATCCAATTAAATTAAATCTTTACTATAATTATAATTCTTTCAAATTATAATTTCACATCATATATTTTTAATATATCTCATTACTATTATTTAGCATTTTAAGGCATGCTAACATGTCATCATATTTACCACATAAACTTAGCTTTCACAATATGAACCAAAAGCCACATAAAAACAAACAAACATAATTTTATTTGCTGCATACCCCCCGCCGGGGCGAGCCCCCTGCAGCACGCGCAGACTGGTTCGCGAATTGTGCAGAGAAAAAGCCAATTTGGCTTATTTCATCGCACCAAATTTTAATTTCAGTCAACATAATTCACATAACTTTATAGAAAACATAAATTTTAAGTTTCTAACAAGTTCTAACATATACAATCATCAATTCACATAATCAAAACTCTCAATTTCATGATTTTTGAAGAAAAAACATTGATAAGTGTTCTTGATGAAATTGAACACTGTAATTTATTTTTAAAATGAAATACACAATTCAAAACTTATTTGAATTCGTTTATAACTATGTTAACATAGTCTACAATCAATTTATACAACAATTAACCATCAAACATACAATTTTGATTTTCAACGAAAACTATATATTTACAAAATATTTTCTCGGTAACTTCTTGATGAACATGAATTCTTCATGTCCATCACGGGTATACCAAATTAAACTGTCTAATCATGCATCCAAGTCAATAATAATCATATATGAATACTATTTAACAGGTATTACTCACAATCACATAATTTCTCATGAACAAAATATTTTACAAAAAATATAACTATGAAGAACAATAAAACATGAATTTCAAAATATAAGGGTTAGAATTATACCCTTGTAGCTTAATGAAGAAGAAGATGATGAGGTTTAGCAATGACTCTCTTAAGGCCTTCCTCCTTTCCACTTCTTCTTCTCTCTTCTTTCCTCTCTAACCTCTCTTCTCTTTTCTTTCTCTGAACTCTTTTTGTTTTGTTCTTTGTTTTCTCTAACAGACTAACTTTCTAAACTAACGTATATTATAATTCTATACATAAAATATACATATAACATATATACATATATATATATATATATGTAACTTATAATATATTTATGTATATAATAACTCCCATAATAAAGACATAGGTTACAACTTTTTGAAAACCAAAAGCCTTAAGGCTTTGTTTGGTAAAAATAACATTATTTTTAAAAACAGATTTTTAGTAGTTAAGTCCCCGTTTGGCAAAATGGATTTAAAACAGTGCAAGGGCCTTGTTTGGGAAAACGGTTTTAAAAGCTCTTTTAATTATTTTAATAAATCCTTTAACACATCTTTTTAATGTTATACTTTAATTAATTAAATTTTAACATTCTAATTTAATTAATTAAAAGTTAACATCAACTAATCACATAAAAATTGTCAAATAATTATAATTACTCGCTAATTATAATTGCATGTAACACTCATCACATTACTCATCTAATTTAATTATCTCAATTAAATTAGAACTATAACATAAAATTATTATATCAATTAAATAAATTAAATATTAAATATTCATTTAACTAATATCTTACACTTAATTACATTACTCCATAACAGTCACATAATTTATTTATTTAATTCAATAAATGAATTAATTAAAATATTTATTTTAATTTAATAAATATTAAAATATAAAATGCTCTTCACACCAAATCACATATTTCACAATATATAACAAATATACACATACTAATACTCAAAACATCTCATAATAAAAATTTATTTATTAAATTATCATTTATAAATTCTTAAAAAAATCCGGGTTGTCACACCCCTCCCTTTGCCACTGGTACATCCCACCCCCTCATCCCTCCACAGCCACCTCGTGCACCACGCTTACGGCCACCTACACGCCGCCGCCGTTTACTACTCTGCCACCAATAGTTCACCTCCTACTCCTCCGCCGTTCATCACTACACTGTCGCCAGTAATTTTTTACCTAAAAAGTATGTTTAATTTTCTGTCCAATATTGTGCATATTGGTGAAATATATGTTTGAAATTACTCATATTATATATCTATTGTTGGTGAAATTGCTGAAATTGGAACTTTTGAACTGTTGATGAAATTGGGGTTTATTTTGAATGACTGTTAATGAAATTGGCATTATTTATGTTATGCAAATTTTGTTGCTAAAAATTGGGATTATTTTTGTTCTGAAAATTTGGATTATTTAATTTCTGCAAATTGTTGCAATTCTTAGGTAGGTGTTTGACAATTTTGGAACAGATTTTGTGTTTTATCAGTCCATTTGGAATTATATATTTTATTATTTCATTGATGATGAGATTTCATTTCTTTATGATTCATTGATATTATTTAGCTCAATTGGGACTGATTTTGGTATTGGCTTATAGTATTGCTATGATATCTTACAATTTAATTTTTGGCTTGCTTTGTATATTTGTTATTTCTGACGGAATTTCCAACGGAATTTCAGTCTGAAATGTTCAATTTCAATATATGTGGGCCCTATTTTATTTTATTTAGTTTTCCAATATTAAAATAAACTAATTAGCATTTACTTAGTTTTAACATTACTAAATAAAATAAAATAAAATAAAATAATATATTAACATAAACTAAATTTACATAATATAATATAAGATAAAACAATAAATTTAAATAACATAAGATAATTAATTTAAAATGAAATAAAATAATTAAAATAACATAATTTAATTAAATTAAAATAAATTAATGAAAATAAATTATAATAAATAAATAATTTAATTTAATTTAATAAAGTAAATAAATTTAATTTAATATAATAAAATAGAGTAGAATAAAATAGTATAAAATAGAATAAAATTAAATGAAATTAAAATAAATAATTTAATTTAATTTAATAAAGTAAATAAATTTAATTTAATTTAATTTAATAAATATAATATAATATAAAAATAAGTAAAATAAAATAAAATATTAAGTAGTACTTGCTTAGTCTTCTACAACTAAAGTAAATTAAATAAAAATAAATAAAATCAAATACTAAGTAGTACTTGCTTAGTCTTCTACAACGAAATTAAATTAAATGAAAATAAAATAAAATACTAAGTAGTACTTGCTTAGTCTTCTACAACTAAAGTAAATTAAATGAAAATAAAATAAAATAAAATAAATAAAATACTAAGTAGTACTTGCTTAGTCTTCCACAACTAAATTAAATTAAATGTAAATAAAATAAATAAAAAATAATAAAATACTAAGTAGTACTTGCTTAGTCTTCTACAACTAAAGTAAATTGAAAATGCTTAACACATGTAAATACTTATGTACTTTTCCACATCTAAATTAAAGTAGACTAAATATGTTTGACACATTATGTAGTATATGTAGGAGTTTTATTAAACTACGTAGGAGTTTTATTAAACTAAGTAACATTTGCTTAGTTTGCCATAATTTTCAATAAACTCAATATATACATTTTCTTAGAAACCCATTTGACATTCACTCAGTAGGAGTGAATGTCGAATAGTCCCTAGTTTGGGACTATTACTGAATGTTATGTCTCTCACTTAGGCCGGTGCTAATACAAAATGGTATATTTTTGTTGTTTTGAGGATTTTTCGGCTGTTATCTCTACATGTTCTTCGAGTGCATACTTAGATTAAGTTATCTTAATCTATTTCGTGTACTTGGAGACCATGGGGAGGTGCTGTCAAAATTTACTTGAAACAGATGAAACGTGCTCAACGTATTGGCACTAGTGAGGAGACGCATCCAGGAACGGGATAGAAGCCTTACCCATATGCTGTAGAGTGGAAATACTAGAAAAATATAATTCATGCATGGACCACATACATGAATATCCCTGTACTGAATGTGTCTTTTGTTCAGTTAAAGATGTCAGCCGACCGAAGTTGGATGTACCGTAGGATACCCATTAATAGGATGGGATTAGTCGCAGCTTATCGTGACAGGGTGTCTAACTTTTTGAACAAAGCACATGCTAATGATCCGAACGAAAAGATGAGATGCCCGTGTGTCAAGTGTAAAAACCTGATCTGAAAGAAAGCGAATGAGATTAAATTTGACTTATTTTTTTGTGGCTTTGTGGATGGGTACTCCATATGGATTCATCACGGGGAATCAATTAAGTTGAGAGAAGTGATCATACTATGATGTCGTGGAGATATTGGTCGATGCTTATGGCCCTACAAATATTGACTAGGATGAAAATGAGCCTTCGTCAAGCAGTGCTCAGCAAGTGTCCAATGATACATTTGCTGCCTTTTACAGATTGTTATCTGAATCGGGGGTTCCATTGTATCCTGAAAATGATAAGCTCACCAGGCTATTTGCAGTGACTAAGCTCTTACACTTCAAGAATGAGCACGACTACAGTGAGAGAGGTTTCAACGATTTGATTGCTCTTTTTAGCGAGTTCTTACCCAATGATCATACCGTTCCCTCTAATTATTACAAAGTGAAGAAGATGGTCAACGATGCTTGTGAGCATGATTGCATGTTATACTATGGGGCGGACAGAGATAAGGGACAATGTGATTTATGCAGCTTGCCTCGGTACAAGGTGGCAAAACATGGGGAGAAGGAGAAACATGTGCCGAAGAAGATCTTACGTTACTTTTCTCTTGCGCCGAGGCTTCAACGGCTATTTATATCGTCCTATACGGCTCAACATATGAGTTGGCATAGATTAAGGGACGCCGTGCCTGGTCAGTTGACTCACCCAGCAGATGGAGATGAGTGGAAAATATTTGATGAAAATTTTCCACAGTTTGTGGAGGAAGTCAGGAATGTGAGGCTCGACATGCCTACAGATGGCTTTTGTCCTTTTAATAATTTTAGTCAGCCTTACTTTGTTTGGCCTATCATTATGGTAACTTATAATCTTCCACCGTCAATGTTCATAAGGGATCCGTATTTGTTCCTAACTTTACTCATACCAAGGGATAAGAGTCCTACAAAAGACATTAACGTCTACCTCAGGTCATTAGTCAATGAATTAAAGATGTTGTGGGAGACGGGGGTTCAGACGTATGATAAATCGATCAGCGAGAATTTTTTTATGAAGGCTGATAAGTAGTTTTATAACCACTTATTTAGATATCAATTCACTTCTACTGTTGCTTAAACTCATGTGTTATAGTAACTTTTCATGCATTTTTGCTTTCTTTTGTAGATTTATGTATTTGGAACTCTCTTGGTGCACATTGAGCTAAAAAGGATTAAAAAGTGCTAAAAAGGGACCAAGTAAGGAAATAAGCTTATGGCATGATGGTGGGAAGAACAAGAATGGAGCATGAAGCAATGACATGTTGATGATCAGAGTAAAAGGAGGCTAGAATAAAGCATGGGAAAAGAGTCAGGACAATGCAGCAGAAAAGAAGCAAAAAATAGCATCTGAAGCCCTGCGCAGCTGTGCCGCATGTATACCTTCCCCCTGCGCAGCTGCGCCAGGAAGCTTGGCCCGAAATCCCTGCTGCGCAGCTGCGCCTCATTTGCCTTTCTCCCCTGCGCAGCTGCGCCAGTCCTCCTTTGAAGATTTGACTTTCATTTAAGCTGCCGATTGGATTTGTTGGGGCAAGCAAGGCAGACTCGATTTTGGGGGACTATAATAGGGCTCATTTGATACATTTCAAACATACTTCCTTTGGGAGCCCTAGCATTGTTCTTCCCTTTTCTCTCTACTTTCATTTTGTCTAGAGTAGCTTAGGAGTATATTAAAGTTAGGTTTATGTAATTATTTCTAGGGTTTGATTAGAATAGAAGATTAAAACATTTGGAGAACATCAAAGATTCATATTTTGATCAAGAGGAATCAGATTTGCATTTTCTATCCTTATTTTCTCTTTGATTCATATTTCTATTCTTATGATGATTATTCAATATGTTGATGGTATATCTACTTATGGTATGAGTTAGCTTATAGTTTGAGATTTCAATGGAACCTGATGAGTAGTTTATATTGATTTCCTTCCATGTTTGTGACACCCCCAAATCCGGTATCTTAATTTCTACAGGATTTGGTGTTCACTGTTCCAATATCATACAACTATCTACCCATAAATAATGAAATTCATTTATTAGATAAATAAATCATCATCTTACATCATCTGAAATAAAAATACATCATAAATCCCAGGTTATACTTAACCTTAAATCTCTTTTGCGGAAACGTAAATAAATAAGTCTTAAATCATCACACATAAATCTTAAACTTTAACATTATTCATGACAACACAAATCTTCATCACTTGTTAGCTTTTCCTTTGCCCTTGCTACTAGAAGGTACATCACTTCGTTCATTATTAGCTGCAATGTTATTATGCAAGAGTGAGCACGGATGCCCGCAAGTATAAAAATATGACGGAATAATAACATGCGAGTGAAAGAATTCTGAATAACAGAAAGCTCGACATTTGAATCAAGAATATTAATCAAGAGTCAAATTACTTCTCAATTTTTGAATCAAGAATATTAGTCAAGAGTCAAATTACTTCTGAGGGTCATTAAGACCTTGAACCGAGTCTTAGGTTGTCAAGTATATTAACATTTCCAACCTTTAACAGTCACAAGACTATAGACTTTACTTCTCGTACTTAGGGAGATCAGCCCTTCGTACTGATACTGTGCACATTATCTTAACGCTTAAAGCATCTTCATTAATCCCCTACATTAGGGTTGTTCATCTCAATTTGACATCAGAATCCGTACCAAATAAAGTTGGTTTGGATAATTCAATAAATGATATTCATATTGAATATTAACTTCTCAAGGTATACAATCGAATAAGTATTGTACACTTAAATGATACTTTTAAAAGAATCATGGCATCTCATGTGAAATTCTAAACTTGGATATTCAAGAGTAAGAATTTTCTCAACAATAGTAATTAAGCATAGCAATTGCTTAATTAAAAGAGTTTAGTTAGGAAACTTGCCAAACAATAATAATAAGTTAGGGATAGAAAACTTGCTCAAATATAAAGATTTGAGTTTAGGAAACTTGCCAAACAATAATAATAAGTTAGGGATAGAAAACTTACTCAAATATAAAGATTTGAGTTTAGGAAACTTGCCTAACAATAATAATAAGTTAGGAATAGAAAACTTGCTCAAATATAAAGATTTGAGTTTAGGAAACTTGCCTCATGCGCAAGCTACAGTTATTACTTACTTCTTTAATTACTCTTACCTATCACACATTTACAATATCAATTAATCACAGGTTCGATATGATTATTGATTTACAATAGTATTCTTCAAACTCATTATTAAGTTTTTAAATAATGGTTTACGTTGATTAATTAACTTGTTAATTAATCACGTAACTTAAGTTATTAACTTGTATTAATAACTCATTACATATATAACATGTCATCATGTTAATTAGATTTAAAATAATGTCTTAATGTTTATAACACATTATTTAACCTTTACAAATGATAATTTAAATCACGTAATTAATTTATTAATTAATCACATAACATAAATTATTAAACTCATATCAATATTTTATTATATTTATATAACATGTGTTCATGTTCATTAGACTCAAAACACATTTCAAAATTTTCGGACAGGCGCGGCCGCGCGCCATTTTGCCTTGCAGCCGGCTCGGCCGCGCGGCTGCGGAATTTCAAAATCTGAAGTTCGCGAACGAACACAGATTTTCTCCCATTTTCTCCCAATTCACATTATTACACTGATTTATAATGTTACCCATGAAGTATAAACTTCACAGGAACATTATATATCACTTATAACATGTTCTTAACATTCCAAGTTATGTAATTATACAAATCAAAATATTAATTTTTACTGTTCTTCAAAACTTTCAAGAGTTTAATGAAAAACATAAAAATCTCCTTACGGATTCGTTACTACACCGAATCCATTCATTTCAATTCCATTTTCTTTGTTTTAACATATACAATCATATTCATGTATCAATTTAAATATAAACATATGATTCAATCATTAATTTAACCCATATGGGTTATTCACCCATATTCAATACTCTGTAATTTCATCAAACCCATTTATTAACAAAGTTATTTGGTGTGATCAGTGTAAATCATGGATACATGATCTAACACATAATACCAACATATATGATTACATATATAAACATATCTTGGTTTAATTTTTCAAAATAATTCTTAACAGAGAGTTTTTATAAAGACGTATAAAAACTCTGTAAATATTTGAAAAACCCAATTAAGGCCAGATTATATAAAATTGATCCTTTAAAACATGATTATATGTTAGAAAAACACGTTATGATTCCATACCCATATAGATAAAGCCATATCGTAACCCAATTGGGAAACCCAATTTTCACAGAAAACTTAAAAGTACGTATTTAAGAAATCTTAATTTTGAAAACTTAAAAGAAGAATGACCCTTTTGTATGTAGATAACACAATCACAGACAATACTTAGGATTTCTCAAATTTCTTTCTCTCAATCTCTTCTCAATTCCTTCTTCTTTTTCTCTCTGACTTTTCTCTGAAAAACTTCTAAGTTTCTTCTGATAATAACTTAGAAATAATAAGTTTACGTATTATATAAATGTTACCGTTGTATAATAAACGGATTAACCTCTCTTAAGGCCTTGTTTGCCTTCCTCTTCTTTTCTTTTCCATTTATTTTAATAAACTAATTTACTATATAGTTAATTGTCACCTTACTTATTAATTAATTAATTTTATTTAAATTAATTAAATAAAATAAGATAATTCACATTAAACACATTGTCACATAATTAATATTTTTATTTATTAATTATGTCAATTCATTAACTCATTAATTAATTATTAAATTAATTAAAGTAACATATGCTTATTTAATTAATCAAATAAACTCAATTAATTAAATACTTTGAACTATTAAATCACTACATATTAATTTAATTAATGTCACACATATAATTAAATTAATCTATCACAAATTCATGAATTAATTATTTAATTCAATAATTAAATCATTAAAAATATTTATTTATCTCCATAAATATTCAATATCTTTACAAAATTCTCGTTCGTCACATCTTTCCCCCCTCAAAAGGATTCTGTCCTCAGAATTGCTGTTCGATTAATAATTTCGTCCCATCACATTCTCATAACCAAAATATTTATTTATTTCAATAAATATTCAAAACAACTTTGCAAAACTCTCGTTTGTCACATCTTTCCCCCCTTAAAATGATTCTGTCCCCAGAATCACGTTCACCTATTCAAGAAAATAAGTGTGGATAATTCTTCATCATATTCTCTTCGAGTTCCCACGTAGCTTCTTCAGCGTTGTGGTTCCTCCAAATTACCTTAACAGAAGGTATTACTTTGTTCCTAAGAACTTGCTCTTTCCTGTCAACTATCTGAACAGGAACTTCTTGGTATAATAAATCTTTCTCAAATTGTAGGGGTTCATATTCTATCACATGTTTGTAATTGGGTTTATAACGTCGTAATACCGACACATGGAAAACGTTGTGGACATGCTCCAGTGCCGGAGGTAAAGCTACCTCATAGGCTACTTCTCCAATTCTTCGGAGTACCTCAAAGGGTCCAATGAACATTGGGCTCAATTTTCCCTTCTTACCAAATCTGATCTTTCCCTTCCAAGGAGAGACCTTCAAAAATACAAAAGTACCCGATTCAAACTCTACATTCTTGCGGTGTGGATCGGCGTATTTCTTCTGCCTATCCTGAGCCGCTACTAATCTTGTCCGAATTACTTTAACTATTTCTGCCGTTTGTTGGACTAACTCTGGTCCTAGCAATTGTCTTTCACCAACTTCATCCTAATACAGTGGAGTTCTGCACTTTCTACCGTACAACGCTTCATAAGGCGGCATACCAATACTAGCGTGATAACTATTATTATAACCAAATTCTACAAGCGGCAAATGATCATCCCAATTGCCTTTAAAATCCATTATGCATGCTCTAAGCATATCCTCTAATGTTTGGATCGTTCTTTCACTTTGCCCGTCAGTCTGAGGGTGATAAGCGGTGCTCATCCTTAACTGTGTTCCCATGCATTCTTGTAGTCGCTTCCAGAAATTCGATGTGAAGCGCAGATCACGGTCAGAAATAATTGACACTGGCACCCCGTGCCTCGAAACAATCTCTTTTACATATAACTTCGCCAATTGTTCTAGGTTAAATCTGATTTTGATCGGAAGAAAGTGTGCGGATTTAGTTAATCGGTCGACGATAACCCATACTGCGTCATAGCCTTTCTGGGTCGTCGGAAGGCCAACAACAAAATCCATTGTAATATGTTCCCATTTCCATTCTGGGATTTCTAAAGGTTGTAACAAACCACTTGGTCTTTGGTGTTCTGCCTTGACCCTTTGGCAAGTCAGACACTTGGCAACACAATCGGCAACGTCTTTCTTCATATGTGGCCACCAAAAGTGTTGTCGTAAATCCTGATACATCTTGGTACTTTCGGGGTGAATGGAATACCTCAAACTATGAGCCTCGCTCAGAATGTCCTCCTTGATTTCTGGCATTGGCGGTACCTAAACCCTACTTTCAAATCTCAACAATCCTTCGTTGTCGATTTTAAATCTAAGTTCAGTCCCTTCAGATATCTTTTTCTTTACTTCCTCACATTCGTTATCCAGGATTTGTGCTTCCTTAATCTTATCCAATAAAGTTGTACCAGCTTGCATCTGGAACAGTTTCTCGTCAGTCTCCATTGGACATCCTACTTCCAATTCCAGCTTTTCCATTGCTGAAATCAATTCTTCCTGTGCTGTCAGCATCATCAACTTTTCTCGACCCTTTCTGCTTAAGGCGTCGGCTACAACATTCGCTTTTCCTGGGTGGTATAAGATATCACAATCATAATCCTTTATTAACTCCAGCCACCTTCTTTGGCGCATATTCAAGTCTTTCTGTGTGAAAATATACTTCAGACTCTTATGGTCTGTATATATTTCACACTTTTCCCCATAGAGATAGTGTCTCCAAATCTTTAAAGCGAATACCACCGCAGCCAATTCCAAATCATGGGTTGGATATCCCTTCTCGTAATCTTTTAGTTGTCGTGACGCATACGCAATGACTCTGCCGTTTTGCATAAGCACACAGCCTAGCCCTTTATGTGACGCATCACTATATACCACAAAATTTCCTGTGTCATCCGGAAGGGACAACACAGGTGCTGTACTTAACCTTCTCTTAAGATCTTGAAAACTTTCCTCACACTTCTCCGTCCAAACGAATTTCACAACTTTCCTAGTCAAATTCGTTAATGGAGTGGCGATCTTGGAAAAATCCTGAATAAATCTTCTATAGTAACCAGCTAATCCAAGAAAACTTCTTACTTCCGACGGTGTTTTTGGCTGATCCCAATTCATCACCGCTTCGACTTTGGAGGGATCCACCGAAATTCCGTCCTTATCAATCACATGTCCGAGAAATTACACCCTTTCAATCCAGAATTCACACTTTGAGAATTTGGCATACAACTTCTCTCTTCTTAATACTTCTAACGTCAACTTCAAATGCTCAACATGTTCTTCCTTGGTCTTAGAATAGACCAATATATCATCAATAAAAACCACTACGAATTTGTCCAGAAATGGCTTGAACACTCCATTCATTAGGCCCATAAATGCTGCAGGCGCATTTGTTAGACCAAATGACATAACCAAAAATTCGTAGTGACCATATCGTGTCCTAAACGCTGTCTTTGGGACATCTTCGGGCCTCACCTTCAACTGATGATAACCACTTCTCAGGTCTATCTTCGAGAAATATCTCGCTCCTTTTAATTGATCAAACAGATCATCAATCCTTGGCAACGGATACCTATTCTTAATGGTAACCTTGTTCAATTCTCTATAGTCAATGCAGAGTCGCATCGTTCCATCCTTCTTCTTAACAAATAATACCGGCGCTCCCCACGGTGATACGCTCGGTTGAATATATTTCTTGTCCAACAGCTCTTGTAGCTGTACCATCAATTCCTTCATTTCTACCAGAGCCATCCGGTACGGTGCTTTCGATATTGGAGCCGTTCCTGGCACCAACTCGATAACAAAATCTACTTCCCTGTCAGGCGGAAGTCCTGGCAGATCATCCGGGAAAACATCCACGAAGTCTCTTACGACTGGTATTTCTTCTAACTTTGAATTCTCTTTACAACTATCGACTATGTAGGCTAAATACCCCACACAGCCTTGTCTTAATAACTTCCTGGCCTGTATCATCGTCAGACAACTCGCTTGTCTAGGCGATTTGCTGCCATAAAACACAACCTTTGATGGAGTCATAAGGTTAATACATTTCTTCTGGCAATCAATTACGGCTCCATAATTGAATAGCCAATCCATTCCCAGGATAACGTCAAATTCCCCAAGTTTAATCGGGATAAGATCTACATTCATAACGTTACCCTTAATATCCACTCTATAGTTCTTGTGTATATACTTAACAGGAATTACTTCCTTGTTCGCAATCTCTATGTTCATAGGGATTTCTAATTCGTCTTTAAGCAATTCTAAATTCTTTGCAAAGTCATTGGATATAAATGAACAAGTAGCACCCGAATCAAATAAAATATAAGCATTGACTTTATTGATCGGAATGATACCTGACACCACATCACGAGACTGCACAGCGTCTTGTACGGTCATGTTAAATGTCCTTGCAGTTGGTCGATTTGTTGAAGTCGGTCCGGTAATGGTAAGAGGATTTCCACTATTATTTCCCTTATGTCCACCTGACCCTGCCCCTCCAGATGCCTTCTTTGGACAGTCTCTAGCCAAGTGATCCTTTGACCCACATGTGTAGCAGGCGCTCTTCTTAGGGTTAGGGCAGTTAGGTGCTATGTGGCCTTCCTGACCACAGTTGTAACAAACTCTTTTTCCTTTCATGCAGACTCCCAAGTGAGTCATCCCACAGGTTGGGCATGGTTCTAACTTTTTCTTCTGACTACCTTGCTGACTTACAAACGACGGGTTGTCATTCCATTTTCGTTTATGATTATTAATTCCCCCTGTGTGATTGCCACTAGCCTTATTGTTTCCTTCACTATCATTCTTCTTCTTCTTTTGATCCTGATTGTACTTAGACACCGCTTCGCTTCCACCTTCAGCGAGAATTTCCTTCTCCAGAACTCCAGCAAAAGTGTTCAATTGAGACATCGACACCTTGCTATACAACCAGGGTTTCAGTCCCTGTTCAAAACGCCTAGCCTTTCTTTCGTCAGTATGCACCTGATATTGGGCAAACCTAGACAATTCGTTAAACTTTGCCGCGTAGTCGGGCACAGACATATTCCCCTGCTTCAACTCCAGAAACTGCACCTCCATTTGATTCTGGGAGCTGGTCGGGAAATACATCTCGAAAAACATTTCTTTAAACCTTTCCCAGGTTATTACACCTTCTCCTCCCCTAATCTTATTTGCCTGCCACCAGTAGCTGGCTTCTGATTTTAACATAAATGTCGCGTAGGTGGTCTTCTGGTCCTCCCTAACACGGGCGACCTCAAAAATTTTCTCCATTTCCATAACCCAAGTCTGAGCTTCTATCGGGTTCGTGGAACCCTTAAAATCTGGCGGTCCCACTGCCTTAAAGTCTTTAAATGAGGTGTTTGGTGGAGCTTGAGGCTGATTGTTCATCGCTCCAGCCAACAGATTTACCAACTGCTGAACGGGGTTCGCATTGGCATCATTGTTGTTATTGGTTGACCCCTCTTGGGCTTGTCGACGATTTTGTCTCCTTCTTGGCGGCATATTTCTGTTAAGAATATATGCTCATTAGATCTTTATTAAATCTCTTAAATATTTAAGACTTAACTCAAATATTTAACATAACTACTTTAGCTCTTTTCTTTTCAAATAACCTTTGATATTTTATTTAAATCAAAAGTTTTAAACATAGTACTATAGCATCTCTGCCATTTACTTCAACTATCCCAAGATAAAGAATCTTCAGGATTTAGTTTCTCAAAATATTCCTTTGTTTTTTAATCACATCGGAATTTACATTAACTACTCCAAAGAGTATCACATAATGTTAAATACTTTAACATACTCACTTAACCCATATCATCTTAAACAACTTTATTATTTTATTAAAACCAAAAGCTTTTAATACAATACGATAGCATTTCTGCCATTTACATCAACTATCCTGAAATAAAGTTTCTACAGGATTTACATTATCACAATATTCCTTTGTTTATAATCACATTGGAATTTATATTATTTACGATTATTTAAACATTAACAATATCATATTATCCTATCACGGCCTACTAAGGCGTCGGACAGCTTCACTACGTTCCTCCTCTATAATGCGGGACATAGTCCTGCGATCTAACATATACCCAGGCAGTCCCTCGAACTGAATTGGATATCTCATAACTCGGTCCTGGGCCTCATCCATTGCCCTCAGAAACGTGTAGCACGTCTCTGCAACCTTAACTCTCTTCGCACGCGCATCATCCTCTGCCAGATCTGCACGTCGTGCATTTCTCACCCAAGCTTCTTCCACTATGGCGAGTCTTCCAGATTTCTCTTTCAACTCATTCTTTAACTTTTCTATCTCCTCTGTCTTCTGCTCAGTTTGGCCCTTCTCATGAACCAAATCCCACTCCACATTGCCAAGACGGGTGTGGAGTGTCTCTATCTCACCACCCTGAGCAACTGACTGCTCCCTCAACTCCTGAATTGTATCTCGTAACTCTACATTGCGATCATACAATAAATCATACATATCAGCACTGACAGAGTTCGGTGGGAACTCCTCAAGGTCTTCTTCCTCCTCTTCCTCTTCCTCTTCAGGGTCTTCCTCCTCCTCGGTTGCCTCAGTCGGGATCTCAACCTCCTCAGGGTCCTCCTCTGAGTCAATCTCTGGCTCATGCTCCTGACCAAAATATGGATTTACAGGAGATGGCTCTGGCTGTACTAACTGCTCCCAGACAGTGTGTATGTCCCGGGGCTCCTCATCTCTAGTCTCTAGGGGTACAACATCCCTGGACTGACTAGCTCCTCCAGTATCTGACATCTTGACAAAATAAGTTCTAAGTCTTAGTTTTTACGTGATGTTAATCAATACTCTAACAAGTATGAACACATAAGCACATAGCACATAAGGTAATTTTATTATCTTTCTTAGAACTCAAATCAGAGTTGTCATTACTATCTTCATGAAGGCTACTATCCTAAGGTTTTCCCCCCACCTAAGGTTCATAACCTACGGCTCTGATACCAACTTGTGACACCCCCAAATTCGGTATCTTAATTTCTACAAGATTTGGTGTTCACTGTTCCAATATCATACAACTATCTACCCATAAATAATGAAATTCATTTATTAGATAAATAAATCATCATCTTACATCATCTGAAATAAAAAAACATCATAAATCCCAGGTTATACTTAACCTTAAATCTCTTTTGCGGAAACGTAAATAAATAAGTCTTAAATCATCACACATAAATCTTAAACTTTAACATTATTCATGACAACACAAATCTTCATCACTTGTTAGCTTTTCCTTTGCCCTTGCTACTAGAAGGTACATCACTTCGTTCATTATTAGCTGCAATGTTATTATGCAAGAGTGAGCACGGATGCCCGCAAGTATAAAAATATGACGGAATAATAACATGCGAGTGAAAGAATTCTGAATAACAGAAAGCTCGACATTTGAATCAATAATATTAATCAAGAGTCAAATTACTTCTCAACTTTTGAATCAAGAATATTAGTCAAGAGTCAAATTACTTCTGAGGGTCATTAAGACCTTGAACCGAGTCTTAGGTTGTCAAGTATATTAACCTTTCCAACCTTTAACAGTCACAAGACTATAGACTTTACTTCTCGTACTTAGGGAGATCAGCCCTTCGTACTGATACTGTGCACATTATCTTAACGCTTAAAGCATCTTCATTAATCCCCTACATTAGGGTTGTTCATCTCAATTTGACATCAGAATCCGTACCAAATAAAGTTGGTTTGGATAATTCAATAAATGATATTCATATTGAATATTAACTTCTCAAGGTATACAATCGAATAAGTATTGTACACTTAAATGATACTTTTAAAAGAATCATGGCATCTCATGTGAAATTCTAAACTTGGATATTCAAGAGTAAGAATTTTCTCAACAATAGTAATTAAGCATAGCAATTGCTTAATTAAAAGAGTTTAGTTAGGAAACTTGCCAAACAATAATAATAAGTTAGGGATAGAAAACTTGCTCAAATATAAAGATTTGAGTTTAGGAAACTTGCCAAACAATAATAATAAGTTAGGGATAGAAAACTTACTCAAATATAAAGATTTGAGTTTAGGAAACTTGCCTAACAATAATAATAAGTTAGGAATAGAAAACTTGCTCAAATATAAAGATTTGAGTTTAGGAAACTTGCCTCATGCGCAAGCTACAGTTATTACTTACTTCTTTAATTACTCTTACCTATCACACATTTACAATATCAATTAATCACAGGTTCGATATGATTATTGATTTACAATAGTATTCTTCAAACTCATTATTAAGTTTTCAAATAATGGTTTACGTTGATTAATTAACTTGTTAATTAATCACGTAACTTAAGTTATTAACTTGTATTAATAACTCATTACATATATAACATGTCATCATGTTAATTAGATTTAAAATAATGTCTTAATGTTTATAACACATTATTTAACCTTTACAAATGATAATTTAAATCACGTAATTAATTTATTAATTAATCACATAACATAAATTATTAAACTCATATCAATATTTTATTATATTTATATAACATGTGTTCATGTTCATTAGACTCAAAACACATTTCAAAATTTTCGGACAGGCGCGGCCGCGTGCCATTTTGCCTTGCAGCCGGCTCGGCCGCGCGGCTGCGAAATTTCAAAATCTGAAGTTCGCGAACGAACACAGATTTTCTCCTATTTTCTCCCAATTCACATTATTACACTGATTTATAATGTTACCCATGAAGTATAAACTTCACAGGAACATTATATATCACTTATAACATGTTCTTAACATTCCAAGTTATGTAATTATACAAATCAAAATATTAATTTTTACTGTTCTTCAAAACTTTCAAGAGTTTAATGAAAAACATAAAAATCTCCTTACGGATTCGTTACTACACCGAATCCATTCATTTCAATTCCATTTTCTTTGTTTTAACATATACAATCATATTCATGTATCAATTTAAATATAAACATATGATTCAATCATTAATTTAACCCATATGGGTTATTCACCCATATTCAATACTCTGTAATTTCATCAAACCCATTTATTAACAAAGTTATTTGGTGTGATCAGTGTAAATCATGGATACATGATCTAACACATAATACCAACATATATGATTACATATATAAACATATCTTGGTTTAATTTTTCAAAATAATTCTTAACAGAGAGTTTTTATAAAGACGTATAAAAACTCTATAAATATTTGAAAAACCCAATTAAGGCCAGATTATATAAAATTGATCCTTTAAAACATGATTATATGTTAGAAAAACACGTTATGATTCCATACCCATATAGATAAAGCCATATCGTAACCCAATTGGGAAACCCAATTTTCATAGAAAACTTAAAAGTACGTATTTAAGAAATCTTAATTTTGAAAACTTAAAAGAAGAATTACCCTTTTGTATGTAGATAACACAATCACAGACAATACTTAGGATTTCTCAAATTTCTTTCTCTCAATCTCTTCTCAATTCCTTCTTCTTTTTCTCTCTGACTTTTCTCTGAAAAACTTCTAAGTTTCTTCTGATAATAACTTAGAAATAATAAGTTTACGTATTATATAAATGTTACCGTTGTATAATAAACGGATTAACCTCTCTTAAGGCCTTGTTTGCCTTCCTCTTCTTTTCTTTTCCATTTATTTTAATAAACTAATTTACTATATAGTTAATTGTCACCTTACTTATTGATTAATTAATTTTATTTAAATTAATTAAATAAAATAAGATAATTCACATTAAACACATTGTCACATAATTAATATTTTTATTTATTAATTATGTCAATTCATTAACTCATTAATTAATTAATTATTAAATTAATTAAAGTAACATATGCTTATTTAATTAATCAAATAAACTCAATTAATTAAATACTTTGAACTATTAAATCACTACATATTAATTTAATTAATGTCACACATATAATTAAATTAATCTACCACAAATTCATGAATTAATTATTTAATTCAATAATTAAATCATTAAAAATATTTATTTATCTCCATAAATATTCAATATCTTTACAAAATTCTCGTTCGTCACATCTTTCCCCCCTTAAAAGGATTCTGTCCTCAGAATCGCTGTTCAATTAATAATTTCGTCCCATCACATTCTCATAACCAAAATATTTATTTATTTCAATAAATATTCAAAACAACTTTGCAAAAGTCTCGTTTGTCACAATGTTGGTCCTGTTTATCGTTATGTGATTGTCTATTACGATTTGTGCTTTAATTGCTTAATTGATTCGCGACCAATTACTGTGATAACCTATATTAACTTGAAAGACGAAATGTGGGTTTAGATCTAATCGTAGTGGCGGGAGATTGTTTGTTTACATGGCGTTGAATGTATGATTTGTGCTTAGGATAGACATATGCCGAAGCGCCGCTCGTAATCAATTGAGAACTTGGACTTAAACCCTAATTATTTGTAAATCACATAGACATATATGTGGGTGTTCATGTGTGTTCTATCATCTGTGGATTGTATGTGATATGGATGAGGTGCATCGAAAGATGGCTTTATCTCACTTTCGTGTTCTCGGCAAGTAAATTGTGACGATTAATTTAACCTAACTGGAAGTATGTCGACTTAGATGAATCATTAGGAAATATTGGGATCTCATATCTTCATTATCTAATTTTACTCTAGAGTTAATTAGTTTAAGTTTAATTACTTGTCTAGTTTAAAATTTAAACTCTTTACCGCTCATTTAAATAAGACGGGAATGGTTATGTGCTAGTGCTTTGGCGATCTTTTATCGATTAATTCTCTATGGGAACGATATCTTACTTACTCTTTATTACTTGTTGACCGCGTATACTTGCGCGTATTTTGTTATACCTAATCAGGGCAACAAGTTTTTGGCGCCGTTGCCGGGGAATTAATTTGATAAATTTTTGCCAACATTAGCTTCAATCAAATTAGTCTTAATTTAAACATTTTTATTTTGTTTTAATTCTCTTCTTATATTCTCTTTTCAGGTACAATGGATGTCAACGCTTATCCATGGTTTTACACGAGGAATGATCACCCAAGGGAAACATACACTGATGGACTCAACCTAATTGCAACATTATCAGCACAACTAGAGGATCTCTCGAGGAAGTTGGACAGTGTTACAGCCCAACAGAGTCAAGAGCCAGTAATTACTTATGATTATGGTGTTAGAAACTATATGAGCCATCAGGATCCCATCAGTTATGGACAAGAGCAGTATGGGGGTGATTACTTCAACCATGAGTATTCCAAATTATCACCAAGATTTGGAGTATCACCCAAACTCTTCAGCGAGCTATTATCAAGACCAATACTGCGATCAATGTCTAATATATGCACCAGACCCCACATATCAATCTCCGTGTTTACAAGAAGAACAGTCGACAATGGAATTCATGTATAGGGCCTTAGCAAACCAAGAGGAGATGATTAGGAGCCAGGAGCTATCGAATCCAAATTTTCAGAACCAGATGGCACAAATCATAAATACTCCAACCAATGAGCTTCAATACATAAATTTCGAAGCTGAAACAGAAAAGGCAAGATTGGAAAATTTGTGGGTCAATTCCATATCATCAAAAAAGGAGATCTTGATTGAGCAAGCAAAGTCGATTGAGAATCTTCATAATTGGGCGGAGCAAATCAACTTGGCTTTAATGAAGGAGGAAGTGATTGAGCAAGGTATAAAGACTCAAGATCTTCAGAATCCAATACCTCAACTGTTTGAAGTCGTGATCAATGGCCCTTAGAATAAGCGGTGCTATGACTTGGACGCTGATAATGATGGAGAGCCAGAAGTGCACATACAACTGGATGAACTGAAAGAATGCGACATCGAGGAGACACTTGGGGATGTGGAGAATTATGAATGCGAGCCGACAATGATAATACCCCAAGAGACTTCTCCGCCAAAGTTGGAAAAGATAGTAAAGTTTGCACACTCGTATCCCCTTGGTAGTCACATCAGAGATACGGATCTCGAGGATATGAGAGAATCCGCATTCTTGAAACCATGGTGGTCTGAAGAAGAGAGAATTGAAGAAGTGCCATTTGTGTTAGCTGTACCTCAATGCCCCAATAGTTTTACAAACACAACGAAAGAAGTGCCTAGCTCCCCAAACTTCGACATGGGGAATTCATATACACATCATGTGCTAGGTAGTTTAAATCCGAAGCCTCTCGAGAAGGGCGACCTCCCAATATACACTGCAGTACTAATGGATGGAGGGTTTCTCAAATATCGTAGGGGAATCGGATAGCAGTGTCATAGACACAGTCCAGCTATCGGACTATAAACCAAGCGCTCGATGGGAGGCAACCCATCATTTCTCTCTATCTCCCTACTTGTTTAATTCTATTTACTTATCTCCATTTCCCTCTCCCCTGTTTAATTCTTAGTAGTTTAATTTTTAGTTGAGAATTTTTGAAGAATCTTGGAGTTAGAAGCTCAATGCCTTTATTTTTGTACTAAGGCAGTGGTGCATATGTTTTTGGGACTAAGATGTTATTGAACATATTGTTGATGCACTAGTAGGTTGCATATACGCACAAATAGTTATTTTTGGGACTTCACATGCATATGATTCTCCCTTTATGATAATTCTCCGCATAGTTGTAAATAGTTTATAGAAAATTTTTGGTAATTCAGTGAATTAATATTTTTTGTATGCCTTTTTCAGGTTCTATGCAGTTGGTAGCAAAGCCCATAGTCAACTGATAATGAGAAGCTGCTAATCCAAGTCAAGTAAAATTCCTGAGTATTGGCGCGATCGCGCCAGTACAAGCCCAATATACAGAGCGGCCGCTCTAATTTCCAGGCCAGAATCTGGACTTCACAAGCTGCGCAGCTGCGTTGATATTCCTCCTTCCACCTGCGCAGCTGCTCCGGCCTCCCTCTCCCGTTTTCAAAACAAAATTGGCCCACGCCTGAATTCATTATTTCCCAACTTGAATGAAATTTTCGGCAGCCTGCATTTAAAAAAAATGACCTCACTCTTGTATATCTCTCCCTCACTCGATCCTCCCCTAATAAAACCCCCATACCCTAACCTCCGACCACAGCCCTAAATTTCTCCATCTTCATCTAAATTCTATACACCCTCCCCTCCCCTGTCATCAGCCCTACCTCATCCCAACCGCATTCAAAGGCAGCAGCACACAGCTTTATGTTCAGAGAGATTTTGGATTGGCATTCAAGTGTTCATCTGTTCGGATTGGTCAAGAGAATTCCAATCTGTAATCTGTAAAACATCGTTCAATCAGAGAATTCAGAGGACATAGCAGAAATGGGCAGACTTTTGGGTTTCAGTTGAGCGCATTGTAAGTGTTTGATATGAGTTCTGATTAAAATTGAGTGCTCGTTTGATGGAAGTTGGTGATTGAAAAAGGTTGGATTTATTTGTTTACTGAGATTGTGCAGAGCATAAAAGGCGGTTAGGGTGCATTTCCTATTGTTTGATCAGCTTTGGGATAGCATTTAGTACCGTTACTTATTTTAGATTTCAGAATTCTCACCACCTGCCATCATGCCTAAGCAAATAAGAACTCCATCACCTCCTTCTCCTCCTCTGAGCAGTGAGCATGGCGAGGGCAGTTCTCATGAGGCCTTGGATACCTTTAGGTTTGTTAACTTGGCGGCTTAGCGCTACTTTGTGAATGTTCTGGATAAGAAGACCTGTGTGAAGGAAAGGGGACTGAAATCGGGAAATAATGATGGGCTTATGAAGAGGCAGATAATAGAGCATGGATGGGCATTAGTTGTGGCCACACCACTGTCAGCTCCGATTCCCCTGGTTAACGAATTTTATGCAAATGCACATAAGACATAGAATGTGATATCATTCGTGTGGGGGAAGGAAGTGCCTTACACAAAGGAGGAGATCAACGAGATATTCAAAAAGGACACTATTCCTTCTGGCCTGTCAAATTGGGCAGAGTCCCAACTCATGGAGACTAACCTGGATAGATTGATCAAGGAAATGTGCAAGCCAGGCACTAAGTGGACTACATACTTAGGCACTGACAGAAAAATTAGCTTCTCGCAGACTGCCTTGAGTCGGTATACTAAGGCTTGGTACAGCTTTATCTGTGCTAGCATTCTCCCTTCTAACCATCATGCAAAGGTCACCACTGAGAGAGCTACCCTACTGTATGGCATCATCAAGAACAAAAGGATTGAGATAGGCTATATTCTCAATCAATCCATGCTGAAGTTCATGAGGGGGAGCACCTCAGGAGGGATCCCGCACGCCTCGATTATTACACGACTATGTCTCACGGCTGGTGTGGTCTGGGACAATGAAGAGCTGCAGCGCCCGATGCGCGATATAAATCACACAGCCATCCAGCAGTACACTATTTGGGAGGGGGCGGAGTCTCACCCTAGAGGTCTGGGATTCATTGCTGGAGACTCTGATGAGGATGAGGAAGAAGAAGAAGCAGAAGAAGATCTAGTGCAGGCTCATCAGGCAGCAGGGCTGACTCCCGCAGAGTTCACTTGTGACGCCCCCAGAATAGGTCCATTCAACCCAACCCATTCTGAGTCGCCAAATACATGGTACAGAATTCAAATACAAACTTTATATCATACGGTCGTGCAAAATACGACCACACAACTGTGAGTCTCAGTACAAATATGTAGAAAATATTAAGATTCAAACTAAGTCCTCATTACAATTATTATCACACTATTTATCATAAATAGTGAGGACTACTACTGCTCTAACTCGGACCATCACTCTGTCCCCCGACTAGTCCCCGCAACATTCTCATTTCCTGAAGAGGACAACAGATGAAAAGGGTGAGCTCAACTAGCCCAGTAAAGAATATTATGACTAAGATAATGAAAAATAAATTATCGTTAGTCTTCAACAGTTCAGATAAAATATTATGGACAACAAGTTTTAGATCAATATTCGCAGCGGAAATAACAAATCATTAGAAGAGTTAAGTAGAGAATGAAGTCTACTATCTTCTATGATTTAAAAGTCCATCACCAATATTTTATCCCTGTAACATCAATCAATATACATCTCGAATCAATATTCATCTTTGCACTACAGGCCAAAGATATTCATTTGCATCATCAGTAGTCATGTTCATCTCAACACCTGTCATCTTTGCACTACAGGCCAAAGATATTCATCAGGTAATCATTCATCTTTGCTCTACAGGCCAAAGATATTCAGTTACATCAACTTTTAGGACTGAGGATGATGAAAAACATTTTAAACAAAACGAATCCAGTGAGATAAAAGACAAAGATTAGGGATTCGTCATTTAGTTTATCCAAATTCAAGAATAATCCATAATAATACTTTGTGAAGCAAAATTCAAGAATAAAGCCCAAAACTTGGATACAATCAAAGATAGTAACCTTAACAGACAATTTGGACAATTAGAAGAAAAATAAATTTTCTAGTGAATAGTGCCGTATACGTGAATAGTGCCGTATACGTGAATAGTAACCCCGACGGGAAAAATAAGAATTTCATAACAAAATTCATGACAATATTTCTGTATAATGATATTGAAAAGAATAACATCATTTACGAAAGAAAATAACATCCCTTACCTCAAAAAGATAGTACCTCTGACTGGAATATCGGATATAATATTGACGGAAACTTGCGCTGAATACTAATACTCAAAGTATAGAAATACTCACAAAAATACGCTCGATATTATAGAGAGAGAAAACTTCGAATTCTGGTGTGATTTTCAATTCTAACCTAAGCACCCTATTTATAGGAAAAGCTTAGGATGCCAAAGGAGACTAAAATAATAAAATAATATTATTTTTACAAAACTTCTCCAGCCGCCGGCTGCTTCAAACATCTGATTTTTTTCAACAAAACAACAAAAGTGGGGCCCACCATTTATAAAATAATATTTATTTTTTGAAACTTCAATAATTCATAATAAATAGCCCCTTTGTCAGAAAAATACAAATGATGTGTCCTTCTATAGGAAATTTAATTCTCTACAACTTTGCAGAAGAAAATTTTTCCAAATTCCCAACATAAATTATCCGAAATCCATAAACGGATGATTTTTCACACCAAAATACTGATAAAAACACATCAGCACAAATTCCTTCTTTTATATCCACAAAATAAATATTTCCTTATCATATAAATTAATAATTAATTATTCACAAATAATATTATAGAACTACAATATTGACAACCAGGTCGTTCCCAGGACAGAGGGGGCCTTCCGATAAGGACTTCTCCTTACTGGCGCGCAATTAAATAACCCCTCCTAGACAGAACTTCCTTAGACATTGTCAATAATGCTATCTAATAATATTATTCAAATAATATGAATTATTGAGTTGATAACGTGAAATACTGTGCAACGACAATTATTGAATCAATACTACAAAATATCAACTGTAGCCATTATTGAATCAATCATAAAAAAAATAGCAACGTAGCAATTATTGAGTCAATAAAATATCAATGCAGCAATTATTGAGTCAATAATATAAAATATCAACGTAGCAATTATTGAGTCAATAATATAAAATATTGAACAGTAAATACTGTAACAATAATTGAGTAGGTTCCTTCTCACGTAAGACTCAATAATTCGAAATACTGTGCAATACCGTGTGCTACTGCGCACCACCGCGTACTGTATTTTAACCACCGGGTATTTCAACAGTACTAACGGTAACAACTACGCCGTTATCTTGTAAAAAGTTATTTCTGTCGCTTTCTATATCCGACAGTTATTCCGTTGTGGGGTCCACAAATAACTGCGCCGTCGTACGAATATTCCCCGACAACAAGAATATTCCACGACCAAACGAATATTCCCCGACAACAAGAATATTTTATAACCACTTGCTCATTTTAAAAATATTTGCACATTTCACCCATAACTTTCATATTTATCAAGTCAACACCTTACTATTTCGAAATAATATATAAAGAAAATTAAATCTTTATTCATAAAAGTTGGGGTCTTACAACCTCCCCTCCTTATGAAATTTCATCCTCGAAATTGACGTACGTACCTGGTATGTCGAAAAGGTGAGGATACCTCGCTTTCATTTCCGATTCCAACTCCCAGGTCATTTCCTCAATTGCATGGTTTCTCCACAAAACTTTAACTTGAGGTATAATTTTCGAGCGTAGGACATGCTCCTTCCTATCCAAGATCTTGACAGGTACCTCCTCGTACGTTAAATCTTCAGCTATCTCGTCTGGTTCTAACTCAATAATGCGGTTTGGATCCTTCACATATTTACGTAACACGGATATGTGAAACACGTTATGAACACGAGACATGCTTGGAGGTAAAGCGAGTCTATAAGCCACATTTCCTATTCGGTCATGAATCTCAAATGGACCAATGAATCGTGGATTGAGCTTTCCTCTCTTCCCGAACCTCGTAACTCCTTTCCACGGAGCAATACGTAGTAACACATGGTCCCCAACATTAAATTCCACGTCTTTTCGATGAAGATCTGCATAACTCTTTTGTCGATCCTGTGCCGTCTGTATACGTTGTCGGATTATTTGGATCTTTTCTATAGTCATACGTACTAACTCTGGTCCCAACAATTTTGCTTCACCCACCTCATCCCAACATACTGGAGAACGACACTTTCTCCCATACAACGCTTCGAATGGAGCTACGCCTATACTTGCCTGATAACTGTTGTTGTAAGAGAATTCCACCAATGGTAAATACTTATCCCAACTCCCTTTGAAGTCTAGAACACAGAGTCTCAATAGATCTTCAAGAGTTTGGATAGTCCTTTCCGATTGTCCGTCTGTTTGAGGATGATAAGCCGAACTGAATCGTAAATCCGTACCCATAGCTTTCTGCAAACTGATCCAAAATCGTGAAGTAAATCTGGGATCACGATCCGAAACTATGGATACTGGCATGCCATGCAATCTCACAATCTCATTCACGTACATATGAGCAAGACGTTCAAGGGAATAAGTCTCTCGTATCGGCAAGAAATGAGCAGACTTGGTTAATCTATCAACAATAACCCAAATCGCATCTAAGCCTTGAGAAACCTTGGGAAGACCCGTAACGAAATCCATCGTAATGTGTTCCCACTTCCATTTCGAAATCTCCAGTGGTTGCAATGGACCCTTCGGTACTTGATGCTCCGCCTTTACACGTAGACAAGTTAAACATCTAGAGATGAACTCCGCGATCTCTCTCTTCATATTGCTCCACCAAAATGTATGTCGAAGATCACGATACATTTTAGTACTCCCAGGATGGATCGCAAACGGTGTGTTGTGTGCCTCCATCATGATTCTATACTTCAAGTTAGAATCGTTAGGAACACAAAGTCTGGAGTTGACTCGAAGTATTCCCTCTTCATCGATTCTTGCTTCTGAAATTGCACCTTCTTGCACCTTCTTCTTCATCTTCATCAGCTCCGCATCTGTAGCTTGAGCAGCTTTAACTTTATCAAGCAAAGCTGGTTCTACACGTATACTTGACATCATCGCACTCGTTCCCACATATGATCTTCTACTCAACGCGTCAGCTACCACGTTCGCTTTTCCAGGATGGTATTGGATGGTATGATCGTAATCTTTCAACAGCTCAAGCCAACGTCGTTGCCGCATGTTGAGTTCCTTCTGAGTGAAGAAATATTTAAGGCTCTTATGATCTGTATAAATCTCCACTTTCTCTCCGTACAAGTAATGTCTCCAGATCTTCAACGCGAAAACGACTGCTGCCAACTCTAGATCATGAGTAGGATAATTCCTCTCATATTCTTTGAGTTGTCGCGAGGCATAGGCTATGACTTTCCCATGTTGCATGAGAACACATCCTAACCCTTTGCCTGAAGCATCGCTGTAGATAACAAATCCATCCGAACCAGATGGTATTGTCAGAACAGGTGCCGAAATAAGTCTCCTCTTGAGCTCTTGGAAGCTCTTCTCGCATTCTTCTCTCCAAACGAATTTCGTATCTTTCCGAGTCAACTGTGTTAATGGAGTAGCGATTCGAGAAAATCCCTCTACGAACCTCCGATAATAACCAGCTAAGCCCAGAAAGCTTCGTACTTCGGTCACCGACTTAGGTTGCTCCCAGCTTTGTATTGCTTCAATCTTCGCCGGGTCAACAGATACTCCATGTTTCGATACCACGTGCCCAAGGAATGCTACTTCCTCAAGCCAGAACTCGCATTTCTTTAACTTGGCGTATAGCTTGTTCTCACGAAGCTTTTGAAGTACCAGCTTCAAGTGGTGTTCATGATATTCACGGCTTTTAGAATAGATGAGAATGTCATCAATAAAGACAACAACGAATTGATCTAAATACTCCTTAAATACACGGTTCATCATATCCATGAAAGCAGCAGGAGCATTAGTCAATCCAAAAGACATGACTAAGAACTCATAATGCCCGTACCGTGTTCTGAAAGCAGTCTTTGGAATATCCTCAGTTTTAATCTTCAACTGATGATATCCAGAACGAAGATCGATCTTTGAAAAAAATTGCGCTCCTTGCAACTGGTCGAACAGGTCATTAATACGAGGTAACGGATACCTATTCTTGATGGTGACATGGTTCAACTCCCGATAGTCAATGCAAAGTCGCATACTCCCGTCTTTCTTCTTTACGAATAAAACAGGAGCACCCCAAGGAGACGTACTAGGACGAATAAAACCGATGTCTAACAACTCTTGTAATTGGACCTTTAACTCCTGAAGTTCAATAGGAGCCATTCGATATGGGGCTTTAGAAATGGGCTTTGTACCGGGCTCAAGGTCAATAAAGAATTCAACTTCACGTTCTGGGGGTAGACCGGGAAGTTCTTCGGGAAATACATCAGGAAACTCATTAACAACGGAAATATCATTCAAATCTGATGTATTCTGATTTAGATCAGTGACATGAGCTAAGAAAGCTTGACATCCGTTTTTCAATAAACGAATAGCTTTATGACTTGAAATGATATTGACTGATTTTAGTGGTTTGGTGATTTGGATTCGCACAACAGGTTGATTAGGAATATGAAAACTAACAACCTTACGAAAACAATCAATTTTGGCATGGTAAGTGGTTAACCAGTCAATTCCTAAAATCACGTCAAATGCAAGTATTTTCAAAGATATAAGATCAACAGGTAAGGTAAGGGTACCAATCTGAATCAAGCAAGATTTGTAAACTGTAGATGTAACAAAGGTTTCTCCTAACGGAGTTTCAACAGATAAGTCAAAGTCTAATTTATCAGAAGTCAAGTTCAAACGTTGAGCACAAGCAGGTGAAATAAAGGAATGGGTAGCACCGGTATCTAACAAGGTATAAACTTCGCAAGAGTTTATGATCAGCTTACCCGTAATCACCTCGTGTGGATTCCTCGCGTTTTGGGCTGTAACGACAAACGCTCTTCCAGGAATCACCGACTTTGACTTGTCTGCAACCGCCTTTGGAATCACCACCCCCGCTGAACTTGGTTTCGCAACAGGACAATCTCGAGCTATATGTCCTTCCTTTCCACAGTTATAGCATCCTTTGAACTGTTGTGGGCAGTTTGGGCTGATATGTCCCTCTTTCCCGCATTTAAAGCATACGACCGGTGGTCGTTCTCCTCCCCTCGAAACAGTTGATGCTGGTGCTGATGTTGACATCTTCGCGTTCTCATTGTTATACCTTCTCTTTTTGAAATCTCCTCCCGATTCGCTTCTTCTACTATCATGGCCACGATAACCACCGGAGTGGTTACCGCTTCTGTCATACTTTCCTCCTCGCTGGTTGTCATTGCTCCGATGACTACTGCCACCAGTACGACCTTGGTTGTGGTCCCTTGGTTGAACATAATCATTATCTCGTTCCAATAACTGGGCCCTGTTTACTACATCCGAATATAAAGAAAACTTATGAGAAATGAGGTATTGACGTATTTCGGGTTTCAAACCTCTTAGAAACATCCGCGTCATACGTTCCTCATTCTCCACCAAATGAGGTGCAAACCTGGACAGCTCCGCGAACTTAGCCTCGTACTGGGATACCGTCATGTTGTTTTGCTCGAGTCTGATAAACTCTACTTCCTTCATATGACGAATACTTTCAGGAAAGTACTTGTCATTAAACAGTTTCTGGAACGCTTCCCAAGACATCTGGAGTGCGGCAGGCTGGGTACGCTTCACGGATTCCCACCAGTAATCTGCCTCTCCACGGAACATAAACGTGGCGAATGGAACCTTTTGTTCCTCTGTACATCCCAAGACATCAAATATCTTGGTAATTTGTTTAATCCACGTCTCCGCTTTGATCGGATTCGGCTTTCCCAGAAACTCTGGTGGTCCCAATTCTTTGAACTGCTTAGCAGTGACAGCTCTCGTGTTGTTATTATCTCCACCTGTATGTTGCACACGAGTCTCCCTCGTCTGATTTTGCAAGAACTGCAAAAAACTTCTAAACATCTCATCGTTTATCGTCTGACCAGCGTTATTTTTAGGATGAACATTGCCCTCTTGTTGCACGTTCTCCTAGTTAACGATTAAAGGTGTCTCCACGGTCTCATTCACTTCGTTGTTAACGTTCTCAGCTGCCATTCTCAAATACTGCCATAAAACAAGGGTTAATTAAACAAGTCAACATATCACATATTAACCCTATGCTCCGACTAACCAATTAAATACCACATAAGCTTAGGTAGGACACACTAGCGAAGGATTTACTCGTCTCTCCCCTCCTAGTTCTATTCCCCGATCTCCGCCAGAGATCATATCCCTAAGCTCTGATACCAACTGTGACGCCCCCAGAATAGGTCCATTCAACCCAACCCATTCTGAGTCGCCAAATACATGGTACAGAATTCAAATACAAACTTTATATCATACGGTCGTGCAAAATACGACCACACAACTGTGAGTCTCAGTACAAATATGTAGAAAATATTAAGATTCAAACTAAGTCCTCATTACAATTATTATCACACTATTTATCAGAAATAGTGAGGACTACTACTGCTCTAACTCGGACCATCACTCTATCCCCCGACTAGTCCCCGCAACATTCTCATTTCCTGAAGAGGACAACAGATGAAAAGGGTGAGCTCAACTAGCCCAGTAAAGAATATTATGACTAAGATAATGAAAAATAAATTATCGTTAGTCTTCAACAGTTCAGATAAAATATTATGGACAACAAGTTTTAGATCAATATTCGCAACGGAAATAACAAATCATTAGAAGAGTTAAGTAGAGAATGAAGTCTACTATCTTCTATGATTTAAAAGTCCATCACCAATATTTTATCCCTGTAACATCAATCAATATACATCTCGAATCAATATTCATCTTTGCACTACAGGCCAAAGATATTCATTTGCATCATCAGTAGTCATGTTCATCTCAACACCTGTCATCTTTGCACTACAGGCCAAAGATATTCATCAGGTAATCATTCATCTTTGCTCTACGGGCCAAAGATATTCAGTTACATCAACTTTTAGGACTGAGGATGATGAAAAACATTTTAAACAAAACGAATCCAGTGAGATAAAAGACAAAGATTAGGGATTCGTCATTTAGTTTATCCAAATTCAAGAATAATCCATAATAATACTTTGTGAAGCAAAATTCAAGAATAAAGCCCAAAACTTGGATACAATCAAAGATAGTAACCTTAACAGACAATTTGGACAATTAGAAGAAAAATAAATTTTCTCGTGAATAGTGCCGTATACGTGAATAGTGCTGTATACGTGAATAGTGTCGTATACGTGAATAGTAACCCCGACGGGAAAAATAAGAATTTCATAACAAAATTCATGACAATATTTCTGTATAATGATATTGAAAAGAATAACATCATTTACGAAAGAAAATAACATCCCTTACCTCAAAAAGATAGTACCTCTGACTGGAATATCGGATATAATATTGACGGAAACTTGCGCTGAATACTAATACTCAAAGTATAGAAATACTCACAAAAATACGCTCGATATTATAGAGAGAGAAAACTTCGAATTCTGGTGTGATTTTCAATTCTAACCTAAGCACCCTATTTATAGGAAAAGCTTAGGATGCCAAAGGAGACTAAAATAATAAAATAATATTATTTTTACAAAACTTCTCCAGCCGCCGGCTGCTTCAAACATCTGATTTTTTTCAACAAAACAACAAAAGTGGGGCCCACCATTTATAAAATAATATTTATTTTTTGAAACTTCAATAATTCATAATAAATAGCCCCTTTGTCAGAAAAATACAAATGATGTGTCCTTCTATAGGAAATTTAATTCTCTACAACTTTGCAGAAGAAAATTTTTCCAAATTCCCAACATAAATTATCCGAAATCCATAAACGGATGATTTTTCACACCAAAATACTGATAAAAACACATCAGCACAAATTCCTTCTTTTATATCCACAAAATAAATATTTCCTTATCATATAAATCAATAATTAATTATTCACAAATAATATTATAGAACTACAATATTGACAACCAGGTCGTTCCCAGGACAGAGGGGGCCTTCCGATAAGGACTTCTCCTTACTGGCGCGCAATTAAATAACCCCTCCTAGACAGAACTTCCTTAGACATTGTCAATAATGCTATCTAATAATATTATTCAAATAATATGAATTATTGAGTTGATAACGTGAAATACTGTGCAACGACAATTATTGAATCAATACTACAAAATATCAACTGTAGCCATTATTGAATCAATCATAAAAAAAATAGCAACGTAGCAATTATTGAGTCAATAAAATATCAATGCAGCAATTATTGAGTCAATAATATAAAATATCAACGTAGCAATTATTGAGTCAATAATATAAAATATTGAACAGTAAATACTGTAACAATAATTGAGTAGGTTCCTTCTCACGTAAGACTCAATAATTCGAAATACTGTGCAATACCGTGTGCTACTGCGCACCACCGCGTACTGTATTTTAACCACCGGGTATTTCAACAGTACTAACGGTAACAACTACCCCGTTATCTTGTAAAAAGTTATTTCTGTCGCTTTCTATATCCGACAGTTATTCCGTTGTGGGGTCCACAAATAACTGCGCCGTCGTACGAATATTCCCCGACAACAAGAATATTTTATAACCACTTGCTCATTTTAAAAATATTTGCACATTTCACCCATAACTTTCATATTTATCAAGTCAACACCTTACTATTTCGAAATAATATATAAAGAAAATTAAATCTTTATTCATAAAAGTTGGGGTCTTACATCACTAGTCAGCAGAGCGAGATCAGACAGCTGAGGAAACGGATGGACACTACATACACAGACTTCCAGACCTATACATCCGAGTTCTCCCAGGCTCTATCTCGGGCATTCGGGATGTTGGGCGTGCATTCTGAGTTCCCAACTTTTGGCACAGGCAGCCAGTACCCTCCGTCAGACACACCTCCAGAGCAGACTGAGGAGGAGGGCGGCGACGAGTCCGACTAGGGGAGTTTCCTTTTTACCTTTTACCTTCAATGAGGACATATAACACTTTAAGTTTAGGGGTATTAAGGTTTATTTTTCATGTATTTTTATTCATATCATATTGCATTTTATTTAGTTTATATAGTGCATGTAGAACGTCTTTTGTTAAAAATTTGTCAAAATTTTTCAAAATTTTGCATGAATTTAGTTCATTTAGTTAACTGTGTTAGGATATTTTGCATGAATCCAGTTTTCTGTTGGTTTGTTATTTACTTGGCCTATGAAGAAACTGAAATTACTTGATTTTTGAACTGATTTGAGACTTAAGCTTGATTATAATGTCATATATGTAAATCTTTATCTATCAGATACTGATGTCAACGGTTAGCACTCTAAGAGTAACCACCATGACTTGCTTAGTTTAAATTTTCACATACTTGTCTTCTGGTGGGAAATCTATGTTTTAATGGAAGAGTTTTAGTACTCATGTGATAATAACTAGGCTGTAAAAAGCTTAGGTTTGGGGGAAACAAGAGGTATGCATGCTATTTGGGGAGATGGAGCGTAAGACGCACTCTCTTATGAAAAAGAAAAGAAAAGAAAATGCAGTGAAAAAGAAAAAAAATAGAATAAACACTTCGGCTACGTCGAGTTCTATGGCCTTTGATATTCGAGCAAGTAAGCCCTAGGGGTGTCTCTACACCCAGCGCCCTAAGGCCTTTTGGTCTGGGAGTCGTTGGTCGAAAGCTCGCTACACGGGTATCATTGAAAAGCCTAAGAGGACTAGGCATTGCACAGTCAGTGTGTACATGGGAAAGTGTGAAAACGCCCTCGTGAGTTGATAAAAAGTAGAATAAATCCCCTGTGGACTCTTAGCTTTAGTGATGCATGGTCTTAGTTAGAACTTATCTGATTTACTATTTTTCTTAAGTTAAAACTTGTTTTTCCCCTAAGAAGCATAATATGTGATATATTTGTTCAAAAGTATGTTTAATGGTTGCTAAGCACATACACACTACATCAGTGCTGACAGGTTTGGATTTGCAAGGATATGCCTTATGATCTTGTCTTGGGTAGCTTATCTGTTGATTAGCCTGCGATTTTTCTGAGGCATTTCATTTGAATTTCAATTCTAACTGAGACTTGGATTCGCGTTCATGATAGGATAGGTTGCATTCTTTGTAGTTATTGCATTGCATCGTTTGTTTGGTTTTGTTTTGGTTGCTTGAGGACAAACAACAGTTTAAGTTTGGGGGTATTTGATAAGTGGTTTTTTAACCACTTATTTAGATATAAACTCACTTCTTTTGTTGCTTAAACTCATGTGTTATATTAGCTTTTCATGCATTTTTGCTTTTTTTTTTTGTAGTTTTCATATTGGGAACTCTCTTGGTGGCATTTGAAGCTAAAAGGGAAGGAAATTGCAATCCAGACGTCGTTTGGACTTTCATGTTCATTTCATGTTCTTGGATTGGAACTTAGGTCATATTGTAGAGAGTCTTCTAAGCTTTCCGGAACATCTTGAATCATCTCAATCGGAGTTCAGAGGCGAGAGTTATGACCTTTATACCAACCAACGGACGTTGAACTTCATGGTTTTGGGTTGCCATTGCATAGCTTTCACTTCATGCCCAATTTAGACCTTCATCGATCCATTATTTCTCAATGCTTAAATAATAAAAGTTGTAGATCTCTTCGATAGCTTCGATTGACAGGTGGCAGGCCTCGTAACTCCTCCCGGATCAAAAGTTATGGTCGTTCTACCAGAGTGCACTGCAGCAGAATTCCAGCGACGCGGTCGCGCAAGTTTGTAGTGTATTTTGGGCGCGGTCGCGCCTGTCCCCAGGCCAAAAATCTGATATTTGCTTCCAGCGCACCCGCGCCCAATTCCAGACCATTCCTAGCGCGGCCGCGCCACTCCTGAACAAGACCAGACTTGACTTTTTCATTAAAGAGTGAGATTTGAAGCAAATGGAAGGGGGCATTCATATTAGGGCTTAGAGATAGAAATATAGGAGTAGGTTAGGAGGGATTCCACCCTTAGGTTAGATTAGATTACATATTCTCCTCTATTCTCTTCTTCTCTTTAATTTCTTGTCTAGGTTAGCTTAGGAGTAGATTAAGGTTAGGTTTAATTAGTTAGTTTCTAGGGTTTAATTAGAGAAGAAGATTGAAGCAAGTGGACTTCATTGGAGATTCAACAAAGGAGCTTGAGCACTCAGATTTGCATTCTCTATCTTTATTTTCTCTTTGCTCCCTCTTTGTAATCTTTTGATATGTATTCAACTTGTGGATGATATATTTGAGTTAATCATGACTTAAACTTTATTTTGAGGTTTCAATGGAACCTAATGAGTAGTTTATTTTGATAATCTTCCATGTTGGACTTATTGATTGCTATAAGATTGTCTATTAGGATTTGTGCCTTAATTGCTTAGCTACCAATTATCATGATAATCCATGTGGGCTTGAAAGACGAAATGTGGATTTAGATCTAATCATATTAGCTTGCGATTGTATTTTCTACATGGTGTTGGGACGTATGATTTGTGCTTAGGATAGACATATACCGAAGCGCCGCACGTAGTCAAAAGAGAATTTATGCTTAAACCCTATTTATTTGTATATTACATAGACATATAGGGGTTTAGATAATGTGGGTGTTCATGTGCGCTCTATCATCTGTGGATTGTATGTGATATGGATGAGGTGCATCGAAAGATGGCCTTATCTCACTTCCGTGTTCTCGGCTAGCAAATTGTGACGATTAATTTGACCTAACTAGAAGTATGTCGACTTAGATGAATCATTAGGGGAATTTGGAATCTTATATCTTCATTATCTGATTTTACTCTGGCGATCTTTTATTGATTAATTCTCCATGGGAACGATATCTTACTTACTCTTTGTTACTTGTTGACCGCGTATACTTGCGCGTATTTTGTCATACCGAATCGGGGCAACAAGTTTTTGGCGCCGTTGCCGGGGAATTAATTTGATAAATTTTTACCAACATTAGCTTCAATCAAATTAGTCTTAATTTAAACATTTTTATTTTGTTTCAATTCTCTTCTTATATTCTCTTTTCAGGTACAATGGATCTCAACGCTTATCCATGGTTTTACACGAGGAATGATCACCCAATGGAAACATACATTGATGGACTCAACCCAATTGCAACATTATCAGCACAGCTAGAGGATCTCTCGAGGAAGTTGGACAGTGTTACAGCCCAACAGAGTCGAGAGCCAGTAATTACTTATGATTATGGTGTTGGAAACTATATGAGCCATCAGAATCCCATTAGTTATGGACAATAGCAGTATGGGGGTGATTACTTCAACCACGAGTATTCCAATTATCACCAAGATTTGGAGTATCACCCAAACTCTTCAGCGAGCTATTATCAAGACCAATATTGCGATCAAAGTCCAATATATGCACCAGACCCCACATATCAATCTCCTTGTTTACATGAAGAACAGTCGACAATGGAATTCATGTATAGGGCCTTAGCAAACCAAGAGGAGATGATTAGGAGCCAGGAGCTATCGAATCCAAATTTTCAGAACCAGATGGCACAAATCATAAATACTCCAACCAATGAGCCTCAACACATGAATTTTGAAGCTGAAACAGAAAAGGCAAGATTGGAAAATTTATGGGTCAATTCCATAGCGTCAAAAAAGGAGATCTTGATTGAGCAAGTGAAGTCGATTGAGAATCTTCATAATTGGGCGAAGCAAATTAGCATGGCTTTAATGAAGGAAGAAGTGATTGAGCAAGGTATAAAGACTCAAGATCTTCATAATCCAATGCCTCAACTGTTTGAAATCGTGATCAATGGCCCTTAGAATAAGTGGTGCTATGACTTGGACGCTGACAATGATGGAGAGCCAGAAGTGCACGTGCAACTGGATGAACTGAAAGAAGGCGACATCGAGGAGGCACTTGGGGATGTGGAGAATTATGAATGCGAGCCGATAGTGATAATACCCCAAGAACCTTCTCCGCCAAAGTTGGAAAAGCCAGTGAAGTTTGCACACTCGTGTCCCCTTGGTAGTCACATCAGAGATACAGATCTCGAGGATATGAGAGAGTCCGCATTCTTGAAACCATGGTGGTCTAAAGAAGAGAGAATTGAAGAAGAAACCGTTGTGTTAGCTGTACCTCAATGCCCCAATAGTTTCACAAACACAACGGAAGAAGTGCCTAGCTCCCCAAACTTCGACATGGGGAATTCATATACACATCATGTGCTAGGTAGTTTAAATCCGAAGCCTCTCGAGAAGGGCGACCTCCCAATATACACTGCAGTACTAATGGATGGAGGGTTTATCAAATATCGTAGGGGAATCGGATAGTAGTGTAACAGACACAGTCCGGCTATCGGACTATAAACCAAGCGCTCAATGGGAGGCAACCCATCATTTCTCTCTATCTCCCTACTTGTTTAATTCTATTTACTTATCTCCATTTCCCTCTCCCTTGTTTAATTCTTAGTAGTTTAATTTTTAGTTGAGAATTTTTGAAGAATCTTGGAGTAGGGAGCTCAATGCCTTTATTTTTGTACTAAGACAGTGGTGCATATATTTTTGGGACTTAGATGTTATTGAACATATTGTTGATGCACTAGTAGGTTGCATATACGCACAGATAGTTATTTTTGGGACTTCACATGCATATGATTCTCCCTTTATGATAATTCTCCGCATAGTTGTAAATAGTTTATAGTAAATTTTTGGTAATTCAGTGAATTAATATTTTTTGTATGCCTTTTTCAGGTTCTATGCAGTTGGTAGCAAAGCCCATAGTCAACTGATAATGAGAAGCTGCTAATCCAAGTCAAGTGAAATTCCTGAGTATTGGTGCGGCCGCGCCAGTACAAGCCCAATATACAGAGCGGCCGCTCTAATTTCCAGGCCAGAATCTGGACTTCCCAAGTTGCGCAGCTGCGCCGATATTCCTCCTTCCACCTGCGCAGCTGCGCCGGCCTCCCTCTCCCGTTTTTAAAACAAAATCAGCCCACGTCTGAATTCATTATTTCCCAACTTGAATGAAATTTTCGGCAACCTGCATTCAAAAAAAAACAACCGAGCTCTTATATATCTCTCCCTCACTCGATCCTCCCCTAATCAAACCCCCATACCCTAACCTCCGACCACGGCCCTAAATTTCTTCATCTTTATCTAAATTCTATACACCCTCCTCTCCCCTGTCATCAGCCCTACCTCATCCCAGCCGCATTCAAAGGCAGCAGCACACAACTTTATGTTCAGAGAGATTTTGGATTGGCATGCAAGTGTTCATCTGTTCGGATCGGTCAAGAGAATTCCAATCTCTAATCTATAAGACATCGTTCAATCAGAGAATTCAGAGGACATAGCAGAAATGGGCAGACTTTTGGGTTTCAGTTGAGCGCATTGTAAGATTTTGATACGAGTTCTGATTGACAAAATGCTTTGTCATGCTTTGAAAAGAATTAGGTATTAAAAACCTAAGTTAGAAACCCTAATAATAAATTAGGAAACCCTAAACCTAATTTATGAAACCTACCTAACCCTAATTTACAAACCCTAAAAACCCTAATTAAGGAAATTAAACCCTAATTAGGTTATATTAAAACTTAATTATGTTTACGAAACTTAAATTAGGTGTTAATAACTTCATTAAGTTATTATAAACACAAAGATCAAAACCCTAATTCATGATTAGTGGAGATTAGGGAAAAATTAGCTACTAATTAAACTTGCAAGTTGCTTACAAGCATGAGCTACCTCCTACTTCGGAATTGGCCACCAATCTGAGTTCCAAAGCAGTTGGTCAACAGCTCAAGATAAGATATGGGATATTTTTGGAGGTAAGTATGTTAAAAAGGATCAAAAAGCCCTAACCTTGAATACCCTATAAATAGAAGCCTAGATCAGAGTTTAAACTTACAAAACTTTCATTACTATACATATATTGTCTTCTATAACAAGCCCCATCATTAGCAACATCAGAATTGAAGCCTAGATAGCCAAATTTGAGCAAGAAATGTATAAACCCTAATTTTTCAATTGATCTTTGATGCTATGTTAGATTTATTATTTTGATGTTTAGTTATATGTAATAACAAACTAGTTAGTGTTTTGGGTTGTTAAATCACGATTTCATAACATCTAGATGCATCAAATAGGTGTATTTAGCACTCTGAAAAATTATGAAGAACAAGCCTGACAGCCATATGTCAGGGCCTGTAGATCTTCGTGTGTTAATGTTTAGGTATGTTAATGATATACTAGTTATAGTATATCATGAGCTCTGTAATCTGAAAGAAGAATCAAGTCCATGGGATTAACAAAATGAAAGATATAAGTGGTCAAAGGTCATTGACCGATCACGAAAATCTAAAAATTTGGGTTACCCAGAAATTTTGAACGACCGTTTGACCGGCTCAAATCTTCGTGTCAGATTGTTGTTAGATGATAAAAGTGCTTTGTTTTTGTACCCTGACATAAGTAGTAGACCATGAGAGCAGTCTAACACCTTAGAAATTCATAGGATGACCGAAAATTATGGTCAAAATGCGTTTACCGCTCACGGTTTCACTTTCTGGAAAACCCATAAAATGAAGAACACGAAAAACAGTCTCTGACAAGACTTTGACCGACCTTGATCTATGCCTTCGAAGGTTATTAGGTCCTGACCAGTGCTATCTCGTTCAAGTATGACATGTATACTACACACTACACTCGTTAAAACAAGGATCTAATACACAGAATCAAGCCGGTAAGTCTCACAAATGCGTTGACCGACGTTGACCGACTTTCTGGGTTACCCAGAAAGCCCAGAAACGCTCTGACAGGTTCTTTGAGCCTTAATAACTTGCTGCTAGATGTTGTTTAGAGTATGAAATTGATACCTAGTTGTAGTACTACATAAACACTATAACACCAAAGCACTTAACAACATCAAATCGTAATAGGCTGCAAGAACAAGCCTGGTCAAAGTGACCTCTTGGCCTTGACCAGTGCTGTTCTTCAGGGCTGAAGCCCTTTAGCGAAGGACAGAAATAAATTTTTATCTGTTATGGGATAATGTGAACCTTGGATGGATAGAAATTATATCTTATCAAATATCTATAATATTTGGGTTATCGTGAACTCCAGATCGGATACCACGGGTGTATAGATTTGGGGGCGTCACAGTTGAAGCATGGCCGGAAATGTAGTTTCTTTGGAATAACTCGTAGAGTCTTGCCTGTTGATCACACTTACAGAAAGATGTCTGCACAGTTCTATAGAAAGACAGAGAAGAAGAGGGTCGTTGGTCGACTGTCGGGCAGTGAGGTCTTGGGTTGGCTAAACGATCTTATATTTCCACCGCCAAGCAAGAAGCAAAGTAAATTGAGATCAGTTGGGTACGGAAAGACTCATAATTGGACACACTCGCCCATATTGTTTTAGTTGCCATATTAGGTCACACTTTTAGTTCATCATTGTATAGATGTCATGCATACCGATTTTTTTTTGAGAACTTGTTTTACACTGTGTTAGATGCGAGTGGTAAAACTAAAGACAATGACAACGAATGAAAAGATTTAGAGGCACTGAACATCAAGCCAGAATTGTGGCTTCGCCCTAACAATACGAAACATAAAGCTCAATTTTGTCTTACTAAGCAACAAGTTGAAGAGGTGTGCAAGTGGGTTAGTGGACTGAAGCTCCCAGATGGATATGCGTCAAACATATCGCGATCTTGTAAGGTTGAGCAGTTAAAATTTAATGGGTTCAAGAGCCATGATTGTCATGTATTCATGCAGAAGTTGATCCCAATTACTTTTCATGAGATGTTACCCAGAAAAGTTATGGATGCATTGACTGAACTTTCAAACTTCTTTCGAGATCTATGCTCAACTGTAATAAAGTACAGTGATGTGGAGCAGATGGAGATCAATATTGTGCTCACCATTTGCAAGCTCAAAATGGTATTTCCTCCAGGATTCTTTGACTCGATGGAACATCTGCCTATTCATCTATCATATGAACTCA
The DNA here is from genome assembly GCA_020205555.1 of Panax stipuleanatus. Classification (NCBI taxonomy): domain Eukaryota; kingdom Viridiplantae; phylum Streptophyta; class Magnoliopsida; order Apiales; family Araliaceae; genus Panax; species Panax stipuleanatus. The sequence goes on along the minus strand of CM035115.1, from coordinate 28,366,927 downwards.
AACTTGGAGGACTGGTGTAACGCCCCCAAAATAGGTCTAATCCACCCAACCCATTCTGCGTCGCCACGAAATATACTCAACAAAAATTTCAAACACAAATCTTCAAATTCTAACTTTTAAAATGTCGTACAAAATACGACCACAATTAAACTGTGAGTTTCAATACAAATACATTGCCCATACTTCAAATCAATGATACGTTACAGAAAGGTACAGTCAATAACTATTTTAGGAATTAAAATCTTTGGAAAATGCTCAAGGAAACCTTCGTACATGGGAGGCCATGCGTCTAAGTTATAATAGATATCATATGACTTGAGAATTATCCTTGGTTGACCCAATAGACCCCAAAGAAAAATGAGAATATTACTATCATGTTCTTTCCAATGGTGGGCCTTCTCTTGCCATATAATTATCTCCATTGTCTCCAATTGAGAATTATATTTCAACCAAACTCCAATATTATATAGGTAGTGCTCATAGATATAATCAGCAAGTGGATGTGCACAACCTTGTCTTATGATAACCAGAAGTCGTAGGTGATTAGATATCTTGTATGATAGTGGCAAAACACCCTTCCAAAGTTGGGTTCACCTCAGCCTATTTGGTTCACCAAAATCAACTGTTAAAATGACGTATAAAATACGACACACACATTTTAAATTCTCAATATAATTCCTCTCATACTATTTTATGGAAAACCTCAACAGCTATAGACCATCGTTCTATTCCCCTGTTATCCCTGCTCGACCCCGTTATACTCTTATTACCTGAAAGAAATTGTGAAGCAAAAGGGTGAGCACAAATAGCCCAGTAAAAAATATCATGACTAAGGATAATTAAATTATCAATAGTCTTCATCAGTAATAAATCAGAGATTTATAATATATGGTAGTTGATAAAACTTTTCAACCATAATTGCAGCGGAACGAGCAATCCATTAGAAGAGTCAAATAGACTATAATGTCTATCATCTTCTCCATGTTAAAAGTTCACCAACAATGTTTTATCCCTGTAACATCAATCAACAGTTCCTGTTCATAATCATGTGAATAATTCATAATCATAATTGTGTTGCTAAATTCCTCTTCGCACCCAGGACGAAGATAATATTCATCACCTGTCTTTACCTGAAACACCAAAGATCATTGTTATACCAAATCACAGTTCTTGTTCATAATCATGCTAATCAATTCATCTTTGCATTACAAGCCAAAGATATTCAACAATTAATCATTCATCTTTGCACTACAGGCCAAAGATATTCACAAATCAACCGCTCATCTTTGCACTACAGGCCAAAGATATTCATCCCAAATAAATATCTAATCATTTCAGAATTTATAGAAACAACATTTATAACCATGTTGATCAATTCACCTTTGCACTTAAGCTAAAGATATTCAATTATAAAATCAATGATCATGATCATACCAGTCAACAATTCATCTTTGCACTACTGGCCAAAGATATTCATAGTCATGATTATACCACTAATCTACTCATCTTTACACTCAAGTCAAAGAGAATTTTCATCATCCGGATTATAAAAATGTTATATATGAGAATAAGAACAATACGATCCAATTGTCAACAAGATAACCAATTGTGGAGTAAAATTCAAGAATGAAGCTCAAAACTTAGATCCAATCAAAGATAAGAACTTTAACAAGCAACTTGGACATATAGAAGAAAATTTAATTTTTTCGTGAATAGTGCCGTATACGTGAATAGTAACTCCGATGGAAAAAGTAAGAATTTCATAATGAAATCCATGCCAATATTTTGGTATAATGATATTGAAAAGAATAACATCATTTATGAAAGAAAATAACATCCCTTACCATCCCTTACCTCAAAAGAATAGTACTTCTGACTGGAATATCGGATATAAGGTTGAAAAAAACTTGCACTGAATAGCAACACTCAAAATATTTAAATACTCACAAAAATACGCTCGATATTATAAAGAGAGAAAACTTCTGATTATAGTGTGATTTTCAATTTTAACCTAAGCACCCTATTTATAGGAAAGGTCCAGCATGTCAAAGTAGACTTTTTGAATAAAATAATATTTTTTAAAATAATATTTCGGCCGCCTCCCAAAAAAAAGCCATCAGCCACACCAACCAAAAGTGGGGCCTACCATTTTATTTTAAAAAAACATTTATTTTCCAAAAATTCAATAATTCATAATAAATAGCCTCTTTGTCAGAAAAATACAAATTCTATATCTTTTTCATAGGAAATTTAATTCTCTACAACTTTGTAGAAGGAAGTTTTTCCAAATTCCAAACATAAATTATCCAAAATCCACAAATGGATGATTTTCCACACTAAAATACTGATAAAAACACATCAGCACTAATTTCTTCTTTTATATCCACAAAATAAATATTTCATTATCATATAAATCAATAATTAATTATTCACAAATAATATTACAGAACTACAATATTGCCAAACAGATCGTTCCTAGGAAAGAGGGGGCCTTCCGATAAGGACTTATCCTTACTGGCGCGCAATTAAATAACCCCTTCTAGACAGAACTTCCTTAGACATTGTCAATAATGCTATCTAATAATATTATTCAAATAATATAAATTATTGAGTTGATAATGTGAAATACTGTGCAGTGACAATTATTGGATCAAAAATACAAATTATCAACGGTAGCAATTATTGAATCAATATAAAATATTGAACAGTAATTACTGTAACAATTATTGAGTAAGTGTCTTCTTACGTAAGAATCAATAATTAGAATTACTATGCAATACCGTGTGCTACTATGCAACACCGCGTTTTACTGTATTTTAACCACCGGGTATTTCAACAGTACTAATGGTAACCACTACGCCGTTATTTTATAAAAAGGTTATTTCTGTCGCTTTCTATATCCGACAGTTATTTCGTTGTGGGGCCCACAAATAGCTGCGCCGTCGTACTAATATTCCCCAACAACAAAAATATTCCACGACCAAACGAATATTCCCCGACAACAATGAATATTTTATAACCACTTGCTTATTTTAAAAAATTTACATATATCACCCTTAACTTTAAACTTTTATCAATTTAACCATTTACTAAATTGAATACTTTTATTTCATAAAATCTGGGGTCTTACAACTGGTGCAATATAGGTGGATATATCCTTTTGAGAGGTAATATTATCTTTTTGTATTGAATTCTACTTCTCATATTCAAACTACTCATATATATCTTAATGAATGTATTTTAGGTATATGCGTCGATTAAAATAGAAAGTCAAGAATAAAGCTCATGTAGAGGGCTCTATTGATGAACACTATACAGAGGAAGAGCTTGTCAACTTCTGCTCATTGTATTTTGACGATGTTGTCTCAACGAAGCACAACCGTTTAAGTAGGAATGAGGTCGTCAGTCCCCAATCTTATGCTGATGATGAGTTAGCTATATTAACATATCCGGCAAAGCCATTTGGCCATGAGACGATGACTTACTTAAGCGACAATGATTTAAAGATTGTATCTACGTACATGCTTCTAAATATGCCCAAAGTATCAACATACATCAGGTATGAAGAATTAGTCGTCGCGTCTAATATAATTTATAAGTGCACTCATCTATATATTAAGGCATTTTAATATTATTTCAGTTCATTCAAAGAGGAAGCGTATGCTTCTAACCAGACTTTAACTGCAGCAGAGCTGGAACCATTCACTAATGCTAATTTCCAACAGTGGTTTAAGAAAAGGGTTGAAAAAGAGAACATTTTTAAATGTTTTATAAAATTGTTAGTTCTTTTCTTGGTTACATTGTGAATGGGTACAGATTTGAGGTCGATGACTTGAATGAACTCACCTTAGTTAATTCTGGAGTTGTGGTGTTGGGAAGCTGTTACTATGATTCCAAGTCCAATTACTATGGACTTTTACAAGATGTGGTTGTGCTAAACTATCACGGGGGTAAAACGGTAGTTACATTTAAGTGTCGCTGGTTTGATACTGAAAAAGGTGTTAAAGTTTATCGTAATAGAATCATCACAATAGATATCAAGTCAGTACTAAGATTTGATGACATATTCGTGTTAGTCAGTCAAGCGACTCAAGTGTATTACACTCCTAATGTCGTAAATGGTAGAAGTCCATGGTATACAGTTGTCACAACTAAAACACGTGCATTTGATGCTGCTAATATGTTTGGGATGGATGAGGTGCTACAAGAAGATGTTAGTAATCCAAGGCAGGTAGTGCTCAGTGATGAAGATATGATGACAACTGATGTGGTTGACGTACCTATCGACGAGGATGTCAAGGAGAACGTCGTAAATGACTACGTAGTCGTTGAGGATGATAATGACGACAAAACTGTTATTAAAACTGAGGATGACGAAGATACAGAATCCAAGAATGATATCGATGTGGAATCAGACGGGTTTGATGACGTATGTAATCTATAATTATTATAGACTAGTAAATAATGCAATAGTAATAATAGAGTACTAAAATATTTAAATAATTTACATTCAAATTAATATGAGTTACTTTTTTTTAATTCTAGTAGCATATTTATGGCTAGACATAGCGGTGGAGGTCGCCGCGGTGGTGGGCGATCAGGATCGGGAGACGCTAGCCATGATGGAGGCTCGTCTTCAAGAGCTAGTAAGTTGTCTAACAAAGGATTTAAATTTATCTTAACCTGCATTATCTTATATTTATTGACTTAGTTTTTTTAATAATTACAAATGTGCCTCGTCGATGACACCGAGGGCATAACCTTAGTATCTTTGGTCGGTCACCAGCATCTCCACATACAGTTCCAGTGGATGTCCAGTCTGGACAGTAAGTGTTAATCCATCCTTGTCGTAACACTATTAAATCTATATGTCTTTTTGCATGACACAATTAACGTAACACATATTGTTATATTTTTACTGTAATATACTAGACCCGGTAGCTAAACACACGTTACACGAGATCTATTTGACATACCTCCCGACCGGGTGCATGCGCTTCACTCACTACGAGCGGTATGATCGCTCCTTTATGGATATTGTGTTGCGGGAGTTTCACGTAAGTTAATAAATTTATATTAGCCAGTTTTATATTATTACATAGTTGTAGCGTTTAAGAAATTAGTTCCTAAATTTTAGACTTTTGTTATAGACTTATTATAGATTTGTCGAGGGCGTCTCTCAAACAGCCGGTGATGCAGTGATTATTGGACATGTCGCTGCGAATTACTCTAGCTGGCTATATGAGTTGCAACGACGGGAAGCCCGGGCAGTTGATGACCAGCCCGGGACCACCATCATAGTTCACCAGCCCAGCATAGTCTCCGATCTCGCATGGCAGTCTATGTGTGCGCACTGGAAGGCTGAAGATTTCAAAAAGAAGTCTGAGCAGGCAAAGAAGAACTGGGCCAAGCTCCATATAGTACACACGACTGGCTCGCAGTCTTTCGAGGAGGCGAAGATGATAACCATAATGTATTTAGAAATAACTTATCAAATTGTAGCACGAATAATAATTAATAACTTTTTTATGACTGTATATATTCGGCCTTGGGGAGGACCTTGGGTAGAGCTCCGACCATGTTAAAGTTCTGGGATAGGGCCCACACGCCTAAGAAGGAGCGTGCTTTGTCTCAGGAAGCATTAGCTATACGGGTAAAACTACTCTTACTTTTTAGTAATCTCAATATTCACAAAATAATTAAAATGATATAATTAACTCACGTATACAATATAAATTACAGGACCAATTTCAGAAGTTTCGGGACAAGCGTATAGCTAAGTTGGAGGCTGCTAGGGGGGGTTCTGAGCCATTAGATTCCACCATCCCCACTCCCCAGATTGAGTTATCTTGAGATGAGGAGCTGAGACTATGGGTCGAGTCTCAGGATCCCCCTACTAGTAGTAATGACAAGTATCGAGTGGTGGGTCTGCCGAGGATACTCGCATATACACTACCTGGAGGTAATAATATTAATTCTTTATGTTTCACGGAATTCTCATAACTTATCAGAATTTATAAATTATTGACGATAGCCATGTTATATATATTTTCGCAAGATCTAGTCAGTGCCAGCGTCCGAGAGCACCTATTGGACCATCTCATACGGGCGCTGGCTTGGACGACGAGTTATTCCAGAGGCTGATCACGACGGTGTCGGATAGGTTACATACCGATCCAGTTTTTCTTCGTCAATAGTTGCCTAGCAGAACTCGTCTTCAATAGATCGTTCAGGAGGTTCTAGCTGGGGCCTCCGCAGAAAGTACGGGCTTACCGCAAGAGCAATTCGACGCGTTGGGTGGCGAGATGCTCCGGATGGTGGTTACTCTCCTAGAGCAGGCTTTTCGTTAGCCCCCGCCTACTCAGGTATTCTGCATGTTTATGTTATTTTTATTTAACAATATCTTTTTAATTCTCACATATATACGTACGGACTAATGATCTTTATTTTTAATTCTATCAACAGGGTGGCGATGGCGAAGGGACTAGAGATGGCGATGGCAAGCGGGGGGACGACGATGCTGATTTTCATACACCAGAGCAGCATCGTCGTCCACCTACACCTGATGATGATTCTCATACTAGTTTATAGATTCATTTATCGATCATTTGTACTTATTATTGTAGTCGATCATTGTTTGTGTGACACCCCCAAATTCGGGTACTTCAATTTTTACGGGATTTGGTGTTCAATGTACAAATTTCACATATCTATCTACCCATAATAAAAGCAACTAATGAAATAAATAGAAGTCCTCCACTTAAGGGGTTACATCATCTGAATAGTAAATAAATCCCAGGTTGAACTAACCTTAAACATCAAATGCGGAAACGTAAATAAATAAGTAAGTCTTAACAACATCATAGTCTTTACATTTAATAATCTCAAATAAAATAACAAGTCTTCATCACTTGTTAACCTTTCCCTTGCCCTTGTTACTTGAAGGCTCGTCAATCCTTTCAATCTTAGCTGAAATGTTATTATGCAAGAGTGAGCACGATTGCCCACACGTATAACAATATAACATTAATAATAACATGCGAGAAATCAAAGAGTTCTAAATAATACAAAGCTCGGCTTTTGAATCAAGAATGAATAACAAGAATCAAAAGTACATCTGAGGGTCATAAGACCAAGAACTATGTTCCAGGTTGTCAAGTATTTCTACTTTAAACCTTTAACAGTTATAAGACTATATGGACTTTACTACTCCTACTTAGGAGATCAGCCCTTAGTACCATGAATGTGCACATCATCTCAACGCTAATGCGTAAATAATCTCCTATAAAGGGTTGTTCATCTCAGTTTGACAATAGAGTCTGCACCAAAGGAAGTTTGGTTTGGATAAGCTTAATAATAGTTCTAGAATTTAGAACGTTCATCAACTATGGATTAGTCGAATTGATAAGGGTTCACTAGTCTTACAAGGTTCAACATTAAACTGATAATTAAATCAATAATATATCTCAAAGGTATACAATTGAATAAGTATTGTATAACTGAAGTAGTACTTTAAAAGAATTATAATATTTCATTCAGAATCATAACTTGAATAAGCAAGAATATGAATTTGACCGATATAGAAACATAAGTTTAGGACTTGCTCAATGAATAATTTAGACTTAAGGAACTTGCATAACGATAATGAATCAAGGATAGAAAACTTGCTCAATTAAAGGTTTGAGTTTAGAAACTTGCTTCGTGCGTAGATTATAACTACAATTCACTTCCCCAAACGTCCTACACATTTCATTATGTTTACAATATCAATTAGTTCCATTACCACTATATACATTTAACTTTTAAACTTCCCACTTTAGCACAAGTTAACAACTTGGTTCATAATTTTAACTTGTTGACTAACCACATAACATGAATATGAACCCACAACATGTATACCACACAAGTATAAACTCTTAAACAATCATAATCAAACCTTACAACAATAAATCCAATTTCATATACAACTTGTTAATATGCAACTTAAAATCGTCTTATACATGTCAACAATATGTTACAGCACTGTGTTACATGCTCAACACGTTATCAAGTTCATTAGGTTAAGTTAACTCATCATGTTATGGACTAAAAATCACACAAAACAAAACCACCTCATCTCTGTAGTTCCCACCGGGGTGGGGGTTTGCACTGCGGGTTGCCCACCGGGGCTGCATGCTTTACACTAAGAAGCCGGTGGGGCGGGTGTCTCCAGCATGACGAACTGCAGTTCATGACTGCACTATTAATCAGCCCAAATAACCCACGAAAATGCAAAAAATTAAGTTCAAACAACACTGTTAATGTTACCCATAGGTTATAAACTTAACAAAAACATTTAACAACATACTTAGCATGCTTTTAACAACTTAAATTACATAAACAGTCAAATTAGAACATCCAATTTTCATGTTCTTTATATTTTTCATAGTTTTGACAAAAATCATAAAATTCATCATTACAGATTCGTTATAACTCCGAATCTGTCCGTTTAAAGTTCGTTCTCTTCGTTTTAACATGCATAATCATAATCAATCATTAATTTACAGTTTAATATACAATTAAAGCATGGAATTTTGTACATAAGGGCCATATACATATGTTCATACTCTGTAACTTACAAATATCTAATTAAAGCATGATTACATAGTTTTGATTGTTCTAAAGCATGAATAATTGATAAAAAAAAACCTGTTATAAACAACTATTAACATATATATAATCATATCTCAAACATTCATCAAAATTTTCATTCACAAAGAACTTAAAAATGGTTTTCATGGAGAAAACATAACAACGTGAAATTAAAAGCTTGAGTTGAAGAGATTACCTTTGCTACTAGTTAAAGATGATTCAAAGATGATAAAAGCTTTCTTTGATTCTTCAAATTTCTTTCAATCTTTAATCTTTCTCTCAAACTTTTTCTCTTTGATGGATATGATATGATATACAAGTCTGATATATGTAGAGTATAATATACGTATATGATATAACTGTCAGAGATAATGGGAGCAGTTAAATCAATGCTGGGGATTAACTGACACCCACTCTCCTAACGGCTTGTTTGGTTTGTCCCCCTTTTATTCCTTTTCCCATTATTTTAATTAAAGTGTTTAGTATATAATTTATTTGTCACACTTTAATTAATCAAATAATCTTATTTAAATTCGATTAAATAAAAGATAATATTACACATTAAATCACATCATCACATAATTAAAATTCTCATTTATTAATTATGTCAAATCATTAAATCTCTAATTAATTATTAAATTAATTAGAATAACATTATGCTTATGAAATAATTCATTTAATTAAATAACCTCAATTAAATTCATACTTTGAACTATAAAAATTCTCCACATTAATTTAATCAATGTAACACATATAATTAAATTAATATACTACAATTCCATCAAATAATTATTTAACTCAATAAATAAATCATAAAAAATATTTATTTAATTCAATAAATATTTTAATTAAATTATAAAATTCTCGTTCGTCACAATTAGTTTACATAGATGTAATTGTAGATCATTTATACTTGGTAGATAAATTGTACTTAGTAGATCATTTGTAATTTGTTAGCTTACATATATGTCATTGTTAGCTTAATTGATGATTATTGGACAGATGATATATACAGGTTTTTAGCAATATATATGTTGAATGACTGGAATGTGATATTACTGTTATTGGACTGAAACAGGTTGCAGGTACAAAAAAATTGGGTTTAAACACCTGGGAATCGAAATTTTAAAACAAATATATAAAAAAAATTACCTTATTTTCGACGGAATACCTTATTTCGACCGTAAGTTCAGTCGAAGATAAGGTCATCCAAAATCAAACCGAAAATATATTTTCCCTCGAAGATAACATATTTTCGACGGAACTTCAGTCAGATATAGTCTCTGTTTATGTCCGACGGAATTATTCAATCAGTACAAGTCCCTTGAAAATATCTTATGTACGACAGAATTTCAGTCGGACATATTCCCGTTTATATCTGACGGAATCATTCAGTCGTAAAGAGTCCCTCGAAAATAGATTATGTACGACGGAAGTTCTGTCGGAAATGAGCGGTCGAAAATAAATGGTTTCGACGAAATTATCGACGGACTTATTTTCGACGCGTGTATATACGACGGTATTTTCGACGGATTATTCCCTCGTAAATAATTTATTTTCGACAGAATAGGCATATTTTCGAAGGAATCTTCTGTCAAAAATAAGCCTTTTTCTTGTAGTGTAGAATATTCTGCAATGGAACATTTTGTAGAAAAGTTAAAGTGATCAATACCTGCATAGTAAGTGTAGTTAGTTTGTTATTAAGTGCAGTCATCCCAATAGTTAGTAAGAAATAATAGATATGTATTGCATTCCCAAATAGTTAGAAATCTCCTAAATCAATAGGAGAAAACTGAAGGCCATTGATGGGTAGAAGTGCATCTGAATGAGATGGTTCCTTGGGTTCCACTGGAGCTGAACTGGTGTTTGAAGTGAAGTGATAGGGAGGGATAAACAAGTTTTGATGTTCCAGGAGAAGATGTATCATTTCTTTAAGGTGGAGGATGGTTGTTGCATTTCTTCAAACTTAAGCATCAAATTTCCTTGATTTTATAACATAAGTTGATTCATGTTGCTTAAAATTTCTATTTGAGAGAACATATTGATATGAGACTCAATATGATCATGATTAGAGTCTTTGAAAGTGATCAGGGGTTTGGGAAGAAGATTAAGATGAGAAACAATGTTACTGTTTGGGATCATTTGAGACTTATGACATGTGATATCAACCCCAAAGAACATAAAAATGTGAGATATAAGAAGACCATATCCCATACAGTTGTGATTGAAACAATGTTCAAAAGAAGTCATAAGAAAGTAAGGTAGATTATAAGGCATAAATTCATGCAATATACATCTTATTAGTTCTAAATCAAAAGGACATAGGTTTCTGTCTTCTCTAACTAGCATAAAATTCTGGCGACTGATTTTTCCTAGAAATTGACTCGGTGCAGTTAAAAACTATAGACCAACACTGACTGGATAATCAAATGCAATAGAAGGAATGATTTGTTCCGTTACAATTACAAGATTTTGTTTGAAAACCATAAATTTAGTTGTGGATGAAAGTTTAATAATAATCTAGAAGGGGGGTTGAATAGATTATTACCGTTTAAAAATTATATTAGGCCTTTTTGGATTTTTAATCACTTAATTTGTAGTATTAAAATTAAAATGTAATAATAAAAATTCAATCACACAATGCTCAGAGATTTGTCTAGTTCACAACATACATCCCAGGTATGTTGCTACGTCCAGTCTCAAGTATTCATTGAGATCCTATTACTATCAGTAATAAATACTCCTTCAAAAGGTGGAGAAACCTTTACAAAGTTTTTCAGAGACAAACTTTTAACTCTCAACAACTTCCTATCTTGGACAGCAAGCTCCCAGCTCCTTCCTCAAGCTTAGTTGTATTTTCTTTTAGATTAGTTCTATTCTATGTTCTGATCTTGAAATAACTGTCTCTTCCTTTCCTCACAAGTTAATAGAGATCCAAATCCCAGCTGACCTCTCTTAAAAACTCTGATCTTGGTCAAAGAATTCATAGTATTTCTCACAGGTACATAAAACAAACTATCTCTATTCTTTTTCTTTTATACAATTTTTTCAAAGTGCTTCTAACATAAGCAGATAGTAATTCTGTCCATCAGATATAGATTTAAGCAATTTATATCAATTTCGCTTTAGATCAAAATTGCTTCTTGTGTAAGCAGATGTATACTTTTGAAGTAACTTTCAAAATGAGTGAGTATAACACAATTATTTTTCAAGCACGTATTATATGATGAATTAATTAAGTTAATTGAAAGTAATCAATTAATTAATTTAAACAAAACTTGATATAACAAATAAATTTGTTTAACTCAGATAATATATAATAATATTTTATCTATTATGTGATGGATTATAAACAAAGTCACTTAGTACTATAAGGAATCGTACGGTCTGATTTCCTCACTTAAGAAGAATATCTCCGTAGCCTTGCGACGTCAAAGTACGACAATATTTATAATTTTTCACAATTGATATTTATATAAATAATTTTCAATAGATCACTTAAATATTTCAAATACAGTTCGGATGATTCTCTCTTTAAAGGAATTATCTTAGTGTTGTTTTTGAATTATCAAGTGTATATCTACTTTATAATATTTATATAAGTAATATCAAATATAAAGTTATTTTACTACTATAAGGAATCGTACGGTCCTATTCCCTCACTTAAAGGAATATCTCCGTAGCCTTGTGACGTCTAAATATGACTTTCTATTTGATAAATAGATAAAATATAGATATATAAAATTGTGTATAACAATTTATATTCGTATATCTATAAATATAAATAAGTAAGAGATAATCTATATAACTTCAAATAAATAAATTATCTCAATTTACTTAGACCAATTTTTCCTTCGTAAGTAATCAGAACTTTTTGACAAGAAGAGATTGTATGCTTTTCAGAGAGAAATTATGTAGGCAAGGAGAGTAAACTTTTCTTTTCACTTGAATTGGTAAAAACCAAATGAATGAAAGACTCTCTATTTATAGAATTTTGAGATCTAGGGCAAAATGGTAATTTTGAAATCTGATTTTGTAATTAACAGATGAGATTTATTTGATTTGAAATCAATGGTTTGGATGAAATGCAGTTCACTCGGATCGTTATATAGCTTGTGTACTGATGAAATATTTGTGTTTGCTCAAATGAATTAAATGCTAAGCATTTAATTCGGTCAACACAATCTTCTTCAAATTATTACACATAATCTCAGCATCTTAAGTTGATAACATGCCATATCCGAAAATCATACATGTAAATGCCCCCATTCGGACCATAAAGGCCACATGTGGTCAAAACTATGATAACAGCCATGTATGCTCATATGTATGTATTACTTTTAAGTCCCAAAAAGGTTGTCTCATGTAGACTCACCAAATATTTGTAAAAGTTTTATAAACAAATGTTTTTGTAAAAACATCTATCCGAAAATATGATGTAAAAATATTTTTGTCATCTTTGTATAGAATTTTAATTTTAATAGGATCTCCTTGCCTTGAGATATTAATATATGAATTAAATTATTTAACACTTGACAATTGTTGTATCAAGGTTAATAAAATTTAATTCAACTAGGTATATAAAAATAATCTTTAAAATAAATGAATAAATATAATCTTTAGGTGAGAATATAATTAATCGTTATTGTCAAAATAAGACTGAAGATTTTAATACCTATCAGTGGAATATCCTATTGGATATGCATATTCATTCAATCTAGGTAGTAAACATATAATTCGCACATTCTAGGTCATAGAATGACCGTTAAACAGCTTACTCACTTTAATAAACATATAATTTCATTTAATTCATATAATCAAATAAAAATTAAATTCACATAATAATTCAATTTTCTTGGGCGTTACATCTATTCCCCACTTGAAAATTGATATGTCCATAAATAAAAGTAGTATTTTCACAAGTTGCTTCTCACATAAATAATAATTGAGTCACATATATACTTATATAAAAAAAATTATTTGAAAATATCCATATTTAGTTATAAAAATAATAATTCTTTGTCTATATAAAGTAGACCTGGCAAAAAAAGGCCGGGCACCCGAAAAAAAGCGGTCTATGGGCTTTTATAATTTTAGCCCATGTAAAGCTGGGCCATTTTTGGCCCGGCTTGGCCCGTGGCCCGTTCATGAGTTTTTTTTTTTTTTTTTAAAACAATTATGCTTGTGAGGGTTGAACACAAGACCTCCAACTTATTAAATAAGAGTTAAACCAATTGAGCTACAACAACTACTTCTTTTTATAATTTTTTTTAAATAATCAAAAAGAAGTTAGCAAAACAATAATGTTTGAAATATTTCTTTTATACACATCATATGCCATGTGTGATGACAACTCATCCTTAGTTAACCATGGTCTAGTTTTAATGGCATTTTTTGCCCAATTATTAGAATTCCAAAGTTTTTTTGTGAAATAAAAAGAGCTCATGGGTTATATTGAAAAAAAGTGTAGAGTTTAAGGGGTTTTTTGGGGTCATTAAGTATACACACACACACACACACACATATATATATACATATATATATATATATATATATATTAGATCATCGGATGGACGTTCACGATTTATTGTAAGAATAATCTTAATTTGACAACGAATCAATCTGATATATGTATGTTAACAAAGTTAAAAAATTAGGCAAATTGAGCATGTGATGTGGAGCTTTCTGTTGGAATTCAATGAATTTCCAAGCAAACTTGCATGTTTTAAATTCCTCGTACAACTTTATTTTAAATTTGGAACCTATAAGAGATTAAAAATAATAATTTTGATGAGATTCATGAATATGGTAAAATGTCTTTTTGTGGTGCACCGGTTGAATTTTACACCATAGAGATTCATGAATTGTTCTAATCTCCTCATCTTAAAGTCAACTTGCGTAATCCATATTCATACAAAATTACAAATGTTAAATCCTACTCCCTCCGCTCCTAAAAAAAGAGTCTATTTGCCTTTTTTTTTGTTCCAAAAAAAGAATTCGATTTGTTTTGATTGTAGCATTAACAAACATCTTTAACTCATGAAGCTAAGGGAACTTGAATTTTGCAAAATTATGACATAAAAAAATTGTGTAAAATAAATTTTACAAAAAAAAAAAAATTAAGGCAAAAGCCCGCGGGCCGACCCTGCCCGGGTTGGGCCACGGGCCGTAGTTTTTCAGCCCATAAAAAGCCGGGCTGTTATGGCCCGGCCCAAAAATGGCCCAGCCCGCGCTCGGCCCGGCCCGACCTGCCCGTTTGCCAAGTATAATATAAAGTGAATTCTCATGTTTAAAGACAATTGTTATTTATGTTAAAATCCAGTGAGAGTGAGACAAGGGTGATTTCTCTTGGAGGAGAAATTTCGGAGTATATTGAAGACTCTCCAAAAGAGGATAAAAGGGTTCTAGTTGTTGTAAGTGCCCATAAATCTTTTCTTTTTCCTTACTTCTCATTTTAGTTTATTTTCTTCTATCTTTTTTAACTCTATTATTTTATTTTGTTATTTATAATAGAGTATTTGAAGAGGAAAAGATGATTGGTTGATAGCGTATCGACTACAAAAATAAGGTAATATATTTAACCTATTTTATTTATCAATTTATTCTAATTATATATGTTTCACACATTTTATCTCTACCCAAAATATTTCATGCATTTGGAAGAAACTCATGGTTATTCAATTCTCCAAAAATAAAAAAAGAAATTATAATTAATTGATAAATGAAATATTTGAGCATAGTTACATAATTTAAGGAAAATTAAGCGTTACTAATAATTACTTGTCTTTTTTCTTTTTCATCTTTGAAATTTATTGAATTTGGGTCAACTATTTTCCCTTTTTATATTTTTTCACCTAAATAAAAAATAAAGGGCAAAACTAATGATTTTGCCATTATAGTTGGCAACTTTTATTTATTACATCACTTAATTTTTAATTTTTCAAATTACACTAGTAAACTAGTGGTGCACAACAGGCCGACCTGGTCTGGTCCGGCCTGAGCCTGCCAGGCTTTGGCCGTTGACCAGGCCAGGCCAGGCCAGGCCAGGCCTTGACTTTTGGGCCTTCAGGCCAGGCCAGGCTAGGCCTTTACCCCCAAACAATGGTCTGATGAGGCCTGTAGGCCAGGCCAGGCCAGGCCAGGCTCAGGCTGGTCCGGTTCAACACTTAAAAATAAAATTTACATGTTGAGCTGCTAGGGGGCGGGGGCCTAGGGGAAGCCGAAATGGGCTGGGAATGTGAAGTTTCGCTAGGGCCTAGGGGGCTGGGGCTGGGGGCTGGGGGCTGGGGGCTGGGGGCGGGGGCTGACTGGGCTGAGCGGCTGAGCCTGATATGGCTAATTGGCTATGCACTTAAAAGTCTTAAATAAACTAACTTAATAACTAACTAACTAACTATAATAATATGTTATAATATTAATAACTAACTAACTAATAATAAATAACTAACTAACTTATATTAATAATATTAATAATAACTATTATTAATGTTATATTATTAATAACTATTAATAATATTAATATTATGTACCTGTTATATTAATAATATGTTATGCAATATTAATTAACTTATGAATATTAAATAAACTAAGTAGTTGTAATTAAAAGAAAATGTAATTTAGATGTAACTGAATATAAAATAAATTAATTTTCTAAATATATGTATAGTTGTTTACTATGCACTTCGTAGAAAATACTATAGCTTACACTTTTATTTTGTGAATATAAAGTTAGTTTCATTGAAGTAACTAACAACTAAGTAACTAACTTATTATTAATATTAACTATCAACTATGTATAGTTGTTTACTATCAACTAAGTAATTAACTTATTATTAATATTAAATATACTAACTAGTTATATTCATTGAAGATGTATATTAATTAAATATATCTACAAGAAATCAAGAATGAATAATTAAAATTTTAAACTTTATTGATGTATTAATTAAAACTAATGTATTATAATTTATAAACTACAATAATGAGTAAAGTAAAAATTTATACTTTATTGATGAATAATTATAAATTTAAAGTTCAAAAATTATAAAATCATAAATTTAAATTACAAAATCATAAATTATATCTCAAGTATTATTTCCAATTAGTTTTATAATTGCTTTATATAATTTTTATTTAAATTGGTACAACAGAATACCTGAAAAATAACCAAAATCATAAATTTTAAACTTTATTGATGTATTAATTAATTAACTTGTGAATATTAACTAACTTATGAATATTAAATAAACTAAGTGGTATATTAATATTAAAATTTAATCAATTAACTTATTAATATTAATAAACTAACTCATATATTAATATTAAAATTTAACCAACTAACTTATTAATATTAAATAAACTAGCTAATATATTAATTAAATGTACTTGCAAGAAATCAAGAATGAATAATTAAAATTTTAAACTTTATTGATGTATTAATTAAAACTAATGTATTATAGTTTATAAATTACAATAATGAATAAGTTAAAATTTATTGTTTATTGATGAATAATTATAAATTTAAAGTGTAAAAAATATAAATAATTGGATAAAAAATCATGCAAGGCCTCAGGCTAGGCCAGGCCTCAGGTCAGGCCCAGTCAGGCCAGGCCAGGCCCAGCCAGGCCAGGTCCAAGTCCAGGACAGGCCAGATTTTTGCCTAAGAAAAGCGGCCTTTTCAAGCCTTCTAGGCCAGGCCTGATCAGATCGGGCTTTGACTAGGCCGGGCTTTGACCAGGCCGGGCCCAGGCCGGACCAAGGCCAAGCCGTAGGCCTCGGGCCTTTTGTGCACCACTACCAGTAAACTAATTAAAAAAAGTAATTGGGCCATTCTGTTAAATGGACTAAACGTCTGTTAAATTGTTTTATGTGTTTTCCTACGTGGCTGGTAAAAGAAAAAGGAAAAAGAAAAGAAAATGGCATGAATTGTTCTCTGCTTACGTGGTTTAGTATATTCATACTTTATCTTCTTTCTTTTTTATCACTAGTATTAATAACACCTCCATAATCAAAGAGAAACTACCAAGACAAAAGTAACGAATTTCCCTTCCCCCAACCTTCACTCGCAGTAGAACCACTGAATCATCACGAACCAACAACATCAAATAACTCACCTCCGGCGACGGCAAAATCCATTCCCTATCTGACTCATCACTTTCTTCTTGCTAATTAGTGACGGAGAAGGAACGGAACATAGCTTTCATCCATCCCCCTCTCCCCCAATTCATCATCGATCCTCCACTTGAATTAGTGACAGCGATGATTAAGTCAGTTTCGAATGATTCGGTGTCGGTGAGAAAGGTACTTCCTACTGCTACGATAAACAAATTCTACGACAGTGCAGTGGAAGGAAGCGGCGGCGACATCGGAGGAGTTAGTAGTACCGAGGCGAATGAGACCACTTTATTCGACTATCGGGAGAATGAGAAGTGAAGGGGCAGTGGAGTAGGCATTAAGGTTTACTGTTTTTGGATTTGAATTCTTTGATTTCGCTGGTGGTGATGTTGCTGACGAATTAGGATACTCTCCATTTCACCCTCCATTTCACTCTTCATTTCATGATCCAGATTTAAAATGTGCGATCTCTCTCCTGTCAGCATGATGTCACATTCTCTTACATTTTAAATATGGACCATGAAATAGAGAGTGAAATGGAGAGGAGGATCCTAGTCCGTTGCTGACTGGAGTAAGGTTGGGCTCTTGACTCCTTCCAGGTTAATTAATGTTACTTTCTCTCTCTCTCGATCTATTTAATATATGTATTATACATTTATAGACAGATCATTTTCTTTTCTTTTTCCTTTTTCTTTTACCAGTCACGTAGGAAAAAACATGAAACAATTTAACTTACGTTTAGTCAATTTAGCAGTATGGTCGAGTTGCATTTTTTTTAATTAGTTTACTGGTATAGTTTAAAAAAATTAAAAGTTCAGTGATGTAATAAATAAAAGGTGCCAACTATAATGGCTAAGTCATTAATTTTGCCAAAAATAAAGAAAAGGGAAAACAAACTAATTGTTCTTCTTCCCCAAAATTAGTGAAATTAACTCAAAAGGATGAATCCGTACTTGAATCTCAACGCAATAATTTAATAACTTCCCCCAATTTATCAAAATCAGAATCTAGTTAGGATTTCATTTTATTTTTTACGAAGCTAGAATTTAAATTTAAATCATATCTCTGTTGTACGGAAAATATGAAAATCGTAGAAATCGCCCAAAAATGAGCTTTCGGTCCAGAGTTCGGACAAGGAAAGAGAAATTAAGAGCCTGTTCGGAAGCTCCTTATAAGTTGGTCAAACCAACTTATAAATAGCTTTTTATTGTTTGAGTGTTCGGGAATGACTTATTCTATGACTTATAACTCAAAAATAAGAAGTAACAATTTATAACTTCAAATAAAATGACTTATAAGTCATTCTTAATAAGTTATTTTGACCAAATATAATGATTATTTTGACTCTCCTCTGTCTTGACAAGTTACATCTGTACCCTCCAATTTAAAAAGCCTTATCTCTTCTAACGTAAACATTTCTTCGCAACGGCTGCTCATCCGATCTGCTTTGCTCTGCTCTGCTTCTCTCTGCGCTCGATCCGTCAATTTCTTGCTTTCTCCCTATTTCGATCTGCGATTGTTACTCCTGCTACTTATTCTACTCCTTGAATTTCTGCTACTCCTTCGTTTGTTGTTAGGTACCAAACCCTAGACTAAATATTTGATATGTATATTTATGTGTGTATTTTGTTATGTTTAAATATTGGGCATGTGGTTTTTTTCTTCTTCTTTACCTCTTTAAGTTTGACTGTAGTTTCAGAGCATGTAGGTTTCGTTTCAATTTTGTTTGTTGTTAATTTATGTGGTTCAAATTTTTGATTGATTAATTGAATGAATTGTTGTATATATGTAGTTACTTCATAGTTAGGATCTTGTGATAGTAAACATTATTATTTGCTACATCTGATTAACTTTGATTGGACTGATAAAGGGGACATATGATAATTGATTTGGATGGGGAATTGATTGCAACTGTTTGTGGAGTTGTTGAGCTTGTAAATAAGCTTGTTTATGTTCGTTCTTTAAGGTCCACGTATTTGCAATTCAATTGCCTTCAAATTTTTTGAAGAATTGTTTACATTTCAAAACTTACTAGTGAGGTTAATGATATTGTAGGTATAAGCCTGAGATTGGTGATATTATAGTAGGCCGAGTAATTGAGGTAAAGAACAAATTTTTATCCTAATTCTGTTTTGTGGCTTGAGTCATCTGTTATACATTCATGTCAAATGCGTACACCATGATTAGTAACTTTGCTAAAAATATTTTTTTATGTTAAGGTTGCTCCTAAGCGTTGGAGATTGGACATAAACTTTAGTCAGGATGCGGTCTTGATGCTTTCATCGATGAACTTGCCTGATGGCATCCATGTATATATGAATCCCCATTCTACATAATCTGTTGAACATCTCCCAAAATATGCACATGTTATATTGTCTGTGTTTTAATTATTTTTCTTCTAAATTTCAATTTTAATTGTTAAGAAATGTTATTGAACGAACATTTGGAGTGTGGAAGGCAAGATGAGCTATTTTGCGTGATATGTCATTTTCTCCATCGAGACACAAAGAAACAATTGTAATGCATCAATGGTCATCCACATAAGAAAAAAATTTAGCTCAGACAATGCATTTCAAGTAGCTGAGAAGGAAGGATATCGTCTAGAAAATGTTATTGGTGACGGTGATGACAATGTTGTATATTGGGGTGGATCTACTTTAGTTACTAATAGTTTAATTATGCAAGCAATGAGAGATAATATTTTATTAAGAATTTATAACTTGGAATAAAATTGTAGTTGATATATTTAGAAAATTTGTTTAAGTTTTTATTTAGTGCAATTGTGAATGATTTTTATGATATAATATTGAATCAATGTATCTTTTTATAATTTCATTTTTAGTTCTTAACATTTTAGTTTAGAGAAATGCTATAAATTATTGTATTTTATTTTATTTTACCAATAAGTTGTTTACCAATAATAAGTAATTTACCAACAATAAGCTGTTTAAATAATAAGTTGTTTACCAATAAGCTGTTTAAATAATAAGTTGGTTATCAATAATAAGTTGTTTACCAATAAGCTTGTTAAATAATAAGCTTTTTAAATAATAAGTTGTTTAAATAATAAACTGTTTAAATAATAAGATGTTTACTATTAATAAGTCATTTACCAATAATAATTTGTTTACCAATAAATTGTTTACCAATAAGCTGTTAAATAAGGTGTTTACCAATAAGCTGTTTAAATAATAATTTGATTACCAATAAGCTTTTTAAATAAGTTATTTATCAATAAGCTGTTTAAATAATAAGTCGTTTAGCAATAATAAGTCGTTTACCAGTAATAAGTTGTTTACCAATAAGCTGTTTAAATAAGTTCTTTACCAATAAACTGTTAAAATAATAAGTTGTTTAGCAATAATAAGTTGTTTAAATAATAAGTTGGTTACCAATAAGTTGTTTAAACAATAAGTTATTTACCAATAAATTGTTTACTAATAAGGTGTTTAAATAAGTTGTTTACCAATAATAAGTTGTTTACCAATAAGTTGTTTAAATAATAAGTTGTTTTCCAATAATAAGCTATTTACCAATAAGCTGTTGAAATAAGTTTTTTTTTACCAATAATAACCTTCGATATGATATTGAATCAATGTATTTTTTTATAATGTCATTTTTAGTAATTTTTACATTTTATTTTAACTTATAAGTCATTATCAGCCGAACAATTTCATAACTTGTTTTAACTTAATTTCTGATTTATAAGTCATTATCAGACGAACACTTTTTTTTATAAGTCACAACTTAAAACAACTTATAAGTTACTTATATTTTAACTTATAAATCATTTAAAAATAAGTCACTCCTAGGTCCTTAATCTAACAGTTACATTTGAACGGCTAATCATTGCCGCCTGCCGGTGAGAAATTGAATTTTTAATGAACAAATTAGTGGTCAATTCTAAATAGGCTCAATTGCATATCTTGTGTACTCTATTGGTTTGTATAGTCTGACGAAACTAGTATACCCTTGTTCTTTTTGGTTTGTTTAGGCAGATTATAAGCATTAAATTTATAGCACTAAAAATGATGTTGTAAATATGGAGCTTACAAGTTGCGTTTGTGAAGTTATATATTTTGACAAACAAGATTCTCAAGTACTATATATTCGACTCCAAAAACCTCAAAAACCACAAACCAAACATGTTGTAGCTAGGAATTTTTTATGATGCTTCTCAGTTAAAGCCACTTTTGCATTTTCTGTCTCCCTTTTATAGAGCCTTTGTTACTTGATATACATCTTTAGAAACGTTTATTATCTCACAATTCCAAAATTATATATACGCTTTCCTTTTCTATTTATTCCAAAATTAAATATACATTTTTAATTTTAAACTATAAAATTATGTGAAATTTCTAATATATCATTGCTTATATTGTACGTAGATTTAAGTATTATCATGGTATCAATACCATATTTTACCAAGGGTTAGAGTTATATTTAAAAAATGAAATTATACTTGAAATTGTCGTTTTATAAATATATATCTAATTTTAAAATAGAGAGGGTATTATAAATTAAGAAAAAAAAATCAACAATCATCGTAAAACGTAGTTGTCTGTGAATTGCAATTTATACACATCTTTATTTTGATACTTTGCATTTAAGGGGAAAAATAAAGTAGACTGACACCCTAAAACCTAATGGTTCAAGCTACGATTCTTGTTACTTATTTTCCCCTTATTATGGGACTTTATTTCTTCTCTTTTTTTTTCTTTTTTCTTTTTTTATTGCGAGACTGTATTTTCTCTTAATTTGTGAGACTTGTATTCTCATATATAGAGTAAGGTTTATATAATATTTAGAGGTTATGTGATTCTTGTACTCGTCCTCATATCCCTTCAAAGTGAGGCGTTCAAGAAAAATAAAAAATAAAATAAGTGATAGAGATAAATCAAATCAATCTTTTGACAAATTATCTCCTAATCTTAAGTTTACCATTTGTAGATAAAATTAGTTGTAAATGTTCGTTGATTTACTCCTTGATTTATTCTCTTTAATTCAAATTGTAATTATATCTAGGATAGCTATTATCATCTGTTTTCAAGCTACATGTTGTATATATATACTTAACTAATGTCAATAATATAATTAAGCTTCATTTTATTATTTTCTCTTATATGGTATCAGAGCTTTGATCCAAATTTTTTTTCCTTTGTTTCTTACGGTTTTTCACCCTCCTTCTCCCTCAATGGCATCCAATGATCAATCTTTTCTACCTAACAATGTTGAACCTACCAAGCCTTTCATCATCATCTCCCTTTCCCACATCCTCAAACTCACTCCCACAAACTATATATCATGGAAAACTCAACTTGAAGCTACCCTCCTTGTGTTGGGTTTGTACGAAATCACGACGCAATCAAATTGCAAAAATTAGCGGAAGCATGGTATATCAGAGTTTAAAAAATTTCTACAAAACCATTACCCGGATCATCCTTTATGCAAATTATTAATTTAAAACGATAAATAAGAAGTTATGGAATCATACCCTTGTAGAACGAAGCTTCCACAGGTACTAGTTCAACTCCTTGTTCTTCGTGATCTCCTTGAATTTTCGGGTTAGATTCCTTTCTTTGATCAACGTTAGCCACCCAAGTGTTTGGCCTCTAGAGGTGATCCACCAAGGAAGAGAAATTATCAAGAAGGAGGGTGTTTGGCTTAACCTTAGTTTTCTATCCTCTATAGAAAAGGAGTACTCTCCAACAATTGGAATTGCATCAAATTAATATCTATTATAAGACTTCTCTTATATAGACATTGGTCAACCCTTCTAATCCTATTAGACATGGGATTTCTTTTAATTAATTAAACTCCTTTAATTAATTTAGGCTTCCCACCACATGGGAATAATTAATTAAATACATTTAATTAATTTGTCTCCTAATCTTATTAGGAATAAATGAGAGTACTAAATATTAAATTAATTACTAAACTCCTTTAGAAATTAAAATAATAATAATTGTAATAATATTAATAAGACTCCTCTTATTAATTTATATTTAATATTTCCAAAATATTAAATAATAAATATTAAGCTATTTAATTTATTCTATCACCATAGATTAAATTAATTATACTTAATGCATTATTACGATTATGCCATTACCTTCTTAAATATTTATTCTTCCTTTTATGGTGTGACCCTTTAGGTTCTCCATATTAAACCGGTTGTGAATAAATCAATTAAAACAATTTTAATCTTATTTAAATAAATAAATTAAACTAATAATCTATTTAAATAAATAATATTTATTCTACAATAGGGATAAGCCTCCCTAGCGATCAACGACTTTCCAGATAATATAGATTTCAACATTAATCATAAAAGAACCTGTGAGTTAATAGTTACCATACAATTCAATCCTTCCACCATACAATGTCCCAATTAAATATAAGACATGGATTTACTGTCAAGTCTTATTTTATTTAATTACATGTATTTCGATTAGAAAATGCACAACTCCAAATAATGCAAATTAAAAACTCCTTTCTAATTTCATTTCACCTTGGCCAAGGATTCCTGGGTTGTCATTTAACGAATCACATGGGACATATCTCCTCTTTTACTAGAGGTGGTAGATTCTTTATTGATCATTCATTATCTCCATATGTAACTCATTATACCCAAGCATACCCTATATATGCCTTAAAAGGTCTTAAGGAATAAGTCAAAGTATAATTTGTTACATACAAGATACTATGATGATCTCAAGTCCAAGGATCACTTGTACTACTATCACATTAGGAATTCCTATTGACATGCGAGTAAAACTCCATTAGGTATTCCATAGCGAATCACGTTCAGTGAACTTATTCTCCAATAAGCACCTACATACTTGCTTTAGTGTCTCCACACAAATGATCATGAGATCAATCATTCTCATCCAATGAGCAAGCAACATATGTACCAATCTATCCGGATTTACTAATCCCCTTTTTAGTAATCCCACGATTGGGAACTATTTTAGTTTTAGAGCTTTCTAAGAATTTAGATCTCATTAGCATGATCATCATCATGATTCTAAAAGCATTGCTTAAAACTATGGGTTATTTACATATTATAAAAACAGCACCATGTAGATAATTAAATGCCTTTAATAAATGAATATTTTATTAATAAATAAATAAGATTGTTTACAAAGTACGTGCTTTATCATCATACATGATTGGCTTGTATGCACACTACTATCACCTTGGCCATGATCTACATAAATTCATAGATGGTTCTCATCCTGCTCCCTCTAAAACCATTACCCAAAATGACATTACCACTACTAATCCTGCCTACACCACATGGTTCAGTCAAGACAAGCTCGTTCTTGGATCTTTTGCTGGCACGCTTTCCAACCCACTCGTCTCTCTCATTTCGCAATGTTCCACTACCCGTAACGCATGGCAAACTCTTGCCAAGACCTATGCCAATCCCTCTAAAGGCCATCTCAAACAAATAAAAGATCATCTTCGCAATATTACCAAGGGCACCTTTTTCGATTTCTGACTATATGCAAGAAATCAAGTGTTGTACCAACCAACTAGCCTCTCTTGGCCGTCCCCTTTATCTCGAGGACATCGTTGACAAAGTCCTTGACCAACTCAACGATCCAGACTATGATAGTGTCATCAATGCCGTCCAAAGTCGTGAGACTCCTATTACGTTTGATGAGTTACATGAAAAACTCATCAACCGTGAACTCTCCCTCAAACATAAAACCAAATCATCCAATACTTTCCCTGCCACGGTTAACTATGCGGCCAAACACCAAAATCGCAACTATCAAAACCATCCTCCCTCCTCCAATGTCGGCCTTTTCCCCACTCCAAATCAATCCAACTCCCCTCCTCCTACTCGCTCTTTTCAACCCTTCAAAGGACGGTGTCAATGGTGCCGCAACCAAGGTCATTATGTCTCCCAATGTCCCATTTTCCGCTACCAATATTCAAATGCCATACCACCTTCCCAACAACCCAAACCACCCGTGGTCCCTCCCTATACTCAACCTCGCCTTGTCGGCAAAGGCTACCAATCCCAGTTTCCTCGTGCCTATGCTACCATCGCTACCGACTCATCCTCCAATGGTTGGCTCCTCGACAGTGGTGCTACTCATCATGTCGCCCATGACCTTGATAACCTTGATCTTCACTCCCCCTATAATGGTATTGAGGAACTCATTATTGGAGATGGCTCGGGCCTAGCCATCTCAAACACTGGTTCAACTTCTCTTCTTACCCCTACTATTAAATTTAATCTTAATCATATTCTTATGTGCCTTCCATTTCTCGCAATATTATTTCTATTTCTAAATTCTGTCATGATAATAATAGTTATATCACTTTCTTACCTAATTCCTACCTTGTGAAGGATCTTCGCACGGGGGTACTTCTTCTTCAAGGCCCAACTAAATCTGGAATCTATGAATGACATCCCACTAGTCCTGCCGTTCACTCCGTCAAATTCACATATACTACCGATTGGCATCATAGATTAGGCCATCCATCTTATTCTATTCTACGTCATCTTAGCAATGTTTTTAATTTAAATATTCCAACGTCAGTTTCTTTTCATTGTAATTCCTGTGATTGTAATTAGAGCCACAAATTGCCATTTTATCAAAATACCATTCAATCTCATGGTCCTCTTGATGTTCTTTATAGTGATGTTTGGACTTCCCCCACCCTTTCTTATGATGGCTACAAATATTATCTTATCTTCATTGATCATTATTCAAAATATGTGTGGTTTTATCCTCTCAAACACAAAAATGATGCTACTGCCATTTTTAATAAATTCAAACTCTTGGTTGAAAAATTCTTTAAACGCCCCATAATTACAATCTTTAGTGATAATGGTGGTGAATATATTGGTTTAAATCCAACACTTGAGTCTCATGGAATAACTCACCTCACTTCCCCTCCTCATACGCCCGAACACAATGGTTATTCGGAGCGTCGTCATCGTCATATTGTTGAAACAGGTCTTTCCCTCCTCACTCATTCCTTTATGCCACGAAAATATTGGCCTCTTGCCTTTGCTACTGCTTGCTATTTAATTAATCGTATGCCTACTCCTACGCTTCACCTTCAATCCCCTTACTCTAAACTCCATGGTCGCACGCCTAATTATCTCAAACTTCGTAGCTTTGGATGTCTTTGTTATCCATGGCTTCGTCCCTATACCTCAAATAAACTCGATCCCCGCTCCTTTCCTTGTGTTTTTGTTGGCTATTTCGCTACCCAAAGCGCCTATTATTGCCTTGCTCCTAACTCAAAGAAAATCTATGTTTCTCGCCATGTCAAATTCATTGAGCATGAATTCCTTTTTTCCTCCTATTCCATGTCGACACCATCGCACACGTCCACTAAAACGGATGAATGGTGTTCATTTCATCTCCCCATTATTTCCACTGCCTCACCCACACCAGCTACCCTCTCCCAAAACCCGCCAGCTCCTCCCTCTCTTCTCTCTCCTCATTTGGCTACTTCAGCTGAATCCCCAACCCCCTCCCAGCTCTCAGTTTCCTCAACTCCCTCTCCTCCCCCTCCCCCTCCACCTCCACCACGCCTTCTCACTCGACTACAAAATAATATTCGCAAACCCATTGATAAAATGAACCTCCATGTCTCTCTCCAACCCTCTTCTACCGAGCCTAGCACCGTCACTCAAGCTCTTAAAAGCCCAGTTTGGTGTGACGCCATGAAAACTGAATACAATGCCTTGCTCAAAAATAAAACATGGGACCTTGTTCCCTCCTCTCCGTCACAAAATCTCATTGGTTGTAAGTGGGTATTTAGGACTAAGTATAACCCGGATGGCTCCATAGCCCGTCACAAGGCTTGCCTAGTAGCTAAAGGGTTCCACCAACGTCCCGACCTAGACTACACTGAAACTTTCAGTCCCGTAGTTAAACCCGCTACTGTTCGTACTATTCTCTCTCTAGCCATAACCTATGGGTGGCCTCTCCATCAAATTGACATTAATAATGCTTTCTCCAAGGTTCTCTCATGGAGAACGTGTTTATAGTTCAACCCCATGGTTTTGTTAGTCAATCTCATCCTACTCATGTTTGCAAACTTCGCCAAGCTCTTTATGGTCTTAAACAAGCTCCCCGAGCTTGGTATAATGAACTCAAATCCTATCTTCTTACTCTTGGTTTCAAAAATTCCGTCTCAGACACATCTTTATTTACTCTACGTCATAATAATGATCTAATCTACCTACTTGTCTATGTTGATGATATCATTATTACTGGCTCAAATTCTACTCTCTTAAACACATTCATCTCTCAATTCTCCTCTCGTTTCTCTCTTAAAGATCTTGGTAACCTATCCTATTTTCTTGGAGTTAAAGTGTTCCCTCATCCTCAAGGCATCTTTCTTAGCCAACACAAATATATCCAAGACCTTTTAATCCGTGCTCATATGTCTAATGCCAAACCCGTACCCACCCTTATGGCCACGCATCCTTCCCTATCCACACAAACTAGAACTCCTCTAGCCAACCCAACCGAATACCGAGCACTTGTGGGAAGCCTACAATATCTCTCTTTAACTAGACTTGACATCTCATTTGCTGTAAACAGGTTATCTCAATACATGCACAAACCTACTGAAGATCATTGGGCCGCTCTCAATCGCCTATTACACTATCTTGCAGGAACTACTACACAAGGTTTACTACTTCACCGAGACTCGCCCACTACTCTTCATGCTTTTACAGACGCTGACTGGGCAGGTGATAAAGATGACTATATTTCTACAACTGGTTACATTGTCTACTTGGGTCTAAATCCTATATCTTGGAGTTCTCGCAAACAACAAACTCTTGCTCGCTCTTCCACTGAAGCCGAGTACCGAGCTGTTGCTGCGACTACTGCCGAGGTCCTATGGGTTCAAAACTTACTTCGTGAGCTAGGATATCTACCCACAAACAAATCGGTCATCTACTGTGATAATATGGGAGCTACATATGTTATCGCAAATCTAAAGTTCCACTCAAAAATGAAACATTTAGGACTTGACTACCACTTTGTTCGTGAGAATGTTCAAAGTCAAAACCTACGTGTGTCATACATTTCCAGCAACGATCAACTAACCAATGCTCTTACTAAGCCGCTTGCTCGTGTTGGGTTTGTACGAAATCGTGACGCAATCAAATTGCAAAAATTAGCGGAAGCATGGTATATCAGAGTTTAAAAAAAATTTCTACAAAACCATTACCCGGATCATCCTTTATGCAAATTATTAATTTAAAACGATAAATAAGAAGTTATGGAATCATACCCTTGTAGAACGAAGCTTCCACAGGTACTAGTTCAACTCCTTGTTCTTCGTGATCTCCTTGAATTTCCGAGTTAGATTCCTTCCTTTGATCAACGTTAGCCACCCAAGTGTTTGGCCTCTAGAGGTGATCCACCAAGGAAGATGAATTATCAAGAAGGAGGGTGTTTGGCTTAACCTTAGTTTTCTATCCTCTATAGAAAAGGAGTACTCTCCAACAATTGGAATTGCATCAATCTAATATCTATTATAAGACTTCTCTTATATAGACATTGGTCAACCCTTCTAATCCTATTAGACATGGGATTTCTTTTAATTAATTAAACTCCTTTAATTAATTTAGGCTTCCCACCACATGGGAATAATTAATTAAATTCATTTAATTAATTTGTCTCCTAATCTTATTAGGAATAAATGAGAGTACTAAATATTAAATTAATTACTAAACTCCTTTAGAAATTAAAATAATAATAATTGTAATAATATTAATAAGACTCCTCTTATTAATTTATATTTAATATTTCCAAAATATTAAATAATAAACATGAAGCTATTTAATTTATTCTATCACCATAGATTAAATTAATTATACTTAATGCATTATTACGATTATGCCATTACCTTCTTAAATAATTATTCTTCCTTTTATGGTGTGACCCTTTAGGTTCTCCATATTAAACCGGTTGTGAATAAATCAATTAAAACAATTTTAATCTTATTTAAATAAATAAATTAAACTAATAATTTATTTAAATAAATAATATTTATTCTACAATAGGGATAAGCCTCCCTAGCGATCAACGACTTTCCAGATAATATAGATTTCAACATTAATCATAAAAGAACCTGTGAGTTAATAGTTACCATACAATTCAATCCTTCCACCATACAATGTCCCAATTAAATATAAGACATGGATTTACTGTCAAGTCTTATTTTATTTAATTATATGTATTTCGATTAGAAAATGCACAACTCCAAATAATGCAAATTAAAAACTCCTTTCTAATTTCATTTCACCTTGGCCAAGGATTCCTGGGTTGTCATTTAACGAATCACATGGGACATATCTCCTCTTTTACTAGAGGTGGTAGATTCTTTATTGGTCATTCATTATCTCCATATGTAACTCATTATACCCAAGCATACCCTATATATGCCTTAAAAGGTCTTAAGGAATAAGTCAAAGTATAATTTGTTACATACAAGATACTATGATGATCTCAAGTCCAAGGATCACTTGTACTACTATCACATTAGGAATTCCTATTGACATGCGAGTAAAACTCCATTAGGTATTCCATAGCGAATCACGTTCAGTGAACTTATTCTCCAATAAGCACCTACATACTTGCTTTAGTGTCTCCACACAAATGATCATGAGATCAATCATCCTCATCCAATGAGCAAGCAACATATGTGCCAATCTATCCGGATTTACTAATCCCCTTTTTAGTAATCCCACGATTGGGAACTATTTAAGTTTTAAAACTTTCTAAGAATTTAGATCTCATTAGCATGATCATCATCATGATTCTAAAAGCATTGCTTAAAACTATGGGTTACTTACATATTATAAAAACAGCAACATGTAGATAATTAAATGTCTTTAATAAATGAATATTTCATTAATAAATAAATAAGATTGTTTACAAAGTACGTGCTTTATCATCATACATGATTGGCTTGTATGCACACTACTATCAGCTCGCACCCGGTTCCATGAACTTATGTCCAATATTGGTCTCATTAACCGATCGTCCATCTTGCGGGGGCATGATAGAGATAAATCAAATCAATCTCTTGACCAATTATCTCCTAATCTTAAGTTTACCATTTGCAGATAATATTAGTTGTAAATGTTCCTTGATTTACTCCTCCTTGATTTATTCTCTTTAATTCAAATTGTAATTATATCTATGATAGCTGTTATTATCTGTATTCAAACTACATGTTGTATATATATACCTGACTAATGTCAATAATATAATTAAGCTTCATTTTATTATTTCCTCTTATAATAAGTACTCTTTTGTTGTACTGTCATGCCAAGCTACACTAAGAGTTGAATGCAGTAAATAAAGTCCCAACTCAGATTACTAGTAGTATTTTTGAAATTGACTTGATATCGTCTATCTTCTCACTACTTTCACTTGTATACTACTTGATCTTGTGCCATCTTATTCAGGTCTTATTATAATGTTCTACATGTATTCATCACAAGAACTGAACCCTTTTCTATTTTTGTTGAACAATGGTTCTTTAGTATAGTAACATTAAAAATGAGACAAATTAAGATAAAAGACTACTCTTTTATTTATTTTTATAAACATATTAAATTATTTTAGAATTTTATTACTGCAAGACATCTTTACAGGAATTTAGGTTAGTATTTACAAAATAGAAATAAAGAATGGGTTACCCATCCCTAAATTCAATTCAGTTTAATGTGCTAGTTTAATGTAATGGAGTTCTTTTGGTAGGGAAGCTCCCAAATATCTTATGCTCAAATTAATATTAGTAAGTATTGCTAAAAAAAATTAATATATTTTGTCATAGTTGGACAGAATTCTTGGATACACCCTCGGCTTATAATGAAGCACAATTTAACTAGTTTATTCTTCATTTCTTATTATCGCCTTGTACACACACAAAATATAGTTTAAGCATCCTTTTGACAAGAGCAAATGCTAATGGTGCCAAGAATAAGATGAAGATGATGTATGTGCATAACATGTCAACGAATGAATTAGCAGTGGCATAGTTGCCATCAGCCATTGGTTAAGGAATCTGATATAGGATCTCGATATATCTGGTTGGATAAAAATTCGAGATACAAACAGCATTGCGACTTTTACTGCCACTGTACATCACCCTTTGATCTACTCATGTACATAAGTTATGATTTTGAAACTCCCTTATATATACGATACACTTTGACTAAGAAATAATATGGAAAATATTAAGAATTATGAATCTCAAACTTAGAAACAGGCCTATATTTCATGTTTGAATTTTTGGTTTATATAAATTGAAAGGAATTTCAAAGTCAAGCTAATTAGTGTGTTTTATTGTCAAATTAAATATCATATTGCTTGAGTTACAAAATTAATTTCCTTCAAATTACAAAATCAATGAGCTTCATGTCTTAGTAATTGAGTAATTATTTTTCTACCTGTTACAACTTTAATCTTCTAGCCGTTACAAAGTCTTTTTGGTTTATAGCTTAACCATACATGATATTATATATAGTTAGGCTTCTACTCTTATGTAGGGAGAGAGATTAGCATGTATGTCTTACACTTCATATAAAATATTGCATTACAATATTTTCTCTTGGATTATCTTTTCTAAAACTCAAGAAAAAGCAATGGGTTGTTCATACGAAGGGTTTGATTTATTAAAAAGTCCATTTTTAGACAAGAATATGAAAAAAATGTTTTGAAAATCAGTTTTCAAACTCGTTCACTCGCATAGGAATTGAAACTTTTTGATACTTCCATTTTATTCCATATTCGGCCCGTTTTGATTTTATTATCGGGATGCAAAGCATCCTCGACAAAATAATATATATATATATATATATATATAGATATATATATATATAAGTGTCGGGCTTCTTATGGGCATGAAAACCATCAAAGTGTGCCCGAACACCACACATAGGATTTCCATTATTACGAGGACCTTAAATCTGAATAACCGTTTTAAGGTCCTATATTTATAATTACAAAATTTGCAAGCTGGCTATACAACTTAACCCATCATGGGAATCGGATCTAGATCCATGAGTTGAATCGTAGATCTTGTAGCTCCAAGGCTCACAAGAAATCAAATAAACAGCCTACATAATGAATATATTGCAATAAAACGCAAAACTATACTAGATGTCGCTAAACGAAAGAATCATCAATCGAATCTTCGTACGCGCATAGCTCATAGCTTTCAGTTTCTTCTAGATACAAATATATGGTCACGTGGTTGCTAAATATTTACAAAAAACTAGAAAGAAAACTAGATCTGTACAGATCTTAGCCATTCTAGCTTTCAGGTTCAAGTTTTACAACTTGTGAACCCGTTAAAAGCTAGATCCGGCTAGATCCAGTACAGATCTAGGCAATACAACTCAAATATTGACTATTTACAAGAAATAAAAGGTGAAAAACTCAGATATGATGAATATTGACTGTTAAAAACGTATATATATCGTTTATATACGTATTAGAGTAAGCGAAAAAGACAGATATGTAGAAATCTTACAGTATATAGTGAAAACAGCTCTCGAACGGCTTTTGGCGCTCCGATACTCGTTTCCCACAGGTTAAAATTTGATATTGTTGGGTTTGTATGAAATCGTGACGCAATCAAATTGCAAAAAATAGCGGAAGCATGGTATATCAGAGTTTAAAAAAATTCTACAAAATCATTACCCGGATCATCCTTTATGCAAATTATTAATTTAAAACGATAAATAAGAAGTTGTGGAATCATACCCTTGTAGAACGAAGCTTCCACAGGTACGAGTTCAACTCCTTGTTCTTCGTGATCTCCTTGAATTTCAGGGTTAGATTCCTTCCTTTGATCAACGTTAGCCACCCAAATGTTTGGCCTCTAGAGGTAATCCACCAAGGAAGATGAATTATCAAGAAGGAGGGTGATTGGCTAAACTTGGTTTTCTATCCTCTATAGAAAAGGAGTACTCTCCAACAATTAGAATTTTCATCAACTGATATCTATTATAAAACTCCTCTTATATAAATATTGGTCAACCCTTCTAATCCTATTAGACATGGGATTTTATTTAATTAATTAAACTCTTTTAATTAATTTAGACTTCCCACCACATTGGGAATAATTAATTAAATTCATTTAATTAATTTACCTCCTAATCTTATTAGAAATAAATGAGAGTACTAATATTAAATTAATTACTAAACTCCTTTAGAAATTAAAATAATAATTGTAATAATATTAATAAGTCTCCTCTTATTAATTTATATTTAATATTTTCAAAATATTAAATAATAAATATTAAGCTATTTAATTTATTCTATTACCATAGATTAAATTAATTATACTTAATGCATTATTACGATTATGCCATTACCTTCTTAAATAATTATTCTTCCTTTTATGGTGTGACCCTTTAGGTTCTCCATATTAAACCGATTGTGAATAAATCAATTAGAATAATTCTAATCTTATTTAAATAAATAAATTAAACTAATAATTTATTTAAATAAATAATATTTATTCTACAATAGGGATAAGCCTCCCAGCGATCAACGACTTTCCAGATAATATAGATTTTAACATTAATCATAAAAGAACCTGTGAGTAAATAGTTACCGTATAATTCAATCCTTCCACCATACAATGTCCCAATTAAATCTAAGACATGGATTTACTGTCAAGTCTTATTTTATTCAATTATATGTATTTCGATTAGAAAATGCACAACTCCAAATAATGCAAATTAGAAACTCCTTTCTAATTTCATTCCACCTTAGCCAAGGATTCCTGGGTTGTCATTTAACGAATCACATAGGACGTATCTTCTCTTTTACTAGAGGTGGTAGATTCTTTATTGATCATTCATTATCTCCATATGTAACTCATTATACCCAAGCATACCCTTTTATATACCCTAAAGGGCTTTAAGGAATAAGTCAAAGAATAATTCATTACATACAAGATACTGTGATGATCTCAAGTCCAAGGATCACTTGTACTACTATCACATTAGGAATTCCTATTGACAGGCGAGTAAAACTCCATTAGGTATTCCATAGCGAGTCACGTTCAGTGAACTTATTCTCCAATAAGCACTTACATACTTGCTTTAATGTCTCCACATAAATGATCATGAGATCAATCATCCTCATCCAATGAGCAAGCAACATATGTACCAATCTATCCAAATTTACTAATCCCCTTTTTAGTAATCCCACGATTGGGAACTATTTTAGTTTTAAAGCTTTCTAAGAATTTAGATCTCATTAGCATGATCATCATCATGATTCTAAAAGCATTGCTTAAAATTATGGGTATTACATATTATAAAAATAACACAATGTAGATAATTAAATGCCTTTAATAAATGAATATTTTTATTAATAAATAAATAAGATTGTCTCCAAAGTATATGCTTTATCATCATACATGATTGGCTTATATGCATACTACTTTCAATCTCCCACTTGAACTAAAGCCAATCGCCATGGTATCTCATACCCTTCTTCTCTAAGTGACGATCAAACTGCTGTTATGTTAAAGCTTTAGTAAATGGATCTGCAATGTTATCTTGAAAGCCTATATGCTCCTCTTTCAATGATTTCTTTAATCAAAGTGCCGCAAAACATGTTTAGATTTAAGATGAGACTTAGGAACTATTCCTAGTTCTGTAATTAACTTTTTCATCCGAAACATCAACTTGCAGCTTCTCTTACAGTTATATACTTTGTCTTTGTCACTAAACCAATAACCTTTTGCTGTTTGGAACCTTTTCAATTCACTGCACCACCTTTCAAGGTAACGACTTGCCCTATAGTGGATTTACTGTCATCTTGGTCAGTTTAAAAACTTGAGTCTGTTTAGCACTCTAGTTTAATTCAGACTCATCATGTGATATGATGACATCCTTAGTGTAAGTTAAGTACTTTAAGATGTTTATCACTGTCTCACAATGATCTTCTCCAGAATATGACTGATCAACATCAAGCCTCGTATAT
Organism: Panax stipuleanatus; assembly: GCA_020205555.1. NCBI lineage: Eukaryota > Viridiplantae > Streptophyta > Magnoliopsida > Apiales > Araliaceae > Panax > Panax stipuleanatus. The sequence goes on along the minus strand of CM035115.1, from coordinate 28,331,171 downwards.
TTCATTACATACATGATAGTAGCTCATGCGATCTCTCTTTTATTGAGGATAATTTTTGAGAGATTCACTCCATGGCTCATCATCATGAGACACCTTTTAGAGTTTGTCATGCTAAACGCCTTTAGCATCTAATGAATATACGTTTTCTTGGGCTAAGCCGAACAACCTTTTTAAATCTTTCAATACAGATTTATATCCCCAATGTGGGATGTTCTAACCAAATCATTCATGGAAGAATGTTTAGACAACTTTATTTTGATCGATTGTAGCACAGGAATTTCATTCCCTATCAGTAATATATCATCAATATATAATACATGGAATGAGACAACGCTCCCACTAACTTCTTGTACACACATGGTTCAACCTCATTTTTGATAAAATTAAACTCTTTGATTGTCTCATCAAAACGAATGTTCCATCTAAGAGAAGCATGCTTCAATCTATAAATAGATTGTTGTAGCTCATATACATGATTTGCTTCAACTATTGATACAAATCCATCTGGTTGTATTATACATACATTCTCCTCTAATATTGTATATTTGAGGAAGGGCGTCTCCACGTCCATTTTGCTAGATTTAGTAATAATAAGCTGCAATTGCAAGTAAAATTCAAATGGACTTGAGCATAGCTTCAAAATCCATTTTAGATTTTATGGTCATCTACCATTTCTCTGAGTCTTTATTACTCATAGCCTGTTCGTAATTCAATGGATCATCATCATTTATGATATGTACCTCATCGTCATCCTCTATGACGAATCCATACCTCTCAGGTATCTTCAGTACTCTTCCAAATTTACGAATAGGGTGTGATACAGTAGGTTCTTCCACTTGGTCAGGTACCAGACTCTGATCCGTAGTATTTTGTGGTTCTTGAACTTCTTCAAGATATATCTTACACCCACTGACCCCTTCATGGATAAACTCCTTTTCCAAGAAGGCAGCATGTTTCGCAACAAACACCTTTTGATCAGTTGGATGATGGAAATAATACCCTACAGTTTCTTTAGGGTATCCCACAAATCTACACTTGTCGGATTTAGTTTGTAGCTTATCATATTTAAACTTTTTGACATGAGCTGGACAACCCCAAGTCTTAACATGCTTAAGATTTGGTTTCCTCCCCTTCCACATCTCATATGGAGTCTTTGAAGCGGATTTGGTAACTACCTTGTTAAGTAGGTATGCAGCCATTTCTACATAACCCTAGAAGGAAATTAGAAGGTCGGTAAAACTCATCAATGATCGAACCATGTCCAACAGTGTTCGATTTCTCATTTCAGATACTCTATTCAATTGTGGTGTACCTGGTGGAGTCCATTGTGAAATTATACCATTTTCATTGAGACAATTGAGAAACTCACCGCTTAAGTATTTTCCACCTCGATTTGATCGAAGAATCTTAATACTCTTGCCTGTTTGTTTCTCTACTTCACTTTTGAACTCTTTAAACTTTTCAAATGATTCTGATTTGTATTTTATTAAATACACATATCCAAATCTTGAGTGATCATCAGTGAAACTAATAAAATAAGAATACCCACCCCGTGCATTTGTTCTCATAGGTCCACAAACGTCTGTGTGAATCAACGTTAACAACTCTGTAACTCTGTCTCTTTTTCCACTAAAAGGAGATTTAGTCATTTTACCCATGAGACAAGATTCACAAGTTGGATATGATTCATAATCAGATAGCTCTAAGAGCCCATCCTTATGCAACTTGGATAATCTCGTTTCATTGATATGACCGAGTCTACAGTGCCACATATAGGTATAATTAATATCATATCTTTTTCTTTTCTTAGTTTGTTCTATTTGAAGTATATTTTCATACAAGTCAAGTATATAAAGTCCATTTCGCAGATTTTCAATACCATATAAAATATTATTTTTACAAATTGAACAACTGTTGTTCTTTATAATAACGTCATATCCTTCCATATCTAATACAGAAATAGAAATAATGTTTCTAATAATATTCGGAATAAAATAATAATTATTTAGATAAATGAACTTGCCCGAAGGCATTACTAAACAATAAGCCCCTACAGCTAATGCAGCAACCTTTGCTCCATTCACCACTCGTAGGATGACCTCATCATTGCTCAGCTTTCTACTTCTGACCAATCCCTGCACAGTATTACATGTGACGCCCCCAAATTCGGGACCGCCACTTGGTCACTCAAATTCGGTTCGTCACGTTCTCACAATAATACATCATAATAATAATACGACTAAATGTCGCATCGCACAGCGGAATATAATACACGACTACTACCGAATAGATTACATTTAAATAATATAATTTATTCACGTCCCAAGGTCTCATAACTTAAACAGTGATTACATAGCTTAGACATATCTTAAGCATAAATAACCTTAACTAGTACATAATATCATAAGTTCTTTATTACAATCATAAAGTTTTACATAAGTAAAGCTACTCAGTAGCCTTTTTCTTGCCCTTATCTGTGCCCGAGGGTCCGCACTGCTCTGCCTTAACTGAAATGTTTTAGAGAAAGCAAGAATTAGCACAAATTGCCCAGCAAGTAATATACAATAAGGGTGAGTAATATAATTCTCAATTCTTGAAAGGGTATAGCAAGGTTTGATAGTTCAAGGATAACAAGAATGTAAGACCCCAACTTTTATGAATAAAGATTTAATTTTCTTTATATATTATTTCGAAATAGTAAGGTGTTGATTTGATAAATATGAAAAGTTATGGGTGAAATGTGCAAATATTTTAAAATGAGCAAGTGGTTATAAAATATTCTTGTTGTCGGGGAATATTCGTTTGATCGTGGAATATTCTTGTTGTCGGGGAATATTCGTACGACGGCGCAGCTATTTGTGGGCCCCACAACGGAATAACTGTCGGATATAGAAAGCGACAGAAATAACCTTTTTATAAAATAACGGCGTAGTTGTTACCGTTAGTACTGTTGAAATACCCGGTGGTTAAAATACAGTAATACGCGGTGTTGCACAGTAGCACACGGTATTGCACAGTATTTTGAATTATTGATTTTTACGTAAGAAGTCACTACTCAATTATTATTACAGTAATTACTGTTCAATATTTTATATTATTGATTCAATAATTGCATGATATTTTATTGATTCAATAATTGCTACGTTGATATTTTATATCAATAATTGCTACATTGCTATTTTATTCAATAATTGTTATCGTTGATATTTTGTATTATTGATTCAATAATTGTCACTGCACAGTATTTCACATTATCAACTCAATAATTCATATTATTTGAATAATATTATTAGATAGCATTATTGACAATGTCTAAGGAAGTTCTGTCTAGGAGGGGTTATTTAATTGCGCGCCAGTAAGGAGAAATTCTTATCGGAAGGCCCCCTTTTTTCTAGCAACGACCTGGTTGTCAATATTGTAGTTCTGTAATATTATTTGTGAATAATTAATTATTAATTTATATGATAAGAAAATATTTATTTGTGGATATAAAAGAAGGAATTAGTGCTGATGTGTTTTTATCAGTATTTTGGTGTGAAAAATCATCCGTTTATGGATTTCGGATAATTTATATTTGGAATTTAGAAAAACTTCCTTCTACAAAGTTGTAGAGAATTAAATTTCCTATGAAAAGGACATAGAATTTGTATTTTTCTGACAAAAGGGCTATTTATTATGAATTATTGAAGTTTCGGAAAATAAATATTTTTTTAATAAAATGGAGGGCCCCACTTTTGTTTTTTGTTGAAAAATCCTGATTTCTTAGCAGCCAGGCGGCGGAGGAATTTTTTTTAAAAAAATATTATTTTATTAATTTAGTCTACTTTAGCATCCTAAGTTTTTCCTATAAATAGGGTGCTTAGGTTAGAATTGAAAATCACACCAGAATCAGAAGTTTTTTCTCTCTATAATATCGAGCGTATTTTTGTGAGTATTTAGATACTTTGAGTGTTACTATTCAGTGCAAATTTTCTTCAGCCTTATATCCGATATTCTAGTCAGAAGTACTATTCTTTTGAGGTAAGGGATGTTATTTCTTTCATAAATGATGTTATTCTTTTCAATATCATTATACGAAAATATTGTCATGAATTTTATTATGAAATTATTACTTTTTCCGTCAGAATTACTATTCATGTATACGGCACTATTCACGTATACGGTACTATTCACGAAAAAATTAAATTTTCTTCTATATGTCCAAGTTGCTTGTTAAAGTTCTTATCTTTGATTAGATTTAAGTTTTGAGCTTTATTCTTGAATTTTGCTCCATAAAGTATTATTATAAAATATTCTTGAACTTTGATAAACTAAAATACGAATCCTTAATCTCTGTCCTTTATCTCATTGGATTCGTTATTTATATGATTTTTCATCATCCTCAGTCCTAAAAGGTGATATAACTGAATATCTTTGGCCTGTAGAGCAAAGATGAATGATTACCTGATGAATATCTTTGGTCGTAGTGCAAAGATGACAGGTGTTGAGATGAACATGACCATTGGTGATACAAATGAATATCTTTGGCCTGTAGTGCAAAGATGAATATTTGATTCGAGATGTATATTGATTGATGTTACAGGGATAAAATATTGATGATGGACTTTTAAATCATAGAAGATAGTAGACTTCATTATCTACTTAACTCTTCTAATGAATTGTTATTTTCGCTGCGAATATTGATCTAAAACTTGTTGTCCATAATATTTTATCTGAATTGTTGAAGACTAACGATAATTTATTTTCCATTATCTTAGTCATAATATTCTTTACTGGGCTAGTTGAGCTCACCCTTTTCATCTATTGTCCTCTTCAGAAAAAGAGAATGTCGCAGGATCTAGTCGGGGGACAGAGTGATGGTCCGAGTTAGAGCAGTAGTAGTCCTCGCTATTTTTGTAAAATAGTAGAATAATAATTGTAATAAATAAAGAATGAATTGGAATGTTGATATTTCGTATTATATACGATTTGTATTGACACTCACAGTTGTGTGGTCGTATTTTGCACGACTGTGTGATATAAATGTTTGTATTTGAATTCTGTACCATGTATTTGGCGACTCAGAATGGGTTGGGTTGACTGGACCTATTCTGGGGGCGTCACAAAGAATATCAACAGTTCTCAATAACAGTCGCTAAGGACAGAATAATATCAACGTGATTCAATAATAAATCAATTCAAAATTTTAAGATAACTGAATACTGAGCAATCACTAAAGACTATGAACTTCGACTAGAATTAACAGTATTAAACTGATAACCCAAATCAAAAACAAGTACAACAGGTGATCAGCCTAAAGTACCCTACGTTATGCATAACAATCAATCATACTCAAGTGTGCACGTCGGTTCTCCGACAATTATATTTTTCCTTCAAAGAAGGTTGTTCTTCTTAGTCAAATACAAGATCCCGCACCATTCAATTGATTTGGGTCACTTTTCAATAATATAAGTCTAGCCGAATCAAATGACATAGACACTTTCATAATATTCAAGAACAAAACCAAGTTCAACATGAATAATAACTTTAATGAAATAAGAGTTCAAGTATGCTAATTCAATTCAAACGATTAAGTAAAGAAACTAGTTCGCAATATACAAGGATAAAATACTTGCACCGTAAAAGAGTGTAAGTTAGGAAACTTGCCTTAAGCGTAGTTTATCCCCGTAAATTAATCAACACTTTTCGAATCCTATCGTAATATAGTTATGTATATATGATATTCATTAGTCATATAGTTTAACATCATATCTCATCTCGTATATACGATAATCACATAAGCTAAGTCTTGACCTAGCGACACAGTTATATAGTATTATATTAATATAATTTCTATCCTTAACGTTCCTCCTTTTGAGTTAAAACACTTTCTCATATCATATAAGATTGCAACAACTAGCAACATACTCTCATATTTATTAATATCACATAGGATCACAACAAATAGCAGACATAATCTTTTCAGCACTTTATAGCATTGTTGTAGGCTAACCGTCAAATCAAATTCAAGTAACAACATATGATATCACATAGCATATATACATGTTAAAGAGTCTTTCCATGTTCGTTCAACCTTCCTAAGTTCAATCATACATGCTATAGTTCTAAATCATGATTTCTAACAACTTAGGGTCAAGCCACGCCATGAGTTCTCGTAAGTTATCATGCTTATCATTTAAACATGTAAAGCGGTCACATTTTAGACATGCTTGCAAGTTTTGTTTTATAGTTTGCAAATGCCTTTTTAAACTTCATTCTTGAAAGTTATAATTTCTTATTAACTCATTTGATTCTATTACCTGGCATGCTTCTAGTGTTCATATCAAAAATTCATCATTACCATTGTTTATCACTTTAAAACATGCTTTAAGCTCATGTTTGATTTAGTTATCATTACGTCTACCATATACGAATCATTTTTAGAGACATATTAAACATTAACATGACTTCTTAAGTCTTTAGAATCTAAACACTCATATTTAATGCAACTTAAGTTTTAGAACATGTTCAAGGTTGCCTTTGAAATTATTTTAACATGAATGATGGAATATAACACATACAAGACAACTTTAACACTCTTATCATATGTAACTAAGTCATGTTAACATCTTTTCAAAAATCAGAACCTACATCATATAGCATTCATGTATAATAACTTTAACATATCAAGCTTGTAAGACCCCGATCTTTATGAAATAAAAGTCTAATTTAAATTTTGATTATTATTTTAAAATTTTAAAATATTGAATTGATAAATGGTCAAATAAATAATTAATTGGATAAGTGAGTAAATAAAAGAAGGGGATTAAAACTTCTAGAAGGGTGGCGGCTAAATGATTGAGAAATTAAATGGAAATTGATTGGGAGACAAGGTGGGGAAGAGAAGAAAAGTGAGTGGAATTTCGTGGGAGGCAAAGGAAGAAAAATAGAGAAGAAAACAAGAAAAGGAAAGGAAACCCCCATTATATACGGTTGGGAAGAAAACAAAGAGGGGAGAGAGAGATTGCAGGGAAAAGAAAAGAGAGAGAAAGAAGGAAAAGAGGTGGAAAGAAGAAATAAAGAGGAAGGAAAAGAAATCAAATAAAAGGTATGATTAAAATATTTAATTTTATTTATTTAAGTTTTTATGGATAGAACATATTTATAATTGTTTGTGATGGATTAAACTTGTATAGACATGAATCAAATGAAAGAAATCAAGAAAACAAATGAAAAACGAAATCTGAAAATTTTCAGATTAACTAGTTACTACTTGATTTTGTAAAATCCATAAATCTTTGTGTATAATGAGTTAGGAGATGAGCCATACATCAAAATAAAGCTCTTGAAGTAAGCTAAACGCAGAATTTTGAATCACCCAAAAATTCTTTGTGGATTTTTTCTGGTGACTGTTTGAGTGAAATTGGTGCGAAGGACTCATAGTCAAAAAAATTAATGTTCTTACGCTCTATTGCGTGAGTTATAATTTTTAATCCGACCGTTGGATCGTTGTGATTTTTGAATATGTTATACATATATAAGTTGAGTATATGTCCACAAATTCTGAACCGTTAAAGGTTAATGTATGATTTGTTATGAAATTTATGAGGTGGCTGGTTCGGAAATCTTCAAGCAGAATTTTTCGGTAAGAATATCTCTCAATGTTAGAGTCAGAATTTGGGAAAGCTTTCTTCTACAAAGTTGTAGAGAATTAAATTTTACATGAAAATAACATAAAATCAGTATTTTTCTGATAAAAGGACTAATTACTATGAATTATTGAAGTTTCTGAATATTAGAAATTTTAATTAAATTATCAGAAAAAATTGTTTGGGCTGAAATATTTTTACAGAAATCTTATTATATCAATTTAGAGTTTCTGTAAATTTTTGATAAATTATTGAAAAGCAGAAGTTATTATGGTATTTTTAAACTATTTATAGTTGGTTTAAAAATATAGAAATTCATAGAAAATTCTATGAATGATGAAAAAATTATGAAACTTGGTGAAAAATCATATAATATTATTTTATAGTTTCTGGACAGTTTTGGAAATTTATTGAGTAACATAAATACTTTCTTGTATTTTTAAGCTATTTATAGTTAGTTTGAAAATAGAAAAAATTAATGAAAAATTTTATGAATGGTGGAAAATTATGAAGTTTATTAAAAAATCTTATAATAATATAAGATTAATATTGATGATATTTTAAAGGTATAAAAGTATGTGGAGTTAGTATTTCTATTTTAAAACTATTAAATGATAGTTTTTATTAATAGAAATAATTATAGGAAATTGTCGGATAATCCGAAAAATGTGAAAGTCGTTTGGAAAATTTAGAATAATATTTTAAATATTTTTGAAGTGGTAGTAAGCTCATGAGGTGTCGGAATGTAAACGTACAAGTTATGATAAATGTTTATATAATTATATTGTTGTATTTTATCATCACTTGAGATGTTGGCTTAGTAGTGAGAAGCCGGACATAAGTTCCCATTAACGTGGGTTCGAGTCTTGGTGAACTCCTATCTGCTCAAGTGGTCTCACGCCCTAAATTTATTCGGGGATAAGTGAGTTGTGCCGATGAAGACACCACTGAGGCCTCTAAAAATTTTAGAGATCGGACCTTTATTTTTTTCCCTATCATGCATGTAATTATTTATTATGTATGTTAATAAATAACAGTTATGATAAAATCAGTTGAAAGTATTGTGAGTCTATAATAATGATGGTGAATAATTGTTGAAAGATTAAAAAGGTGAAAATAATTGATGGTTAAAATGTGTTGATGATATGCAGATGCTTGCTCAATTATTTTCTCTTTACAAAAGTAAGTTTGTCAGGACTTGCCGACACTTTACTTTTTCTAAAGTAGTATGGACCACAACTCTATTATTGAAAAAATATTGTTAAAACGTGTACAAGTTGGTATAATTTCTTCTGTGGGACCATAAATTACGCTACCAGTATTTTTTATATAGCTCATTGGGTTATTTTGTCAAAGTTGATGTGCTAGTGGTTTCCTCTATTTTCAGTATAAATAGGTTACTCGGTTGAGTAACTAAACACACATAATGACTACACCAAAAGTATAAAACTCTTTTATTATAATATTGTGAGGATAATATTATGAATATTTTTTTTGAGTGTAAGGTTACTCCAAGTGTTGATAAAGAATGCAAGCATTGTTCAGGTTGATCAATTTCATAGAAAGCAAAATCCAGTCACGTGCTAATTAAGGTAAGGGGTACCATTTTTATGGTAAGATGTATCACTTTTTCATAATATGGTAAAGAAATATCATTTTCTTTCATGCTCCATATTATTGTGAGAGATTATTATTTGTTCTTTAAGTTATTATTAAAAATAAAATGTTGATTGGTAAACAGTTGAATATCTTTGGCCTGTAGTGCAAAGATGAGTTGTTGATTTATAAATATCTTTGGCCTGTAATGCAAAGATGAGTTGTTAATTTATAAATATCTTTGGCCTATAATGCAAAGATGAGTTATTGATTTATGAATATCTTTGGCCTGTAGTGCAAAGATGAGCTGTTGATTTATGAATATCTTTGGCCGTAGTGCAAAGATGAATTTATTAGCCTGATTATGAACATGAACTGTGAATTGGTATAACCATGATTTTTAGTGTTTCAGGTAAAGGCAGGTGATGGAAGTTTTCTTTGTCTTGGGTACAATGAAGAACTGTTGATTGATATTACAGGAATAAAATATTGATGATGGATTTTTAATTGGGAGAAGATAGTGGACATTGTGTTCTACTTGACTCTCCTAATGGATTGTTGATTCCGCTGCAATTATGGTTGATAATTTTTATCATCTACCATACGTTTTAAATCTCTGATTTACTACTGATGAATGCTATTGATAATTTAATTATTTTAGTCATGATATTCTTTACTGAGCTATTTGTGCTCACCCATTTTGCTTCACAATTCCTTTCAGAAAATAAAACTGTAGCTGGAACTAGCAGAGAGGACATGAGTATAAAGTGGTGTCTCGAGTTAGTCGCGATCCTCATCAAGTTATAGAACAAGGTGGCATAATAGTTGTACGGGGAACTTAAAAATTTAAATACGTTTGTCGTATTCTACATGTTATTTAACAGTTGATTTTGGTGACTCAAATAGAGTGAGGTGCTGTCTAAGGTTGGGCCTTGAGGGTCACAGTTGGGTATGATAATTGTTTTAAAACTCACAAATAATTATTGTCTTATTTGATACGACATTATGATAATTTGGGTGCGGATACTATCGTACTATATACAACATGATAATAGTTGTGAACAGGAAGATTTGTATTTGAATTTTTATTGAGTGTATTAGTGGCAACCCAAAATAGGTTGGGTGGATTGGACCTATTTTGGGGGCGTTACAAGTTGGTATCAGAGCTTAGGGATATGGTCGCTGGCGGAGATCTGAGTCTAGAACTAGGAGGGGAGAGACGAGTAATATACTTCGCTAGTATGTGACTTACCTAAGCTGACTTTGTTATTTGGTTTGAATGATATTAACCTCTGTTTTGTAGCCGTATTTAAAAATGGGCATCTAAGAACCACGAGATGGGTAATGGATGAACCATGAGACAGAGGAGTGACCTGGAAGATAAAATTTGAAATCTTTATCTCTTCGGAATTCCAGGTACGTACGTAAATTTCGGGGACGAAATTTCATAAGGAGGGGAGATTGTAAGACCCCGATCTTTATGAAATAAAAGTCTAATTTAAATTTTGATTATTATTTTAAAATTTTAAAATATTGAATTGATAAATGGTCAAATGAACAATTAATTGGATAAGTGAGTAAATAAAAGAAGGGGATTAAAACTTCTAGAAGGGTGGCGGCTAAATGATTGAGAAATTAAATGGAAATTGATTGGGAGACAATGTGGGGAAGAGAAGAAAAGTGAGTGGAATTTGGTGGGAGGCAAAGGAAGGAAAATAGAGAAGAAAACAAGAAAAAAAAAGAAAACTCCCATTATATACGGTTGGACAGAAAACAAAAAGGGGGAGAGAGAGATTGCAGGGAAAAGAAAAGAGAGAGAAAGAAGGAAAAGAGGTGGAAAGAAGAAATAAAGAGGAAGGAAAAGAAATCAAATAAATGGTATGATTAAAACATTTAATTTTTTTTATTTAAGTTTTTATGGATAGAACATGTTTATATTTGTTTGTGATAGATTAAACTTGTATAGACATGAATCAAATGAAAGAAATCAAGAAAACAAATGAAAAACGAAATCTGAAAATTTTCAGATTAACTAGTTACTACTTGATTTTGTAAAATTCATAACTCTTTGTGTATAATGAGTTAGGAGATGAGCCATATATCATAATAAAGCTCTGGAAGTAAGCTAAACGCAGAATTTTTAATCACCAAAAAATTCTGTGGACTTTTCGTGGTGACTATTTGAGTGAAACTGGTTCGAAGGACTCATAGTCAGAAAAATTAATGTTCTTAAGCTCTATTGCGTGAGTTATAATTTTTAATCCGGCCGTTGGATCGTTGTGATTTTTGGATATGTTATACATATATAAGTTGAGTATATGTCCACAAATTCTGAACCGTTAAAGGTTTACGTATGATTTGTTATGAATATAATGAGGTGGCTGGTTCGAAAATCTTCAAGTAGAATTTTTTCGTAAGAATATCTCTCAATGTTAGAGTCAGAATTTGGGAAAGCTTTCTTCTACAAAGTTGTAGAGAATTAAATTTTACAGGAAAAGGACATAAGATCTGTATTTTTTTGATAAAAGGACTAATTACTATGAATTATTAAAGTTTTTGAATATTAGAAATTTTAATTAAATTATCAAAAAAATTATTTGGGCTGAAATATTTTTACAGAAATCTTATTATATCAATTTAGAGTTTCTGTAAATTTTTGAAGAATTATTGAAAAGCAGAAGTAATTATGGTATTTTTAAACTATTTATAGTTGGTTTAAAAATATAGAAAATTCATAGAAAATTCTATGAACAATGAAAATATTATGAAACTTGGTGAAAAATCATATAATATTATTTTATAGTTTCTGGACAGTTTTGAAAATTTATTGAGTAACATAAATACTTTCTTGCATTTTTAAGCTATTTATAGTTTGTTTGAAAATAGAGAAAATTAATGAAAAATTCTATGAATGGTGGAAAATTATGAAATTTATTAAAAAATCTTATAATAATATAAGATTAATATTGATGATATTTTAAAGATATAAAAGTATGTGGAGTTAGTATTTCTATTTTAAAGCTATTAAATGATAGTTTTTATTAATAAAAATAATTATAAGAAATTGTCGGATAATCCGAAAAATGTGAAAGTCGTTTGGAAAATTCAGAATAATATTTTAAATATTTTTGAAGTGGTAGTAAGCTCATGAGGTGTCGGAATGCAAACGTACAAGTTATGATAAATGTTTATATAATTATATTGTTGTATTTTATCATCACTTGAGATGGTGGCTTAGTAGTGGGAAGCCAGACATAAGTCCCCATTAACGTGGGTTCGAGTCTTGGTGAACTCCTATATGCTTAAGTGGTCTCACGCCCTGAATTTATTCGGGGGTAAGTGAGTTGTGCCGATGAAGACACCACTGAGGCCTCTAAAATTTTTAGAGATCGGACCTTTATTTTTTTTCCTATCATGCATGTAATTATTTATTACGTATGTTAATAAATAACAGTTATGATAAAATCAGTTGAAAGTATTGTGAGTCTATAATAATGATGGTGAATAATTGTTGAAAGATTAAAAATGTGTAAATAATTGATGGTTAAAATGTGTTGATGATATGCAGATGCTTGCTCAATTATTTTCTCTTTACAAAAGTAAGTTTGTCAGGACTTGCCAACACTTTACTTTTTCTAAAGTAGTATAGACCACAACTCTATTATTGAACAAATATTGTTAAAACGTGTACAAGTTGGTATAATTTCCTCTGTGAGACCATAAATTACGCTACCAGTATTTTTTATATAGCTCATTGGGTTATTTTGTCAAAATTGATGTGCTAGTGGTTTCCTCTATTTTCAGTATAAATAGGTTACTCGGTTGAGTAACTAAACACACATAATGACTACACCAAAAGTATAAAACTCTTTTATTACAATATTGTGAGGATAATATTGTGAGTATTTTTTTTGAGTGTAAGGTTACTCCAAGTGTTGATAAAGAATGCAAACATTGTTCAGGTTGATCAATTTTATAGAAAGCAAAATTCAGTCACGTGCATTTTTATGGTAAGAGGTATCACTTTTTCATAATATGGTAAAGGAATATCATTTTCTTTCATGCTCCATATTATTGTGAGAGATTATTATTTGTTCTTCAAGTTATTATTAAAAATGAAATGTTGATTGGTAAACAGTTGAATATCTTTGGCCTGTAGTGCAAAGATGAGTTGTTGATTTATAAATATCTTTGGCCTGTAGTGCAAAGATGAGTTGTTAATTTATGAATATCTTTGGCCTGTAGTGCAAAGATGAGTTATTGATTTATGAATATCTTTGTCCTGTAGTGCAAAGATGAGCTGTTGATTTATGAATATCTTTGGCCGTAGTGCAAAGATGAATTTATTAGCCTGGCTATGAACATGAACTGTGAATTGGTATAACCATGATTTTTAGTGATTCAGGTAAAGGCAGGTGATGAAAGTTTTCTTTGTCTTGGGTACAATGAAGAACTGTTGATTGATATTACAGGAATAAAATATTGATGATGGATTTTTAATTGGGAGAAGATAGTGGACATTGTGTTCTACTTGACTCTCCTAATGGATTGTTGATTCCGCTGCAATTATGGTTGATAATTTTTATCATCTACCATACGTTTTAAATATCTGATTTACTACTGATGAATGCTATTGATAATTTAATTATTTTAGTCATGATATTCTTTACTGAGCTATTTGTGCTCACCCATTTTGCTTCACAATTCCTTTCAGAAAATAAAACTGTAGCTGGAACTAGCAGAGAGGACATGAGTATAAAGTGGTGTCTCGAGTTAGTCGCGATCCTCATCAAGTTATAGAACAAGGTGGCATAATAGTTGTACGGGGAACTTAAAAATTTAAATACGTTTGTCGTATTCTACATGTTATTTAACAGTTGATTTTGGTGACTCAAATAGAGTGAGGTGCTGTCTAAGGTTGGGCCTTGAGGGTCACAGTTTGGTATGATAATTGTTTTAAAACTCACAAATAATTATTGTCTTATTTGATACGACATTATGATAATTCGGGTGCGGATACTGTCGTACTATATACAACATGGTAATAGTTGTAAACAGGAAGATTTGTATTTGAATTTTTATTGAGTGTATTAGTGGCAACCCAAAATAGGTTGGGTGGATTGGACCTATTTTGGGGGCGTTACAAAGCTCTTTCTTGAAAACTTTTCTAACACAAGGTCTAACAAGTCTGGTCATGAACAAGGATGCTATAACCACTATATCATGCTTATGTGTATCTGAAATCAAGCACGTATATAACACACTAAATTCAGAATTCGTAGAACATATATTACTTCAAAGTTTGTTTTTTTAAAATACTAAGTTTATCTCGGAAATCATATGTTTTTTGTTAGCCATGCATGTTAATATACTAAAATACGCTTACATTGCCTCATTATGTTTATATCTATATGTTACACAAGTTAGTATGCTTGTTTAAACCAAACCACATAATATATACATAACAGAAGTCAAGCAGGATGCAGAATCGGCAGCAGGCTGCTGGCGCAGCTGCCCAGTGCAAAACTGGCGCAGCTGCGCTGGCTGGCGGCCAGCGGCAGACAGTTCCAGTTTTCGGCAGATTTAAAACCCAAACACAGAAATTCTCTACGAAATCTGTTAAAAACCATCTACATTGACTACTAACACATACATTGGCTTATATAACAACTAGACAAGCATCTCATGCTTCAATTACCATCTTAATTCATCATGGTCAAGAATGAAATTTTGACAGAGAATGAAATTTGACAGAGAATCAAAATGAAGAACAAGAAGAGGGATTATACCTCTGTAATACGAATTAAGAACTTGCTGCTAAGGAATTCTCTACTCTTTAGACTACTAACACTGATATATAAATGCTCTCAATTTCAAACTTAAGCAATTCTCAGCAATGAAAATATGAAGAAACATGGCTACTATTTATAGACAAATTCTTACACAGACAATGCAATTATATCCTAAATCAAACTAATGGATTATAGATTTGCATGAAGGTTATGAAAGAGTTGTTAGATGGTAGTTGAAACCCATCATGATAGCCACTCCTCATTGATCATTGTTATCTAGTTTGCTAGCTTGAGCTTGGGAGGAGAAAAGGGAAATAGGCTCCTAGCCTTCTGTCATTTACGTATGCAAGGATTGAGACTAATAATATGGGACAAGCAAATTATCTTCAGCATTCTAGCAACACTTATGTATAATATCTAGTCTTAGGTTATATCTTATATACATTTTATCCATACATAGGTTATAATTTAAATGCCACAATGCAAAAATACTTCAATGTAATTTGTACATATATAATCCATATACGTTTTATCAGACCGGTATAATTTAATTGGATGCTATCACATTTATTATTCAATTATATATTGAAGTAATCATCAACTATAATTGTTTACTATATATATTCATGATGTTCCATTTTAATGTACACTCACATACGCATTGTCACATAAGCATCATGATGCATTCATAACATATAGTTTCAATATGTACAATCCTATAATATAGTTTAAATATACTTGCATGGTCACACTTAAGTGTTTCTCTATATTTTATATATAGTTGTATTCCATATACTTTATATTATCAATTGTTGCATACTTGCACATAACAATCAATATAATATTAATATCTTGCTCAGTTGTCAAATAAATTAATCATCTAATTGATTAATTACGATAATATTAATTAATCCGTTCCTCGTTGATTATTAATTTCCATAATAATTAACTAACATTTACATGATTAATTATTACGTTAAATAAATATAAATCTTATTATATTTATAAACAAGTCGTTTATTATTATTATATTTCTTAATAATAATAATCACATATCACTAATTAATCACCATTAATAGTCCACAACCATTAATTAATATTCTATAATAACGATTATCAATCAATTAATGTTCTACAATTAACAATTAATATAGATTAATTATTCGCTTAATAATTCGTTCGTTAGTTAATATAATCATTCTTATATCACATTACTGTGCCACACAAGGCTATTAACGAGTATATCGCAAACTCCATAAATTTTTTAATTATTATAATTATTCAATTTAATATAATTGAGTTAATCCTTTATATAACACAAAATCATTTATATTTAAATAAATATTTATTTCCATTAATATATTCATTTATTAATATTCAAAAATTCTCGGGTATTACATCCTCCCCTCTTATAAAAATTTCGTCCCGGAATTGCTACAAGGTTACACAAATAAATGGGGATAATCCCTCATCACCCTATCTTCTAACTCCCACGTTGCCTCCTCGATATCGTGGTTACGCCAAAGTACTTTTACAAAAGATATAATTTTATTTCTCAAAGTTTGCTCTTTCCTATCTAATATCTGGACAGAAATTTTCTCATACGCCAAGTTCTTCTCCACTTGAATGGACTCGTAAGAGATCACGTGCTTGTAGTCGGTCTTGTATGGTCATAACACGGAAATGTGGAACACATTGTCGATGTGCTCCAACTCAGGTGGTAACGCAACTTTGTATGCCACTTCGCCCACTCGCTTCAGTATCTCGAATGGTCCTATGAATCTTGGACTTAGTTTTCCTTTCTTGCCGAAACGAATCTTTCCCTTCCATGGAGATACTTTTAAAAATACGAAACTACCAACTTTGAAGTCTCGATCCTTCCGATGCAAATTTGCGTACTTTTTATGATGATCTTGTGCTGCTACTAATATGGCTCTTATCATTGTCACCACGTCTGCGGTTTATTGTACTAACTCTGGTCCAAGTATGTGTCGCTCTTCGACTTCGTCCTAACATAATCGCGTTCTGCACTTTCTTCCGTAAAGAGCTTCGTACGGTGGCATGCCGATAGTCGCATGATAACTATTATTATATGCAAATTCTACTAAGGGTAGATGGTCGTCCCAATTTCCCTTGAAGTCCATCACTCAAGTCCTAAGCATGTCCTCCAGCGTTTGTATAGTTCGCTCACTTTGTCCGTCTATCTGAGGATGATAAGCGGTACTTAACCTCAAATGCGTTCCCATTCTCTCTTGCAAACTCTTCCAAAAATTTGACGTGAAGCGCGGATCTCGATCAGAGACAACAGACACCGGCACTCTATGTCTCGAAACAATCTCCTTTACGTATAGGCTCGCTAATTGGTTCAAACTGTAGCGGATCTTGATTGGTAGAAAATATGCGGTCTTCGTTAGTCGATCCACGATAACCCAAATAGCATCATATCCTTTCTGTGTGACTGGAAGTCCTACCACGAAGTCCATCGTAATATGCTCCCATTTCCACTCTGGTATCTCTAACGGTTGTAGTAAACCACTTGGCCGCTGATGCTCTGATTTAACTCGTTGGCAAGTCAAACATCTAATGACGCACTCTGCGACTTCCCATTTCAAATTGGGCCACCAAAAATGTTGCCTCAAATCTTGATACATCTTAGTGCCTCCCGGATGAACGAAATATGTCGTATTGTGTGCCTCGTGCAAAATCTCTTCTCTCAACTCGGTTACCGCTGGTACCCACACTCTTCCTTCGAATCTTAAAATACCGTCTTTATCCATTCGGAATCTTTCTTCTTCATTTTCGACGATCCTCTTTCTGATTTTCTCACACTCTTCATCTTTCTCTTGTGCTTCTTTTACTCTATCCAACAAGGTTGGACGAGCTTCCATTACAAACAACTTCTCTTCAGACCTCTCCGGTCCTTTTACCTCTATTTCCAATTTCTCCATCTCCCTTATCAATTCCTCTTGAGTCGTCAAGTGAAACAATTTCTCCCTTCCTTTTCTGCTCAGAGCAGCGGCAACCACATTTGCCTTACCCGGGTGATAAAGAATATCGCAGTCATAGTCTTTGATTAATTTTAACCACCTTCCCTGACGCATATTCAACTCCTTCTGTGTGAAGATATATTTTAGACTTTTGTGGTCCGTGTATATCTCACATTTCTCCCCGTATAAATAATGCCTCCAAATCTTCAACTCAAAAACTACTGCCGCTAACTTTAGGTCGTGAGTAGGGTATCATTTTTCGTAGTCCTTTAATTGTCGTGATGCATACGCAATGACCTTGCTGTGCTGCATGAGCACACAGCCAAGTCCCTTGTGCGATGCATCACTGTCTACTACAAAATTTCCTGTGTCATCTGGTAGTGATAACACAGGCGCTTCGCTTAATCTCTTCTTCAACTCCTAAAAACTCTCTTTGCATTTATCGGTCCATACAAATTTCACCGTCTTCCTCATCAGATTAGTCAATGGGGTTGATATCTTAGAAAAGTCTTGGATGAATCTTCGATAGTACCTAGCTAACCCTAAGAAGCTCCTCACCTCCGTCGGTGTTCTTGGTTGTTCCCAATTACTTACTGCTTCTACCTCCACCACGTGACCTAAGAATTGAACCTTCTCCATTCAAAATTCGCACTTAGAAAACTTCGCATACATCTTCTCCTTCCTTAGTGCCTCCAAAACAATCTTTAGATGTTCGGCGTGCTCTTCCTCCGTCTTTGAGTAGATCAAAATGTCGTCGATAAAAACCACAACAAATTTATCCAAGTATGGCTTGAAAACTTGGTTCATCAAGTCCATAAATGCTGTCGGAGCATTAGTCAATCCAAATGACATTACCAAAAACTCGTAATGTCCATAACGGGTTCGAAACGCAGTCTTTGGTATGTCCTCATCCCGTACCTTCAGTTGATGATATCCTGTTAGTAGGTCAATTTTTGAGAAACACTTTGCTCCCTTCAGTTGATCAAATAAGTCGTCTATCCTCAGTAGCGGATATCGGTTCTTGATCGTTACTCTGTTTAATTCTCGATTATCGATAAAGAGCCTCATCAATCCATCCTTTTTCTTAATGAATAACACTGGTGCTCCCCAAGGAGACACACTCGGTCGAATGTAACCCTTATCCAACAATTCTTGCAATTGTATCATCAATTCCTTCATTTCTACTGGCGCCATATGATACGGAGCTTTCGAAATCGGTGCCGTTCCCAGTGCTAAGTCTATTACGAATTCAATTTCTCTGTCTGGCGGAAAACCAGGCAGATCGTCCGAAAATACATCTCGAAATTCATTCACTACGAATATATCCTTAATTTCTACTCCCTTTTTTTGAGTATCAACAATGTAAGCTAAATAACCTACACATTCTTTCCTTAACAATTTCTTGGCCTGCATCATCGTAACGCAACACGATTGTTTAAGCAATGAGCTACCATAAAACACTACCTTAGACTTACTCAGAGTCTGAAGGTTCACATATTTATTCTGACAGTCAATTATCGCAGCATGGTTATACAACCAATCCATTCCCAGTATTACGTCAAACTCTCCCAATCTAATAGGAATCAAGTCTACTTTCAGTTCATGTTCTCTAATATTTGCACGACAATTTTGATAAACGTATTCTACAGGGATTACTTTCTTATTAGCAACTTCTATGTTCAAGGGATTTTCTAATCGTTCTCGGGGTGTGTTAAGTCTACTAGCAAATTCTTCAGATACAAAAGAATAGGTGGCACCCGAATCAAATAATACATAAGCATTTATATCATTGATTGGGATTATACCTGACACCACGTCCTTTGCAGCCACTGCGTCCTGGACGGTCATGTTAAAGGTTCTGGCGGTTGGGTGGTTGGATTGTGTTGGTCCGTCGATCATCAGTTTGTTACCTCCCTCTTGTTGACTGTTACCTCCGCCACTTCCCTTCTTCGGGCAGTCCTTAATCCAGTGCTCCGTTGAGCCACATACAAAGCATTCTTGTATCTTTTTCGGTTTCGGGCAGTTGGGCGAGATGTGCCCTTCCTGTCCACAGTTGTAGCAAGTGCCACAACCCTTCCAGCACTCACCCTGGTGGTTCTTCCGACACTTCGGGCATCCTTTAGCCTTCTTCTTGAAACATCCACGAAAATTTCCTGATTGATTGTTGTTATTTTTGTTGTTGTTGTTGTTATTCTCCCACTTTCTCTTTCCCAAGTTGCTTCCTCCGCTACTGCTTCCTCCAGTATGGTTCTCTCCTCCAATATTCTTTCCTTTCTTCTCCTTGTTATACAGACTTAAGGTCTCACTGCCACCTTCCGCAATGATTGCCTTCTCTAGCAACGTCGCAAAGGAATTAATTTGAAGAACTGATACCTTATTGAACAACCACGGCTTCAGCCTTTGCTCGAATTATCTCGCCTTCCTTTCCTCATCTCCAACTTGGTGTTCCGCAAATCGCGCTAGCTCGTTAAACTTAGCTGCGTATTGCGCCACCGTCATCTCACCTTGTTTTAACTCTAGGAATTTCACCTCCATTCGATTCTTCATGCTCTTCAGGAAGTAATTCTCGAAGAACAGCATCTTAAACCTATCCCAGGTTATTGTCGCTTCTCCAGCTCTCTGCTGATTAGCCTCCCACCAATAGTTCGCTTCTCCTCTCATCATGTACGTAGCAAACACAGTCTTCTGATATTCGCCCACGCGAGCTATAGTGAAAGCCTTCTCGATCTCCTTGATCCAGGTTTGTGCTACGATTGGGTCGGTAGTACCCTCGAACTCTGGGGGTCCTACACTTCTAAAGTCTTTGAAGGTTGTTACTGGCACAGCCTGAGGGTTTGGGTGAACGGGTTCATTGTTCCTTCCCCTTAAGGCTTCTCCTAACAAGTCTACCAGTTTCTGGATCGGGTCAACTTGTTCCCTCTCGTTATTAACAGATTCTTCAGGTGCAGTCAATCTACGTCTTGGTGCCATAATCTGCATCACAAATTTTCATTTTATTATTACTCAGTTATATCACTTAAGTATTTCTTTTAATACAAAAAAAAATTATAACACGTTTTTGAAATAAACTTCATTTATATTCATATGCCAAATCGTTTCATTACATTATTTTCCTAGCATATTTTTATAAATGTTATCACATGTATCCCCTAACATCACAAAAGACGGGGAAAATACTAACATACTAACATACTACCCCTCTTACAAAAGCTTACTCGGGGTTTACACCACTATCCCATATCTTACACAAAAGACTGGGACTACATCACAGTATATACATCACATAAAAGACACAACTAGTACTACCACTAGACTGACTAAGGGAATCTCATCCCATCATCCCGCTTGTACTCCATCTGTGCTATGTACGCAACCAACTCTCGACTCAAGGTATGTAGAGTCTGTCCCTGCTCTGTCGGGTAGTGGTACATACCATCAAGCACCCTCTCAAATGCCGAACGGAACACGTACCTCATCTTGTTCATTTTCCTCTTCTTGCATCTGACCTCATCTTCCAGGTCATCTGCTCTCTCATGGGCAGCCTCCTACTTCTCCTCGAAGTGTATCCTATCCATCACCTCTAATTCCAACTGAGTACGAAGTGCTTCCTTCTCAGTCTTCTTGCTTAGTTCCCTCTGTTCTACCTCTTCTAGCTTCCCTGCTATATCCACGTTCCTAGCCACTGCCTTGTGAAATAAAGTTCCCATCTGAATTCAAGCCTCCTTGCGATAAGTAATTTGTACCTCTAGCTCCTGCATGGCCAACTTTCTCTGGTGGTCTTCGTCCTGCAGTTTCCGGAACTCCGACTCTCTCTCTAGGGCCTCTGTCTCTAACTCCTGGACTCTGCAGTCTAACTCTAGGATCCGTTCTTTATACTCTCCTAGCATATGATCCTCTAGGTTAGGCTCGTAGGAGTCCTCCATGGGCTCCTCCTCAACTGGCTCGTCCTCCATAGGCTCCTCCTCGGGGTCGAACTCCACCTCAATCTCATCCTCGTCGTTAGACTCGGATGGTGCAACAGCCTGCACTGGCACAACCTCTAAGGGTGCCTCGTACACTACATGGATATCCCTGGGCTGGTCCTCAGCCAATCTACTAGGTACTCCCATATCTGCCATCTACAATCACAAACACAAGACAAGAAATAGCAACTCCATTAGAATGTTAAATAAAACATAAGTTCATTGTATAAAATGAAGTTACATTTCATAACAGACTAAGTCTCTCAAGGGAAACTCTACATGAGTTTTATCTCCTTCCTAACTTCTAAATTCTCCTAAGTTATAATCTAAGGACACTCGTTCCTAAGGTTTATAACTACAGCTCTGATACCAACCTATGACGCCCCCAAATTCGGGACCGCCACTTGGTCACTCGAATTCGGTTCGTCAC
Source organism: Panax stipuleanatus (assembly GCA_020205555.1). Taxonomy (NCBI): domain Eukaryota; kingdom Viridiplantae; phylum Streptophyta; class Magnoliopsida; order Apiales; family Araliaceae; genus Panax; species Panax stipuleanatus. The sequence continues at coordinate 28,308,776 of CM035115.1, read as the reverse complement.
GTTCTCACAATAATACATCATAATAATAATACGACTAAATGTCGCATCGCACAGTGGAATATAATACACGACTACTACCGAATAGATTACATTTAAATAATATAATTTATTCACGTCCCAAGGTCTCGTAACTTAAACAGTGATTACATAGCTTAGACATATCTTAAGCATAAATAACCTTAACTAGTACATAATATCATAAGTTCTTTATTACAATCATAAAGTTCTACATAAGTAAAGCTACTCAGTAGCCTTTCCCTTGCCCTTATCTGTGCCCGAGGGTCCGCACTGCTCTGCCTTAACTGAAATGTTTTAGGGAAAGCAAGAATGAGCACAAATCGCCCAGCAAGTAATATACAATAAGGGTGAGTAATATAATTCTCAATTCTTGAAAGGGTATAGCAAGGTTTGATAGTTCAAGGATAACAAGAATATCGACAGTTCTCAATAACAGTCGCTAAGGACAGAATAATATCAACGTGATTTAATAATAAATCAATTCAAGATTTCAAGATAACTGAATACTGAGTAGTCACTAAGGACTATGAACTTCGACTAGAATTAGCAGTATTAAACTGATAACCCAAATAAAAAACAAGTACAACAGGTGATCAGCCTAAAGTACCCTACGTTATGCATAACAATCAATCATACTCAAGTGCGCACGTTGGTTCTCCGATAATTATATTTTCCCTTCAAAGAAGGTTGTTCTTCTCAGTCAAATACAAGATCCCGCACCAATCAATTGGTTTGGGTCGCTTTTCAATAATATAAGTCTAGCCGAATCAAATGGCATAAACACTTTCACAATATTCAAGAATAATACCAAGTTCAACATGAATAATAGCTTTAATGAAATAAGAGTTCAAGTATGCTAATTTAATTCAAACGATTAAGTAAAGAAACTAGTTCGCAATATACAAGGATAGAATACTTGCACCGTAAAAGAGTGTAAGTTAGGAAACTTGCCTTAAGCGTAGTTTATCCCCGTAAATTAATCAACACTTTTCAAATCCTATCGTAATATATTTATGTATATATGATATTCATTAGTCATATAGTTTAACAATATATCTCATCTCGTATATACGATAATCATATAAGCTAAGTCTTGACCTAGCGACACAGTTATATAGTATTATATTAATATAATTTTTATCCTTAACGTTCCTCCTTTTGAGTTAAAACACATTCTCATATCATATAAGATTGCAACAACTAGCAATATAATCTCATATTTATTAATATCACATAGGATCACAACAAATAGCAGACATAATCTTTCCAACACTTTATAGCATTGTTGTAGGCTAACCGTCAAATCGGATTCAAGTAACAACATATGATATCATATAGCATATATACATGTTAAAGAGTCTTTCCATGTTCGTTCAACCTTCCTAAGTTCAATCATACATGCTATAGTTCTAAATTATGATTTCTAACAACTTAGGGTCAAGCCACGCCATGAGTTCTCGTAAGTTATCATGCTTATCATTTAAACATGTAAAGCGGTCACATTTTATACATGCTTGCAAGTTTTGTTTTATAGTTTGCAAATGCCTTTTTAAACTTCATTCTTGAAAGTTATAATTTCTTATTAACTCATTTGATTCTATTACCTAGCATGCTTCTAGTGTTCATATCAAAAATTCATCATTAGCATTGTTTATCACTTTGAAACCAACTTTAAGCTCATGTTTGATTTAGTTATCATTACGTCTACCACATACGAATCATGTTTAGAGACATATTAAACATTAACATGACTTCTTAAGTCTTTAGAATCTAAACACTCATATTTAATGCAACTTAAGTTTGAGAACATGTTCAAGGTTGCCTTTGAAATCATTTTAACATGAATGATGGAATATAACACATACAAGACAACTTTAACACTCTTATCATATGTAACTAAGTCATGTTAACATCTTTTCAAAAATCAGAATCTACATCATGTAGCATTCATGTATAATAACTTTAACATATCAAGCTCTTTCTTGAAAACTTTTCTAACACAAGGTTTAACAAGTCTGGTCATGAACAAGGATGCTGTAACCACTATATCATGCTTATGTGTATCTAAAATCCAGCATGTATATAACACACTAAATTGAGAATTCGTAGAACATGTATTACTTCAAAGTTTGTTTTTTTAAAATACTAAGTTTATCTCGAAAATCATACGTTTTTTGTTAGCCATGCATGTTAATATACTAAAATACGCTTACATTGCCTCATTATGTTTATATCTATATGTTACACAAGTTAGTATGCTAGTTTAAACCAAACCACATAATATATACATAACAGAAGTCAAGCAGGATGCAGAATCTGTAGCAGGCTGCTGGCGTAGCTGCCCAGTGCAAAACTGGCGTAGCTGCGCCGGCTGGCGGCCAGCGGCAGACATTTCTAGTTTTCGGCAGCTTTAAAACCCAAACACAGAAAATCTCTATGAAATCAGTTAAAAACCATCTACATTGACTACTAACACATACATTGGCTTATATAACAACTAGACAAGCATCTCATGCTTCAATTACCATCTTAATTCATCATGGTCAAGAATGAAATTTTTACAGAGAATAAAATTTGACAGAGAATCAAAATGAAGAACAAGAAGAGGGATTATACCTCTGTAATATGAATTAAGAACTTGCTGCTAAGGAAATCTCTACTCTTCAGACTACTAACACTGATATATAAATGCTCTCAATTTCAAACTCAAGCAATTCTCAGCAATGAAAATATGAAGAAACATGGCTGCTATTTATAGACGAATTCTTACACAAATAATGCAATTATATCCCAAATCAAACTAATGGATTATAGATTTGCATGAAGGTTATGAAAGAGTTGTTAGATGGTAGTTGAAACCCATCATGATAGCCACTCCCCATTGATCATTGTTATCTAGTTTGCTAGCTTGAGCTTGGGAGCAGAAAAGGGAAATAGGCTCCTAGCCTTTTGTCATTCACGTGTGCATTGATTGAGACTAATAATATGGGACAAGAAAATTATCTTCAGCATTCTAGCAACACTTATGTATAATATCTACTCTTAGGTTATATATTATATACATTTTATCCATACATAGGTTATAATTTAAATGCCACAATGCAAAAATACTTCAATGTAATTTGTACATATATAATCCATGTACATTTTATCACACCCGTATAATTTAATCCGATACTATCACATTTATTATTCAATTATATATTGAAGTAATCATCAACTATAATTGTTTACTATATATATTCATGATGTTCCATTTTAATGTACACTCACATACCCATTGTCACATAAGCATCATGATGCATTCATAACATATAGTTTCAATATGTACAATCCTATAATATAGTTTAAATATACTTGCATGGTCACACTTAAGTGTTTCTCTACATTTTATATATAGTTGTATTCCATATACTTTATATTATCAATTATTACATACTTGCACATAACAATCAATATAATATTAATATCTTGCTCAGTTGTCAAATAAATTAATCATCTAATTGATTAATTACGATAATATTAATTAATCCGTTCCTCGTTGATTATTAATTTTCATAATAATTAACTAATATTTACATGATTAATTATTACGTTAAACAAATATAAATCTTATTATATTTATAAACAAGTCGTTTATTATTATTATATTTCTTAATAATAATAATCACATATCACTAATTAATCACCATTAATAGTCCACAACCATTAATTAATATTCTATAATAACGATTATCAATCAATTAATATTTTATAATTAACAATTAATATAGATTAATTGTTCGCTTAATAATTCGTTCGTTAATTAATATAATCATTCTTATATCACATCACTGTGCCACACAAGGCTATCAACGAATTTATCGCAAACTCCATAAATTTCTCAATTATTATAATTATTCAATTTAATATAATTGAGTTAATCCTTTTTATAACACAAAATCATTTATATTTAAATAAATATTTATTTCCATTAATATATTCTTTTATTAATATTCGAAAATTCTCGGGTATTACATTACATATGTGAGAACCACAGCCGGTATCCAATACCCAAGTAGAATTATGACTTTTAAAAAAATTAATTTCAATCATAAACAAACCTTGATTGGAAGTCGAAGCTTCTCCAAGCTTCTTCTCTGCTAGATACTTCTTGCAGTTCCCTTTTCAATGTCTCGGCTCGTTGCAATGGCAGCACATTCCTTTGCCAGCTGGTTCAAGTTTCGTTTGCTCCTTTATGTTCACCTTGCCCTTGTTCATCTGAGATCGGAAGAGCTCCTTAGATATCTCATATCTAGCAGTCCTACTTTGTTCACCATACAACTCCTTGAGGTGAAGTAGCATAGTAGGAGTATCCATGTTTTCGTGCTGACGCTGAAGCTCATTATTCATGGATGCGAGCATGATATATTGAGCCATAGATGCATCATCTTGCCACTTTACAATGGTGGCAACTCTTCCTCAGAGGTTGTTTCTGGAACAGTTTTAGGGACAGGTGAATTTAGGACATAAGAAATCTTTTCAGCAGTGAGAACTATTCTCAGATTTCTTAGCCAGTCCGTATAATTCGGTCCGATAAGCTTATTAGCATCAAGTATGCTTCGCAGTGAAATTAGTGATTTTGACATTTTTAAAATTCTGCATGTGAAAAATAATATTTTTAGCAAACATTCATTTTATTAATTTTGCATACCAAAATAAATTTAGGTCTTTATTTTAAATTGGTATCTCCCACTATTTTCATTAAATTATATTACCCTCACTTATAAGTTCGACAATCTAATTAAAGATTTGCTAGTGAGATTAAGGATCCCATTTCAAATGTATATAACATTGTGGATAGCACAACAAGCGATATACAAATAAATAGGTAGTCAACTCTTGTCAATTACATCACCATGTAACTCCTTTTATTTTGCCTCTTAAATCATAATGGTCAAGTGTGTGCACATCCGAACTAAAATGATTTAAGTTAAGTCCAGACTAGCACTTCCATAAATTCAAAAAAAAAAAATGTTCGTCCTTGTGGATAGCACAACAAGACTAGATCGTTCAATTTTCTTAATAAACATCAAATGTGATTAATTAACATCTTAAATACTCAATACTCGCCTTGTGGATAGCACAACAAGCTCATATTAAATATTTAATACTCTATTAATTAATCATGCTAGAAGGCGATGTTCGATATTCCAAATATCATTGAACGCTTTAGACTTAATATAATTTCTTTGAGGGATTTGTTATTATTTGTCTCATCTTGTTTAGCGCGCATGCACACACACACACACACACACACACACACATATATATATATATATATATATATATATATATATATATATATATAAAATACGCGTCATTTTATTAAACATGCGAATCATGTTTTCATAAAATATAATATATATAATACTTAGCATGCACATATAGAATACTATATTCTACCCGGATTGATTATGGATTTTTATTCTAGTTTGGTTTACTAGAGCCACCAAGTGAACCAAAAGGTCAAACCTAGGGGTGCAAGAATTTAAATTTAAACGTAACTATTACATTTAAACCAGGGCTCCATACAAACGGGTCTTCATGTGACACCACCGAATTCGGGTCCTCTGACCCCGGTCCGGTCGTCACGATCTAACATAAACATCCACCTCTAAACAACATACAATAACTAAATGCGGAAATATAATAAATGTATGTCGTTCATTCAAAAGGTGTTACTAGTCCCAAGATTCGATAACCTTAAATACAAATATACAAACATACCCTAGAATAGTCATTAGGGTTCATATTACATAACAATAATTAATTAAGCATAAAGATAAAGTCTGCTCCCTTGCAAACTAATCCTACATCTTCCCTTTACCCTTGTCCTTCCCTGAAGTCTCGGGCTTAACTGCAATATAAGTCATGATATAGCAAGAATGAGCAACAAGTTTGTCCAGCAAGTTTAAATACAACAATAAAGGATATATCATAATGAATAAAAAATATCTGACAATGAATTCAACAATATGAATATCGAAAGCAAGAATAATAATTACTTTTAGAATAACTAATAGTCAAGTAGACCTTTGAACAATAAAACTCCAACGGAATCAATAGCTGATTGACCTTTTGGTTACTGGCTACAGAATAAGTACTTGAGGGGATCAGCCTCGTGTACGCCATGTATATGCATAACATTCAACTCTGCGGTTTGTATCTTTATACTAGATACCTGGGGTACTCCCCTTTATATATAAGGGGTGTTCTTTCAGTCGAAGAATCCTTACCATCAATTAGTTTGGATAGCTTTTATAAAATTTTATACAATTGTCTGACCGAACAAGAGTTCAGACTCTATCTGACACAGTTCAAGAATTGTAGAACTTTAAATAATGTACAAGTCCAAGACTGTACAAACTCAAGTGCACCAAGTGCGAATAACAATAATATCGATGTGGAATAATTGTGAACTAATTAAACCACCTAATAGCATGCTTGGAAATAAAGTTCAAGCTTTAAATAATTAACTGTCAATATGATAGTAACCTGCTCAATACAATATGAGAAGGATAGGAACTTGCACAATAAGAATTAAAGAACTTGCACAACCAAAGAGTGAAGTTCGGAGACTTGCCTGATTGCTCAGCTACAATTAAGTTCTAGCTTTAATTAAATCTCGTTGAAATAACCTAACATTAATGAGTCGGTATTCCAATTAGCATTTATAAACTAATATAAGTCTATACTTATAATAATCCACTTATCGTATAAGTTTATAAAATCACGTTCAATATCAAACATACCATTTATAGCATCATAATATGCTAACTGTTAAAATCAGACTTAAGCAATTTGTCCGGGTATGAAAGTGTCCCGGCGTAACTCTAGCATGCAACTACTGACATTAAACCAATACACATGCTTATCAAGTTATAATTTCTTATTCGAAACTAGCATGCTCTTTCTATATTCAATTCGAAGTCATGTTTTCATGCCGGTGATTCACATACTTTAAGCAATAAACGTTTATGCTTCAAAATCGGTTACTAAAGTCATGTTATCACATAACAAGGCTAAACAATATTTAATATGCATGCTCGAGTATACTACACGCATATACTTTAATCACGTAGTTCATGCTTCAGAAATTCATTTCTTATGAATACGTGCATATGCGAAATTCACGCTTTGACCAAACGAGGTCTATGTTAATATGCTTATAGGTATAATGAACTTTAATACACATGCTCGCATGATCATAATATCATTTTCATGGTAATCGACGTTATTTAATTTTCTCATTCGAAGTTTTCACATCGAAAATCACATTAAGTCAACAAGATATCATAACACATGTTAAGTGCATTGTAGTTATGACTCACATGTATTAGAATGCATATCTAAACCACATGAAAGTTCTCATATGGTCAGAAATCACAAGACAAAGTCCTTGGTCAAGTTTTCTTTTCAAAGTTCATAAGTTTCTTATTTCAAAATCGTCCGAATCTTGCAATCACGTATGCTAGTGTGTGAACACACTTTAGACTCGCATTTCATGTCAATATAAACTATACTATCATGTTCATAAAATCAGAATGTTCATGTGATACGTTTGTGACGCCCCCAGAATAGGTCCATTCAACCCAACCCATTCTGAGTCGCCAAATATATGGTACAGAATTCAAATACAAACTTTATATCATACGGTCGTGCAAAATACAACCACACAACTGTGAGTGTCAATACAAATATGTAGAAAATATTAAGATTCAAACTAAGTCCTCATTACAATTATTATCACACTATTTATCAGAAATAGTGAGGACTACTACTGCTCTAACTCGGACCATCACTCTGTCCCCCGACTAGTCCCCGCAACATTCTCATTTCCTGAAGAGGACAACAGATGAAAAGGGTGAGCTCAACTAGCTCAGTAAAGAATATTATGACTAAGATAATGGAAAATAAATTATCGTTAGCCTTCAATAAATCAGATAAAATATAATGGACAACCAATCTTAGATCAATACTCGCAGCGGAAATAACAAATCATTAGAAGAGTTAAGCAGAGAATCAAGTCTACTATCTTCTATGATTTAAAAGTCCATCATCAATATTTTATCCCTGTAACATCAATCAATATACATCTCGAATCAATATTCATCTTTGCACTACAGGCCAAAGATATTCATTTGTATCATCAGTGGTCATATTCATCTCAACACCTGTCATCTTTGCACTACAGGCCAAAGATATTCATCAGGTAATCATTCATCTTTGCTCTACAGGCCAAAGATATTCATCAAGTAATCATTCATCTTTTAGGACTGAGGATGATGAAAAATATTTAAAAAAAACGAATCCAGTGAGATAAAAGACAAAGACTAAGGATTCGTATTTCAGTATATCCAATTCAAAAATATCTCGTAATAATCAATTATGGAGCAAAATTCAAGAATAGAGCTCAAAACTTGGATACAATCAAAGATAGTAACCTTAACAAGCAATTTGGACAAATAGAAAAAAATTTAATTTTTCCGTGAATAGTGCCGTATACGTGAATAGTGCCGTATACGTGAATAGTAACCCCGACGGAAAAAGTAAGAATTTCAACATAAAATCCATGACAATATTTCTGTATAATGATATTGAAAAGAATAATATCATTTACGAAAGAAAATAACATCCCTTACCTCAAAAGAACAGTATCTCTGACTGGAATATCGGATATAATACCGACGGAAGCTTGTACTGAATAGTAATACTCAAAGTATTGAAATACTCACAAAAATACGCTCGATATGATAGAGAGAGAAAACTTCTGATTCTGGTGTGATTTTCAATTCTAACCTAAGCACCCTATTTATAGGAAAAGCTTAGGATGCCAAAGGAGACTAAATGAATAAAATAATAATTTTTTTTTCTCCAGCCGCCTCACTCCAGCAGCCTCCAAAAGCCATCAGCCACCACACCAACCAAAAGTGGGGCCCACCATTTTATTAAAAAATATTTATTTTCTGAAACTTCAATAATTCATAATAAATAGCCCCTTTGTCAGAAAAATACAAATGATGTGTCCTTCTATAGGAAATTTAATTCTCTACAACTTTGCAGAAGGAAGTTTTTCCAAATTCCAAACATAAACTATCCGAAATCCATAAACGGATGATTTTTCACACCAAAATACTGATAAAAACACATCAGCACAAATTCCTTCTTTTATATCCACAAAATAAATATTTCCTTATCATATAAATCAATAATTAATTATTCACAAATAATATTATAGAACTACAATATTAACAACCAGGTCGTTCCCAGGACAGAGGGGGCCTTCCGATAAGGACTTCTCCTTACTGGCGCGCAATTAAATAACCCCTCCTAGACAGAACTTCCTTAGACATTGTCAATAATGCTATCTAATAATATTATTCAAATAATATGAATTATTGAGTTGATAACGTGAAATACTGTGCAACAACAATTATTGAATCAATACTACAAAATATCAACTGTAGCCATTATTGAATCAATCATAAAAAAAATAGCAACGTAGCAATTATTGAGTCAATAAAATATCAATGCAGCAATTATTGAGTCAATAATATAAAATATCAACGTAGCAATTATTGAGTCAATAATATAAAATATTGAACAGTAATTACTGTAACAATAATTGAGTAATGGCTTCTCACGTAAGACTCAATAATTCGAAATACTGTGCAATACCGTGTGCTACTGCGCACCACCGCGTACTGTATTTTAACCACCGGGTATTTCAACAGTACTAACGGTAACAACTACGCCGTTATCTTGTAAAAAAGTTATTTCTGTCGCTTTCTTTATCCGACAGTTATTCCGTTGTGGGGGCCCACAAATAGCTGCGCCGTCGTACGAATATTCCCCGACAACAAGAATATTCCACGACCAAACGAATATTCCCCGACAACAAGAATATTTTATAACCACTTGCTCATTTTAAAAATGTTTGCACATTTCACCCATAACTTTCATATTTATCAAATCAACACCTTACTATTTCGAAATAATATATAAAGAAAATTAAATCTTTATTCATAAAAGTTGGGGTCTTACAACCTCCCCTCCTTATGAAATTTCGTCCTCGAAATTGACGTACGTACCTGGTATGTCGAAAAGGTGAGGATACCTCGCTTTCATTTCCGATTCCAACTCCCAGGTCATTTCCTCAATTGCATGGTTTCTCCACAAAACTTTAACTTGAGGTATAATTTTCGAGCGTAGGACATGCTCCTTCCTATCCAAGATCTTGACAGGTACCTCCTCGTACGTTAAATCTTCGGCTATCTTGTCTGGTTCTAACTCAATAATACGGTTTGGATCCTTCACATATTTACGTAACACGGATATGTGAAACACGTTATGAACACGAGGCATGCTTAGAGGTAAAGCGAGTCTATAGGCCACATTTCCTACTCGGTCAAGAATCTCAAATGGACCAATCAATCGTGGATTGAGCTTTCCTCTCTTCCCAAACCTCGTAACTCCTTTCCATGGAGCAACACGTAATAACACATGGTCCCCAACATTAAATTCCACGTCCTTTCGATGAAGATCTGCATAACTCTTTTGTCGATCTTGTGGGGTTTGTATCCGTGTGTCAGATCATTTGGATCTTTTCTGTAGTCATATGTACCAACTCCGGTCCCAATAATGTTGCTTCACCCACCTCATTCCAGCATATTAGAGAGCGACACTTTCATCCATACAACGCTTCGAATGGAGCCACGCCTATACTTGCCTGATAACTGTTGTTGTAGGAGAATTCCACCAATGGTAAGTACTTATCCCAACTCCCTTTGAAGTCTAGAACACAGAGTCTCAATAGATCTTCAAGAGTTTGAATAGTCCTTTCCGATTGTCCGTCTGTTTGAGGATGATAAGCCGAACTGAATCGTAAATTCGTGCCCATAGCTTTCTGCAAACTGATCCAAAATCGTGAAGTGAATCTTGGGTCACGATCCGAAACTATGGATACTGGCATGCCATGCAACCTTACAATCTCATTCACGTACATACGAGCAAGACGTTCAAGGGAATAAGTCTCTCGTATCGGCAAGAAATGAGCAGACTTGGTTAATCTATCAACAATAACCCAAATCGCATCTATCCCTTGAGAAACCTTGGAAAGACCCGTAACGAAATCCATCGTAATGTGTTCCCACTTCCATTTCGGAATCTCCAGTGGTTGCAATGGACCCTTCGGCACTTGATGCTCCGCCTTTACACGTTGACAAGTTAAACATCTAGAGATGAACTCCGCGATCTCTCTCTTCATATTGCTCCACCAAAATGTATGTCGAAGATCACGATACATTTTAGTACTCCCAGGATGGATTGCAAACGGTGTGTTGTGTGCCTCCATCATGATTCTATACTTCAAGTCGAAATCGTTAGGAACACAAAGTCTGGAGTTGACTCGAAGTATTCCCTCTTCATCGATTCTTGCTTCTGGAATTGCACCTTCTTGCACCTTCTTCTTCATCTTCATCAGTTCCGCATCCGTAGCTTGAGCAGCTTTAACTTTATCAATCAAAGCTGGTTCTACGCGTATACTTGACATCATCGCACTCGTTCCCACATATGATCTTCTACTCAACGCGTCAGCTACCACGTTCGCTTTTCCAGGATGGTATTGGATGGTATGATCGTAATCTTTCAACAGCTCAAGCCAACGTCGTTGTCGCATGTTGAGTTCCTTCTGAGTGAAGAAATATTTAAGGCTCTTATGATCTGTATAAATCTCCACTTTCTCTCCGTACAAGTAATGTCTCCAGATCTTCAACGCGAAAACGACTGCTGCTAACTCTAGATCATGAGTAGGATAATTCCTCTCATATTCTTTGAGTTGTCGCGAGGCATAGGCTATGACTTTCCCATGTTGCATGAGAACACATCCTAACCCTTTGCCTGAAGCATCGCTGTAGATAACAAATCCATCCGAACCAGATGGTATTGTCAGAACAGGTGCCGAAATAAGTCTCCTCTTGAGCTCTTGGAAGCTCTTCTCGCATTCCTCTCTCCAAACGAATTTCGTATCTTTCCGAGTCAACTGAGTTAATGGAGTAGCGATTCGAGAAAATCCCTCTACGAATCTCCGATAATAACCAGCTAAGCCCAGAAAGCTTCGTACTTCGGTCACCGACTTAGGTTGCTCCCAGCTTTGTATTGCTTCAATCTTCGCCGGGTCAACAGATACTCCACGTTTCGATACCACGTGCCCAAGAAATGCTACTTCCTCAAGCCAGAACTCGCATTTCTTTAACTTGGCGTATAGCTTGTTCTCACGAAGTTTTTGAAGTACTAACTTCAAATGGTGTTCATGATCTTCACGGCTTTTAGAATAAATGAGGATGTCATTAATAAAGACAACAACGAATTGATCTAAATACTCCTTAAATACACGGTTCATCATATCCATGAAAGCAGCAGGAGCATTAGTCAATCCAAAAGACATGACTAAGAACTCATAATGCCCGTACCGTGTTCTGAAAGCAGTCTTTGGAATATCCTCAGTTTTAATCTTCAGCTGATGATATCCAGAACGAAGATCGATCTTTGAAAAGAATTGCGCTCCTTGCAACTGGTCGAACAGGTCATCAATACGAGGTAACGGATACCTATTCTTGATGGTGACATGGTTCAACTCCCGATAGTCAATGCAAAGTCGCATACTCCCGTCTTTCTTCTTTACGAATAAAACAGGAGCACCCCAAGGAGACGTACTAGGACGAATAAAACCGATGTCTAACAACTCTTGTAATTGAACCTTTAACTCCTGAAGTTCAATAGGAGCCATTCGATATGGGGTTTTAGAAATGGGCTTTGTACCGGGCTCAAGGTCAATAAAGAATTCAACTTCACGTTCTGGGGGTAGACCGGGAAGTTCTTCGGGAAATACATCAGGAAACTCATTAACAACGGAAATATCATTCAAATCTGATGTATTCTGATTTAGATCAGTGACATGAGCTAAGAAAGCTTGACATCCATTTTTCAATAAACGAATAGCTTTATGACTTGAAATGATATTGACTGATTTTAGTGGTTTGGTGATTTGGATTCGCACAACAGGTTGATTAGGAATATGAAAACTAACAACCTTACGAAAACAATCAATTTTGGCATGGTAAATGGTTAACCAGTCAATTCCTAAAATCACGTCAAATGCAAGTATTTTCAAAGATATAAGATCAACAGGTAAGGTAAGGGTACCAATCTGAATCAAGCAAGATTTGTAAACTGTAGATGTAACAAAGGTTTCTCCTAACGGAGTTTCAACAGATAAGTCAAAGTCTAATTTACCAGAAGTCAAGTTCAAACGTTGAGCACAAGCAGGTGAAATAAAGGAATGGGTAGCACCGATATCTAACAAGGTATAAGCTTCGCAAAAATTTATGATTAACTAACCCGTGATAAATTCATTTGGGTTCCTCGCGTTTTGGGCAGTCTCGATAAACGCTCTTCATGGAACCACCGACTTTGATTTGTCTGGAACAGTCTTTGGTGTCATTATCCCAACTGGTCTTGACTTTGCTATACAGCTCATTCCACCCTCAACTGCTTCGTCACACTCCTGATCCATGATCTGAATCATTACTCTTCGATCCATATCGAATTGGGGTTGACCGCTATGCACAGGGTAATTCCAAACTCGATGTTTGATTCTCCCAATTGCTGTCCAAAAAGTAAAATCCATTTCGTCTATTTTGGCCTTCTTAGATCGGACGTCTCTTTCTAAAATATCAACGCGTCGTGCGGCTTTTACCCATGCATCTTCAATTCTCACTCGTTCCGTTGCTTCTTCTTTCAGCTGATCGTTGACATTTGCATTTTCAGATTCTAGCTCTAATATCATATGTTCTGCCAGAGAGAACTTCTGTTCAAGCCTCGCATAACGAGTAGCAAAATCTTGAATTTCTACATCCCTTTCTTCAATTATTGTATCCCTTTGTTCCACGGCTGTCTGTCGTTCTTCACCCTGCTCTTCTAACTCAAGAATACGATTTTGCAGTTCTACATTTTGATCATAAAGTTCTCCTAATAAATACTCCTCCTCAGGTTCCTCTTCTTCCTCACTCTCAGCTGCTACCTCTGCGACTAGCTCGGGTGCAACTATTAATTCTTCACTCACCACATGGATATTTCTAATTTCTTCTTCTTCTGTCATCACATTATTCTGATTTGTGATTAAAGGTGTCTCCACGGTCTCATTCACTTCGTTGTTAACATTCTCAGCTGCCATTCTCAAATACTGCCATAAAACAAGGGTTAATTAAACAAATAACATATCACATATTAACCCTATGCTCCGACTGACCAATTAAATACCACATAAGCTTAGGTAGGACATACTAGTGAAGGATTTACTCGTCTCTCCCCTCCTAGTTCTATTCCCCGATCTCCGCCAGAGATCATATCCCTAAGCTCTGATACCAACTGTGACGCCCCCAGAATAGGTCCATTCAACCCAACCCATTCTGAGTCACCAAATACATGGTACAGAATTCAAATACAAACTTTATATCATACGGTCGTGCAAAATACGACCACACAACTGTGAGTGTCAATACAAATATGTAGAAAATATTAAGATTCAAACTAAGTCCTCATTACAATTATTATCACACTATTTATCAGAAATAGTGAGGACTACTACTGCTCTAACTCGGACCATCACTCTGTCCCCCGACTAGTCCCCGCAACATTCTCATTTCCTGAAGAGGACAACAGATGAAAAGGGTGAGCTCAACTAGCTCAGTAAAGAATATTATGACTAAGATAATGGAAAATAAATTATCGTTAGCCTTCAATAAATCAGATAAAATATAATGGACAACCAATCTTAGATCAATACTCGCAGCGGAAATAACAAATCATTAGAAGAGTTAAGCAGAGAATCAAGTCTACTATCTTCTATGATTTAAAAGTCCATCATCAATATTTTATCCCTGTAACATCAATCAATATACATCTCGAATCAATATTCATCTTTGCACTACAGGCCAAAGATATTCATTTGTATCATCAGTGGTCATATTCATCTCAACACCTGTCATCTTTGCACTACAGGCCAAAGATATTCATCAGGTAATCATTCATCTTTGCTCTACAGGCCAAAGATATTCATCAAGTAATCATTCATCTTTTAGGACTGAGGATGATGAAAAATATTTAAAAAAAACGAATCCAGTGAGATAAAAGACAAAGACTAAGGATTCGTATTTCAGTATATCCAATTCAAAAATACCTCGTAATAATCAATTATGGAGCAAAATTCAAGAATAGAGCTCAAAACTTGGATACAATCAAAGATAGTAACCTTAACAAGCAATTTGGACAAATAGAAGAAAATTTAATTTTTCCGTGAATAGTGCCGTATACGTGAATAGTGCCGTATACGTGAATAGTAACCCCGACGGAAAAAGTAAGAATTTCAACATAAAATCCATGACAATATTTCTGTATAATGATATTGAAAAGAATAATATCATTTACGAAAGAAAATAACATCCCTTACCTCAAAAGAACAGTATCTCTGACTGGAATATCGGATATAATACCGACGGAAGCTTGTACTGAATAGTAATACTCAAAGTATTGAAATACTCACAAAAATACGCTCGATATTATAGAGAGAGAAAACTTCTGATTCTGGTGTGATTTTCAATTCTAACCTAAGCACCCTATTTATAGGAAAAGCTTAGGATGCCAAAGGAGACTAAATGAATAAAATAATAATTTTTTTTTCTCCAGCCGCCTCACTCCAGCAGCCTCCAAAAGCCATCAGCCACCACACCAACCAAAAGTGGGGCCCACCATTTTATTAAAAAATATTTATTTTCCGAAACTTCAATAATTCATAATAAATAGCCCCTTTGTCAGAAAAATACAAATGATGTGTTCTTCTATAGGAAATTTAATTCTCTACAACTTTGCAGAAGGAAGTTTTTCCAAATTCCAAACATAAACTATCCGAAATCCATAAACGGATGATTTTTCACACCAAAATACTGATAAAAACACATCAGCACAAATTCCTTCTTTTATATCCACAAAATAAATATTTCCTTATCATATAAATCAATAATTAATTATTCACAAATAATATTATAGAACTACAATATTAACAACCAGGTCGTTCCCAGGACAGAGGGGGCCTTCCGATAAGGACTTCTCCTTACTGGCGCACAATTAAATAACCCCTCCTAGACAGAACTTCCTTAGACATTGTCAATAATGCTATCTAATAATATTATTCAAATAATATGAATTATTGAGTTGATAACGTGAATTACTGTGCAACAACAATTATTGAATCAATACTACAAAATATCAACTGTAACCATTATTGAATCAATCATAAAAAAAATAGCAACGTAGCAATTATTGAGTCAATAAAATATCAATGCAGCAATTATTGAGTCAATAATATAAAATATCAACGTAGCAATTATTGAGTCAATAATATAAAATATTGAACAGTAATTACTGTAACAATAATTGAGTAATGGCTTCTCACGTAAGACTCAATAATTCGAAATACTGTGCAATACCGTGTGCTACTGCGCACCACCGCGTACTGTATTTTAACCACCGGGTATTTCAACAGTACTAACGGTAACAACTACGCCGTTATCTTGTAAAAAAGTTATTTCTGTCGCTTTCTATATCCGACAGTTATTCCGTTGTGGGGGCCCACAAATAGCTGCGCCGTCGTACGAATATTCCCCGACAACAAGAATATTCCACGACCAAACGAATATTCCCCGACAACAAGAATATTTTATAACCACTTGCTCATTTTAAAAATGTTTGCACATTTCACCCATAACTTTCATATTTATCAAATCAACACCTTACTATTTCGAAATAATATATAAAGAAAATTAAATCTTTATTCATAAAAGTTGGGGTCTTACAACGTTCATGACAAGGTTCACTTTTGAAATTACAAGTTTCCCTTTTTAAAACATATGGTCATGGCATATACGTGTAGCATCAACGATTACATACTTATATCATGTCATTGTACTAATATCTACATTTAAATCATGTTCACAAGCTTGTTTCAATGGTATATCACATGTTAGTATGTCACAACACTTAACAGAAAACAGAATCTGGAAGCTGGTACTGGCGCAGCTGCGCCGCTGGCCAATACATAACTGGCGCAGCTGCGCAGGCTGTTGGCCAGTGATAGTAGCTGCCCAGCAACGGCTGAACTTAGCCCAACTCAGAAATTTTTCTACGAAAATTGATTCTAACATAACACATTGCAATTCGAACATGCTTAACATCTTGTATAACACTAAACAACATATTCCAAATCAATTATCAACAATTACATGCTTAATTCCACGAATCAAAGATTAAGAATTTTATAGAAATTGAAATGGAGTTATACCTCTGTAAATGAACTTCCTGCTAAACAAAATCTATAATGTTACTATGATACTCACAATGTTACTATAATACTCCTTCCTAACTCAATTGAAATCCTCAGCAAATGAAATGAGGAGAAGGGGAGCTATATTTATAGATAAATATTTACACATACTTTGCAATTCTCCATTAGGTTAAACCAAAGGAATGAGTGTTTGTGCAATGGTTAAGGATTGGTGGTTGAGTAGTTGGTGAGTTCATCATGAACTCCACACCTCTTGAAATCATTAGCTAGCATTGATGAATTTGAGAAGAAGAGAGGCTAGTGTAATATAGCATGTGGGCATACACGTGAAGAGGAAATGGACTCTTATTTAGGGACAATGTAACTCAGCATTTGCTAATACACTAAGTTGTATGCTATATATATACACATAGTATATACTTAAGTTATATGTATTTACTCCATATACATTTAAATGGGTGATACTATGTTATCTCAAATAGCAATTAATAATGAATAGGTACACAACATATAATCCATGCACATTTTCCTTAATACCGAATATAAAGCAATTGGGTATTATTATTACTCGTTATTATAATCATTATAATATAATTATAATAACTTAATAAAATCATTATAAATTAATAATTGATCTTATTATATGACAATAGGGTATACATGAATGTCCACATAGTGTCACGTACCTTCAATTTATCTCATCTTACTATATAGTCCATACATGCAATATTCACCACATTAATATGTTACATTGCATTATGTATAATATAGATAGCTACCATATAGTAGAGGTTTAGTATCGCATGCTTGTGTATAACAGTAAATCAAGTAAACATAATTACATATTATATTCATTGTTTCTTTGTTCATTAATATATTATTTCCAACAATAATAATTTCATACGTTATCGATTAATTACTCAATATTAAAATTAATCACTATGTTCAATTCATGCCACTATATTCAAATAAGTTGAATATTTAATTATTAATAATCTCATCAATTCTCTGATATTAAATCCTTAAGGTCAGTCCACTAATTTAAATAACTCATTAGTGACTTCCTTTAATCATTTCATAAATTCTCACCACCACATAAGGTTTAAATAAACTCACAAAACTAACTCATTAAAAATTAAATCACATATTTAATAGATAAGGAGTTTAAAATTCATGGTCGTTACACTTCACGCGCTCCTTGCTCCTTGGTCTCAAATTTCTTCAAAATAATTCTAACTAATCCTATTACATAAACTATTTTAAATTTGAATAGAAACCTTGATCATCAGTCAAGGAAAAGTATATAGGAGAGAGATAGAATTTACATTAAGAATAAATTAGAGAAGACGAGGTACGCAGACCCCATTTAATAAAACTCATTCATTCAAGCATTCAACTAAAATAAAATTCAATCACATTGGTCAAATAGTTCATAATCAATCCCCATTTATTATCATACATATCACCATATATATCAATAAATAAATATCCATCTCATGAATTGAAACATTATATATATATATGAGTATCATTTAATGGGCAATTTTAATTTGCATGAAATCCAATTTCAAGATTAAAATAAACTCTTTATTCTAATTATAAAATTATTTAGAATATTATATATATATATATATATATATATATATATATATATATATATATATAAAGTGAATCACTTTTTATATCTTATATATATATGTAAATAAAGTGAATCACTTTTATTAAACCTTCATGTTCATATTTTAATGAATCATGTTTCCTTTCTTGCAGGTCCAATTCGCGAATCAAAATCGTGACTAACCACGGAACAAAACAATTTTGTTTTCATTTTTTTTAAATATAATTTTATACAATTAATTATGCCCAATAAATTATTCTAAATACATACCCATACATATATGGAATTAATAATTGCATAAAGGTTTGGCTCTGATGCCACTGTTGGGTTTGTATGAAATCGTGACGCAATCAAATTGCAAAAATTAGCGAAAACATGGTATATCAGAGTTTAAATTCTTTTTTACAAAAGCATTACCCGGATCATCCTTATGCAAATTTTTAATTTAAAACGATAAATAAGAAGTTATGGAATCATACCCTTGTAGAACGAAGCTTTCACAGGTACGAGTTCAACTCCTTGTTCTTCGTGATCTCCTTGAATTTCAGGGTTAGATTCCTTCCTTTGATCAACGTTAGCCACCCAAATGTTTGGCCTCTAGAGGTGATCCACCAAGGAAGATGAATTATCAAGAAGGAGGGTGATTGGCTAAACCTGGTTTTCTATCCTCTATAGAAAAGGAGTACTCTCCAACAATTAGAATTTTCATCAACTGATATCTATTATAAAACTCCTCTTATATAGATATTGGTCAACCCTTCTAATCCTATTAGACATGAGATTTTATTTAATTAATTAAACTCTTTTAATTAATTTAGGCTTCCCACCACATTGGGAATAATTAATTAAATTAATTTGCCTCCTAATCTTATTAGGAATAAATGAGAGTACTAATATTAAATTAATTACTAAACTCTTTTAGAAATTAAAATAATAATAATTGTAATAATATTAATAAGTCTCCTCTTATTAATTTATATTTAATATTTTCAAAATATTAAATAATAAACATTAAGCTATTTAATTTATTCTATCACCATAGATTAAATTAATTATACTTAATGCATTATTACGATTATGCCATTACCTTCTTAAATAATTATTCTTCCTTTTATGGTGTGACCCTTTAGGTTCTCCATATTAAACCCGTTGTGAATAAATCAATTAGAACAATTCTAATCTTATTTAAATAAATAAATTAAATTAATAATTTATTTAAATAAATAATATTTATTCTACAATAGGGATAATCCTCCCTAGCGATCAACGACTTTCCAGATAATATAGATTTCAACATTAATCATAAAAGAATTTGTGAGTATATAGTTACCGCACAATTCAATCCTTCCACCATACAATGTCCCAATTAAATATAAGACATAGATTTACTGTCAAGTCTTATTTTATTCAATTATATGTATTTCGATTAGAAAATGCACAACTCCAAATAATGCAAATTAGAAACTCCTTTCTAATTTCATTCCACCTTGGCCAATGATTCCTGGGTTGTCATTTAACGAATCACATATGACATATCTCCTCTTTTACTAGAGGTGATAGATTCTTTATCGATCATTCATTATCTTCATATGTAACTCAGTATACCCAAGCATACCCTTTTATATACCCTAAAGGGCTTTAAGGAATAAACCAAAGTATAATTTATTACATACAAGATACTATGATTATCTCAAGTCCAAGGATCACTTGTACTACTATCACATTAGGAATTCCTATTGACAGGCGAGTAAAACTCCATTAGGTATTCCATAGCGAGTCACGTTCAGTGAACTTATTCTCCAATAAGCACCTACATACTTGTTTTAGTGTCTCCACACAAATGATCATGAGATCAATCATCCTCATCCAATGAGCAAGCAACATATGTACCAATCTATCCGGATTTACTAATCCCCTTCTTAGTAATCCCACGATTGAGAACTATTTTAGTTTTAAAGCTTTCTAAGAATTTAGATCTCATTAGCATGATCATCATCATGATTCTAAAAGCATTGCTTAAAACTGTGGGTTATTTACATATTATAAAAATAGCACCATGTAAATATTTAAATGCCTTTAATAAATGAATATTTTTATTAATAAATAAATAAGATTATCTCCAAAGTATATGCTTTGTTATCATACATGATTGGCTTGTATGCATACTACTTTCAGATATGTTGTAGTATATATGTGTATGAACGTTTACAAAGAGATTTTACAAGAATCGGAGTACGTATGAGCCTCCGTTTGTCCTTCCTAGCGTCTATTTCTCTCGCCGCGACCCTTTCTTCTTCTCTCTTTTTTTTATAAGCTAAGGGAAGAAGCCACATATATAGACTCAATGGCCGTGGGTCTACTTTTTATAAGCTTACTTGACTGGTAGTTTACAAAGCTTTCATCACCGAACCTTCTCTATACTACGTCGGGTTGAAGCCAACGGTTTAAAATATCCATCTGTGCTACTGAGACTGATTAGATGAATTATTGTAGAAATGTTTTCAAGATCTCTGTGGGGAATATTTCTATGGCTTATAACATCAAACTTTTCTGAATTCAACGTCGGGGTTGTTACCAACATTCTTTGTCTTCAGATACGCTTTTTAACTTCACCTCCGCTGAGGATATTCCTCTTCTCATGAGTGACCTCATTGGGGATTCCCGATGCTTATCCTAATGATAGTTTCCACTGGTTTACATTATCGGACCCTTCCCGATGCTACGCTGCGGCTGTTACCAATGATTTGGATTTTTATCCTGGTGGATGCCGACATTCTTGCTGGAGATAGGATCTTTGATGCCTACTCAAATGGTAGTTTACAAGGTTGACCATCATCGAACCTCGTTGATGCCTACTCAAATTGTAGCTTAAAAGAGTCGATTGAACTGATTTGATGCCTACTCGAACGGTAGTTTACAACGGTCGGTTGAACTGATTTGATGCCTACTCGAACGGTAGTTTGCAAGGTTGACCATCATCGAACCTCCTCGATGCCTACTCGAACGGTAGTTTACAACTGTCGATTGGACTGATTTGATGCCTACTCGAATGGTAGTTTGCAAGGTTGAGCATCACTGAACCTCCTCGATGCCTACTCGAATGGTAGTTTACAACGGTCAGTTGAACTGATTTGATGCCTACTCGAATGGTAGTTTGCAAGGCTGACCATCACCAAACCTCCTCGATGCCTACTCGAACGATAGTTTACAACGGTCGATTGAACTGATTTGATGCCTACTCAAATGATAGTTTGCAAGGTTAATCATCACCGAACCTCCTCGATGACTACTCGAAGGGTAGTTTACAACGGTCGATCATCGCCAAAACTTATGCTTTGAGGTCTCAGCTGGAGATTTCTTGTATAACAGATTCCGTCATCATTCCTTCCCGATGAGGATAGTTTCACATAGTCATTCCTGCCAGGTGTTTCGGATGTCATGCTGGGTTGATGTCAGTGACTTGTAATGTCAAACCCGTTGATCTTGAAAGAAATAACATTTTAACAGTTTACATCATCGGTCTTTTTTCGATGCTACGCTGGGGTTGTCGCTAACGGTTTGCAATATCAAGTACTCTGATCTTCGCTGAAATAATTCCCAACGGCTTATACCACAGGACCTTTCCCAATGCTATGCTGGAGTTGTTGCCAATGGTTCACACTGTCAGGTACTCAGGTCTTCGTCTAAACAGTTTTCATCATCGGACCCTTCCTCGATGCTAAGTTAGAGTTGTTACCAACGGTTTGATTCACCAGATCATTCCTTGATGCTACGCTAGAGATGTTACCAACAGTTTATAGAAACTTTCAGACTTTGAAGTTTGACGCCCTGTTTCAGGCTTTCAGGCCCTTTCTGTTCAATCGCGTAGAACCTTTTTTACTAATTTAACTTTTTGGCCTTAGGGGACTCCGATGTGACTCAAATTTAATAGAGCCAGAGGGGGTGGGACCCACCCTAGGCTGTCTCAAGTCTAACTGTGGCTGTCGTAGGTAAAGTCGCGGTAGACCGTGGGTAGATTTATACCCCCCTCGCCTTTAAAAATTCAGTTTCAACTTAAAATAACTAAAAAATCCAAAATTTCTCTCTCAGATCTACTCAGTTCGACTGCTTTTCGAGAAATCCGTCACCGCAAAAGTGTTTTGCACAACTCTGGTAACGTTTACATCCTTTCTTTTCAAGTTTTGACCGTTAGAACGTCAGTTTTCATGTAATATGAATTTAAACGCAATGTATCAAATATGTATGCATAAATGACTTGATAAAAATGAACAGACCTAGTAAGTATGTGTATTTTACTATGCTAAACATACCGGTGTTAAATTTTTTTATTTTTGGGACAGTCAATTGGGGACCTTTTTGGCTGGTTTATTCATCCTATTTGAGGACAAATGAGCCTGGATTTTTAAATAAAAATGCACATGATAGTTTAGCTGCCATGGTGAGTTTGATTTTGATATTTTTCATATATATGAAATGCTCATGATTTTGGGTTAGTGTACTACTAAATGGCCACCTAGTCATGCCTATGTGCATACGTATAGTCCGTTTTATAAAGGAGACTCTGGCAAAAAATTTTCACGAGTTTGGGCATTTAATAGGCATGTAATTTAACTCTACTGGGGGAGTATGTTAAACTAATACATGTTTTCACATGGGCTTTGTATGATGCAATGATTTGAATTTAATGGCTTTAATTTTGAAGCGTACCTCACCCTTTCTGAGGTGATTTGAAGATTTTGTTCAGGTTATGGACCCAGATAGACTGAGCAGTTCTCGTCAGGTCTCTTCAGGTGTTAGGAGGAGGGCTTCTGATGTCCCTTTGCCTTGTCCGGCCCGGCAGCCTCTCAGGTTGAGCGAGTTAGTGATTCATCCCATTCAGATGGATAGGATGGAGGCTATAGACGAGGAGGAGAATGTTCTTTTTGAGGATCCCATCCCTCCTGTTTCTACTTCTCGTAGGGAGCTTCCTGCTATTAGCACGACGATTTTAGATTTGCTGGATGATTTGAGACGCTATACGTCTATTTATCTTCACGCGAACGAGGTAATAACGGTTTTCATTTTTCCTTTCCTCTTTATCCACTTTTGGGGAGTTGGTTTGATATTGATTTTGAACTTGATGCAGGTTCTCGGCTTTACTCAGCCCAGGGGGAACTAGTTCAGCATTCAGTCTTTGTACCGGACCCTTCATCCGGAGTACCAAGCCGTCGTCCACTCTTGGGGCTTTGAGGCCTTCTTTTTCATTCCACCCCGTCACTGCCCATGGGGTTATCTGAGGGTTTTGTTTGAGCGCTGGTTTCACCATACTCATTCACTCTATCTGCTGGATTGTGAGGTGATGATGACACCAATGGATTGGCGGTTCATCACTAGGATGGAGTTTACAGGGGAGTCGGTACCTTTGGTGGCTAATATTTCTCCGATTTTAGTTCGATCCCTCTTGGGAGTTCCTGCTATGACCCTCAAGGGTGGTCGGGTTGTCCGTTCTGGCCCTTTGAGCATGGATGCTGTGAACGAAGTTTTGTCAGCGCCTTTGCCTGATGATCAGATGGATAGAGATCTCATCCTTCGGCGATTGTTCTTGGTCATCATCAGGGGTTATTTCCTAGCAGATAACTCCTCGATAGTTTCTTTCTCTTTGGTCAGCGCTACTCGGGATGTGGACCATATTAGAGAGTTTGATTGGGGCTCATTCACCTTTGCCTACTTCCTTAGAGGGATGCGCCTACGCTCAGAGGGCGTGATCGAGGCTTGACTAGGATTTTACCCATTTTGCTGGTGAGTAATTTCTCCTTTATCTTATAATTTCCCTCGTTCGGGTTGTCGATCTTTATCACTAAGGACATTTGATCTTTACATTTCCAGTTTTGGGCATATGAGAGGCTCCCTTGCCTACGTTCGGTTACTACTTTATGTCTGGAGACCTATTCGCGAGGACGGTGATGGAATTATTCCACCTTTACAGAGGTCCCTGTGGCAGAGGGGTTTACTCATTCCAGCTTGCAGTTGGAGTTGTTGACTGCCGATTCCGTCACATGGGTTCCTTACACCCCTGACCATTTAACAGTCAGTTTTGAGAAAGATTTTTCGACTGGAATGGAGTATATATTATCCACTCGTCGGATCCCTCTCTTGATGGAGGGAGGCTGGGAGCTCTACTTGGGAGAGCGTGCCATCAGGAGTACTGTAGGGGAGATTCACATTTTATATCTTCCTCCCATTGGACGTCATTGGTCTTTATCTCAGCCGATCACAGAGATTCCCCTGGCGGGTTTGGACGACTTTACATTATCAGAGGGCCCTTATACCCAGGAGACATTTTATCACTGGTGGACTCCTCGCACCATTTTGGGTCAGACTCGTGCCACTTAGTTCTTAGTAGACATGGTTCCCTAGTCTATTTTGATGACAAACTAGATTGAGTATGTTCAAGAGCCTACTCATTTGGAGCAGATTTCTAACTTGACCCAGCGATAAGACCGAACACATTTTTTCATCAGGCATTTGGGCAGAGATCCCTCAGAGGCAGATTCTTTTGATTCGTCCAGCTCTGGTGCTAGCCCCTCAGGTGGCCCATATTCTGATAGTTTTACTGGAGCAGATCCCCCACTATACCAACCTGATATCCCGTCTGGCAGAGATTCAGTAACTCAGGCGGAGTTACAGTAGGTTGATCGGCTAGATGTAGACATCATAAATTTCTTTTGATAGGCTCGTTATCTCTTTTGATAGGCCTTTGTTAGATATTGGGCGGATGTGCCCCATTTCCCTGTACTTTTTATTTTTTTAGCTTTCAGACAGAGATGATGATGTATTTAGGAATGTATGTATAATGCTTTCTATTCATTACATAATATTGTCATTCATTATTGTTATTTATTATGATGTATGCATTATATGTCATAGATATGCATGTATATTGTTAAGTTTAGCATTGACCCCTGGATGGTCTCATGATACGGTTTTACAGATGTCGTCATCCACGGTTAGCCGTATTGAGCACAGTCCTCCGACTTTGATAGTCTTGTCTTTGAGGTCGTGGTATGATGGTCTGCCTCAGTTAGACCGTGTGGTAGTTGATCGTATGTTGGGGCATTCTATGGCCCTTTTGTCATTCCAGGTCCCAATGGGTTTTGTAGAGGGCTTGATATCGAGATGGATTCTTGAGAGATAGGTTTTTAGATTTGGGACCGATGAGCTGATTCCGACACTGGAGGAGTACGAGTTTATGACCATGACAAGTCTGCAGCGCATAGTCATTTTGGACGAGATCACATCTGGGTATATAGTGTCCATGGACTTCTTGATTGACCGCTTTGGGTCTGCAGACAGCTATTTGGTGTATTCAGAGGATTTTACCATTTCTGAGGATGCTTGGCAGGTTGCCCGGGTGGACACTTTCTTGATGTGCGTCATAGTATATTTGTATATATTACTGTATATGGACCATCTTGATATTAGCCTGGTCACTGTAGTTAGTGCCCTTAGAGAGGGTCAGACTATCCTACCGATGATATTAGCAGAGACGTTGATGTCTGCCACTTTCTGCCGTACTCACCATACTGAGTTCTTTAGAGGCAGTGCTGTATTTTTATACATCTGGTTTATGATGTATTTGAGACCGATCGGTATCTTCAGACCCCATGGATATTGTTTGACACATGAGATATTTGCAGCTTATTCTTTTTGACCAGCTGACTGTGTAGATACAGCGTCTTGGTTTGTCTTCTTGGCCATGATTGAGGATCCTTTCTCCATTTTGCACTATTTAGGATTCAGCTCCCCTTACAGCTTTGTTACCCATGCCGTAGGTGTGGACTTTTTGCCCTTGGCTGGTATGAGAGGAGTGACTACATATCATCCTTTGGCTGTCATTGGACAATTAGATCAGTATCAGGATGTCCATGCTTTTGATGGAGCTTCAGGTCAGCGATCATCAGCCTTATCTTTGTCAGAGGATGACCTAGCCAGAGCTTATGATTATTGGACCCATAGAGAGAGGGCATATTTTTCATTGAGTTATCCGGGTCGTTCCTCGGAGTATTTTACATGGCTAGAGGCAGATATTGCATCATCCATGGTTGTTTATTCAGAGCCTAGCACTGATTTCGATGAGGAGGAGCCTATAGAGGATCCTGTTTCTCCTACTGAGGATAAGCTATTTGCTGGTTTGATAGTAGCCCTGATCAGTGACACCCCTAGTCCTTCAGCTGCAGCTGCCCCACATTCTATAAAGTCTTTGGAGCAGGTGATACAACTTTTGACCTTTGAGAGAGATCAGGCTAGAGCCTTAGTGTTGACGACCCTTTCTGGCCGAGATGTTGCTTTTACCGAGAGAGATAAGGCTTGGGCTTCCATGGATGCTTCTGTTGTTGAGAGAGATGAGGCTCGAGCTACCAGGGATGCTTCTGTTGCTAATAGTACGGCTCTCAGATCATACACAGAGGGTATTATTGCAAATATGAGTGCCTATATAGATAACCATGGTAGCACCTTGTAGATGGCGGTAGATCTATTAGCTCGTATTAAGGCTGCAGGCCAGGAGCTCAGAGATGCGCCTTCATCTCCAGAGAGGGATGCTATATTGGATTTACTATCCCATTTGACCATGAGCTTATAGACTAGCTTTTATTTTCCTACATAGATTAGGTTTGCCATTTTTATCATGTACATAAGACATTGTATATATTAAACAATATTATATGGCAAGGAAATATATTTCGATTCACTTCCCTTTTGCATGTCTTGATCTTTGCTTGATGATTGCCATTTTCTTTGTGACTGGCTGTCTTGATGTATCACGAGCTCTTCCTTGATGGACTGACATTGAGATGGTGGAGGGTCTCTCAGAAAGGTTCGTTGATCATGGAGGATTTATCAGATTTGGGTTTTATATGTGATTTAGTGTCTTGAGACTAGTATTTAATGGGATATTTGAGAGTATAGGTAAAGTGTTTTGGTTTTTCTTTTGAAGGTTAGACCGCACCATAGATGGCTGCCTACGTACTCCCGAGATTGAGAGAGATCAGGTCTTTCGTAGTTCAGGCTTGGCCTGAACGGTTGAAAAGTGTTTATTTTGGTTTGAGCTTGGTTTGAGGGGTTTTTGGATTTTTTGTTTGGTTTGACCGCACCATAAATGGCTGCCTACGTACTCCTGTGCGAGGAGATAAGGTCTTTCATAGTTCAAGCCTTGTAGTAAAAACCTGAATTGATTTGATTTGATTTTTTTCAAGGACCAGGATGGTGATTTACAAGAAACTTAGACATAGTACCTTTTCACGGTGTCTGAATTAATAAGTTGGGGAAATTCTTCCCCATCCATTTCTTGCAATCTGAGGGTTCCTCTTGTCAACACTTCCTTGACGATGAAAGGGCATTCCAAGTTTGGGGCGAATTTTCCCCTAGCTTTATCTTGATTGGCGAGGATCTTCTTCAGCACCAAGTTATTTTCTTTGAATTGCCTAGACCAGACCTTCTTGTTGTAGGACCAAGCAATCCTTTGCTGATACAACTGACTATGGAAGATTGTTGCCGCCCTTTTCTCATCTATCAGAGACAAGTGGTGGTATCTCTCTTGTATCCATTGGCCTTCTTCCATCTGAGCATCTATCAATATTCTTAATGATTCTATTTCTACTTCTATGGGGAGTACAACTTCCATGCCATAGACTAATGAATACTGGGTAGTCCAAGTAGAAGCGCGCATTGACGTTCTGTAGGCTAACAGAGTTAGAGGCAATAAGTCAAGCCATTCTTTATGATTGGCAAACATCTTTTGCATGATCTTTTTCATATTCTTGTTGGCTGCTTCGACAGCACCATTCATATTGGGACGATAGATGACGAAATTAAGATGTTTGATATGGAATTTGCTGCATAATTCCTTCATCATCTGGTTGTTCAGATTCTTAGCATTGTCTGATACGATCACCTCCTGTTGTCCGTATCGACAGATTATGTTGTTTCTGATGAAACCAATGATCACCTCCTTAGTGACTTTAGAAAAGGAGGCAGCTTCGACCCATTTGGTGAAGTAGTCAATCATGGTGAAGATACACCGATGACCATTGCTGGCTTTGGGATCTATTGGCCCAATCACGTCTATCCCCCACATGGAAAAGGGCCATGGTGAACTCATATTGTGCAGTTCATTTGGAGGATCATGGATGGCATTTCCATGGACTTGACATTGATTGCATCTTTTGACGTGATTGTCGCAGTCGGCTTTGAGGGATATCCAGTAATGCTCTGTTCTTAATATCTTTTGGCAAGAAAAGGACTGCTCATATGGGGACCACATACTCCATCGTGGACTTCGTCTATAATATTTTGGGCTTGGCCTTTATCTAGGCACCTTAGCAGGCCTATTCTAGCATCTCTTTTGTAGAGTGCATCTCCACTTAAGTAGAACTTCATGGCCATTCTATAGATTCGCTTTCTTTAAGCTTGGCTTGCCCCAGTGGGCGTAGATCCATCTCGCAGATATTCTTTGATATCTTGATACCAGGGTTGTTTGATGGGAGGTAGTTCACCAGATACTTCTCCAATGTAATTTCCATAGGCCGGTGCCTTCTGGCTGGCAAATTTGATGTCAGGGAATCCTCTCTTATCGGATATGTGGATCAATGAAGCCAGTGTTGCTAATGCATTTGCAAAATCATTTATATTTTGAGGGATGTGGATGAAGGCTATTTCTTTAAAATCCATAGCCATCTTGATGACCTGCCGATGATAGGGCAACAAATACAATTCCTTGGTGTGATATGCCCTGGTGGTTTGTCTGATGACTAACTCAGAATCTCCAAAGACTGTTAACCGTTGGATACCCATGGATTGGGCCAAATTCAATCCCATTATACAACCTTCATACTCGGCTGTGTTGTTGGTGTTGACAAACTGAAGTTTGATAGCCATGGGATATTGTTCTCCAGTAATGGATACAAGAGCTGCCTCGGCTCCTGCACCTTCCATGTTTACAGCCTCGTCGAAGTACAGTTTCCAGAATTGGTCGGTATCTTCTCGACGATTTTGATGAATTGTCATTATTCCATCATCTAGGAAATAAGTTTCCAAGGGTTTGAAGTTCCCTGATGGTGCTTCGGCCAATTGATCTGCAATTCCTTGACCTTTGATGGACTTTTGAGTCACATAGATGATATCGAATTACTGTAGGATCAATTGCCATTTGGACAATCGGCAATTTAACATGGGCTTGCTGAATATGTACTTTAGAGGATCCATACGGGATATGAGATAAGTTGTGTGTCCATTAAGCTAATGTTGTAATCTCATGGCGGCCCATGCTAAAGCACAACATGTCTTTTCAATCAGGGTGTACTTCTGCTCACCGCTGCTGAATTTTTTACTGAGGTAATGGATAGCTCTTTCCTTGCCTCTATCATCTTTCTGCCCCAGCATACAGCCTATAACGTTGGCATTGACCGATATGTAAATGAATAAGGGAACTTTGTCCCTTAGTGGTACCAAAATAGGAGCTTCCACCAGTTGCTTCTTGATGGCGAGGAAGGCTTTTTGGCAGTCTTCATTCCATTTTTTGGATGAATTTTTCCTCAATAGCTTGAATATGGGCTTAGAAGTTGCTGTGAGTTGGGAGATGAATCTGCTTATGAAATTGATTCTCCTAAGAAATCCCCGTATTTCCTTTTCTATTTGGGGTACAGGCATTTCAGTGATGGGTTTAATCTTGGTGGGATCCAGCTCAATGCCTCTGTTGCTTACTAGAAATCCCAATAAATTACCTGATTTGGCACCGAAGCACACTTGGCTGGATTCAGCTTCAAGTTATATTTGTGAAGCCTTTTGAATATCTTTTTTAGATGGTCGATGTGGTCATCTTCCCTTCAGAATTTGACAATGATGTCATCCACATATACCTCTATCTCCTTCTGCATCATGTCATGAAAAAGGGCCATCATGGCTCGTTGATATGTGGCGCCGGGATTGATATGGCCAAAAGACAATCGCCTGTAGCAGAAGGTTCCCCAAGGGGTGATAAAGGTTGTTTTTTCCCTATCTTCTTCGGCAACCATGATTTGGTGATATCCGGCAAAATAGTCGACAAATTAGTACATGTCATACTGTGCTGTGTTGTCTTTGTAACAAATGAGATTTTTTTTATGTGATTCTGGGGACAGAATCCTTTTAAGGAGGGAAGATTGTAACGAATGAGAATTTTATATGTTAATTATAAATATTTATTAAATTAAATAAATATTTGATTTGATTTATTTATTTATTGAGCTAAATAAATAAATTGTGTGATTGTTGTGGAGTAATTTAATTAAGTGCAATAGAATTAATTAAATTGATGTGTAAGTAATGGTGTAGCATAATTTTAATTTAATTAAGAATAATTAAATTAGAGCAATATTATGTGCTAAGTGTTTATAATGATTTACTAATTTGTTACATGAATTATGATTAATAAGATAATTACAATTGTTTAGTAATTTAGTATTATGTGCAATTTTAATTAATTAATAAATGTTAGCTTGTATTTAATTAAATTAGAAGGTTGCAATTTAATTAAATAAAGTGTAGCATTTAAACTATGGGGTAAGAGATTTATTAAAAGAATAAAAAGGGAGTTTAAATTAGTTGTACCAAACAAGGCCCTTACTTTTGTTTTAAACCCGTTTTACCAAACATGGCCTTAGTTACTATTAATCTGTTTTTAAAAATAATGTTGTTTTGGCCAAACAAGCGTCATGGCTTTTTAAATTCAAAACTTGTAACTTATGTATTAATTGTATTTATTATAATTATTATAGAGTCATTATATTTTATAAGTTATATATTGTATATTGATGTATAATATATGTAAGTTATATATTATATGTATATTATAATATACGTTAGTTAAAGGTTAGTTAGTTAGAACAAAATAAAGAAAGGAAAGAGTAGAGGAAAAGTAAGAGAGAAACTCAGAGAAGAAGAAGAAGGAAGATGAGTCCTTGCTAGAAGCCATCATCTTCTTTTTCCTCACAATCAAAGGGTAAAATCTCTAAGTGTCACTTTCTTCTTATTGTGTTTTATATATTCCATGTTTTTTAAAAAGAACTTCTCTTTAATAATCTTTTTGTGTAAATTTCTTGATTATGATATGTTTATGGGATGTGTATATATATATATGCTTACATATGATTTTTATAGTTGTTTAAGTGATTCAATTCTCTTAGATACGATGAACATGAAGAA
This sequence comes from Panax stipuleanatus, assembly GCA_020205555.1. Classification (NCBI taxonomy): domain Eukaryota; kingdom Viridiplantae; phylum Streptophyta; class Magnoliopsida; order Apiales; family Araliaceae; genus Panax; species Panax stipuleanatus. The sequence goes on along the minus strand of CM035115.1, from coordinate 28,276,482 downwards.
ATCATGTTCATAGTAATTTACTGTGAGCTTATTTTGAAAATAGTCTTTAAATCATCAAAATTGGTATGTGTTTGTCAATTGTTGTTCAAATTGATCATGGATTATGTTAATATGTTAAGAAATAGAGTTAACACAATTGAAATTTCGTGAATTGGTTTAAAAACGAATTCGCAATAGCAATTTTCATCAAGAACGCTTGATATTGTCGTTTTCTTCAAAAATCATGAAAACTGTGTTTTGATTATGTGTTGTAATGATTTTGTATGTTATAATCATGTTAAGAGTCTAAAATTTTGTTTTAATTAAGTTTCATGTACATCATGTTGAGAAAAATCGAACTTTGGTGTGAAGAAATAAGCCAAATTGGCTTATTTCTCTGCTGTTCGGGAGCTGGGGGAACCCACCAGTAGTGGGTCCAGCCCCAGCGGGGCTTTTAGCCTAAGAGGACCCTCCCCAGCGGAGCAACCTGCTGTCCGGGAATTTTGTTTGTGCTTTGCTGAGTTTTTCTGCAGTGTTTGTTTAGCTAACTTATATTGATGACTTATTAAGTGTAATAAACAATGAAATAACATAATTTTGATATGTTTAAGATGACTTGAAGTCTTATGTGAATATATTATATGTGTACGTGTGTATTACTTTCATAAGGTAAGCCTGATAGTTTAAAGCGTTATAAGCTTGTGAAGTGAATGTTGTGAGTATAGACTCACGTATGTGGCTAGTTAGCAACTTATGTTGTAAACCACGTTGTGAGTTGAACTTAAGTAAGAAGTTCAACGGTGTTAATGTAACAATCGTGTACTAATTGATATTATGAAAACAATGTAATATGTAGGGTAATTGTGGAAGTGGTTTGTAATTATAAAGTGTAGCTTGCGCTTGAGGCAAGTTTTCTAATCCTTATTCTCTTACGTTAAGCAAGTTTCCTAAGACCTTTGTTTTATATTTATGCGAGTTTTCTCATTGAATCTTTTCATTGTGCAAGTTCTCTAACCCTTGTTCATTATATCATGCAAGTCTATTTTCAATTCTTAACTTGTTATGTATTGTACAAGTTATATTATATTCTAATGTTCATAATGCACAAGTATTGAAGTTATTGTCATAATGATATGACCTTGACTTAATTGTTCAAGCGAGATCCACAAATCTGTCGAATGCTTTAAGTTATTCCAAAGCATGTCTTGTTATTATGAAATCTATTGTTGTATCGTACATTTGGTTCAGGATTCTTATATTATCTAACTGTTAAAGTATCGTGAGTTGATTCAACTACTCCTTAGTTGATGATAGTTGAAACTCCAATTTCCTTTAAGCTTATCCAAACCAAACTTTCTTTGGTGCGGACTTGTATTCAAATACTGAGATGAACAACCCTATTTATTAGGGGAGGTTACTACGCAAAAGCATTGAATGTTTGTGCACAATACATGGTACGAAGGGCTGATCCCCCTAAGTACGAGTTAAAGGTCCATAGTCTCACTGATTGTTAAAAGTTTTAAATAGAAATATTTATAACCTAGGACATAGTTCAAGGTCGTATGACCCTCAGATAAATTCTATATTCGAATTTTAAATATGATGAAAGAATTATTATTCAATTCTTTATTTTGACGAAAGTAAAGTTATTCAAACCCTTTTTGAAGTTATTTAGTTATGTCATATCATTGTTATATTTCAAGTGAGCTTTTGATTGCTTACTCTTGCACATTTTATAACCTTTTGCAGTTAAAACCGAGAATGTTGACGTACCGTCAACCAGTAAAGGGAAAGGAAAGATGAGCTAGTGAAGACTTGTTGTCTTCAATCTTGATTATGATAAGACTAGTTTATGATATTTTATTTCCGCACTTAATTGTTATGTTAAGTTAGATAACCCTGGGATTTATTTTGGACAAGGTTGTAATCATTTTATAAGGAAGATGATTTTTATTTATGTAATTATGAAGGTTGTAATCTACTTTGCAATTCTTTATTATTAGGTAGATACATATTTTATTTAGAAAGTGAATACTAAATCTTGTGGAAACGAAGTACCCGGATTTGGGGGTGTCACAGTCTTTAAGTAAGTGGATGAAAGGTAATGGGAAGTCATCTTTGAGACAAGCTTTATTCAAATCCCGATAATCCACGCATACTCGTACCTTCCCTCCGGGCTTAGGTACAGGAAATATATTGGACAGCCATTCACGGAAGGTTGAGACCATGATAATGCCTACTTTGAATTGCTTGACAACTTCTTCTTTGACCTTGAAACTCCACTCGGGCTTTAGTTTTCTTCATTGTTAGGTTTGTCAGAAATCGTGGTGCAATCAAATTGCCCAAAATAGCGGAAGCATGGTAAAAAGTAGAGTTTAAAATTTTCTACAAACCAATTACCCGGATCATTCTTTATGCACAATTATTAATTAAAACGAAATAGAAGATTAGATTCATACCATTGTAGAACAAAGCTTCCACAGGTACGAGTTCAACACCTTATTCTTCGTGATCTCCTTGACTCTCCGGGATTGATATCCTTTGATCAATGTTAGCCACCCAAGTGTTTGGCCTCTAGAGGTGATCCACCAAGGAAGAGGAATTGTTCAAGGAGGGTGGTTGGCTAAACCCTAGTTTTCTATTCTATATAGAAATTGAGTACTCTCTAACAATTAGAATTAGATCATCTGATATCTAACATAAGACTTCTCTTATATAGATATTGGTCAACTCTTCTAATCCAATTAGAAATAAGGTTTTATTTAATTAATTAAACTCCTTTAATTAATTAGGCTTCCCAACACATTGGGAATAATTAATTAAACTCATTTAATTAATTTGCCTCCTAATCTTATTGGGAATAAATGAGAGTACTAATATTAAATTACTTCCTAAACTCCTTTAGAAATTAAAATAATAATAATTATAATAATATTAATAAGACTCTTCTTATTAATTTATATTTAATATTTTTAAAATATTAAATAATAAAAATTAAGCTATTTAATTTATTCTATCACCATAGATTAAATTAATTTCACTTAACATATTATTATGATTATGCCATTACCTTTTTAAATAACTATTCTTCCTTTTATGGTGTGACCCTTTAGGTTCTCCATATTAAACCGGTTGTGAATAAATCAATTAGAACAATTCTAATCTTATTTAAATAAATAAAGTAAACTAATAATCTATTTAAATAAATAATATTTATTCTACAATAGGGATAAGCCTCCCTAGCGATCAACGACTTTCGAGATAATATATATTTCAACATTAATCATAAAAGAACCCCTGAGTTAATAGTTACCGTACAATTCAATCCTTCCACCATACAATGTCCCAATTAAATATAAGACATGAAATTACTGTCAAGTCTTATTTTATTTAATTATATGTATTTCGATCAGAAAATGCACAACTCTAAATAATGCAAATTAGAAGCTCCTTTCTAATTTCATTCTGCCTTGGCCAAGGACTAATGGGTTGTCATTTAACGAATCACATAGGACGTATCTCTTCTTTTATTAGAAGCGGTAGATTCTTTATTGATAATTTATTATCTCCATATATAACTTATTACACCCAAGCATACCCTTTGATATACCCCTTAGGTCTTAAGGAATAAGTCAAAGTATAATTCATTACACACAAGATACTATGATGATCTCAAGTCTGAGGATCACTTGTACTACTATCACATTAGGAATTCCTATTGACAGACGAGTAAAACTCCATTAGGTATTCCTTAGCGAGTCACGTTCAGTGTACTTATTCTCCAATAAGCACCTACTTACTTGCTTTAGTGTCTCCACACAAAGGATCACGAGATCAATCATCCTCATCCAATGAGCAAGCAATATATGTACCAATCTATTCGGATTTACTAATCCCCTTTTTAGTAATCCAACGATTGGGACTTATTTTAGTTTTAAGCTTTCTAAGAATTTAGATCTCATTAGCATGATCAACATCATGATTCTAAAAGCATTGCTTAAAACTATGGGTTATTTACATATTATAAAAATAACATCATGTAGATAATTAAATGCCTTTAATAAATGAACACTTTTATTAATAAATAAATAAGATTGTTTCTAAAGTATATGCTTTATCATCATACATGATTGGCTTGTATGCATACTACTTTCAATCTCTCACTTGCACTAAAGCCAATTGTCATGGTATCTTATACCTATCTTCTCTAAGTGACGATCAAACTGCTGTTATGTTAAAGCTTTAGTAAATGAATCTGCAATGTTTTCTTGAGAGTCTACACGCTCCAAGGTGAAGTCTTCTCTTTTAATGATCCCCCTGATCAAGTAAAATCGCCGCAACACGTGTTTAGATTTCTGATGAGACCTGGGTTCCTTAGCCTGTGCAACAGCCCCCGTGTTGTCAAAGTATAAGGGGACTGCTCCTCCAATGCTAGGAACCACACCAAGTTCGGTTATGAACTTCTTTATCCAAACAGCCTCCTTTGTAGCTTCACTTGCAGCTATGTACTTTGCCTCTATCACTGAATCAGTATCTGTTTGCTGCTTGGAACTCTTCTGTGACGCCCCCAGAATAGGTCCAGTCAACCCAACCCATTCTGAGTCGCCAAATACATGGTACAGAATTCAAATACAAAACTTTATATCACACGGTCGTGCAAAATATGACCACACAACTGTGAGTGTCAATACAAATATGTAGAAAATATTAATATTCAAACTAAGTCTTCATTACAATTATTATCACACTATTTATTAAAAATAGTGAGGACTACTACTGCTCTAACTCGGACCATCACTCTGTCCCCCGACTAGTTCCCGCAACATTCTCATTTCCTGAAGAGGACAATAGATGAAAAGGGTGAGCTCAACTAGCCCAGTAAAGAATATTATGACTAAGATAATGGAAAATAAATTATCTTTAGTCTTCAATAAATCAGATAAAATATAATGGACAACCAATTTTAGATCAATATTCGCAGCGAAAATAACAATTCATTAGAAGAGTTAAGTAGAGAATGAAGTCTACTATCTTCTGTGATTTAAAAGTCCATCAATATTTTATCCCTGTAACATCAATCAATATACATCTCGAATCAATATTCATCTTTGCACTACAGGCCAAAGATATTCATTTGTATCACCAGTGGTCATGTTCATCTCAACACCTGTCATCTTTGCACTACGGCCAAAGATATTCATCAGGTAATCATTCATCTTTGCTCTACAGGCCAAAGATATTCAGTTATATCACTACTTAGGACTGAGGATGATGAAAAACAATATAAATAATGAATCCAGTGAAATAAAGGACAAGATTAAGGATTCGTATTTTAGTTTATTCAAGTTCAAGAATATTCCATAATAATACTTTGTGGAGCAAAATTCAAGAATGAAGCTCAAAACATAGATCCAACCAAAGATAGTAACCATAACAGACAATTTGGACAAATAGAAGAAAATTTAATTTTTCTGTGAATAGTGCCGTATACGTGAATAGTGTCGTATACGTGAATAGTAACCTCGATGGAAAAAGTAAGAATTTCATAATAAAATCCATGCCAATATTTTGGTATAATGATATTGAAAAGAATAATATCATTTATGAAAAAAAATAACATCCCTTACCTCAAAAGAATAGTACCTCTGGCTGGAATATCGGATATAATACCGAAAAAAACTTGTACTGAATTGTAATACTCAAAATATCTAAATACTCACAAAAATACGCTCGATATTATAGAGAGAGAAAACTTCTGATTCTGGTGTGATTTTCAATTCTAACCTAAGCACCCTATTTATAGGAAAAGCTTAGGATGCCAAAGAAGACTAAAGTAATAAAATAATATTATTTTTTAAAAATTTTCCGCCACCTGGCGGCTATCAAAACATAAGAATTTTTCAACAAAAGTGGGGCCCACCCATAAAAAATATTTATTTTCTGAAACTTCAATAATTCATAATAAATAGCCCTTTTGTCAGAAAAATACAAATTCTATGTCCTTTTATAGGAAATTTAATTCTCTACAACTTTGTAGAAGAAAGTTTTTCCAAATTCCAAACATAAATTATCCGAAATCCATAAACGGATGATTTTTCACACCAAAATACTGATAAAAACACATCAGCGCTAATTCCTTCTTTTATATCCACAAAATAAATATTTTCTTATCATATAAATAAATAATTAATTATTCACAAATAATATTACAGAACTACAATATTGACAACCAGGTCATTCCCAGGAAAGAGGGGGCCTTCCGATAAGAATTTATCCTTACTAGCGCGCAATTAAATAACCCCTCCTAGACAGAATTTCCTTAGACATTGTCAATAATGCTATCTAATAATATTATTAAAATAATATGAATTATTGAGTTGATAATGTGAAATACTGTGCAGTGACAATTATTGAATCAATAATACAAAATATCAACTGTAGCCATTATTGAATCAATCATATAAAATAGCAACGTAGCAATTATTGAGTCAATAAAATATCAATGTAACAATTATTGAGTCAATAAAATATAAAATTTCAACGTAGCAATTATTGAGTCAATAATATAAAATATTGAACAGTAATTACTTTAACAATAATTGAGTAAGTGCATTTTCACGTAAGAATCAATAATTCAAAATATTGTGCAATACCGTGTGCTACTGTGCAACACCGCGTATTACTATATTTTAACCACCGGGTATTTCAACAGTACTAACGGTAACAACTACGCCGTTATTTTATAAAAAAGGTTATTTTTGTCGCTTTCTATATCCGACAGTTATTCCGTTGTGGGGCCCACAAATAGCTGCGCCGTCGTACGAATATTCCTCGACAACAAGAATATTCCACGACCAAACGAATATTCCCCGACAACAATGAATATTTTATAACCACTTGCTTATTTTAAAATATTTGCACATTTCACCCATAACTTTTCATATTTATCAAAACAACACCTTACTGTTTCAAAATAATATATAAAGAAAATTAAATCTTTATTCATAAAAGTCGGGGTCTTACAACCTCCCCTCCTTATGAAATTTCGTCCTCGAAATTGACGTACGTACCTAGTATGTCGAAAAGGTGAGGATACCTCGCTTTCATTTCCGATTCCAACTCCCAGGTCATTTCCTCAATAGCATGGTTTCTCCACAAAACTTTAACTTGAGGTATAATTTTCGAGCGTTGGACATGCTTCTTCCTATCCAAGATCTTGACAGGTACCTCCTCATACGTTAAATCTTCAGCTATTTCGTCCGGTTCTAACTCAATAATGTGGTTTGGATCCTTCACATATTTACGTAACACGGATATGTGAAACACGTTATGAACACGAGACATGCTTGGAGGTAAAGCAAGTCTATAAGCCACATTTCCTACTCGGTCAAGAATCTCAAATGGACCAATGAATCGTGGATTGAGCTTTCCTCTCTTCCCAAATCTCGTAACTCCCTTCCACGGAGCAATACGTAACAATACATGGTCCCCAACATTAAATTCTACGTCCTTTCAATGAAGATCCGCATAACTCTTTTGTCGATCTTGTGCTGTTTGTATACGTTGTTGGATTAATTGGATCTTTTCCGTAGTCATACGTACTAACTCCGGTCCTAATAATGTTACTTCACCCACCTCATCCCAATATACTGGAGAGCGACACTTTCTCCCATACAATGCCTCGAATGGAGCCACGCCTATACTTGCCTGATAACTGTTGTTGTAGGAGAATTCCACCAATGGTAAGTACTTATCCCAACTCCCTTTGAAGTCTAGAACACAAAGTCTCAATAGATCTTCAAGAGTTTGAATAGTTCTTTTCGATTGTCCGTCCGTTTGAGGATGATAAGCCGAACTGAATTGTAAATCCGTGCCCATAGCTTTCTGCAAACTGATCCGAAATCGTGAAGTAAATCTGGGATCACGATCCGAAACTATGGATACTGGCATGCCATGCAATCTCACAATCTCATTCACGTACATATGAGCAAGACGTTCAAGGGAATAAGTCTCTCGTATCGGCAAGAAATGAGTAGACTTGGTTAATCTATCAACAATAACCCAAATCGCATCTATGCCTTGAGATACCTTGGGAAGACCCGTAACGAAATCCATCGTATTGTGTTCCCACTTCCATTTCAGAATTTCCAGTGGTTGCAATGGACCCTTCGGCAATTGATGCTCCTCTTTTACACGTTGACACGTTAAACATCTCGAAATAAACTTCGCGATCTCTCTTTTCATATTGCTCCACCAAAATGTATGTCGAAGATCACGATATATTTTGGTACTCCCAGGATGGATTGCAAACGGTGTGTTGTGTGCCTCCATTATGACTCTATGCTTCAAGTCGGAATCGTTAGGAACACAAAGTCTGGAGTTGACTCGAAGTATTCCTTCTTCATGGATTCTTGCTTCTAGAATGGCACCTTCTTGCACCTTCTTCTTCATCTTCATCAGGTCCGGATCCGTAGCTTGAGCAGCTTTAACTTTATCAATCAAAGCTGGTTCCACCCGTATACTTGACATCACCGTACTCGTTCCCACATATGATCTTCTACTCAACGCGTCAGCTACCACGTTCGCTTTTCCAGGATGGTATTGGATGGTATGATCGTAATCTTTCAACAACTCAAGCCAACGTCGTTGCCGCATGTTGAGTTCCTTCTGAGTGAAAAAATATTTAAGGCTCTTATGATCCGTATAAATCTCCACTTTCTCTCCGTACAGGTAATGTCTCCAGATCTTCAACGCAAAAAACGACAGCTGCCAACTCTAGATCATGAGTAGGATAATTCATCTCATATTCTTTGAGTTGTCGCGAGGCATAGGCTATGACTTTCCCATGTTGCATGAGAACACATCCTAACCCTTTGCCCGAAGCATCGCTGTAGATAACAAATCCATCCGAACCAGATGGTATTGTCAGAACAGGTGCCGAGATAAGTCTTCTCTTGAGCTCTTGGAAGCTCTTCTCGCATTCCTCGCTCCAAACGAATAAAACAGGAGCATCCCAAGGAGACGTACTAGGATGAATAAAACCGATGTCTAACAACTCCTGTAATTGGACCTTTAACTCCTGAAGTTCAATAGGACCCATTCGATATGGAGTTTTAGAAATAGGTTTTGTACCGGGCTCAAGGTCAATAAAGAATTCAACTTCACGTTCTGGGGGTAGACCGGGAAGTTCTTCGGGAAATACATCAGGAAACTCATTAACAACAGAAATATTATTCAAATTTGACGTATTCTGGTTTAGATCAGTGACATGAGCTAAGAAATCTTGACATCCGTTTTTCAATAAACGAATACCCTTGTGATTTGAAATGATATTGACTGATTTTAGTGGTTTGGTGGTTTAAATTTGCACAACAGGTTGATTAGGAATATGAAAACTAACAACCTTACGAAAATAATCAATTTTGGCATGGTAAGTGGTTAACCAGTCAATTTCTAAAATCACGTCAAATACAAGTATTTTCAAAGATATAAGATCAACAGGTAAGGTAAGGGTACCAATCTGAATCAAGCAAGATTTGTAAACTGTAGATGTAACAAAGGTTTCTCCTAACGGAGTTTTAACAGATAAGTCAAAGTCTAATTTATCAGAAGTCAAGTTCAAACATTGAGCACAAGTAGGTGAAATAAAGGAATGGGTAGCACCGGTATCTAACAAGGTGTAAACTTCGCAAGAGTTTATAATTAGCTTACCCGTAATCACCTCATGTAGATTCCTCGCATTTTGGGCTGTCACGACAAACGCTCTTCCAGGAATCACCGACTTTGACTTGTCTGAAACCGCCTTTAAAATCAGCACTGCCGCTGGACTTGGTTTCGCAACAGGACAATCTCGAGCTATATGTCCTTTTTTTCCACAGTTATAGCATGCCTTGAACTGTTGTGGGCAGTTTGGGCTGATGTGTCCCTCTTTCCCGCATTTATAGCATACGACCGGTGGTCGTTCTCCTCCCCTAGAAACAGTTGATGTTGACGTCTTCACGTTCTCATTGTTATACCTTCCCTTTTTAAAATCTCCTCCCGATTCGCTTTTCCTACTATCATGGCCATGATTACCATCGGAGTGGTAACCGTTTCTGTCATACTTTCCTCCTCGCTGGTTGTCACTGCTCCGATGACTGCTGCCACCGGTACGACCTTGGTTGTTGTCCCTTGGTTGAACATAATCATTATCTCGTTCTAACAACTGGGCCCTGTTCACTACATCTGAATATAGAGAAAATTTATGAGAAATGAGGTATTGACGTATTTCGGGTTTCAAACCTCTTAGAAACATCTGCGTCATACGTTCCTCATTCTCCACCAAATGAGGTGCAAACCTGGACAGCTCCGCGAACTTAGCCTCGTACTGGGATACCGTCATATTGTTTTGCTCAAGTCTGATAAATTCTACTTCCTTCATATGATGAATACTTTCAGGAAAGTACTTGTCATTGAACAGTTTCTGGAATGCTTCCCAAGACATCTTGAGTGCGGCAGGCTGGGTACGCTTCACAGATTCCCACCAGTAATCTGCCTCTCCACGGAACATAAACGTGGCGAATGGAACCTTCTGTTCCTCCGTGCATCCCAAGACATCAAATATCTTGGTAATTTGCTTAATCTACGTCTCTGCCTTGATTGGATCCGGCTTCCCCAAAAACTCTGGTGGTCCCAATTCTTTGAACTGCTTGGTAGTGACAAGCCGCGAGTTATTATTATCTCCACCTGTATTTTGCACACGAGTCTCTCTCGTCTGGTTTTGAATGAACTGCAAAAAATATCTCATCGTTTATCGTCTGACCAGCTTTGTTTTCAGGATGAACATTGCCTTCTTGTTGCACGTTATCCTGGTTAGTGATTAAAGGTGTCTCCACGGTCTCATTCACTTCGTTGTTAACATTCTCAGCTGCCATTCTCAAATACTGCCATAAAACAAGGGTTAATTAAATAAATTAACATATCACATATTAACCCTATGCTCTGACTGGCCAATTAAATACCACATAAGCTTAGGTAGGACATACTAGTGGAGGATTTACTCGTCTCTTCCCTCCTAGTTCTATTCCCCGATCTCGGCCATAGATCATATCCCTAAGCTCTGATACCAACTGTGACTCGTATCCCCACATTGGATAGCACCTCACAATGGCACCTATCAGTTTGCCACCGCAGAACGGCGTCCCCTACGGAGAGTCTGGCTTCGGTGCATCCCCCATACACAGGAAGTCACCAGATAGAGGCTCGGGGCTCTTTACTTATGGCTCTGATACCAACTGTGACGCCCCCAGAATAGGTCCAGTTAACCCAACCCATTCTGAGTCGCTAAATACATGGTACAGAATTCAAATACAAACTTTATATCACACGGTCGTGCAAAATACGACCACACAACTGTGAGTGTTAATACAAATATGTAGAAAATATTAATATTCAAACTAAGTCCTCATTACAATTATTATCACACTATTTATTAGAAATAGTGAGGACTACTACTGCTCTAACTCGGACAATCACTCTGTCCCCCGACTAGTTCCCGCAACATTCTCATTTCCTGAAGAGGACAATAGATGAAAAGGGTGAGCTCAACTAGCCCAGTAAAGAATATTACGACTAAGATAATGAAAAATAAATTATCGTTAGTCTTCAATAAATCAGATAAAATATAATGGACAACCAATTTTAGATCAATATTCGCAACGAAAATAACAATTCATTAGAAGAGTTAAGTAGAGAATGAAGTCTACTATCTTCTGTGATTTAAAAGTCCATCAATATTTTATCCCTGTAACATCAATCAATATACATCTCGAATCAATATTCATCTTTGCACTACAGGCCAAAGATATTCATTTGTATCACCAGTGGTCATGTTCATCTCAACACCTGTCATCTTTGCACTACGGCCAAAGATTTTCATCAGGTAATCATTCATCTTTGCTCTACAGGCCAAAGATATTCAGTTATATCACCACTTAGGACTGAGGATGATGAAAAATAATATAAATAATGAATCCAGTGAAATAAAGGACAAGATTAAGGATTCGTATTTTAGTTTATTCAAGTTCAAGAATATTCCATAATAATACTTTGTGGAGCAAAATTCAAGAATGAAGCTCAAAACATAGATCCAACCAAAGATAGTAACCATAACAGACAATTTGGACAAATAGAAGAAAATTTAATTTTTCTGTGAATAGTGCCGTATACGTGAATAGTGTCGTATACGTGAATAGTAACCTCGATGGAAAAAGTAAGAATTTCATAATAAAATCCATGCCAATATTTTGGTATAATGATATTGAAAAGAATAATATCATTTATGAAAAAAAATAACATCCCTTACCTCAAAAGAATAGTACCTCTGGCTGGAATATCGGATATAATACCGAAAAAAACTTGTACTGAATTGTAATACTCAAAATATCTAAATACTCACAAAAATACGCTCGATATTATAGAGAGAGAAAACTTCTGATTCTGGTGTGATTTTCAATTCTAACCTAAGCACCCTATTTATAGGAAAAGCTTAGGATGCCAAAGAAGACTAAAGTAATAAAATAATATTATTTTTTAAAAATTTTCCGCCACCTGGCGGCTATCAAAACATAAGAATTTTTCAACAAAAGTGGGGCCCACCCATAAAAAATATTTATTTTCTGAAACTTCAATAATTCATAATAAATAGCCCTTTTGTCAGAAAAATACAAATTCTATGTCCTTTTATAGGAAATTTAATTCTCTACAACTTTGTAGAAGAAAGTTTTTCCAAATTCCAAACATAAATTATCCGAAATCCATAAACGGATGATTTTTCACACCAAAATACTGATAAAAACACATCAGCGCTAATTCCTTCTTTTATATCCACAAAATAAATATTTTCTTATCATATAAATAAATAATTAATTATTCACAAATAATATTACAGAACTACAATATTGACAACCAGGTCATTCCCAGGAAAGAGGGGGCCTTCCGATAAGAATTTCTCCTTACTAGCGCGCAATTAAATAACCCCTCCTAGACAGAATTTCCTTAGACATTGTCAATAATGCTATCTAATAATATTATTAAAATAATATGAATTATTGAGTTGATAATGTGAAATACTGTGCAGTGACAATTATTGAATCAATAATACAAAATATCAACTGTAGCCATTATTGAATCAATCATATAAAATAGCAACGTAGCAATTATTGAGTCAATAAAATATCAATGTAACAATTATTGAGTCAATAAAATATAAAATATCAACGTAGCAATTATTGAGTCAATAATATAAAATATTGAACAGTAATTACTGTAACAATAATTGAGTAAGTGCATTTTCACGTAAGAATCAATAATTCAAAATATTGTGCAATACCGTGTGCTACTGTGCAACACCGCGTATTACTATATTTTAACCACCGGGTATTTCAACAGTACTAACGGTAACAACTACGCCGTTATTTTATAAAAAAGGTTATTTTTGTCGCTTTCTATATCCGACAGTTATTCCGTTGTGGGGCCCACAAATAGCTGCGCCGTCGTACGAATATTCCTCGACAAAAAGAATATTCCACGACCAAACGAATATTCCCCGACAACAATGAATATTTTATAACCACTTGCTTATTTTAAAATATTTGCACATTTCACCCATAACTTTTCATATTTATCAAAACAACACCTTACTGTTTCAAAATAATATATAAAGAAAATTAAATCTTTATTCATAAAAGTCGGGGTCTTACAACCTCCCCTCCTTATGAAATTTCGTCCTCGAAATTGACGTACGTACCTAGTATGTCGAAAAGGTGAGGATACCTCGCTTTCATTTCCGATTCCAACTCCCAGGTCATTTCCTCAATAGCATGGTTTCTCCACAAAACTTTAACTTGAGGTATAATTTTCGAGCGTTGGACATGCTTCTTCCTATCCAAGATCTTGACAGGTACCTCCTCATACGTTAAATCTTCAGCTATTTCGTCCGGTTCTAACTCAATAATGTGGTTTGGATCCTTCAGATATTTACGTAACACGGATATGTGAAACACGTTATGAACACGAGACATGCTTGGAGGTAAAGCAAGTCTATAAGCCACATTTCCTACTCGGTCAAGAATCTCAAATGGACCAATGAATCGTGGATTGAGCTTTCCTCTCTTCCCAAATCTCGTAACTCCCTTCCACGGAGCAATACGTAACAATACATGGTCCCCAACATTAAATTCTACGTCCTTTCAATGAAGATCCGCATAACTCTTTTGTCGATCTTGTGCTGTTTGTATACGTTGTTGGATTAATTGGATCTTTTCCGTAGTCATACGTACTAACTCCGGTCCTAATAATGTTACTTCACCCACCTCATCCCAATATACTGGAGAGCGACACTTTCTCCCATACAATGCCTCGAATGGAGCCACGCCTATACTTGCCTGATAACTGTTGTTGTAGGAGAATTCCACCAATGGTAAGTACTTATCCCAACTCCCTTTGAAGTCTAGAACACAAAGTCTCAATAGATCTTCAAGAGTTTGAATAGTTCTTTTCGATTGTCCGTCCGTTTGAGGATGATAAGCCGAACTGAATTGTAAATCCGTGCCCATAGCTTTCTGCAAACTGATCCGAAATCGTGAAGTAAATCTGGGATCACGATCCGAAACTATGGATACTGGCATGCCATGCAATCTCACAATCTCATTCACGTACATATGAGCAAGACGTTCAAGGGAATAAGTCTCTCGTATCGGCAAGAAATGAGTAGACTTGGTTAATCTATCAACAATAACCCAAATCGCATCTATGCCTTGAGATACCTTGGGAAGACCCGTAACGAAATCCATCGTATTGTGTTCCCACTTCCATTTCAGAATTTCCAGTGGTTGCAATGGACCCTTCGGCAATTGATGCTCCTCTTTTACACGTTGACACGTTAAACATCTCGAAATAAACTTCGCGATCTCTCTTTTCATATTGCTCCACCAAAATGTATGTCGAAGATCACGATATATTTTGGTACTCCCAGGATGGATTGCAAACGGTGTGTTGTGTGCCTCCATTATGACTCTATGCTTCAAGTCGGAATCGTTAGGAACACAAAGTCTGGAGTTGACTCGAAGTATTCCTTCTTCATGGATTCTTGCTTCTAGAATGGCACCTTCTTGCACCTTCTTCTTCATCTTCATCAGGTCCGGATCCGTAGCTTGAGCAGCTTTAACTTTATCAATCAAAGCTGGTTCCACCCGTATACTTGACATCACCGTACTCGTTCCCACATATGATCTTCTACTCAACGCGTCAGCTACCACGTTCGCTTTTCCAGGATGGTATTGGATGGTATGATCGTAATCTTTCAACAACTCAAGCCAACGTCGTTGCCGCATGTTGAGTTCCTTCTGAGTGAAAAAATATTTAAGGCTCTTATGATCCGTATAAATCTCCACTTTCTCTCCGTACAGGTAATGTCTCCAGATCTTCAACGCAAAAACGACAGCTGCCAACTCTAGATCATGAGTAGGATAATTCATCTCATATTCTTTGAGTTGTCGCGAGGCATAGGCTATGACTTTCCCATGTTGCATGAGAACACATCCTAACCCTTTGCCCGAAGCATCGCTGTAGATAACAAATCCATCCGAACCAGATGGTATTGTCAGAACAGGTGCCGAGATAAGTCTTCTCTTGAGCTCTTGGAAGCTCTTCTCGCATTCCTCGCTCCAAACGAATAAAACAGGAGCATCCCAAGGAGACGTACTAGGATGAATAAAACCGATGTCTAACAACTCCTGTAATTGGACCTTTAACTCCTGAAGTTCAATAGGACCCATTCGATATGGAGTTTTAGAAATAGGTTTTGTACCGGGCTCAAGGTCAATAAAGAATTCAACTTCACGTTCTGGGGGTAGACCGGGAAGTTCTTCGGGAAATACATCAGGAAACTCATTAACAACAGAAATATTATTCAAATTTGACGTATTCTGGTTTAGATCAGTGACATGAGCTAAGAAATCTTGACATCCGTTTTTCAATAAACGAATACCCTTGTGATTTGAAATGATATTGACTGATTTTAGTGGTTTGGTGGTTTAAATTTGCACAACAGGTTGATTAGGAATATGAAAACTAACAACCTTACGAAAATAATCAATTTTGGCATGGTAAGTGGTTAACCAGTCAATTTCTAAAATCACGTCAAATACAAGTATTTTCAAAGATATAAGATCAACAGGTAAGGTAAGGGTACCAATCTGAATCAAGCAAGATTTGTAAACTGTAGATGTAACAAAGGTTTCTCCTAACGGAGTTTTAACAGATAAGTCAAAGTCTAATTTATCAGAAGTCAAGTTCAAACATTGAGCACAAGTAGGTGAAATAAAGGAATGGGTAGCACCGGTATCTAACAAGGTGTAAACTTCGCAAGAGTTTATAATTAGCTTACCCGTAATCACCTCATGTAGATTCCTCGCATTTTGGGCTGTCACGACAAACGCTCTTCCAGGAATCACCGACTTTGACTTGTCTGAAACCGCCTTTAAAATCAGCACTGCCGCTGGACTTGGTTTCGCAACAGGACAATCTCGAGCTATATGTCCTTTTTTTCCACAGTTATAGCATGCCTTGAACTGTTGTGGGCAGTTTGGGCTGATGTGTCCCTCTTTCCCGCATTTATAGCATACGACCGGTGGTCGTTCTCCTCCCCTAGAAACAGTTGATGTTGACGTCTTCACGTTCTCATTGTTATACCTTCCCTTTTTAAAATCTCCTCCCGATTCGCTTTTCCTACTATCATGGCCATGATTACCATCGGAGTGGTAACCGTTTCTGTCATACTTTCCTCCTCGCTGGTTGTCACTGCTCCGATGACTGCTGCCACCGGTACGACCTTGGTTGTTGTCCCTTGGTTGAACATAATCATTATCTCGTTCTAACAACTGGGCCCTGTTCACTACATCTGAATATAGAGAAAATTTATGAGAAATGAGGTATTGACGTATTTCGGGTTTCAAACCTCTTAGAAACATCTGCGTCATACGTTCCTCATTCTCCACCAAATGAGGTGCAAACCTGGACAGCTCCGCGAACTTAGCCTCGTACTGGGATACCGTCATATTGTTTTGCTCAAGTCTGATAAATTCTACTTCCTTCATATGATGAATACTTTCAGGAAAGTACTTGTCATTGAACAGTTTCTGGAATGCTTCCCAAGACATCTTGAGTGCGGCAGGCTGGGTACGCTTCACAGATTCCCACCAGTAATCTGCCTCTCCACGGAACATAAACGTGGCGAATGGAACCTTCTGTTCCTCCGTGCATCCCAAGACATCAAATATCTTGGTAATTTGCTTAATCTACGTCTCTGCCTTGATTGGATCCGGCTTCCCCAAAAACTCTGGTGGTCCCAATTCTTTGAACTGCTTGGTAGTGACAAGCCGCGAGTTATTATTATCTCCACCTGTATTTTGCACACGAGTCTCTCTCGTCTGGTTTTGAATGAACTGCAAAAAATATCTCATCGTTTATCGTCTGACCAGCTTTGTTTTCAGGATGAACATTGCCTTCTTGTTGCACGTTATCCTGGTTAGTGATTAAAGGTGTCTCCACGGTCTCATTCACTTCGTTGTTAACATTCTCAGCTGCCATTCTCAAATACTGCCATAAAACAAGGGTTAATTAAATAAATTAACATATCACATATTAACCCTATGCTCTGACTGGCCAATTAAATACCACATAAGCTTAGGTAGGACATACTAGTGGAGGATTTACTCGTCTCTTCCCTCCTAGTTCTATTCCCCGATCTCGGCCATAGATCATATCCCTAAGCTCTGATACCAACTGTGACTCGTATCCCCACATTGGATAGCACCTCACAATGGCACCTATCAGTTTGCCACCGCAGAACGGCGTCCCCTACGGAGAGTCTGGCTTCGGTGCATCCCCCATACACAGGAAGTCACCAGATAGAGGCTCGGGGCTCTTTACTTATGGCTCTGATACCAACTGTGACGCCCCCAGAATAGGTCCAGTTAACCCAACCCATTCTGAGTCGCTAAATACATGGTACAGAATTCAAATACAAACTTTATATCACACGGTCGTGCAAAATACGACCACACAACTGTGAGTGTTAATACAAATATGTAGAAAATATTAATATTCAAACTAAGTCCTCATTACAATTATTATCACACTATTTATTAGAAATAGTGAGGACTACTACTGCTCTAACTCGGACAATCACTCTGTCCCCCGACTAGTTCCCGCAACATTCTCATTTCCTGAAGAGGACAATAGATGAAAAGGGTGAGCTCAACTAGCCCAGTAAAGAATATTACGACTAAGATAATGAAAAATAAATTATCGTTAGTCTTCAATAAATCAGATAAAATATAATGGACAACCAATTTTAGATCAATATTCGCAACGAAAATAACAATTCATTAGAAGAGTTAAGTAGAGAATGAAGTCTACTATCTTCTGTGATTTAAAAGTCCATCAATATTTTATCCCTGTAACATCAATCAATATACATCTCGAATCAATATTCATCTTTGCACTACAGGCCAAAGATATTCATTTGTATCACCAGTGGTCATGTTCATCTCAACACCTGTCATCTTTGCACTACGGCCAAAGATTTTCATCAGGTAATCATTCATCTTTGCTCTACAGGCCAAAGATATTCAGTTATATCACCACTTAGGACTGAGGATGATGAAAAATAATATAAATAATGAATCCAGTGAAATAAAGGACAAGATTAAGGATTCGTATTTTAGTTTATTCAAGTTCAAGAATATTCCATAATAATACTTTGTGGAGCAAAATTCAAGAATGAAGCTCAAAACATAGATCCAACCAAAGATAGTAACAATAAAAGACAATTTGGACAAATAGAAGAAAATTTAATTTTTTCGTGAATAGTGCCGTATACGTGAATAGTACCGTCTACGTGAATAGTAATTTCTACGAAAAAAGTAAGAATTTTATAATAAAATCCATGCCAATATTTTGGTATAATGATATTGAAAAGAATAATATCATTTATGAAAGAAAATAACATCCCTTACCTCAAAATAATAGTACCTGTGGCTGGAATATCGGATATAATATCGAAGGAAACTTGCACTGAATAGTAATACTCAAAGTATCTAAATACTCACAAAAATACGCTCGATATTATAGAGAGAGAAAACTTCTGATTCTGGTGTGATTTTCAATTCTAACCTAAGCACCCTATTTATAGGAAAAGCTTAGGATGCCAAAGAAGACTAAAGTAATAAAATATAATTATTTTTTAAAAATTTTCCCCCGCCTGGCGGCTATTAAAACATCAGAATTTTTCAACAAAAGTGGGGCCCACCCATAAAAAAATATTTATTTTCTGAAACTTCAATAATTCATAATAAATAATCCTTTTGTCGAAAAAATACAAATTCTATGTCCTTCTATAGGAAATTTAATTCTCTACAACTTTGTAGAAGGAAGTTTTTCCAAATTCCAAATATAAATTATCCGAAATCCATAAACGGATGATTTTTCACACCAAAATACTGATAAAAACACATCAGCGCTAATTCCTTCTTTTATATCCACAAAATAAATATTTCCTTATCATATAAATCAATAATTAATTATTCACAAATAATATTACAGAACTACAATATTGACAACCAGGTCATTCCCAGGAAAGAGGGGGCCTTCCGATAAGGATTTCTCCTTACTGGAGCACAATTAAATAACCCCTCCTAGACAGAACTTCTTTAGACATTGTCAATAATGCTATATAATAATATTATTCAAATAATATGAATTATTGAGTTGATAATGTGAAATACTGTGCAATGACAATTATTGAATCAATAATACAAAATATCAACTGTAGCCATTATTGAATCAATCATATAAAATAGCAACGTAGTAATTATTGAGTCAATAAAATATCAATGTAACAATTATTGAGTCAATAAAATATAAAATATCAACGTAGCAATTATTGAGTCAATAATATAAAATATTGAACAGTAATTACTGTAACAATAATTGAGTAAGTGCCTTCTCACGTAAGAATCAATAATTCAAAATACTGTGCAATACCGTGTGCTACTGTGCAACACCGCGTATTACTGTATTTTAACCACCGGATATTTCAACAGTACTAACGGTAACAACTACGCCGTTATTTTATAAAAAAATTATTTCTGTCGCTTTCTATATCCGACAGTTATTCCGTTGTGGGGCCCACAAATAGCTGCGCCGTCGTACGAATATTCCCCGACAAAAAGAATATTCCACGACCAAACGAATATTCCCCGACAACAATGAATATTTTATAACCACTTGATTATTTTAAAATATTTGCACATTTCACCCATAACTTTTCATATTTATCAAAACGACACCTTACTGTTTCGAAATAATATATAAAAAAAATTAAATCTTTATTCATAAAAGTTGGGGTCTTACATCTTCAAACTCACTGCGCCTCCTTTCAAGGTAAACACATACCCCGAAAAGGATTTACTGTCATCTTGGTTCGTTTGAAAACTTGAGTCTGTGAAGCTCTCGAGTTTTAATTCAGACCCAACGTAGACAAAAAATACATCCTTAGTCTTTCGTAAGTACTTTATGATATTTTTCACTGCCTTCCAGTGCTTTTCTCATGGATTCGACTGATATCTACTTGTTACACTAAGTGCATGAGCGACATCCGGTCTAGTATATATCATGCCGTACATGATAGATCCTATTGCTGAAGCACAAGGAATCTTACTCATACGGTCTCTCTCCTCAGGTATCTTTGGGGCCTGTTTCTTGGAGAGATGTATTCCATAGCTCATCGGCATGAAACCTCTTTTAGAATCTTCCATGCTAAATCTCTTTAGCAACGAGTTAATGTACGTTCCTTGGGATAATCCAAGCATCCTTTTAGATCTATCTCTATAGATCTTTATCCCCAAAATATAGGATGCTTCTCCCAAGTCCTTTATAGAGAAGTGTTTAAATAACCAGATTTTAATTAATTGTAGCATAGGAATATCATTCCCAATCAATAATATATCATCAACATATAATACAAGGAATGAAACAACGCTCCCATTAACCTTCTTGTAAACACATGGTTCATCCTTGTTTTTGATAAAGTCAAACTCTTTGACTGTCTCATCAAAACAGATGTTCCATCTACAAGAAGCTTGCTTAAATCCATAAATGGATCGTTGCAGCTTACAAACTTGATTTGTTCCAACCTTTGAAACAAATCCCTCTGGCTATGTCATATACACATCCTCCTCAAGTTTCCCATTGAGGAAGGCCGTTTTCACGTCCATCTGTCTGATCTCATAGTCGTAATAAGCTGCAATCGCAAGCAAAATTCGAATGGACTTGAGCATAGCTACTGGTGAGAAGGTTTCATCATAATCAACTCCTTGACTTTGTTTGAAACCTTTTGCAACCAGTCGGGCCTTATAGGTCTCTACCTTACCGTCCGCTCCAGTATTTCTTTTAAAGACCCATTTACACCCAATAGGCTTAATGCCTTCAGGTGGTGAAACCAAAGTCCATACTTAGTTCTCATCCATGGAGTCCACCTCGAATTTCATATCTTCTAGCCATTTCTCTGAGTCTTTATTACTCAAAGCCTATTCGTAATTCAATGGATCATCATCATTCATGATGTGTACCTCATCGTCATCCTCTATGACGAATCCATACCTATCAGGTATCTTTGGTACTCTTTCAGATTTATGAATAGGGTGTTGTACAGTAGGTTCATCCACTTGGTCAGGTACCTGATTTTGATCCGTAGTAATTTGTGGTTCTTGAACTTTTTCAAGAAATATCTTACTCCCATTGACCCCTTCATGGATAAACTCCTTTTTCCAAGAAGATAACATATTTCGCAACAAACACCTTTTGATTAGTTGGATGATTGAAATAATACCCTCGTGTTTCTTTAGGGTATCCCACAAATCTACATTTGTCGGATTTAGTCTATAGCTTATCATTTTCAAACTTTTTGACATAAGCTGGACAACCCCAATTCATAACATACTTAATATTTGGTTTCCTCCCTTTCTACATCTCATATGGGGTCTTTGGGGCGGATTTGGTAGGCACCTTGTTAAGTAGGTGTTGACGTTGGGAATAAATTGCGGGTCGGGTTGGACCCGAATCTTTCTCTCTTCCTAAGTTTTGTCTACACTTATTCTTTTTATTGTGAAAAAGGTTTTGAAGGTTTTTTTAGGAAAAGGCTAACATGTATCATGTCGACGATTTGAACATTTTACAGAGTCGCCAGTTGGTAGTTTTGAAATGGTTGTACCAACTCAATCGAGTTTTGTTTGAAAAGAGGCCCAAATACTGGACACTGTCGAAACTGAATTTTGAAACCAAAGTTCTAAGTTTGGGGGCTTGGTTAAGTGTGGGGAAGGTGTTAGGCACCCCACAACTCCCGTGTAAACTCGGTACCTCATCTTTGCAATATTTCCCTTTTAAATCTGCAATGTGTGTGTAAATGCTGTAAGAAATTGGGCCTATTCTTTGATTGACTTGAAAGTATGGACGTGCTTCGTTGAGCCTATATACGAAGGGTTTGATTTGATTTGCAAAAGTCCTTTTTATACAAGATAATAAAAATGATGTTTTGAAAGCAGGTTTTCAAACCCTTACGCTCTCATAGGACTAGAAGCCTGTTGATACTTCCATTTTTATCTTTTCAGCCTTTTGGCTCAAATTAAATGGTGATTGTCGGGTTGCAAAGCATCCTCGACCACAAAATATAGACAAGTGTCGGTCTTCTCATGGGCATGACAACCATTGGAGTTACTCTGACACAACAAACCATATTTTCAATATGTTGAGACCTTAAACCCGGATAACAATTTTAAGGTCTTTTGGAAGTATATTTTTACAGAAAAACTGGCAGGGTATATTTGTAAAGTAGAGTTTGTCCATCGTGGGAATCAGATTCTGATCAGTTTGATCACGAATCCCACGATTCCTAGGCTCACAGAGGGAAGCCAATAAAACCTGCACAACTTACATATGCACAAAAATGTATATTTACATCTAAACGTCGCAATAACCAAGGATTCATCAGTAAATCCTAGCCTACGAGTAGCCGAATCGTCTCGTTCCCACTAGATAGCGATCTAAGGGCCGCGAGATTGCTTCCTGAATAAATAAAACTAGAAAACTGCTAGATTTAAGTAAATCTCAGTCATTCTAGCTTCTCGGTTCTGTCTGAGCCTATTTTGAACCATTTGAAAGATAGAGTTGGCGAGATTTAAAGAAATCTAGTTCGCCCAAATAGATGTCAGTGCCGATTCATATCAAATGAATATTTAAAACAACAATTAATCATAATGAATAAAAGAAAGATATATATATATATATATAGTTATATATATACAAAAGCTGTAAAGGGCGGTGGGTTTTCACTCCGATGCCCGAACTGGAATGTAAATATATATATATATAAATATATTTATAAAAGTTGCAAAAAGTCACGGAGTAATCCAGGCCAGACAGAATAGAAATATATATATATATATATATATATATATATATATATATATATATAAGCTATAAAAGAGCAACAAAATGGTGCTCAGCAGAATTGAAATATATAGATATAAAAGTTGTAAAAGAGCCATGAAATTGTCCAGGCTCAACAGAATTGAAATATATATATATAAAAGCTATAAAAGAGCCACAGAATTATCCAGGCTCATCAGAAAGTAAATATATATATATATATAAAAAAATATAAAGGGCGACGAACATTCAATCCTTTGCCCGAAAAGAAAAGTTAATATATATATATATATATTTGTAAAAGCAGTAAAAAGGCCACAGAATGATCCAGGCCAAACTGGAATGTAAAAAGT
The DNA here is from genome assembly GCA_020205555.1 of Panax stipuleanatus. Lineage (NCBI taxonomy): Eukaryota > Viridiplantae > Streptophyta > Magnoliopsida > Apiales > Araliaceae > Panax > Panax stipuleanatus. The sequence goes on along the minus strand of CM035115.1, from coordinate 28,252,624 downwards.
TAATATATACAGTTAGTATATATATATATATATATATATATATATTAAAATAATAAAAAGGCCACGAAGTAGAAATCCAGGCCCAAATAAGTCAAAAAAATTTATATATATATATAGTTATATATATAAAGGTCGTAAACTATCACAGATTTGACATCCGGGCTTGACAGAATAGAAAAGTTAGTATATATACAGTTAAATATATACATTAAAAATCCAAACTCGGACTTGGAAGATAACCCAGTCCGGCGAAGTTGCTAGAAACATAGATATATATATATGGAAGCTGTTAAAAGCGACAGATCGACGATCCGAGTTGTATAAAAGCCAGAAAATGAGTTTATGTACTAAAATGTATGAAAACGTAAGCAAAACGGCCATGGAACTGAGTTCCGGGCATAATTAGAAACCGAAACTTAACGTGCAAGTGTATAAATACGCAATGAAGTAGTATGAACTTTCTGATCGTAAAAATACTCATAATAAACTGCTACACTGGCTTTTTGCCAAATCGTAGGCTTTAAACGTCCGATTCTATTGCTCAGTTTTTGATATGTGGTAGTATATGAGTATATCTACGTGTTAGAGTAAAATAATTTGGGTTTGGAGTACAAGAGTATGGCTGAGAAATAAAACGGACAGAGGTTCAGAGCGTTTTTTATATAAAATGAGCTGGGAGTGCACTCATTTATATAGACCAAATGGAAGCGGCTCTACCAGAGGCAACCTCCACTCTACCTGCGGCTTCACGTGGCAGGGTCTGGGTGGTGGGTCTCGCCGCCTTAAAGTACGTGCACTTCGAGCAACGCGAGGTCAGATTCAAAACTTTCTAACTTTTGATCGTAGCGTTCGTTTGAGGCGTGCTATACCTTTTCGTAAAGCCTTCACCAAGAGTGTCGCAATGACATGGGAGTAAACCTTTTTTGAGTCCAAAAAGATGGGTTCATAACTAGGTTTTCGATTTCTCATAGTTTATCCGTCGAGCTGTCTTGTGCTATTTCCACTCGGGATCACCATTATGGTTCTTCCTGACCTTTGTCGCATAAATTCTGCTTGAGTTTGACCTAATTGACTTCAAGTTGATAAAATGACCATTTTGCCCCTCCCGGGGTGGTTTCCTGTGGATATGGCTTCCTATAGTTGTCTCTGGGGCTGAACTTGATCTCCTGATTTTGATCAGGGCTTAACTATACCTCCCGGGTTGTGACCGATGCTGAGTGGAGATCTCGATATTGAGACTGGGGTTGACCTGATGGCCTTGTATTGAGACCGGGGATGACCTAAGGTCCCGGTATTAAGACCGGGGTTGACCTGATGGCCCGATATTGAGATCGGGGTTGACTGAAGGTCCTGGTATTGAGATCGAAGTTGATCTGATGACCTGGTATTGAGACCGAGGTTGAACTGGCATCCCGATATTAGGATCGGGGTTTAATCGGCATCCCGATATTAAGACCGGGGTTGATCTGACATTCCAGTATTGGGACCGGAGTTGATTTGATGGCCCGATATTAGGACCGGGGTTGAACTGGCATCCCGGTATTGAGATCGGGGTTGATCTGGCATCCCGGTATTGGGTCCGGGGTTGATCTGGCATCTAATATTAGGACCGGGGTTGGACTGGCATCCTGATATTGAGACCGGGGTTGATCTAGCATCCTGGTATTGGGACCGGGGTTGATATGGCATCCCAATATTAGGAATGGGGTCAAACTGGCATCTCGGTATTAAGACCGAGGTTGATCTGACATCCCGGTATTGAGACCGGGGTTGATCTAGTATCCCGATATTAGGACCGGGGTTGAACTGGCATCCCGGTATTAAGACCGGAGTTGAACTGGCATCCCGGTATTTGGACCGGGATTAAAAAGACAGTTTTGCCCTCCTGCAGGGTTAGTAACAGGAAAACAAAATTTTGAGTGTCTACAGATGCCCCTCTTTATCATGGTTATGAAATGCAATGGAATGAACATGACAAAAATTTACTAGACATTTGAAATATGTCAAGATATATTTTTAATGATGCAAATCGCAATGCAATGAATGTTAAAATGTTTTTGCAAATCGCATTTTGCACTCTGCAAATTGCATATCTTATCGCCAATCGCATAGCATCGCAAATCACATCGCAAATCGCTTACCTTTACCTGTCATGGATGATGCCTGTGTTGTGGCTTTTTTCAATGGTTGACTTTCATCAGTGCTGCTAATGTCTATGCTGGTGTTGACTCCAACGATTTGATTTCCATCGGTGTTATCGATGCTTGTTTGATGAAGATAAACTGAAATGTTTTTCACATTTCTGCTGGGGATGATGTTCTGAAATCATCAGATCATTTCGACGTCTACATTGGTAGTTTACAACGGTGCCTACTCTGCTGGTAGTTTGACAACGAAGCCTACCCTGCTGGTAGTTGACCACGGTGCTTACCCTGATGGTAGTTGACAACGGTGCCTACCCTGATGGTAGTTGACCACGGTGCCTACCCTGAGGGTAGTTGACAACTGTGTCTACCCTGATGGTAGTTGACAACGAAGCCTACTTTGATGGTAGTTGACAACGGTTGATCACCGGACTGTCCAGATGCCTACTCGAACGGTAGTTTTCAACAACGGAATTTTTTCTCGAGTCTGGGTATTTAATGTATATGCATAGTTAACTCTACTGGTATGCATGCTAAACTTTTTAATGAAGATGTGTGCTGATATAGCTCTTGTTGCACATGTGCAGACCAGGCATGATGTGATGATCTTATTTTGTCCTAGGTTGATGCATATGCTTAATTGAATAGATGTAGAACCATACCTCACCCTTTCTAAGGTGATTTGAATTTTCTTTTCAGGCATGGATTTTGATAGGCCTATCAGCTTCAACTCCCATATGGCTCCTTTTGTCATTCGCATAGAAGATTCAGATGTTCCTCTTTCACATGTCGTCTTTGGTGGGGATCTCGCAGAGGCTTCTATTTTTCTTTCTAATCGGGACCTGGTGCTAGTCCTTCTAGCAGTTTAGACACTGATGGCTTTACTAGAAAGATATCCTGATATATTTGCTGAAGTAGTGTTTAACGGCTTACATCACCGGATCCTTCCCCGATGCTACGCTGGATTGACGCCAATGGTTTGATCATTGAGTATGAAAAGGGGCAAGCTCTTTACTTACGATCCTGCTGGGTTAGATGCTGGCTTAGCTGATGACCCGGGTGTTGCTGACGGCCTGGAGGATGTAGCCAATTCTTTCATTGCCCATATTTGAACTTCGGTGTATAGGCCCCGACTTGTGAGGACTTGGCGCATGTTGACATGTTTGATGATGTAGATTTTATTTGCCAGACCTTTTGTCCTCGGGCATCTATTTTTTTCCGAGTTAAGGACTCTCTTGAGAATTTTCCTTTCTTTTGTCCGGGCAAACTTAGGTCGCCTTGATTTCTTTTAGGAGTTCTTCCTTTTCTTTTGATGAGGAGCTTGGTCTCGCCGTAGACTCCTTCCATTTCATTGAATGGTGAAATACCCCAGTCCTTTTGCATGTTGTTACTGGGGTTAATAGAAGAAACTTCATTTGTTAACCACATCCAGAGTGATCAATATCCTGCACATTGGACAAATAACAAACTGTGCCAAAAGCTTGATGGCTCGGGCCGTTAGTATTATCTTGTGAATGAGGCATTTGAAGTTAAAGTTTATGAAATTGAATGCTTGGATTCATTGAACTTTTATCTTATCGCTAAAGATCTTGAAATGAAGTTTTCTTAAAGAAATAAAAATTTTCGTTTGACAAGTTATGACATTGCAAGAAAACTTTTAAGCATCCACGGTCATTTTTCATGGGTAAAATCAGATTCAAAAGACTTATCCCCCTTTATTAGAGACACCTCATCTTTGCTCTAGACACCGCTCTTCACAGAATTAACATTATATAACATGTGCACTATGAGTGACGCAACCCTTAGCAGGGGTTTCTCTTCTATGACTTTAGATGATTTCATTTTTATCTTACAAAATGTTTCCTTCTTTCCTCGCTTAACTTTGTCTCATTTTCTTAGTCTATTCGGATTTACCCATTTAACGAGTTTTGGACCAATGACTCCTAAACCAGATGGCTTTAGGGCACTAGGTGTTAAGACACCCCTTCGGGTTTACTAGCTCGAGTAACAAAGGCCACACTTCGAGACAAATCAAGTGGTTTGCTCTATTTGATCCTCACTTGAGCATATACAAGGTTCATTTTCTTAGGCTCTAAATTACTCGTGTAGCGAGTGTTGGGCCGATGACTCCCAAACCAGACGACTTTAGGGCACCAGGTGTAGAGACACCCCTCGGGCTTAATTACTCGAGTAACCTAGGCCACGATTTGGATCTACTCAGGTTTTGCCTTCTTCTTCTTCTTATAATGCTCGTTTTCTTAGGCACTGAGTTACCCATGTAACGAGCGTTAGGTCGGTGGCTCCCAAACCAGATGGCTTTAAGGCACCAGGTGTAAAGACACCCCTGAAGCTTAATAACTCGAGTAATCCAGGCCATGATTCGAGGCATTAGGCTGGCTACTAATCGTCATCCTTGTCGTTATAGTTTCATACCCCACAACTAAGAGTTACGTTGATCGCAAAGTGCAAACATACATATGAGGTCAAGTTTGTTCTAAAAAGCGCTTTAACTAGGATGTCAGGCCTAATCAAAAGGTTGAATTGTCTTATTTCTCTAATCGTTCCTCTGATTCTTGCTCCATGAACACTTATCGGAATTAATCCAATTTATGACAAGTTAAGCAAAAATCTTCTCTTTTTTAAAACCTTTTTCTAAGATTCTAACACAAGATTTATCTATACTTAACATGCATACCCTTGCCAATGCATGTAACTGGAAAATTGAAAGCACATATAGAGATGAAAGAGTCGTACCTTATCAGTGGGTCACAGTATTCTAAGAAACTTATGATAAGAAAAGACCAATTGATCATACTGGGTCGCCAATAATGGAAGCTTTGATGATGATAGACCTTGCTGATGGTATCGACTGGTACATTTTCATTGGATGGTGATAAATGCCCCCAGTGTTCAGTTGTCGCAATTTCTGAAATTGGTCCAATTTTGTTGTAAGGGTCCCAATATCGGGTTGTCGTTGATTATGAGCTTGCCCCAGTCTTGCTTGTCATATGGGATGATTGCTTTATTATATGTTCTACCGATGGGCTGATGAGATGCCGAGATCGCAAGAGTCTTTTACCTCATAATCCACATAGTGAACAGGTAGTGAATATGGGCCTTGATGTTTGGATGTCCCAATCATTGTTTCTGACTTGTGGGTGCAATTGACTTTGATGGTTGATATCAGAAGGCCTGCGGATTCCACTAAATTGGACTCAAGGGCTTGTGATGGTTTAAAACAGGCTTGGTTTAATCTGTGAGGTTTAATTCGTGGACTTTTGCTCATGGAATAGGTCGTCGGGTATGAGATAGACTTTGCCACAATGGTAACCCATGTGCTTTTGTGGGTTAAAGGAGATCAAGTCTTCTCACACACCAGGAGTGATAAGTTGCTGACAGGTCGCATCCTATGATGATTGCCATTTCATCCCTGTGACTGGTCGTTTTAATGCATCGCTAATTCTTCCTTCCGAGACTCACTCCGGATTTGATGGAATAACATTGAGATGCCGTTGGGTCCTCTCAACATGGGTCATCGATATTGAATGTCTTTCTTGGATGTAGGCTTTTCAGGTTTGGCCTTCATGAGTTGACTCCTAAGCTGGAGGAGTATGAGCTCCTCACGAGTTTGGCATTAGATCTGCCATGTGCCAGTATAACCATTAGTGATATGAGATGACCGTTCATGACCATGACTAGTCTAAGACGCAAAGTCATCACTGAAGAGATTACTGTGGGGCATGCGGTGTCCCTGGACTTTTTGATCGATCCCTTTGGCCCGTTGGACAGCTATGAGCGATATTCAGGAGATTTTATCATCCCCGCAGATGAGTGGTAGTTTGCATGTGTGGACATAATTTTGATGTTGCGTCACAACTTATTTATATATGCCACTATATATGGACCACTTAGATATTGGCTTGATGGTAGTGGTTCGTGCTCTTAGACAGGGTTATACCATCTTGCCTATGATATTAGTCAAAACTTTGAGGTCGGCCACATTCTGCCATTCCCATCCAGCGGGGGTTTTTAGGGGCTGCGCCGTTCTATTATATGTGAGGTTCATGATACACTTGAGTCCCATCGGCACTTTTGGACATCATGGGTACTGCTTTACTTATGAGCTATCCATGTTTTACTCCTTCTAGCCAGCGGAGTGTTCAGATGTAGTGACATGGTCGACCTTTCTGTCGGAGATCGAGCATCCCTTTTTGATCTTTCCATGCTCAGGGCTTAACTCCCCCTACAGCTTCATCACTCATGCAGTTGGCATGGATTATTTGCCCCTAGAAGGATTGAGAGGGGTGACCACCTACCTTCTGTTAGCAGTCATTGGTCAGTTTGATCAGTTTTAGAACCTCTACTCGTTTGAGGGAGCTATGGAACAGCGGGTATCAGCTTCATCTTTGTCACCAGCTGACCTGATCAGGATTTATGAGTGTTGGACTCACAGGGAGAGTGCTGATTTCTTTACTAGCCATCCAGATCGTTCTCCAGAGTATTTGGCATGGTTGGAATACGATATTGCATTAGTTGTGGCTGTCCAGTCAGCTCCGAGTATTGATTTAGATGAGGAGGAGCCTATGGAGGATCCTGATTCTCCCATCGAGGATGATTCATTTATTGGTTTGACATCATCTTTAGTCAATGAACCTTCGAGTATCCCTGTCGGGACAGATCCAGCTATTGTTGATTCACTAGCTCGGATGACTTTTGAGAGAGATCAGGCTAAAGCATTGATGTTGACAGCCCTTTCCATCAAAGACACAGCTTTTACTACTAGAGACGAGGCTTGAGCTACTCGGGATATAGCATTGGTTAAGAGAGACAAAGATCGATCTACCCGAGATGCAGTTCTTAAGGAAAGAGATGAGGTTCAATCTACTCGTGATGCGGCTTTTGAGGAGATTGATGAGGCATTAGTTTCTCTGGATGCCACTTTTGCTGAGAGGGACGAGGCTATAGCTACCCGAGATGTTTATATTACGGACAACACTGCACTCAGATCATATACGGACATTCTGGTTGGAGAGATGAGTGCTTTCATAGATGGTTATAGCAGCACTATACAGATGACAGTGGATGTTCTGGCTCATATGGAGACCGAGGGACAGGAGCTTGCAGCTGCTCTTCCATCTTCAGAGAGATGCCATGTTGGCACTGTTATCCCGCTTGTCCACGGGTTCATTGACTAGCTTTGATTTTCCTCAGCAGGGCCTGTTGACCAGGAGGTTTGATAGAATTTGGGTTTATAGGGTTTCGATGTCTTGGAACTAGTTTTATATTGGTTCTTTGTTTTTCTTTGATGGTCACACCGCACCACTGAATGGTTGCCTACGTACACCCGGGTTGAGGGAGATCAGGTCATTCGTAGTTCGAGTTTTGTGTAAGATGTTTAAAAAGTGTCTCTTTTGAGTTTGGGTTTCGTTTGATGGATTTTTGAATTTTTTGTTTTGGTTTGACTGCACCAGGAATGGCTGCCTATGTACTCCCGGGTGAAGGGAGATCAAGTTATTCGTAGTTCACGTTTTTTGATTAATTTTGATTTTTTTGATTTTTTTTTGATTTTTTTGATTTTTTTGATTTTTTGATTTTTTTGATTTTTATATGCATGGAAAATAAAAGTCATAACGCTAATAAAGTGATAACGTCCCAGCTTCTCTTGGAACTCGCAACTTTCCTCTGGATCTACGTCTTCTTGGCTAGCTGAGGCCTGATAGTCTAGTTTTTAGTGGTTATGTTGCCTTCGAGGCTTGTGATAGAGGTTACCTCCTGGTCATGAATATCTTCAATCCCTGCCATAAGTTGATCGCCTCTTGAATCCTCATATCCCTTAAGGAGGCTCAAACTGGACTCGTCGCAAAAAGGGATGAACTCTAGATTCCTCGATGGGTTGGCTTCCTCGAGAACTTTACCACTTTCTGTTCCTTCACCTTTCTCATGGGCTTGAGAGGATTTGACTATGTGATCACTCTCAAACTGTTGTTGTATTTCTCGCAAGGAACTTTCCTTTTGGGCTTTTTCCACACGGGGAAGGATCAGTATCTCCTCCTCATCATCCAGGAGGGTAACATCAGGAATGTGGTTGCTGGCTTTGGGAAACAAGATATTTGATGATGGTGGATGAATTTCCTTAAGATCTGTCCACATAGTGTTCTGCCAGGATTGATGCTCATTGTCATCACATCCTTTGAACTGCTTGTTTCGAGTGGATATCTTAAGCTCCTTATTTCCCTTTCACCTTTTCTGGTCATGGGGACTTCTATCTTTAGTTTTATATTTTCAATGAGATCCTGGATTTAGTGTTTTAGAGGCCAGCATTCCTCAGTTGCATGTTCAGGAGAGTTAGAATGGTAGAGACATATCTTGGTGGAATCATAACTTTTCATCTCGGGCTTGGCAGGAGGCAGCAACTTTGTAATCTTTTTTTGCGCAACCAACAATGCTAAAACATTTTCCAACGAGTCCCCTAAAGGTGTGAATACCCTTCTCCGTCTACTCTCCCCGACTTTCGGTGCCGTAGGATTTTGAGGGTTGGCCAATATTTGGAATGTTGCTTGAAATTTCCTATTTTGGAATTCGGATTCCTCTGAATGATTTTTCCTTTGGCGAGATCTTCTAGTAATTTTACCATTCCACCTTTCTCTTCTACTCAGTATGCTTTGATCTTCTTCATTTAGCTGGCTGATCTTGGAAGGAGATAAACTTACATTCTGAATAACTTCCTTTTTCTCTTGGGTTTCTAATAGTTGAATGAAAATATGCCTTGTATCCTGATGTTGGCGAACTATCAGATTAGCCAGCAGAGTTACTTAATGTTGGGTCGTATCCAATTTTTGCATCAATGTCATACCCTCCTCTGCATTTGCCAGCTCTAGGACATTTGTTCTGTTCCTTTTGGGCGTATTCATCCATCCTTCGTATGTATTTATGATTTGGATGTATTTCATCGCTTCCTGACCCGATCATATTTACTCCCTCCGTATCATGCGGCATTAGAAGGTTGGTGTTGACATTTGGATGGTCAGGTTGTTAGACCACAACATCGCCGCTTTCGATCAGGTTTTAGATTTTATACTTCAAGGACCAACAATCTTGTGTATCGTGTCCTGGAGATCCTGAATGGTAAGCACATCTCTGGCTAGGATTATATCTTTTGCTTTTTGGATCCAGAGGTGGAGCCAGTTTGGTAATTTTCTTGTCATCTATTAACATCACCAACATGTTTTCAAGGGAATCGCCTAGTGGAGTGAACACCTGATTTTCTGTTCTTTCAAATTTTCTCTTTTTGTCCTAGCATTGGTTGAATGCATTCTGTTGTTGAAATGACAGATGGCCTTCCCTCTTCCAAATGGGAGGACTACGGTTGGGTCTCCTAGACTGCCCCTGTACAATGAGGGATACCTCTTCATCGCCTTTCCTGGGTATCCTTATGGGATCACTCGCATAGTTGCCAGACTGTATATGTTCGATGACTACTTTCAAGGCTGTGAGATCTTTAATCTTGCCTGCTTTCAGGCCCATCTCTATCATTTCGCCGTGTTTTATCATCTTTGAGAATGGCCTTCCTATTCCAGCTAGGATCCTCTCATAGTAAGGAGCCTCTTGGATGTCTATGAAAGTCATTACCATTTCAGTTTCGGTCATAGACGGGCTGACCTGTGCTGCCAGACGTCTCTATCTTTGGGCATACTCACGGAAAGACTCGTTATTTTATTTTTTGGCCTTGGCCACTTGATACCGATCCGGAGCAATCTGAGACGGGAAGCTGTATTGAGTTAGGAAGGCATGAGCTAGCTTTTCCCAACTGTGGATTTTTGCATTATTAAGTCGGGCGTACCTTATCCTAGCCTCTCCAGTAGACTCTTTTGGAAAAGCTGCATTCTGAGGCTTTCATCTTCAGCATAAGACCCTAGCTCGCCAATGTATACTTTCAAGTGCATATAGGGATCGCTTGCTCCATTGTACTTTTCAAACTCTGGGACTTGGAATTTGTTAGGATATCTAGCCCCTGGAAATATGCAGAGATCTGAATAGGTGACACTTCCAAGGTTTCTAGTCCCTTTGATTGCCCGGATGGTTTCTTCCGTTTGTTGGACTTTCCTTCGGATATCACCAGTTTCCCGATCTTCCTTGAGATTTGTGATTTTAGGGTTTTTTTGGTTCTTTGACTAGATCAAGGTTCAAGGATCTGTATTTCTCCCTTTTTATCAGCACTTTCATTGCCACCCTGTGAGGAGGATTCTGTTTGATTGAGCGTTGCCTGGCCCTGAGTGTTTTTACTTTGTTCTCTTAGGAGGATAGCTAACTCTGCTATTTGATTCTTAAGTCCCTCAAACTCCTTTTGAGATACAGAACCTGATTCGTGTTGGCCACTTTCAGCCATGTTAGTGGATAGGCTTTGTGCCTTTTTAGATTATGATCTAGTAATGAGACCACTCTTACCTACAAGACAAATAGGTAGCTTAGTCTTGATAGACACTAACCATATACATGTTATGCAATATGTCAGGTTTGGGGATTTTTAAATCTTATCTTGTAAAACAAAGGTCAGTTGTTTTGATAACAGGATAATATGACAGGATTTACAAGACATGGAATGTACATTACGACAATTATATTGGAATTTAAAACTTGACATTGAATTGAAAAAGGAAGGCATCAAGAGACTTCCCTTCGGATATGGTTAATCAGAGGCTGACCTATCTTAGGCTACTCTCGCAGTTTTTGGCATGAAGGTCCCCAGATCATCGCAATTTTCTAGAGGGAAAATTAATCCGATCTTTCAACTAGAGAGGATCTGAGTGGCGCTTTTTCATGAGCCCCGAAGACTTAGCCGTCCTCAAAGACATTACTCTGTCACCGACGGGCCTCCTGGTGGAGGAATCACACAACATACATTCACATACATCGCGTCTCACCGTATGCATATGATGACATTGGTGCGAAGCACTAATATAAATCAGGAAAGTATTCATTCACATTCATTCAATGTAAAGATGCAGCATTCATGCATTCATTCAATGTAAAGACGCATCATTCACATATACGCAGATATGAAAGGGTAATTTTGAAAAAAATTGAACATGGCCTAAGCCCTCTACTGTCCCCAGTAGAGTCGCCACCTGTCGACGTCGGGAAAAAATTATGGGTCGGGTTGGACCCGAATCTTTCTCTCTTCCTAAGTCTTGTCTACCCTTATTCTTTTTATTGTGAAAAAGGTTTTGAAGGGTTTTTTTAGGAAAAGGCCAACATGTATCATGTCGATGATTTGAACGTTTTACAGAGTCGCCAGTTGGTAGTTTTAAAATGGTTCTTCCAACTCAACCGAGTTTTGTTTGAAAAGAGGCCCAATTGCTGGACACTGTTGAAACTGAATCTTGAAACCAAAGTTCTAAGTTCAGGGGCTTGGTTAAGTGTGGGGAAGGTGTTAGGCACCCCACAACTCCCGTGTAAATACGGTACCGCATCTTTTTAATATTTCCCTTTTAAATCTGCAATGTGTGTATGAATGTTGTATGAAATTGGGCCTATGCTTTGATTGACTTGAAAGTATGGACGTGCTTTGTTGAACCTATATACAAAGGGTTTGATTTGATTTGCAAAAGTCCTTTTTATACAAGATATTAAAAATGATGTTTTGAAAGCAAGTTTTCAAACCCTTACGCTCTCATAGGAATAGAAGCCTGTTGATACTTTCATTTTTATCTTTTCAGCCTTTTGGCTCAAATTGAATGGTGATTGTCGTGCTGCGAAACATCCTTGACCACAAAATATAGACAAGTGCCGGTCTTCTCATGGGCATGACAACCATCAGAGTGACTCTGACATGACAAACCATATTTGCACTATGTTGAGACCTTAAACCCGGATAACAGTTTTAAGGTCTTTTGGAAGTACATTTTTACAGAAAAATTGGCAGGGTACATTTGTAAAATAAAGTTTTTCCATCGTGGGAATCAGATTCTGATCAGTTTGTCATGAATCCCACAATTCCTAGGCTCACAGAGGGAAGCCAATAAAAATTGCACAGCTCAAATATGCACAAAAATGTATATTTACATCTAAACATTGCAATAACCTAGGATTCATCAATAAATCCTGGCCTGCGAGTAACCGAAGTGTCTCGTTCTCACTAGATAGCGATCTAAGGGCCGCGAGATTGCTTCCTGAATAAATGAAACTAGAAAACTGCTAGATTTAAGTAAATCTCAGCTAATCTAGCTTTTCGGTTCTTTCTGAGCCTATTTTGAACCGTTTAAAAGTTAGAGTTTGCGAGATTTAAAGAATCTAGTTCGCCCAAATAGATGTCAGTGCCGATTCATATCAAATGAATATTTAAAGCAGCAATTAATCACAATGAATAAAAGAATGATATATATATATATATATATATAATTTTATATATACGAAAGCTGTAAAGGGCGGTGGGTTTTTACTCCAATGCCCGGACTGGAATGTAACAATATATACATATATATATATATACATATATATATATATATATATATATTTATAAAAGCTATAAAAAGCCACGGAGTAATCTAGACCTGACAAAATGGAAATATATATATATATATATATATATATACATATATATAAAAGCTGTAAAAGAGCCACGAAATTGTCCAGGCTTAACAAAATTGAAATATATATATAAAAGCTGTAAAAGAGCCACAAAATTATCCAGGCTCACCAGAAAGTAAATATATATAAAAAAACTGTAAAGGGCGACAGACATTCTATCATTTGCCCGGACAGAAATGTAATATATATATATATATATATATATATATATATATATTTGTAAAAGCAATAAAAAGGCTACAGAATGATCCAGGCCAAACTGGAATGTAAAAAGAATATATATACAGTTAGTATATATATATTAAAACAATAAAAAGGCCATGAAGTAGAAATCCAGTCCCGAATAAGTCAGATTTTTTTTATATATATAGTTATATATATAAAAGCCGTAAACTACCACAAATTTGACATCCGGGCTTGACAGAATTGAAAAGTTAGTATATATACAGTTAAATATATACATTAAAAAGCTAAATCCGTACTGGAAAGATAACCCAGTCCGGTGAAGTTGCTAGAAATGTAGATATATATATATATATATATACATATATATATTTATAAATAGAAGTTGTTAAAAGCGACGGATCGACGATCCGAGTTGTGAAAAAGTCAGAAAATGAGTTTATGTACTAAAATGTACGAAAACGTAAGTAAAACGGCCATGGAACTGAGTTCCGAGCATAATCAGAAAACAAAACTTAACGTGCAAGTGTATAAATGCGCAATGAAGTAGTATGAACTTTCTGATCGTAAAAATACTCATAATGGACTGCTACACGAGTTTTTTTGCCAAATCGTAGGCTTTAACTGTCCGATTCTACCGCTCAATTTTTGATATGTGGTAGTATATGAGTATATCTACGTGTTAGAGTAATAAAATTTGGGTTTGGAGTACAAGAGTATTACTGAGAAATTAAACGGGCAGAGGTTCAGAGCATTTTTCTATATAAAATAAGCTGGGGTGCACTCATATATATAGACCAAATGGAAGCGGCTCTACCCGAGGCAGCCTCCACTCTACCTGCGACTCCCGCGTGGTAGGGTCTGGGTGCTGGGTCCCGTCTTCTAAAAGTACGTGCACTCTGAGCAACGCGAAGTAATATTCAAAACTTTCTAACTTTTGATCGGAGCATCCGTTTGAGGCGTGCTATACCTTTCCGGAAAGTTCTCGCCGAGAGTGTCGCAATGACATGGGAGTAAACCTTTTTCGAGTCCAAAAAGATGAGATCATAACCAGGTCTTCGATTCCTCGCAGTTTATCCGTTGAACTATCTTGTGCTGTTTCCACTCAGGATCACCGTTATGGTTCTTCCTGACCTTTGTTGCATCAATTCAGCTTGAGTTTGACCTAATTGGCTTTAAGTTGATAAAATGACCATTTTGCCCCTCTCGGGGTGGTCTCTTATGGATTTGGCTTCCTATGGTTGTCTCTGAGATTGAACTTGATCTCCCGATTTTGACCGGGGCTTAATTATACCTCCTGGGTTGTGACCGGTGTTGAGTGGAGATCCCGTTATTGAGACTGGGATTGACCTGATGGCCCAGTTTTGAGATCGGGGATGACTTGAGGTTTCGGTATTGAGATTGGGGTTTACCTGATGGTCCGGTATTGAGACCGGGGTTGAGCAGAGGTCTCGGTATTTAGACCGGGGTTGATCTGGTGGCCCGGTATTGAGATCGGGGTTGAACTGGCATCCTGGTATTAGGACTGGGGTTGAACTGGCATCCCGATATTAAGATCGGGGTTGATCTGGTATCTTGGTAATGGGACCGAGGTTGAATTGTTGGCCCGCTATTAGGACCAGGGTTAAACTGGTATCCCGGTATTGAGATCGGGGTTAATCTGACATCCCGGTATTAGGACCGGGGTTGATCTGGCATCCCGGTATTAGGACCGGTGTTGAACTGACATCTTGGTATTGAGACCGGGGTTGATCTGGCATCCCGGTATTAGAACCGGGGATGAACTGGCATCCCAGTATTGAGACCGGGGTTGATCTGGCATCCCGGTATTAGGACCGGAGTTAAAACGATGGTTTTGCCCTCTTTCACGGTTAGTAACAGGAAAATGAAATTTTTAGTGTCTACAGTAGGTATGCAACCGTTTCTAGGGCATAACCATAGAAGGAAATTGGAAGATCGGTAAAACTCATTATGGAACGAACCATGTCCAACAATGTTCAATTTCTCCTTTCAAATACTCCATTTAACTGTGGTGTAGCTGGTGGAGTCCATTGTGAGATCATACCATTATCTTTGAGACAATTGAGAAACTCACCGCTTCAGTATTCTCCACCTCGATCTGATCGAAGAATCTTAATACTTTTGCTAGTTTGTTTCTCTACTTCACTTCTGAACTCTTTGAACTTTTCAAATGATTCAAATTTGTATTTCATTAAATACACATATCCAAATCTTGAGTGATCATCAGAGAAAGTAATAAAATAAGAATACCCTCCCCGTGCATTCGTTGTCATAGGTTCACAAACGACTGTGTGAACCAACGCTATTAACTCTGTAACTCTTTCTCATTTTCCACTAAAAAGAGATTTAGTCATTTTACCCATGAGACAAGATTCACAAGTTGGAAATGATTCATAATCAGATAGCTCTAAGAGCCTATGCAACTTGGATAATCTTGTTTCATTGATATGACCAAGTTTACAGTGCCACATATAGGTATAATTAACACCATCTCTTTTCGTTTTCATAGTTTATTCAATTTGAAATATATTTTCATGCAAGTCAAGTATGTAAATTCCATTTCGCAAATTACCAACACCATATAAAACATCGTTATTATAAATAGAACAACTGTTGTTCTTTATTATAATGTCAAATTCATCCATATCTAATACGAAAATAGAAATAATGTTTCTAATGGTATTCGGAAAAAAAAAACAATTATTTAAATTAATGGACTTGCCCGTAGGCATTGCTAAACAATAAGTGCCTACAGCTAATGCAGCAACCTTTGCTCCAATTCCCACTCGTAGGACAATCTCATCCTTGTTCAACTTTCTACTTCTGACCAGTCCCTACATAGTATTACATATGTGAGAACCACAGCCAGTATCCAATACCCAAGTAGAATTTTGACTTTCTAAAAAATTAATTTCAATCATAAACAAATCTTGACTAGGATTTGAAGCTTCTCCAAGCTTCTTCTGCTTTTTTTCTGCAAGGAAATCCTTTCAGTTCCTCTTCCAATGACCCGGCTTATTGTAATGGAAGCACATTCCTTTGTTATCTGGATCATTTTCTTATTATCCTTTACATTTGCCTTGCCCTTAGCTTTCTAAGATTTCTTATTTTGAGAAGATACATTGAGCCTCTTTCTTTTTGTTGGAAGAATCATCCACCATTAAGACATGGTTCTTCTTGGATGGGAAGTGACCTTCTGCAGCTTTCAACATGTTTAGTAATTCAGGCAAGCTGACATCCAACCCATTCATGTGAAAATTAACAACAAATTATGAGAAGGTCTCAAGGAGTGACTGCAAGACTAAGTCTTGACTCAACTCCCCATCCATGACTAACCCAAGCTGTCCAAGGAATTTAATCAGATTGATCACCCTTAGGACATGAGTCTCAATGGTAGTGCCCTCGGTCATCCGAGATCGAAAGAGCTCCTTAGATATCTCATATCTAGCAATCCTACTTTGTTCACCATACAACTCCTTGAGGTGAAGCAACATAGTAGGGGCATCCATGTTTTCATGCTGACGCTGAAGCTCGTTATTCATGGATGCGAGCATGATGCATTGAGCGACAGATGCATCATCTTGCCACTTTACAATAGTGGCAATCTCTTCCTCAAAGGCTGTTTCAGGAACAGTTCCAGGGACAGGCGAATTTAGGACATTAAAAATCTTTTCAGCAGTGAGAACTATTTTCAGATTCCTTAACCAGTCAGTGTAATTAGGTCCGGTTAGTTTGTTAGCATCAAGTATGCTACGCAGTAAAATTAGTGATTTTGACATTTTTAAATTTCTGCATGTGAAAAGACAATATTTTAGCAAACATTCATTTAATTAATTATTTACATACCAAGATAAATTAGGTCTTATTCTAAATTGGTATCTCCCACTATTTTCTTCAAATTATATTACCCTCACTTATATAGTTCGGAAAAATCTAATTAAAGATTTGCTAGTGAGAATAAGGATCCCATTTCAAATGTATATAGGCTTGTGGATGACACAACAAACCATATATAAATAAATTGGTAGATAACTCTTTGTCAATTACATCAACATGTAACTCCTTTTCCTTTGCCTCTCAGATTATTTTGATTAAGTGATGGCACATCCGAATCAAAATTATCTAAGTTAAGTCCAACCTAGCACTTCCATATATTCAAAAAAGAAAAATATTGTCCTTGTGGATGGCACAACAAAACAATATTGTTCAATTTTCTTTATAAGCATCAAATATGATAAATTAACATCTTAAATACTTGATACTTGCCTTGTGGATGGCACAAAAAACTCATATTAAATATTTAATGCTCTATTAACTTTATCATGCTAGAAGGCGACGTTCGATATTCCAAATATCTTTGAACGCTTTAGACTTAAAATAATTTCTTTGAGGGGTTTGTTATTATTAGTCTTATCTTATTTAGCGCGCATGCACACATATATATATAAAATACGAATCATTTTATTAAAGTATACGAAGCATGTTTGCATAAAATATAATATATATATAATACTAGCATGCAAATATAGAATACTATATCCTACCTGGATTTATTATGAACTTTTATTCTAGTTTGGTTCACTAGAGCCATGAAGTGAATCAAAAGGTCAAACTTAGGAGTGCAAGAATTAAATTTAAATGTAACTATTACAGTTAAACCCGGGCTCCATTACAAACAGGTCTTCACGCGCTCCTTGCTGCTTGGTCTCCAATTCTTCAAGATAATTCTAACTAGTCCTATTACATAAACTATTTAATTTAAATAGAAACCTTGATCAGCAGTCAAGGGGAAGTACATAAGAGGGAGATAGAATTTTACATCAAGAAAAATTAGAGAAGACGAGGTACGCATACCCCATTTAATAAAACTCATTTATTCAAGCATTCAACTAAAATAAAATCTAATCACATTGGTCAAAAGTCCATAATCAACCCCATTTATTTTCATACATATCAACATATGCAACAATAAATAAAACATTTAATATATACATTGATATCGATTTAATGGGCAATCCTAGTTAGTTTCGGAAACCAATTTCAACTCTAATTAGTTATCATGAAATCCAATTCCAACGCTAATTAGTTAGCATAAAATCCAATTCTAATTAAAATAAACATATTTATTTTAATCCAATTCCAAATCTAATAAACTCCTTTATTAATATAGAATTATAGAAAAATATTTAATTTTAATTTTTAATTAAAATAAACCTTTTATCTTAATTTTAAAAATAAAACAAAACAATAATTTTTTCTGGTGGGGTGGCGTTGTAGCGCTGCTAGTGAACTAGCATCCGGCGCTGTTGCGCCACATCATCAAAAACAAAGACTGCTGGCTGGCGCTACGGCGCTGATGAAGTACTGGCTTCAGGCACTGCAGTGCCACATCAGCACCAGGAACACGGAGCCGGCGCTGTTAGTGAACTAGCATACGGCGCTGCAGCGCCACGTCTCTAACAAGAGCATGAAGTCGGCGTTGCGGCACTGCTGCAAGGCCTGTGACCGTCGCTGGGCAGTGTCTATTTTTCTGGTTCGTGAATTATGCAGTTTTTCTCCAAAAATTTAATTCCTAGCTAACTATTATGCCCAATTAAATTGTTCAAAATACATATTATTATATATATCAAATCTAAACTATTAATAACTCGCATAAAGGTTTGGCTCTGATTTCACTGTTAGGTTTGTAAGAAATTGTGGCGTAATCAAATTGCACAAAATAGCGGAAGCATAATAAAAAATAGTGTTTAAAATTTTCTACAAACCAATTACCCGGATCATCCTTTATGCACATTTATTAATTAAAATGAAATAGAAGGAGATTAGATTCATACCCTTGTAGAACTAAGCTTCCACATGTATGAGTTCAACTCCTTGTTCTTCGTGATATCCTTGAATTTCCGGGATTGATTCCTTCCTTTGATCAATGTTAACCACCCAAGTGTTTGGCCTCTAGAGGTGATCCACCAAGGAAGAGGAATTGTTCAAGAAGGTGGGTGGTTGGCTAAACCCTAGTTTTCTATTCTCTATAGAAAAGGAGTACTCTCTAACAATTAGAATTGCATCATCTGATATCTAACATATGACTCCTCTTATATAGATATTGGTCAACTCTTTTAATCAGATTAGAAATAGGGTTTCATTTAATTAATTAGGCTTCCCAACACTGTAGACACTCGGAATTTTCTTCGGTTCTGTTATAGACAATCGAGATTTTGTGTTCCTGTTACTAACCCTGCGTAAGGGCAAAACAGTCAGTTCAACCCCGGTCTCAATACTGGGAATTCAGTTCAACCCCGGTCTCAATACCGAGATGCCAGTTCAACCCCGATCACAATACCGGGATGCCAGTTTAACCCTAGTCTCAATACTGGGATGTCAGTTCAACCCCGGTCTCAATACCGGGATGCCAGTTCAACCCTAGTCTCAATACCGGGATGCCAGTTCAACCCCAATCTCAATACCGGGATGTCAGTTCAACCCCTGTTTTAATACCGGGATGCCAGTTCAACCCCGGTCTCAATTCTGGGATGCCAGTTCAACCCTAATCTCAATACGAGATGCCAGTTCTGCCCCGATCTCAATACCGAGATGCAATACCAGGATGCCAGGTTAGCCCCGATCACATCCCAAGTGCTACAGGTCAGCCCCGGTCACAACTCGAGAGGTACAGGTCAGCCTCGGTCACGTCCTGGGAGGTACAGGTCAACCCCGGTCACAACCCGGGAGGTACAGGTCAACTTTGGAGACAACCCCGAAGCCTCACATCATCTCCAAAGACAAACCTAGAAGGTCCAAGTCAACCTCATAGACAACCCTGATGACAAATAGAATCGGCTGGGATCCAAACCTTGGAGACAACCCCGGGAAATCAGTCGAAGACCGTGCCAGCACTAAAGGCAACTTTGGGAGGGGCAAAATGCTCATTTTTCTAACTTGAAGCTGATTCGGTCAAACTCAAGCCGAATTAATGCCACCAAGGTTGGAAAGAACCATAACAGTGATCCCGAGTGGAAACAGCGCAAGACAACTCAACGGACAAACTGCGAGGAATTAAAGACCTGGTTATGAACCCGTCTTTTTGGACTAGAAAAAGGTTTACTCCCATGTTGTCAACGTCAGGAAAAAATGCGGGTCGGGTTAGAACCTGTATCTTTCTCTTTTCCTAAGTTTTGTATACCTTATTCTTTTTATTGTGAAAAAGGTTTTGAAGGATTTTTTAGAAAAAGGTCAACATGTATCATGTCGACGATTTGAACGTTTTACAGAGTCGCCAGTTGGTATTTTTAAAATGGTTGTGCCAACTTAACCGAGTTTTATTTGAAAAGAGGCCCAATTGTTGGACACTGTCGAAACTTGATCTTTGAAACTGAAGTTCTAAGTTCGGGGGTTTGGTTAAGTGTGGGGAAGGTGTTAGGCACCCCATAACTCCAGTGAAAAAATAGTACCGCATCTTTTCAATATTTCCCTTTTAAATCTGCAATGTGTGTTGGAATGCTTGAAGAAATTGGGCCTATGCTTGATTGATTTTGAAAGTATGGTTGTGCTTCATTGAACCTACATACGAAGGGTTTGATTTGATTTGAAAAAGTCTCTTTTTTAGATAAGATTATTAAAATGATATTTTGAAAGCAGGTTTTCAAACCCTTATGCTCACGTAAGAATTGAAGCATGTTGATACTTCTATTTTTTATCTTTTCAGCCTTTTGGCTCAATTTGAATGGTGATTGTCGGGCTACGAAGCATCCTCGACCACAACATATATACCAGTGTCGGTCTTCTTATGGGCATGACAGCCATCGGAGTGACACTGACACGACAAACTATTATTTCACTATGTTGAGACCTTAAATCCGGATAACCGTTTTAAGGTCTTTTGAATGTACAATTTTTTACAAAAAAACTGGTAGGGTACATTTGTAAAGGGGAGTTTGTCCATCGTGGGAATCAGATTCTGATCAGTTTGATCACGAATCCCACGATTCATAGGCTCAAAGAGGGAAGCCAATAAACCTGCACATCTCAAATATGTACAGAAACTAGATATTTACATCTAAACGTCGCAATAACCAAGGACTCTTCAGTAAATCCTGGCCTACGCTTAGCCAAAGCATCTCGCTCCCACTACATAGTGATCTAAAGGCCGCAAGGTTGCTTCTTGAATGAATAAAACTAAAAAAAACTGCTAGATTTAAGTAAATCTCAGCCATTCTAGCCTCCCGATTCTGTTTGAACTTATTTTGAACCGTTTGAAGGCTAGAGTTGACGAGATTTAAAGAAATATAGTTCGCCCGAAGAGATGTCAGCGTTGATTCATATCAAATGAATATTTACAACAACAATTTAATCACAATGAATAAAAGATATATATATATATATATATATATATATATATATATATATATATATATATATATATATATATAAGCTATAAAGGGCGATGAGTTTTCACTCCGATGCCCGGGTTAGAATGTAAATATATATATTTGTAAACGTTGTAAAAAGCCACGGAGTAATTCAGGCTTGACAGAATTGAAATATATATATATAAGCAGTAAAGGGCGGTGGGTTTTCACTCCGAGGCCCGAACTGGAATGGAAATATATATATATATATATATATATATATATATATATATATATATATATATATATATATATATATATATATATATATATATATATATGTAAAAGATGTAAAAAAGCCACGAATAATTCAGGCTGGACAGAATGCAGATATATATATATATATATATATATATATATATATATATATATATAAAAGCTATAAAGGGCGACGAAAATTTTATCCTTTTCCTGGACTGAAATGTAAGTATATATATATTTATAAAAGCAGTAAAAAGGCCACAGAATGATCTAGGCCGAACTGGAATGTAAATGTTAATATATATAATTAATATATATATATATATATATATATATATTAAAGAAATAAAAAGGCCACGAAGTATAAATCCAGGCCAAAATAAGGCAGAAATTTATATATATATATATATATATATATAGTTATATATAAAAAAGCCATAAACTACCACA
This sequence comes from Panax stipuleanatus, assembly GCA_020205555.1. Lineage (NCBI taxonomy): Eukaryota > Viridiplantae > Streptophyta > Magnoliopsida > Apiales > Araliaceae > Panax > Panax stipuleanatus. Next base: position 28,230,633 of record CM035115.1, on the reverse strand, counting down.
AATTTAACATCTGGGCTTGACAGAATTGAAAAGTTAGTATATATACAGTTAAATATATACAAAAAAAGCCAAACCTGGACTGGGAAGATAACCCAGTTCGACGAAGTTGCTGCACATGAAGATATATGTATATAAAAGCTGTTAGAAGCGACAGATCGATGATCCGAGTTGTAGAAATGCCAGAAAATGAGTTTATATAGTAAAACATACGAAAACGTAAGCAAAACGGCCACAGAACTGAGTTTCGAGCATAATCAGAAAGTAAAACTTAACGTGCAAGTGTATAAAAGTGCAATGAAGTAATATGAACTTTCTGATCGTAAAAATACTCACAATGGACTGCTATACGGTTTTTTTGCCAAATCGTAGGCTTTAAACGTCCATTTCTACCAGTTAATTGTTGATATATGGTAGTATATGAGTATATCTACGCGTTAGAGTAATAAAATTTGGATTTGGAGTAAAAGAATGGGGCTGAGAAACCAAACGGGCAGAGGTTCAGAGCGTTTTTCTATATATAATTAGCTGGAGGTGCACTTATATATATAGATCCAGGAGAAGCGGCTCTACCCGTGGCAGCCGCATGTAGAGGTGCGGCTCCATGTGGCAGGGCCCATGTGACGGGTCCTGTTGCATCTAAGTAAGTGCACTCTGAGTAACGCGAGGTCAGATTCAAAACTTTCTAACTTTTGATCGGAGCGTCCATTTGAGGCGTGCTGTACCTTTTCGAAAAGCCCTCACCGAGAGTGTCACAATGACATGGGAGTATACCTTTTCTGATTCCAAAAAGATGGGTTCATAATCAGGTCTTTGATTCCTCGCAATTTATCCGTCGAACTATATTACGCTTTTTCCACTCAGGATTATTGTTATAGTTCTTTCTAGCTTTGATGGCATCAATCTAGCTCAAGTTTGACCAAATAGGCTTTAAGTTAGTAAATAAACCATTTTTCCCCTCCCGGGGTTGCCTTCAGTGCTGGCATAGCCTTCGGCTGACTTCCTAGGGTTGTCTCCGAGGTTTGGATCCTAGTCGATTCTGTTTGTCCTCAGGTTTGTCTCTGAGGCTGACTTGGTTCTTCCAAGTTTGTCTCTAGAGATGATGTGAGGCTTCTGGTTTATCTCAGAAGTTAAGTTGACCTCCCAGGTTGAGACCAGGGCTGATCTATACTTCACGGGTTGAGACCGAGGCTGACCTGTACCTCCCGAGTTGAGACCGAGGCTGACCTGTACTTCCCGAGTTGAGACTGGGACTAACCTGTACTTCTCAGGTTGAGACCGAAGCTGACCTGTACCTCCCGGGTTGAGACCAGGGCTGACCTGTACCTCCCAGGTTGAGACCGGGGCTGACCTGTACCTCCCGGGTTGAGTCCGAGGCTGACCTGTACCTCCCGGGTTGAGATCGGGGTTGACCTGTACCTCCCGAAAGGAGATCGGGGCTGACCTATACTTCCCAGGTTGAGACCAGGGATGACCTGTACCTCTCGGGTTGAGACCGGGCCTGACCTGTACCTCTCGGGTTCAGACCAGGGCTGACCTGTACCTCCCGTGTTGAGACCGGGGCTGACCTGTACCTCCCGGGTTGAGACCGGGGCTGACCTATACCTCCCGGGTTGAGACTGAGGCTGACCTGTACCTCCCGGGTTGAGACCAGGGCTGACCTATACCTTTCGGATTGAGATCGAGGCTGACCTGTACGTCCCGGGTTGCGACCGGGGCTAACCTGTACCTCCTGGGTTGCAATCGAGGCTGACCTATACCTCTTGGGTTGAGACCGGGGCTGACCTGTACTTCCCGGGATGAGACCGGGGATGACCTGTACTTCCCGGGTTGAGATCGGGGAAGACCTATACCTCCCAGGTTGAGATCGGGGCTGACCTGTACCTCTCGGGTTGAGACCGGGGCTGACCTGTACCTCCCGGATTGAGATCGGGGCTGACCTATACATTTTGGGTTGATATTGGGGCTGACATGTACCTCCCGGGTTAAGACCGGGGCTGACCTGTACTTCTCGGGTTGAGATCGGGGCTGACCTATACCTCCCGGGTTGAGACCGAGGCTGAGTTGAAATAGACGATTTGGTCCTCCTGCAGGGTTAATAACAGGAATGCAAAAAATTCGAGTGTTTGCTACAGGACTGAAGCAAATTTCGATTGTCTACAGATGCCCCTCTTTATCATGTTCATGCAATGCAATGGAATGAATAGGATAAAGATTGCTAGACACTAGAAATGCAAATGCAAAGGTAAGGCAATGCATTTCATGATATGTGATGAATGTTAGATGCCTTTGAGGGGTTAGGGTTATCATTGAATGTTCACGTCATTCTCTGCTGGGGATAACATTATTCATGATAACCCTTAGGGCAGCACTGTCAGGCGGTTACTAGTAGGATATCACTGATAGGTTGCCAGAGTTAGGCTATCACAGATTGTTCTCGTCTCTTTTTGCTGAGGATGACGTTATCCGTGATGGACTTGTCGACTTTAATGTGGATGATATTATTGATGCTACCTTGGTTTAAGACCAATGGTTTCCCATGTCTGTCAATACTATTCGTAAAGCATATTTTCCTTCTGCTGATGCCGTTGTACATTTCTGAAGGCTCCTCTGCTGGGGGACCTATCTCAATTACCGATTTACCTTAGTGGGTGCTTACGATGCCTACCCTGATGATAATTTATATTGGTAGTTTGCAACAGGGGGTGGAGTCACCAATCCTTCTTGGTGCTTCCTCTGAGGATGTGTATAACAGATTCCATCATCTGTCCTGTGTGGGGATAGATTGATATACTATTTTTTTCCACCAGATCATTCCCGATGCTTTGTTGGAGTTGAGCCAACAGCTGAATTATCACCGGTCTGTACCCGACGCTTCGCTGGGGTTGTGCTAACTACTGAACTGTCATCGGTCAGTGCCCGATGCTTCGCTGGGTTTGAGCCAACTGCTGAACTGTCATCGGTCAGTGCCCGACACTTCGTTGGGGTTGAGTCAACGGCTGAAGTATCATCGGTTAGTGCCCGACGCTTCGTTGGGGTTGTGCCAACGGATGAACTATCATCGGTCAGTACCCGATGCTTCGCTGGGGTTTTACTAACGGCTAAACTGTCATCGGTCAGCGCCCAACGCTTCGCTGGGGTTGTGCCAACGGCTGAACTGTCATCGGTCGGTGCCCGATGCTTTGCTAGGGTTGAGCCGACTGCTGAACTATCATCGGTTAGTGCTCGACACTTCACTGGGGGTTGAGCCAACGGCTGAACTGTCATTGGTCGGTGCCTGACGCTTCGCTGGGGTTCTGCCAACGGCTGAACTGTCATCGGTTAGTACCCGATGCTTTGAAAGTGGCAGTTTTTGGCAGTTTTGTGCAGTTTTTAGCAGTTTTTTAGCAGTTTTCGTCATTGGTCCCCGGATATTGCTTCGGGATGAATACCAATGGTTTTCATAAATTTCCACCCTCTGTCAGTAATCCGTTGCTTAAACGTAGGATTTCAAGACAAACCGCTCATTTGCGTAGCGATTTTTTCTCAGATTTGAATTTTCAGCTCTTATAAACTCCATTTCAACTCGAACTGGACCTAGCCAAAGGGGGTGGGACCCACCCTGGGAAGCCACAGGTAGGGGTGTGGCAGCCGCAGGTGGGCCCGCTCCTTCCAGCGTTTTTAAAATAGGTAGCAGCAAGCTCATATTTCCATTTCCAGTTTCGAATCCAAAAAGAAATCCTATTTTCTTTTTCAGATCTACGGAATTCGGGAAGCTTTTTTTAGATTTCATCAGCGGCCACGCGTTCTGCGCGTCTCAGGTGACGTTTTCATCCCTTCTTTTCCAATTTTAACCGGTAGAATTGTGTAAACCACGTAGGGTGCTTTTGAATGCATTGTATCAAAAATGTATGCTTATATGACTTGATAAAAATTTTCTGACTTCATAAGTATGCATATTTTACTACAATACACGTTTTGATGTAAGAAAATTTGAATTATGAGACAGTCAATTTCAGCTCTTTTTAATCAGTTTACTCATCCTTTTTGAGGCCTAGTGAGCCTGGATTTTCAACTAAAAATATTCATGGTAATTTGGCTACCATGTGAAGTTTATTTTTGATTTTTTTTCATAAAATGAACTGTTTCTATTTTTGGGAAGGTGTGCTACTGAATTGCCACCTAGACATGCATGTGTGCATGCGAACAGTCCATTTGACAAAGGAGACTGGCAAATTTTTTTTAAAAGCTTCAGCATTTAATAAACATGCATTTTTGACTCTATTGGGGATTTTTACTAACCCATACATGTTTTAGGGTTTAAAAAATGCATAAAATACTGATTTAAATTAATAAGCCACAGGTTTTAGGCTTACCTCACCCTTTCTGAGGTGATTTGGAGACTTCATCCAGGTGATGGACCAAAATAGACCCGGGAGTGCCAGCAGGGTCATTTCAGGAGTTAGACAGAGGAGAGCCTCCGTTGTTCCTCAGCAACGGCCAGCCCGACTGCCTCGTAGATTGGCTGAGTCAGTGATCCGTCCGATCCGGGCTGAGCCGCCGGTAGACATAGATGCTGAGGAGGCTCCATTTGCTGCTCCTGCCCCATCTCAGGCTCCACGTGCGGAGCTCCCAGGCATTATTGTGTTAGTCTAGGATCTGTTGGGAGATTTGAGTCACCATCCATCGAGGTTTCTTCATGCCAACGAGGTGACCGAAGTTTCCTTCTTTATGGATTTTCTTTCTTTCTTTTGCCATTCTTGGGGTATAGGTTTTTGACGTGGGTTGGCTATTAATGCAGGTTCCTGGCTTCACGCAACCTCGAGGGAACTGGTTTAATGTGCACTCTCTTTATCACACTCTGCACCAGGATTATAGGGACATTGTTGACACCTGGGGGTTTCAGGCGTTCTTTTCTATCCTTCCCCGTCGTTGCCCCTGGGGTTATATGAGGGCTCTGTCTGAGCACTGGTTCCACCAGACTCAATCTCTCCACTTTCTGGATTACGAGGTTATGATGGCGCCTAAGGATTGGAGGTTTATCACCGGTATAGAGTTTGAGGGTGAGCCAGTGCCTGTGGTGGCCGACATTACACCCACTGCCGTTCGGTCTCTCCTGGGAGTTCTTGAGACGGCCATCAAGGGTCGGACAGTCCGATCGGGTCCCTTGAGCGTAGATGCCCAGAGTGGGGCTTTGACTGATCCTCTGCCTGATGATCAGAGGGTTAAAGATTGCATCTTAAGATGGTTGTTTCTGATGATCATCAAGGGTTGTTTCCTGGTAGACAACTCTGCGACGGTGTCCTTTGCCCTGGTTAGTGCCACTCGACATGTGGAGCGACTCAGTAACTTTGATTGGGGTACCTACACGTTTGCCTAATTTCTCTGAGGTATGCACATGCGCTCGGAGGGTGTGAAGGAGGCTTGGTTAGGTTTCTGCCCATTTCTGCTGGTGAGTACATTTCTCTCGTACCTTTTTGATTTCTGCATTTACATTTGTCAGTCATAGTAACTGAGGAATTTTGATATTTACATGGCCAGCTCTGGGCATATGAGAGGCTTCCTTGCCTATATCCCGCTACTACTTTAGGCCTGGAGACTTATCCCTAGGGACGGCGTTGGCATCACTCCACACTAACGGAGGTCCCTGTAGCTGAGGGATTCACCCATTCCCGCCTTCAGCTTGAGCATTTGACAGTAGGATCGATATCATGGGTACCATATACCTCAGAATTTTTGACAGTCGGGTTTGTGGGCGGTTTCCCTACTGGCCAAGAGTATGCATTATCCACCCGCAGAGTCCAATTTTTGACAGAGGGAGGTTGGGAGCTCTATTTAGGAGAGCGTGCTATCAAAAGCATCATGGGGGCAGATCCACCTTCCCATTATTCTTCCTGCTTGGCATCATTGGCCACTAGTTCAGCCACTCACAGACATTCCGATGGAGGGCGTTGGGAGCTGTCGTTTACACTCCTAAATTAACCTCACTTTCACTTTACAAATTCAAACAATTAGCACAGTAGTAAGCAAGGATCGATCCCACAGAGAGTGATTTATTTTATATTTATCCTATGATTTCTAATTCAAGGGGTTTTGAATTGATTAAACTAAATTAACAAGAATAAACTAATAAGAATTAACAATGAATAAAAAGCTTTAGTTCTTCAGTTCAGTATCACTTTTTCACAATTATGGAGTAATCAAGTTTAACATTATTTACCCTTCAATAAAACTAATAGCCCTAGGTAACAACAAGCTCTACTACCCGAAACTCCCCTTCGATTGTCACTTAATGAAACAAGCTCATCACAAGATTCTAACCATTATATAACCTAGAACAAGCTATCTAGATTTAATATAACAGCAGCATTAAAAAACTAGGAAATTAGACTATTCCAAGTAACAAAAACATAAGCTCGGATTGTTTAACTTCTATTCTGATAATCATAGTAATACTCAAAAGCTTGTCCACAATCAGGTATTACTAATTACTACTTGTGATTGGGAACAATATCAATTACATGTAATACTATTCCTCGATCTAGCATATGACACCAATTCACTAATTTAATCCTGCAGAATCACGTTAGTAAATTGAATAGCATACAAGAAGTTAAAGTAGATTATCAGAATAAATCTTATGCAAGAAGGAATAAATAAAATAAACTTAATCAAACCGTTAATTATGAATAAGGTTCAACATCCCTTCCAAACTGAATTGAAATAATTAGTACATGACTCCAAATAAACCTAAATCTAATATGAAAGAGATAAGAAAGATCAAAATACAAGAGTATAAGGATCCCCTTTTATATCCCTAAAATAGCAGCCTATATTGCCTTTGAGTCCGTGTAGGAAAAGGAGAAGTCTCTGATTTCCGCCTCCCCGCCCCAGCGGGAGGAGTCCTTAGTGAAGCCCCGCCCCAGAGGGTTGAACCACTGTCCAGCAGCTTGTTGCTTCCCTTTTCTATTTTGCATGGCATAGTTGTACTACCTTTGGCGTAAGCTGCTAGGCTTCCTTTTAAAATTGGTAAGAATTATGGGCCCCATGTGATTTCTTTGCCATCTAGCCAACCGTGAGCTGCTCCTCATCCTTGTTGACATAGGAATTTAGCTTCCCTTTTGCAAGCTCTTGGTCCGTGGCCCACATATTATGATTTGCCAAGCTCCATTTTCGTGGGCTGCTGCTAATAAAAGGCAAGGCTGACGTGGCCCACTAGTTTAGCTTAGGAAGTTATTTTTCTTTAAACCTTTTCCAACCTTGCTGAAGTAACGTGAGCTGCATTAATTCTTGTGCTTGCTAGGAATTGGAATTGCAAGCTCCTTTTTTTGGATTGCTCAATTTAATGTGGTTATTGTATTTCATAGGCCCATTAAATTTGCAAACAAATCGTGGCCCACATATTCATGTAATTTTTGAATTGGGTTTAAAGCCCACAAATTTATTCCTTTTCATCATTTCAGCCCTTTTAGCTCTAATTTCTCCTGAAATAATAAACACCATATTAAGCTCGTATACACATGAAACATGTAATAAAACTAAACATAAAGGCATAATAATAATAGAATATTATGTACTTATCAAATTCCCCCACACTTAGCCTTTTACACGTCCTCGTGTAAACCAAAAGTTTGATTTTCAGAACAATTCTATTCAACCATTATATCAAAAGATTTTAAGATCAAATCATGATTATCAATACTAACCCCACAAAAACATAATCAATGTTCATCAATTAACTTATGATTACCACCTTGCCATTTCACCAATGAATTTCATTAAGTTAAATTGTAATCACATAAGCCCTATTCTATGTTCCACACACTTACTCAACTTAGTTACCATGGAGCAAAAACCGTGCACACCACTCAAAAACTAGAGACATACTTTTTCTGCTTTGTTTTTTTTTATACCAGAACCCTTTTATTTTCCTCTTTTTTTTCTCAGTGAATGCATTTTATGCTCCGTTTCACCTTCCTCAATTTTTCTTTTGTAAGTGAGTGCATTTTATGTTTTATCTCACTTATTCGCACGTGTTTATGAGAGAGTGCGTTTTACGCTCCATCTCATCCCACCACATGACTTCTCTTTTGCGTCTTTTTCAACGATTTCATCGATTTCCTTAGATTTTAAACTTTATGATTTTTTTTACATGGTCCTGCAAAAAGCATAAGCAGTTCAATAGTTCTAGAGCATGAGTTTAGTGCACATAGACAACTCCACAGATAACTTAACCAACTAAGCATATATCACATATTCAAGTAATCATGAGACATAAATTCAACTTAAATCAATTACTATGGAACATGACTTAGTTTTTCTCAATCATTAACTAATTAAACATCAAATAGATTTTGAATTTTCAGCATTGATTTCCAATTTTTTGACTTTAACCTTCGAACACATAAGCAAATAGAATCATGGAATCCAAAATTTTCAAAGGCATCAAATTCTCAAGTTCCCTATCAAAAAAAATGGTGATCAATATCCCTAAAAATAAAATAAAAACCTAAATCTTTCCCCCCGACACTCAAACCTGACATTGTCCCCAATGTAAGAAAATCATGCAAAGAAGAAAGAACAAAAGAAAAAGGATAGAAAGATCTAATCTGAATTCTTGGGTTGTCTCCCAAGCAGCTGCCCTTGTTTATTGTCGTTGGCTTGACATCTTTCATCTCATTTATGTAATTGGACTTGTGAACTTTAAGTGGAGTGGTAACAGTTTCATCCTTAAATGAGGAACATTATGTACTTCATGACCCTGTTCCTTTCCAGCCACCAAATCCTCTTTGTAGAATTGTATTCGATCAACATATTCCTGCATTGAATAATCCACAACATCAATAACAAAAATAGATTTAACATTACCAAGATACCTTTTAGCCTCATCTGCGTTGAACTGGAACTTTGCATTGTCTAATTCCATGGTAAAGGTACGATGGTGTGTAGCACTCCTTGTTTCTGTTAGTTGTATTGATGAAGATGAATCCACGTCTTTCTTGTCGAGATCTGCAGAATTTATCAACTTATTCTCCTCTTCCTCTTGTTTATTCTCTTCGTCAAATTTCATATTACAGTCCGTTCCTGGAGTAAGCACTAAATCCTCCTGCTCCTCTTCGTCAAATCTCTCAACAAACTGAGGAGGTAACTCCCCTAAACCTTGAGATTCTAACCTTCCTACTATGGTTGCAAGCTGACCAACTTGATCCCTCAGACCTTGAACAGAAGTTCTTGTCTCCTGCAGGAACTGCTGTGTCTGACTTATGAACTGTAGTGTTTGGCTCATGAATGCCTTGAATATATCCTCCATAGATGTCCCAGAATTGACAGGTACTTCGTAACTCAAGTCGTGATGATCTCTCCATCCAGAATTGTGAGTTTCTTCCCAAGGATCACATTGATGTGGATTTTATCCGAAGAATGTCCCTACAGCATTAACTTGATGAACAATTATATCCTCTTGCACTATGGGACAATCATTTGTCGCATACCCTGATTTTGAGCAAATTCCACATACTTTTGCAACTTGCATATTCCTTGTTCTTAATTGTTGCACCACAACAGTTAAGTTAGAAATCTGTTGTACTAATTCACTCGTGCTTATCTCACTTAACCTTTGTGGAGCATGAGTCATCCTAGTACCATACTGTTGTGAGTTGGCTGCCATGGTTGCAATTAAGTCTTTGCAGTGTTTAGAGTTTTGTCTACCAGTGCTCCTCCACTTGTTTCATCAATCATGCTTCTATCCATTGGTAGCAACCCCTCATAGAAGTACTGTATCAAGTAATGATCATCAATTCCGTGAGGTGGACAGCTAGAACACAACTTCTTGAACCTTTCCCAATACTCGTAGAGAGTTTCTCCATTGAATAGCCTGATTCCACATATCTCCTTCCTTGTATCGACAACTCTTGATGCAGGAAAATACCTCTCAAAGAATAACCCTTGCATATCAGTCCATGATCGTATCGATCCTGAAAGAAGATAGTATAACCAGTCTTTAGCCAAATCTGCTAATGAGAAAGGAAAAAGTCTAAGCTTGATCTGATCCTCTGGCACTCCTTGTGATTTCATCGTGGAACACACCACATGGAACTCCTTTAGACGCGTATATGGATTTTCACCTATAAGACCATGAAAAATAGGTAAAAAGTGAATTAGTCCATAGTTAAGTTCAAAAGCAACATCTAGGGTAGGATATTCAATACACAAGGATGGTTGATCAAGGTCTGGAGTAGCCAGTTCTTTTAAAGTCCGGTTGTTGTTCTGCACCACCATCTTTTCCTTTTTAAGTGTTGGAACAAGAGCTTCTTTTGTATCTGTAGTTTTCTCTATCTCTTGATCAAAATTTAAGTTAATAGAGTGAGAGGATTAAGTCATAAAAGAAAAATAAAAATAAAAATAAAATAATAGAAATAAATGAAAACAAAGAATAAACAAAAACAAATAACACTCCCCGGCAACAGCGCAAAAATTTGCGAGCTATCGTTTACACTCCTAAATTAACCTCACTTTCACTTTACAAATTCAAACAATTAGCACAGTAGTAAGCAAGGATCGATCCCACAGAGAGTGATTTATTTTATATTTATCCTATGATTTCTAATTAAAGGGGTTTTGAATTGATTAAACTAAATTAACAAGAATAAACTAATAAGAATTAACAATAAATAAAAAGCTTTAGTTCTTCAGTTCAGTGTCACTTTTTCACAATTATAGAGTAATCAAGTTTAACATTATTTCCCCTTCAATGAAACTAATAGCCCTAGGTAACAACAAGCTCTGCTACCCGAAACTCCCCTTAGATTGTCACTCAATGAAACAAGCCCTTCACAAGATTCTAACCATTATATAACCTAGAACAAGCTCTCTAGATTTAATATAACAGCAGCATTAAAAAACTAGGAAATTAGACTATTCCAAGCAACAAACACATAAGCTTGGATTGTTTAACTTTTCTTCTGATAATCGTAGCAATACTCAAAAGAATGTCCACAATCAGGTATTACTAATTGCTACTTGTGATTAGGAACAATATTAATTACACGTAATACTATTCCTCGATCTAGCATATGACACTAATTCACTAATTTAATCCTGCAGAATCACGTTAGTAAATTGAATAGCATACAAGTAGATTATCAGAATAAATCGCATGCAAGAAGGAATAAATAAAATAAACTTAATCAAACCGTTAATTATGAATAAGGTTCAACATCCCTTCTGAACTAAATTGAAAGAATTAGTTCAAGACTCCAAATAAACCTAAATTCAATATGAAAGAGATAAGAAAGATCAAAATACAAGAGTATATGGATCCCCTTTTATATCCCTAAAATAGCAGCTTATATTGCCTCTGAGTCCGTGTAGGATAAGGAGAAGTCTTTGATTTTCGCCTCCCCGCCCCAGCGGGAGAAGTCCTTAGTGAAGCCCCGCCCCAGCGGGTTGGACCACTGTCCAGCAGCTTGTTGCTTCCCTTTTCTATTTTGTATGGCATAGTTGCAATACCTTTGGTGTAAGCTGCTAGGCTTCCTTTTAAAATTGGTAAGAATCGTGGGCCCCATGTGATTCCTATGCCAGCTAGCCAACCGTGAGCTGCTCCTCATCCTTGTTGACTTAGGAATTTAGCTTCCCTTTTGCAAGCTCTTGGTCCGTGGCCCACATGTTATGATTTGCCAAGATCCATTTTCGTGGGCTGCTGCTAATAAAAGGCAAGGTTGACGTGGCCCACTAGTTTAGCTTAGGAAGTTATTTTGCTTTAAACCTTTTCCAACCTTGCTGAAGTAACGTGAGCTGCATTAATTCTTGTGCTTGCTAGGAATTGGAATTGCAAGCTCCTTTTTTTGGATTGCTCAATTTAATGTGGTTATTGTATTTCGTGGGCCCATTAAATTGGCAAGCAAACTGTGGCCCATATATTCATGTAATTTTTGAATTGGGTTTAAAGCCCACAAATTTATTCCTTTTCATCATTTCAGCCCTTTTAGCTCTAATTTCTCCTGAAATAATAAACACCATATTAAGCTCGTATACACATGAAACATGTAATAAAACTAAACATAAAGGCATAATAATAATAGAATATTACGTACTTATCAGGCGTAGATGGCTTTACCCTATTAGAGGGTCCATATAGCCAGGAGGCATTTAGCAGCTGGTGGAGTTCTCGCACTTTTAGGGCTCAGACTCATGCTACCCAGTTCATGGCATATATGGTGTCGGGGTCTGTGATGATGACAAACTGGATAGCGTGCCTCCAGGAGCCTACTCACTTGGACCAGATTACAAAACTGACCTAACAATTTGAGAAAACTCATTTATTTATCAGGCATCTTGGAAAAGACCCATCAGAGGTATCCTCTTTTGATCCTTCTAGTTTTGGAGTTGGCCCTTCCACAGGTCCATTTTCTAGCAGTTATACAAGGGGTGATCCTCCCTTGTATTGTCCTGACATTCCTGATGGCCGAGACTTTGTGTCCATGGAGGAGATGGAGTAGGTTAACGGCCCAAGTGTAGATATTTTGGATATTTTTGGATAGCTATTGTAGCTATATCTTTTGATAGGCCATTGTTTTGGCTATTGGGCGGTTGTGCCCTATTTTGATAGGCCACTGTTAGTAGTTGGTGGGTTGTGCCCTATATCCCTATACTTTTTATTTTTTTACTTTATTAACAGACAGAGATGATGCTTGCAGTAGATAGTTTATTGTAGATATGCATGATATTTCCTATCTATTGCATTATGTTTATCATTATCATTATTCATGTATTATGTCATGGATATGCACTTAGACAGATGAGTTCAGATTTGACCCCTGGATGGTCTTGTGATATGATGATACAGATGTCGTCCTCGACAGTCAGTCGCATCGAGCATCTACCACCATCTGTGGTTGCATCATCCTTGAGGTCGTGGTATGATAGCCTGCCCCTCCCAGCCAGAGGGACAGTGGATCGGATGTTAGGGCATTCATTAGCCCTTGTGGATTTCCATGTACCCTATGGATTCATAGATGGACTTTTATCCTGTTGGATACCTGAGAGGCAGGTTTTTCGCATTGGGTTGCGTAAGATGACTCTGACTTTGTAGGAGTACGAGCGGCTTACTAGTTTGGCTTTGGATTTACCTTGTGCCTGTACTGCTATTAGTGATATGAGGAGACCTTTCTTACGGATGTCGGGTCTACGTTAGAGTATAGTCACGGATGAGATCATTTCTGGACTGGTGATCTCGATTGACTTCTTAATTGATCATTTTGGTAGACTGGCCAGCTACGATCGACATGCTAGGGATTTTATCATCTCAGCAGAGGCATGGCACTCAGCCAGGATAGATTTTTTGCTAATGTGCATTGTGGCCTATGTATACATGCCACTGTATTTGGACCATTTGGACTTGGGTTTGATGGTAGTGGTCTGTGCCCTTAGACATGGTAGCACCATTCTGCCGATGATACTGGCCGAGACATTGAGATCAGCTACCTATTGCAGCACCCATTCAGAAGGGTTTTTTAGAGGTAGCTCTGTCCTTCTGTATGTATGGCTCATGACCCATTTGCGTCCGATCGGCTTCTTCAGACATCAGGGGTATTGCTTCTCCCATGAGATAGCTACATCCTACTCATTTAAGCCAGCAAAGTGTTCAGATGTAGAGACATGGTCAGCTTTTTTGTCAGATATTGAGCATCCTTTTTCGATTCTGCCATGCTCAGGGCTAGTCTCCCCATATAGCTTCATCACCCACGCATTTGGCATAGACTACTTGCCCCTAGCAGGATTGAGAGGGGTGACCACATACCATTCGTTGGCAGTTATGGGTCAGTGCGATCAGTTTCAGAGCCTGTACATTTTACGGGGGCTATTGATCAGCAGATGTCAGCTTCTTCTATGTCGTCAGCCGACCTAATCAGGATTTATGAGTGTTAGACTCATAGGGAGAGGGCTGATTTCTCTACTAGCCATCCAGATCGTTCTCCCGAGTACTCGGCATGGTTAGAGGCCGATATAGCATTAGCTGCATTTATCCAGTCAGCTCTAATTGTGGATTCAGATGAGGAGGAGCCTATGGAGGATCCTGACTCTCCTACGGAGGATGATTTGTTCATAGGTCTGACAGCAGCCTTAGTTAGTGACCCGCTGATCATTCCTGCCAGGATAGATCCAGCTTTGGCAGATTCACTAGCTAGGATGACCTTTGAGAGAGATCAGGCTAGGGCGCTGATGTTGACTGGCCTGTCTAGCAGAGATATAGCTTTTGCTGATAGTGATGAAGCTCGAGCCACTCGGGATACGTCATTGATTGAGAGAGATGAGGCTTGATCTTCTCGAGATGATGCTTTTATCGAGATTGAGGAGACTTTGATTGCCCGTGATGCTGCTTTTGTAGAGAGGGATGAGGCCATAGCTTCCCGAGATTTCCACATTGCTGATAGTACTGCTCTTCGATCATATACTCATGGCCTAGTTGCCGATATGGGAACTTACATTGATGCTCACAGTGCCACTATGCAGATAGCTGTGGATGTTTTGGCACCTATGGAGGCTGAGGGTATTGCGCTTGCAGCGGCTCCTCCATCTTTAGTGAGAGACGCCATGTTGACACTGTTGTCCCACTTGTCCATGGGTCCATAGACTAGCTTTATTTTCCATGCACATACTAGATCAACTATTTTGCCATGTACATAACATATTGTATATATCAAATAGTATTATATACCAGAGAAATATATTTTGATTCACTTCCCTGTTTGGATATGTATTGTCATTGCTGAGTGATTACCACTTCTTTCACGACTTGTTGTTGTTGATGTATCATAAGCTTCTCTTTGATGGATTGACATTGAGATGTCAGAGAATATCTCGGACGGGCCCGTTGACCAGGGAGGCTTGATAGGATTTAGATTTTATCGGGTTTCGGTGTCTTGGGACTGGTTTTTATTAGTTTTCATATTTTCTTGAAGGTCACACCGCACCATGAATGGCTGCCTACGTACTCCCGGGTATAGAAAGATCAGGTCATTCGTAGTTCAATTTTTTGTGAGAGAGAGGCTTGAGAAGTGTCCCTTTTGAGTTTGGTTTGATGAGTTTTTGAGTTTTTTGTTTGGTTTGACCGCACCAAGAATGGCTGCCTACGTACTCCCGTGTTGAGGGAGATCAAGTCATTCGTAGTTCCGTTTTTCTAGTGAAAATCGAAACTGATTTGATTCGCAGGACCAGGATGTCGATATGCATGTGTTTCAGACATAGTACCTTTTTATGGTGTCTGAGTTGATAAGTTGGGGAAATTCATTCCCGTCCATTTCTTACAATCTGACAGCTCCTCTTGTCAACACTTCTTTAACAATGAAAGGGCCTTCCCAATTTAGGGCGAACTTTCCTTTGACTTCGTCCTGATTGGCCAAAACTTTCTTCAGCACCAAATCGTTTTCTTTAAATTACTGGATTCAAACTTTCTTATTGTATGATCGAGCAATCCTTTGCTGATATAACTGCCCGTGGAAAATGGCTGTAGCCCTCTTTTCATCTATCAGGGACAATTGGTGGTACCGCTCTTGCAACCACTGGTCTTCGTCCATCTGAGCATCTATTAATATTCTCAAGGACTCCATCTCTACTTCTATGGGAATGACTGCTGTGACGACCCCAGAATAGGTCCAATCAACCCAACCCATTCTGAGTTGCCAAAAACATGGTACAGAATCCAAATACAATCTTTTATATCATACGGTGAGCGTTACTACAGACATGTAGAAAATATAAACGCTCAAATTAAGTCATCAATACAATTATTATCACACTATTTTACAAAAATAGTGAGGACTACTACTGCTCTTAACTCGGACCATCACTCTGTCCCCCGACTAGTCCCTGCGACATTCTTATTTTGTGAAGAGGACAATAGAAGAAAGGGGTGAACTCAACTAGCCCAGTAAAGAATATTATGACTAAGATAATGAAAAATAAATTATCGTTAGTCTTCAACAAATCAGATAAAATATTATGGACAACAAATTTTAGATCAACAACTGCAGCGGAAGTAACAATGCTTCAGAAAAGTTAAGTAGAAAATGATGTCTACTATCTTCTATGATTTAGAAGTCCATAATCAATATTTTATCCCTGTAACATCAATCAATATATAACTCAAATCAAATATTCATCTTTGCACTACGGGCCAAAGATATTCATTTGTATCACCAGTGGTCATGTTCATCTCAACACCTATCCATCTTTGCACTACGGGACAAAGATATTCATCAGGTAATCATTTATCTTTGCACTACAGGCCAAAGATATTGATCAAATAATCGTTCATCTTTGCACTACATGCCAAAGATATTCATCAAATAATCGTTTATCTTTGCACTACAGTCAAAAGATATTCTTTTATATCATCATTTAGGACTGAGGATGATGAAAAATAATATAAATAACGAATCCAGTGAGATAAAAGACAAAAAATAGGGATTCGTAATTTATTTATCCAAGTTTAAAGATACTCCATAATAAGCAATTGTGGAGCAAAATTCAAGAATGAAGTTCAAAATTTGGATCTAATTAAAGATAGGAACCATAACAGACAACTTGGACAAAGAAAAGAAAATTTAATTTTTCTGTGAATAGTACCGTATTTATGAATAGTGTCGTATACGTGAATAGTACCGTATACGTGAATAGTAACCTCGACATGAAACGGTAAAAATTACACAAGAAAAATCATACTTCGTGAATAGTACTCGTGAATAGTACCGTATTCGTGAATAGTGCCATATACGTGAATAGTGCCGTATACGTGAATAGTAACCCCGACATGAAAAGGTAAAAATTTCATAATAAAATTCATACCCATATTCCGGTGAAATGATATTGAAAGAAATAACATCATTTACGAAAAAAATAACATCCCTTACCTCTAAAGAATAGTACTTCTGACCGGAATAACGGATATAACGTTGAAGAAAACTTGCACTATTTATCAACTCTCAAAGTATCTAAATACTCACAAAAATACGTTCGATATTATAAAGAAAGAAACTTCTGATTCTGGTGTGATTTTTAATTCTAAACTAAGCACCCTATTTATAGGAAAATGCTTAGAACGCCAAAGCAGAAAATTTAATAAAATATTATTATTTTAAAAAATATTCATGCCCACCTCCTGACCAATTCATCAGCACACCACAAGTGGGGCCCACCCACATAAAAAATGTTTTTTATTAAAAAAATATTTATAACCCCAAAAATCAATTCAGACACAATATTTTGGAACTTCAATAATTTATAATAAATAGCTCTTTTATCAGAAAAATACAAACATTATGTCCGTTCCATAGGAAATTTAATTCTCTACAACTTTGAAGAAGAAAGTTTTTCCAAATTCCGAATGAAAAATGACCGAAATTTACATACTGACGATTTTTTCTCACCTCCATTCCGACAAAATACATATACTGACAAAAAAAACATCAGCATTAACTCCTTCATTTATATCCACATAAAATAAATATTTCTTTATCATATAAATCAACAATTAATTATTCACAAATAATATTATACAACTACAATATTGACAACCAGGTCGTTCTCAAGAAAGAGGGGCCTTCCGATAAGGATTTCTTCTTAATGGCGCACAATTAAATAACCCTTCCTAGACAGAACTTTCTTAGACATTGCCAATAACGCTATCTAATAATATTATTCAAATAATATAAATTATTGATCTGATAATGTGAAATACTGTGCAGTAACAATTATTGAATTAACAATAATATAAAATACTGTGCAATACCGTGTGCTACTATGCAACAACGCGTATTACTTTACTTTACCCACCGGGTATTCCAACAGTTTTAACGATAACCGTTACGTCGTTATTATTAGAGAACACATTCGTGTCGTTTTCTTCATTTGACAGTTTTTCGTTATGGGGCCCACAAATGGCTGCGCTGTCGTACGAATATTCCCCGACAACAAGAATATTCCACGACTAAACGAATATTCCCCGACAACAATGAATATTTTATAACCACTTGCTTATTTTGAAATATTTGCAAGTATTACCCCTAACTTATCACATCATTCAAATCAACCCCTTACTATTTCAAAATAATATATAGAGGAAATTCAATTTAATTCATAAAAAGTTGGGATTTTACAACCTCCCCTCCTTATGAAATTTCGTCCTCGAAATTGACGTGCATACCTGGTATGTCAAAAATGTGACACCCCCAAATCCAGGTTCTCTAACCCCGATTCGGTCGTCACGATACAGTACAAACATTCACCTCTAAACAACATACACTAACTAAATGCGAAATATAATAAACGTATGTCGTTCTTTCAAAAGGTGTTACTAGTCCCAAGATTCGATAACCTTAATACAACATACAAATATACCCTAAAAAAATCATTAGGGTCCATATTACATAAAAGTAATTAAACTAATCATAAAGTAAAGTTTGCTCCTTGCAAACTAATCCTACATCTTTCCTTTACCCATGTCCTTCCTTAAAGTCTCGGGCTTAACTGCAATAGAAGTCATGATATAGCAAGAATGATCAATAAGTTTGCTCAGTAAGTTTAAATACAATAATAAGGGTATATCATGATGAAAGGAATATATATCTGACAATGAATTCAACAATATGAATATCGAAAGCAAGAATAATAATTTCTTTTAGAATAACTGATAGTCAAGTAGACTTTGAACTATAAAACTCCAATGGAATCAATAGCTGATTAACCCTTTGGTTACTGGCTATAGAATAAGTACTTGAGGGGATCAGCCTCGCATACGCCATGTATATGCATAACATTAAACTCTGCTGTTTGTATCTTATATTAGATACCTGGGGTACTCTCCAATAATATAAGCGGTGTTCTTTCAGTCTAAGAATCCTTACCATCAATTGGTTTGGATAGCTTTTATAAAATTTTATACAATTGTCTGACCGAACAAGGGTTCAAACTCTATCAGACACAGTTCAAGAATTATAGAACTTTAAATGATGTACAAGTTCAAGACTGTACGAATTCAAGTGCACCAAGTGCGAATATCAATAAGATCGATGTGGAATAATTGCCGAATAATTAAACCACCTAATAGCATTCTTGGAAATCAGATTCAAGCTTAAGTAAAATAACTTGCAATACAATAATAACCTGCTCAATACAATATGAGAAGGATAAGAAACTTACACAATAAAGAATTTGTGTAAATTTAGAGAACTTGCATAACCAAGGAATGAAGTTCGAGAACTTGTATAATAATACAAGAACGGGTTCAAAAGAACTTGATTACCAGAAACTCAAAGTGTCCATACCGAGTTCTGAATGCCGTCTTTGGAATGTCCTCTGGCCTCACCTTCAGTTGGTGATAACCGGTCCTCAAGTCAATCTTTGAAAAGTATTTTGCCCCCTTCAACTGATCAAACAGATCGTCGATCCTAGGTAACGGATACTTGTTCTTAACGGTGACTGTAAGAACCTGAATTTCCAAGAATAATTATTAATAAGAATTTAATGAATAAAATTCTTAGAGCATGAGATAGATTCGAATATGAATATATCTGTGAGGTGAGGTTAATAGTATTTAATTACATAGGGTAATGTAAACTATGTAATACATAATTCTTAGTGTTTAATAAATATATATATCATTATTATATATTTATAGAGATGAATTAGTAAGGGAGATGGATAATATTTATTTATCAATATTAAATGATTTATAGACTTATTTATCATGGTAAGATGATGACATTAAATATTTTTGATAGTCACTGTAATACCCTAGAATTTCTGAATATTATTAAATAAATATATTATTGGAAATGAGAATTTATTAGAATATAATGATTTTGTGTTATGAGAATGATTAATTCAATTATATTAAATTGAATAATTATAATAATTGAAAAATTGATGGAGTTTACGATAAACTCGATGAAATGCCTTGTGTGGCATAGTGACGTAATATAAGAATGATTATATTAATTTAAGCGAACAATTAATCTATATTAATTGTTATTGTAGAATATTAATTAATTGTTCAGAATTATTAATGATTATATTAATTAACGAATGAATTATTAAGTAAACAATTAATCTATATTAATTGTTAATTACTATTGTAAAATATTAGTTGATGGTTATGGAATATTAACTGTGATTGATTAATAATACGTGATTATTATTATTGCAAGAAATATAATAATAATAAACCACTTGTTTATAATTGTGCTGAGATTTATACTTGTTAATGTGATAATGAATCCTATGATTATTAATTAGGTGTTATTAATAATCGATGAGGAATGAATGAATTAATATTATTGTTAATTAATTGATAAGATAAATAATTTATTTATTTGACATTATGAATAATAAAACAAATAAGTAAGTTATTAATATAATAAGATTATATTGATTGTTATGTACAAGCATGCAATAATATATAATACGACTATATTATATAGTGTAGAGAAACACTTAGGTGTGACCATACAAGTATACATAAACTATGTTATATAATGCAATGTGAATATATTACACATATGGACCATGTATTAAGATTAATTAAACTATGTGAGCTACATGATTAATACCTATGTGACAATATGTATGTAAGTATACATTAAAATGATATATCATGAATATATTGTAATCACTTGTTGATTAATACAATTTAATAATAAAGGAGACAGTATAGTGTGATAATATCTGAAAAGATTATACCAGTATGATAAAAATGTACATGGATTATATGTGTACAAGTCACACTTACTACATTATGTGAATTATATTGTGACATTTCAATAAAAGACATATGTATAAAATATATATATGTGTAGATAGCCTAAGTATTTAATACATATGTGTATAATGATTTAAGTGTAGTATGTTGCAAATGCTGAGTTAGTATTGTGCCTTGTCCCTAAATGCTAGTCTCATTCTCATTCACGTGAAGAACAAAAAGGCTAAGGAGCTACTCCTTCTTCTCCCAAGCTCCTTCTAGCTGATGATTATGGGGGGAGTGGTTATCATGATGATCTTCAACAACCATTTACCAACTCTCTTTTAACCATCATGTAATCTAACATTCTCATTGGTTTAATTTGATGTATATATGCATTGTCTGTGTAAGAATTGCTCTATAAATATGGCTCCCTCCCTTCTCTTTTCATTTGCTGAGATTTTGTCTAAGTATTGAATTGAGAGTGTTGTGAGTTTAATAGCAAGATAATCACAGAGAGAGAGATTTCAATAAGCTTACTTTGCATTACAGAGGTATAAATCCTTCATTCTTGGTTCATCATTTTGTTTACTGTCAAAGTTTCCAATTCTTGATTTTGATTACAATTCATGCTAGATTGGATTAGAACATGTTCTTAGTTGTTATATAGACTTATAAACATGTTTAAACCATAATGTGGCTGCTTAGAAAAGTTTTCATGAAGTAATTTCGTGAGTTGGATTTGTTATGTGCCGTTGTAGGCTACTCTCTGGACTGGAACGGGAGCCGCGCGGCCGCGCGTCTCCCTAGTACAATTTGGGCGCGGCCGCGCGCCACTGCAGAATTTGTTGATGATTTCTTTTATATCTTCTGATGTGTTGAGCATGATGTATTGTTAGGATGTGAATATAACTCACATTAACATATGGAATAAGGTTATTAGGTTATAGCAATCCATGCTAGTTGTTTTAGTTGAATATTTCAAAGAAAACTTAAAGATATGAAAAGAGAAACTTTGATATGTTGGCCCTATATTGATGTCTGACTTTGAGTCATGTTTGTATGACCTAGGAACACATGATATGAATGTCGACTTGCGTATCTAAGCTCCATAATGTAACTTGAGCATGTGAACCTCAATAGTGAACCTCTCCAACGAAAACACAAGCGTTGAACATGGACTCTAACATGTTATATTAGGATTCTAGGTTCTGATTTTTGAGCAAGTTATACGACCTTAAAATGCGTGTCAAACATGTTAACGTATGAATCTAGATAGCATGAGCATGTTAGGCCTTATTAGTGAGCTTTACTAATGAAAATACGAACTTTGAACGTAAATGTTAACATGCTACTTTGAGAGTTAGAATCTGATATTTGTGAACATGTTTGATGATACTCTTAGACTCACTCATGTATCATAAATGTATATGTGCCATGTTTAGGTGTCGTAACTCAAGTAAAGCATAAACGAAGCATATTTCAAACCAAAACGATGCTAATTGCACATATGCGATATGAATACTCACAAGCATGTCTAATGTGAGTTATATGACTACCTTATATGTTTAAAAGCAAGCATGTTAGACTTTGTGGTTTCATGACCTTGAATGGCTTTAAATTATTGAAAGTGTTAACTTAGAATCTATTGCATGTATGATTGGAACAAGGAAAGATTGTATACACATAAAAGTATTCTTTAAACATGTATACACGGTACGTGAACCCAATTTTGACGGTTAACTTATGAGAATGACATAACTTGCTAAAATGAAATATATTTAGTATTGGTTGTAGTCTTATGTGAAATTAATAATATGCGAATATGTTTGCTAATTGTGGTAGTCTCACATGATAGTAACGATGTATGAATATGATCAACTTGAGAAAAGTGGAAGTTAAGGGTAGAAATTATATTTTATAACTGTGTAGCTAGGTTAAAACTTAGCTTATGTGTTGATCGTATATTCGAAGATAAAATGTGAAGTTAAATTACATGACTAATGAATATCATATATATACGTAATTGTATTACGATAGGAATCCGAAAGTGTTGGCTAGCTTTACGTGAGTAAACTACGCATAAGGCAAGTTCTCTTACTTGCACTCTTTTACGATGCAAGTATCCTAAACCCTTGCATTACTTTATTCAACGGATATCGTAAGCGAGTATCTAAAACTTATCTCTTTGGATACAAGTATTCTATCTTTGTATATTGCGAACTAGTTTCCTACTTAATTGTTTGAATTAAATTAGCATACTTGAACTCTTATTTCATTAAAGCTATTATTCATGTTGAACTTAGTATTGTTCTTGAATATTATGAAAGTGTCTATGCCATTTTATTAGGCTAGACTTATATTATTGAGAAGCAACCCAAACTAATTGATTGGTGCAGGATCTTGTATTTGACTGAGAAGAACAACCTTCTTTGAAGGGAATATATAATTGTCGGAGAACCGACGTGCACACTTGAGTATGATTGATTGTTATGCATAACGATGGTACTTTAGGCTGATCACCTGTTGTACCTGTTTTTATTGGATTTTCAGTTTATTACTGTCAATTCTAGTAGAAGTTCATAGTCCTTAGTGACTGCTCAGTATTCAATTATTTAAAATCTTGAATTGACGTATTATTGAATCATATTGATATTATTCTGTCCTTAGCGACTGTTATTGAGAACTGTTGATATTCTTGTTATCCTTGAACTATCAAACCTTGTTATACCTTTTCGAGAATTGGGAATCTTATTACTCACCCTTATTATATATTACTTGCTGGGCAATTTGTGCTCATTCTTGCTTTCCCTAAAACATTTCAGTTAAGGAAGAGCATGGCGAACCTTCGGGCGTTGATAAGGGCAAGGGCAAGGCTACCAATTAGCTTGTCTCTTATATGTTTTAAATATTTTAATGTTGTATTAAGATGATGTAGTAAGACTGGTTTTGATTATGTTTAAGCTTAAGTTAGGTTATGTAATAAGTCGTTAATTGATATTATTATGTAATCTATTAAGTACTGTAGGTTGCGAGACTTGGGGGAATAATTATAATAAATCATTGTAAATTATTCTAGAATAGATTTTCCGCTGTGATCGTGTGATATTTAGTTATTATTATCGTAATGTATTACCATGAGCACGTGATGAACCGAGTTCGAGAGACCAAGTGGCGGTCCTGGAATTTGGGGGCGTCACAGGTTGGTATCAAAGCTGTAGTTATAAACCTTAGGAACGAGTGTCCTTAGACTATAACTTAGGCGAACTTAGAAGTTAGGAAGGAGATAAAACTCATGTAAAGTTTTCCTTGAGAGACTTAGTCTGTTATGAAATGTAACTTCATTCTATACAATGAACTTATGTTTTATTTAACATTCTAATGGAGTTATTGTTTGTTTGTCTTGTGTTTGTGATTGTAGGATGACAGACACAGGTGTACCTAGTAGAGTGACAGAGGAGGAGCCCAGGGAAATACATGTAGTATACGAGGCACCTATAGAGGCTTTGCCAGTACAGGCAGTTGTACCGTTCGAGTCTGACGACGAGGACGAGATTGAGATAGAGTCTGATCCAGAGGAGGAGCCGATGGAGGACGAGCCGATAGAGGATGAGCCAGTAGAGGACTCTGATGAGGCTACTATAGAGGAGCAGATGCTAGGAGAGTATGAGGAGCGGATCCTAGAGTTAGACTGCAGAGTTCAGGAGCTGGAGGCAGAGGCCCAAGAGAGAGAGTCTGACTTCCAAAAACTGTGGGACGAGGACCACCTGAGGAAGCTGGCTATGCAGGAGTTAGAGGTGGAGATCGCCTACCGTAAGGAGGCAGGGATCCAGATGGGGACTTTGTTTCATAGGTCAGTGGCTAGGAATGTAGATTTGGCAGAGAAGCTAGAAGAGGTTGAGCAGAGGGAGCTGAGTGAGAAGACAGAGAAGGAAGCACTCCGCACTCAGTTGGAATTAGAGGTGATGGATAGGATACACTTCGAGGAGAAATGGGGGGCTGCCCATGAGAGAGCAGATGACCTGGAAGATGAGGTCAAATGTAAGAAGAGGAAAATGAACAAGATGGGGTACGTGTTCCGTTCGGCATTTGAGAGAGTGCTTGATGGTGTGTACCACTACCCGGCAGAACAGGGACAGACCCTACACACCATGAGTCGAGAGCTGGTTGCGTATATAGCACAGTTGGAGTACAAGAGCGCAGTGGAGCGCAGGATGATGGGATGAGATTCCCTTAGACAGTCTAGTAGTTGTTAGTAGCATTTATCTCTATGTGTTGTACATTCTATGTTTTAATCCCGATCTTTTATGTAAGATGATGGATAATGATGTGAACCCCGTGTTAGCTTTTGTTAGAGGGGTAGTATGGTAGTAGGTTGGTATATTCCCTGTCTTTTGTGATATTAGGGGATATATGTGATAACATTTATAGCAGTATGCTAGGAAATCTTGTAATGAAACGATTTGGCATATGAATATAAATGAAGTTTATTTCGGAAACGTGTTATAGATTTATTCTTTTAGTATTAGAAGAAATACTTAAGTAATATACTTGAATAATAATAAAATGAAAAAAATTATGATGCAGATAATGCCGCCCAGACGTAGATTGACTGCACCTGAGGAGTCAGTGAACAACGAGAGGGAACAAGTAGACCCGATCCACAAACTGGTAGACTTGTTAGGAGAAGCCTTAAGGGGAAGGAACAATGAACCCGTTCGCCCGAACCCTCAGACTGTGCCAGTAACAACCTTTAAAGACTTTAAGAGTGTGGGACCCCCAGAGTTTGAGGGAACTACCGACCCAATCGTTGCACAAACGTGGATCAAAGAGATCGAAAAAGCTTTCACTATAGCTAGCGTAGGCGAAGATCAGAAGACGGTGTTTGCCACGTACATGATGAGGGGAGAAGCGAACTACTGGTGGGAGGCTAATCAACAAAGAGCTGGAGAAGGAATAATAGCTTGGTATAAGTTTAAGACGCTGTTCTTCGAGAATTACTTCCCGAAGAGTATGAAGAATCGGATGGAGGTGAAATTCTTAGAGTTAAAACAAGGTGAGATGACGGTGGCGCAATACGCGGCTAGGTTTAACGAACTAGCGCGATTTGCGGAGCACCAAGTTGGTGATGAAGAGAGGAAGGCTAGACGCTTTGAACAAGGGTTGAAGCCATGGCTGTTCAATAAGGTATCAGTTCTTCAAATTGATTCCTTTGCAACATTACTAGAGAAGGCAATCATTGCAGAAGGTGGCAGTGAGGCCTTAAGTCTGTATAACAAAGAAAAGAAAGGAAAGAATGCTGGAGGAGAGAATCGTACGGGAGGAAGCAGTAGCGGAGGAAGCAATTTGGGAAAGAGAAAGTGGGAGAATAACAACAACAACAAAAACAACAATAATCAATCAGGGAATTTTCGTGGAGGTTTCAAGAAGAGGGCTGAAGGATGCCCGAAGTGTGGGAAGAATCACCAGGGCGAGTGTGCTGGAAGGGACGTGGCAGTTGTTACAACTGCGGACAAGAAGGGCACATCTCGCCCAACTGTCCGAAACCAAAGAAGATACAAGGATGCTTTACGTGTGGCTCGACGGAGCACCGAATTAAGGACTGCCCAAAGAAGGGAAGTGGCGGGGGTAGTAATCAGCAAGGAGGCAACAAGCTGATGATCGGTGGACCGGCACAATCCAACCGCCCAACCGCCAGAACCTTTAACATGACCGTCCAAGACGCCGTGGCTGCGAAGGACGTGGTGCCAGGTATAATCCCAATCAATGATATAAATGCTTATGTATTATTTGATTCGGGTGCCACCTGTTCTTTTGTATCTGAAGAATTTGCTAGTAAACTTAGTACACCCCGAGAACGATTAGAAAATCCTTTAGTCATAGAAGTTGCTAATATGGAAGTGATCCCTGTAGAATACATTTATCGAGATTATCACGCAAATATTAGAGAACATGAACTGAGCGTTAACTTGATTCCTATTAGACTGGGAGAATTTGATGTAATACTAGGAATGGATTGGTTGTATAACCATGCTGCGATAATTGACTGTCAGAACAAATGTGTGAACCTTCAGACTCCGAGTAAGTCTAAGGTAGTGTTTTATGGTAGCTCATCGCTTAAGCAATCGTGTTGCGTTACGATGATGCAGGCCAAGAAATTGTTAAGGAAAGGATGTGTAGGTTATTTAGCTTACATAGTTAATACTCGGAAAGAGGGAATAGAAATTAAGGATATATCCGTGGTGAATGAATTTCAAGATGTGTTTCCTGACGATCTGCCTGGTCTTCCGCCAGACAGAGAAATCGAATTCGTAATAGACTTAGCACCGGGAACAACACCGATTTCGGAAGCTCCGTATCGTATGGCGCCAGTAGAAATGAAGGAATTGATGATACACTTGCAAGAGTTGTTGGATAAAGGTTACATTCGACCGAGTGTCTCTCCTTGGGGAGCACCAGTGCTATTCGTTAAGAAGAAGGACGGATCGATGAGGCTCTGTATCGATTATCGAGAATTAAACAGAGTAACGATCAAGAACCGATATCCGCTACCGAGGATAGACGACTTATTTGATCAACTGAAGGGAGCAAAGTATTTCTCGAAGATCGACCTACGAACAGGATATCATCAACTGAAGGTACGTGATGAGGACGTACCAAAGACTGCGTTTCGAACCCGTTATGGACACTACGAGTTTTTGGTAATGTCATTCGGATTGACTAATGCTCCGGAAGCATTTATGGACTTGATGAATCGAGTTTTCAAGCCATACTTGGATAAATTTGTAGTGGTTTTTATCGACGACATTTTGATTTACTCGAAGACAGAGGAAGAACACGCCGAACATCTAAAGATTATTTTGGAGGCACTAAGGAAGGAGAAGATGTATGCAAAATTTTCAAAGTGCGAATTTTGGATGGAGAAGGTTCAATTCTTAGGCCACGTGGTGGATAAGAATGGAATTACTGTAGACCCTGCGAAGGTAGAAGCAGTAAGTAATTGGGAACAACCGAAAACACCGACGGGGTGAGAAGCTTTTTGGGTTAGCCGGGTACTATCGAAGATTCATCCAAGATTTTTCTAAGATAGCAACCCCGCCGACCAATTTGACTAGAAAGACGGTGAAATTTGTATGGACCGACAAATGTGAAGAGAGTTTTCAGGAGTTGAAGAAGAGATTGAGCAAAGCACCTGTATTATCATTACCAGATGATGCGGGAAATTTTGTGGTGTATAGTGATGCATCGCACAAGGGACTTGGCTGTGTGCTTATGCAGCACAACAAGGTCATTGCATATGCATCACGACAATTAAAGGATTACGAAAAATGATACCCTACTCACGACTTAGAGTTAGCGGCAGTAGTTTTTGCGTTAAAGATATGGAGGCATTATTTGTAAGAAGAAAAATGTGAGATATACACGGACCATAAAAGTCTGAAGTATATCTTCACACAGAAGGAGTTGAACATGCGGCAGAGGAGATGGTTAGAATTAATCAAAGACTATGATTGCGATATTCTTTATCACCCGGGAAAGGCGAATGTGGTTGCCGACGCTCTGAGCAGGAAAGGAAGGGAGAAGTTATTTAATTTGACGACTCAGGAAGAATTGATAAGAGAGATGGAGAAATTGGAAATAGAAGTGAAAGAACCAGAGAAGCTTGGAGAGAAGTTGTTTGTAATGGAAGCTCATCCGACATTGTTGGACAGAGTAAAGGAAGCTCAGGAAAAAGATGAAGAGTGTGAGAAAATCCGAAAGAGGATCATAAAAAATGAAGAAGAGAAATTTCGAATGGATAAAGACGGTATCTTGAGATTTGAAGAAAGAGTATGGGTACCAGCGGTAACCGAGTTGAGGGAAGAGGTTTTGCACGAGGCACACAATACGACATATTCCGTTCATCCGGGAGGCACAAAGATGTACCGAGATCTAAGACAACATTTTTGGTGGCCTAATTTGAAACGGGAAGTCGCAGAGTGCGTCAGTAGATGTTTGACTTGCCAACGCGTTAAAGCAGAACATCAGCGGCCGAGTGGTTTACTACAACCGTTGGAAATACCAGAGTGGAAATGGGAGCATATTACGATGGACTTCGTGGTAGGACTTCCAGTTACACAGAAAGGTTATGATGCCATTTGGGTTATCGTAGATTGACTAACAAAGACCGCACATTTTCTACCAATCAAGATCCGCTACAGTTTGAACCAATTAGCGAGTCTGTACGTAAAAGAGATTGTTTCACTACATGGAGTGCCGGTATCAATTGTCTCTGATCGAGATCCGCGCTTCACGTCCAATTTTTGGAAGAGTTTGCAAGAGAGAATGGGAACACAGTTGAGGTTGAGTACTACTTACCATCCTCAGACAGACGGACAGAGTGAGCGAACAATACAAACGCTGGAGGACATGCTTAGGACTTGCGTGATGGATTTTAAAGGAAATTGGGACGACCACCTACCCTTAGTAGAATTCGCATATAATAATAGTTACCATGCAAGTATCGGCATGCCACCGTACGAAGCTCTTTACGGAAGAAAGTGCAGAACGCCATTATGTTGGGACGAAGTCGGGGAGCGACGAATACTCGGACCAGAGTTAGTATAACAAACCGCAGACGTGGTGACAGTGATAAGAGCCAGATTAGTAGCAGCTCAAGATCGCCAGAAGAAATACGCAGATTTGCATCGGCAGGACCGAGACTTCAAAGTCGGTAGTTTTGTCTTCTTGAAAGTATCTCCATGGAAAGGAAAGATCCGTTTCGGCAAGAAAGGAAAATTGAGTCCAAGATTTATAGGACCGTTCGAGATACTGAAGCGAGTGGGCGAAGTGGCATACAAAGTTGCGTTACCACCCGAGTTGGAGCATGTGACGCCCCCAAATTCCAGGATCGCCACTTGGTCTCTCGAATTCGGTTCATCACGTGCTCATGGTAATACATCACAATAATAATAATTAAATATCATACGATCACAGCGGAAAATCTATTCTAGAATAATTTACAATGATTTATTATAATTATTCCCCCAAGTCTCGCAACCTACAGTACTTAATAGATTACATAATAATATCAGTTAACGACTTATTACATAATCTAACTTAAGCTTAAACATAATCAAATCCAGTCTTACTACATCATCTTCATACAATATTAATATATTTAAAACATAACAGACATAAGCTAGTTGGTAGCTTTGCCCTTGCCCTTATCAACGCCCGAAGGTTCACCATGCTCTGCCTTAACTGAAATGTTTTAGGGAAAGCAAGAATGAGCACAAATTGCCCAGCAAGTAATATACAATAAGGGTGAGTAATAAGATTCTCAATTCTCGAAAGGGTATAACAAGATTTGATAGTTCAAGAATAACAAGAATATCAACAGTTCTCAATATCAGTCGCTAAGGACAGGATAATATCAATATGATTCAATAATAAGTCAATTCAAGATTTCAAATAATTGAATACTGAGTAGTCACTACGGACTATGAACTTCTACTAGAATTGACAGTAATAAACTGAAAATCCAACAAAAACAGGTACAACAGGTGATCAGCCTAAAGTACCCTTGTTATGCATAACAATCAACCATACTCAAGTGTGCACGTCGGTTCTCCGACAATTATATATTCCCTTCAAAGAAGGTTGTTCTTCTCAGTCAAATACAAGATCCCGCACCAATCAATTAGTTTGGGTTGCTTTTCAATAACATAAGTCCAGCCGAATCAAATGGCATAGACACTTTCACAATATACAAGAACAATACTAAGTTCAACATGAATAATAGCTTTAATGAAATAAGAGTTCAAGTATGCTAATTCGATTAAACCGATTAAATAGGAAACTAGTTCGCAATACACAAGATAGGATACTTGCATAGTAAAAGAGTATAAGTCAGGAAACTTTCACAATCATAGCTTTCCTTGCATAAAGTAAATGCGTCGGTTAGGATACTTGCACTTTAAGAGAGTGTAAGTAAGAGAACTTGCCTTTAGCGTAGTTTATCCACGAAAAGCAAATCAACACTTTCGAATTCCTATCGTAATACAGTTACGTATATATATGATATTCATTAGTCATATAATTTAACTTCACATTTTCTCTTTGAATATACGATCAACACATAAGCTAAGTTTTACCTAGCTACACAGTTACATAGAATATAATTTCTATCCTTAACGTTCCTTCTTTAGAGTTTAAACGCATTCTCATATTATATAAGATCTCAACAATTAGCAAACATGCTTGCATATTATTAATATCACATAAGACCACAATCAATACTAAATATATTTCATTTTAGCAAGTTACGGCATCTCCTTAAGTTAACCGTCAAAAATCGGTTCAAGTAACATCATATAATATCGCGTAGCATGTATTCATATTTAAAGGATACTTTCATGCTTGTATAACTTTTCCAAATCCAATCGTACATGGTATAGGTTCTTAAGTTAATACTTAAAGCCATTCAAGGACACGAACTCATATGGTCTAACGTGATCGCTTTTAAACACATAAGATATTCATATAACTTGTATTAGTCATGCTCATGAGTACTCGTATTGCATATATGTAGCTAGCATTGTTATTATCTTGAAAACATGCTTTGTTCATGCTAAACTTTAATCATGGCAACTAATCATGGTATATATATATATGCATGACACATGAATGAGTCTAAGAGTACTATCACATGTGTCCATAAATGTCAAATTCTAATTCTCGTCATAACATACCAACGTTCACGTTCAAAGCTTATACTTTGTTAGTATAGTTCATTAATAAGGTCTATCATGTTCATGCTTCCTTATGAAACCTATATATGTAAGTTAACATGCTTTTCATGTATTTCAAGGCTATCTAAACATGCTCATAACATCAAAATGACTATATAGCATTTACATGATCATATCCACCTTCAAACTTCTATTCTTGTTAGGAATGAGCACTAGTTAGGTTCACATGTTCATATTTTATTACGGAACTAATATAGATAAGCTAGCATGCACTTCATGTGTCTCTAGGTGGTACTAACGTGCTTGCAAGGTCAGTATGTAAACATGATTCATATATGTTAACGTCGTTTATGAAACTTTAAATTCGTTTCCAAACTATATGTCGTTTGGTTAATCATGCATGCTAATATACTAAAACATGCTCACATTGCCTCATTAGGTTTATATATATGTATTAATCATGCTCCCATGCCTGTTTAAACAAAAATCAAACAATTGGTACATAACAGTTTTGTTGCAGAATGCAGAAAACTGAACACAGAGGCTGGCGCTGCGGCGCGGCACAGCAGCTCACTACTGGCGCTGCGGCGCGAGTGGCGCTGCGTGCGGCGCGGGCTGCGGCGCGTGTGGCGCTGCGGCGCAGGCTGCGGCGCTGCGGCGTCGCTGCAGTTCAGACTGCAGCGAAATCCGACCAAAAACCTCCCATTTCATCGATTTCAACATACCCAAATGCTATTAGACTTGTTTAACTTACTAACACATACATATATGCTTATATAACAGTCAATAGCAATTATCAATTCCCAATTTCATGAACTCTAACTAATTTACGAATTTCATGTATTCACAGAAATTAAAGAGGAACAATGGAAATGAAAGACTATTCAGTGGTTCTATCATGTGTGTATGTTCATATAACAACAATATAAGGGTTCTACAAACCAATCATGATCCAATTTAGCATAATCAAGAATTTCAAGGAAACTTCGGAAACAGAAAACGGAAATGAAGAACACAGGAAGAGGAATTATACCTCTGTAAATGATTTAAGCTTGCTGCTATCTCAATAACACTGATATATATATATATATATATATATATGCTCTCTAGTCTCACTTAGCCAAAATGCTCAGCAAAAGAGCTGAAGAAGGAGGAGAGCTTATTTATAGAGAAATTCATGACCAGACAAAGCCTTTTCCTTCCAAATCAAAACAACGGATTGAAGGATTGCATGCTAGATAAGAAGGAGTTGGTAAATAGTTGGTGATTTCCACTATTCTGCCCACTCCCTTCATGATGGCTAGAATGCTGAGTTTGAGAGAAGAGAGTAGGCTAGCTTCATGAGTGTTCACGTGTGAAGAGATAGTGACTATCATTTAGGGACAAGCCAAACAAACCTCAGCATTCTTACAAATGGACTATATGCTACACTTATGTTATATATTATATGTACTCTTAGATTATAATTACAATGTTCTCCCCATAATGTAATAAATGCAATTTGAATACATATAATCTATGTACATTTTATCTTACCGATATAATACAATCGGATACTACCACATTACATTATATCATATATTATTAAACTGTATTACTCAACAATTATTTATAATAGATCCATGATACATTATTTTAATGTATATCCACACATCATTTGTCACCTACACATATCATAACATATAGTTACTATACATTTAATTCGCATGCTTGCACGTATAATTTCTCATCTTATAAATTGAATATTAATTAATAATATACACATATCCTACATCATTCAATATAATTGTTAACCTCCATAACAATTTAATTAACCCTTATATGATTAATTATCACTTTGATATAAATCTTATTGTATTTATAAACACGTTGCTCATTATTATTATGTTTCTTGCAATAATAATAATCACATATTATTAATCAATCCTCATTAGTATTTTATAAAAGTTAATTAATATTCTTCGATTAACAATTAATATAGATTAATTGTTCGCTTAAATTAATATAATCATTCTTATATTACGTCACTGTGCCACACAAGGCAATCAACGAGTTTATCACAAACTCCACCAATTTCTCAATTATTATAATTATTCAATTATATATAATTGAATTAATTCATCTCATAACACAAAATCATTTATATTCAAATAAATTCTCATTTCCATTAATATATTTATTTAATAATATATGAAAATTCTCGGGTATTACAGAGCACATCCACAACGTATTTCACATTTCCGTGTTGCGACTGTACAAGGCCGACTACAAACATGTGATTTCTTACGAGCCCATTCAAGTGGAGAAGAACTTGGCGTATGAAGAAATTCCTGTCCAGCTATTAGATAGGAAAGAGCAAACCTTGATAAATAAAATTATTTCGTCTGTAAAAGTACTTTGGCGTAACCACGATGTCGAGGAGGCAACGTGGGAATTAGAAGATAGGATAATGAGGGATTATCCCCAATTATTTGTGTAACCTAGTAGCAATTCCGGGACGAAATTTTTATAAGGGGGGGGGGGGGAGGATGTAATACCCGAGAATTTCTGAATATTATTAAATAAATATATTATTGGAAATGAGAATTTATTAGAATATAATGATTTTGTGTTATGAGAATGATTAATTCAATTATATTAAATTGAATAACTATAATAATTGAGAAATTGATGGAGTTTACGATAAACTCGATGAAATGCCTTGTGTGGCACAGTGACGTAATATAAGAATGATTATATTAATTTAAGCGAACAATTAATCTATATTAATTGTTATTGTAGAATATTAATTAATTGTTGAGAATTATTAATGATTATATTAATTAACGAATGAATTATTAAGTAAACAATTAATCTATATTAATTGTTAATTGCTATTGTAAAATATTAGTTGATGGTTATGGAATATTAACTGTGATTGATTAATAATACGTGATTATTATTATTGCAAGAAATATAATAATAATAAACCACTTGTTTATAATTGTGCTGAGATTTATACTTGTTAATGTGATAATGAATCCTATGATTATTAATTAGGTGTTATTAATAATCGATGAGGAATGAATGAATTAATATTATTGTTAATTAATTGATAAGATAAATAATTTATTTATTTGACATTATGAATAATAAAACAAATAAGTAAGTTATTAATATAATAAGATTATATTGATTGTTATGTACAAGCATGCAATAATATATAATACGACTATATTATATAGTGTAGAGAAACACTTAAGTGTGACCATACAAGTATACATAAACTATGTTATATAATGCAATGTGAATATATTACACATATGGACCATGTATTAAGATTAATTAAACTATGTGAGCTACATGATTAATACCTATGTGACAATATGTATGTAAGTATACATTAAAATGATATATCATGAATATATTGTAATCACTTGTTGATTAATACAATTTAATAATAAAGAAGACAGTATAGTGTGATAATATCTGAAAAGATTATACCAGTATGATAAAAATGTACATGGATTATATGTGTACAATCACACTTACTACATTATGTGGATTATAGTGTGACATTTCAATAAAAGACATGTATAAAATATATATATGTGTAGATAGCCTAAGTATTTAATACATATGTGTATAATGATTTAAGTGTAGTATGTTGCAAATGCTGAGTTAGTATTGTGCCTTGTCCCTAAATGCTAGTCTCATTCTCATTCACGTGAAGAACAAAAAGGCTAAGGAGCTACTCCTTCTCCCAAGCTCCTTCTAGCTGATGATTATGGGGGGAGTGGTTATCATGATGATCTTCAACAACCATTTACCAACTCTCTTTTAACCATCATGTAATCTAACATTCTCATTGGTTTAATTTGATGTATATATGCATTGTCTGTGTAAGAATTGCTCTATAAATATGGCTCCCTCCCTTCTCTTTTCATTTGCTGAGATTTTGTCTAAGTATTGAATTGAGAGTGTTGTGAGTTTAATAGCAAGATAATCACAGAGAGAGAGATTTCAATAAGCTTACTTTGCATTACAGAGGTATAAATCCTTCATTCTTGGTTCATCATTTTGTTTACTGTCAAAGTTTCCAATTCTTGATTTTGATTACAATTCATGCTAGATTGGATTAGAACATGTTCTTAGTTGTTATATAGACTTATAAACATGTTTAAACCATAATGTGGCTGCTTAGAAAAGTTTTCGTGAAGTAATTTCGTGAGTTGGATTTGTTATGTGCCGTTGCAGGCTACTCTCTGGACTGGAACGGGAGCCGCGCGGCCGCGCGTCTCCCTAGTACAATTTGGGCGCGGCCGCGCGCCACTGCAGAATTTGTTGATGATTTCTTTTATATCTTCTGATGTGTTGAGCATGATGTATTGTTAGGATGTGAATATAACTCACATTAACATATGGAATAAGGTTATTAGGTTATAGCAATCCATGCTAGTTGTTTTAGTTGAATATTTCAAAGAAAACTTAAAGATATGAAAAGAGAAACTTTGATATGTTGGCCCTATATTGATGTCTGACTTTGAGTCATGTTTGAATGACCTAGGAACACATGATATGAATGTCGACTTGCGTATCTAAGCTCCATAATGTAACTTGAGCATGTGAACCTCAATAGTGAACCTCTCCAACGAAAACACAAGCGTTGAACATGGACTCTAACATGTTATATTAGGATTCTAGGTTCTGATTTTTGAGCAAGTTATACGACCTTAAAATGCGTGTCAAACATGTTAACGTATG
Organism: Panax stipuleanatus; assembly: GCA_020205555.1. Lineage (NCBI taxonomy): Eukaryota > Viridiplantae > Streptophyta > Magnoliopsida > Apiales > Araliaceae > Panax > Panax stipuleanatus. Next base: position 28,194,447 of record CM035115.1, on the reverse strand, counting down.
AATCTAGATAGCATGAGCATGTTAGGCCTTATTAGTGAGCTTTACTAATGAAAATACGAACTTTGAACGTAAATGTTAACATGCTACTTTGAGAGTTAGAATCTGATATTTGTGAACATGTTTGATGATACTCTTAGACTCACTCATGTATCATAAATGTATATGTGCCATGTTTAGGTGTCGTAACTCAAGTAAAGCATAAACGAAGCATATTTCAAACCAAAACGATGCTAATTGCACATATGCGATATGAATACTCACAAGCATGTCTAATGTGAGTTATATGACTACCTTATATGTTTAAGAAGCAAGCATGTTAGACTTTGTGGTTTCATGACCTTGAATGGCTTTAAATTATTGAAAGTGTTAACTTAGAATCTATTGCATGTATGATTGGAACAAGGAAAGATTGTATACACATAAAAGTATTCTTTAAACATGTATACACGGTACGTGAACCCAATTTTAACGGTTAACTTATGAGAATGACATAACTTGCTAAAATGAAATATATTTAGTATTGGTTGTAGTCTTATGTGAAATTAATAATATGCGAATATGTTTGCTAATTGTGGTAGTCTCACATGATAGTAACGATGTATGAATATGATCAACTTGAGAAAAGTGGAAGTTAAGGGTAGAAATTATATTTTATAACTGTGTAGCTAGGTTAAAACTTAGCTTATGTGTTGATCGTATATTCGAAGATAAAATGTGAAGTTAAATTACATGACTAATGAATATCATATATATACGTAATTGTATTACGATAGGAATCCGAAAGTGTTGGCTAGCTTTACGTGAGTAAACTACGCATAAGGCAAGTTCTCTTACTTGCACTCTTTTACGATGCAAGTATCCTAAACCCTTGCATTACTTTATTCAACGGATATCGTAAGCGAGTATCTAAAACTTATCTCTTTGGATACAAGTATTCTATCTTTGTATATTGCGAACTAGTTTCCTACTTAATTGTTTGAATTAAATTAGCATACTTGAACTCTTATTTCATTAAAGCTATTATTCATGTTGAACTTAGTATTGTTCTTGAATATTATGAAAGTGTCTATGCCATTTTATTAGGCTAGACTTATATTATTGAGAAGCAACCCAAACTAATTGATTGGTGCAGGATCTTGTATTTGACTGAGAAGAACAACCTTCTTTGAAGGGAATATATAATTGTCGGAGAACCGACGTGCACACTTGAGTATGATTGATTGTTATGCATAACGATGGTACTTTAGGCTGATCACCTGTTGTACCTGTTTTTATTGGATTTTCAGTTTATTACTGTCAATTCTAGTAGAAGTTCATAGTCCTTAGTGACTGCTCAGTATTCAATTATTTAAAATCTTGAATTGACGTATTATTGAATCATATTGATATTATTCTGTCCTTAGCGACTGTTATTGAGAACTGTTGATATTCTTGTTATCCTTGAACTATCAAACCTTGTTATACCTTTTCGAGAATTGGGAATCTTAATACTCACCCTTATTATATATTACTTGCTGGGCAATTTGTGCTCATTCTTGCTTTCCCTAAAACATTTCAGTTAAGGAAGAGCATGGCGAACCTTCGGGCGTTGATAAGGGCAAGGGCAAGGCTACCAATTAGCTTGTCTCTTATATGTTTTAAATATTTTAATGTTGTATTAAGATGATGTAGTAAGACTGGTTTTGATTATGTTTAAGCTTAAGTTAGGTTATGTAATAAGTCGTTAATTGATATTATTATGTAATCTATTAAGTACTGTAGGTTGCGAGACTCGGGGGAATAATTATAATAAATCATTGTAAATTATTCTAGAATAGATTTTCCGCTGTGATCGTGTGATATTTAGTTATTATTATCCTAATGTATTACCATGAGCACGTGATGAACCGAATTCGAGAGACCAAGTGGCGGTCCTGGAATTTGGGGGCGTCACAGTCACCATTTTTCTGGAGTATATGTACATGTAAGTATTAAGTTTACGACAGTGCAACCGTACCCTTTAATGGTTGATATATAGGAGCTGGGCTAAACGATTCCTTCAGTGAGCGGAGGTATATACGAATTAGTACCCGACCTAAATCACTGTGAAAACAGTGTAGACGAGACGGAAACTAATTTGTTGATTGTTTATGGGAAAACACTCAGTGTACTATATAGACTACTAGTAAAGACACGGGGTGTGCTAGGTTTAAACTTGTATATATGTACGTTGTTAGAGAGAAAGAAAATCAATATATCATTAAATATGTATTGGTTAGAGAATTAATAATTAATTGAATACACGACGAGAAGTGTAGATAAAAGGAATGTACATATGTATTATATATATATATATATATATATATATATATATATATATATATATATTTAGAGTTATGTGGATAAGTGGAAAAAAAGAGAAATAATTATTATATATCTCTCTAATAAAGATTTTTAAAATAATTTCTTATATTGAATTATTTTAATAAAAAGGGGGAGTGTTATTTTGAATAATAATAATAATAATACCTTTTTATGTCTTTGACTGAGGTAATATGAATGAGGGTAAATATATCAAAACATATTTACCATATGTAATATATTGGTATGAAATAACTTATGGCCTATTTTCTATATAGAAGGTGTATATGTGTTATACATATAGCTATTTCAACAATGCTTAAATATTATGATTTAAATAATATCTTGAGGAAATGAATAAATCACTTTATTATGATTAATGCCTCTATTGGAGATAATATTCTATAATAAACTTATTATATCATGTTATGAAGGAATGATTAAACGGAATTTATTGATATTGCTATGTGCAAATATACATGTTATGTGAGTTAGTATCTGTGCGTATATTTGCTAGGATTTATTTAAAGGGAGTCACTAATGATTTATTTAAATTAGTAGACTAACCCTAAGTTTTATCTCAAAAGAATTGATAAGATAATTAGCAATTAAATGTTCAATTACTTGAATATAGTGTAGAGGTTTAAACGTGATTGATTAATTTATATTTTGAGTAATTAATCTATAAACGTATGAAACTATTATTGTGAATTAATAATATGTTAATGAGCAAATGATTAATAAATATAATGAGATTATATTTACTCGATTAATTGTTTTGAACAAGTATGCGATATATTAAACCTTTATTATATGGTAGTTATCTATATTATGCAATGTGATGTGTTGATATGGCTATATATTATATATAGACTATATAGTAAGATTACTTTCATTAGGGAGTTACATAATATTGTTACTTATGTAACATGATGTGTGTGGGTAGACTTTAATATATATCCTATTACCTTATATTAATATCAATAAACATTGTTAATTGATAATGATTCAATAAGTTATTATAATTATTATAATAATAGTTACAATAATAAGTAATAATAATGCCCAATTGAATTATATTTGGTGTTAATAAAATATACATGGATTATATGTGATATATCTATGTGTACCCCTACTTGATAAATTGTAATTGGAAATTTCAATTGTAATTCATTTATAACCTATGTGTTTATGAAATGAAATGTGATGTAGCCTTAATAAGCATGATATATATATTACATTAGTATAGTGTATTTCATTTGCAAGTTGCTGAGTTAATTCTTATCCCGAATTGAGAGTTAACTCTCATTGCTCCTCACGTGTATAAGAAAAGCCTATACTAAGTCTACTCTTCTCTCAAATTCATCAAAGTATAGCCAATGATTTCAAAGCGAAGTGGGAAAAATAGTGTTCTTCAACTACTCCTTGTTAACCAACAAACTCTTGTTCAATCCGTTGGTTTGAATTGATGGAGAAAACCATTGTCTGTGTAATGCTTGGTCTATAAATAAGGCTCTCCTCTTTCTATTTTCTAAATTGCCGAGATTCTAAGTTGAGCTTGTATAAATTTTCTGAGAATAAGAGTGAGTATATTGATATTTAAGGAGAGTGGTATAGCATCAAGCAATCACAGAGGTATAACTCCCTCACCTTTCTTCATTGTTTTGAAATAGTAAGTTCTTGAGTTATAATTTCTAAGAATACTAGAATTCTTCAATTGCTAGTTAACTGATGAAAAGTTGATATGGCATTGTGTTATATGAGTGTTAAATAAAGTTATAAGCATGATAGAATTTCATTATGGCGGGTACAGAATCAAATTTGCTGTAGTAATTTTTGAAATGGGATTACAGTACTGCCGATGCAGTCTGCTCTATTTCTGGCCTGCCACCTTCGCAGCTGCGCTAGTTTTGTTGTGACGCCCCCAAATTCCAGGACCGCCACTTGGTCTCTCGAATTCGGTTCATCACGTGCTCATGGTAATACATCACAATAATAATAATTAAATATCATACAATCACAGCGGAAAATCTATTCTAGAATAATTTACAATGATTTATTATAATTATTCCCCCAAGTCTCGCAACCTACAGTACTTAATAGATTTCATAATAATATCAGTTAACGACTTATTACATAATCTAACTTAAGCTTAAACATAATCAAATCCAGTCTTACTACATCATCTTCATACAATATTAATATATTTAAAACATAACAGACATAAGCTAGTTGGTAGCTTTGCCCTTGCCCTTATCAACGCCCGAAGGTTCACCATGCTCTGCCTTAACTGAAATGTTTTAGGGAAAGCAAGAATGAGCACAAATTGCCCAGCAAGTAATATACAATAAGGGTGAGTAATAAGATTCTCAATTCTCGAAAGGGTATAACAAGATTTGATAATTCAAGAATAACAAGAATATCAACAGTTCTCAATATCGGTCGCTAAGGACAGGATAATATCAATATGATTCAATAATAAGTCAATTCAAGATTTCAAATAATTGAATACTGAGTAGTCACTACGGACTATGAACTTCTACTAGAATTGACAGTAATAAACTGAAAATCCAACAAAAACAGGTACAACAGGTGATCAGCCTAAAGTACCCTTGTTATGCATAACAATCAACCATACTCAAGTGTGCACGTCGGTTCTCCGACAATTATATATTCCCTTCAAAGAAGGTTGTTCTTCTCAGTCAAATACAAGATCCCGCACCAATCAATTAGTTTGGGTTTCTTTTCAATAACATAAGTCCAGCCGAATCAAATGTCATAGACACTTTCACAATATTCAAGAACAATACTAAGTTCAACATGAATAATAGCTTTAATGAAATAAGAGTTCAAGTATGCTAATTCGATTCAACCGATTAAATAGGAAACTAGTTCGCAATACACAAGATAGGATACTTGCATAGTAAAAGAGTATAAGTTAGGAAACTTTCACAATCATAGATTTCCTTGCATAAAGTAAATGCGTCTGTTAGGATACTTGCACTTTAAAAGAGTGTAAGTAAGAGAACTTGCCTTTAGCGTAGTTTATCCACGAAAAGCAATCAACACTTTTGAATTCCTATCGTAATACAGTTACGTATATATATGATATTCATTAGTCATATAATTTAACTTCTCATTTTCTCTTTGAATATATGATCAACACATAAGCTAAGTTTTACCTAGCTACACAGTTATATAGAATATAATTTCTATCCTTAACGTTCCTTCTTTAGAGTTTAAACGCATTCTCATATTATATAAGATCTCAACAATTTGCAAACATGCTTGCATATTATTAATATCTCATAAGACCACAATCAATACTAAATATATTTCATTTTAGCAAGTTACGGCATCTCCTTAAGTTAACCGTCAAAATCGGGTTCAAGTAACATCATATAATATCACGTAGCATGTATTCATATTTAAAGGATACTTTCATGCTTGTATAACTTTTCCAAATCCAATCGTACATGGTATAGGTTCTTAAGTTAATACTTAAAGCCATTCAAGGACACGAACTCATATGGTCTAACATGATTGCTTTTAAACACATAAGATATTCATATAACTTGTATTAGTCATGCTCATGAGTACTCGTATTGCATATATGTAGCTAGCATCGTTATTATCTTGAAAACATGCTTTGTTCATGCTAAACTTTAATCACGGCAACTAATCATGGTATATATACATGCATGACACATGAATGAGTCTAAGAGTACTATCGCATGTGTCCATAAATGTCAAATTCTAATTCTCGTCATAACATACCAACGTTCACGTTCAAAGCTTATACTTTGTTAGTATAGTTCATCAATAAGGTCTATCATGTTCATGCTTCCTTATGAAACCTACATATGTAAGTTAAGGCTTCATTCATATATTTTAAAGTTATCTAAACATGCTCATATCATCAAAATGACTATATAGCATTTACATGATCATATCCACCTTCAAACTTATATTTTTGTTAGGAATGAGCACTAGTTAGGTTCACATGTTCATATTTTATTACGGAACCAATATAGATAAGCTAACATGCACTTCATGTGTCTCTAGGTGGTACTAACGTGCTTGCAAGGTCAGTATGTAAACATGCTTCATATATGTTAACGTCGTTTATGAAACTTTAAATTCGTTTCCAAACTATATGTCGTTTGGTTAATCATGCATGCTAATATACTAAAACATGCTCACATTGCCTCATTAGGTTTATATATATGTATTAATCATGCTCCCATGCTTGTTTAAACAAAAATCAAACAATTGGTACATAACAGTTTTGTTGCAGAATGCAGAAAACTGAACACAGAGGCTGGCGCTGCGGCGCGGCACAGCAGCTCACTACTGGCGCTGCGGCGCGAGTGGCGCTGCGTGCGGCGCGGGCTGCGGCGCGTGTGGCGCTGCGGCGCGGGCTGCGGCGCGGGCTGCGGCGCTGTGGCGTCGAGGCAGTTTTCTGCAGTTCAGACTGCAGCGAGATCCGACCAAAAATCTCCCATTTCATCGATTTCAACATACCCAAATGCTATTAGACTTGTTTAATTTACTAACACATACATATATGCTTATATAACAGTCAATAGCAATTATCAATTCCCAATTTCATGAACTCTAACTAATTTACGAATTTTATGTATTCACAGAAATTAAAGAGGAACAATGAAAATGAAAGACTATTCAGTGGTTCTATCATGTGTGTATGTTCATATAACAACAATATAAGGGTTCTACAACCCAATCATGAACCAATTTAGCATAATCAAGAATTTCAAGGAAACTTCGGAAACAGAAAACGGAAATGAAAAACACAGGAAGAGGAATTATACCTCTGTAAATGATTTAAGCTTGCTGCTATCTCAATAACACTGATATATATATATATATATATGCTCTCTAGTCTCACTTAGCCAAAATGCTCAGCAAAAGAACTGAAGAAGGAGGAGAGCTTATATATAGAGAAATTCATGACCAGACAAAGCCTTTTCCTTCCAAATCAAAACAACGGATTGAAGGATTGCATGCTAGATAAGAAGGAGTTGGTAAATAGTTGGTGATTTCCACTATTCTGCCCACTCCCTTCATGATGGCTAGAATGCTGAGTTTGAGAGAAGAGAGTAGGCTAGCTTCATGAGTGTTCACGTGTGAAGAGATAGTGACTATCATTTAGGGACAAGCCAAACAAATCTCAGCATTCTTACAAATGGACTATATGCTACACTTATGTTATATATTATATGTACTCTTAGGTTATAATTACAATGTTCTCCCCATAATGTAATAAATGCAATTTGAATACATATAATCTATGTACATTTTATCTTACCGATATAATACAATCGGATACTACCACAGTACATTATATCATATATTATTAAATTGTATTACTCAACAATTATTTATAATAGATCCATGATACATTATTTTAATGTATATCCACACATCATTTGTCACCTACACATATCATAACATATAGTTACTATACATTTAATTCGCATGCTTGCACGTATAATTTCTCATCTTATAAATTGAATATTAATTAATAATATACACATATCCTACATCAATCAATATAATTGTTAACCTCCATAACAATTTAATTATCCCTTATATGATTAATTATCACTTTGATATAAATCTTATTGTATTTATAAACACGTTGCTCATTATTATTATGTTTCTTGCAATAATAATAATCACATATTACTAATCAATCCTCATTAGTATTTTATAACAGTTAATTAATATTCTTCGATTAACAATTAATATAGATTAATTGTTCGCTTAAATTAATATAATCATTCTTATATTACGTCACTGTGCCACACAAGGCAATCAACGAGTTTATCACAAACTCCACCAATTTCTCAATAATTATTCAATTATATATAATTGAATTAATTCATCTCATAACACAAAATCATTTATATTCAAATAAATTCTCATTTCCATTAATATATTTATTTAATAATATATGGAAATCCTCGGGTATTACATCCTCCCCCCCTTATAAAAATTCCGTCCCGGAATTGCTACAAGGTTACACAAATAGATGGGGATAGTCCCTCATCATCCTATCTTCTAACTCCCACGTTGCCTCCTCGACATCGTGGTTACGCCAAAGTACTTTTACAGACGAAATAATTTTATTTCTCAAAGTTTGTTCTTTCCTATCTAATATTTGGACAGGAATTTCTTCATACGCCAAGTTCTTCTCCACTTGAATGGGCTCGTAAGAAATCACGTGCTTGTAGTCGGCCTTGTACGGTCGCAACACGGAAATGTGGAACACGTTGTGGATATGCTCCAACTCGGGTGGTAACGCAACTTTGTATGCCACTTCGCCCACTCGCTTCCGTATCTCGAACGGTCCTACGAATCTTGGACTCAATTTTCCTTTCTTGCCGAAACGGATTTTTCCCTTCTATGGAGATACCTTCAAGAATACGAAACTGCCGACTTTGAAGTCTCGGTCCTGCCGTTGCAAATCTGCGTATTTCTTTTGGCGATCTTGAGCTGCTACAAGTCTGGCTCTTATCACTGTCACCACGTCTGCGGTTTGTTGAACTAACTCTGGTCCGAGTATTCGTCGTTCTCCGACTTCGTCCCAACATAACGGCGTTCTGCACTTTCTCCAGTAAAGAGCTTCGTACGGTGGCATGCCAATACTCGCATGGTAGCTATTATTATATGCGAATTCTACTAAGGGTAGGTGGTCGTCCCAATTTCCCTTAAAATCCATTACGCAAGTCCTAAGCATGTCTTCTAGCGTTTGTATTGTTCGCTCACTTTGTCCGTCTGTTTGAGGATGATAAGCTGTACTCAACCTCAACTGCGTTCCCATTCTTTCCTGCAAACTTTTCCAAAAATTGGACGTGAAGCGCGGATCTCGATCAGAGACAATTGACACCGGCACTCCATGTCGTGAAATAATTTCTTTTACATATAGGCTTGCTAATTGGTTCAAACTGTAGCGGATCTTGATTGGTAGAAAGTGTGCGGTCTTCGTTAGTCGATCCACGATAACCCAAATAGCATCATAACCTTTCTGTGTAACTGGAAGTCCTACCACGAAGTCCATGGTAATATGCTCCCATTTCCACTCTGGTATTTCTAACGGTTGTAGTAAACCACTTGGCCGCTGATGCTCTGCTTTAACGCGTTGGCAAGTCAAGCATTTACTGACGCACTCTGCGACTTCCCGTTTCAAATTAGGCCACCAAAAATGTTGCCTTAGATCTCGGTACATCTTTGTGCCTCCCGGATGAACGGAATATGTCGTATTGTGTGCCTCGTGCAAAATCTCTTCCCTCAACTCGGTTACCGCTGGTACCCACACTCTTCCTTCAAATCTCAAAATACCATCTTTATCCATTCGAAATTTTTCTTCCTCATTTTCCGTGATCCTCTTTCGGGTTTTCTCACACTCTTCATCCTTTTCTTGGGCTTCCTTTACTCTATTCAACAACGTCGGACAAGCTTCCATTACAATTAACTTCTCACCAGACTTTTCTGGTCCTTTTACTTCTATCTCCAATTTCTCCATCTCTCTTATCAACTCTTCCTGAGTTGTTAAATTAAACAACTTCTCCCTTCCTTTCCTGCTCAGAGCGTCGGCAACCACATTTGCCTTTCCCGGGTGATAAAGAATATCGCAGTCATAGTCTTTGATTAATTCTAACCACCTTCTCTGCCGCATGTTTAACTCTTTCTGTGTGAAGATATATTTCAGACTTTTGTGGTCCGTGTATATCTCACATTTTTCTCCGTATAGATAATGTCTCCATATCTTTAACGCAAAAACTACCGCCGCTAACTCTAAGTCGTGAGTAGGGTATCGTTTTTCGTAATCCTTTAATTGTCGTGATGCATATGCAATGACCTTGCCGTGCTGCATAAGCACACAACCAAGTCCCTTGTGCGATGCATCACTATACACCACAAAATTTCCCGCATCATCTGGTAATGATAATACAGGTGCTTCGCTCAATCTCTTCTTCAATTCCTGAAAACTTTCTTCGCATTTGTCGGTCCATACAAATTTCACCGTCTTCCTAGTCAAATTGGTCAGCGGGGTTGCTATCTTAGAAAAATCTTCGATGAATCTTCGATAGTACCCAGCTAACCCTAGAAAGCTTCTCACCTCCGTCGGTGTTCTCGGTTGTTCCCAATTACTTACTGCTTCAACCTTCGCAGGGTCTACAGAGATTCCATTCTTATCCACCACGTGGCCTAAGAATTGAACCTTCTCCATCCAAAATTCGCACTTAGAAAATTTTGCATACATCTTCTCCTTCCTTAGTGCCTCCAAAATAATCTTTAGATGTTTGGCGTGTTCTTCCTCTGTCTTTGAGTAGATCAAAATGTCGTCGATAAAAACCACTACAAATTTATCCAAGTATGGCTTGAAAACTCGGTTCATCAAGTCCATAAATGCTGCCGGAGCATTAGTCAATCCGAATGACATTACCAAAAACTCGTAGTGTCCATAACGGGTTCGAAACGCAATCTTTGGTATGTCCTCATCCCGTACCTTCAGTTGATGATATCCTGTTCGTAGGTCAATCTTCGAGAAACACTTTGCTCCCTTCAGTTGATCAAACAAGTCGTCTATCCTCGGTAGCGGATACCGGTTCTTTATCGTTACTCTATTCAATTCTCGATAATCGATACAGAGCCTCATCGATCCGTCCTTCTTCTTAACGAATAGTACTGGTGCTCCCCAAGGAGAAACACTCGGTCGAATGTAACCCTTATCCAACAACTCTTGCAATTGTATCATCAATTCCTTTATTTCTACTGGCGCCATACGATATGGAGCTTTCGAAATCGGTGTCGTTCCCGGTGCTAAGTCTATTACGAATTCGATTTCTCTGTCTGGCGGAAGACCAGGCAGATCGTCCGGAAACACGTCTTGAAATTCATTAACTACGTATATATCCTTAATTTCTACTCCCTTTTTTCGAGTATCAACGATGTAAGCTAAATAACCTACACATCCTTTCCTTAACAATTTCTTGGCCTGCATCATCGTAACGCAACACGATTGCTTAAGCGATGAGCTACCATAAAACACTACCTTAGACTTACTCGGAGTCTGAAGGTTCACACATTTGTTCTGACAGTCAATTATCGCAGCATGGTTATACAACCAATCCATTCCCAGTATTACGTCAAATTCTCCCAGTCTAATAGGAATCAAGTCTACGCTCAGTTCATGTTTACTAATATTTGCGCGACAATTTCGATAAACGTATTCTACAGGGATCACTTCCTTATTAGCAACTTCTATGATCAAAGGATTTTCTAATAGTTCTCGAGGTGTACTAAGTCTACTAGCAAATTCTTCAGATACAAAAGAACAGGTGGCACCCGAATCAAATAATACATAAGCATTTATATCATTGATTGGGATTATACCTGACACCACATCCTTCGCAGCCACTGTGTCTTGGACGGTCATGTTAAAGGTTCTGGCGGTTGGGCGGTTGGATTGTGCCGGTCCACCGATCATCAGCTTGTTGCCTCCTTGCTGATTACTACCCCCACCACTTCCCTTCTTTGGGCAGTCCTCAATTCGGTGCTCCGTCGAGCCACAAGCAAAGCATCCTTGTATCTTCTTTGGTTTCGGACAGTTGGGCGAGATGTGCCCTTCCTGTCCGCAGTTATAGCAAGTGCCACGTCCCTTCCAGCACTCGCCCTGGTGATTCTTCCCACACTTCGGGCATCCTTCAGCCCTCTTCTTGAAACCTCCACGAAAATTCCCTGATTGATTATTATTGTTGTTTTTGTTGTTGTTGTTGTTGTTCTCCCACTTTCTCTTTCCCAAGTTGCTTCCTCCGCTACTGCTTCCTCCCGTACGATTCTCTCCTCCAGTATTCTTTCCTTTCTTTTCTTTGTTATACAGACTTAAGGCCTCACTGCCTCCTTCTGCAATGATTGCCTTCTCCAGTAATGTTGCAAAGGAATCAATTTGAAGAACTGATACCTTATTGAACAGCCACGGCTTCAACCCTTGTTCGAAGCGTCTAGCCTTTCTTTCTTCATCACCAACTTGGTGCTCCGCAAATCGCGCTAGTTCGTTAAACCTAGCCGCGTATTGCGCCACCGTCATCTCACCTTGTTTTAACTCTAGGAATTTCACCTCCATCCTATTCTTCATACTTTTCGGAAAGTAATTCTCGAAGAACAGCGTCTTAAACTTGTCCCAAGCTATTATCCCTTCTCCAGCTCTTTGTTGATTAGCCTCCCACCAGTAGTTCGCTTCTCCCCTCATCATGTACGTGGCAAACACCGTCTTCTGATCTTCGCCTACGCTAGCTATAGTGAAAGCTTTTTCGATCTCTTTGATCCACGTTTGTGCGACGATTGGGTCGGTAGTTCCCTCGAACTCCGGGGGTCCTACACTCTTAAAGTCTTTAAAGGTTGTTACTGGCACAGTTTGAGGGTTCGGGTGAACGGGTTCATTGTTCCTTCCCCTTAAGGCTTCTCCTAACAAGTCTACCAGTTTCTGGATCGGGTCTACTTGTTCTCTCTCATTGTTAACGGATTCTTCGGGTGCAGTCAATCTACGTCTGGGCGGCATTATCTGCATCACAAGTTTTTATTTTATTATTATTCAAGTATATTACTTAAGTATTTCTTTTAATACTCCAAGAATAAATTTATAACACGTTTCTAAAATCAACTCCATTTATATTCATATGCCAAATCGTTTCATTACATGATTTCCCTAGCATACTGCTATAAATGTTATCACATATATCCCCTAATATCACAAAAGACGGGGAATATACCAACCTACTACCATACTACCCCTCTAACAGAAGCTAACTCGGGGTTTACATCATCATCCCACATCTTACACAAAAGATCGGAATTGCAACATAGTATATACAATACATAAAGACACAACTATTACTACCACTAGACTGACTAAGGAAATCTCATCCCATCATCCCGCGTTCCACTGCGCTCTTGTACTCCAACTGTGCTATATACGTAACCAGCTCTCGGCTCAAGGTATGTAGAGACTGTCCCTGTTCTGCCGGGTAGTGGTACACACTATCAATCACCCTTTCAAAAGCTGAACGGAACACATACCCCATCTTGTTCATCTTTCTCTTCTTGCACCTGACCTCGTCCTCAAGGTCGTCAGCTCTCTCATTGGACGCTTCCCACTTCTCCTCGAAGTGTAACCTATCCATCACCTCCAACTCTAGCTGAGTACGGAGTGCCTCTTTCTCAGTCTTCTCACTCAGTTCCCTCTTCTCAACCTCTTCTAGCTTCTCTGCCAAATCTACATTCCTAGCCACTGACCTGTGAAATAGAGTCCCCATCTGGATCCCTGCCTCCCTACGGTAGGCAATCTCCACCTCTAACTCTTGCATAGCTAGCTTCCTCTGGTGGTCCTCGTCCCTCAGCTTCTGGAACTCAGACTCTCTCTCGTGGGCCTCTGCCTCCAGCTCCTGGACTCTACAGTCTAACTCTAGAATACGCTCCTCGTACTCGCCTAACATCTGTTCCTCTACAGTAGCTTCATCAGAGTCCTCTACTGGCTCATCCTCCATCGGCTCCTCCTCTGGATCAGACTCTATCTCAATCTCGTCCTCGTCGTCAGACTCGAATGGTGCAATAGCCTGCACTGGTGTAGCCTCTAGAGGTGCCTCGTATACTACGTGTATATCCCTGGGCTCCTCCTCTGCAACTCTACTAGGTACCCCTGTGTCTGTCATCCTACACTCACAAACACAAGACAAGAAATAGCATCTCCATTAGAATGTTCAATAAAATATAAGTTCATTGTATAGAATGAAGTTATATTTCATAACAGACTAAGTCTCTCAAGGAAAACTCTACATGAGTTTTATCTCCTTCCTAACTTCTAAGTTCACCTAAGCTATAGTCCAAGGACACTCGTTCCTAAGGTTTATAACTACAGCTTTGATACCAACCTGTGACGCCCCCAAATTCCAGGACCGCCACTTGGTCTCTCGAATTCGGTTCATCACGTGCTCATGGTAATACATCACAATAATAATAATTAAATATCATACAATCACAGCGGAAAATCTATTCTAGAATAATTTACAATGATTTATTATAATTATTCCCCCAAGTCTCGTAACCTACAGTACTTAATAGATTACATAATAATATCAGTTAACGACTTATTACATAATCTAACTTAAGCTTAAACATAATCAAATCCAGTCTTACTACATCATCTTCATACAATATTAATATATTTAAAACATAACAGACATAAGCTAGTTGGTAGCTTTGCCCTTGCCCTTATCAACGCCCGAAGGTTCACCATGCTCTGCCTTAACTGAAATGTTTTAGGGAAAGCAAGAATGAGCACAAATTGCCCAGCAAGTAATATACAATAAGGGTGAGTAATAAGATTCTCAATTCTCGAAAGGGTATAACAAGATTTGATAATTCAAGAATAACAAGAATATCAACAGTTCTCAATATCGGTCGCTAAGGACAGGATAATATCAATATGATTCAATAATAAGTCAATTCAAGATTTCAAATAATTGAATACTGAGTAGTCACTACAGACTATGAACTTCTACTAGAATTGACAGTAATAAACTGAAAATCCAACAAAAACAGGTACAACAGGTGATCAGCCTAAAGTACCCTTGTTATGCATAACAATCAACCATACTCAAGTGTGCACGTCGGTTCTCCGACAATTATATATTCCCTTCAAAGAAGGTTGTTCTTCTCAGTCAAATACAAGATCCCGCACCAATCAATTAGTTTGGGTTTCTTTTCAATAACATAAGTCCAGCCGAATCAAATGGCATAGACACTTTCACAATATTCAAGAACAATACTAAGTTCAACATGAATAATAGCTTTAATGAAATAAGAGTTCAAGTATGCTAATTCGATTCAACCGATTAAATAGGAAACTAGTTCGCAATACACAAGATAGGATACTTGCATAGTAAAAGAGTATAAGTTAGGAAACTTTCACAATCATAGATTTCCTTGCATAAAGTAAATGCGTCTGTTAGGATACTTGCACTTTAAAAGAGTGTAAGTAAGAGAACTTGCCTTTAGCGTAGTTTATCCACGAAAAGCAATCAACACTTTTGAATTCCTATCGTAATACAGTTACGTATATATATGATATTCATTAGTCATATAATTTAACTTCTCATTTTCTCTTTGAATATACGATCAACACATAAGCTAAGTTTTACCTAGCTACACAGTTATATAGAATATAATTTCTATCCTTAACGTTCCTTCTTTAGAGTTTAAACGCATTCTCATATTATATAAGATCTCAACAATTTGCAAACATGCTTGCATATTATTAATATCTCATAAGACCACAATCAATACTAAATATATTTCATTTTAGCAAGTTACGGCATCTCCTTAAGTTAACCGTCAAAATCGGGTTCAAGTAACATCATATAATATCACGTAGCATGTATTCATATTTAAAGGATACTTTCATGCTTGTATAACTTTTCCAAATCCAATCGTACATGGTATAGGTTCTTAAGTTAATACTTAAAGCCATTCAAGGACACGAACTCATATGGTCTAACATGATTGCTTTTAAACACATAAGATATTCATATAACTTGTATTAGTCATGCTCATGAGTACTCGTATTGCATATATGTAGCTAGCATCGTTATTATCTTGAAAACATGCTTTGTTCATGCTAAACTTTAATCACGGCAACTAATCATGGTATATATACATGCATGACACATGAATGAGTCTAAGAGTACTATCGCATGTGTCCATAAATGTCAAATTCTAATTCTCGTCATAACATACCAACGTTCACGTTCAAAGCTTATACTTTGTTAGTATAGTTCATCAATAAGGTCTATCATGTTCATGCTTCCTTATGAAACCTACATATGTAAGTTAAGGCTTCATTCATATATTTTAAAGTTATCTAAACATGCTCATATCATCAAAATGACTATATAGCATTTACATGATCATATCCACCTTCAAACTTATATTTTTGTTAGGAATGAGCACTAGTTAGGTTCACATGTTCATATTTTATTACGGAACCAATATAGATAAGCTAACATGCACTTCATGTGTCTCTAGGTGGTACTAACGTGCTTGCAAGGTCAGTATGTAAACATGCTTCATATATGTTAACGTCGTTTATGAAACTTTAAATTCGTTTCCAAACTATATGTCGTTTGGTTAATCATGCATGCTAATATACTAAAACATGCTCACATTGCCTCATTAGGTTTATATATATGTATTAATCATGCTCCCATGCTTGTTTAAACAAAAATCAAACAATTGGTACATAACAGTTTTGTTGCAGAATGCAGAAAACTGAACACAGAGGCTGGCGCTGCGGCGCGGCACAGCAGCTCACTACTGGCGCTGCGGCGCGAGCGGCGCTGCGTGCGGCGCGGGCTGCGGCGCGTGTGGCGCTGCGGCGCGGGCTGCGGCACTGTGGCGTCGAGGCAGTTTTCTGCAGTTCAGACTGCAGCGAGATCCGACCAAAAATCTTCCATTTCATCGATTTCAACATACCCAAATGCTATTAGACTTGTTTAATTTACTAACACATACATATATGCTTATATAACAGTCAATAGCAATTATCAATTCCCAATTTCATGAACTCTAACTAATTTACGAATTTTATGTATTCACAGAAATTAAAAAGGAACAATGAAAATGAAAGACTATTCAGTGGTTCTATCATGTGTGTATGTTCATATAACAACAATATAAGGGTTCTACAACCCAATCATGAACCAATTTAGCATAATCAAGAATTTCAAGGAAACTTCGGAAACAGAAAACGGAAATGAAAAACACAGGAAGAGGAATTATACCTCTGTAAATGATTTAAGCTTGCTGCTATCTCAATAACACTGATATATAAATATATATGCTCTCTAGTCTCACTTAGCCAAAATGCTCAGCAAAAGAACTGAAGAAGGAGGAGAGCTTATTTATAGAGAAATTCATGACCAGACAAAGCCTTTTCCTTCCAAATCAAAACAACGGATTGAAGGATTGCATGCTAGATAAGAAGGAGTTGGTAAATAGTTGGTGATTTCCACTATTCTGCCCACTCCCTTCATGATGGCTAGAATGCTGAGTTTGAGAGAAGAGAGTAGGCTAGCTTCATGAGTGTTCACGTGTGAAGAGATAGTGACTATCATTTAGGGACAAGCCAAACAAATCTCAGCATTCTTACAAATGGACTATATGCTACACTTATGTTATATATTATATGTACTCTTAGGTTATAATTACAATGTTCTCCCCATAATGTAATAAATGCAATTTGAATACATATAATCTATGTACATTTTATCTTACCGATATAATACAATCGGATACTACCACATTACATTATATCATATATTATTAAATTGTATTACTCAACAATTATTTATAATAGATCCATGATACATTATTTTAATGTATATCCACACATCATTTGTCACCTACACATATCATAACATATAGTTACTATACATTTAATTCGCATGCTTGCACGTATAATTTCTCATCTTATAAATTGAATATTAATTAATAATATACACATATCCTACATCAATCAATATAATTGTTAACCTCCATAACAATTTAATTATCCCTTATATGATTAATTATCACTTTGATATAAATCTTATTGTATTTATAAACACGTTGCTCATTATTATTATGTTTCTTGCAATAATAATAATCACATATTATTAATCAATCCTCATTAGTATTTTATAACAGTTAATTAATATTCTTCGATTAACAATTAATATAGATTAATTGTTCGCTTAAATTAATATAATCATTCTTATATTACGTCACTGTGCCACACAAGGCAATCAACGAGTTTATCACAAACTCCACCAATTTCTCAATAATTATTCAATTATATATAATTGAATTAATTCATCTCATAACACAAAATCATTTATATTCAAATAAATTCTCATTTCCATTAATATATTTATTTAATAATATATGGAAATTCTCGGGTATTACATTTGTACTGGCCAGCGGCGCAGCTGCGCCAGGACCAGTTCATAGTTTGCTGTTTCTGTTACACAACCTGCTATGTGCAAATATATGATACCCCATTAGGCAAGCATAAGAGCATGAGTAACATACATAAAAGAGTATATTCATATAGTATGAATATGTGTAGCCATGTTAGCATACACTATTGATGAACAACTTCATAGTTTATAAGTGAACTTAGAATGATTAAAAATGAACCTTGTCGTGGACGTAGCATGTGAACATTCTGATTTTATTAACATGATTATATGGTTTATATTGACATGAAATGCATATTTAAAGTGTTGAACACACTAGCATACATGATTGATAGATTCAAGAGGTTTTCAAGAAAAACTTAAAGACCTTTGAAGTGAACTCGACCAAGACTTACGTATTGTAATTTCTGACCATTTGAGTATGTGTAAATGACTTAGACATGCATGAAATCAGGTTTAACATGTATGAATAAGTACCTTGACATAGCATGAACATTATTGACTTCGTTAGTGTGCGATTTCTAAAGAAAGTTATAAGTTTTTAAAATGAGCCTTGACACATACTATTGATGCTTATGTTCTGACTTTTTGAGCATGATTGCATGGTCTAGATAGGTATGAAATGTAAATTTAAAAGTGTTAAGTTTACCCTAGCATTTATGGTTTAAGTCTTAATGGTTTCAAAAGAAAGAGTCGGACTTTTTGCAAACTAAGTTGTGTGATCATAGTGTATTTGTGTTCTTATATGTTTGAGCATACATGCTAGTGCTTTTAAATATCATGTATGTGCACACATCTTACTAGACACTATGAAAGTTAGTTAATCATGAATTAGATATGTTTTAAAGCAATTATTGATGCTAGTTGTGCGTATATGGTAAAGGTATTTGTGAGCATGCGTCTTAACTAGTATGGCACCACACATATATACGTGATGAACATAGTAGCATGTTTACATTATTACTTCTGAGTTATAAACAGAATCTTAATGATGTTTTAAGTGTTGATTTGTACAATGGTCATATAAAACTCGGAAACTATAATTTCGTTAAGGTTTGAGAAACGTATGAATAATAAAGATCATATAAGTTCTAAATATATGTCGAATACATTTAGTTAAGTGTGTGATACATGTATATGAAGGATGATAGTGAGTATGTATGGTTAAGGTATACCTATACGTACATGGTTATTCTAAGAATACGATGAGGCAGTAAAACGAAGGTTCTAAGAACCAAGTTAGATAAAAATGTAATCAATTTTTATTATGTTGAGAATGTATGGATGCGTATAACTGATAAGTATGAATCCATAATTGTATAATTGTGTAGGATTACACGAAGTGCAGATATCTTTAAGCAGTTAAATCGTAGTTGTTAAACTACGCACCATGCAAGTCTTTTAGTTCCTATTTGATATATGAGTTCAATAACTATTAATTGAATTGTATTATGTGTTGGGTTTGTACGAAATCGTGACGCAATCAAATTGCAAAAATTAGCGGAAGCATGGTATATCAGAGTTTAAAAAAATTTCTACAAAACCATTACCCGGATCATCCTTTATGCAAATTATTAATTTAAAACGATAAATAAGAAGTTATGGAATCATACCCTTGTAGAACGAAGCTTCCACAGGTACTAGTTCAACTCCTTGTTCTTCGTGATCTCCTTGAATTTCCGGATTAGATTCCTTCCTTTGATCAACGTTAGCCACCCAAGTGTTTGGCCTCTAGAGGTGATCCACCAAGGAAGATGAATTATCAAGAAGGAGGGTGTTTGGCTTAACCTTAGTTTTCTATCCTCTATAGAAAAGGAGTACTCTCCAACAATTGGAATTACATCAATCTAATATCTATTATAAGACTTCTCTTATATAGACATTGGTCAACCCTTCTAATCCTATTAGACATGGGATTTCTTTTAATTAATTAAACTCATTTAATTAATTTAGGCTTCCCACCACATGGGAATAATTAATTAAATTCATTTAATTAATTTGTCTCCTAATCTTATTAGGAATAAATGAGAGTACTAAATATTAAATTAATTACTAAACTCCTTTAGAAATTAAAATAATAATAATTGTAATAATATTAATAAGACTCCTCTTATTAATTTATATTTAATATTTCCAAAATATTAAATAATAAACATGAAGCTATTTAATTTATTCTATCACCATAGATTAAATTAATTATACTTAATGCATTATTACGATTATGCCATTACCTTCTTAAATAATTATTCTTCCTTTTATGGTGTGACCCTTTAGGTTCTCCATATTAAACCGGTTGTGAATAAATCAATTAAAATAATTTTAATCTTATTTAAATAAATAAATTAAACTAATAATTTATTTAAATAAATAATATTTATTCTACAATAGGGATAAGCCTCCCTAGCGATCAACGACTTTCCAGATAATATAGATTTCAACATTAATCAAAAAGAACCTGTGAGTAAATAGTTACCGTACAATTCAATCCTTCCACCATACAATGTCCCAATTAAATATAAGACATGGATTTATTGTCAAGTCTTATTTTATTTAATTATATGTATTTCGATTAGAAAATGCACAACTCCAAATAATGCAAATTAGAAACTCCTTTCTAATTTCATTTCACCTTGGCCAAGGATTCCTGGGTTGTCATTTAACGAATCACATAGGATATATCTCCTCTTTTACTAGAGGTGGTAGATTCTTTATTGATCATTCATTATCTCCATATGTAACTCATTATACCCAAGCATACCCTATATATGCCTTAAAAGGTCTTAAGGAATAAGTCAAAGTATAATTTGTTACATACAAGATACTATGATGATCTCAAGTCCAAGGATTACTTGTACTACTATCACATTAGGAATTCCTATTGACAGGCGAGTAAATCTCCATTAGGTATTCCATAGCGAATCACGTTCAGTGAACTTATTCTCCAATAAGCACCTACATACTTGCTTTAGTGTCTCCACACAAATGATCATGAGATCAATCATCCTCATCCAATGAGCAAGCAACATATGTACCAATCTATCCGGATTTACTAATCCCCTTTTTAGTAATCCCACGATTGGGAACTATTTTAGTTTTAAAACTTTCTAAGAATTTAGATCTCATTAGCATGATCATCATCATGATTCTAAAAGCATTGCTTAAAACTATGAGTTATTTACATATTATAAAAACAGCAACATGTAGATAATTAAATGCCTTTAATAAATGAATATTTTATTAATAAATAAATAAGATTGTTTACAAAGTACGTGCTTTATCATCATACATGATTGGCTTGTATGCACACTACTATCAATCTCCCACTTGCACTAAAGCCAATCGCCATGGTATCTCATACCCATCTTCTCTAAGTGACGATCAAACTGCTGTTGTGTTAAAGCTTTAGTAAATGGATCTGCAATGTTATCTTGAGAGTCTACACGCTCCAAGGTGACGTCTCCTCTTTCAATGATCTCCCTGATCAAGTGAAATCGCCGCAACACGTGTTTAGATTTCTGATGAGACCTGGGTTCCTTAGCCTGTGCAACTGCTCCTGTGTTGTCACAGTAAACGGGAACTGCTTCTCCAATGCTAGGAACCACACCAAGTTCAGTTATGAACTTCTTCATCCAAACAGCTTCCTTTGCAGCTTCACTTGCAGCTATATACTCTGCCTCTGTCACTGAATCAGCAACTGTTTGCTGCTTGGAACTCTTCCAACTCACTGCGCCTCCGTTCAAGGTAAAACATACCCCGAAACAGATTTACTGTCATCTTGGTCCGTTTGAAAACTTGAGTCTGTGAAGCCCTCGAGTTTTAATTCAGACCCACCGTAGACAAGAAAAATATCTTTAGTCCTTCTCAAGTACTTTAGGATATTTTTCACTGCCTTCCAGTGCTCTTCTCCAGGATTCGACTGGTATCTGCTCGTTACACTAAGTGCATGAGCAACATCCGGTCTAGTACATATCATACCGTACATGATAGATCCTATTGCAGAAGCATAAGGGATCTTACTCATACGGTCTCTCTCCTCAGGTGTCTTTGGGGCCTGTTTCTTGGAGAGATGTATTCCATGGCTCATCGGCATGAGACCTCTTTTGGAATCTTCCATGCTAAACCTCTTTAGCATCGTATCAATGTACGTTCCTTGGGATAAACCAAGCATCCTTTTAGATCTATCTCTATAGATCTTTATCCCCAAAATATAGGATGCTTCTCCCAAGTCCTTCATGGAGAAGTGTTTAGATAACCAGATTTTAATTGATTGTAGCATAGGAATGTCATTCCCTATCAGTAATATATCATCAACATATAATACAAGGAATGAAATTACGCTCCCACTAACCTTCTTGTACACACATGGTTCATCGTCATTTTTGATAAAATCAAACTCTTTGATTGTCTCATCAAAACGAATGTTCCATCTACGAGAAGCTTGCTTCAATCCATAAATGGATCGTTGCAGCTTACAGACTTGATTTATTCCAACCTTTGAAACAAATCCCTCTGGCTGTGTCATATACACATCCTCCTCAAGTTTTCCATTGAGGAAGGCCGTTTTCACGTCCATCTGCCAGATCTCATAGTCGTTATAAGCTGCAATTGCAAGTAAAATCCGAATGGACTTGAGCATAGCTACTGGTGAAAAGGTTTCATCATAATCAACTCCTTGTCTTTGTTTGAAACCTTTTGCAACCAGTCGGGCCTTATAGGTCTCCACCTTGCCGTCCGCTCCAGTCTTTCTTTTAAAGACCCATTTACACCCAATAGGCTTAATGCCTTCAGGTGGTGAAACCAAAGTCCATACTTTGTTTTCATACATGGAGTCCATTTCGGATTTCATGGCTTCAAGCCATTTCCCTGAGTCTTTATTACTCATGGCCTGTTCGTAATTCAATGGATCATCATCATTCATGATGTGTACCTCATCGTCATCCTCTATAACGAATCCATACCTCTCAGGTTTCTTCGGTACTCTCCAAGATTTACGAACAGGGTGTGGTATAGTAGGTTCTTCTACTTGGTCAGGTACCTGACTTTGATCCGTGGTAATTTGTGGTTCTTGAACTTCTTCAAGATATATCTTACTCCCACTGACCCCTTCATGGATAAACTCCTTTTCCAAGAAGGCAGCATGTTTCGCAACAAACACCTTTTGATCAGTTAGATGATAGATATAATACCCTACAGTTTCTTTAGGGTATCCCACAAATCTACACTTTTCGGATTTAGTCTGCAGCTTATCATGTTCAAACTTTTTGACATAAGCTGGACAACCCCAAGTCTTAACATGCTTAAGATTTGGTTTCCTCCCCTTCCACATCTCATATGGAGTCTTTGGGACGGATTTGGTAGGTACCTTGTTAAGTAGGTATGCATCCGTTTCTAGGGCATATCCCCAGAAGGAAATTGGAAGGTCGGTAAAACTCATCATGGATCGAACCATGTCTAACAGTGTTCGATTTCTCCTTTCAGATACTCCATTTAACTGTGGTGTACCTGGAGGAGTCCATTGTGAGATTATACCATTTTCTTTGAGACAATTGAGAAACTCACCGCTTAAGTATTCTCCGTCTCGATCTGATCGAAGTATCTTTATACTCTTGCCCGTTTGTTTCTCTACTTCACTTCTGAACTCTTTGAACTTTTCAAATGATTCTGACTTGTATTTCATTAAATACACATATCCAAATCTTGAGTGATCATCAGTGAAAGTAATAAAATAAGAATACTCACCCCGTGCACTTGTTGTCATAGGCCCACAAACGTCTGTGTGAATCAATGTCAACAACTCTGTAACTCTTTCTCCTCTTCCACTAAAAGGAGATTTAGTCATTTTACCCATGAGACAAGATTCACAAGTTGGATATGATTCATAATCGGATAGCTCGAGGAGCCCATCTTTATGCAACTTGGATAATCTTGTTTCATTGATATGACCGAGTCTACAGTGCCACATGTAGGTATAATTAATATCATCTCTTTTCCTTTTCTTAGTTTGTTCAATTTGAAATATATTTTCTTGTAAGTCAAGTGTATAAAGTCCATTTCGCAAATTTCCAATACCATATAAAACATCGTCTTTATAAATAGAACAACTATTGTTCTTTATAACAACGTTAAATCCTTCCATATCCAATACAGAAATTGAAATAATGTTTTTAATAATATTCGGAACATAATAACAATTATTAAGATAAATGGACTTGCTCGAAGGCATTGCTAAATAATAAGTTCCTACAGCTAATGCAGCAACCTTTGCTCCATTCCCTACTCGTAGGATCACCTCATCATTGTTCAGCTTTCTACTTCTGACCAGTCCCTTCACATTATTACATATGTGAGAACCACAGCCGGTATCCAATACCCAAGTAGAATTTTGACTTTCTGAAAAATTAATTTCAATCATGAACAAACCTTGATTGGAAGTCGAAGCTTCTCCAAGCTTCTTGTCTGCCAGAAACTTCTTGCAGTTTTTCTTCCAATGACCCGGCTCGTTGCAATGAAAGCACATTCCTTTAGCTGGTTCAGGTTTCTTTTGTTCCTTTTCTTTCCCCTTTCCCTTAGCCTTCTTGGATTTCTTCTTTTCAGAAGATACCTTAGGTCTCTTCCTTTTATTGGAAGAATCCACCATCAAGATATGGTTCTTCTTGGATGGGAAGTGAC
Organism: Panax stipuleanatus; assembly: GCA_020205555.1. NCBI lineage: Eukaryota > Viridiplantae > Streptophyta > Magnoliopsida > Apiales > Araliaceae > Panax > Panax stipuleanatus. Next base: position 28,169,398 of record CM035115.1, on the reverse strand, counting down.
CTTCTGCAGTTTTTAGCATGTTAAGCAGCTCAGGCAAGCTGACATCTAGCTTATTCATGTGAAAATTAACCACAAACTGCGAGAAGGTCTCAGGGAGTGACTGCAAGACCAAGTCTTGACTCAACTCCCCATCCATGACGAACCCAAGCTGTCCAAGGCGTTCAATCAAATTGATCACTTTCAGGACATGAGTCTCGACGGCAGTACCCTCGGTCATCCGAGATCGGAAGAGCTCCTTAGATATCTCATATCTAGCAGTCCTACTCTGTTCACCATACAACTCCTTGAGGTGAAGCAGCATAGCAGGAGCATCCATTTTTTCGTGCTGACGCTGAAGCTCGTTATTCATGGATGCGAGCATGATGCATTGAGCCACAGATGCATCATCTTGCCACTTATTGAAAGTGACAATCTCTTCCTCAGAGGCTGTTTCTGAAACAGATTCAGGGACAGTTGAATTTAGGACATAAGAAATCTTTTCAGCAGTGAGAACAATTCTCAGATTTCTTAGCCAGTCCTCATAATTCGGCCCGGTAAGCTTGTTTGCATCAAGTATGCTTCGTAGTGAGATTAGTGATTTAGACATTTTTAAAATTCTGCTTGTGAAAAATAACATTTTAGCAAACATTCATTTTATTAATTTTGCATACCAAAATAAATTTAGGTCTTTATTTTAAATTGGTATCTCCCACTATTTTCATCAAACTATATTACCCTCACTTATATAGTTCGGCAACATCTAATTAAAGATTTGCTAGTGAGAATAAGGATCCCATTTCAAATGTATATAACCTTGTGGATAGCACAACAAGCGATATACAAATAAATAGGTAGACAACTCTTGTCAATTACAACACTATATAACTCCTTTTATTTTGCCTCTTAAATCATAATGGTCAAGTGTGTGCACATCCGAACTAAAATGATTTAAGTTAAGTCCAGCCTAGCACTTCCATAAATTCAAAAAAGAAAAATGTTCGTCCTTGTGGATAGCACAACAAGACTAGATCGTTCAATTTTCTTGATAAGCATCAAATGTGATTAATTAACATCTTAAATACGCAATACTCGCCTTGTGGATAGCACAACAAGCTCATATTAAATATTTAATACTCTATTAATTTATCATGCTAGAAGGCGACGTTCGATATTCCAAATATCATTTGAACGCTTCGGACTTAATATTATTTCTTTGAGGGGTTTGTTATTATTAGTCTCATCTTGTTTAGCGCGCATGCACATATATATATAAAATACGCGTCATTTTATTAAACATGCGAAGCATGTTTGCATAAAATATAATATATATATAATATTTAGCATGCAATATAGAATATTATATTCTACCCGGATTGATTATGGACTTTTATTCTAGTTTGGTTCACTAGAGCCACCAAGTGAACCAAAAGGTCAAACCTAGGAGTGCAAGAATTTAAATTTAAATATAACTATTACATTTAAACTCGGGCTCCATACAAACGGGTCTTCACGCGCTCCTTGCTCCTTGGTCTCCAATTTCTTCAAGATAATTCTAACTATTCTTATTACATTAAACTATTTAATTTAAATAGAAACCTTGATCAACAATCAAGGGGAAGTACATAGGAAGGAGATAGAATTTTACATCAAGAAAAAAAAATTAGAGAAGACGAGGTACGCAGACCCCATTTAATAAAACCCATTCATTCAAGCATTCAACTAAAATAAAATCCAATCACATTGGTCAAATAGTCCATAATCAATCTCCATTTATTTTCATACATATCACCATATATATCAATAAATAAATATTCATCTCATGAATTAAAACATTCCATATATATATGAGTATCATTTAATGGGCAATTTTAAATTGCATGAAATCCAATTTCAAGATTAAAATAAACTCTTTATTTTAATTATAAAATTATTTAGAATATAATATATAAATATATCATATTTATTTATTTTTTTTAAAAAGTCACCTTCTTTTATTAAAAGAGTCCTGCAGGTTTATTAAAAAAGTCCTTTCCTGATGGGTCACCTTCTTTTTGGAGTAAGAAAGAGACAACACCTTTTCTTTGCAGAATTCAAGATTAGCACCAAAAAAAAAAATTGTGATTCGTCCCAAAAAAAGTCTTCTTTTTTTTTTCTTAAAAAATATAATTTTATACAATAAAATTATGCCCAATAAATTATTTTAAATACATACCCATATGTATATGAAATCAAAAATAAATTAATAATTGCATAAAGATTTGGCTCTGATGCCACTGTTGGGTTTGTACGAAATCGTGACGCAATCAAATTGCAAAAATTAGCGGAAGCATGGTATATCAGAGTTTAAAAAAATTTCTACAAAACCATTACCCGGATCATCCTTTATGCAAATTATTAATTTAAAACGATAAATAAGAAGTTATGGAATCATACCCTTGTAGAACGAAGCTTCCACAGGTACTAGTTCAACTCCTTGTTCATCGTGATCTCCTTGAATTTCCGGATTAGATTCCTTCCTTTGATCAACGTTAGCCACCCAAGTGTTTGGCCTCTAGAGGTGATCCACCAAGGAAGATGAATTATCAAGAAGGAGGGTGTTTGGCTTAACCTTAGTTTTCTATCCTCTATAGAAAAGGAGTACTCTCCAACAATTGGAATTGCATCAATCTAATATCTATTATAAGACTTCTCTTATATAGACATTGGTCAACCCTTCTAATCCTATTAGACATGTGATTTCTTTTAATTAATTAAACTCCTTTAATTAATTTAGGCTTCCCACCACATGGGAATAATTAATTAAATTCATTTAATTAATTTGTCTCCTAATCTTATTAGGAATAAATGAGAGTACTAAATATTAAATTAATTACTAAACTCCTTTAGAAATTAAAATAATAATAATTGTAATAATATTAATAAGACTCCTCTTATTAATTTATATTTAATATTTCCAAAATATTAAATAATAAACATTAAGCTATTTAATTTATTCTATCACCATAGATTAAATTAATTATACTTAATGCATTATTACGATTATGCCATTACCTTCTTAAATAATTATTCTTCCTTTTATGGTGTGACCCTTTAGGTTCTCCATATTAAACCGGTTGTGAATAAATCAATTAAAACAATTTTAATCTTATTTAAATAAATAAATTAAACTAATAATTTATTTAAATAAATAATATTTATTCTACAATAGGGATAAGCCTCCCTAGCGATCAACGACTTTTCAGATAATATAGATTTCAACATTAATCAAAAAGAACCTGTGAGTAAATAGTTACCGTACAATTCAATCCTTCCACCATACAATGTCCCAATTAAATATAAGACATGGATTTACTGTCAAGTCTTATTTTATTTAATTATATGTATTTCGATTAGAAAATGCACAACTCCAAATAATGCAAATTAGAAACTCCTTTCTAATTTCATTTCACCTTGGCCAAGGATTCCTGGGTTGTCATTTAACGAATCACATAGGACATATCTCCTCTTTTACTAGAGGTGGTAGATTCTTTATTGATCATTCATTATCTCCATATGTAACTCATTATACCCAAGCATACCCTATATATGCCTTAAAAGGTCTTAAGGAATAAGTCAAAGTATAATTTGTTACATACAAGATACTATGATGATCTCAAGTCCAAGGATTACTTGTACTACTATCACATTAGGAATTCCTATTGACAGGCGAGTAAATCTCCATTAGGTATTCCATAGCGAATCACGTTCAGTGAACTTATTCTCCAATAAGCACCTACATACTTGCTTTAGTGTCTCCACACAAATGATCATGAGATCAATCATCCTCATCCAATGAGCAAGCAACATATGTACCAATCTATCCGGATTTACTAATCCCCTTTTTAGTAATCCCACGATTGGGAACTATTTTAGTTTTAAAACTTTCTAAGAATTTAGATCTCATTAGCATGATCATCATCATGATTCTAAAAGCATTGCTTAAAACTATGGGTTATTTACATATTATAAAAACAGCAACATGTAGATAATTAAATGCCTTTAATAAATGAATATTTTATTAATAAATAAATAAGATTGTTTACAAAGTACGTGCTTTATCATCATACATGATTGGCTTGTATGCACACTACTATCATTATGCCATGTGGATGTTAACTTATATATGAACTGTATATCAGATATGTATGAGATTGAAAGTTGATCTCTGATAATATGCTTGTTATGTGAGAAGTAACATGCGGAGTAGATATTCATTGATTATGAATGCATGAACTGTGTATGAAATTTTATGCTATGTGATGCATGAAAACTGTTAGAATTGCTGAGCTGTCGAGCTCACTCTTGCAAAATAACTACTTTTGCAGGTTAGGACTCGTGATAAAAGTTACGTGCTACGTGATAGAGTTCGAAGATTTTAATTTATTTAAATATATGTTCTTGAACTATGCTTAGGTTCTAGAAGATGTATACAATAGTAGATTACAATGTTTTATACATGTTTAAATTGTAAGGTTGTGTTATGTAACACATAGGGGATTCGAACTGAGATGTATACGTTTATACAGTAATTCGAACATAGTGAATCATACTTTATAATTGGTTCAAGGTTATGTAATTGATTCAAGATTATGAATTAAATGAAAGATTTTATTCAAGGAGATAGAAAAGTTTTAGTTATTCCGCATTTTTGTAACATCAATTGTGATGTATAGACAGAGATGGTATATGACCGAGATTTGAAAATTTATAAAAGGTTTAGGGTCATCATATAAGATCTTGGATATGAATAGAAATTATATTTCTATATTGTAATAAGTGAAATTTATTCATTAAGTTTTGAATATAAGATGTATAGTTCCGCGATAGATGTATCGTGGCAGACCGGATCTGAGGTGTTTGAGAGACCCGGATTTGGGGTCGTCACAGGTTGGTATCAGAGCTGTAGGTTTTAAACCTTAGGTAAGAGTACCTTAGACTATAACCTGAGAGAGTTTAGTTGATAATAGGGAAAGAACCCTAAGATAAATCGATGATCACGACGTGATCAGATGGTCTGTATCGACTAAGTAATTATAGCTTGATGCTATAAGGGAAGGTACTACGAAATTGTACGAGATGTACTCTTAAGGAGTTGTATGTGATGAAATATAGAAATTTCGCAATGAGCAAAGAGAAAGTTGAGAGTAAGATAGAGTTAAGTGTTGGATTTTAATTGAGGACTCATGTTAGCAGCTAGGTTATATGGTTCCTTGTTTGGGCGGGGAATTTATGCTCGGGTTTAGAACCACTTAGCTTCCTATACTGTTTAGTGGCTGAGTCGACCAGTTCCTTGTATGGGCAGGGGATTATGTTTGGTTCGACAACCACTTAGCTTCTTACATTGATAATCATTAGAATGTTGGTGTCGCGCTATCATTATACATATGGTGAAAAGGTGATTCTTTTCTCATGTTTATTCTGATAGATAGATATTAATAAGATTAGGTGCAAGTTCTTTAAACTCATACGTATGATAAGTTTGTGACTCATAATCGTATGATGGGACCCCTTAGCAATGGACGATTTTGGTCTGACTAGGATAAGTTCCTAAACACATATGATTGTGGAAAATTCCTAAACTCCTAACGTGTGGTATGTTTGATGAACTGTACTGGGTATAGAAAAGTTATGAATGAAGAATTGAGGATTTTTAATATATATTATTAAGCAATTGATCATTAGAGAAATTGAAGTTGATGATGGAAGCATAGGTATTCCAAATCTTCTAGCTATGCTAGACTTCTAAAATTTTTGACATCAAGCTAAATTCGCACTGATATGCCTTTCGAACAAAATGAATTTTGTTATCCTCAAAACAAGGTGACAAGGGTGTGGAAATGGACTCTGAGTCATTAACACATCATTACCTAGTGCGACATGATAACAACAAAAATGATTTGCAATGATTTTTGAACGATTTAAAGAAGAGTCTACGCTAATTATTTTGGCTAGACAAAATTAATTTGAGATATCAAAATGTATTTTGTATATCATCGATGCATCATGAAACCTGATGCGGAAATGATAAGAATGATGAAGTTATCAATGCAGAATTACCTAGTGTTGGATTTGATTTAAGCCCACTATGGTACGATGTAGTATAACAAAGTCATAAAATAAAAAGTGATGGAGTTATTGTGACACCCATGAATCCGGGTCCTCTGACCCTGGTCCGGTCGCCACGATACAATACTAACATCCACCTCTAACAACATACGATAACTAAAAATGCGGAATATAATAAACGTACGTCGTTCATTCAAAAAGTGTTACTAGTCCCAAGATTCGATAACCTTAATACATCAATACAAACATACCCTAGAATAAACATTAGGGTTCATATTACATTAACAGTAATTAAACTAGACATAAAGATAAAGTCTGCTCCTTGCAAACCATCCTAAATCTTTCCTTTACCTTTGTCCTTCCCTGAGGGCTTGGGCTTAACTGCAATATAAGTCATGATATAGCAAGAATGAGCAACAAGTTTGCTCAGCAAGTTTAGATACAATAATAAAGGATATATCATTATGAATGGAAAAATATCTGACAACGATTTCAACAAAATAAATATCTTAAAGATTCAACAATATGAATATTAAAACGATTCAATAATATGAATATCTGAACGATTCAACAATATGAATATCTGAACGAATCAGTACGAATAATAGAATGATTCAATAATATGAATATTTGTAAGGTTTAACAACCTGCATGATTCAACACTATGAACATCTGAACAATTTAACAATATGAATATTAAAAGCAAAGATAATAATTGCCTTTAGAATGACTGATAGTCGAGTAGACTCTGAACTATAACTTTCCAATGGGTTCAATAGCTAATTGACCCTTTTTAGAATTACTGGCTTCTGGCTACAGAAACTTAGTACCTCGAGGAGATCAGCCTCGGGCACAACGTGAATATGCATAACACTTAAATCTTCTTACTCGTATCATATATATTAGATACCTGGGCACACTCCTATATATGAGGGGTGTTCTGTTCCGTCTAAGAATCCTTACCATCAATTGATTTGGATAGCTTCAAAGAAAACTTCATACACTAGTCTGACCGAGCAAAGGTTCAGACTCTTACTGACATGGTTCAAAAAATTTAGAACCTTGAATAATGTACAAGTCCAAGACTGTATGAGCTCAAATGCACTAGGTGCGGACATCAATAATATCGATGTGGAATAATTGATAAGTAATTAAACCACTAAATAACATACTTGGAAATAAAGTTCAAGCAATTAAGTAAACAACTTTCGATTCAACAATAACCTACTCAATACAATATGAGAAGGATAGAGAACTTGCACAAAGTGAAGTTTAGAATTTGCACAATATAGGAATTTGTGTAAGTTCGGGGAACTTGCACAATACTCAACGTGTGAAGTTCGGGGAACTTGCAAAATATTCAACGTGTGAAGTTCGGGGAACTTGCACGATAATAGATTCCTTGCATAAAATAAATGCATAGGCTTAGACACTTACAACATCAAAGAGTGAAATTCGGGGAATTTCACCATAATAGATCCCTTGCATAAAGTAAATGCATAGGTTAGGACATTTGCTTACAACGTTCTTTGAGTAAAGTAAACACAAAGATAAGATACTTGCACAATATACGAGTTTGTATAAGTTTAGAGAACTTGCATAATAAAGAAATGAAGTTCGGGAATTTGCAAAATAACCAAAGTGTGAAGTTCGGGGAACTTTCACAATAACCAAAGTGTGAAGTTCGGGGAACTTTCACAATACTCAAAATGTGAAGTTCGGAGAACTTTCACAATACTCAAAATGTGAAGTTCGGAGAACTTTCACAATACTCAAAATGTGAAGTTCGGGGAACTTTCACAATACAATAATAACCTGCTCAAAACAACATGAGAAGGATAGGAACTTGCACAAATAAGGTGAAGTTTAGAATCTCGCTTACTCGATTCATTGAATAAAGTAGTGCAAGAATTTAGGATACTTGCATTCAATATAACAATCAACTGAAGTTAGGAAATTTGCAATATAATAATACCTTGCTCAATATAAATTTGAGTAAGATAGGGAACTTGCACAAATAATAAGTGTAAGTCAGGGAACTTGCAAATAATACAATAACGGGTTCAAAAGAACTTGCACAATCAAAGAGTGAAGTTCGAAAACTTGCCTGTTTGCTCAGCTACAAATAAATTCTAGCTTTAATAAAACTGCGTTGGAATGACCTAGCATTAACAAGTCGGCCTCTCCAATTAGTATATATAAACTAATATAAGTTCACACATACAAGACTCTAGTCATTATATAATTCTATCACATAGTTCACGTAAGTCAATCTAATCCTGTCTTAGATTTAATAATTTTAGATTGTCTAGTTCATAAGTATCAACATAGGTTTGAAACACATAGTACTTTAAGTTACTGATATAAATCAACACACATGTTTATCAAGTTTATCTAACTCAAGTTCGAAAGCTAATATATTCATTCTATGTCCACTTCAAGACCACATGTTTGTATGTCGGATATTCACATACTTTAAACAATATAAGTTCATGCTTCAAGATTGGTTACTAAAGTCATGTTATTACATAACAAGGTCAAACAATACTTAAGTAGTTATGCTTGTGCGTATACTACAAGTGTACACTTTAATCGTCATAATTCATGCCTTAAGAATCCACTTTCTATGAGTATGCGTGCATAGTTGAAATCTGTGTTTAACTAAGTGCGGTTCATGTTAATATGTCTATAGGCATAATGACATCCTAATAAACATCCTTCCATGCACACAACATGACTCACATGGTATTTAACTTTCAAATCTTAAGTTCTCTTTTGAAATAGTTGAAATCTTGCAATCGTGCATGCTAGTGTGTTCAACACTTTAAACGTACATATATAGACCATACGGTCAGGTTCATAAAATCAAAATTTATATCTCAATGTAACATGCCAAGTCCATGTTCAATGCTCACGTTTCGTTAGTAAGTTTTCCCTAATGAGGTCTAACATGACCGTGCACATTTTTAAACATGTATATACCAATTATTATGTTCTTCATGCCTATCTAGGTCATACTAACATGCTCGTTAAATTAGAATGCATACACCATATCTACATGTTAAAGTTCACCTTTGAAACTTATATGTTTCGCTAGAAATGTTTAATAGTGGGGTTCACATGCTCATATTCTATTATGAAACCCGTATACCAAAGTCAACATGCCTCCCATACAATTCTAAGTCATACTATCATGCTTGCAGGGTCAGAATACTATCATGGCAAGTATACATATTGAGTTTGTTTCCATATTCGAAGTTAGTTTATGAAACGCTAAGTTTATTTCAAACTATAATTACTTGTGCAACTATTAGTGAAACATGCTTACATTGCCTCAATACATCCATATATATATATATATATATATATATATATATATATATATATATATTACTCATGCTAGTATGCTTAATCCAAACTAGTACCATAAGTTAGCATGAGCAGAAAGTAAAACAGAAAGCAAAACTGCAGACAGGCACTGGCGCAGCTGCGCCGCTGGCCAGTGCAACACTGGCGCAGCTGCGCAGGCTGGCGACCAGGCCTGAGGCAGTGCAGTTTTCGGCAGACTATAAACCCAACTCAAATTTTCCAACGAAATTTATCCCAGCCACCATGCAATACATTTCTAACATGGTAGTAAACTATCATAGCATCTAATAAGCATACTTAAATCAATCAAAGCATGCTCAATTCAAGAATCAAAGAATTAGAATTTTACAGACTTTGAACAAAGAATGGGAGTATACCTCTGTAATTGCTTAAATTGAGTTTACTGCTATAATGATCCTTACAATGCTGCTATCATACTCTCCCAATAATATGAAAATCTCAGCAAATAAATGAAGGAGAAGGGAAGAGTTCTTATATAGCCAATTTCTTACCCGGTTCCAAGCTTTGTTCACCAAATCAAAACAAAGGATTGCTAGATTACATAATGGATAAGAAGAAGTTGGTGAGAGTTGGTGAGAGTGGGTGGAACTCATCATAAATCCCACTCCCCTTATAATGATTATGGCTAGCTTGGATGAATTTGAGAAGAAGAAGATAGAGTAGCATAGCATGTGGGTTCACGTGTATGAGAAATAAGAGAGCAATTGGGCACATAATATGGGACAACCAATTCTCAGCAAATGGAAGCAACTTGGATGTAATATACTACATTATTATTCTATATATACCATGCTTACTTAGGCTATATCATGTATACACATTTTATTTCATGTAAATACTTAGGCTATAATTAAATTAAAGTCGCAATTTCAATGAGCAATTAATAATATGATGCATCAAGTAAGGTATATGCATATATTCCATGTACATTATCTATTAACACCAAATATAAGGTAATTAGGTATTATTATAATAATAACTGTTATTATAATAATTATAATAACTTATTGAAATCATTTATCAATTAATAATATTATTGATATAATATAAAGTAATAGGGTGTTCATTAAAATTTTACCCACACATATTATGTTACATAAGTCATACTATTATGTCATTCATATAATGAAATTACTCTTACCATATAGTCAATATATATAACGTATAGTCATATTGACATGCCACCTTGCATTATATAATATAAGGGTAATCCACCATATATTATAGGTTTACGTATCACATGCTTGTATAAAATAATAAATCAATTAAATATAATATTATTATATTTATTAATATCTTACTTATTAATTATTATTTATTCATAATAATTATAAATCAACAACAATAATAATTTCATAAGTTATCAATTAATTACTCAAATATAAATAATTAATCACGATTAACTCTCTACACTATATTCAAGAAATTTGAATATATAATTTACTAACACTTTTATCAATATTCTGATATAAAAGTCTCAAGGTTAATCTACTAATTTAAATAACCATTAGTGATTCCCTTTAATAAAAATCCTAGCATTTATTTGCATAGGTTAAATTCACATAATCCACATAAGGTTTAAATAAGTTTGAAAAATTAACTCTCAAAAATTTTAAATCACAGATAAAATTAATAAGAATCTTAAAATTCCTGGTCGTTACAGTTATCAATGCAGAATTACCTGGTGCGGGATTTGATTTAAGCCCACTATGGTACGATGTAGTATGACGAAGTCATAAAATGACGAAATCCTCAAACGGACTGTAAATGCAGTACAGTATCATGACATCATAAAATGATTTTCAGAACTTTAAAGAAAAGTTAGATGCTAAGTAATTTGGCCAGATACATGTTTCGATTGATATTCGAATCATTGGTATACGTCTAAGCTAATTGACTCAGCTAGACAAATGTTTATAAAAATTCAAGTATCTCTTTGAGAATTTATCCTGAGCCAAATTGTTTTAGAACAGACTCTGATAGTAAGACTGAGGTGAATAACCCTGAAAAATGGGGATATACTGGTTGGATGATATATTCCAATTTAAGAACTAAGGTACGATTGATTGACCACCTAACGTACCAGTATTGGAAGTTTGCCTTCTTTGTGATTGTAAACATACCAAGTTCAGCATGGTTAACAAATTTGGTTACGGTGAATACCATTAAACCTCAGAGTTCACGGTCTATATGACCCCTCAGCCAGATATGAAAAGTTTTAACTCCTTAGAGAGAAGTTATATGATAGCAGAGCTCCTCATGGAAGGAAGCAGTATGTACTCATTAACTTGAGCATGATCAATAAAGGTTTACTTGAAAACCTAGTTATGATGAATAAAAGGAGTAGAGATTTGTAGACTTTAATTTCGAGGACGAAATTCTTAGAAGAAGGGGTGATTGTAGGAACTCGAATTTCCAAGAATCATTATTAATAAGAATTTAATGAATAAAATTCTTAGAGCATGAGATAGATTCGAATATGAATATATCTGTGAGGTGAGGTTAATAGTATTGAATTACATAGGGTAATGTAAACTATGTAATACATGATTCTTAGTGTTTAATAAATATATATATCATTATTATATATTTATAGAGATGAATTAGTAAGGGAGATGGATAATATTTAACTATCGATATTAAATGATTTATAGAATTATTTATCATGGTAAGATGATGACATTAAATATTTTTGATAGTCACCATTTTTCTAGAGTATATGTACGTGCAAGTATTAAGTTTACGACAGTGCAACCATACCTTTTAATGGTTGATATATAGGAGCTGGGCTAAATGATTCATTCAGTGAGCGGAGGTATATACGAATTAGTAACCGATCTAACTCACTGTGAAAATAGTGTAGACGAAACAGAAACTAATTTGTTAATTATTTGTGGGAAACCACTCAGTGTACTATATAGACTACTAGTAAAGACACGGGGTGTGCTAGGGTTAGACTTGCATATATGTACGTTGTTAGAGAGAAAGAAAATTAATATATCATTAAATATGTATTGGTTAGGAATTATTAATTAATTGAATACACGACGAGAAGTGTAGATTAAAGGAATGTATATATATATATATATATATATATATATATATATATATATATATATATATATATATATATATATATATATATATATATATATATATATATCTTAAGTTATGTGGATAAGTGGAAAAAAAAGAGAAATAATTATTATATATCTCTCTAATAAAGATTATTAAAATAATTTCTTATATTGAATTTTTTTAATAAAAAGGGAGAGTGTTATTTTGAATAATAATAATAATAATAATAATCATAATAATCATAATAATAATAATAATAATAATAATAATAATAATAATACCTTTTATGTCTTTGACTGAGGTAATATGAATGAGGGTAAATATATCGAAACATATTTGCTATATGTAATATATTGATATGAAATAACTTATGGTTTATTTTCTATATAGAAGGCGTGCATGTGTTGTACATATAGCTATTTCAACAATGCTTAAATATTATGATTTAAATAATATCTTGAGGAAATGAGTAAATCACTTTATTATGAATAATGCCTCTATTGGAGATAATATTATATAATAAACTTATTATATCATGTTATGAAGGAATGATTAAACGAGATTTATTGATATTGCTATGTGCAAATATACATGTTGTGTGAGTTAGTATCTGTGCGTATATTTGCTATGATTTATTTAAAGGGAGTCACTAATGATTTATTAAATTAGTAGACTAACCCTAAGTTTTATCTCAAAAGAATTGATAAGATAATTAGCAATTAAATGTTCAATTACTTGAATATAGTGTAGAGGTTTAAACGTGATTGATTAATTTATATTTTGAGTAATTAATCGATAAACGTATGAAACTATTATTGTGAATTAATAATATGTTAATGAGCAAAGGATTAATAAATATAATGAGATTATATTTACTCGATTAATTGTTTTGAACAAGTATGCGATATATTAAACCTTTATTATATGGTAGTTATCTATATTATGCAATGTGATGTGTTGATATGGCTATATATTATATATAGACTATATAGTAAGATTAATTTCATTAGGGAGTTACATAATATTGTTACTTATGTAACATGATGTGTGTGGGTAGACTTTAATATATATCCTATTACCTTATATTAATATCAATAAACATTGTTAATTGATAATGATTCAATAAGTTATTATAATTATTATAATAATAGTTACAATAATAAGTAATAATAATGCCCAATTGAATTATATTTGGTGTTAAAAAAATATACATGGATTATATGTGATATATCTATGTGTACCCCTACTTGATAAATTGTAATTGGAAATTTCAATTGTAATCCATTTATAACCTATGTGTTTATGAAATAAAATGTGATGTAGCCTTAATAAGCATGATATATATATTACATTAGTATAGTGTATTTCATTTGCAAGTTGCTGAGTTAATTTTTGTCCCGAATTGAGAGTCAACTCTCATTGCTCCTCACGTGTGAAAGAAAAGCCTATACTAAGTCTAGTCTTCTCTTAAATTCACCAAAGTATAGCCAATGATTTCAAAGGGAAGTGGGCAAAATAGTGTTCTTCAACTACTCCTCAACTACTCCTTGTTAACCATCAAACTCTTGTTCAATCCGTTGGTTTGAATTGATGGAGAAAACCATTGTCTATGTCAAGCTTGGTCTATAAATAAGACTCTCCTCTTTCTATTTTCTAAATTGCCGAGATTCTAAGTTGAGCTTGTATAAGTTTTTTGAGAATAAGAGTGAGTATATTGATATTTAAAGAGAGTGGTATAGCATCAAGCAATCACAGTTGTGACACCCCCAAATTCCAAGACCGCCACTTGGTCTCTCAAATTCGGTTCATCACGTGCTCATGGTAATACATCACAATAATAATAACTAAACAACACACATCACAGCGGAAAATCTATTCTAGAATAATTTACAATGATTTATTATAAGTATTCCTCCAAGTCTCGCAACCTACAGTACTTAATAGATTACATAATAATATCAATTAACGACTTATTTCATAACCTAACTTAAGCTTAAACATAATCAAAATCAGTCTTACTACATCATCTTAATACGACAATAAAATATTTAAAAACATAAAAGAGACAAGCTAGTTGGTAGCCTTGCCCTTGCCCTTATCAATGCCCGAAGGTTCGCCCTGCTCTGCCTTAACTGAAATATTTTAGGGAAAGCAAGAATGAGCACAAATTGCCCAGCAAGTAATATACAATAAGGGTTTGTAATATAATTCTCAATTCTTAAAAAAAGTATAGCAAGGTTTGATAATTCAAGGATAACAAGAATATCAACAGTTTTCAATAACAGTCGCTAAGGACAGAATAATATCAATGTGATTCAACAACAAATCAATTCAAGATTTCAAGATAACTGAATACTGAGCAGTCGCTAAGGACTATGAACTTCTACTAGAATTAACAGTAATAAACTGAAAATCCAACAAAAACAGGTACAACAGGTGATCAGCCTAAAGCACCATCGTTATGCATAACAATCAATCATACTCAAGTGTGCACGTCGGTCCACCGACAATTATATATTCCCTTCAAAGAAGGTTGTTCTTCTCAGTCAAATACAAGATCCCGCACCAATCAATTAGTTTGGGTTGCTTTCCAATGATATAAGTCTAGCCGAATCAAATGGCATAGACACTTTCACAATATTCAAGAACAATACTAAGTTCAACAGGAATAATAGCTTTAATTAAATAAGAGTTCAAGTATGCTAATTTAATTCAACCGATTAAGTAGGAAACTAGTTCGCAATATACAAGGATAGAATACTTGCACAGTAAAAGAGTGTAAGTTAGGAAACTTGCACAATCATAGATTTCCTTGCATAAAGTAAATGCGTCGGTTAGGATACTTGCACTTTAAAAGAGTGTAAGTAAGAGAACTTGCCTTTAGCGTAGTTTATCCACGAAAAGTAAATCAACACTTTCGAATTCCTATCGTAATACAGTTACGTATATATATGATATTCATTAGTCATATAATTAAACTTCACATTTTATCTTCGAATATACGATCAACACATAAGCTAGGTTTTACCTAGCTACACAGTTATATAGAACATAATTTCTATCTTTAACGTTCCTCCTTTAGAGTTTAAACACATTCTCATATCTTATAAGATCATAATCAATACTAAATATATTTCATTTTAGCAAGTTACGGCATCCCCTTAAGTTAACCGTCAAAATCGGGTTCACGTAACATCCTATAATATCACGTAGCATGTATTCATATTTAAAGGATACTTTCATGCTTGTATAACTTTTTCAAATCCAATCGTACATGGTATAGGTTCTTAAGTTAATACTTAAAGTCATTCAAGGACAAAAACTCATATGGTCTAACATGCTCGCTTTTTAAACACATAAGATTTTCATATAACTTGTATTAGGCATGCTCATGAGTACTCGTATCGCATATATGTAGCTAGCATTGTTATTATCTTGAAAACATGCTTCGTTTATGCTAAACTTTAATCACGGAAACTAATCATGGTATATATACATGCATGACACATGAATGAGTCTAAGAGTACTATCACATGTGTCCAAATTATCAGATTCTAATTCTCGTCATAACATACCAAAGTTTACGTTCAAAGCTTATACTTTGTTAGTTTAGTTCATTAATAAGGTCTAACATGTCCATGCTTCCTTATGAAACCTATATATATAAGTTAACATGCTTTTCATGCATTTCAAGGCCCTATAAACATGCTCGAAAAGTCAGAATGTATACATGGTCTTTACATGTCAATATCATCCTTCAAAACTTGTATTTTTGTTAGATATGTTCAATAGTGAGGTCTAACATGCTCTTATCATACTACGAACCATATATACATAAGTTAATATGTCTTTTATGCATCTCTACCTCATACCGACATGCCTTGAAAAATCAGAATATTAACATGCTTCATATATGTTAACATTCGTTTAGGAAACTTTAAGTTCGTTTCCAAACTATATGTCGTTTGGTTAACCATGCATGCTAATATACTAAAACATGCTTACATTGCCTCATTAGGTTTATATATATGTATTAATCATGCTTCCATGCTTGTTTAAACAAAAATCAAACAATTAGTACATAACAGTTTTGTTGCAGAATGTAGAAAACTGCACACAGAGTCCGGCGCTGCGGCGCGGCAACAGCAGCCACAATCTGGCGCTGCGGCGCGGGTGGCGCTGCGGCGCGAGGATTGAAGCTGCGGCGTGGGAGGCGCGGACGATGGCGCTGCGGCGTGGGGACAGTTTCTGCAGTTCACACTGCAGCCGAAATCGACCCAAAACCTCCCATTTCATCGATTTCAATATACCCATATGCCATTACACTAACGTTTTTAACTTACTAACACATATATATGCTTATATAACAGTCAATCGCATTTATAAATTCTCAAATTCATGAACCCTAACTAATTTCACACGAATTTGATGCTTTACAAAAATTACAGAGCAACAATGGAAATGAAAGTCAAGAAAGCTATATAGTGGTTCCATCAGGTATGTATGTTCTTATAACAACAATATAAGTGCTCTACAATCCAATTGCAATCGAATTTTGCATAATCAAGAATTTAAGCAATTGCAGTAACAGAAACAGGAAATGAAAATGAAGAACAAGGAGAGGAATTATACCTCTGTTAGTTTGTGAATTGAACTTGCTGCTATACTACTACTTACAATGCTGCTATACTATCAATGTATTCTCTCAACTCAACACTTATGTAAACTCATAGCAAATGAAATTGAAGGAGAAGGGGCCATATAAATAGCAAAGCCAAGACCCAGACAATGTAATTGTACAACAAATTAAACCACCGAGATTTGTGAATTGTATGGGGGTTAAAGAGTAGTAGGTAAATAGTAGTTGAATTCATCATGAATCCCATTCCCTCCATAATCATGAGCTATGCAATGCTGAGTTTGAGGAAGAAATAGGGAGTAGGCTAGCTTGAGTTGTTCACGTGTATAAGGATTGTGTTTGTCAGCATGGGCCAAGCTTCTAAGTATCCAGCATTTTGCAACATGAAGTGTATTAACACTAAGGCCATATATACATATATCATACACTTAGGCTATTACATATACATTCATACTATATATTTAGATTATAATTATCATTATAATGTAAGTCACATGCTTAATATTTCAAAGTAGTAGATGTGATATGGCAATGCAACATACATATCATCCATGTACATTTATTAATACCGGATATAATCACATCACATTATTTCCTTTATTAAATTTTATTATTCCATTATATATATAAATATTCATCAATTATTTATATTTATGATACAATATTTTAATGTATACTTACATACATATTGTCACATAGGCTATTAATCAAGTAGCTCATATAGTTCAATCAATATAATTGTTAATCTCCATAACAATTTAATTAACCCTTATATGATTAATTATCACTTTAATATAAATCTTATTATATTTATAAACACGTTGCTCATTATTATTATGTTTCTTGCAATAATAATAATCACATATTATTAATCAATCACCATTAATATTTTATAACAATTATTCTACGATGACAATTAATTAATATTCTACGATTAACAATTAATATAGATTAATTGTTCGCTTAAATTAATATAATCATTCTTATATTACGTCACTGTGCCACACAAGGCAATCAACGAGTTTATCACAAACTCCACCAATTTCTCAATTATTATAATTATTCAATCTTATATAATTGAATTAATTCATCTCATAACACAAAATCATTTATATTCAAATAAATTCTCGTTTCCATTAATATATTTATTTAATAATATATGAAAATTCACGGGTATTACAACAGTGGTATAACTCCCTCACCTTGTTCTTCATTGTTTTGAAATACTAAGTTCTTGAGTTATAATTTCTAAGAATAATAGAATTCTTCAATTGCTAGTTAACTGATCAAAAGTTGATATGGCATTGTGTTATATGAGTGTTAAATAAAATTATAAGCATGATAGAATTTCATTATAGCTGGTACAGAATCAAATTTGCTGTAGTAATTTTTGAAATGGGATTACAGTACTGCCGATGCAGTCTGCTCTGTTTCTGGTCTGCCACCTTCGCAGCTGCGCCAGTTTTGTACTGGCCAGCGGCGCAGCTGCGCCAGGACCAATTCATAGTTTGTTGTTTCTGTTACACAACCTGCTATGTGCAAATATATGATAACCCATTAGGAAAGCATAAGAGCATGAGTAACATACATAAAAGAGTATATTCATGTAGTATAAGTATGTGTAGCCATGTTAGCATACACTATTGATGAACAACTTCATAGTTTATAAGTGAACTTAGAATGATTAAAAATGAACCTTGTCGTGGACGTAGCATATGAACATTCTGATTTTATGAACATGATTATATGGTTTATATTGACATGAAATGCATATTTAAAGTGTTGAACACACTAGCATACATGATTGATAGATTCAAGAGGTTTTCAAGAAAACTTAAAGACCTTTAAAGTGAACTCGACCAAGACTTACGTATTGTAATTTCTGACCATTTGAGTATGTGTAAATGACTTAGACATGTATGAAATCAGGTTTAACATGTATGAATAAGTACCTTGACATAGCATGAACATTATTGACTTCATTAGTGTGCGATTTCTAAAGAAAGTTATAAGTTTTTAAAATGAGCCTTGACACATACTATTGATGCTTATGTTCTGACTTTTTGAGCATGATTGCATGGTCTAGATAGGTATGAAATGTAAATTTAAAAGTGTTAAGTTTACCCTAGCATTTATGATCTAAGTCTTAATGGTTTCAAAAGAAAGAGTCGGACTTTTTGCAAACTAAGTTGTGTGATCATAGTGTATTTGTGTTCTTATATGTTTGAGCATACATGCTAGTGCTTTTAAATATCATGTATGTGCACACATCTTACTAGACACTATGAAAGTTAGTTAATCATGAATTAGATATGTTTTAAAGCAATTATTGATGCTAGTTGTGCGTATATGGTAAAGGTATTTGTGAGCATGCGTCTTAACTAGTATGGCACCACACATATATATGTGATGAACATAGTAGCATGTTTACATTATTACTTCTGAGTTATAAACAGAATCTTAATGATTTTTTAAGTGTTGATTTGTACAATGGTCATATAAAACTCGGAAACTATAATTTCGTTAAGGTTTGAGAAACGTATGACTAATAAATATCATATAAGTTCTAAATATATGTCGAATACATTTAGTTAAGTGTGTGATACATGTATATGAAGGATGATAGTAAGTATGTATGGTTAAGGTATACCTATACGTACATGGTTATTCTAAGAATACGATGAGGCAGTAAAACGAAGGTTCTAAGAACCAAGTTAGATAAAAATGTAATCAATTGTTATTATATTGAGAATGTATGGATGCGTATAACTGATAAGTATGAATCCATAATTGTATAATTGTGTAGGATTACACGAAGTGCAGATATCTTTAAGCAGTTAAGTCGTAGTTGTTAAACTACGCACCATGCAAGTCTTTTAGTTCCTATTTGATATATGAGTTCAACAACTATTAATTGAATTGTATTATGCCATGCGAATGTTAACTTATATATGAACTGTATATCAGATATGTATGAGATTGAAAGTTGATCTTTGATAATATGCTTGTTATGTGAGAAGTAACACGCGGAGTAGATATTAATTGATTATGAATGCATGAACTGTGTATAAAATTTTATGCTATATGATGCATGAAAACTGTTAGAATTGTTGAGCTGTCGAGCTCACTCTTGCAAAATAACTACTTTTGCGGGTTAAGGACTCATGATAAAAGTTACGTGCTACGTGTTATAGTTCGAAGATTTCAGTTTATTTAAATATATGTTCTTGAACCATGCTTAGGTTCTAGAAGATGTATACGATAGTAGATTACAATGTTTTATACATGTTTAAATTGTAAGGTTGTGTTATGTAACATATAGGGGATTCGAACTGAGATGTATACGCTTATACAGTAATTCGAACATAGTGAATCAGACTTTATAATTGGTTCAAGGTTATGTAATTGATTCAAGATTATGAATTAAATGAAATTTTTTATTCAAGGAGATAGAAAAGTTTTAGTTATTCCGCATTTTTGTAACATCAATTGTGATGTATAAACAGGGATGGTATATGACCGAGATTTGACAACTTATAAAAGGTTTAGGGTCATCATACAAGATCTTGGATATGAATAGAAATTATATTTCTATATTGTAATAAGTGAAATTTATTCATTAACTTTTGAATAAAAGATGTATAGTTTAGCGATAGATGTATCGTGGCAGACCGGATCCGAGGTGTTTGAGAGACCCGAATTTGGTGTCGTCACAGTGACCTTGTTCAACTCTCGGTAGTCGATACAAAGTCTTAACGACTCATCTTTCTTCTTTACGAATAAGACTGGTGCTCCCCACGGTGATACGCTCGGTCAAATGTATCCCTTATCTAACAACTCTTGTAATTGAGCCATCAGTTCTTTCATCTCTACCGGTGCCATACGATACGGCGCTTTGTATACAAGCGCTGTCCCTGGTGCCAAATCAATAACAAACTCTATCTCTCTATTCGGCTGCAATCCCGAAATCTCGTCTGGGAAAACATCGGCGAATTCCCTTATAATAGGTATCTGACCCAGTTCACCCTCGACTCATCAAGTATCAACCACGTGAGCCAAATAACCTATACAACCCTTCCTAAGCAATCTCTGTGCTTGCACCATCGTCAGACAATGAGATTGTCTCGGTGATTTACTACCATAAAATACCACCTTCGACTTATTCGGAGTCTTCAGGTGTACACACTTCTTCTTACATTCTATAGCTGCTCCGTGAATCGATAACCAATCCATTCCAACGATTACATCGAACTCTCCCAAAAGAATCGGTATCAAATCCACTTTGAGCTTAAATCCTCGCAATTCGGTATAATAGTTCCTATGAATGTATTCTACAGGAATAATTTCCTTGTTCGCTACTTCTACATTCATAGGGTGTTCTAATCTTTCACGGGGTAAGTCTAACAGTTTAGAAAATTCTTAGGAAACAAAAGAGCAGGTAGCACCCAAATCAAATAACACATAGGCATCAATATCATTGATCGGGATGATACCTGACACCACGTCCTTGGACTCCACCGCATCCTGTATGGTCATGTTGAATGTGCGTGTAGTTGGTCTGTTGGCTTGACTGGCTGGCCCTCCGATGCTCAGCCCGTTGTTGTTGTTTCTGCGATTACCGCTAGCTGCATCGCCCTTTCTCTTTGGGCAGTCCTTAATTTCATGATCTGGGGCTCCACACGAGAAACATCATCCCTTCTGCTTGTTCGGACACTGAGGATCCATGTGCCCTGGTTGTCCGCAACGGTAACAAACGCTCTTTCCCTTCATGCACTCCGCCGAGTGATTCCTCCCACAGTTGTTGCACTTTACACTTTTCTTAGCCTCTCCCCCAGACTTGTTACCTCCAGAGGATTGGCTCTCCGTCCATTTACGCTTGTTGGGGTTGCTGCCTCCGCTGCTTCCCCCTTTCTCTCCTTCATGTCTGGTCTTCTTTTCTTGTTTAAATCATACTATGGCTTCATTGCCTCCTTCTGTAATGATAGCCCTTTCCAATAGATCAGAATAAGTCTTAATCTTCAACACAGCCACTGCTTTCTGTACCCATGGTTTCAGTCCTAATTCGAACCTCCTTGCCTTACTGGCCTCCGTGTCAACCTGATGTCAAGCGAATCGGGCCAACTCGTTAAATCTTGCCGCGTACTCTGCGACAAACATACTATCTTGTTTCAATTCCAGAAACTTAACCTCCATATCCTGTTGCGTATTCTCCGAGAAGTAATTCTCGAGGAATAGCTCATTAAATTTGTCCCAAGGAATAACTCCTTCTCCTGCTCGTCCCTTATTGGCTTTCCACTAATAATTAGCTTCCCTCTTCATCATGAAAGTGGCAAAACTCGTCTTCTATGCTTCAACCACCCGTGCGACCTCAAACACTTTCTCCATCTCCTCTAACCATGTCTGGGCTTCGATTGGGTCTAAGGTTCACCGGAACTCCGGTGGTCCTACCAATTTAAAGTTCTTAAAGCTAGCCAAGGGATGACCTGGCTGCCCTGCTGCTGGCTGGGGTCTGTTTTGCATTGCTTCTATTAACAGGTCAACAAAGTTTTGCATTGGGTCAGCATCCCCCCTCCGTTGTTAACGGATCCTTCCTCCCTCTGGTTTCGTGGTAGTCTCCTAGGCGGTATAATCTGAGGAAAGGAAAAAAATATTAGGTTTTACGTGATATGCTATTCATGTTAGCATTAAGAAGTTTAAGACGTCTATCAATCATATTTGATTTAAATAAACAACTTCAGTATCACAATAAAACTCGATGGATATCCTCAACCCATCACTTACATACTCTACTTGAGTTTTCTACTAAGGTTATAACCTAGGTTTTGCATTCCTAACGTTTATAACCTACAGCTTTGATACCAACCTGTGACACCCCAAAATTCGGGTTCTCTAACCTCGATTCGATCGTCACGATACAGTACAAACATTCACCTCTAAACAACATACACTAACTAAATGCGGAATATAATAAACGTATGTCGTTCATTCAAAAGGTGTTACTAGTCCCAAGATTCGATAATCTAATACAACATATAAATATTCCCTAGAAAAATCATTAGGGTTCATATTACATAACGGTAATTAAACTAATCATAAAGTAAAGTCTGCTCCTTGCAAACTAATCCTACATCTTTCCTTTACCCTTGTCCTTTCCTGAAGTCTCGGGCTTAACTGCAACAGAAGTCATGATATAGCAAGAATGAGCAACATGTTTGCTCAGCAAGTTTAAATACAATAATAAGGGTATATCATGATGAAAGGAATATATATCTGGCAATGAATTCAATAATATGAATATCGAAAGCAAGAATAATAATTGCTTTTAGAATAACTGATAGTCATGTAGACTTTGAACTATAAAACTCCAATGGAATCAATAGCTGATTGACCCTTTGGTTACTGGCTATAGAATAAGTACTTGACGGGATCAGCCTCACATACGCCATGTATATGCATAACATTCAACTATGCTATTTGTATCTTATATTAGATACCTGGGGGTACTCCCCCATAATATAAGCGGTGTTCTTTCAGTCTAAGAATCCTTACCATCAATGGGTTTGGATAGCTTTTATAAAATTTTATACAATTGTCTGACCGAACAAGGGTTCAGACTCTATCTGACACAGTTCAAGAATTATAGAACTTTAAATGATGTATAAGTTCAAGACTGTACGAATTCAAGTGCACCAAGTGCGAATATCAATAAGATCGATGTGGAATAATTTACAGAATAATTAAACCACCTAATAGCATTCTTGGAAATAAGATTCAAGCTTAAGTAAAATAACTTGCAATACAATTATAACCTGCTCAATACAATATGAGAAGGATAAGAAACTTACACAATAAAGAATTTGTGTAAATTTAGAGAACTTGCATAACCAAGGAATGAAGTTCGGGAACTTGTATAATAATACAAGAACGGGTTCACAAGAACTTGATTACAATGTTCCTTGAATAAAGTAAATACAAGGATAGGAAACTTGCCTGTTTGCTCAACTATAAATAAGTTCTAGCTTTAATTAAATCTCGTTGAAATAACCTAACATTAACAAGTTGGTATTCCAATTAGCATGTGTAAACTAATATGAGTCTACACTTACAAGAATCTACTTATCATATAAGTCTAGCACATAGTTCATGTACGTCAATCTAATCCTTTTTTAGATTTAATAACTTTAGATTATCTAGTTCCTATGCATCAATATAGGCTTGAACACATAGCACTTCAATTTAATCATGCAATACAGTTTAAGATACATACATTGCAAGGTTCTGTTCATATCTCAAGGTTATAATGTTCAATGCCGGTAAACCTTAAGTTAAATCAATTTCAGGTCTCAAAGGCCAACTATTAAAGTCATAATATCACCTATCGAGACTATACAATATTTAACATGCATACTCGTGTACTACACATGTATACTTTAATCCACATAATTCATGCCTTAGAAATGAATATGCATGCATATGTGAAATTCGTATATAAACAAGTGAGGTTCATGTCAATACGTCTATAGGCATGGTGAACTCCTATTCTTCATGCTTGCATGCTCATAACATAACTCACATGGTAATCAAGCTTTTCGTTGAAAAATCACACTAAGTTAATAAAGGCATCATAGTACATGTTAAGTGTCTTGTGATTATAACTCACATGTCTTTGAACACCTAACTAAGTCACATAAATGTTCTCATACGGTCAGAAATCTCAAGACAAAATTCTTGGTCAAGTTCACTTTGAAAGTCTTAAGTTTTTCTTTTGAAAACGTCTTAACTTACGATCAAGTATGCTAGTGCATGATTAACACTTTAAACATGCTCTTCATATCAATATAAACCATACTATCATGTTTAAAATATCAGAATATGCACATGCTACGTATGTGTCTAAGTTCACAATCGAAACTATAAGTTTCATTTCAAAACATAAGTGTTGCGCCAATCATGTGTACTAACATTATTATACTTGTTCATACTACATGCATGTACTCAAATATACATATTAACCATATCCACATGCTTGCCAAAAGAGGTAACATATGTTAGTACATAACAACAGCTTAAGAGAAGCAGAAAATAAATTCTAGGACCCTGCGCAGCTGCGCTGCTACCAGGTATAAACCCGGCGCAGCTGCGCCGGTGTCCGGCCAAACCAGACACAGCTTCCTGTTTGGCAGACTGGAAACGTAACTCAGAGATTTCATATGAATTTTATTCTAGCCATGCTATAAAACTATTCCAACATGTTTAACATCTTGTATAACACTTAACAACCATTTCTCCAATCAATTAACATCCAATTCAAATGAAATCAAGAATCAAGAACTTAGAAATTTTATAGAAACATGAAGAACAAGAATGTAAATTGTATACCTTTGCAAAATGCTTTGCTGCTAAACATATTCTATAATGCTACTATGATACTCTCCCTTAAATTAATATAAACTCTCAACAATTGAAATAAGAAGAAGAGAATGCTCAATTTATAGGCAATTCCTTATCTAGTCAATGCTATTATCTTCCAAATCAATTCAAAGGATTTCAAGAATGTATAATGGATAAGAAGAAGTTGGTGAGAGTTGGTGGATTCAATCATGAATCCCACATCTCTTACAATCATGAGCTAGAATTTGTGAATTTGAGGAAGATATAGAATAGGCTAGCTTCATGTTTGTTCACGTGAGAAGAAATGAGAATGGGCTCTTATTATGGGACAAAGAACTAATCTCAGCAATAGCAAATAGCAACTAGGAAGTGTATATAATGTATGTCCAACACTTATTTATATAATAAATACACTAGTGTTATATAATATATATACACATAGTATATACTTAAGTTATAAATAATTTAAAGTCACAATTTCAATGAGCAAATAATAAAACAATATATCAACATATAATCCATGTACATTTCCCTTAATACCAAATATAAAGCAATTGGTTATTATTATTACTCATCATCATAACTGTTATTATTATAATAACTTATTGAGATAATTTATCAATTAATAATTATTTATTGATATTACTATATGTTGATAAGGTATACATGAATGTTTACCCACACACTTCATGTCACATAAATAATATTATTATGTAACTCTATTAATGCAATTAATCTTACTATATAGTCTATATATAGAATATATAGACATATTAATGTGTCACCTTGTACTATATAAAATATATAGTTAACTACCATATATTAAAGTTTACTTATCACATGCTTGTATAAAATAATAAATCAAGTAAATATAATCTTATTATATTTATTAATCCTTTGCTCAATAATATATTATTTATTCACAATAATAGTTAATCGACATATTATCAATTAATTACTCATAAATGAAATTAATCAATATGTTTAAATCCTTTCATTATATTCAATTAAATTGAATATTTAATTAATAAAAATTCTTTCAATTCTCTGATATAAAAGTCTCAGGACTAGTCCACTAATTTAAATAAACCATTAGTGACTCCCTTTTATATAATCCTAGCATTTATTTGCATATGCTCTATCTCACATAACCACACAAGGTTTAAATAAGTTCACAAAACTAACTCATTAAAAATTTAAATCACATATTTAATTAATAATGAAGTTTAAAATTCATGGTCGTTTCAGAAAAGGTGAGAATACCTCGGTTTCATATTCGATTCTAACTCCTAGGTCATTTCCTCGATTCCAACTGTGACTCTCATTGTGCTTCAACCATAGCACCTCACAATGGTACCTATCAGTTTGCCACCACACAAAACGGCGTCCCCTACGGAGAGTCTGGCTTTGGTGCATCCCAC
The DNA here is from genome assembly GCA_020205555.1 of Panax stipuleanatus. NCBI lineage: Eukaryota > Viridiplantae > Streptophyta > Magnoliopsida > Apiales > Araliaceae > Panax > Panax stipuleanatus. Next base: position 28,142,395 of record CM035115.1, on the reverse strand, counting down.
ACAGGAAGTCACCAGCGGCAGGCTTAGGGCTCTTCACACCTTATGGCTCTTGATGCTCCGCCTTGACACGTTTACAAGTTAAACACCTCGAGATAAACTCCGCGATCTCTCTCTTCATGTTGCTCCACCAGAATGTATGTCGAAGATCATGATACATTTTGGTACTTCCAGGATGGATTGCGAACGGTGTGTTGTGTGCTTTCATCATAATTCTATACCTCAAATCAGAGTTGTTAAGAACACAAAGTCTGGAGTTAACTCGAAGTATTCCTTCTTCATCGATTCTTGCTTCTGGAATAGCATCTTCTTGCACCTTCTTCTTCATATTCGTCAGCTCCAGGTCTGTAGATTGAGCAGCTTTAACTTCATCAATTAAAGCTGGTTCTATGCATATATTTGACATCATCATGCGAGTCCCTGGAGTCTTTAACTCTATCTCCATCCTGTGTACATTATACGAAATGGGTCTTCGTATTAACAACATCGCACTGGTACCCGCATACGATCTTCTACTCAACGGTCAGCTACTACGTTCGCTTTTTGTAATCTTTCAACAGCTCCAACCAATGTAATTCTCGCATATTGAGTTCGTTCTAAGTAAAGAAATATTTAAGACTTTTGGAGTATATTAAGATGTCATCAATAATGACAACCACAAAATGATCCAAATATTTCTTAAATATTCGGTTCATCATGTCCATGAGCGTAGTATGGACATTGGTCAATCCGAAAGATATAACTAGAAATTCGTAATGTGCATATCGAGTTCTAAAGGCAGTCTTTGGAATGTCATCAGTTCTAATCTCTAGCTGATGATATCCAGAACGAAGATCGATCTTTGAAAAGAATTGCGCATCTTGCAACTGGTCGAACAGGTCATCAATGCGAGGTAACGGAAACCTATTCTTGAAGGTGACATGGTTCAACTTCTGATAGTCAATACAACGTCGCATACTACCGTCTTTCTTCTTTATAAATAAAATTATAGCACCCCAAGGATACATACTAGGACGAATAAAATCGATTTCTAATAACTCCTGTAGTTGGACCTTTAACTCCTAAAGTTCAATATAAGCCATTCGATATGGGGTTTTAGAAATAGATTTTGTACCGGGTTCAAGGTCAATAAAGAATTCAACTTCACGTTCTGGGGGTAGACCGGGAAGTTCTTCAGAAAATACATCAGGAAACTTATTAACAACAGAAATATCATGAAATCTGACGTATTCTGGTTTAAATCAGTGACATGAGCTAAGAAAGCTTGACATCCGTTTTTCAATAAATGAATAGCTTTATGACTTGAAATAACAATGACTAATTTTAGTGGTTTGGTTATTTGAATCAGCACAACAGGTTGGTTAGGAATATGAAAACTAACAACCTTACGAAAATAATCAATTTTGGCATGATAAGTGGTTAACCAGTCGATTCCTAAAATCACGTCAAATGCAAGAATTTTCGAAGATATAAGATCAACAGGTAGGGTGAGGATGCCAATTTAAATCAAGCAAGATTTGTAAACTATAGATGTAACGAAGGTTTCTCATAACGGCGTTTCAACAGATAAGTCAAAGTTTAATTTCTCAAAAGTCAAATTCAAACGTTGAGCACAAGCAGGTGAAATAAAAGAATGGGTAGAATCGGTATCTAATAAGGTATAGACTTCGCCAAAGTGTACGATTAACTAACCCGTAATAAATTCGTTTGGGTTTCTCGTATTTTGAGAAGTCACGACAAACGCTATTTCAGGAACCACCGACTTTGACTTGTCTGGGACCGCCTTTGGTGTCACTGTTCCAGCTTGACTTAACCTCGCTATAGAGTACATTCCACCCTCAAATGCTTCGTCACACTCCCAATACATGATTTGAATCATTACTCTTCGATCCATATCGAATTGGGGTTGACCGCTCTGTACAAGGTAATTCCAAACTCTATGTTGAATTCTCCCAATTGCTGTCCAAAAAGTGAAATCTATATCGTCTATTTTGGCCTTCTTGGATCGGATGTCTCTTTCTAAAATATCCAAGTGTCGTGCGGCTTTTACCCATGCATCTTCAATTCTTACTCATTTAGTTGCTTCTTCTTTCAGCTGATCGTTGACATTTGCATTCTCAGATTCCAGCTCTAATATCATATGCTCTGCTAGAGAGAGCTTCTGTTCAAGCCTCGCATATCGAGTAGCAAAATATTGAATTACTATATCCCTTTCTTGAATTGTTGTATCCCTTTGTTCCACGGCCACCTGCCATTCTTCACCCTGCTATTCTAACTAATGAATACGATTTTATAGTTCTACATTTCGATCATAAAATTCTCCTAATAAATATTCCTCAGGTTCCTCTTCTTCCTCACTCTCAACTGCTACCTCTACGATTAGCTCAGGTGAAACTATTAATTCTTTACTCACCACATGGGTATCTCTAATTTCTTCTTCACCTGACATCCTACAATTAAGTTCAATAACTTAATTAGTACTCCTCAATAAACACCTTTGCTATAACAAGATATTATACTCCAATATTTATTCTTTAAATAAATCTCCTCGATTCATCACTTAAAACTCTATATGAGTTCATCTTTTGATTTTCAGATGTCATTCTCAAGTACTGCCACAAACAAGGGTTAATTAAATAAATTAACATATAACATATTAACCCTATGCTCCGACCGACCAATTAAATACCAAATAAGCTTAGGTAGGACACACTAGCGAAGGATTTACTCGTCTCTCCCCTCCTAGTTCTATTCCCAGATCTTCGCCAGAGATCATATTCCTAAGCTCTGATACCAACTGTGACGCCCCCAGAATAGGTCCAATCAATCCAACCCATTCTGAGTCGCCAAAAATATGGTACAGAATCTAAATACAATCTTTTATATCATACGGTCGTATAAAATACTACCACACAACTGTGAGCATTACTACAGACATATAGAAAACATAAACGTACAAATGAAGTCCTCATTATAATTATTATCACACTATTTTACAAAAATAGTGAGGACTACTACTGCTCTTAACTCGGACCATCACTTTGTCCCTCGACTAGTCCCTGCGACATTCTCATTTCGTGAAGAGGACAATAGAAGAAAAGGGTGAGCTCAACTAGCCAGTAAAGAATATTATGACTAAGATAATAAAAAATAAATTATCGTTAGTCTTCAACAAATCAGATAAAATATTATGGACAACAAGTTTTAGATCAACAACTGCAGCGAAAGTAACAATGCTTCAGAAGAGTTGAGTAGAAAATGATGTCTACTATATTCTATGATTTAGAAGTCCATAATCAATATTTTATCACTGTAATATCAATCAATATATAACTCAAATCAAATATTCATCTTTGCACTACGGGCCAAAGATATTCATCAGGTAATCGTTCATCTTTGCACTACAGGCCAAAGATATTCATCAAATAATCGTTTATCTTTGCACTACAGGCCAAATATATTCTTTTATATCATCATTTAGGACTGAGGATGATGAAAAATAATATAAATAACAAATTCAGTGAGATAAAGGACAAAAATTAGGGATTCGTAATTTAGTTTATCCAAGTTTAAAGATACTCCATAATAAGCAATTGTGGAGCAAAATTCAAGAATGAAGTTCAAAACTTGGATCCAATTAAAGATAGGAACCATAACAGACAACTTGGACAAAGAAAAGAAAATTTAATTTTTCTGTGAATAGTACCGTATTTGTGAAAAGTGTTGTATACGTGAATAGTGTCGTATACGTGAATAGTAACCTCGACATAAAATAATAAAAATTACACAAGAAAAATCATACTTCGTGAATAGTACTTGTGAATAGTACCGTTTTCGTGAATAGTGCCGTATACGTGAATAGTAACCCCGACATGAAAATGTAAAAATTTCATAATAAAATTTATACACATAATCCGGTGAAATGATATTGAAAGAAATAGCTTTATTTACGAAAAAAATAACATCCCTTACATCTAAAGAATAGTACTTCTGACGGGAATAATGGATATAATGCTGAAGAAAACTTGCACTGTTTATCAACTCTCAAAGTATCTAAATACTCACAAAAATACGCTCGATATTATAGAGAAAGAAACTTCTGATTCTGGTGTGATCTTCAATTCTAAACTAAGCACCCTTAGGAAAATGTTTAGAACGCCAAAGCAAAAAATTTAATAAAATATTATTATTTTAAAAAAAAATTCAAGCCCACCTCCTGACCAATTCGTCAGCACACCATAAGTGGGGCCCACCCACACAAAAAATGTTTTTTATTAAAAAATATTTATAACCCCAAAAATCAATTCAGACCCAATATTCTAGAACTTCAATAATTTATAATAAATAGCCCTTTTATCAGAAAATACAAACATTATGTCCGTTCTATAGGAAATTTAATTTTCTACGACTTTGTAGAAGAAAATTTTTCAAAATTCCAAACGAAAATTGACCGAAATTTACATACAGGCGATTTTTCCACACCTCTATTCCGATAAAATACATATACTGACAAAAAAAAACCATTAGTATTAACTCCTTCATTTATATCCACATAAAATAAATATTTTATTATCATATAAATCAACAATTAATTATTCACAAATAATATTACAGAACTACAATATTGACAACCAGGTCGTTCCTAGGAAAGAGGGGGCCTTCCGATAAGGATTTCTCCATACTGGCGAGCAATTAAATAACCCCTCCTAGACAGAACTTCCTTAGACATTGCCATTAATGCTATCTAATAATATTATTCAAATAATATGAATTATTGATCTGATAATGTAAAATACTCTGCAGTAATAATTATTGATTTAACAATAATATAAAATACTGTGCAATACCGTGTGCTACTGTGCAACAACACGTATTACTTTACTTTATCCACCGGGTATTCCAACAGTTTTAACGATAACCGTTAAACCGTTATTATTAGAGAACACATTCGTGTCGTTTTCTTCATCCGATAGTTTTTCGTTATGGGGCCCATAAATGGTTGCGCCGTCGTACAAATATTCTCCGACAATAAGAATATTCCACGATCAAATGAATATTCCCCGACAACAATGAATATTTTATAACCACTTGCTTATTTTGAAATATTTGCAAGTATTACCCCTAACTTACCACATCATTCAAATCAACCTCTTACTATTCCAAAATAATATATAGAGGAAATTCAATTTTATTCATAAAAAGTTGGGGTCTTACAACTGCTTACATGCCATAGACCAATGAATAGTGGGTAGCCCTAGTAGAAGTGCGAATTGACGTCCTGTAGGCTAACATGGTTAAAGGCAACTGGTCAGGACATTCTTTGTGATTGGCAGACATTTTCTGCATAATTTTCTTGATGTTCTTGTTGGCCGCTTCGACAACACCATTTATCTTGGGCCGATAGATGACGGAATTGAGATGCTTGATGTGGAACTTGCTGCATAGTTCTCTCATCATCTGATTATTTAAGTTCTTAGCGTTGTCTGATACGATCACCTTTGGTTTTCCATATCGACAGACAACATTATTTCTGATGAAAATAGTGATTACCTCTTTGGTGACTTTGGGAAAAGAGGCCACTTCAACCCACTTGGTGAAGTAATCGATCATGGTGATGATGAAGCGATGTCCATTGCTGGCTTTGGGTTCTACTGGGCCTATCACATCCATTCCCCACATGGAGAAAGGCCATGGCAAACTCATGTTATGCAGCTCGTTCGGAGGAGCATGAATGGCATTTCCATGTACTTAGCATTGAAAGCATCTCCTGACGTGATCGTCGCAGTCAGCTTTGAGAGAATTCCAGTAATACCCTACTCTTAATATTTTCTTGGCCAGCAGATGACCACTCATATATGGACTGCAGACTCCACCGTGGACTTCATCCATTAATCTCTAGGCTTGCTCTTTATCGAGGCATCGTAACAGGCCTATTCCAGATTCCCTTTTATAGAGTACGTCTCTGCTCTGATAGAACTTCATAGCCATCTTGTGAATCCACTTCTGTTAGGATTGGCTTGCCCCAGCGGGTGTCGATCCATCTCGGAGATATTCCTTGATGTCTTGATACCAAGGCTATTTGATAGGAGGTATTTCATCTGATACTTCTTCGATGTAATTCCCGTATGTCGGGGTCTTTTGGCTTGTGATTTGGATGTCGGGGATCCCACTCCTATCGTATATGCGGATCAAAGAAGCCAACATTGCCAATGTGACAGCGAAGTAATTCCTACACCGAGGAATGTGGATGAAGTTTATGTCTTCAAACTCCATGGATATTTTGACGACCTGCTGATGATAAGGTAGCAAATGCAGTTCTTTTGTGTTATATGCCCCAGTGGTTTGTCTAATGACCAATTCAGAGTCTCCAAAGACTAGTAGATGTTTGACACCTATGGATTGGGCTAGTTTCAACCCCATCATGCAGCCTTCATACTCAGCTGTGTTGTTGGTGTTGACAAACTGCAGCTTGGTAGCCACAGGATATTGCTCTCCTATTCCAGAGATAAGGACTGCCCCAGCTCCGGCACCTTCCATATTTACTACTCCATCAAAATATATTTACCATGGTTGGACTGCATTTATTGGAAGACCTTACTGAATTGTCATTATCCCATCATCCAAAAAATAAGTTTCCAGAGGTTCGAACCCTCCTGACAGTGCTTCAGCTAGTTGATCTACAATGCCTTGACCTTTGAAGGACTTCTGAGTCATGTAAATAATGTCGAACTATTGTAGAATCAATTGCCATTTGGACAGTCGACAATTCAACATTGGTTTGCTGAATCCATACTTCAGCGGGCCCATACTGGATATGAGGTAGACCGTGTGCCCATACAGATAATGTTTTAACCTTATGGCAGCCCATGCTAACGCACAACATGTCTTTTCAATTAGGATGTACTTCTGCTCACCGCTGCTGAATCTTTTGCTGATTTAATAGATAGCTCTCTCCTTGCTACTATCATCTTTTTGTCCTAGCATGCAGCCCATGGCATTGGCATTGACAGACAGGTACATAAATAGGGGTACTCCGTCCCTTGGGGGTACCAATACTGGAGCTTCTATTAACTGCTTCTTGATGGCAAGAAAGGCTTTTTGAAAATCCTTATTCCATTTCGTGGAGGAATTCTTCCTTAGTAGCTTGAAGATGGGTTCATAGGTTGCTGTGAGCTGGGAAATGAATCGACTTATGAAATTGATCCTTCCCAAAAACCCACGTATCTCCTTTTCTGTTCGAGGTACTGGCATCTCAGTGATGACTTTAATCTTGGCAGGATCCAACTCAATGCCTCTATTGCTCACCAGGAATCCTAACAGTTTGCCCGATTTGACGCCAAAAGCACATTTGGCTGGATTCAACTTGAGGTTGTACTTACGCAACCTGTTAAACAGCTTCCTGAGATGGTCAATGTCATCTTCCTCCTTCCGGGATTTAACGATGATGTCATCCACATAGACCTCTATCTCCTTATGCTTCATGTCATAAAATAGGGCCATCATGGCTCGCTGATATGTGGCACCGACATTAATAAGGCCGAAGGATAATCTCCTGTAACAGAAGGTTACCCAGGGAGTGATGAAAGCTATTTTCTCCCTGTCTTCCTCAGTGACCATGATTTGATGGTAACCAGCGAAGCAATGCACAAATGAATATATGCCATACTACGTCGTGTTATCTATCAGGATGTGGATGAAAGGTACCAAAAAATTTTCCTTTAGGCAGGCTTTGTTCAAATCCCTGTAATCCACGCATACTCGTACTTTACCTCCTGGCTTAGGCACGAGAACTATGTTTGATAGCCACTCCAGGTATGTTGATACCATTAAGATGCCGGCTTTAAATTATTTAACGACCTCTTCTTAGACTTTCAAACTCCATTCAGGTTTCAATCGCCTGAGCTTCTACTTGACTGGCTTGAATCCATCTTTGATGGGCATTCGATGGATGACAATATCAATAGACATGCCAATCATGTCTTCATGTGACCATGCAAACACATCCTAGAACTGTGTTAGGAGCTCAATCAGGTTGGCTTTTTGATCTTGTATGAGGTCTATGCCTATCTTGATTTCTTTGAGGTTTTCTAAGGTTTCAATATTGACAGTGATGGTTTGGTCGAGGTTCGGTTTGGGTTTGTCTTCGACCCATTCTTTGATTTCCTCGGGCACCTGATAGTCATCTTCCTCCTCTTGATCAACTTCCATCAAGTCAAAGCTCAGTTCTACATCAAAGTTGTAGTCATTGTGACAGCTTGGCATCTCATCAGCAGGGACAAACAAATCCAATGTTGCAGTCCTGAAAATAAAATGCTTTCATTTTAATATATGCAACTGTTTAAACATACAAAGTATTTGGCAAAGCATGACAAAAGTTACTGTTATAGCTGTGCAATAAAATAAGTAGTAAATGAAACCATGTTACAGGGCAGACAGATTCTTACCCTTTTTGAATGAGGCAAGGGACACTGCTCCAGTTATCCAGGGTTAGATCCTCATGAACAGGGAGGACCAAGTAATTGTGCTCGTCTGCCTCATCTCGGATGATGACTAAAAAATCCTTTAGACCAGAGCCGAGACTCTTCTTTGAACTGCCTCCCTTCTCTTTCTTGATGCGAGGAATTTGGATCTGATCCTCCTCGTCACTGTCTGGTATATCATCATTTATTCCCTCGTAGTGTATAAGAACCCACATGTTAACAAATAGGTCTCTTCCTTCTTACAGGAACTTTTCTTTTCCCTTTTTGCTATCCCCCTCAGGATTTGGGATTTTTCTCTCATTTACCGGTATGATTGGAGGAAACAGCATAGCTCATACAATAGTAGGGATCTTCCTCATTGGCTTCACAAACCTTGCCTCAATGAGGTTTGGCAATAGTATAGTGGCAGCATGAGCCTTAGGATGCTTGTGGGGGTTCCGGTGGTTTGACCCGGATGAATAACCCAATCCGGTGTTCCCCAACTGGTTTAGAATTTGCACCGGACTCTTGATACCTTGTTGATTCTTTCCTAACCCTTCTCCAGGGTGGAAACCTACAGATACTATTTCCTGGCCCACTATCATCACTTCGGGGGAGACTTTAAGCTTCAATACGGGTGCTCCAACTGGTAGGTACTGAGTATCGCTTACCTCCATGGCTTGAAAACTAGCAGGTTCAATTCCTACATCCAGGTAGATCACCGGCATATCTCCCTGTATATAGACAGGGTATTCTGGTTCGGCATTCACCGTGATTAGGTTGCCATTGATAATGTACTTAAGTTGCTGATGGATGGTTGATGGAACAGCTCCTGCCATGTGGATCCATGGCCCTCCCAGTAATAAATTGTATCCGGTGGTGATGTTGAGCACCTGGAAAGATACATAGAAAGTGTGTGGACCAATCTCCAGAGGAAGCTCAATTTCTCCCATAGCCTCCCGGTGAGATCCATCGAAAGCCCGGATGACCACATGACTGGTTCTGATCCGATTTGGATTAATCTTCATTCTCTCTAAGGTATCGTAGGGACAGATATTCAGGGAGGATCCTCCATCTATCAGCACACCTCCGATCACATACTCGGATAACATTACTATTATATGCAGTGACTTACGATGGCTCGTCCCTTCTGTGAGTATATCATCGTCAGTGAAAGATATCACATTGCTGTTAAAGATGTGTTCTATCATATGACATAATTTCTCGGCATCCACTGTCTTTGGCAAATGGGCTTCTTTCTGTACTTTTACCAGAATGTTGCGATGATCCACCGATGATAAGACCAGATCTAGGATGGACATCTTCTCGGGTGCATCTTTTAGACTTTGCACCACTTTGATTTCATTGCGTCCCATATTTCTGAGGAACTCTTCGATTTTCTCTTCAGCCACCTTTTCTTTTGCCTTGATGACTAATTTTATCACCCGCTGAGGTATGTACAATGGATTCTCCTTTGGTACAATGGCAATGTTGTTTGAGGTGGAACCTTCATCATTCCCATAGTTCCATGGGACTCTCTTCAGACTGATCACTGGATACTGGGGTCTGAATGATAGTATCAAAGGTTCGGGTGCTGCCAATTTCATAGGATTTTGTGTTCCTTGGACCCCTTTCCCTGGTAGCATTAGGGGTGTACGGGCTGGCTCCTTATCACAGGAAATAACAGCCACTGTATCCTGACTCCACGTAGTGGGAGTAAGGAGAGTTTCTACATTTGGGAGGACACAATCCTGATTCCCCAGATTAGTTCACCATTTTCAATCATGTTCTGAATTAAGTTATGAAGTCCCCAGCAGTCCTCGGTGTCATGCCCGGGTGCATTGGAGTGATATTGACAGATCTTGTCAGGCTTGAATTTTCTGGATCGGGGGTTTATCGGGGGTAACAGATCTGTAACCATCCCCTCATTGATTAACATTTGGAGGATCGCCTTCATCGGCTGGTTCAGATTGGTGAAATTTCTATGGAAGGCAAACTCCCTATCTGCTTGAAACTTCTCCTCCTTGGCCACCTTATCGGCCGTTCATGCTCATGAAACCGGTAATGGTCCCTCATAGTAATGGGACTAATATCCAGTGTAGGAGGACTTGTGCCATTTCGGTGTTAACAAAACGGGCACAGACTCGTGCAAGCATACACAGTCGACAAGTAATAAAGTGATAAATCGAGATCGTTCCCACGGAGAAAAGGAATTAGATTTAAACTATCATGCAATAATCATATAGTTATTTTTGTCTGCTCAAACGAGTATCACAGTGTACTTTAATAACAAGACTGATTTTAACATAAATTTAACTAATTAACAGACAAAGGCTTCAAATTGGAGAAATATGGGATCCTAACTTCACTTATTGCATCGTTTAGATTACACACCATATGTCGAGTATGATTGATTACTTAGGAATGCTAGCCGGGAGCACGAATATGAGAAAAGGCTATTTTTCAATAAACCAAATCCATATAATATAATATCCACAAAAGAGATAGAAATCACATGAACATCGATAAAGCCTAAATCACTATATGTCTATGCAATTTACAAGCAAAATTGATAATTCCCTCTGTTTATTATGCTTTTATTCACACACGGGGGGCGATATTCGCACTTTCTCGTGGCTCACACCCGACTGTGAAATGCTGAGCCCTCTTAGGCTTTTCAATGATACCCATTTATCTAGCTTTCGACCAACGACTCCCAAACCATAAAGGCCTTAGGGCGCTGGGTGTAAAGATAATCCCCTCGGGCTTACTTGCTCGAGTATCAAAGGCCACAAAACTTAGCTAGCCAAGGTGTTTATTCTATATATTTTTCTTTTTCTTTTTCTCAATTTATTTTCTTTCTTTTTCTTTTTCTTTTCTTTTTAGCATGCATACCCCATGTTTTCCCTCAAACTTGTATTCCTATGTTATTACGGTCATTATTGCTTTTATTACACAATTCTAGCAATTAAAAACAAAATTTTCCACCTCAGAAGATAAGCATGCACTAATCTAGCCAACAAGTAAATAAAGACAATTCTGTGCTATCCGGTAACATCAAAGAAACATGTATAGATTACATCATGTATAAAAATATAACTGAGCTTAAACTAACCACTAAGTTCAAAAATCTATCATATCTCAATTTCATCATTGGCCAGACTGGAATTCAACAGGCTAAACATATGGGACTATGTTATGCAATGCAAATGCAATTAAACACAACTAAATAAACAAAATAAACAAAAACTGAAAAAATTTTATGCAAAATTTAACTAGAATGCAACTACTATGCAAATAACTATATGCAATTAACACTATATGCAACTACTACTAATAACACCCAATACCCCCAAACTTGAAATATTCAATGTCCTTATTGAAGGTAAAGGGTCAGGAAAACTCCCCTACTGATCGGCATGGCCACCTTCCTTGGGTGGTGAATCTGGCGGCGGATATGGCATGGCGGAATCGAAGGTAGGCCACTCTAGCATCGACCCTTGCTGAGCGAATGCCTCAGCCAGTGCACGGGATATGCCATCTGCGAAGGCTGCAAAGTTCCCGTGGAGTGCATCCATCCTCCTCTTTAATCGACGAAACTGGCGATCCTGTGCCCCTATGCTGAAGGTGGAAGAACTGGCTGCGGCTGCTGTGGGCTGCGGTGGAGGAACTGATGTAGGGGCCGGCAAGATAAATCCTTTGCCCCGCAGATGTGCTATGCCCCCAGCCCAATCTTCAAACTTTTTAACGGTGGCGTGATTGACTTCCCCACTCGGCATTTAGATCTGCTCATCGTCCCAGTCAAGCCCTGCCTCAGCACAGAGATGGGCCACTATGGATGCATGTGGAACGGACCCTGTGGTGCTGCCACTCATAAAACGCAGCATGTTCTGGTGAAGCAGATGGCCGACATCAATGTACATCCCCGTGATGATCCCCCACAATATAATAGCTCTCTCAACTGTAATCTCGTGCTGGTGCATGGATGGCATCAAGCTGGCATAGAGGAATAGATTCCATGCCTTGGCATATTTGTTGAGACCGGATGCAGGGAAAATGGTATACTCATCAGTAGTATCCTTCTTAATTTTCCACACTATGCCTGGTGCACACAAATCACGGAGCAACTGGTCAAGGTCAGTTTTAAACCTATCTGCTTTGACCCAATTCACCTGTCCAGTCGGTGGTGGAGGCAAACTTAACACCTCTCAGATCGTTGCCAGACGATAATCAATGGTATAGCCCCGAACAAAAGACCGTCCACTCTGCGTTACCTTGGCATTGGCATAAAACTCCCGAACGATAGCCAACGGTACAGGCGGCGGTGTTGCACAAACCCCTTGCCATCCCATCTCGCGGATCATAGCAAGAAACTGGCTGTCCTCCTTCGCCGACTTCAAACCCTTCTCTTTCAATACTGTTTTGGCCGCGATCCGATAGTACTCAATTTGGGCCTCGATGCTAACAAATTTAGTCAAATCCACTATGATGTCGTAGTCCTGGTCACTGCGAGCAGGAGATGCAAGAGCGGCAGATCGTGCACGTTTAGGACCCATGAGAATTTTTGAAAAATATGATATGCAAGCCCTAGATGATGGATGGAGAAGACAAACCCCAAAACTTGAATCTCTGCCTACTGTGTTGAACAAACCCTACTTGCATAGAATTTCCCCAATTTGCAATCTCGAATCAGAAACTCAATCCCTAACTGTGACAAAATTTGTTGGAGCATGATGGATGGGAGTAAAGGCTTGGTTGTATACGAAAGGGAGGTAGAATTCATGTAGGAGATGGGAGGGTTAGTGTATGGCAATAGAATTAGGGCTTGGATTGAGAGAGAATGGGATTTTGAGAAGGAGAGCTTGATCACATTAGATATAGGATATAAGGGCTGGACGATTTTGTAAAAAATTTAAAACAGGCGTTTTCTGGGGTCGGGCGTGGGCGCGCCGGCTGAAGCTCTATATGTGGCTCGGCTGCACGGGTCAAGGTCATTCTCAAGAATTTCTGGATATTGGCGCGAGCGCGCCGGGTTATGCCTTGAGGTTGGCGCTACAGCGCTGCCCTGAGCCCAGCCAAAATTTTTCTTTTGCTTTCTGCAGCAACGATGTGAAGGCTTAAGCAGCAACTTTAGATACTTTTCTTTCCTGCACACATAGCAATCAAAAATAAGATGCCATAGATTCAATATTTACAATTTTCCTATAAGAGATGAATGTACTATTAAATTCTTAGCAATGCTATGTAAGTGAGTCATCTCTATGTGATTTCCCAAAAATGAGTATATGTGTTTATGTGCAATATGCACCACTTCAAAAATATGTTCAATAAGCTACTAAGTCCAAAAATATGTGCAATAATGCCTAATGTCCAAAAATATAGGCAATGAGTTCTTAGCACCACATTGTCCAAAAAATTTCATAATTTTGAAATTGATGAGAATTAAACGGGGGAAGGGAAATGTAGAGATAAGTAACCAGAATTAAACATGAGGGAGAAGATAGAGATGATGGGGTGCCTCCCATCGAGCGCTTGTTTACAGTCCATAAGCTAGACTCTGTCTGGTTTGGTTAAGTGGTAGAAAGAATCGAGGCCAACTTCTCTCGATTTATCTCACCGCCATAGTAGTGCTTCAGTCTTTGTCCATTCACCTTGAAGGGCTTGTCCGGGTATTGATAATAGATTTCCACTGTGCCATATGGGAATACGATTTTCACCGTGAAGGGGCCCAACCATCGTGATTTTAGCTTTCCCAAAAAGAGCTTGAGACGAGAGTTATACGGCAACACTACTTGCCCCGACTCAAAGGTTCTTTCCATAATTTTCCTATCATGCCACATTTTGACTTTCTCCTTATACAGCTTTGAGTTCTCATAAGCTTGTAATCTGAATTCGTCAAGCTCATTAAGTTGGAGAAGCATTTTTTCCCCCGCAACCTTCAAATCAAAATTCAGCTCTTTATAGCCCAGTAGGCAAGGTTCAAGCTCCATGGGGAGGTGGCAGGCCTTCCCATACACAAATTGATATGGTGACATACCCAGTGGTGTTTTGTAAGCAGTCCTATAGGCCCACACCGCGTCGTCCAACTTTAGAGACCAATCCTTTCTCATGGGATTCACAATCTTTTCCAATATCCGCTTTACCTCACGATTAGATACCTCAGCCTGGCCATTTATTTGAGGATGGTATGTAGTTGCAATACAATGATTCACCCCATATTTGGCCAAAAGCGTAGAAAACTGATGATTGCAGAAGTGTGTACCTTCATCACTTATGATGGCTCTAGGTGTCCCGAAGCGTGTGAATATGCTCTTTTGAAGAAAACGCAAGACCACCCTAGCATCATTGGTTGGTCAGGCTGCTACCTCTACCCACTTGGAAACATAATCGATCGCCAGCAAAATATATAGATTTCCACAAGATGAAACAAAAGGCCCCATGAAATCTATCCCCCAGACGTTAAAGATTTCAACTTCTAAGATCATATTCAGCGACATCTCATTTCTCTTGGATATGTTACCCACATGCTGACAACGGTTACAGTTCTGGACAAAGTTATGAGCATCTTTAAATAGTGTTGGCCAATAAAAATTGACCTGTAACACTTTGGCGGCTGTCCTCTCACCACCATAATGTCCTCCATAAACTAATGAGTGGCAGTCTCGCAGTATACTTTCCATATTGCTCTCTAGGATGCACCGCCTGATCATCCTATCAGCGCACTGCCTAAATAAATACGGCTCATCCCAACTATAGCATCTACCATCGTGTAGAAACTTCTTTTTTTAAACTCTAGTGAAGTCAGACGGGATAATATTGCTCACTAGGAAGTTCACAAAGTCCGCAAACCAGGGTATCTCTCCTTGCACCATGAATAATTGCTCGTCTGAGAAGGACTCATTGATCATTACTTTGTTATTTCTGTCCATCCCCGGGTTCTCCAATCGAGATAAGTGGTCACCCACTTGGTTTTCGGTCCCTTTTTTGTCCTTAATTTCTAAGTCAAACTCTTGTAGCAGAAGTATCCACCGAATGAGGCGAGGTTTAGCATCTTTCTTTGAAATCAAGTATCTAATCGCAGCATGATCTGTGTGTACAATAACCCTTGTGCCAATCAGATATGACCTGAATTTGTCAAAAGCATATACCACTGAAAGATGTTCCTTTTCCGTGGTGGTGTAGTTCAATTGGGTGTCTGTCAAGGTTTTGCTTGTATAGTATATCACATGAAAAACCTTATCCCTGCGCTATCCCAATACAACCCCCATGACGAAGTCACTTGCATCACACATCAATTCAAAGGGGAGAGACCAGTCGGGAGCAGTAATGACGGGTGCCGTAGTTAATTTCTTCTTTAAATGTTCAAAGGCTACTAGGCATTCCTCATCGAATCTGAATGGTACGTCCTTCTCAAGTAAACTGCACAGAGGCTTCGTTATCTTTGAGAAGTCTTTGATAAAACGCCGGTAGAAGCCTGCATGCCCAAGAAAACTAAGGACTCCCTTTACTAAGGATGGTGGCGGTAGACTTTCAATGGTCTCCAATTTAGCCTTGTCCACCTCTAGACCTTTTCCAGAAACTTTGTGGCCCAGAATAATACCTTTTGGTACCATAAAATAGAACTTTTCCCAGTTCAATATCAAGCTGGTCTCAACACACCTTTTTAAGACCAATACCAGATTTTCCAAATAGATGTCGAAGGAGTCCCCAAAGACAGAAATCATCCACGAAGACTTCCACATTGTGCTCGACCATGTCCGAGGATATAGCCATCATGCATCTCTGGAAAGTGGCTGGTGCGTTACATAGCCCGAAAGACATCCTTCGAAAAGTAAAAGTGCCATATGGGCACGTGAAGGTGGTCTTTTCTTGGTCCTCTTGGCTATGACAATCTGCTTATACCCCGAGTAACCATCCAGAAGGCAATAATAGTCGTGTCCTGCCAGCCTATCCAGTATCTGATTAATAAACGGGAGAGGAAAATGATCTTTCCTTATAACTTTATTCAGTCTGCGATAGTCCATACAGACTCTCCATCCCGTAACTGTCCTGGTAGGTATAAGCTCGTTCTTTTCATTTGTCACGACTGTCATGCCTCCCTTCTTCGGGAAGCACTGCACCGGGCTCACCCAAGAGCTGTCTGAGATCGGATAAATTATTCCAGCATCTAACCACTTAACGATCTCCATTTTGATGACCTCTTTCATAATCGTATTTAATCTCTGTTGTTGCTCCATTGATGGCTTGCTGTCATCCTCCAAGAGTATCTTGTGCATGCAGTAGGAAGGGCTGATCCTCTTGATGTCAGCTATGGTCCAACCAATAGCTGATTTAAAATCTCTCAAGACCCGCAGCAATTTGCTCTCCTGATCGGATGATAGAGCTGAGGCAATAATAACCAGTAACGTAGAAGATTCTCCCAGATAAGCATATCTCAAGTGATCCGGAAGAGGTTTCAAGTCAAGTGTGGGAGCCACTTCTAGAGAAGGCTTTAGTTGCTCTGATGACTCCCCAGTCTGTCTAAGTGGTTCGATGGGAATTTTAAACTTTCGCATCTGAGGCACCGTATTCAGAATTTGTATACATTCCACCACATCTGTCTCCTCCATATCAGATTCTCCCAGAAGAGCATTCTCTAATAGATCCATACTCAGTAATTGTTCAGTCTCCTCCTGAAAAATCCTGTCGATAGTATCAATTCTAAAACAGTCTTCTTCATCTGTGGGAAACATCATAGCCTTGAAGACATTGAACGTCACCTCTTGGTCTTGAACCCTCATAGTCAATTCTCCCTTTTGTACATCTATGAGTGTTCTCCCGGTGGCTAGAAACGGTCTCCCCAGAATAATTGGAATGTTCTTTTCTTCTTCGAAGTCCAGGATGATAAAGTCTGCAGGGAATATGAACTTATCCACCTTTACCAACACATCTTCAACAATGCCTCTGGGGTATGAGATGGGTCTATCGGCTAGCTGCAAAGATATGCTTGTCGGCTTAGGAGCCGGCAACCCCAATTGAGTGAACACCGATAGTGTCATCAAATTAATACTTGCCCCCAAGTCACATATACACTTTTTGAAGGACAACTCCCCAATAGAACAAGGTATTGTAAAGCTCCCTGGATCCTTAAGCTTTGGAGGTAGTTTTCGTTGTAAGACTGCACTACATTCCTCTATCAAGGCCACTGTTTCATAGTACTCTAGCCTCTTCTTCCTTGACAGTGTCCCCTTCATAAACTTTGCGTAGCTCGGCATTTGTTCCAAAGCTTCGACAAAGGGAATATTGATTTGCAGTTTTTTGAATACCTCCAAAAACTTGGCGAACTGCTAATCTAATTTCTACTTCTGAATCCTCTGTGGGTATGGTGCAGGAGGATAGATCACTTGTGGTGGTACATGGGTTTTATCAATAGGTTTCTCCTTTTCTGGCTCAATTGCATTACCCCTATCTTTTCCATCATCCAAGACAACCTCAGCATTTTCTGCAGATGGGCGCGCCCGCGCCTAGTTTTGGTCTTCCTAAGGTGCGGCCGCGCCAACCTCTGGTTCAGCAGTTTGTTTCCCATACCTTAATGTGATTGCTTGGCATTACTCTTTGCCATATCTTCTCCCTGGATTTGCTTCCGTACTGCTTGGAAGAGTCCCTTGCGGTCTATTTAGGAATGCATTGGCAATTTGGCCAATTTGAGTCTCTAATGTCTTGAGAGACACCGCTTGACTCTTAACCATCAACTTAAGTTCTTCTATCTCAACTCTCTCCTCTGATTGTTGACTAGGAGCTGGAGTGTGTTGATGTTGTGGTTGATGAAATCCGGGTGGGTGTGACTATCTCGGGACATACTGCTGCTGAGATTGCTGTGGCTGAGATTTTGGTTGGTATGGTTGATATTGGGACAATTGGGCACTTTGATATAGTTATTGTTGTTGTGGAGGAGGTTGGTATTGAGATTGTTGAGATGTTTGAGGCTGTTGGGCATTTTGGTTGTTGCTCCAATTAAAATTAGGATGGTTTCGATTGTTTGGATGGTAGGAGTTTGGAAACTGATTCTGAGGCTTCTGATTGTTGCTGACAAACTGGATAGACTCGGTAGTGATAGCACACTGTTCTGTTGGGTGTGCTCTGGCACACAACTCACATAAAAAAGCAACTTGTTGAACTCTATGTTTAGCCATAGAGTCAATCTTCTTTGACATCGCTGCCATCTGAGCTGAAAGGGCTGTGACGGCATCCACATCCAATACTCCCGCCACTTTTGGTTGTGGCATTGTGGATGTTGGATTCTAATATTCATTGGCCGCGATGGTTTCAATTAAGTCATAGGTTATCGGGTAGTCCTTGGTCCATAGAGCTCCTCCCGATGAGGCATCGATGATCGGCCTAGACTGCCACCCCAATCCATTATGAATTGTACTGATTACCATCCATTCTGGCATTCTATGATGCGAACATTTCCTGAGTATCTCTTTGTATCTTTCCCATGCCTCATATAAAGATTCCCCCTGATGTTGTGCAAACTGAGACAGGTCACTCCTCATCTGAGCGGTCTTGGCCATGGGAAAGAATTTGGCGAGGAACTTATGTGCTAAGTCCTCCCATGTAGTGATTGAAGCTGAAGGCAGTGAATGCAACCAAATCTTTGCTTTATCCCTCAAGGTGAAGGGAAATAAGCAAAGCTTCACAGCATCATCAGACACATTGTTGAATTTGAATGTGTCGCATATTTTAAGAAAGCTCAAGATGTGCTCATTTGGATCTTTTGTAGCTGGACCTCGAAATTGGACTATATTCTGAACCATTTGAAGTGTCCCTAGTTTGATCTAGAACGTGTTCACAGCTATTGCAGGCAGTACTATACTGGACTGCAGATCAATGATCTTTGGCATTGAATAGTCCTTCAAGGCTCTATTGTCGGCTCTCTGTTCTTCAGCTGCCATTTGCTCTCGTTGTTCAGGTTCCTCTTGTTGGTTAGTGTTTCTAGTGTTTGCTCTCCAAGCTCTGCCGTTAATGTTCTCTTGCAGAGGCACCAACTCAGGATTGGTTGATCAAGTGTGCATAAACTAACCACAAGTACCTGAAACACAAATGAAAATAAATTAGAAATGAGATAAGAAGAGATTTGTTCAAGTCAGATAAATCTAACAAAAACTGATGTCAATAGTAATAAACTAACAACTCATCCCTGGCAATGACGCAAAAAACTTGTTGCACCGTTTCGGTGATAACAAAACAGGCACAGACTCGTGCAAGCATACACGGTCGACAAGTAATAAAGTGATAAATCGAGATCGTTCCCACGGAGAAAAGGAATTAGATTTAAACTATCATTCAACAATCCTATAGTTATTTTCGTTTACTCAAACGAGTATCACAGTGTGCTTTCATAACTAGACTGATTTTAACATAAATTTAACTAATTAACAGACAAGGGTTCAAATTGGAGAAATATGGGATCCTAACTTCACTTATTGCATCGTCTAGATTACACACCTCATGTCGAGTATGATTGATTACTTAGGAATGCTAGCCGGGAGCACGAATATGGGAAAAGGCTATTTTTCAATAAACCAAATCCATATAATATAATATCCATAAAATAGATAGAAATCATATGAACATCGATAAAGCCTATATCACTATATGTATATGCAATTTACAAGCAAAATTGATTTAAGTCAAGCTCCCTATTGGCTACATATGGCAAGCCGGTATATTTCTATCTGGATATCGAAACATAAAATTCATCAAATGCAAATTTTGCGAACATATGCTAGCATGGAAAAATCTAAGCTTATACTTCCTCTTTCAATTCAATGTAAACTATTACAGTAGATGGTGATCAAGCATCTATATATTCAATACAACCATGATAGGCAAACCATACAATTTCAACCGTACATTTCAAAGAGACATAAACCCTAGACTAAGCCATAAAATCCATTAGAATCCCATAATGGTAGTTAGTTCATCTCTGAACTAATAACCACTGTGGGATTTGAGTAAAGCATTAGAAGCAACAATGAAAATAAGGGTGTAGAGAGAATAGAAATGCAAATCTTATGGTTCTCCTTCCAATAGAAGCTTTCAATGCTCAAGTTCAGACCACAAACAACCCAAAGTTGTGACACCCCCGAATCCGGGTCCTCTGACGGTCCGGTCGCCACGAAATAATACTAACATTCACCTTTAAGTAACATACGATAACTAAAATGCGGAATATAATAAACGTACGTCGTTCATTCAAAAGCTGTTACTAGTCCCAAGATTCGATAACCTTAATACATCAATACAAATATACCCTAGAATAAACATTAGGGTTCATATTACATTAACAGTAATTAAACAAATCATAAAGACAAACTCTGCTCCTTGCAAACCATCCTATATCTTTCCTTTACCCTTGACCTTCCCTGAGGGCTCGGGCTCAACTGGAATATAAGTCATGATATAGCAAGAATGAGCAACAAGTTTGCTCAGCAAGTTTAAATACAACAATAAAGGATATATCATGATGAATGGAAAAATATCTGACAATGATTTCAACAAAATGAATATCTTAAAGATTCAACAATATGAATGTTAGAATGATTCAACAATCTGTATGATTCAATACTATGAATATCTGTATAATTTAGCGATATGAATATCTGTAAGGTTCAACAACCTGCATGATTCAACACTGTGAATGTCTGAAAGATTCAATAATATGACTATTAAAAGCAAAGATAATAATTACCTTTAGACTGACTGATAGTCGAGTAGACTTTGAACTATAACTTTCCAATGAGTTCAATAGCTAATTGACCCTTTTGGGATTACTGGCTTCTGGCTACAGAAACTTAGTACCTCGAGGAGATCAGCCTCGGGCACAACGTGAATATGCATAACACTTATATCTGCTTACTCGTATCATATATATTAGATACCTGGGCACACCCCTACATATGAGGGGTGTTCTGTTCCGTCTAAGAATCCTTACCATCAATTGGTTTGGATAGCTTCAAAGAAAACTTCATACACTAGTCTGACCGAGCAAAGGTTCAGACTCTTACTGACATAGTTCGAGAAATTTAGAACCTTGAATAATGTACAAGTCCAAGACTGTACGAGCTCAAATGCACTAGGTGCGGACATCAATAATATCAATATGGAATAATTGATAAGTAATTAAACCACTAAATAACATGCTTGGAAATAAGGTTCAAACAATTAAGTAAACAACTTTCGATTCAACACTAACCTACTTAATACAATATGAGAAGGATAGAGAACTTGCACAAAGTGAAGTTTAGAATTTGCACAATATATGAATTTGTGTAAGTTCGGGGAACTTGCACAATACTCAACGTGTGAAGTTCAGGGAACTTGCACGATACTCAACGTGTGAAGTTCGGGGAACTTGCACGATACTCAACATGTGAAGTTCGGGGAACTTGCACGATAATAGATTCCTTGCATAAAATAAATGCATAGGCTTAGACACTTACAACATCAAAGAGTAAAATTCGGGGAATTTCACCATAATAGATCCCTTGCATAAAGTAAATGCATAGGTTTAGACACTTACAACATCAAAGAGTGAAATTCGGGGAATTTCACCATAGTAGATCCCTTGCATAAAGTAAATGCATAGGTTAGGACATTTGCTTACAACGTTCTTTGAGTAAAGTAAACACAAAGATAAGATACTTGCACAATATATGAGTTTGTATAAGTTTAGAGAACTTGAATAATAAAGAAATGAAGTTCGAGAATTTGCAAAATAACCAAAGTGTGAAGTTCGTGGAACTTCCACAATACTCAAAATGTGAAGTTTGGGGAACTTTCACAATACTCAAAATGTGAAGTTCGGGGAACTTTCACAATAACCAAAGTGTGAAGTTCGGGGAACTTTCACAATACTCAAAATGTGAAGTTCGGAGAACTTGCACAATACAATAATAACCTGCTCAATACAATATGAGAAGGATAGAAAACTTTCACCAAAAATAAGTGAAGTTTAGAAACTCGCTTACACGGGTCCGGATACTTGTACAATAAATAAGTATAAGTCAAGAAAAACTTGCTCAAATAAAAGAGTAGTTCAGGAAAACTTGTAATATAATAATACCTTGCTCAATATAAATTTGAGTAAAGTTAGGGAGACTTGCAAATAATACATGAATGGGTTCAAAAGAACTGGCACAATCAAAGAGTGAAGTTCGGGAACTTGCTTACAATATCCGTTGATTAAAGTAATGCAAGGGTCTAGGAAACTTGCCTGATTGCTCAGCTACAAATAATTCTAGCTTTACTTAAATGGCGTTGGAACGACCTAATATTAACAAGTCGATCTCTCCAATTAGTATATATAAACTAATATAAATTCACACATACAAGAATCTAGTCATTATATAATTCTATCACATAGTTCACGTAAGTCAATCTAATCCTGTCTTTAGATTTACTAACTTTAGATTACTTAGTTTCTATGCATCATATAGGTTTGAACACATAGGACTTCTAGTTACTGATATAAATCAACACATATGCTTATAAGTTTTATAATTTCAAGTTTGAAAACCTAGCATGCTCATCCTAATCTAATTTAAAGTCATGTTTTCATGCCGGTAATTCACATACTTTAACTAATACAAGTTCATGCTTCAAAGTTGATTACTAAAGTCATGTTTTCATATAACAAGGCTAAACAATATATAATATGTATGCTCGAGTATACTACACACATATACTTTAATCACGTAGTTCGTGCTTCAGAAATTCATTTCTTATGAATACGTGTATATGCGAAATTCACGCTTTGACCAAACGAGGTCTATGTTAATATGTTTATAGGCATAACGAACTCTAATACACATGCTCGCATGGTCATAATATCATTCACATGGTATTTGATGTTATTTACTTTCACATCTTAAGTTCTCTTTCAAAAGTATACTAAGTCCACAAAGGTCATTTAGTATAATCAAGTGTTTTGTAACTATGACTCACTTGCATTAGAAACACATACCAATGCCACATGAATGATCTCAAATGGTCAGAAATCACAAGTCAACATTATTGGTCAAATTTACTTTGAAAGTCTTAAGTTTCTTAATTTTGAAATTGTCTCAACCCTTGATCAAGTACGCTAATGTACGATTAACACTTTAGACTTAGTGCTCATGTCCATTTAGGCCATAAGGACGGTTCTAAAAATCAGAATACACATACATGATATGTCCATAACAAGTTCACTTTAGAAATTTCTAAGTTCATTTGTAAACATTAACTCCTTTTCATCATTTAAGTGTACTAACATGATTATACGTACTTATACTATGTCTACATACCTATATATATATATATATATATATATATATATATTAATCATGTATACATGCTTGCCAAATAAGGTACTATAGGTCGGCACATAACAGCTTAGCAACAAAACTCAAAATCTCTGGTTCAGGCCCGGCACAGCTGCGCCGCTGGCCAGTGTACTACTGGCGCAGCTACGCAGGCTGGCAGCCAAACCAGGAGCTTTGCAGTTTCGACAGTTCTTAGCCCAAACCTAGAAATTCCATACCACAATCAATTCAGTCATGCTACAATGTATTTCTAACATGCTTAAAATCTTTACACAACACTTAATAACCAATTCTCCAATCAATCAACATCCAATTCCAATGAATCAATAACTTTGGAAATTTATAGAGAACAAGAATGAAGAGCATAAATAATAGGAATTATACCTCTGATAAGAAATGGACTTGCTGCTTTCTCTCACTCTCTCAATTCACAGACTCTCACTATAATGTAT
Organism: Panax stipuleanatus; assembly: GCA_020205555.1. Lineage (NCBI taxonomy): Eukaryota > Viridiplantae > Streptophyta > Magnoliopsida > Apiales > Araliaceae > Panax > Panax stipuleanatus. Next base: position 28,118,140 of record CM035115.1, on the reverse strand, counting down.
ACTCACTCTAGCAATTCTATACTTACATGAAAATCTCAGCATTTCAAAATGAGAATGAGAGAAGCTCTTATATAGGCAATTTCAATACACAGTTTATGCTTTTGTTCACCAATTCAAAACAAGGGATAACAAGATTACATAATGGATAAGAAGAAGTTGGTGGGAGTTGGTGATTACAATCATGAAAACCACTCCCCCCATACTCATTAGCTATGACTTGTTGAAGAAAATGAGGAGAAGTAGAGTAGCTAGGCATTGGGTGTTTCACGTGAATGAGAGAAATAAGAGGAAATGGGCTCTTATTATGGGACAAGACCAATAACCCAACAACTAGTAATTGTATATGTATGCTCAACACTTAGCTTATACACTTGAGCATATAATATAGATAGTTAGGTTAGATGATATAGGTATACATTCCATCCCATATATCTTAGGTTATATATATATATACACACATTCATTTTATATAGCTTGGGTTATGAATTATAAATGTAATTTCTCATTACAATGAATCAAATAAGGGTACATATATATATATCAACATGTACTCCATGTATATTTTAATAACACCGAATGTAAAGCAATTGGGTATTATTATTACATAGCATGATAATTGTTATTATAATAATTATAATAACTCATTGAAAGCATTATCAGTTAATAATGTTTATTGATATTAATATAAGGTAATAGGGTATACTCTAAGGTCACATCATGTTACATAAGTCATAATATAATGTAACTCACAAAAATAATTAAGTTTACTATATAGTCTATATATATATTATATAGTCATACCAAAATATGTTACCTTGCACCTTATACCATATATAGAGGTAACTACTATATATTAAAGGTTTACATATCACATGCTTGTATAAAATAATTAATCAATTAAATATAATATTATTATATTTATTTATCTCTTACTCATTAAATATTATTTATTCATAATAATAATTAATCAACACATAATCAATTAATTACTCTCAATTCATTAATTATTATTTATTCATAATAATTATAAATCAACAACAATAATAATTTCATACGTTATCAATTAATTACTTAAATATCAATTAATCAATCAGGATTAAATTTCTACATTATATTCAAGAAATTTGAATATATATAATTACTAACACTTTTATCAATATTCTGATATAAAAGTCTCAAGGTTAATCTACTAATTTAAATAACCATTAGTGATTCCCTTCAATAAAAATCCTAGCATTTATTCGCATAGGTTAAATCACATAAGCACATAACCACATAAGGTTTAAATAAGTTTAAAAAATTAACTCCTAAAATTTTTAAATCACAGATCAAATTAATAAGGAGCTTAAAATTCCTGATCGTTATAAAAGTGAACCCTAGAAATGGAAATGCTACTAGAACTAGAAGGGAAGAAGAGTTAGTCTCCAAAACCCTTTCAAGCTCTCTAACCCTAGAAAAAATGTAAAACTGAACTTGAATGCTAATAATGTTAAGTGATAATTCGTCTCGTGCAAACTTAAGCCTTATATTCATTACACTTAGTCGAATAAAATGGAAAGTCAGCATTTCTTGACCGATGCGGTCCTGCAGTATATTTGGGGCGTAGCCGTGCGCTTTCCTAGAGCAGTCTCTAGACTCTGGGTATTGGCGCAGGTGCGCGGCTCGTCTTTGCTTTACCGGCGCGCGGCTCTGCAATTTGTGCTGCGTTCTTCTGGTGTAATGCTGACTTCCTTATGCATCCTTGTTGCTTCTTTTCTTGCTTCTTGCTCCTTCACATTTGCTGCTTTAAGGCCCTTTTTGCTCATGCCATAGCTTGCTTCCTCATGCCAACTCCATCATCATGCCATCCTCCCTTGCCTTGTTGCCACTTCCACACCAAACCATGCCTTTTTATGCCGTTTTCAATGCCATTCCATGCCAAAAGAGTTTCCTGGCTAAGATATGCAAAACAAAGATAAAGCACATTAAAAGACACAGAAATGCTTGAGTTTAAGCCATAATCATAGCAAGTTGATATTCAATAAGTAGGTATAAAACCTATTTATCAATAAACGTCCTTCGACGATTGGCCTCCAACTTTTTCTGAAATGGAGGGTTTGAAGGTTGGGTTGAAGCTTGAAAAGGAGAATAGTTCCTCTTTTAAATGGGCATACTGCTTGACTCGGTCCTTTGATTCTGTCCTTGCAATACTAAGGAAACTTCTTCGTCTTTCTTCTTGTATACCCTCCGGGGATTACTCCCATAACTCCCGGATTGGATATGCTCGGCAACTGCTTCTAAGGCGGTCAAATCCTTTATATTCCCATATTTGAGTCCCATTTTTGCCAATTCACCGTGATTAATCATTTCCGAGAATGGTTTTTCTATACCTGCTAGAACCCTTTCATAATACGGAGCTTCTTGAATGTCAATAAAGGTTATGGCTATCTCAAACTCAATCATAGGTGGAGTGACTTGTGCCACTATTCGCCTCCATCATTGAGCATATTCTCTGAATGACTCATTGTTCTGTTTCTTGATTTTGGTTATTTGATATCTGTCTGGAGCCAGCTGAGAATGGAAACTGTATTGATTGAGGAATGCATATGCCAGCTTTTCCCAGCTATGAATTTTAGAGTTGTCCATCCTGGCATACTAGGCTCTAGCCTCTCCGGTTAGACTTTTCTAGAATAATTACATTATAAGTTTCTCATCCTCTGTATAGGATCCGAGCTCTCCAATGAACACCTTCAAGTGAGTGTAGTGGTCCCCCAATCCATTGTATTTCTCAAAATTAGGGACTCAAAATTTTTTGGGATAACGAGCCCATGGAATATACATAAGTCTGAATAATTAACACTGCCAAATTCCCCAGTCCCTTTGATAGACCGGATGGTTTCTTCCATCTACTGGACTTTTTATAGAAGGTCACTAGCTCCCTGTTCTTTGTTAAGGATGGTGATTTCAAGGATTTTGTTGGTAGTTTCCTGGTTTTATGGTCCAGGAATCTGAGTGTCTGTCTTTCCCGTCTCTTGACTGCCACCAGGTGTTCCTGGGTCTGTGTGACCCTATGCTTGTTTCTCTTTAAGGGCTTTACTCTACTCTCTCAAAATTGGCCAATTCGACTATCTGGTTCTTTATTCCTTCAAACTCTTCCCTAGAGACAGGTCAGGCTGAGCACTAGTAGCCATGTTCGGAGATGGACTTAGTGCTTTCTTAGACTTAGATCTAGTGACAGGACCAAGTTTTCACCTACAACAAACGTAGGCGTGTTAATTTCCTGAAGTAGGTATGGATATGATGCATGCCATGATGTGTTTTTTATGTTTTTTAATTTTATCCTGCAAAATAGAGTTCAGTTGTTTGGATGACAGGATAATATGACAGGATTTACAAAACATGGAATGTACATTATGACATTTACATTGTAATTGAAAACTTTACTTTGAATTGAAAGAGGAAGGCATGAAGAAGCTTCCTATCAGATTTGGTTAATCAGAAGCTGACCTATCTTAGGCTACTCTCCCGACTTTTTGGCATGAAGGTCCCCAGATCATCACAATCTACTAGAGGGGAAATTAATCTGATCTTTCAACTAGAGCGAATCTGAGTGGTGCTTTTTCATGATCCCCGAAGACTTAGCTGTCCTCGAGGACATTACTCTGTCACTGACGGGTTTGCCTTCTGGTGGAGGAATCACACAACATACATTTACATACATCGCTTCTCACCGTATGCATATGATGACATTGGTGTGAAGCACTAATATCAGTGTGAAGCACTAATATAAATCAGGAAAGCATTCATTCACATTCATTCAATGTAAAGACGCAGCATTCGCACGTTCATTCAATGTAAAGACTCAGCATTCACACATACGAAAATATGAAAGGGAAATCTTGAAAAGATTTGAACGCAGCCTAAGCCCTCTAATATCCCCAGCAGAGTCGCCACCTGTCGACGTCGAAAAAAAATGCGGGTCAGGTTAGAACCCGTATCTTTCTCTCTTCCTAAGTTTTGTCTACCCTTATTTCTTTATTGTGAAAAATGTTTTGAAGGGTTTTTTAGGAAAAGGCCAACGTGTATTATGTCGACGATTTAAACATTTTACAGAGTCTCCAGTTGGTATTTTTGAAATAGTTGTACCAACTCAACCGAGTTTTGTTTGAAAAGAAGCCCAATTGTTGGACACTGTCAAAACTTGATCTTTGAAATCAAAGTTCTAAGTTCGGGGGATTGGTTAAGTGTGGGGAAGGTGTTAGGCACCCCACAACTCCTGTGAAAACACGGTACTGCATCTTTTCAATATTTCCCTTTTAAATCAGCAATGTATGTGTGTGAATGCTGGAAGAAATTGGGCCTATGCTTGATTAATTTTGAAAGTATGGTCGTGCTTCGTTGAACCTACATACGAAGGGTTCGATTTGATTTGAAAAAGTCTCTTTTTTAGACAAGATTATTAAAATGTTGCTTTGAAATCAGGTTTTCAAACCCTTACGCTCACGTAGGAATTGAAGCATGTTGATACTTTCATTTTTTATCTTTTCAGCCTTTTGGCTCAATTTGAATGTTGATTGTCGGGCTGCGAAGCATCCTCGACCACAACATATACACAAGTGTCGGTCTTCTCATGGACATGACAGCCATCGAAGTGACACTGACACGACAAACTATTATTTCACTATGTTGAGACCACAACATATATACAACTATTATTTATTTTGTTTTATTTTTATTTTATTTTGTTTTATTTTTAATTTAATTTATTTTATTTATTTTAAGTTATTTAATTAATTTTATTTTTTTATCAAAATAATTTATTTTATTTTATTTTATTTTACTTTTTTTTATAATTTATTTTGTTTTATTTATTTTATTTTAATTTAATTTAATTTATTTTATCAAAAAAATTTATTTTATTTTATTTTATTTTTTATTTTATTTTATTTTATAAATAATATTTTATTTTGATGAACTGATCGAAGAAACATCATCTTCCTTATGGAGCTTACTGTGAATAAGTTGAGCTAACATTTTTAACTCTGCATTTGTACAATGATTAATATCTTAAAAATCCAAAATTGTCTGAGAGGATTTTTTAGATTTACTAGAAGACTCTTTAGGAGAGACTGATTTAATAGGAATGGGATTAACTAGAAACTCTTTCTGAACTTGACCAATGATACGATAAATATCAAATTTATCCCACCATTTGACGGAGAAAGTTCGAGTTACAAAAGTTAATTGACTATTAGAAGAAGGATTAACAATTTGACCACTTGGAGACTGGAAAATGGATTCAACAATAGGAGAAAGAAGACCATACTGCCATTTGAGAATCCATGGAATTTTATATTTACTAACAAACTGGAGAAGAACAGGAATACAATCAAATTTTTGATTGTATGGACTTCTACAACAAAAATGATTAACAAGGGGTTTAAGCTCTGAGGGAAAGATATCGAAACTAGATCCGAATCTAGACCACCAAAGAGTAAACAGATATCAGCTACTTGGTACTATTCTAAAGCCCTATAACACGGTTTTGGCCCAAACCCCAAAGTCAATTGATCCTTTTGCCCCATCTTCTTCCTCCAGTAACCCTAATACTAGTAAACTGCATTCGCAGTGTGTTTATATGTATACAGTCAATTTGTTACATATAGAACCTCATATGAAACCTAAAGATGATCCAGTTAAATTGGCCTCCTAGTTCTTCCCAGCTGGTTGGCATTTCCTTTCATTAGCTCCTTTTAAATGTTGAAAATATTAAGCAATTTTCTGATGGTACTGTCAGAATTAGTTTTGAACGTACCAGAAGATATTTAATCATAGAAGAATTTACTAGTTCTTCAGTTTCTTCTGTTACTTCGAGAAGAGACACTGAAGTACAAAGTAATATTTCTATGCCTGATATTAAAATTTTTATCAAAATCTTAGAACAATTTGTAAACCTCTATTTCTTCATTTTTTATAATATTTTATTTTATAAATAATATTTTATTTTATTTTATTTTAATTTATTTCAATTTATTTTATTTTATTTTAAATTATATTATTTTGTATTAGTATACTATATTTTATATTATATTATTTTATTTATAATTTATTTAAGGTAAATTAAATTAAATTAAATTATTTTATTTATTTTATCTTAATTATGTTATTTGATTTTATTATTTTATATTATCTTATCATACAAAATATAATTTAAATTTAGTTTATGTGATAATATTATTCTATTTTTTTAGTAGTTTGAAACTAAGTAAATGCTACTTAGTTTATTTTCAATTGATTTTATTAGTAGGAAACTAAGTAAATGCTACTTAGTATATTACAATATTGGAAACTAATTAAAATTCATAAATAAAATAAAACAAGGCCCACAAATATTGTAATTGAAGAATTCTGTTAAAAATTCCATCGAGAATTCCGTTAGAAATAGAAAATATACCAAAGTCCATATCAGTAAGAACCATCAGGCAAGATAAAGACATAATATTGCAAGAAAAAACCATATATATACAACATAAGTAAGGTAGTCCCAAATCATTAAGGCAGTCCCAAAATCAGCCCTAGTTGAGTCAATTAAGCATATGAGTGATCAATTAAAAGCAGTCCCAATCAGTCCAAAAAAAACAAATTAATTGACAATAAATCAGTACCCAACATTTTCAATACCCAAAATCAGTACACAATATTTCCATTACCCAAATGATTAGTATCCAATTTCATGAATACATGAATACAGGTAAACATGAATACACGAAAACATAAATCAGTAGCCAAAATTGATACCCAATACATAAATATTTCCATTAATTACCCAACTCAGTAGCTAATTTACGAAGGAAAAATCAACATTTAGAAATTACCCATATACAACACAATCAAAATTTTAAAATTAAAACATAAATTAAACCTAACCTTAATATAACTATGAGGAGGTTAGTACACAACAATTCGTTCTGCCACCACAAGCGCTGCCGCTGCCACCACTGCTTGGATAGTGCGACTGGGAAGAGGGAATATGAAGCAGGGAATATGAAGAAAGCAAGGAAGGATGGACGACGAAGAAGGGAAGTCAGACGAGTTGACCGACCGGTGGTTGGAGGTAGTGGTCTAAGGTGGTGGTCGGAGTGAGATGAGAGAGTTAGTGAGAGATGAGAGTGAGAGAGAGATAAGAGAGTGAGAGAATGAGGCGGCTGGAGAAAAAGATCTGAATAGGTTTTAAAGATTATTTTAGACAAAATTCTGTCGATTTTATTTCTGTCGACTTTAAACTAATTTGGACGAACTATTCCATCGACTGTACCACATATTTCGTCGACCTTAATACTCGCGCTGGCGGGGAAGCTTGGCGCCAAGGAAAGGGATTAATTGCGACGGATGTCCGTCGAGGATAGAATAAAGTCAACAGACTAAATATCGACGTAATATTCTGTCGGCCTTAGAGTAACGTTGACCGAATTCATTCCGTCGAGCTTACTTCCATCGGAGATAACACTTTTTCTTGTAGTGTTTAGTAATCCATCGATTGGGAACTATTTTATTTTTAGGTTATCTAAGAGTTTAGATCTCATTAGCATAATCATCATCATAATTTTAAAAGCATTGCTTAAAACTATGGGTTTATCAAATTTAAATATAACAGCATTATGTAGATAATATAAACGCCTTTAAATAAAAAATTATTTTATTAATCATCATCATACATGATTGACTTGTGTGCATACCACTTTCACATACATCTGTAAATCCTAGGTTCTATTACTTTAAAACCTCGTTCATTACAAATAATGGTAATTACATTATTCTTTACATCTTAAAAGTGTGACTTTCATCCGCCACAAAAGATACATAGCAGTTCGTTAAACTACGATATAGTTTAATTAACTATTCTACGTTACAAGTCTTGGCTTGATCTTCATGCTTGTTCATATAATGAACATCACCTCAGCAGGACACCGGTCAGCTTGATCTTTACGGGATCCTTAAGTTCATTCTATCTTTGTTCGCTGAAAATATTTTTATTTAAAGCAAGAGTGAGCATTTAATTTCTTAGCAAGTTAAAGCAGTTGAATAACAACTAAGCAAGAATCACATATTCCATTAAAACTTCAATAATCGAACAAAGGTTATGAAGCAGTTAGAATAATAGGAAAAACTTTAATTCCTATCATTTTAAAACATTAATCACATTTACTTTCACATACCTTACATTCAGTTCGGCTAGAATCATTAGCACAGACTTAATCCTAATAGTTCACAAATCAAACCATAACACATTAAACCGTTCAATCGCCGAACAGATTATTTCACAACAATACATAAGTGTTGAAAGTTTGGCACAAGGCCTCATACATAAACACCCTGCACAAATATCACACATTTGAACATACGAAAAACTTTCTCATGTTTAACATCTGAGAAAGTTAAGAAACTAACATTCATTTAAAAATATGAATGAAGTTAGGAAACTTGCCTTAAGCACAACTAAAGTTTATAGTTTACGTTGAACTGTTTACCGCAATCCCTATATATCACATAAGGAATAGCACATACACCAATTAGTCATATATTTGACTTATACATTGGTTTAAACTTAACTTTACTTCCTATAGCTCGCGTTCTTGTAATCTAAGTTTACGAGACCAACTTTATTTTCATTCATTCGGTATTATGGCATACGGAGATGGCATAAACCTTAAAATCATCTTTTATGATAAATTAACATTCTTATCTTATTCTTATAACATTTCTAGGACTTAAATCATCCTATACATCCACATATGTGAAAAGAATCACCTTTTCACCATCCGTATTCACAACTCTATACTTAGCACACATCGAGTCTCTCATAGTGTTTAATACAGTACGCTGAGTGGTTTTCGACAAACAACTAACAAACTAGTTTCTCATCTCATCTAAACTATCTTTCACAGCGAGTTAGATCGGTTACTAGTTCGTATTAACCTTTTCTCTCTAAAGGAATCGTTTAGCCCAGATAATGTACATCAACCATTAAAGAGTATGATTGCACCACAACTTAAACTTAACTTCTTATTCTTATCTCCTTATCTTAACTTATCCGAACCATTAAAACCATAATGTTCGTTAAGTTAAATTTCCATTCCTTATTGCTTTTTGGCAACTAAAAGCCATACCTCACGATTCATTCATTAACGTCTAGGTCATACAGTCATTTGTATGCCAAGAGTCAACACTTAATGTTAAGACTATGCGTTCATAGCTTTTATACATTTTACATTACCTTATCTTCATACTTTACAACGTTCGGTCCATTTGACTTGGAACGTTATTCAAGTTATTATCATTAACTCGGCTTGCTCAACGTCCATACGTTCTTCGTTATTCTTCATTACCTTCCGTTCAAACCATACACTGTGTGTATGATAAGCACGTTCAATTTATGCGTACACCTAAGACCCTCATGTCGGTTCAAGTATTTTAACACTTACATTTCTTTTTAACCTTCATTATCCGACTCACACTCGAACTTTCCTGAACCTTATTATTGTTCGTTACGGCTTTCTTGATATACAAATCTTACTTACTATATTCGTCAACGTCTAAGTCATACAACCAATGTATAATTAGAACGTTCGCCCGACGCGAATACGATTCACGAAGATCGTTTACGTATTCAGTGTTTACATTGTTCGTCTTTTAAACCTCCATGCAACATTTACTTAAGATTTTAATTGCTCTCATACGTGATCCATCACATGAACATCACGTTTATCGTACTCTCAATATGTCTAAGCCATACTATTCGTTGTATGCTAAAAATGGTCGTTCATCGCAGTTACTTTGCGATTATAGCGTCTATACGCTTTACACTTAACTCTCATTACGACATTATAACATCAAAATGTTATAAGTCACCCTCGTCACTCAACGTTTAAGGAATCACACTCATAGAAATCCCATACGTTCGTTTTAACGCGAATACGGTCCCCGGATATTAGTTACGTATTTTGCGTTCGTCGTCTTATAACCTTTATTCGATGTTTAATCGTCAAACTCAAGGTTTTACTCATTATTCTAGACATTTCTTTCCATGAACATTGCATTAATGCTTGCGACTTAATTACCATCCACAAAGTTGGATAATAAAAATCTCCAATCGGAGAAAAAATTCTTAAGGGCGCTGCGACGCCACTCGATGTACAAAATAGGGCGCTACGGCATAGGTTAGCAGTGTTTAAGCTACCGTGCTGGCGCTGCGGTGCCAGTTCCTGTTTGTTGGGCGGTGCCTACTTTGAAATCTCATAACTTCTTTTTCCGAAATCGGAATTGGTCCGTTTCGGAGGCGTTGGAAACCTTGCAACACCTACTACACATTCCCTAGACAAAATTAATTTTTCAAGTTTCTAACAAACCTTAAAATTGGCTCGAAAGTCCTCCCTCGCTAAGTTTTTTGACTTTACGTTAAATTTTCATTCGTCCGCAGAATTCGTTCGTTCTTAAGTCCACGACTCATGCTTTCTACGTTTTTTTACATTCTTATGAAACCCTACTCATTCGGGTTCATTTACATACTGTGACGCCCCCAGAATAGGTCTAATCCAACCAACCTATTCTGAGTCGCCAAACACATGGTACAGAATTCAAATACAAACTTTTATATCACACGGTCGTGCAAAATATGACCACGCAACTGTGAGTGTCAATACAAATATATAAAAAATATAAACATTCAAACTAAGTCCTCATTACAATTATTATCACACTATTTTATAAAAATAATGAGGACTACTACTGCTCTAACTCGGACCATCACTCTGTCCCTCGACTAGTCCCTGCGATATTCTCATTTCCTGAATAGGACAATAAATTAAAAAGGTGAGCTTAACTAGCCCAGTAAAGAATATTATGACTAAGATAATAAAGAATAATTTATCGTTAGTCTTCAACAAATCAAATAAAATATTATAGACCACAAGTTTTAGATCAACAACTGCAGCGGAAATAACAAAGCATCAGAAGAATTAAGTAGGAAATAATGTTTACTATCTTCTATGATTTAAAAGTCCATAATCAATATTTTATCCCTGTAACATCAATCAATATATATCTTGAATCAAATATTCATCTTTGCACTATGGGCCAAATATATTCATCAGGTAATCATTCATCTTTGCACTACAAGCTAAAGATATTCATCAAATAATCATCCATCTTTGAATTACAGGCCAAAGATATTCTTTTGTATCACCATTTAAGACTGAAGATGATGAAAAATATTTTAAAGAACGAATCCAGTGAGATAAAGGACAAAAATTAGGGATTCGTAATTTAGTTTATCCAAGTTCAAGAATATTCCATAATAATCAATTGTGGAGTAAAATTCAAGAATGAAGATCAAAACTTGGATCCAATCAAAGATAGGACCCATAATAGCCAACTTGGACAAAGAAAATAAATTTTTATTTTTCTGTGAATAGTATCGTATTCGTGAATAGTGTCGTATACGTAAATAGTGCCGTATACGTGAATAGTATCGTATACGTGAATAGTAACTCCAATATAAAAAGGTCAAAATTTCACAATAAAATTCATACCAATATTTCGGTGTCATGATATTGAATGAAATAACATCATTTTTAAAAAAAAAATAACATCCCTTATCTCAAAAGAACAGTACTTCTAACTGAAATATCGGATATAATACTGAAGGAAACTTGCACTGAATAGCAATAATCAAAGTATCAAAATACTCACAAAAATGCGCTCGATATTATAGAGAAAGAAACTTATGATTTTGGTGTGATTTTTAAATTCTAATTCAGCACCCTATTTATAGGAAAATGTTTAGAACACGAAAGCAGAAAATTTAATAAAATAATATTGTATAAAACAAATTTTCACGCCCACCCTTTACCAAAAATCATCAGCACACCAGTGGGGCCCACCAACATAAAAAAATATTTTTCTTTTAAAAAACATTTATAATCCCAAAAATCAATTATTCCGGAACATCAATAATTCATAATAAATAGCCCTTTTATCAGAAAAATACGAATCTTATGTCCATGCCATAGGAAATTTAATTCTCTATAACTTTGTAGAAGAAAGTTTTTCTAAATTCTGAACGAAAAATGACCGAAATCCACATACGGATGATTTTCCACACCTCCATTTCGATAAAATACTGATAAAACACATCAGCACTAATTTCTTCATTTATATCCACAAAAATAAATATTTCCTTATCATATAAATTAATAATTAATTATTCACAAATAATATTACAGAACTACAATATTGACAACCAGGACGTTCCGAGGAAAGAGGGGGCTTTCCGATAATAATTTCTCCTTACTGGCGCGCAATTAAATAACTCCTCCTAGACATAACTTCCTTAGACATTGCCAATAATGTTATCTAATAATATTATTATGAATTATTGATTTGATAATGGAAAATACTGTGCAGTGACAATTATTGAATTAACAATAATATAAAAATACTGTGCAATACCGTGTGCTACTGTGCAACAACGCGTATTACTTTACTTTACCCATCGGGTATTCCAACAGTGTTAACGGTAACAACTACGCCATTATTTATAAAAAATATATTCTTGTCGTTTTCTTCATCTGACAGTTTTTCGTTATGGGGCCCACAATTGGCTGCCCCGTCGTACTAATATTCCCCGACAGCAAGAATATTCCACGACCAAACTAATATTGCCACTTACTTATTTAAAATATTTGCGCATTTTACCCATAACATTTCACATTATCAAATTAACCCCTGACTATTTCAAAATAATATATAAAGGAAATTCAATTATTATTCATAAAAGTTGGGGTCTTACAACCTCCCCTCCTTACGAAATTTTGTCCTCGAAATTGACGTGCATACCTGGTGTTTCGAAATGGTGAGGATACCTTGCTTTCATTTCCGATTCCAACTCCCAGGTCATTTCCTCAATAGCATGGTTCCTCTACAAAACTTTGACTTGTGGTATAACCTTTGTGCGTAGGACATGCTCCTTCCTATTCAAAATCTTGACAGGTACCTCCTCGTACGTTAAATCTTCGTTTATCTCATTCGGTTCTAACTCAATAATGTGGCTCGGGTCTTTCACATATTTACGTAACACAAATATGTGAAACACGTTTTGAACACGAGACATGCTTGGAGGTAATGCGAGTCTATAGGCCACATTTCCTACTCGGTCAAGAATCTCAAATGGGCCAATGAATCGTGGATTGAGCTTTCCTTTCTTTCCAAACCTCGTCACTCCTTTCCACGGAGCAAATTGTAACAATACATGGTCCCCAACATTAAATTCCACATCCTTTCGATGAAGATCCGCATATTTCTTTTGTCGATCTTGTGCCATTTGTATACGTTATCGGATCATTTGGATCTTTTCCGTAGTCATATGTACTAACTCCGGTCCCAACAATGTTGCCTCACCCACCTCATCCCAACATACTGGAGAACGACACTTTCTCCCATACAAAGCCTCGAATAGAGCCACACCTATACTTGCCTGATAACTTTTGTTGTAGGAGAATTCCACCAATGGTAGGTACTTATCCCAACTCTCTTTGAAGTCTAGAACATAGAGTCTCAATAGATCTTCGAGAGTTTGAGTAGTCCTTTCTGATTGCCCGTCCGTTTGAGGATGATATGCAGAACTGAATCGTAAGTCCGTGCCCATAGCTTTCTGCAAACTAACCCAAGTGAATCTTGGGTCACGATCCGAAACTATGGATACTGGCATGCCATGCAATCTCATTCACGTACATATGAGCAAGACGTTCAAGGGAATAGGTCTCCCGTATCGACAAGAAATGAGCAGACTTGGTTAATCTATCAACAATAACCCAAATCGCATTTATACCTTGAGAAACCTTGGGAAGACCCGTAACAAAATCCATGGTAATGTGTTCCCACTTCCACTTTGGAATCTCAAGTCGTTGCAATGGACCCTTCGGCACTTGATGCTCCGCCTTTACACATTGACAAGTTAAAGATCTCGAAATAAACTCCGTGATCTCTCTCTTCATATTGCTCCACCAAAATGTACGTTGAAGATCACGATGCATTTTGGTACTTCCAGGATGGATTGCAAATGGTGTGTTGTGTGCCTCCATCATGATTCTATACTTCAAAGTAGAATCGTTAGGAACACAAAGTCTAGAGTTGACTCGAAGTATTCCTTCTTCATCGATTCTCGATTCTAGAACCGCACCTTCTTGCACCTTCTTCTTCATCTTCATCAGCTCTGGATCCGTAGCTTGAGCAACTTTAACTTTATCAATCAAAGCTGGTTCTACGCGTATACTTGACATCATCATATGGGTCCTCGAAGTCTTGAACTCTATCTCCATCTTTTGTAATTCACATAGAATAGGCTTTTGTGTGGACATCATCGCACTCGTTCCCTCATATAATCTTCTACTCAACGCATCAGCTACCACGTTCGCTTTTCTCTGATGGTATTGGATGGTATGATCGTAATCTTTCAACAACTCAAGCCAACGTCGTTGCCGCATGTTGAGTTCCTTTTGAGTGAAGAAATATTTAAGGCTCTTATGATTCGTATAAATATCCACTTTCTCCTCGTACAAGTAGTGTCTCCAGATCTTCAACGCGAAAATGACTGCTGCCAACTCTAGATCATGAATAGGATAATTCCTCTCATATTCCTTGAGTTGTCGCAAGGCATAGACTATGACTTTCCCATGTTGCATGAGAACACATCCTAACCCTTTGCCTGAAGCATCGCTGTAGATGACAAATCCATCCGAACTAGATGGTATTGTCAGAATAGGTGTCGAGATAAGTCTCCTCTTGAGCTCTTAGAAGCACTTCTCGCATTCCTTGCTCCAAACGAATTTTGTATCTTTCCGAGTTAACTGAGTTAATGGAGTAGCAATTCGAGAAAATCCTTCCATGAATCTCCGATAATAACCAGCTAAGCCCAGAAAGCTACGTACTTCGGTCACCGACTTCGGTTGCTCCCAACTTTGTATTACTTTAATCTTCGCTGGGTCAACATATACTCCATGTTTTGACATCACGTGCCCAAGGAATGCTACTTCCTCAAGCCAGAACTCGCATTTCTTCAACTTGGCATATAACTTATTTTCACGAAGCCTTTGAAGTGCCAGCTTCAAGTGATGCTCATGATCTTCACGGCTTTTGGAATAGATGAGGATGCCATTAATAAAGACAACCACGAACTGATCCAAATATTCCTTGAATACACGGTTCATCATATCCATGAAAGCAGCAAAAGCATTAGTCAATCCAAAAGATATGACTAAGAACTCATAATGCCCGTACTGAGTTCTGAAGGCAGTCTTCGGAATATCCTCAGTTTTAATCTTCAGCTGATGATATCCAAAATGAAGATCGATCTTTGAAAAGAATTGTGCTCCTTGCAACTGGTCGAACAGGTCATCAATACGAGGTAAAAGATACCTATTCTTGATGGTGACATGGTTCAACTCCCGATAGTCAATACAAAGTCGCATACTCCCGTCTTTCTTCTTTACGAATAAAACAGGAGCACCCCAAGGAGACGTACTAGGACGAATGAAACCGATGTCTAACAACTCCTGTAGTTGGACCTTTAACTCCTGAAGTTCAATAGGAGCCATTCGATATGGGATTTTAGAAATGGATTTTGTACCGGGCTCAAGGTCAATAAAGAATTCAACTTCACGTTCTGGGGGTAGACCGGGAAGTTCTTCGGGAAATACATCAGGAAACTCATTAACAACAGAAATATTATTCAAATCTGACGTATTCTGGTTTAGATCAGTGACATGAGCTAAGAAATCTTGACATCCGTTTTTCAATAAACGAATAGCTTTGTGACCTGAGATGACATTGACTGATTTTAGTGGTTTGGTGGTTTGAATTCGCATAACAGGTTGGTTAGGAATATGAAAACTAACAACCTTACGAAAACAATCAATTTTGGCATGATAAGTGGTTAACCAATCAATTCCTAAAATCACGTCAAATGCAAGTATTTTCAAAGATATAAGATCAACAGGTAGGGTGAGGGTACCAATATGAATCAAGTAAGATTTGTAAACTGTAGATGTACCGAAGGTTTCTCCCAACGGAGTCTCAACAGATAAATCAAAGTCTAATTTCTCAGGTGTCAAGTTCAAACGTTGAGCACAAGTAGGTGATATAAAAGAATGGGGTAGCACCGATATCTAACAAAGTGTAAACTTCGCAAGAGTTTATGATTAGTTTACCCGTGATCACCTCGTTCGGGTTCCTCGCATTTTGGACAATCACGATAAACGCTCTTCTAGGAACCACCGACTTTGACTTGTCCGAAACTGCCTTTGGAATCACCACCCCCGCTGGACTTGGTTTCGCTACAGGACAATCTTGAGCTATATGTCCTTCCTTTCCACAATTATAGCATGCCTTGAACTGTTGTGGGCAGTTTGGGCAGATGTGTCCCTCTTTCCCGCATTTATAGCATACGACCGATACTCCCCTAGAAACAGTTGATGCTGGTGCTACTGTTGACGTCTTCACGTTCTCATTGTTGGACCTTCTCTTCTTGAAATCTCCCCCCGACTCACTTCTTCTATTATCATGGCCACGATTACCACCGGAGTGGATACTGCTTCTGTCATGATATTTTCCTCCCCGCTGGTTGTCATTGCTCCGATGACTACTGCCACTGGTACGACCCTGGTTGTGGTCCCTTGGTTGAACGGACTCATTATCTCGTTCTAATAACTGAGCCCTGTTTACTACATCTGAATAGAGAGAAAATTTGTGAGAAATTTGGTATTGACGAATTTCGGGTTTCAAACCTCTCAGAAACATCCGCGTCATATGTTCCTCATTCTCTACCAAATGAGGTGCAAACCTGGACAACTCCGCGAACTTAGCCTCGTACTGGGACACAGTCATGTTGTTTTGTTCTAATCTGATGAACTCTACCTCTTTCATATAACGAATACTTTCAGGAAAGTACTTGTCATTAAACATTTTTTGGAACGCTTCCCAAGACATCTTGAGTGCGGTAGGCTGGGTACGCTTCACAGACTCCCACCAGTAATCTGCCTCTCCACAGAACATAAAGGTGGCGAATGAAACCTTCTGTTCCTCCGTGCATTCCAAGACATCAAATATCTTGGTAATTTTCTTAACCCACGTCTCTGCCTTGATTGGATCTGGCTTTCCCTGAAATTCTGATGGTCCCAACTCTTTGAACTGCTTGGTAGTGACAATCCGCGTGTTGTTATTATTTTCACCTGTATTTTGCACACAAGTCTCCCTCGTCTGATATTGCAAGAACTGTAAAAAGCTTCTAAACATCTCATCGTTTATCGTCTGATTAGTGTTATTTTCAGGAAGAATATTGTCTTCCTGTTGCACGTTCTCCTTGTTGGTGAATAAAGGTGTCTCCATGATCTCATTCACTTCATTGTTAACATTCTCAGCTGCCATTCTCAAATACTGCCATAAAACAAGGGTTAATTAAATAAATTAACATATCACATATTAACCCTATGCTCCGACTGACCAATTAAATACCACATAAGCTTACATAAGTCACACTAGTGAAGGATTTACTTGTCTCTTCCCTCCTAGTTCTATTCCTCGATCTCCGCCAGAAACCATATCCCAAAGCTCTGATACCAACTATGACACCCCCAGAATAGGTCCAATCCAACCAACCCATTCTGAGTCGCCAAACACATGGTACAGAATTCAAATACAAACTTTTATATCACACGGCCGTGCAAAATACGACCACACAACTGTGAGTGTCAATACAAATATGTAGAAAAATATAAACATTCAAACTAAGTCCTCATCACAATTGTTATCACATAATTTTATAAAAATAGTGAGGACTACTACTGCTCTAACTCGGACCATCACTCTGTCCCCCGACTAGTCTCTTCAATATTCTCATTTCCTGAAGAGGACAATAGATTAAAAGGATGAGCTCAACTAGCCTAGTAAAGAATATTATGACTAAGATAATAAAGAACAATTTATCGTTAGTCTTCAACAAATCAGATAAAATATTATGAACCACAAGTTTTAGATCAACAACTGCAGCGAAACTAACAATGCATCAGAAGAATTAAGTAGGAAATAATGTCTACTATCTTCTATGATTTAAAAGTCCATAATCAATATTTTATCCCTGTAACATCAATCAATATATATCTTGAATCAAATATTCATCTTTGCACTACGGGCCAAAGATATTCATCAGGTAATCATTCATCTTTGCACTACAGGCCAAAGATATTCATCAAATAATCATCCATCTTTGCACTACAGGCCAAAAATATTCTTTTGTATCAGCATTTAAGACTGAAGATGATGAAAAATATTTTAAAAAACGAATCCAGTAAGATAAAGGACAAAAATTAGGGATTCGTAATTTAGTTTATCCAAGTTCAAGAATATTCCATAATAATCAATTGTGGAGTAAAATCCAAGAATGAAGATCCAATCAAAGATATGACCCATAATAGCCAACTTGGACAAAAAAAAGAAAATTTTATTTTTCTGTGAATAGTACCGTATTCGTGAATAGTGACGTATACGTGAATAGTGCCGTATACGTGAATAGTAACTCCAATATGAAAAGGAAAGAATTTCACAATAAAATTCATACCAATATTTCGGTGTGATGATATTGAAAGAAATAACATCATTTTTGAAAAAAAATAACATCCCTTACCTCAAAAGAACAATACTTCTGACTGGAATATCGGATATAATACTGAAAAAAACTTGCACTGAATAACAACACTCAAACTATCGAAATACTCACAAAAATACGCTCAATATTATAGAGAAAGAAACTTATGATTCTGGTGTAATTTTCAAATTTTAATTCAGCACCCTATTTATAGAAAAATGTTTAGAACGCCAAAGCAGAAAATTTAATAAACTAATATTTTATAAAACAAATTTTCACGCCCACCCTTTACCCAAAATCATTAGCACACCAGTGGGGCCCACCAACATAAAAAAACATTTTTATTTTAAACAACGATTATAACCCCAAAAATTAATTATTCCGGAACTTCAATAATTCATAATAAATAGTCCTTTTATCAGAAAAATACGAATCTTATGTTCATTTCATAGAAAATTTAATTCTCTACAACTTTGTAGAAGAAAATGTTTCCAAATTCCGAACGAAAAATGACCGAAATTCACATACGTATGATTTTCTACACCTCCATTTCGACAAAATACTGATAAAACACATCAGCACTAATTTCTTCATTTATATCTACAAAAATAAATATTTTCTTATCATACAAATCAGTAATTAATTATTCATAAATAATATTATAGAACAACAATATTGACAACCAGATCGTTCCCAAGAAAGATGAGGCCTTCCGATAAGGATTTCTCCTTACTGGCGTGCAATTAAATAACCCCTCCTAGACAGAACTTCCTTAGACATTGCCAATAATGTTATCTAATAATGTTATTATGAATTATTGATCTGATACTGGAAAATACTGTGCAGTGACAATTATTGAATTAACAATAATATAAAATTTTCGTGCAATACAGTGTGCTACTATGCAACAACGCGTATTACTTTACTTTACCCATCGGGTATTCCAACAGTGTTAACTGTAACAACTACGCCGTTCTTTATAAAAAATTTATTCTTGTCGTTTTCTTAATCCTATAATTTTTCGTTATGGGGCCCACAATTGGCTGCACCGTCGTACGAATATTCTCTGACAGCAAGAATATTCCACGACCAAACGAATATTCCCACTTGCTTATTTAAAATATTTGCGCATTTTACCCATAACATTCCACATTATCAAATTAACCCCTGACTATTTCAAAATAATATATAGAGGAAATTCAATTTTTATTCATAAAAGTTGGGGTCTTACACATACTCTCTACATTACGTTCGTCTTTTACGAAATATCGCTATAACTTCATTATCGGCTAATTTTGATTCGTTCTTTATGAACGTTTCTACCATTCCTAACCAAGCATACATATATATGATGGTTTTAAGCTTGTCCATCAACAACAAGCTCTAATTTGATGGTTTTAAAATTGTCCACCAATAACGTTCTTACCGCATTTTTCGCGTTCTTCGTTCGTTCTTCGTGTTCTACTTTCGTTCTTTGTTTTTAATCAATATTATGATTACGATTTCATTTGTTTATACATATTAACGTTATAAGTTTTATAATTCATCCTTATATCATCAGAGAGTTCATATAACTCATCTGAATCGTCTATGAACATCAAGCAATTCATACTTTTTATGAAAGCTTTTAAAAAGTTTATAAACTAAACTTTAAATTCTTCTTTCTTCATTCCCTCATGATTCAACCATATGGAAATCGTTTCTTAACATCTTTTACTTCTATTTCCTTAAGCTATGTATTTGATATATAAGACTTAATTTTTTTTTGATTAAAGGTAAGTTTTAATACATTTCTTCTTGATTTTTCTTTCGTTTTCTTCTTTCTCGTGGCAAAGCTGATGATTTTCTAGCTTTTCCACTCCCGAAACTTGTTAATTCGAGTCCATCGCGTCCTCTTTTCATTTGTCCAAAGTTTCCTCTCTCAATTTTTCAAAAAATGAAGAGTTTAACTTATTTATATAGATTTTCAAGGCTAAGGGAATTTTGGTCATTTGACAGCTTTTTATCATTTTACCCTCACCTCCTCACTATTCTCACCTCCTTATGTGACGCTCCCAGAATAGGTCCAATCCAACCAACCCATTATGAGTCGCCAAACACATGGTACAGAATTTAAATACAAATTTTTATATCACACGGCCGTGTAAAATACGACCACACAACTGTGAGTGTCAATACAAAAATGTAGAAAAATATAAACATTCAAACTAAGTCCTCATTATAATTATTATCACACTATTTTATAAAAATAGTGAGGACTACTACTGCTCTAACTCGGACCATCACTATGTTCCCCGACTAGTCCCTACGACATTCTCATTTCCTGAAGAAGACAATAGATGAAAAGGGTGAGCTCAACTAGCCCAGTAAAGAATATTATGACTAAGATAATAAAGAATAATTTATCGTTAGTCTTCAACAAATCAGATAAACTATTATGGACCACAAGTTTTAGATCAACAACTGCAGCGAAAATATCAATTCATTAGAAGAATTAAGTAGGAAATAATGTCTACTATCTTCTATGATTTGAAAGTCCATAATAAATATTTTATCCATGTAACATCAATCAATATATATCTTGGATCAAATATTCATCTTTGCACTATGGGCCAAAGATATTCATCAGGTAATCATTCATCTTTGCACTAAAGGCCAAAGATATTCATCAAATAATCATCCATCTTTGCACTACAGGCCAAAGATATTCTTTTGTATCACCATTTAAGACTGAAGATGATGAAAAATATTTTAAAGAACAAATCCAGTGAGATAAAGGACAAAAATTAGGGATTCGTAATTTAGTTTATCCAAGTTCAAGAATATTCCATAATAATCAATTGTGGAGCAAAATTCAAAAATGAAGATCAAAACTTGGATCCAATCAAAGATAAGAACCATAATAGCCAACTTGGACAAAGAATATTTTTTTTCCTGTGAATAGTACCGTATTTGTGAATAGTGTCGTATACGTGAATAGTGCCCGTATACGTGAATAGTAACTCCAATATGAAAAGATAAAAAATTCACAATGAAATTCATACCAATATTTCGGTGCCATGATATTGAAAGAAATAACATTATTTTTGAAAAAAAATAACATCCTTTACCTCAAAAGAACAGTACTTCTGACTGGAATATCGGATATAATACTGAAGGAAACTTTCACTGAATAGCAACACTCAAAATATCGAAATACTCACAAAAATACGCTCGATATTATAGAGAAAGAAACTTATGATTCTGATGTGATTTTCAAATTCTAATTCAGCACCCTATTTATAGAAAAATGTTTAGAACGTCAAAGTAGAAAATTTAATAAAATAATATTTTATAAAACAAATTTTCACGCCCATCCTTTACCCAAAATCATCAGCACACCAGTGGGGCCCACCAACATAAAAAAACATTTTTCTTTTAAAAAACATTTATAACCCCAAAAATCAATAATTCCGGAACTTCAATAATTCATAATAAATGGCCCTATTATCAGAAAAATTCAAATCTTATATCCATTTCATAGGAAATTTAATTCTCTACAACTTTGTAGAAGAAAGTTTTTCTAAATTCAGAACGAAAAATGACCGAAATTCACATACGGATGATTTTCCACACCTTCATTTCGACAAAATACTTACAAAACACATTAGCACTAATTTCTTCATTTATATCCACAAAAATAAATATTTCTTTATCATATAAATCAATAATTAATTATTCATAAATAATATTACAGAACTACAATATTGATAACCAGGTCGTTCCCAAGAAAGAGGGGGCCTTCCGATAAGGATTTTTCCTTATGGCGCGCAATTAAATAACCTCTCATAGACAGAACTTCCTTAGACATTGCCAATAATATTTTCTAATAATATTATTATGAATTATTGATCTGATAATGGGAAATAATGTGCAGTGACAATTATTGAATTAACAATAATATAAAAATATTGTGCAATACCGTGTGCTACTGTGCAACAACGCGTATTACTTTACTTTACCCATCGGGTATTCCAACAGTGTTAACGGTAACAACTACGCCGTTATTTATAAAAAATTTATTCTTGTCGTTTTCTTCATCAGACAGTTTTCCGTTATGGGGCCCACAATTGGCTGTGCCGTCGTACGAATATTCCCCGACAGCAAGAATATTCCACGACCAAATGAATATTCCCACTTGCTTATTTAAAATATTTGCGCATTTTACCCATAACATTCCACATTATCAAATAACCCCTGACCATTTCAAAATAATATATAGAGGAAATTCAATTTTTATTCATAAAAGTTGGGGTCTTACACCTTACTATTCAAAAAGCTTCCAGAACAAGCTTTGTGGTTCCGTCTTTCGGAATTCGTCAGACAGTTTAAAAAATTTCGTTTCTCGGAATCCAAATATTTTTGGATATTTCGTCTTTCCTCTACCAATTAACTTTTATGCGTTTTTCGAAACTTCGAAAAACTAAAAAAATACTTTCTGATGATTAGTGTTTTTGTCACGTTTCCTCATAACGTAGTTAAGCGAATGAAAAGTACATAACAGTACTTTTCGTCATTTTTATTTCATCTGATTTCTGCACGTTTTTTGAGAAAAACTTTTATCGGCTAACATAACTTTTCACGACATATTACCGTCGAATCTTTAGTCAAAATGTCATTACGACATAACGAACTCTCGAAAAGGCCTAGGTTATTCAAACCTTAAACCCTTAGGTTTCGTTGTGTAAATAGTGCATATTTTCTTCTTTTTCTCAAAAACATTTTTGTTCCCGGAAAAATTTTATTTTCGTCTTGAAAATTCTTACTCATTCATTTTATCTCACAACCAGAATACTCCCTGCTTATGATCATCCTAGGTCATAGAATGACTAAAAAACACATAACATAGAATATAATTAATAAAAATCTATTTTATTAATTGATAATTCTTTAAACTTAATATTCGGGACAATCCAATTTTTCGGGTTGTCACAGTTTATTTGAGTAAAAGACATCCTTGATAAAATCGCTTGATCGTGTGTTGAGATACATTATTTGAGAACGAGGAATATTAACTTAGATTATTTTGAACCTAGACAACTAGTTTATGCAAAATACATTATATGGTCAATTCATTGTAATTGCTTTGTTGCTTGATTTCTATTACCTTGTATAATTAGTAACAAATGCATAATTAATATTGGTAAAAAGATGCGTACATGTATCATTATAGATTTTAAAATTTCATGTATATGACTGAAACGCATGCACTAAATTTGTAATTATGGTAAATATGTAAAGGGAATTGTCTTGTATTTTCAGCGAATCTTGAGCTAATAATAGTTGTTACAATCTATAAATTTTAATAGGCCTTGTTTCATTCAAGTGTATATAAAAATATAGTTAAGTGGTGTTTTAATTTGTGAGGAAATTTATTTGTTTTTTCCTCTTCTTTCTGAAAAAGTAATTCATTTCTAAATTGTGGTGCAATGCAATTTCATGTAGTCTTGGATATAATTTAGACTATGAGTATTTATGGACCAAGTGGTCATATAAAAATCTCAATGGGGAACATTTAGGTTGACGATGTTTCAGTCTCTAAATCTCCTGCTATGAGAAATTTCTAATCTATATTTTTAGAAATTTATATTGGAATTAGTTTGACAACATTCTTTTCTATGCGGGGTTCATATTGTTTTCATGAAATATATACATAATATTTTTTTCCTCTTAATTTATGAAAATATTGATAATGTTCATGCGAAAAATAAATAAAAATATTATTGTGATTACAAGCAAATAAATAGCTTGATATCTTTAAAATTGATTTGAAATGTGGGTCTTTATATGTCTTTATGTGGATGACATGCTTATCATTAGAATTTTGGATTTTTTTCAAACTGCACGAGACTTGACATTGCATATGTTGTAAATCGATTGAGTAGATATACACATAATCAAAATAAAGAGTATTGAATAGTCATTTTTAGAGTGCTTAAGTATTTAAAAGGGACTATGAATTAAGGTATATTGTTGACAGATTATCCATTTGTACTTGAAGGGTACACTAATGCTAACTGGATCTCTGATTCAAATGAGATTCGCGACGCCCCCAGAATAGGTCCAATCCAACCAACCCATTCTGAGTCGCTAAACACATGGTACAGAATTCAAATACAAACTTTTATATCACACAGCCGTGCAAAATACGACCACACAACTGTGAGTGTCAATACAAATATGTAGAAAATATAAACATTCAAACTAAGACCTCATTACAATTATTATCACACTATTTTATAAAAATAGTGAGGACTACTACTGCTCTAACTCGGACCATCACTCTGTCCCCCGACTAGTCCCTGCGACATTCTCATTTCATGAAGAAGACAATAGATGAAAAGGGTGAGCTCAACTAGCCCAGTAAATAATATTATGACTAAGATAATAAAGAACAAATTAGCGTTAGTCTTCAACAAATCAGATAAAATATTATGGACCACAAGTTTTAGATCAACAACTGCAGCGAAAATAACAACGCATCAGAAGAATTAAGTAGGAAATAATGTCTACAATCTTCTATGATTTAAAAGTCCATAATTAATATTTTATCCCTGTTACATCAATCAATATATATCTTGAATCAAATATTCATCTTTGCACAACGGGCCAAAAATATTCATCAGGTAATCATTCATCTTTGCACTACAGACCAAAGATATTCATCAAATAATCATCCATCTTTGCACTACAGGCCAAAGATATTCTTTTGTATCACCATTTAAGACTGAAGATGATGAAAAATATTTTAAAGAACGAATCCAGTGAAATAAATGACAAAAATTAGGGATTCGTAATTTAGTTTATCTAAGTTCAAGAATATTCCATAATAATCAATTGTTGAGTAAAATTCAAGAATGAAGATCAAAACTTGGATCCAATCAAAGATAGGAACCATAATAGCCAACTTGGGCAAAATTATTTTTTTTTATTTTTCTGTGAATTGTACTGTATTCGTGAATAGTGCCGTATACGTGAATAATGATGTATATGTGAATAGTAACTCCAATATGAAAAGGTAAAAATTTCACAATAAAATTCATACCAATATTTCGGTGTCATGATATTAAAAGAAATAACATCATTTTTGAAAAAAAAAAATAACATCCCTTACCTCAAAAAAACAGTACTTTTGATTGGAATATCGGATATAATACTGAAGGAAACTTGCACTGAATAACAACACTCAAAATATCGAAATACTCACAAAAATACGCTCGATATTATAGAGAAAGAAACTTATGATTCTGGTGTGATTTTTAAATTCTAACTCAGCACCCTATTTATAGAAAAATGTTTAGAACGCCAAAGCAGAAAATTTAATAAAATAATATTTTATAAAATAAATTTTCACTCCCACCCACCAAAATCATCAGTACACCAGTAGGGCCCACCAACATAAAAAAACATTTTTCTTTTAAAAAATATTTATAACCCCAAAAATTAATTATTCTGGAACTTCAATAATTTATAATAAATAGATTTTTTATCAGAAAAATATGAATCTTATGTCCATTTTATAGGAAATTTAATTCTCTATAACTTTGTAGAAGAAAGTTTTTCTAAATTTCGAACGAAAAATGACCGAAATCCACATACGGATGATTTTCTACGCCTCTATTTTGACAAAATACTGATAAAACACATCAGCACTAATTTCTTCATTTATATCCTTAAAAATAAATATTTCCTTATCATATATATTAATAATTAATTATTCACAAATAATATTACAGAACTACAATATTGACAACCAGGTCATTCCCAAGAAAGAGTGGGTCTTCCGATAAGAATTTCTCCTTACTGGCGCGCAATTAAATAACCCCTCCTAGACAGAACTTCCTTAGACATTGTCAATAATGTTATCTAATAATATTATTATGAATTATTGATCTGATAATGGAAAATACTGTGCAGTGACAATTATTGAATTAACAACAATATAAAAATACTGTGTAATACCGTGTGCTACTGTTCAACAACGCGTATTACTTTACTTTATCCATCGGGTATTTCAACAGTGTTAACAGTAACAACTACGCAGTTATTTATAAAAAATTTATTCTTGTCGTTTTCTTCATCCGATAATTTTTCGTTATGGGGCCCACAATTGGTTGCGCCGTCGTACGAATATTCCCCGACAGCAAGAATATTCCATGACCAAACGAATATTCCAACTTGCTTATTTAAAATAGTTGCGCATTTTACCCATAACATTCCACATTATCAAATTAACCCCTGACTATTTCAAAATAATATATAGAGGAAATTCAATTTTTATTCATAAAAGTTGGGGTCTTACAACCTCCCCTCCTTATGAAATTTCGTCCTTGAAATTGACGTGCGTACCTGGTGTTTCGAAAAGGTGAGGATACCTCGCTTTCATTTTCGATTCCAACTCCCAGGTCATTTCCTCAATAGCATGGTTCCTCCACAAAACTTTAACTTGTGGTATAACCTTTGTGCTAAGACATGCTCATTCCTATCCAAAATCTTGACAGGTACCTCCTCGTACGTTAAATCTTCTGCTATCTCATCCGGTTCTAACTCAATAATGTTGCTCGGGTCTGTCACATATTTACGTAACATAGATATGTAAAACACGTTATGAACACGAGACATGCTTGGAGGTAATGCGAGTCTATAGGCCACATTTCCTACTCGGTCAAGAATCTCAAATGGACCAAAGAATCATGGATTGAGCTTTCCTTTCTTCCCAAACCTTGTAACTCCTTTCCACGGAGCAACACGTAACAATACATGGTCCCCAACATTAAATTCCACGTCCTTTCGATAAAGATCCGTATAACTCTTTTGTCGATCCTGTGCCGTTTGTATACGTTGTCGGATCATTTGGATCTTTTCCGTAGTCATACGTACTAACTCCGGTCCCAACAATGTTGCCTCACCCACCTCATCCCAACATACTGGAGAATGACACTTTCTCCTATACAACACCTCGAATGGAGCCACACCTATACTTGCCTGATAACTGTTGTTGTAGGAGAATTCCACCAATGGTAGGTACTTATCCCAACTCCCTTTGAAGTCTAGAACACAGAGTCTCAATAGATCTTCAAGAGTTTGAATAGTCCTTTTCGATTGTCCGTCCATTTGAGGATGATATGCTGAACTGAATCGTAAGTCCGTGCCCATAGCTTTCTGTAAGCTAACCCAAAATCGTGAAGTGAATCTTGGGTCACGATCCAAAACTATGGATACTGGCATGACATGAAATCTCACAATCTCATTCACGTACATATACGAGCAAGACGTTCAAGGGAATAGGTCTCCCGTATCGACAAGAAATGAGCAGACTTGGTTAATCTATCAACAATAACCCAAATCGTATCTATGCATTGAGAAACCTTGGGAAGACCCATAACGAAATCCATGGTAATGTGTTCCCATTTCCACTTTGGAATCTCAAGTGGTTGCAATGGACCCTTCGGCACTTGATGCTCCTCCTTTACACGTTGACAAGTTAAACATCTCGAAATAAACTCTGCGATCTCTCTCTTCATATTGCTCCACCAAAATGTATGTTAAAGACCATGATACATTTTGGTACTTCCAGGATGGATTGCAAACGGTATGTTGTGTGCCTCCATCATAATTATATACTTCAAATCAGAATCGTTAGGAACACAAAGTCTGGAGTTGACTCGGAGTATTCCTTCTTCATCGATTCTTGCTTCTAGAACCGCACCTTCTTTCACCTTCTTCTTCATCTTCATCAACTCCGGATCCATAGCTTGAGCAGCTTTAACTTTATTAATCAAAGCTGGTTCTACGCGTATACTTGACATCATCATGTGGGTCCCCGAAGTATTGAACTCTATCTCCATCTTTTGTAATTCACACAGAATAAGCTTTTGTGTGGACATCATCGCACTCGTTTTCGCATATGATCTTCTACTCAATGCATCAGCTATCACGTTCACTTTTCTCGGATGGTATTGGATGGTATGATCGTAATCTTTCAACAGCTCAAGCCAACGTCGTTGTCGTATGTTGAGTTCCTTTTGAGTGAAGAAATATTTAAGGCTCTTATGATCCGTATAAATCTCCACTTTCTCCCCGTACAGGTAGTGTCTCCAGATCTTCAATGCAAAAACGACTGCTGCCAACTCTAGATCATGAGTAGGATAATTCCTCTCATATTCCTTGATTTTTCGCGAGGCATAGGCTATGACTTTCCCATGTTGCATGAGAACACATCCTAACCCTTTGCCCGAAGCATCGCTGTAGATGGCAAATCCATCCAAACCAGATCGTATTGTCAGAATAGGTGCTGAGATAAGTCTCCTCTTGAGCTCTTGGAATCTATTATCGCATTTCTCGCTCCAAATGAATTTGAATCTTTCCGATTCAACTGAGTTAATGGAGTAGCGATTCAAGAAAATTCTTTCACGAATCTCCGATAATAACCAGCTAAGCCCAGAAAGCTACGTACTTCGATTACTGACTTCAGTTGCTCCCAACTTTGTATTGCTTTAATCTTCGCTGGGTCAATAGATACTCCATGTTTTGACAACACGTGCCCAAGGAATGCTACTTCCTCAAGCCAGAACTCGCATTTTTTCAACTTAGCATATAACTTGTTTTCACGAAGCCTTTGAAGTGCTAGCTTCAAGTGATGCTCATGATCTTCACGGCTTTTGGAATAGATGAGGATGTCATCAATAAAGACAACCACGAACTGATCTAAATATTCCTTGAATACACAGTTCATCATATCCATGAAAGCAGCAAAAGCATTAGTCAATCCAAAAGATATGACTAAGAACTTATACCGTACTGAGTTCTTAAGGCAGTCTTCGGAATATCCTCAGTTTTAATCTTCAGCTGATGATATCCAGAACGAAGATCGATCTTTGAAAAGAATTGTGCTCCTTGCAACTAGTCGAACAGGTCATCAATACGAGGTAGCGGATACCTATTCTTGATGGTGACATGGTTCAACTCTCGATAGTCAATACAAAGTCAAATACTCCCGTCTTTCTTCTTTACGAATAAAACAGGAGCACCCCAAGGAGACGTACTAGGACGAATGAAATCGATGTCTAACAACTCCTATAGTTGGACCTTTAACTCCTGAAGTTCAATAGGAGCCATCTGATATAGGGTTTTAGAAATGGGTTTTGTACCGGGCTCAAGGTCAATAAAGAATTCAACTTCACGTTTTGGGGGTAGACCGGGAAGTTCTTTGGGAAATACATTAGGAAACTCATTAACAACAGAAATATTATTCAAATCTGACGTATTCTGGTTTAGATTAGTGACATGAGCTAAGAAAGCTTGACATCCATTTTTCAATAAACGAATAGCTTTGTGACTTGAAATGACATTGACTGAGTTGTTTGGTGGTTTGAATTCGCACAACAGGTTGGTTAGGAATATGAAAACTAACAACCTTACGAAAACAATCAATTTTGGCATGATAAGTGGTTAACCAATCAATTCCTAAAATCAAGTCAAATGCAAAAATTTTCAAAGATATAAGATCAACAGGTAGGGTGAGGGTACCAATCTGAATCAAGCAAGATTTGTAAACTGTAGATGTAACGAAGGTTTCTCCCAATGGAGTCTCAACAGATAAGTTAAAGTTTAATTTCTCATGTGTCAAGTTCAAACGTTGAGCACAAGTAGGTGATATAAAAGAATGGGTAGCACCGGTATCTAACAAAGTGTAAACTTCACAAGAGTTTATGATTAGCTTACCCGTGAACACCTCGTTCGGGTTTCTCGTGTTTTGGGCAGTCACGACAAACGCTCTTCCAGGAACCACCGACTTTGACTTGTCCGAAACCGCCTTTAGAATCACCACCCCCGCTAGACTTGGTTTTGCTACAGGACAATCTCGAGCTATATGTCCTTCTTTTCCATAGTTATAGCATGCCTTGAATTGTTGTGGGCAGTTTGGGCTAACGTGTTCCTCTTTCCCGCATTTATAGTACACGACCGATGCTCTCCTAGAAATAATTAATGCTGGTGCTGATGTTGACGTCTTCACGTTCTCACTGTTGTACCTTCTCTTCTTGAAATCTTCCCTCGACTCATTTCTTCTATTATCATGGCCACGATTACCATCACAGTGGTTACTGCTTCTGTCATGATACTTTTCTCCCCGCTGGTTGTCATTGCTCCGATAACTACTGCCACTAGTACGACCTTGATTGTGGTCCCTTGGTTGAACAGACTCATTATCTCGTTCTAATAATTGAGCCCTGTTTACTACATCTGAATAGAGAGAAAATTTGTGAGAAATAAGGGAATGACAAATTTCGGGTTTCAAACCACTCAGAAACATCCGCGTCATACGTTCCTCATTCTCTACCAAATGAGGTGCAAACCTGGACAACTCCGCGAACTTAGCCTCGTACTGGGACACAGTTATGTTGTTTTGTTCAAGTCTGATGAACTCTACCTATTTCATATGACGAATACTTTCAGAAAAGTACTTGTCATTGAACATTTTTTGGAACGCTTCCCAAGACATCTTGACTGCAGCAGGCTGGGTACGCTTCACAGACTCCCACTAGTAATCTGCCTCTCCACGAAACATAAAGGTGGCGAATGGAACCTTCTATTTCTCCGTGCATCCCAAGACATCAAATATCTTGGTAATTTGCTTAACCCACGTCTCTGCCTTGATTGGATCTGGCTTTCCCTAAAATTCTGGTGGTCCCAACTCTTTGAACTGCTTGGCAGTGACAATCCGCGTGTTGTTATTATTTCCACCTATATTTTGTACACGAGTCTCCCTCGTCTGATTTTGCATGAACTGCAAAAAGCTTCTAAACATCTCATCGTTTATCGTCTGATTAGTGTTATTTTCAGAAAGAACATTGTTTTCCTGTTGCACGTTCTCCTGGTTGGTGATTAAAGGTGTCTCCACGGTCTCATTCACTCCATTGTTAACATTCTCAGCTGCCATTCTCAAATACTGCCATAAAACAAGGGTTAATTAAACAAATTAACATATCACATATTAACCCTATGCTCCGACTGACCAATTAAATACCACATAAGCTTAGGTAAGACAAACTAGCGAAGGATTTACTTGTCTCTCCCCTCCTAGTTCTATTCCCCGATCTCCGCCAGAGACCATATCCCTAAGCTCTGATAGCAACTGTGACGCCCCCAGAATAGGTCCAATCCAACCAACCCATTCTGAGTCGCCAAACACATGGTACAGAATTCAAATACAAACTTTTATATCACACGGCCGTGCAAAATACAACCACACAACTGTGAGTGTCAATACAAATATGTAAAAAATATGAACATTCAAACTAAGTCCTCATTACAATTATTATCACACTATTTTATAAAAATAGTGAGGACTACTACTGCTCTAACTCGGACCATCACTCTATCCCCCGACTAGTCCCTGTGACTAGTCCCTGCGACATTCTCATTTCCTGAAGAGGACAATAAATGAAAAAGGCGAGCTCAACTAGTCCAGTAAAGAATATTATGACTAAGATAATAAAGAATAATTTATCGTTAGCCTTCAACAAATCAAATAAAATATTATGGACCACAAGTTTTAGATCAACAACTGCAGCGGAAATAACAAAGCATCAGAAGAATTAAGTAGGAAATAATGTTTACTATCTTCTATGATTTGAAAGTCCATAATCAATATTTTATCCCTATAACATCAATCAATATATATCTTGAATCAAATATTCATCTTTGCACTACGGGCCAAATATATTCATCAGGTAATCATTCATATTTACACTACAGGCCAAAGATATTCATCAAATAATCATCCATCTTTGCACTACAGGCCAAAGATATTCTTTTGTATCACCATTTAAGACTGAAGATGATGAAAAATATTTTAAAGAACAAATCCAGTGAGATAAAAGACAAAAATTAGGGATTCGTAATTTAAATTATCCAAGTTCAATAATATTTCATAATAATCAATTGTGGAGCAAAATTCAAGAATGAAGATCAAAACTTGGATCTAATCAAAGATAGGACCCATAATAGCCAACTTGGACAAAGAAAAGAAATTTTTATTTTTCTGTGAATAGTACCGTATTCGTGAATAGTGTCGTATACGTGAATAGTGTCGTATACGTGAATAGTAACTCCAATATAAAAAGATAAAAATTTCACAATAAAATTCATAGCAATATTTTGGTGTCATGATATTAAAAGAAATAACATCATTTTTAAAAAAAAATAACATCCCTTATCTCAAAAGAACAGTACTTCTGACTGAAATATCGGATATAATACTGAAGTAAACTTGCACTGAATAGCAACACTAAAAGTATAGAAATACTCACAAAAATACGCTCGATATTATAGAGAAAGAAACTTATGATTCTGGTGTGATTTTCAAATTCTAATTCAGCACCCTATTTATAGAAAAATATTTTGAACGCCAAAGTAGAAAATTTAATAAAATAATATTTTATAAAACAAATTTTCATGTCCACCCTTGACCCAAAATCATCAGCACACACAGTGGGGCCCACCAACATAAACAAATATTTTTCTTTTAAAAAACATTTATAACCCCAAAAATTAATAATTCTGGAACTTCAATAATTCATAATAAATAGCCCTTTTATCAGAAAAATACGAATCTTATGTCCATTCCATATGAATTTTAATTCTCTACAACTTTGTAGAAGAAAGTGTTCCCAAATTCCGAATAAAAAATGATCGAAATCCACATACGAATGATTTTCCACACCTCCATTTCGATAAAATACTGATAAAACACATCAGCACTAATTTTTTCATTTATATCCACAAAAATAAATATTTACTTATCATATAAATTAATAATTAATTATTCATAAATAATATTACAGAACTATAATATTGACAACTAGGTCGTTCCTAGGAAAGAGGGGGTCTTCCGATAAAGATTTCTCCTTACTGGCGCGCAATTAAATAACCCCTCCTAGACAGAACTTCCTTAGACATTGCCAATAATATTATCTAATCATATTATTATGAATTATTGATCTGATAATGGAAAATACTGTGCAGTGACAATTATTGAATTAACAATAATATAAAAATATTGTGCAATACCGTGGCTACTATGCAGCAACGCGTATTACTTTACTTTACCCATCAGGTATTCCAACAGTGTTAACAGTAACAACTATGCCGTTATTTATAAAAAATTTATTCTTGTCGTTTTCTTCATCCGACAGTTTTCTGTTATGAGGCCCATAATTGGCTGCGCCGTCGTACGAATATTCCCCGACAGCAAGGATATTCCACGACCAAACGAATATTTCCATTTGTTTATTTAAAATATTTGCGCATTTTATCCATAACATTCCACATTATCAAATTAACCCCTAACTATTTCAAAATAATATATATAGGAAATTCAATTTTTATTCATAAAAGTTGGGGTCTTACAAGATTAAATCCACAAGTGGATTTGTGATCACCTTTGGTGGTGGTGTTGTAGCTTGGAAATCGACCAAGCAGACTTGTGTTGTAATAGCCGTGAATTTTTATAAATAATATTAATATTGAAAATAAATTCTTTGAATATTTATGTTGAAATACATATATAATTATGTGTCTTGAAAAATGAGAATTCAATTTAAATTGAGTTAAATATATGATGAGTAAGAAATGTAGCAGAAATGATGAAAAACTTAATTTAAGCTTATGTGATATGCCTAGTGTGCCATAATGAAAGACTAAGTAATTGTTTAATTAAATCAATAAAAAAATGATTAAATAATGTGGTGGACTAAATATTATTATTATTATTATCAATATTATCATTATTGATTAATTAATTGTTATGTGCAACCATATGTGATATGTGAGCATGTAAGTGGTAATGTAATAAAATTACTTCATGTATAATATATAAGATGGGATATTAAGAGTAATATTATAATGTGAATATTATTTCGTGAGACTATATTATAATAATCTTAATTTATGAATAAAAGAGCTTTGTGTGATATATTGATTTATGATATCCAATTAAATGTGTATTTTAAAAGTACGGGAGAAAGTTAATTTTAGAAAATAAATATGTGATATTAGTTATCATTATGATATTTGGGTATAATTAAAATAATAAGTTTTACAAAAAATAATGGGTTGATAGTACCTAACTGAATTATATTATAACCTAATTTAAATATTATTTTGATTAACCCAATGTACATGGATTATATGATTATGTATATATATACCCCTAACTTATCATAAGGGAATAATATTAACTCATTAAAATTGCACTTGTGAGTCCAAAAAGGAAATAACCTTAATTAGTATATAAGGTCCACTTTACTGATAAATAAGAGAGTAATAAGCATTGTCCCAAAATCAGTGTCACACTTCATTAATAAGTCGTAATTGTTGCTGAGATAATAGCTGCTAATGATGGTTAGAAGAATGGAGAGGAAGGAGTTGGTAACTTTTTTTCACCAAATCCTTTCAATCCAATGGCTTCTTCTTAATTCCATTGGTTTGATTCAATGTGCAAGACCCAAATTTGGGCAATAACTTCTCTATAAATACCAGTCATTCTTTTCATATCCCTAGTGCTCAATTGTCTGTTTAGTTAAATTAGTGT
Organism: Panax stipuleanatus; assembly: GCA_020205555.1. Taxonomy (NCBI): domain Eukaryota; kingdom Viridiplantae; phylum Streptophyta; class Magnoliopsida; order Apiales; family Araliaceae; genus Panax; species Panax stipuleanatus. Next base: position 28,082,834 of record CM035115.1, on the reverse strand, counting down.
GTTGCTGAGAATTGAGAGCAATCTGAAGTTAAAGATCAAGAAGTATCAATTTAGCTTCAAAAGAGGTAATGTCCTTATAATTGTTATTAATTTAGAGTTCTTCAAATTCTTAGAAATTCTTGAATTACTTGTTAATTGATTGATGGATTGATGTCAACATGTTAGCTAAGTTTGTATGCATGTATGGAAACAATATGTATGGTTTAAGTATGTTAAATGTAGGATTTCGTGTATGGGTTCTGAGTCCTGCAGAAACAGAGCCATTCCTGGTTCTGTCCAAGAAGGGTGCATTTGCGCCATTTCAGCAGTTCAAAACTGCGCAGCTGCGTCGTGCACCAGAACTGAATTCTGACTTCCACTATAATATGATAGTTCTAACATATTAGTTTGAATTATTCATGTATGAAAATAGGTTTCACACGTAGTCTAAAGTTCATATGCTCATCATGAGTTACCTTAGTTACTTTAATGGGCATTTTCTTAAAGAAAACTTAGAGTTTTGAAAACAGACTTTGATGAAACTTGTGTGTTTTGAGTTATAACTTTTTAGCATATGTATATGGTTGGGTTATACGTACAAATGAGCATGAGGTGTGATTAAAAGTTGTTTTGTTTATAATCAACTTGCATTAGCTTGGTTTAGAATGACTTTTAAAGAAAACTTGAAAGATTTGAAACTAATATCCATGAGCATTGGGTTACTTACATTCTAAACTTATAGGATTGCATGCAAACACTCCTTATGTCACTAAACATGACTAAAATTTGCACTTATCTAGTTAGGCATGGCATGAACCACTTAAGCATGGTTTTAAACAAGTTTTCAAATGATGAACGGTACTAGCTATGTGTAAATGAATTGAATACATACGAGCACACGTATTACAAGTTGTCTAACATCCTTACGTGGTTAAATGGTTAATGTAGTTAGCCTCTTGAGTTCATGAACTTATTTAGCCTTAATTCAATAGAATTTCCAACTACAGTCATAATGGGTAAAAATAAACTTGAAATGACCCTAGGAGCGCCCAAGACCTATTAACATGGGTATATGATATGTGTTAGCATCCATGCATGCTAGAAACTAAAATGGAATCAAGAAATCAAAACTCAAAATCTGGTCTGGCCAGAGAGCTGCGCAGCTATGCCACATGCAATTTTGATTGACTATTTTAAACTAAAATATGAACTTTGTAACATGTGTATGATATTGCTTTAAGCTATAATACATGATTATAATGTTTTTTTAAGTATTCAAGCATGTAATGGCTATATAGAACCAAGAATATAAAGATTTTTACAAGTTTTTCTAAATAAGCTTTCAAAAGCAAAGTCTATAATAATTATGAAACTACGTGATTTGATAGTGTGCTAAAATATAGCTTGATTGTATAACAAAGATAGGGCTGAATAGATGTACTTATCATATGTGTTTTAACATGCGTAATATATGGGTGTAGTATTGTTGGTTTATGTATTGAACTCATATAACTAATGAATACGTTTATATACATAACTATGATACAATAGGACATTGAAGTGATATTAAGCTATAGGTTGGTAATAGACACATAAAGAAAGTATCTAAACCTTATCTCTTATTGTGTAAGCTTCAAATTGTTGTTATATCAACTATATTTATATTGAGCAAGTATCTATACTCGTATGAATCTTCATTTATATTCTGAAATTCGACTTAAACCATATATCTTGAATCGTGTTGCGAACTTAAATTTATTATTCTTAAATGTATTGAGAAATGTATCTAAGCCATTTGATTTAGCTAGACAAATATCTATAAATTAAAAAGCTATCCAAACCAATTGCCTTTGTATGGACTCTTATAATCTGCTGAGATGAACAACCCTCATAGAAGGAAAAATTATATATTGCCGGGAGACTGACGTGCGCACAAACAACATGTTTAAATGTTATGCATAACGTTGGGTACTTTAGGCTGATCACCTATTGTACTTTTTTATATTGAATTGTCAATATAATACTGTAAATTCTAGCAGGAGTTCTTGGTCCATAGTGGCTACTCAGTGTTTAATCTCTTTAAACTTTAAAGTGTTGAAACCTTTGAATTATGTTAATAATATTTTGGTCTATAGCGACTCTCATTTCAATTCAAAGGTCAATATTTGGAAAAATTCATATTTCTTTGCTTCCAACATTATCCTTTTTAATTCTTGAGCTATTAATTACCATTATACCCTTGAGCTTTACGAACTTTATAGTATACTTGTTCACCCTTCTTTCTATATTACTTGCTAGACAAATTTGTTGCTCATTCTTGCTTTCTTTAAACATTTTAGTTAAGGAAGAATAGTGCGGATCCTCAGGAAAGGATAAAGGAAAAGGCAAGGCTACTGTGATGAAAATTTAATCATTATATTGTATTGAGACCTAGCTATGGTTATGTATTAAGACTTAATTAGTATTATGTATCAAGTTATGTATTAAGAAGTCTTGGTTGCGAGACCTTGGGACGAGAATATTTATATTATGACAATGTAAATTATTCTATTATTCCGTTGTTTGAGATTTTAATATGTTATTAGAGTTAGATCGTGAAGCACCGAATTTTAGATATAAATGTCTGAATTTGGGGGCGTCACATGTGTTGCTCGTTCCACTATGGAATTTGAGCTTATTGCTTTGGATTTGACAAGTGTCGTGGGTTGAGAAATTAGATGACGAGATCATTTAGTTTTAAGCAAGAATGAGCATAAATAGCTCAACAAGTTCAACATTATATCTTGAAACCACAAAATCAAGAATCATATGTCTTTGTCTTCAATAACTGTACAATAGTTATAAAGTACTCAAGAATAATCAAAGTAATGTTTTGATTTCTTTAAAACCATTCCCAAGGACTATATAGCCTCTTCAGAATCTGTATTGGTCAACGACCATGAACCATTATTTAGTTCTCATTCATGAAAAGAATAACCCGGTACTAAGGCCGTAAGTTCGATATAGCTTACGAGCACATCCATGTGATCAGCCTGTAGTACTCTATGTTGATCAACACTCATACATTAAACGTGTTTACGTTTAATTAGTGGCAACCTCACGTGCCTTTCGAATTAACGACGTACAAATATTTGTTTAGTCATACTCAGGTTTTTACCTGAGAATTCGTACCAATCTATTGGCATAAGATAACAATATTGTAAATATTTTGGAAAGATTTGTGGAAAACCACCCAAAATATGCTAAGTCTTAGTCTAGCCGAATCAAATGGCATCGAGGTTCTCCAGGGGAATTTCAAAATATCGAGGAGTTACCCTGCACAAATGTGGACGATGGGAAGTTAGAATGGGGAAAGTTTCTTGGCAAGAAGTATATACCACTGAACTTAAATTAAATACTTATCGAATAATGTAACTAGTGAAAAAAGTTCGTAATCATATGTTATTTTTCTGCAGATATATCTATCTAGGGTTGTTTGACAGTGAGATAGATGCTGCTAGGTTCCCATCATCATAACTTTACTCACGCTTATTCTGAATTTCACATATGCTTATCCCTTAGCCTCCATAGTTTCTTTTTTAACTAAAAATATGTGTTTACATGTTAATCAGGGCTTATGACAGAGTAGCTATAAAATGCAACGGCAGGGAAGCAGTCACCAATTTTGAGCCAAGCACATATGATGAGTTGAGTTCTGAAGCTGTTACTGGAGGTTGCTCAATATTCTCTTTTGTTTGAAATAACACATTTTTTATAATAAATTTACCATCCTTCAATATAGGTAATTTCATGATGGAATTTTCCCTCATTATTTTCTTTTCAGCCAGCAGCCATAATCTGGACTTGAACTTGGGTGTTGCTCCCCCTAATTTTGCTAATGATTACATGAAGATTGACAAAATTGGGGGTTTTAGTTTTCAAAGTCATTTAAATGACATCCCTGAGGCCAGAAAAGCTACGGTAAATTCAGAATCATTTATCAAATATCAATGTTTTCTTTGCTTTTTATTTCGAGTTAGATAATTTATTGCATGATCATGTAGTATAAAGTTTTTTGGTAATCTTGTTGAGCAGTCTTCTTTTATTCTCTAACAGAATGAGATTTCTGCTTCTGCAATAATGGAAACTCAAATGCCTCTTGGTCAATTTATAATGTCTAAGCACCCTCGTCTTTAGAGCAGTGTTAATTCAAGTTTCTTTCCCATCTCTGAGGTATTGTTTTCTTGCAAGCACATTGTCCAAAAAAATCTTGCTAGAAGTGTAGAAGTATAACTTCCTTGAGGCTCTTAACTGAAAGCCCATTTCTTATCTGTGTTAATGGTAAAGAGTACTCGTGTGGAAATAGAACTGCTACATGAATATTGCACTAAACGTTTTGTTATTTTATTTCAGTGGGATATGAAAAATAGATTAACGTACACACAAGAACAAATTAACGAAGTACGTGGTGAGTGGGCAACTTATGTGAGCAGGTACATGTAGAGCCTCAAGTTAACGATTGATGTACAGGGTTACACTTGTATTTTGGGAGAAGGTTGTTTTGCACATGATTATGTAGTGCACCACATCTTAATTTTATAGATAGTTTGGTATATTTTGTGGAAGTAGTCAAATTCACAATTTAATGTACGTAGTAGTAATTATATTGAAAAGTGAATTTGAAACTGTAAACGTATGGTATTATTGGGATGTAGGGTATTTTGAAACATAGAATGATTATATTTAGGCTTTAAATGTTGTGGATTGTGTTTTATAAATAGACAACGCTTTTTAGAAAAAAATATTGTGTAATGTGTAAAATACACAACGTTTTTTAGAAAAAAAATGTTGGGGATTGTGTCAAATAGACAACGCTTTTTAGAAAAAAAAAAGCGTTCTGTAATGTGTTAAATATACAATATTTTTTAGAAAAAAACTTTGTGGATTGTTTCAAATAGATAACGCTTTTTAAAAAAAACGTTGTTTAATGTGTTAAATAGACAACTTTTTTAGAAAAAAAACGTTGTGGATTGTTTCAAAGAGAACGCTTTTTAGAAAAAATATTGTTTAATGTGTCAAATAGACAACGTTTTTTCTAAAAAAATGTTGTCTAAGGTGTCAAATAGACAACGCTTTTTAGAAAAAACATTGTCTAAGGTGTCAAATAGACAATATTTTTTTAGAAAAAACATTGTCTATTGTGTCAAATAGACAACATTTTTTTAGAAAAAATGTTGTCTAATGTGTCAAAAGACAACGTTTTAAAAACGTTGTCTATTTGTGTCTAATAGATGACACTGCTAACCACGACGTTTTTTTGGGGACCTATTACAACATTTTTTAAACGTTATCTATTTACTTTTTTCTACTAGTGCGTGTTTACTTTTAATTGGTGGCAACCTCACGTGCCTGTCGAATTAACGACATAAAAACATTTGTTTAGACATACTCAGGTTTTTACCTGAGAATCCGTACTAATCTATTGGCATAGGATAACATTGTAAATATTTTGGAAAGATTTGTGGAAAACCACCCAAAATATACTAAGTCTCAGAATAGCCGAATCAAATGGCATCGACTATTCAATAACAGTTTATGCATAAGAGATCATGCATAATGACAGCTTGTCCAACACAAGGTATAGACAAGAGTTTAGAAAATTTTCTTCAAGTAGAACTTGAACAAGGTTAGGAAACTTGCCTTTGCGTCTTTAACCTTTAAACGTACTCTACTCGGTCTTTACAATTTCTACAAAGCATAACACATAGCATACCAATGAAAATTCATAGTTAATATACAATGTATAACCTAACTTCTCCTTCTTGCATAAGTTAACCGAATTGTTAAGCTAATAACATTCGTTCAAGTTATTTAACGTTTATTACGGTTTATTAACAATTATATGTCATAAACCAACTCCCGTTGATCATCATTAAGCATAATGACGGACGAAACCCTAACCGATTCGTTACGTTAACCACATTCCCGTCGGATACCCATTATCGAAATCCGTATAGGATTTAAATGAGTTTTAATTTCATTCGATGTCATTCGTTTATTTCGTACCTCTATTGCATGTTATATAACTTTAAGGAACGCTCACAACTCGATTACGATTTATAGTTCACATTATCGGATTTTGAGTTTTAAATTTAAATAAGTTTTGTCAACGTTTAATTCATAAAATCGTTCTTAAACATGTTGTTTAATTGATTTCTCTTCACGAATATTCATCATTTAGTTGTCCCATAATTACCATGTAGAAAACTAGGTTTAGAAATGTTCACGTCGGGAAAAATTTTCTTAAGGGCGCGGCAGTACCAGCACCAGGCTTAAAGTTGGCGCTGCGGCGCTGACTCGCAATGTCTGAGCCCTGCCTGGACGCTGCAGTGCTAGTTACAAGGGTCTGGACGGCGCGGCAGCGCCGGCCCTAGATTCTAAATTTTTTGATTTTTAGCAAGTTCGTAACATGACCATTTCAACTCGGAATTGGCTCGTTCCAAAGCCAATAGTTCATAAATGTTATGTTCTATCATTCTATCAAGCCGGAATTCATTTCTAAATCTGTCAGCGAGAATTTAGCCGATTAGGCCATTTTTACGTGTTCGTTAAACGTTCGTGAACGTTCAACGCTCAATTCTTCGTTTTAAGTTTGAATTAGTTCGTTCTTGCTCTCACAAGTCTTATTTACCGAATTACACGTGATGTAATCGAAACCAATGTTTTCGAATCACACGGCGACTTTTGACTTCTATTCCGGGAAAAATTACGATTTCGAAGATTAACGTCTAATCGCGTAACTTTCGCCGAATCTTCGTTCTTCGATATTTGTACTTCAAACCAATTGGAATCAATCCATTGGTTGATTATTAATGATTCTAGCCATTCTAACCATTTATGTTTTAATGGTTTAACATGTTCATCATTCAAATTCTCATGAATTGAATAAGTTCTTCATTAGTTCTTAATCACTTCTTATAATTTCATCATGTATGTCTTGTTAGTGTTCTTATTTCACCATTTAGCCATCCTTATAACTACTTATTACTCATGCTTTCACCAATCACTTCTCTATCAATTTTATTATGAAAGATAGGATTTCTGTCATGACTTTCGTATTTTATACCTTTGTTAGTTCTTGGTTGAAGGCTTAGAACTTGTTGGCTCCTTGGTTGATTAGTTTTCTATACTCAAGCACAAGCTAGCTTCTCTTTTTTTTTTTGTCTCTCTCTCTCTCTATGTGCATCAAATTGCTTAACTAACAAAATAAAGAGCAAATGCTCTCTATTTAAAGAAAAGGCAAGGGTTAGGGTAGTTTGGTCTTTGAACCAAAACTCCTTTGACCATCATCTTTCCCATGTCTTGCCATATGCTAGCATGTGCTAGCACATGTCAACCCACATGCTACACATGCCACCCACGTGTCCATAGGTTGCCCCATGGGTTTACCCCACCCGTTTAACCAACGGTTCGATCCACAGGTTAAATTATTAAATTTAATTCAAATTCAATATGTTTACTTCGTATAAAATTCGTAATTATACGTCGTATTAATTCTCATACCCTTTTCGTATTATACGCGTACAATATCTCGTATTATACTCGGATTCATTCCATATAATAATCATTTTTTAGGTTACTTAAACAATTACCAATAGCTTTCAGTTTCCCTAACACTTAGGGTTTTTAAGTCTGCAAGCGAAAATTTCGCGAGCCATAAATAAAATATTATTACATATTCTATCTCGTCTTAAAATCTTATCATTACGCGTTTCTAGGAATTTCAATAATAATTCCCGAGCAAAAACGGATGAATTGTGATTTCCTCCCGAGAAAACTTTTCTCGGCTAACTTAACTTTTCACGGTATATTACCATCTAATCTTTCGATAGAATGTCATTTCGACATTTCGATATTCCAGAAAGACTTAGGGTCTCAAACCCTAACCCTTAGGGTTTCATATGTGAATAATGTCTATTTCGTCTTTTTCTCAGAAATATTTTATTTTTGTCTTATAAAATCACATCAATTATTTCTAGCATATAGCTAGAATCCTAACCATTTTGGACATCTCTAGGTCATAGATTGACCTTCGATTAGCTTACTCAGTTTAATAAATAAATAATCAAATTTTATTCAATAAATTAAATAAAATTCATTTACATAGACGTTCGATTTTCTCGGGCGTTACAATAAGACTTGTTTTAATTATGTTATGTTTATGTTTCCACATTTGATGTATTTAAGGTTAGATAACCTGGGATTTATTATGATGTTGTAACCCTTTATTGGGAGGATTTCTATTTCAGTTATGAGTTTTATTTAAATCCTTGTTTATGGGTAGTTAGATGTAATTTTGTTGGACAGTGAACACCAAATTCTGTGGAAATGAAGTACCTGGATTTTGGGGTGTCACAAGTTGGTATCAAAGTTTTAGGTTATGAACCTTAGGTGGGGAAACTTTAGGGTAGTAGCCTTTTAGGAGATCAAAAACATAGTTGTGATAAACTCTTATCGAGTTCTAAGAAATGAATTAAGGAATTCATTGAAGATAATAAAAGACTTTATGTGCTTATGTGTTATAACTTATGTGCTCGCAAGCATCGAATAACATCACGTAGTAACTAAAACTTAAAATTTTGGTTGTCAGGATGTCTGATGTTAGAGGATCCAGTCTGCCTAGGGAGGATGAGCCCCGAGACATTCATACCGTCTGGGAGCAGTTGGTGCAGAGAGAACTATCTCCGTTGATCACTGTTGTGGGTCAGGAGCATGAGCTTGTGTTTGACCAGGAGGATGAGGAGGAGACAGAGGAGGAGGATCCTAATGAGTTTCCACCGAACTCTATCAGTGCTGAGATGTATGACGGACTATATGACCATAACATAGAGTTACAGGATAGCGTTAGAGCATTGAAGGAGCTGGCAGATATACGTCAGACTACTATAGAATAGAAGGATGAAAAGATTGAGAATCTTGATGAACATCTTGGAGACGTGGAATGGAAGCTAGTTCAGTCAGAGAGTCAAAAGGAAGAGTTGCCAGCTGAAGTAGAGAAACTGAAGAGTGAGCTGAGAGAAGAGTTAGCAAAGCATGCTAGAGCAGAGGACGCTTGGATGAAGGCTTCTCGACGTGTAGATCTTGCTGAAGACAGTGATCGGGTAAAGAAGGCTAGGATTGAGGAGACGGACTACACTTTTTAGATAGCTATTGATAGGGCCCAGGATCTAGTTGTCTACTATCCATTCCAGTTCGAGGACTTACCTTGTTACATGCTGGATTGTAGGACGATATTCCGTATCATGGAGGAAGAGCACAGAGATGCTGTTCGTCGTCTTAGTATGCCGTGATAGGAAGAGTAATGAGTTATGTGAATATTTTTGCTGGTTAATAATGTAAATTCGAATGTGGTTATAAACAATGGAATATGATGATTTAATCCTGAAGACTCTTTTATCTCGAGATAGTTGATGTAAATAGCAGTGATGCTATCTTTTCTATATTTAAGACTTTTGAATGAATAAAATATCAGAGTTTATTTGAGATGTTATGTGTTAAGTGATAATCTTAAAATGTTTACGCTAAGTCTTAAATACTTAAGAAATTGAGCAATGATCTAATAAGCATATATCTTAAACAGAAAATGCCGCCAAGAAGATGCTAAACCCGTCAGCAAGCTCAAGAGGGATCGACTTATAATAACAACAATGATGCCAATGCTAATCCTGTTCAGCAGTCAATAAACCTGTTAACGAGAGCGCTTGCGAATCAGCCACAAGCTCCACAAGCTACTTCTTTTAAGAACTTCAAAGCGGTAGGACTGCCAGAGTTTAAGGGTTCCATGAATCTAATTGAAGCCCAGAGTTGGGTGATGGAGATGGAGAAAGTGTTCGACGTTGCAAGGGTCAACGATGATCAGAAGACCGCCTTTACAATGTTTATGCTAAAATCGGAGACTAGCTACTAATGGCAGGCGAATAAGGATCGAGGAGGACAGAGTATAATCACATGGGATAGGTTCAATGGGATGTTCTTTGAGATGTATTTCCCGACGAGCTCTCGGAACCAGATGAAGGTTCAATTCTTGGAGCTGAAGCAGGGTACTATGTCTGTGCCAGAATACGCCGCGAGTTTCGATGAGTTGGCAAGGTTTGCAACCTATCAGGTGAATACTGATGAGAGGAAGGCGAGGAGATTTGAACAGGGGTTGAAGCCATGGTTGTATAGCAAGGTTTCAATGTTCCAGTTGAACACCTTTGTAGCAGTTTTGGAGAAGGAAATCATCGTGAAAGGTGGAAGCGATGCTTTGATAAGGTATAATCAGGAGAAAAAGAAGAAGAATGAAGGTGAGAACAACAAGGCTAGTGGCAGCAATAATGGTGGTGGCAATAGTCAGAAGAGAAGGTGGAACGACAGTACATCGACTGGGAATTAACAAGGAAATCAGAAGAAGAGAGTGGAAGCTTATACTACTTGCGAAAAGAACCATGAGGGGGTATGTATGAAGGGAAAGAAGGTTTGTTATAATTGTGGTCAGGAAGGCCACATAGCACCAAACTGCCCTAATCCTAAGAAGGGTGCTTGCTTCACTTGTGGGTCAAGGGATCATCTGGCTAGGGATTGTCCCAAGTGTTAGGTTTGTAATAATCACGAGCATGCAACAAATTGCATAAAAACAACAAAAGCGTGAAAAGTTAGAGTTTTAAAATTTTACAAACCATATACCCGGATCATCCTTTATATACAGTTATTAATTAAACAAAATATTAAGAATATATTCATACCCTTGAAGATTCTAGCTTTCTCAGGTACGAGTTCAACTCTAAATCCTTTTCGCGTTCTACTTGAATCCACTGGGTTGATTCCTTCCTTTGATCTACGTTAGTCACCCAAGTGTTTAACCTCTAGAGGTGATCCACCAAGGAAGAAGAAGAAATCAAGTTGGGTATTTGGCTAAACCCTAATTTTTATAGAATTATGTGTACTCTCCCAACTCTTGGAATGAAGTGTATAACCTTGTTTCATAATAAGACTTTCTTATATATAGATATAGGCAACCCTCCTAAACAATTTAGGATTATGGTTTCATATTAATTAATTAAACCTTTTTAATTAATTAGGCTTCCCAATCTTATTAGGAATAATTGATTAAACTTTTTTAATTAATTAGCCTCTTAATCTTATTAGGAATATATATGAGAGAGTATCTTATTAATTAATTCTCAAACTCCTTTAGGAATTAAATAATAATAATAGTAATAATAATAATAAGACTCCTCTTATTAATTTATATTTAATATTTTCAAAATATTAAATAATAAATATTAAGCTATTTAATTTATTCTATCACCATAGATTAAATTAAACATACTTAACTTATTATTACGATTATGTCATTTTCTTCTTTAATAAATATTCTTTCTTTTATGGTGTGACCCTTTAGGTTCTCTATATTAAACCGGTTGTGAATAAATCAATTAGAACAATTCTAATCTTATTTAAATAAATAAATTAAACTAATAATTCATTTAAAAAAAAACATTTATTCTACAATAAGGGTAAGCCTCCTTAGCGATCAACGACTTTCTAGATAATATAGATTTCAACATTAATCATAAAACAACCTTTGAGTAAATAGTTACCATATAATTCAATCTTTCCAACATACAATGTCCCAATTAAATATAAGGCATGAAATTATTGTCATGTCTTATTTTATTTAATTATATGTATTTAGATTCTAAAATGCACAACTCCAAATAATGCAAATTAGAAACTCCTTTCTAATTTCATTCCACCTTGGCCAAGGATTCCTAGGCTGTCATTTATCAAATCACATAGGACATATCTCTTCATTTACTAGAAGTGGTAGATTCTTTATTGATAATTCATTATCTCCATATATGACTTATTATACACAATCATACCCTTTGATATACCCTAAGGGTCTTAAGGGACATGTCAAAGTATCACTCATCATACACAAGATATTATGATGATCTCAAGTCCAATGATCACTTTTACTACTATCACTACAGGAATTCCTCTTGACAGGTAAGTAAAACTCCATTAGGTATTCCTTAGCGAGCCACGATCGGTGAACTTATTCTCCAATAAGCACCTACATACTTGCATTAGTGTCTCCACACAAATGATTATGAGAACAATCATCCTCATCTAATGAGCAAGCAACGTATGTACCAATCTATCCAGATTCACTAATCCCATTTTTTTAGTAATCCAACGATTAGTAATTATTTTAATTTTAAGCTATCTAAGAATTTAGATCTCAATAACATGATCATCATCATGATTCTAAAAGCATTGCTTAAAACTATGGGTTTATCATATTTTATTATAACAACATCATGTAGATAATTAAATGTCTTTAATTAAATAACTCTTTTATTAATAAATGAATAAGATTGTTAAAAAATATATGCTTTATCATCAAACATGATTGGCTTGTGTGCATACTACTTTCACCAAGAAGGTAGCAGCAGGAGCAAGAGCAGGTGGAAATAGGGGAAACAACGGTGGTAGCACTCTGACTATCAATGGATCAACGTCGTCAAACCGACCCACCGCCAGGACTTTCAACATGACCGTTCAAGATGCTGTCCAGTCGAGGGATGTGGTGTCAATTATCATTCTGATCAATGATATAAATGCTTATGAATTATTTGATTCGGGTGCTACTTGTTCATTTATATCCGATGATTTTGCTAAGAATTTAAACTTGCCTAAATAGAAATTAGATTTCTTTGAACATAGAAATTGGGAATAGAGAAGTAATTCCTATTAGATTTATACACAAGACCTATAGGGTGGATATTAAGGGAAACATGATGATCGTAGATCTAATCCCGATTAAACTTGGGGAATTCAACGTTATTTTGGAGATGGATTGACTATTCAATTATGGGGCGATAATTGATTGGCAAAAGAAGTATATTAACCTTATGACCCCGTCAAAGTTAGTATTTTATAGCAGCAAGTCGCCTAGACAAGTAAGTTGTCTGACGATGATGTAGGCCAGGAAGTTGTTAAGACAAGGCTGTATAGGGTATTTAGCCTACATAGTCGATACTCGAAAGGAAAGTGAAAAACTAGAGGAGATACCTATCGTTAGAGACTTTGTAGACGTATTTTTTAGATGATTTTCCAAGACTTCTGCCAGATAGGGAAGTGGAATTTGTGATCGATCTAGCACCAGGAACTGCCCGTATATCGAAAGCCCCATACTGTATGGCTCAGGTGGAGATGAAGGAATTGATGGTGTAACTAAAAGAACTTTTGGACAAAAAGAATATCCAATCAAGCGTATCGCCATGGGGAGCGCCGGTATTATTCATTAAGAAGGACGGATCGATGCGGCTTTGCATTGATTACAGAGAGTTAAATAAGGTCACGATTAAGAATAAGTATCCGTTGCCAAGGATCGACGATTTGTTTGATCATCTGAAGGGAGCTAGGTATTTATCAAAGATAGATTTTAGAAATCGATACCATCGGTTGAAGGTACGAAAGGAAGATATACCTAAAACATCATTTAGGACTCGTTATGGTCATTACGAGTTTCTGATGATGTCATTTGGTCTAACGAATGCTCCTACAACATTTATGGACCTAATGAACACAGTGTTTAAACTATTTTTTGATAAATTCGTGGTGGTGTTTATCGACGATATTCTTGTGTATTCCAAAACCAAGGAGGAGCATTTAGAACATCTGAAAGTAACGTAGGAAGCATTAAGAAGAGAGAAGTTGTGGAAAATAGTATGCATACAAGCCAATAATGTATGATGATAAAGCATATACTTTGTAAACGATCTTATTTATTTATTAATAAAAGTATTCATTTATTAAAGACATTAAATTATCTACATGATGGTTTTTTATAATATATAAATAACTCATAGTTTTAAGCAATGATTTTAGAATCATGATGTTGATCATGCTAATGAGATCTAAATTCTTAGAAAGCTTAAAACTAAAATAGTTCCCAATTGTTGGATTACTAAAAAGAGGATTAGTAAATCCAGATAGATTGGTACATATGTTGCTTGCTCATTGGATGAGGATGATTGATCTCATGATCATTTGTGTGGAGACACTAAAGCAAGTACGTAAGTGCCTATTGGAGAATAAGTACACTAAACATGACTCGCTAAGGAATACCTAATGGAGTTTTACTCGTCTGTCAATAGGAATTCCTAATGTGATAGTAGTACAAGTGATCCTTGGACTTGAGATCATCATAGTATTTTGTATGTAATGAATTATACTTTGACTTACTCCTAAAGACCCTTAGGGTATTTCAAAGGATATGCTTGGGTGTAATAAGTTACATATGGATATAATGAATGATCAATAAAGAATCTGCCACTTCTACTAAAAGAAGAGATATGTCCTTTGACACCCCTAAATCCGGGTTCTCTAACCCCGATTTAGTCGTCACGATACAATACAAATATCCATCTCTAAACAACATATAATAACTAAATGCGGAATATAATAAATGTATGTCGTTCATTCAAAAGATGTTACTAGTCCCAAGATTCGATAACCTTAATACAATCATAAAAACATACCCTAGAATAGTTATTAGGGTTCATATTACATAACAGTAATTAAACTAATCATAAAGTAAAGTCTGCTCCATGCAAACTATTACTACATCTTTCCTTTACCCTTGTCCTTCCCTGAAGTCTCGTGCTTAACTGCAATAGAAGTCATGATATAGCAAGAATGAGCAACAACTTTGCTCAGCAAGTTTAAATACAACAATAAGGATATATCATGATGAATGGAATATATCTGACAAGGAATTCAACAATATGAATAACAGAAGCAAGGATAATAATTGCTTTTAGAATAACTGATAGTCAAGTAGACTTTAAACTATAAAACTCCAATGGAATCAATAGCTGATTGACCCTTTGGTTACTAGCTACAAAATAAGTACTTGAGGGTATCAGCCTCGCGTAAGCCATGTATATGCATAACATTCAACTCTCCTGTTTGTATCTTTATACTAGATATTGGGGTACTCCTCTATTTATATAAGGGGTGTTCTTTCAGTCTAAGAATCCTTACCATCAATTGGTTTGGATAGCTTTTATAAAATTTCATACAATTATCTGACCAAACAAGGGTTCAGACTCTATCTGACGCAGTTCAAGAATTATAGAACTTTAACTAATGTACAAGTCCAAGACTGTACGAACTCAAGTGCACCAAGTGCGAATATCAATAAGATCAATGTGGAATAATTGTAAAGAAATTAAACCACCTAATGCATGCTTGGAAATAAAGTTCAAGCTTAAATGAACAACTTTTAATTCAACAATAATCCTGCTCAAGACAATATGAGAAGGATATGAAACTTGCACAATAAAAAGTGAAGTTCAGAAACTTGCACAATATAAAGTGAAGTTCAGAAACTTGCACAATATTCAAAGTTGTGTAAGATAGGAAACTTGCCTGTTTGCTCAACTACAAATATTTCTAGCTTTAATTAAACTGCGTTGGAACGACCTAACATTAACAAGTCGGTCTTTCCAATTAGTATAGTATAGATTAATATGAGTCTACACTAACAAGAATCTAATCATCATATACATCTATCACATAAGACCATATCTAGTACCAAACATAACATGTTATAGGTCATTATATGATAACTGTCCAAAATCAGATTGCACAAACTGTCTAGACTTGAAAGTGGCCTGACGCAGCTGCGCAGGTTTAGGGTTTTAAGAGTGGCGCAGCTGTGCCACTCACTAGTTAGTCTATGAATGAAATTCCATTCTGCTAGACAACCCGAGCTATCTCCCTTTTTATACAAGTTACTGATATTAAACATGCACATGCTCTATGGGTATAAATTTTAAGTCCTAAACTTAGCATGCTTCATCCTAATCCAATTTTAAAGTCATATATTTTCATGCTGGTAAATCACATACCTTAAGCTAATGAATTCATGTTACAAAGGTTAGCTACATAGTCATATTACCACATCACGAGGCTAACAATACTTAGTAAGCATGCTTCTGCGTATACTACTCATGTATACTTAAATCACATATTGCATGCCTTAGAAATTCATTTTCTATGAATAAGCGTGCATATGTGAAATTCATACTTTAACCAAATGATGTTCATGTCAACATATCTATAGGCATAATGAGATCCTAATATATAGGCTTGCATGATCATAATATAATTCACATGGTAATTGATGTTATTAGCTTCCAAATCCTAAGTTTTCTTTGAAAAGTACACTAAGTCAACTTAGGTAACTTAGTATAAGCAAAGTATCTCGTAGCCATGACTCTCATGTATTAGAGCACAAATATAAGTCACATATACGTAGTCAAATGGTGAGAATCTAAAAGACATCGTCTTGGTCAAGTTCACTTCAAAAGTCTTTAGTCTTTCTTTTGAAAACGTCTTAACTTACGATCAAGTATGCTAGTGCATGATTAACACTTTAAACATGCATTTCATGTCAATATAGACCATACGGTCATGTTTAAAATATAAGAATATGCACATGTTACGTATGTGTCTAACTTCACAATCGAAACTATAAGTTTCATTTCAAAACAATAAGTGTTGCGTCAATCATGTGTACTAACATTGTTATACTTGTTCATACTACATGCATGTACTCAAATATACATATTAACCATGTCCATATGCTTGCCAAATAAGATATTACATGATAGCATATAAAAGTTCTGCAATAGAAAGCAAGATCCAGCAAGCAGGGTCGGCGCAGCTGCGCCGCTGGCCAGTATAAAACTGGCGCAGTTGCGCAGGCGTGCGGCCAAGGCTGCAGCTGCACTGCCTCGACAGTTTACAAACCCAAATGCATAACTTTCTTAACCAATCGATTCTATACTAGCCATAATGCAATTCTATCATACATATAACTCCATATAACACTTAACAACATATCCCAATCCATTAATTAATCAACCCATGATCAATTCAATAATCAAGACTTCGAAATTCACAGAAAATGAAGAACAAGATTGGGATTATAGGAATTATACATCTGCAATTGTTTACTGCTAGCTCTTTCTCCCTCAATTTAATAGAAAACTCAGAATGTTTTCTCTACTCACCAAATCTCAGCAATTGCAATATACAAGGAGAATAGTTCTTATATAGGCAATCCCATACCCGGTTCTTAACTTTGCTCACTAAATCAAACAAACGGATTACATGATTGTATAATGGTTAAGGAGTGGTGGTTGAGTAGTTGGGAAACACTATTTTGCCCACTCCCCTTGAAATCATTAGCTACACTTGTGAAGAAATTGAGGAGAAGGTAGAGTAGTATAGCTAGGGAGTTCACGTGAGAAGAAGTTGGGCTCTTATTATGGGACAACCAAATACTCAGCAACTAGTAACTTGTAAGTGTAGTATACATAATTACTTAAGTTATATAATACATGTACACATATCATTTCATGTATACTTAGGTTATACATTTAATTAGTGTCACAATGTCTTTTCAAATGAGCCACTAATAATACCATGTATCAATGGGTACCTATACACCAATTATATTAACACCGAATATAATTCAGTTAGGCATTATTTTTACTTACCATCATAACTGTTATTATAATAATTTATTGAAAGCATTATCAATTAATAATGTTATTGATATTAATATAAGGTAATAGGGTATTCATTAAATTTTATCCACACACATCATGTCACATAAACAATATTATTATGTAACTCTATTAATGCAATTAATCTTACTATATAGTCTATATATATAATATATAGACATATTAATGTGTCACCTTGTACTGTATATAATATATAGTTAACTACCATATATTAAAGGTTCAATTATTGAATGCTTGTATAAAACAATTAGTCAATTAAATATAACCTCATAATAAATTACACACTTAAGTTTTATTATTCTCAACAATAATAATTTCACACGATATCGATTAATTACTCAAATATCAATTAATTAATCACGATTAAACCTTTACACTATATTCAAGTAATTGAATATTTAAATACTAACAATTCTTTTGATATAAAACTTAGGGTTAGCCCACTAATTTAAATAAACCCTTAGTGACTTCCTTTAAATATTCCTAGCAATTAATTGCATAGGCTCTATCTCACATAATCACATAACCACATAAGGTTTACATAAACTCACAAAACTAACTTATAAAAACTTAAATCACATATTAAATTAATAATGAAGTTTAAAATTCATGGTCGTTACATTCCTCCACCCTTATAAAAATTTCATCCTCGGAATTGTAAAAATAAGGTTACTCAAATAAAAACGGATAATTCGCTTTCATCTTCTCTTCTAGCTCCCACGTAGCTTATTCGACTGCGTGATTCCTCCAAAAAACCTTGATGGAATAGATGACCTTATTCCTCAGCTTTTGTTCCTTCCTATCTAGTATCTGGACAAGAACTTCCTCATACGATAAGTCTTTCTCGACCTGGATCGGTTCATAGGAGATAATGTGCTTGTAGTCCGATTTATACGGCCGCAACCTTGACACTTGAAACACGTTGTGAATGTGCTCAAGTTCAGAAGGTAATGCTACCTCATACGCCACTTCACCGACTCACCTCAGAATCTCGAACGGTCCTATGAACCTAGGGCTCAACTTGCCCTTCTTCCCAAAATGAATCTTCCCTTTCCAGGGAGATACTTTCAAGAATGCATAGCTTCCGAATTCAAAATCTTTCTTCTTGCGATGGAAGTCTGCATACTTCTTTTGGCGATCTTGAGCTGCTACTAGTCGTGCTCTTATCACCTTGATGATCTCTACTGTCTGCTGTACCAGTTCTGGTCCCAACAGTTGACGTTCACCTACTTCGTCCCAACACAACGGTGTTCGACACTTTCTCCCATATAGCGCTTGATATGGTGGCATTCCAATACTACCGTGATAACTATTGTTATATGCGAACTCTACTAATGGAAGGTGATCCTCCCAACTACCCTTGAAGTCCATTACATAAGCTCGGAGCATGTCTTTAAGTGTTTGAATTGTTCTCTCGCTTTGTCCATCGGTCTGCGGATGATACGTGGTACTCATTCGTAGTTGTGTCCCCATTTTTTCTTGAAGACTCTTCAAGAAGTTTGACATGAATCGCGGATCTTTATCCGATACAATAGATACCGGCACCCCATATCTCAAGATAATTTCCTTGACATATAATCTGGCTAGCTGGTCCAAACTATACTTAATCTTAATTGGCAAAAAGTGAGCTGACTTAGTAAGACGATCTACAATTACCCATATGGCGTCGTGCCCTTTCTGCGTTGCGGGAAGTCCCACCACAAAGTCCATTGTGATGTGCTCCCACTTCCATTCTGGAATCTCTAATGGTTGTAGTAACCCGCTTGGTCGTTGGTGCTCTGCCTTGACCATCTGACAAATTAAACATCTGCTTACGCATTCCGCAACCTCTCTCTTCATGTTTGGCCACCAAAAGTGGTGACGCAAATCTTGGTACATTTTTGTGCTTCCTGGGTGTATCGAGTATCTCGTACTGTGCACTTCTTGCAAAATCTTTTCTCTTAGTTCTGGTACTAATGGTACCCAAATTCGTCCTTCAAATCTCAGCAGTCCAGTGCTATCAATCTTAAATTTCAATTCACCACCTTTAGCTAATCGTTTGTTGATGTTATCACAATCTTCGTCATTCTCTTGTGCCTCTTTAACCTTATCTAATAAAGTCGGGCTCGCTGTCACTGTAAATAATTTCTCGTTGTTCTCAATCGGATACTTAACCTCCAAGTTTAGTCGTTCGAAATCCTTCACCAATTCCTCTTGAATGGTTAACTTCAATAACTTCTTTCTGCCTTTTCTGCTCAAGGCATCTGCCACTACATTTACTTTGCCAGGATGGTATAGAATCTCATAATTATAATCTTTGATCAATTCTAGCCATCGGCGTTGCCTCATGTTTTGCTCCTTCTGCGTGAAGATATACTTCAGACTCTTGTGATCCGTATATATCTCACACTTCTCGCCATACAAACAATGCCTCCAAATCTTCAAGGCAAAAACTACTGCTACTAACTCTAGGTCATGAGTCGGATAACCCTTCTCATAATCTTTCAATTGACGTTAAGCGTACGCAATGACCCTACCGTGCTGCATTAGTACACAACCAAGACCCTTGTGTGGCGCATCACTATACACTACAAACCCTCCCTTGTTGTCCGGTAAAGCTAACACAGGTGCTTGACTAAGCTTCTTCTTCAATTCTAGGAAACTCTCCTCACATTTCTCCGTCCAAACAAATTTAATTATTTTTCTGCTTAGATTGGTCAACGGCGATGCTATCTTCAAAAAATCCTGGATGAATCTCCGGTAGTATCCTGCCAATCCTAAGAAACTCTTAATTTCGGTCGGCGTCTTCGGCTGCTCCCAATTAATAACCGCTTCTACTTTTGCTGGTTCCACCGAAACACCATTCTTGTCGATATAGTGCCCCAAAAACTGCACTCTCTGCAACCAAAATTCATACTTTGAAAATTTTGCGTATAGCTTCTCCCTCCTTAATGTCAACAACACTATCCGAAGATGCTCGGCGTGTTCGTCCTCCGTTTCTGAATACACCAGAATGTCATCGATGAATACGACAATGAACTTATCCAAATATTGCTTGAACACTCTGTTCATCAAATCCATAAATGCTACCGGCGCGTTCGTCAATCCGAATGACATTACCAGAAACTCAAAGTGTCCATACCGAGTTCTGAATGTCGTCTTTGGAATGTCCTCCGAACTCACCTTTAGTTGGTGATAACCAATCCTTAAGTCAATATTTGAAAAGTATTTCGTCCCCTTCAACTGATCAAACAGATCGTCGATCCTGGGTAACGGGTACTTGTTCTTAATGGTGACCTTGTTCAACTCTCAGTAGTTGATACAAAGTCTTAACGACCCATCTATCTTCTTCACGAATAAGATTGGTGCTCCCCACGGTGATACGCTCGGTCGAATATATCCCTTATCTAATAATTCTTGTAATTGAGCCATCAGTTCATTCATCTCTACCGGTGCCATATGATACGACGCTTTGTATACCGGTGCTGTCCCTGGTGCCAAATTAATAACAAACTCTATCTCTCTATCCGGCGGCAATCCCAGAATCTCATCTGAAAAGACATCGACGAATTCCCTTACAATAGGTATCTGACCCAGTTCACCCTCGACTCGTCGAGTATCAACCACGTGAGCTAAATAACCTATACAACCCTTCCTAAGCAATCTCTACGCTTGCATCATCATCAGACAATGAGATTGTCTCGGCGATTTACTACCATAAAATACCATCTTCGACTTATTCAGAGTCTTAATGTATACACACTTCTTCTTACAGTCGATAATTGCTCCATGAATCGATAACCAATCCATTCCAAGGATTACATCGAACTCCCCCAAACGAATCGGTATCAAATCCACTTTGAGCTTAAATCCTTTCAAAACGGTATAACAGTTCCTATGAATATATTCTATGGGGATAATTTCCTTGTTTGCTACTTCTACGTTCATAGGGTGTTCTAATCTTTCACGGGGTAAGTCTAACTATTTAGCAAATTCTTCAGAAATAAAAGAGCAGGTAGAACCCAAATCAAAAAACACATAGGCATCTATATCGTTGATTGGGATGATACCTGACACCACGTCCTTGGACTCCACCGCATCCTATACGGTTATGTTGAACGTGCGTGCCGTTGGTCTGTTGGCTTGACTGGCTGGCCCTCCAATGCTCAGCCCGTTGTTGTTGTTGCGATTGCCGCTAGCTACATCACCCTTTCTCTTCGGGCAGTCCCTAATTTGGTGATCTGGTGCTCCACACGAAAAATATCCTCCTTTTTGCTTGTTCGGACACTGAGGAGCCACGTGCCTCGGTTGTCCACAACGATAACAAATACTCTTTCCCTTCATGCACTCCCCCGAGTGATTCCTCCCGCAGTTATTTCACTTAACACTTTTCTTGGCCTCTCACCCGAACTTGTTGCCTCCGGAGGATTGGCTTTCCATCCATTTACGCTTGTTGGGGTTACTGCCTCCGCTGCTTCCCCCTTTTTGCCCCTCATGTTCGGTCTTCTTTTCTTGTTTAAATCGAGCAATGGCTTTATTGCCTCCTTCGATAATGATAGCCCTTCCAGTAGATCAGAGAAAGTCTTAATCTTCAATACTGCGACTGCTCTCTGTACCCATGGTTTCAGTCCTAATTCGAACATTCTTGCCTTCCTGGCCTCTATGTCAACCTGATGTTAAGCGAATCGGGCTAACTCATTAAATTTTGCTGCGTTCTCTGCGACAGACATACTACCTTGTTTCAATTCCAAAAACTTAACTTCCATATCCTGTTGTGTATTCTCTGAGAAGTAATTCTCAAGGAATAGCTCCTTAAATTTGTCCTAAGGAATAACTCCTTCTCCTGCTCGTCCCTTATTGGCTTTCCACCAATAGTTAGCTGCGCCCTTCATCATGAAAGTGGCAAAACTCATTTTCTGTGCTTCGGCCACCCGTGCGACCTCAAACACTTTCTCCATCTCTTCTATCCAGGTTTGGGCTTCGATTGGGTCTAAGGTTCCCCGGAACTCCGGTGGTCCTACCAATTTAAAATCCTTGAAGCTAGCCAAGTGATGTCCTGGCTGCCTTGCTGGCGGGGGTCTGTTTTGCATTGCTTCTGTTAACAGGTCAACGAAGTTTTGCATCGGATCTACATTTCCCCCTCTGTTGTTAACGGATCCTTCCTCCCTTTGGTTTCGAGGTAGTCTCCTAGGCGCATGATCTAAGGAAAGGAAGAAAACTTTAGGCTTTATGTGATATGCTATTAATGTTAGCATTAAGAAGTTAGGACGTCTATCAACCATATTTGATTCAAATAAACAACTTCAGTATCACAATAAAACTCGATAAATCTCCTCAACCCATCACTTACAAACTCTATTTGAGTTTTCTACTAAGGTTAGAACCTAGGTTTCGCATTCTTAACGTTTATAACCTACCGCTTTGATACCAACCCGTGACACCCCCGAATCCGGGTTCTCTAACCCCGATTCGATACAATAAAAATATCAACCTCTAAACAACATACAATAACTAAATGCGGAATATAATAAACGTATATCATTCATTCAAAAGATGTTACTAGTCCCAAGATTCGATAATCTTAATACAATCATACAAATATACCCTAGAATAGTTATTAGGGTTCATATTACATAACAGTAATTAAACTAATTATAAAGTAAAGTCTGCTCCTTGCAAACTATTACTACATCTTTCCTTTAGCCTTGTCCTTCCCTGAAGTCTCAGGCTTAACTGCAATAGAAGTCATGATATAGCATGAATGAGCAACAAGTTTGCTCAGCAAGTTTAAATACAACAATAAGGATATATCGTGATGAATAAAATATATCTGACAAGGAATTCAACAATATGAATAACAGAAGCAAGGATAATAATTGCTTTTAGAATAACTGATAGTCAAGTAGACTTTGAACTATAAAACTTCAATGGAATCAATAGCTGATTGACCCTTTGGTTACTGGCTATAGAATAAGAACTTGAGGGGATCAGCCTAGCGTACGCCATGTATATGCATAACATTCAACTCTGCTGTTTGTATCTTTATACTAGATACCTGGGATACTCTCCTATATATAAGGGGTGTTCTTTTCAGTCTAAGAATCCATACCATCAATTAGTCTGGATAGCTTTTATAAAAATTCATACAATTGTCTAATCGAACAAGGGTTCAGACTCTATCTGACGCAGTTCAAGAATTATAGAACTTTTAAATGAGGTACAAGTCCAAGACTGTACGAACTCAAGTGCACCAAGTGCGAATATCAATAAGATCGATGTGGAATAATTATAAAAAAATTAAACCACCTAATGCATGCTTGGAAATAAAGTTCAAGCTTAAATGAACAACTTTCAATTCAACAATAATCCTGCTCAAGACAATATGAGAAGGATATGAAACTTGCACAATATAAAGTGAAGTTCAAAAACTTGCACAATATTCAAAGTTGTGTAAGATAGGGAACTTGCCTGTTTGCTCAGCTATAAATATTTCTAGCTTTAATTAAATTGCGTTGGAACGACCTAACATTAACAAGTCGATCTTTCCAATTAGTATAGTGTAGATTAATATGAGTCTACACTAACAAGAATCTAATCATCATATACATCTATCACATAAGACCATATCTAGTACCAAACATAACATGTTATAGGTCATTATATGATAACTGTTCAAAATCAGATTGCACAAACTGTCTAGACTTGAAAGTGGCCTGACGCAGCTGCGCAGGTTTAGGGTTTTAAGAGTGGTGCAGCTGTGCCACTCACTAGTTAGTCCAGGAATGAAATTCCATTCTGCCAGACAACCCGAGCTATCTCCCTTTTTATACAAGTTACTGATATTAAACATGCACATGCTCTATGGGTATAAATTTCAAGTCCAAAACTTAGCATGCTTCATCCTAATCCAATTTTAAAGTCATATATTATCATGCCGGTAAGTCACATACCTTAAGCTAATTAATCCATGTTACAAGGGTTAGCTACATAGTCATATTACCACATCACGAGGCTAACAATACTTAGTAAGCATTCTTGTGCGTATACTACTCATGTATACTTAAATCACATAGTTCATTCCATAGAAATTCGTTTTCTATGAATAAGCGTGCATATGTGAAATTCATACTTTAACCAAATGATGTTCATGTCAAAATATCTATAGGCATAATGAGATCCTAATATATAGGCTTGCATGATCATAATATAATTCACATGGTAATTGATGTTATTAGCTTCCAAATCCTAAGTTTTCTTTGAAAAGTACACTAAGTCAACTTAGGTAACTTAGTATAAGCAAAGTATCTCGTAGCCATTACTCTCATGTATTAGAACACATATATAAGTCACATACACGTAGTTAAATGGTGAGAATCTAAAAGACATCGCCTTGGTCAAGTTCACTTCAAAAGTCTTTAGTCTTTCTTTTAAAAATGTCTTAACTTACGATCAAGTATGCTACTACATGATTAACACTTTAAACATGCATTTCATGTCAATATAGACCATACGGTCATGTTTAAAATATCAGAATATGCACATGTTATGTATGTGTCTAAGTTCACAATCGAAACTATAAGTTTCATTTCAAAACCCTAAGTGTTGCGTCAATCATGTGTACTAACATTGTTATACTTGTTCATACTACATGCATGTACTCAAATATACATATTAACCATGCCCACATGCTTGCCAAATAAGATATTATATGATAGCATATAACAGTTCTGCAACAGAAAGCAAGATCCAGCAAGCAGGGCCGGCACAGCTGCGCCGCTGGCCAGTACAAAACTGGCGCAGCTGCGCAGGCGTGCGGCCAAGGCTGCAGCTGCACTGGCTCGGCAGTTTACAAACCCAAACACATAACTTTCTTAACCAATCGATTCTGTACTAGCCATAATGCAATTCTATCATACATATAACTCCATATAACACTTAACAACATATCCCAATCCATTAATTAATCAACCCATGATCAATTCAATAATCAAGACATAGAAATTCGTAGAAAATGAAGAACAAGATTGGGATTATAGGAATTATACCTCTGCAATTGTTTACTGCTAGCTCTTTCTCCCTCAATTTAATAGAAAACTCAGAATGTTTTCTCTACTCACCAAATCTCAGCAATTGCAATATACAAGGAGAATAGTTCTTATATAGGCAATCCCATACCCGGTTCTTAACTTTGCTCACTAAATCAAACAAACGGATTACATGATTGTATAATGGTTAAGGAGTGGTGGTTGAGTAGTTGGGAAACACTATTTTGCCCACTCCCCTTGAAATCATTGGCTACATTTGTGAAGAAATTGAGGAGAAGGTAGAGTAGTATAGCTAGGGAGTTCATGTGAGAAGAAGTTGGGCTCTTATTATGGGACAACCAAATACTCAGCAACTAGTAACTAGTAAGTGTAGTATACATAATTACTTAAGTTATATAATACATGTACACATATCATTTCATGTATACTTAGGTTATACATTTAATTAGTATCACAATGTCTTTTCAAATGAGCCACTAATAATGCCATGTATCAATTGGCCCCTTGAAATCATTGGCTACACTTGTGAAGAAATTGAGGAGAAGGTAGAGTAGTATAGCTAGGGAGTTCACGTGGGAAGAAGTTGGGCTCTTATTATGGGACAACCAAATACTCAGCAACTAGTAACTAGTAAGTGTAGTATACATAATTACTTAAGTTATATAATACATGTACACATATCATTTCATGTATACTTAGGTTATACATTTAATTAGTGTCACAATGTCTTTTCAAATGAGCCACTAATAATGCCATGTATCAATGGGTACCTATACACCAATTATATTAACACCGAATATAATTCAGTTAGGCATTATTATTACTTACCATCATAACTGTTATTATAATAATTATAATAACTTATTGAAAGCACTATCAATTAATAATGTTATTGATATTAATATAAGGTAATAGGGTATTCATTAAATTTTATCCACACACATCATGTCACATAAACAATATTATTATGTAACTCTATTAATGCAATTAATCTTACTATGTAGTCTATATATATAATATATATACATATTAATGTGTCACCTTGTACTATATATAATATATAGTTAACTACCATATATTAAAGGTTCAATTATTGCATGCTTGTATAAAATAATTAGTCAATTAAATATAACCTCATAATGAATTACACACTTATGTTTTATTATTCTCAACAACAATAATTTCATACGTTATCGATTAATTACTCAAATATCAATTAATCAATCACGATTAAACCTCTACACTATATTCAAGTAATTGAATATTTAAATACTAACAATTCTTTTGATATAAAGCTTAGGGTTAGCCCACTAATTTAAATAAACCATTAGTGACTTCCTTTAAATATTCCTAGCAATTAATTGCATAGGCTCTATCTCACATAATCACATAACCACATAAGGTTTAAATAAACTCACAAAACTAACTCATAAAAACTTAAATCACATATTCAATTAATAATGAAGTTTAAAATTCATGGTCGTTACATGTCCTATGTGATTCGTTAAATGACAACCTAGTAATTCTTGGTCAAGGCAGAATGAAATTAGAAAGGAGTTTCTAATTTGCATTATTTGGAGTTATGCATTTTCTGATCGAAATACATATAACTAAATAAAATAAAATTTGACTGTAATTATATGTCTTATATTTAATTGGGACATTGTATGGTAGAAAGATTGAATTGTACGGTAACTATTCACTCATAGGTTCTTTTACGATTAATGTTGAAATCTATATTATTTGAAAAGTCGTTGATCGCTAGGGAGGCTTATCCTTATTGTAGAATAAATATTATTTACTTAAATAAATTATTAGTTTAATTAATTTATTTAAATAAGATTAAAATTTTTCTAATTAATTTATTCATAACCAGTTTAATATGGAGAACCTAAAGGGTCACACCAGAAAAGGAAGAATAATTATTTAAGGAGGTAATGACATAATCGTAATAATGCAATAAATGTAATTGATCTATGGTGATAGAATAAATTAAATAGCTTAATATTTATTATTTAATATTTTGAAAATATTAAATATAAATTAATAAAAAGAGTCTTATTAATATTATTATTATTTTAATTTCTAAAGGAGTTTAGGAATTAATTTAATATTAGTACTCTCATTTATTACTAATAAGATTAGGAGGTAAATTAATTAAAGAAGTTTAATTAATTAATTCCAATATGTTGGGAAGCCTAATTAATTAAAAGAGTTTAATTAATTAAATGAAACCCTATATCTAATAAGATTAGAATAGGTGACCAATATCTATATAAGAGGAGTCTTATGTTAGATATCAGTTGATGCAATTCTAATTGTTGGAAAGTATTCCTTTCTATAGAGGATAAAAAACTAGGGTTTAGCCAACCACCCTCATTCTTGAACAATTTCTCTTCCTTGGTGGTCACCTCTAGCGGCCAAACACTTGGGTGGCTAACGTTGATCAAAGGAAGGAATCAATCTCGAAAATTCAAAGAGATCGCGAAGAACAAGGAATTGAACTCGTACCTGTGGAAGCTTAGTTCTACAAGGGTATGATTTCATAATTTCTTATTTCTCGTTTTAAATTAATAATTTGCCTAAAGGATGATCCGGGTAATTAGTTTGAAGAAAATTTTAAACTCTGTTATACCATGCTTCTGCTAATTTTGTAATTTGATTGCCCCCACGATTTCCTACAAACCCAACATTGGCATCCGAGCCAAACTTTTATGCAATTATTAATTATTTTGATTCCCTATATGTATGGGTATGTATTTAAAATAATTAATTGGGCATAATTAGTTGTATAAAATTATTTTTTTTATGAAAGAAAAAAAAAACGGAAACCAATTTTTTTTCTTTTCTTTCGCTGTGGGATCTGTTTGTTCGTTGTGGGATCCGTTTTATTTCAAAAAGGAGTATATTGAAGTTAGTAGGCTTAAAGGCGAAGTGAATCTGGATTGTTTTAAAAAGGTGACTACTTGTATATATATAATATATATATATATAATTATGATTCCTGGATTATTTTAAAAGGAGACTACTTGTATATAATATATATATATATATATATATATATATATATATATATATATATATAAATCGTACCTATATATATATAATATTCTTAATAATTTAATAATTAAAATAAAGAGTTTATTTTAATCTTGAAATTGGATTTCATGCAACTTAAAATTGCCCATTAAATGATATTCATATATATATGGAATGTTTTAATTCATGAGATGAATGTTTTATTTATTGAAAAATATGATGATATGTATGAAAATAAATGGGGATGATTATGAACTATTGACCAATGTGATTGGATTTTATTTTAGTTGAATGCTTGAATGAATGAGTTTTATTAATTGGGGTCTGCGTACTTCATCTTCTCTAATTTTTCTTGATGTAAAATTCTATCTCTCTCCTATGTACTTCCCCTTGATTGCTGATCAAGGTTTCTATTTAAATTAAATAGTTTATGTAATAGGACTAGTTAGAATTATCATGAAGAAATGGAGACCAAGCAGCAAGGAGCGCGTGAAGACCCGTTTGTAATGGAGCCCGGGTTTAACTGTAATAGTTATATTTAAATTTAATTCTTGCACTCCTAGGTTTGACTTTTTGGTTCACTTGGTGGATCTAGTGAACCAAACTAAAATAAAAGTCCATAATCAATCCGGGTAGAATATAGTATTCTATATGTGCATGCTAGTATTATATATATTATATTTTATGTAAACATGCTTCGCATGATTTAATAAAATGGTGTATATTATATATATATATATATGTGTGTGTGTGTGTGTGTGTGTGTGTGTGTGTGTGTGTGTGTGTGTGTGTGTGTGTGCATGCGTGCTAAGCAAGATGAGACTAATAATAACAAACCCTCAAAGAAATTATATTAAGTCTAAAGCATTCAAAGATATTTGGAATATCGAACGTAGCCTTCTAGCATGATAAAATTAATAGAGTATTAAATATTTAATATGAGTTTGTTGTGCACACACA
Organism: Panax stipuleanatus; assembly: GCA_020205555.1. Classification (NCBI taxonomy): domain Eukaryota; kingdom Viridiplantae; phylum Streptophyta; class Magnoliopsida; order Apiales; family Araliaceae; genus Panax; species Panax stipuleanatus. The sequence goes on along the minus strand of CM035115.1, from coordinate 28,053,199 downwards.
AGGCAAGTATTAAGTATTTAAGATGTTAATTTAATCACATTTGATGCTTATAAAGAAAATTGAACAATATTATTTTGTTGTGCACACACAAGGACAATATTTTTTTTCCCGAATATATGAAAGTGCTAGGTTGGACTTAACTTAAATCATTTTAGTTCGGATGTGCACACAATTGGCCATTATGATCTAAGAGGCAAAATACAAGAAGTTACATGATGATGTAATTGACAAGAGTTGTATACCTATTTACTTGTATATAGTTTGTTGTGCACACACAAGGCTATATACATTTGAAATAGGATCCTTATTCTCACTAGCAAATCTTTAATTATATTTTGCCAAACTATATACGTGAGGGTAATATAGTTTGAAGAAAAAATAGTGGGATATACCAATTTAAAATAAGGCCTAATTTATCTTGGTATGTAAATAATTAATTAAATGAATGTTTGCTAAAATATTGTCTTTTCACATGCAGAAATTTAAAAATGTCGAAATCACTAATTTCACTGCGTAGCATACTTGATGCTAACAAACTGACTGGACCGAATTACACGGACTGGTTAAGGAATTTGAGAATAGTTCTCACTGCTGAAAATATTTCTTATGTCCTAAATTAACCTTTCCATGGAACTGTTCCAGAAACAGCCTTAAAGGAAGAGATTGTCACCATTGTAATGTGGCAAAATAATGTATTTGTGGCTCAATGCATCATGCTCGCATCCATGAATAACGAGCTTCAGCGTCAGCATGAAAACATGGATGCTTTTACTATATTGCTTCACCTCAAGGAGTTGTATGGTGAGCAAAGTAGGATTGCTTGATATGAGATATCGAAGGAGCTCTTCAGATTTCGGATGACCGAGGGCACTACCGTTGAGACTCATGTCCTAAGGGTGATCAATCTAATTGAACGCCTTGGATAGCTTGGGTTCGTCATGGATGGGGAGTTGAGTCAAGACTTAGTCTTGCAGTCACTCCCTGAGGCCTTCTCACATTTCGTTGTAAATTTCCACATGAATAAGTTAGATGTCAGCTTGCCTGAATTACTTAACATGTTGAAAACTGCAGTAGGTCACTTTCCATCCGAGAAGAACCATGTCTTAATGGTTGATGATTCTTCCAAGAAAAGGAAGATGCCCAAGGTATCTTCTGAAAAGAAGAAATCTAAGAAGGCTAAGGGCAAGGTGAACAGAAAGGATTAAAAGAAACCTGATCCAGCTAACAAAGGAATATGGTTCCATTGCAACGAGCAGAGTCACTAGAAGAGAAACTACAACAAGTTTCTGGCAGAAAAGAAGTTTGGAGAAGCTTTGACTTCCAATCAAGGTTTGTTCATGATTAAAATTAACTTTTTAGAAAGTCAAAATTATACTTGGGTATTGGATACCAGCTGTGGTTCTCACATATGTAATACTGTGCAGGGACTGGTCAGAATTAGAAATCTGAACAAGGATGAGGTTGTCCTACGAGTGGAAAATGGAGCAAAGGTTGCTACATTAGCTGTAGGCACTTATTGTTTAGCACTGCCTACGGGCATGTCCATTTATTTAAATAATTGTTATTTTGTTCCGAATATCATTAGAAACATTATTTCTGTTTTCGTATTAGATATGGATGGATTTGACATTATAATAAAGAACAATAGTTGTTCTATTTATAATAACAATGTTTTATATGGTGTTGGTAATTTGCGAAGTGGACTTTATATACTTGAATGAAAATATATTTCAAATTGAACAAACTAAGAAAAGGAAAAAAAATGATGTTAATTATACCTATATGTGGCACTGTAGACTCGGTCATATCAATGAAACAAGATTATCCAAGTTGCATAAGGATTGACTCTTAGAGCTATCTGATTATGAATCATATTCAACTTGTGAATCTTGTCTCATGGGTAAAATGACTAAATCTCCTTTTCACATAGACATTTTTAGACTTATGACAACGAATGCACGGGGAGGATATTCTCATTTTATTACTTTCACTGATGATCACTCAAGATTTGGATATGTCTATTTAATGAAATACAAATCTGAATCATTTGAAAAGTTCAAAGAGTTTAGAAGTGAATTAGAGAAACAAACTGACAAAAGTATTAAGATTTTTTGATCAGATCGAGGTGGAGAATACTTAAGCGGTGAGTTTCTCAATTGTCTCAAAGATAATGGTATAATATCACAATGGACTCCACCAGGTACACCACAGTTAAATGGAGTATCTGAAAGGAGAAATCAAACATTGTTGGACATGGTTCGTTCCATGATGAGTTTTACCGATCCTTCAGTATCATTCTGGGGTTATACCCTAAAAGCGATTGCATATCTACTAAATAAGGTCCACTCAAAATCCATCCCCAAGACTCCATATGAGATGTGGACAGGGAGGAAACCTGGTCTTAAGCATGTTAAGATTTGGGGATGTCCAGCTTATGTGAAAAGGTTTCAAAATGATAAGCTTGGCCTAAGATATGATAAGTGCACGTTTGTGGGATATTCTAAAGAAAGTTTGGGATACTATTTCTACAATTCTATTGAGCAAAAGGTGTTTGTTAAGAAACACACTGCCTTCTTGGAAAGGGAGTTTATCCTTGAAGGGGCTAGTGGGAGGAAAATAGATCTTGAAGAAATTCAAGAACCACAAACCACTACAGATCAATTGGATGAACTTGTCCAAGTAGAGACACCTTCTGCACAACACCCTATTCATAAAACTGGAAGAGTACCGAAGATACCTGATAGGTATGGATTCATCACAGAGGATGACGATGAGGTACGTATCATGAATGATGCTGATCCATTGAATTACGAATAGGCTATGAGTAATAAAGACTCAGAGAAATGGCTTGAAGCCATGAAATCTGAGATGGAATCCATGAATGAGAACCAAGTATGGACTTTAGTTTCACCACCTGAAGGCAATAAGCCTATTGGGTGTAACTGGGTCTTTAAAAGAAAGACTGGAGCGGACTACAAGGTAGAGACTTATAAGGCTCGACTGAGTGCAAAAGGTTTCAAACAATGACAAGGTGTTGACTATGATCAACCTTCTCACCAGTAGCAATGCTCAAGTCCATTCGGATTTTACTTGCTATTGCAGCTTATTACGACTATGAGATCTGACAGATGGACGTGAAAACAGCTTTCCACAATGGGAAACTTGGGGTGGATGTGTATATGACACAGCCAGAGGGATTTGTTTCAAAGGTTAGAACAAATCAAGTTTGTAAGCTGCAACGATCCATTTATGGATTGAAGCAAGCTTCTCATAGATGGAACCTCCGTTTTGATGAGACAATCAAAGAGTTTGATTTTATCAAAAATAAGGATGAACCATATATGTACAAAAAGGTTAGTGGGAGCACTGTTTCATTCCTTGTATTATATGTTGATGATATATTACTAATAGGGAATGACATTCCTATGCTACAATCGATTAAAATCTTGTTATCTAAACACTTCTCCATGAAGGTCTTGGGAGAAATATCCTATATTTTGGGGATAAAGATATGTAGAGATAGATTTAAAAGGATACTTGGCTTATCCCAAGGAACGTACATTGACTTGATGCTAAAAAGGTTTAGCATGGAAGATTCTAAAAGAGAGCTCATACCGATGAGCCATGGAATACATCTCTCCAAGAAATAGGCCCCAAAGACACTTGAGGAGAGAGACCATATGAGTAAGATTTCTTATGCTTCAGCGATAGGATCTATCATGTACGGTATGATATGTACTAGACCAAATGTCGCTCATGCACTTAGTGTAACAAGTAGATATCAGTCGAATCCAGGAGAAGAGCACTGAAAGGCAGTGAAAAATATCCTAAAGTACTTACGAAGGACTAAGGATGTATTTCTTGTCTACGGTGGGTCTGAATTAAAACTCAAGAGCTTTACGGACTCAAGTTTTCAAACGGACCAAGATGAAAGTAAATCTGTTTCGGGGTATGTATTTACCTTAAACGGAGGCGCAGTGAGTTGGAAGAGTTCCAAGCAGCAAACAGTTGCTAATTCAGTGACAGAGACAAAGTACATAGCTAAAAGTGAAGCTGAGAAGGAGGCTGTTTGGATGAAGAAGTTCATAACCAAACCTGGTGTGGTTCCTAGAATTGGAGCGGCAGTCCCCTTATACTGTGACAACACCGGAGCTATTGCACAAGCTAAGGAACCAAGGTCTCATCAGAAATCTAAACACGTGTTGCGGCGATTTCACTTGATCAGTGAGTTCATTGAAAGAGGAGACGTCACCTTGGAGCTTGTAGACTCTCAAGACAACATTGCAGATCCATTTACTAAAGCTTTAACACAACAGCAGTTTGATCGTCACTTCGAGAAGATGGGTATGAGACACCATAGCGATTGGCTTTAGTGCAAGTGGGAGATTGAAAGTAGTATGCATACAAGCCAATCATGTATGATGATAAAGAATATACTTTGTAAATGATCTTATTTATTTATTAATAAAAGTATTCATTTGTTAAAAGCATTTAATTATCTACATGATGCTGTTTTATAATATGTAAATAACCCATAGTTTTAAGTAATGCTTTTAGAATCATGATGTTGATCGTGCTAATGAGATCTAAATTCTTAGAAAGCTTAAAACTAAAATAGTTCCCAATCATTGGATTAATAAAAAGGGAATTAGTAAATCCGGATAGTTTGGTACATATGTTGCTTGCTCATTGGATGAGGATGATTGATCTTATGATCATTTGTGTGAAGACAATAAAGCAAGTATGTAGGTGCTTATTAGAGAATAAGTACACTGAACGTGACTCGCTAAGGAATACCTAATGGAGTTTTACTCGCCTGTCAATAGGAATTCCTAATGTGATAGTAGCACAAGTGATCCGTGGACTTGAGATCATCATAGTATCTTGTATGTAATGAATTATACTTTGACTTACTCCTTAGGGTATATCAAAGGATATACTTGGATGTAATAAGTTACATATTGAGATAATGAATGATCAATAAAGAATCTACCACTTCTAGTAAAAGAAGAGATATGTCTTATGTGATTCGTTAAATGACAACCCAGTAGTCTTTAGCTAAGGAATAATGAAATTAAAAAGGAGTTTCTAATTTGTATTTTTTGGAGTTGTGCATTTTCTGATCGAAATACATATAATTAAAAAAAATAAGAATTCACAGTAATTCCATGTCTTATAATTAATTGGGACATTATATGGTAGAAGGATTGAATTATACGGTAACTATTTACTCACAAGTTATTTTATGATTAATATTGAAATCTATATTATCTAGAAAGTCGTTGATAGCTATGGAGGCTTATCTCTATTGTAGAATAAATATTATTTATTTAAATAGATTATTGGTTTAATTTATTTATTTAAATAAGATTAGAATTGTTGTAATTGATTTATTCACAACCAGTTTAATTTGGAGAACCTAAAGGGTTACACCATAAAAAGAAGAATAATTATTTAAGGAGGTAATAGCATAATCGTAATAATGCATTAAGTGTAATTAATTTATGGTGATAGAATAAATTAAATAGCTTAATGTTTATTATTTAATATTTTGAAAATATTAAATATAAATTAATAAGAAGAGTCTTATTAATATTATTACAATTGTTATTATTTTAATTTCTAAAGGAGTTTAGGAATTAATTTAACATTAGTACTCTCATTCATTCCTAATAAGATTAGGAAGCAAATTAAGTAAAAGAGTTTAATTAATTAATCTCAATATGTTAGGAAGCCTAATTAATCAAAGGAGTTTAATTAATTAAATGAAATCCTATGTCTAATAGGATTAGAAGGGTTGACCAATATTTATATAAGAGGAGTCTTATGTTTAATATCAGTTGATGCAATTTCAATTATTGGAGGATACTCATTTTCTATAGAGGATAGAAAATTAGGGTTTAGTCAACCACCCTCCTTGAACAATTCATATTTCTTGGTGGATTACCTCTAGAGGCCAAACACTTGGGTGGCTAACGTTGATCAAAGGAAGGAATCAATTCCGGAAATTCAAGGAGATCGCGAAGAACAAGGAGTCGAACTCGTACCTGTTGAAGCTTAGTTCTATAAGGGTATGATTTCATAACTTCTTATTTATCGTTTTAAATTAATAATTTGCATAAAGGATGATCTGGGTAATTAGTTTGTAGAAAATTTTAAACTCTGTTATACCTTGCTTCCGCTAATTTTGCAATTTGATTGTGCCCACGATTTCGTACAAACCCTACAGTTGTACGCTAAGTGTCGACATCGGGAAAAATCTTTGGCATATCTTCCTTTCCCTAATGTATTTTCTACCCTTGTTTGTCTTATCTATTTTATATGAAGGGTGAATTTTTAGGAAAATGCCAACATGTATAATGTCGACGATTTGAAAGGTTTGATTTTACAGAGTCGCCAGTTGGTATACTTGAAATTGTTGTACCAACTCAACTGAGTTTTGTTTGAAAAGTTTGCAAGTAGGCCCAATTATTGGACTCTGTCTAAACTTGGCCTTGGAAATCAAGATTCATAGATTTCAAGGGCTTGATTCAGCAAGGGGGAAGGTGTTAGGCACCCCCCGACTTTCATGAAACACAATTACCGCGTGTTTTCAATTTCCCTATTTTATTTGCAATGTGTTTGTGTGTGCTTGCAGTAATTGAGCCTACATACTTGATTTGGAAGTAGTGTTGTGCTTCGTTGGACCTATATACGAAGGGTTTGATTTGTTGAAAATTCCATTTTTTAGACAAGTTATGGAAGTGATGTTTTGACATATGGTTTTCAAACCCTTTCGCTCGCATAGGAATTGAAGCATTTTGAAACTTCCATTTTATTTTGCCTTCGGCTGATTTTGATTTTATTGTCGGGATGCAAAGCATCCTCGACCAAAGAATGTATATACAAGTGTCGGGCTTCTTATGGGCATGAAATCCATCGAAGTGACCCGAGCACTACAAACCACAATTTACTATGCTGAGACCTTAAATTTTGATAACCGTTTTAAGGTCCCTCTGATTTACATTTACAAAAAGGACAGGCAAGTTGTATTTACAGTGCAAAGTTGTCCATCGTGGGAATCGAATCTAGATCCATGTGGTTGATCGTAGATCCCGTGATTCCTAGGCTCACATAATATTATCAAAAAGCCTGCACAACAGATATATTGACATAAAATGCAAATTTAAATCTAGACGTGGCAAGACAAATGATTCATCAGTTAAATCCTCGCATGCGCATAGCCAAAGCTTCTCGTTTCCTCTAGATATAGATCTAGGATCGCGTAGTCGCTTTAATATTTACAAAACTAGAAAGAAAGCTAGATTTAAATAAATCTTAGCCATTCTAGCTTAACGGTTCTAGTTTGACAGCTTTTGAACTGGTTGAAAGTTAAAAATGGCTAGATTTAGATGAATCTAGTCCACAAAATTGACATTAGAACAGATTCATATCAAATGAACAGTTAAAACAGATATTTAATCACATTAAATAAAGAATATATATATATATATATATATATACGAAAGCTATAAAGAGCCACGGATTTCCAATCCAGGTAAGACTGAGAAACGTATATATATATATATATATATATATATATATATATATATATATATATAAGCTGAAAAAGGCCACGAATTTACAATTCAAGCATGACTGAATGAAATGTTAATATATATATACAGTTAGTTATATATATATATTAAAGCTGAAAAGGCAACGAATTAGCAATCTAGGCCAAACAAGTTAGTATATATATATATATATGGGGTTCAATCCATGGCAACCGGTTGCCATAGAACTGTTTCCAGCAACCATGTTGACAATCGTTGATCAAGTAAATTAAAGGCGGCGATTATGTTGCTTTTTATTCCAGCCGCTACTTGGAGTAGCGGCTTGTAGTGAATTTATTTGGTCAATCATCTAATTTGAGTGGGCCCCTTGTAATAAAAACTCGCAAGCCGCTACTCACTCTAGCGGCAGATGAGGAAATTTTTGTCCCATTTCTCAAGTCACTCCCAACAATATTTTTGTTATCATATATTATAATAATATTATTAATTATTTGATTTAATAATATTAATAATATTAATTATTTTATTTAATAAATAAAATTATAAATAATATTAATAGAATTTAAGGTAATAATAATAATAATTATAATAATAATATATTGTTATTATTATTATTATTATTACTATTATTATTATATTATTATTGTTATTATTATTATTATTACTATTGCTATTATTACTATTACTATTAATATTATTGTTTATTATTATAAATAATAATAATAATAATATTATTATTATTAAACTTAATGCACGAGGAAAGTCGTTGTAGCGGTTGGGAAAATTGCTCAATAATATTATAAATAATATAAGGTAATAATATTATAACAATAATATTATAAATATTATAACAATAATATTATTACCTTATATTATTTATAATATTATTGAGCAATTTTCCCAACCGCTACAACGACTTTCCTCGTGCATTAAGTATAATAATAATAATATTAATAATACTAAACAATAATAATAATAATAGTAATAGTAATAGTAATAATAATAACAATAACAATAACAATATAATAATAATAATAGAAATAATAATAATAGTAACAATAATATTATTACCTTATATTATTTATAATATTATTGAGCAATTTCCCCAACCGCTACAACGACTTTCCTGGTGCATTAAGTTTAATAATAATAATAATAATAATAATAATAATAATAATTATAATAATAATAATAATAATAATAATAAACAATAATAATAGTAATAGTAATAGTAATAGTAATAGTAATAATAATAATAATAATAATAACAATAACAGTAATAATATAATAATAATAGTAATAATAATAATAATAACAATAACAATATATTATTATTGTAATAATTATTATTATTACCTTAAAATTAATTAATATTATTTATAATTTAATTTATTAAATAAAACAATTAATATTATTAAATCAAACAATTAATAATAATATTATAATATATGATAACAAAAATATTGTTGGGAGTGACTTGAGAAATGGGACAAAAATTTCCTCATCAGTTGCTAGAGTGAGTAGCGGCTTGTGAATTTTTATTACAGGGGGCCCACGTAATACCCGAGAATTTTTATATATTATTAAATGAATATATTAACGAAAATAAATATTTATCTGAATATAAATGATTTTGTGTTATGAGATGAGTTAACTCAATTATTTTAAAATGAATAATTATAATAATTGAGGAAATGTGGAGTTTACGATAAACTCGTTGAATGCCTTGTGTGGCACAATGACGAGAAATATTAATAATTAACGAAGAAATTATTAAGTGAACAATTAATCTATATTAATTGTTAATTCTTATTAAAGAATAATAATTAATTGTTATGGAATATTAATGGTGATTGATTAATGATATGTGATTATTATTATTAGAGATATAATAAAAATACGCAATATGTTTATAAATATAATAAAGTTTATATTTATTTACTATGATAATTAAATCATATAAGTGTTAATCAATTATTATAAAGATTAATAATTTCATTGATTTACGAGGAGGGGATTAATTAATATTATTAATAATTAATTAATAAGATAGGTAATTAAGTAATTACCATTGAGAATAATAATATATAACGAGTAGACTATATATGCCCAATTAATTTCTATGTGCGAGCATGTGACGATTAAGTGTATAATGTATAGTAGCTACCTATATATTATATGAAGAGTAAAGTGTAATGTGACTATATTATATATAGAAACCATATATTAAGATTTATTAAGTTACATATCAATGCCTATGTGACAATGTGAGTGTGTATATAATAAAATAATATATCATGAATATATTGTAATCAATTGTTGATTGTACAATTTAATAATACATGAGATAATGTAATGTGATAACATCCGATTAAATTATATCGCTAAGACAAAAATGTACTTGGAATATATGTGTGTGGATTATACTTACTACATTATGTGAATTACATGGTAGTATTATTGGGATTACATTGTAACTTTAATTATAATCTAAATATATAGTATGTATATATATGTGATAGCCTAAGTATATAATACATAAGTGTATAAACTAAGTGTTGTGTATACTACTAGAATGCTGAGATTGCCTTGTCCCTTAATGATAGTCACTTTCCCCACACGTGAAATTCTCATGAGGCCTAAGCCTATTTTATCAAACTCACAAACTCAGCTTGCTAGCTATCATCATGAAGGAGAATGGCTGATTGCTACAGCTTCACTATTCCACCAACTAACTCAACAACTTCTCCTTAACCTATATACAAACCTTCAATCCGTTAGTTTGATTCATGAGAATATTGCATTGTCTGGGTATGGATTCCTCTATAAATTGAACTCTTTCCCTCATAAATTCACTTGTTGAGATTTTGCTCAAGTTTATATTAAGAGTAATACATATATTAGTAATATCATTCTAGAGTTGGGAGGATTCAGCAGCAGCAAGCTCAATTAACTAGCAGAGGTATAATTCCATTCCTTGTTCTTCAATTCATGGACTCCATTTTCTGTTTCTGCAAAATCTTAGATTTCTTAGATTCTTGGTTATGTGGAATTACAGTGTAATTGGATGTTAGAATGCTTGTTTAATTGTTATATGGTCTTAGAAACATGTTTAAACTAAAATGTAGTTGAGTAGAAACGAATTGGTTGTGGAATTCAAAAATTGGCCTAGTATTCTGCCGTAGCAGACTGCTGTCTGGGTTGAACCAGTGGTGGCGCAGCTGCGCCGATTTAACCTAGGGATGCTGGCACAGCTGCGCCGGCACCTTGTTGCAGTTTTTGATTTATGCTTAAATTCTGCTAATTGATGGTTAGTTTGCATAACTTTAATGAGCATGCTAGCTTGAGTAGAACATATGTATGAGTACATAAGCCTAATGTAAGCATGTTATATTAGGATCGCATGCTTGAATGGTGAAGTTATAGATTTCACAAATGAACTTAGAATTTTAACATGGATATTGACTTGTTTTATCCATTTTAAGCATTCTGACTTTTGAGACATGTTTGTATGACCTAGAAACACATGAAATGTATGTTCACTTGCGTAGGTAAGTTTCATAATGAAATACGAACATGAAAACCTCGCTAGTAACGAAAATTTAAGTTTTTACAAACGAACTTTTGACACGTATGTACCATATATGAGTTCTGATTTTTCGAGCATGTTCATATGGCCTTGAAATGTATGTCAGACATATTGACTTATGTATATGGCTTTCATAATGTAACATGAATATGTTAGACCTTATTAGTGAGCTTTACTAATGAAAATATAAGCTTTAATTATGAACCTTAACATGCTATTGCGAGTTTCGTATTCTGAAGTTTATGGACGTATGAGATAGTACTCTTAGACTCACTCATGTATCATACATGTATACCTACTATGCTAGATTCCATGAAATCAAGCTAAGCATAATTGAAGCATGTTTTCGAACTAATAACAATGATAGTTACATGTATGCGATACGAATATTCATGAGTATGCTTAATACAAGTTATATGAATACCTTATATGTTTATAAGGTGAGCATGTTAGACTTTGTAATTTCATGACCTTGAATGGCTTAAAGTTATTGAAAGTATTGACTATAATCTATATCACGTATATTTGAAGCGAGGAAAGAATGAAAGTATCCTTTAATAAGTATACATACAATGTGATATCATATGTTATGTGATACTTGAATCCAATTTGATGGTTAACTTACAATAATGCTATAACGTGCTAAAAGGGTATGTTTGCTATTTGTTGTAATCTTATGTGATATTAATGATATGAGAATACGTTAAACTCGAAAAGAGGAACGTTAAGGATAAAAGCTATATTAATATGATACTATATATGGTATAACTGTATAGCTAGGTTAAAACTTAGCTTATGTGTCGATCGTATATCCGAAGATAAGATACGATGTTAAACTATATGACTAATGAATATCATATATATATACGTAATTATATTACGATAGGGATTTCAAAGTGTTGAATTATTTTACGTGGATAGACTACGCTTAAGGCAAGTTTCCTAACTTACACTTTTTTACGGCGCAAGTATTCTATCCTTGTATAGTGCGAGCTAGTTTTGTTACTTACTCGTTTGAATTGAGTTAGCATACTTGAACTCTTATTTTATTAAGTCGTATGAAAGCTATTATTCATGTTGAACTTGGTATTGTTCTTGAATATTGCGAAAGTGTCTATGCCATTTGAATCGGCTAGATGCATGTTTATAAAACTGTCCAAACCAATTAAATGGTGTAGAATTCTTGTGTTAACTGGGTTGAACAACCTTCTTTGAAGGGAAAATATATTTGTTGGGAGACCGACGAGCGCACTTGAGTATGATTAAATGTTATACATAATATAGGGTACTTTAGGCTGATCACCTGTTGTACTTATGTTTATTGGATTTTCAGTATATTACTGTTAAATTCTAGTAGAAGTTCACAGTCCTTAGTGACTGCTCAGTATTCAGTTATCTTGAAATCTTAAATTAATTTAGTATCGAATCATATTGATATTATTATGTCATTAGCGACTATTATTGAGAACTGTTGATATTTCTGGTTATCCTTGAAACTATCACATCCTGTTATACTCTTTTGAGATTCAAGAACTATATTACTCATCCTTATTGTATATTATTTGCTGAGCAATTTGTGCTCATTCTTGCTTTCCCTAAAAACATTTCAGTTAAGGCAGAGCAGGGCGAACCTTTGGGCGTTGATAAGGGCAAGGGCAAGGCTATCAATTAGCTTGTCTCTTTTATGTTTTAAATATTTTAATGTTGTATTAAGATGATGTAGTAAGACTGGATTTAATTATGTTTAAGCTTAAGTTAGATTATGTAATAAGTTGTTAATTGATATTATTATGTAATCTATTAAGTACTGTAGGTTGCGAGACTTGGGGGAATAATTATAATAAACCATTGTAAATTATTCTAGATTAGATTTTTCGCTATGATTGTGTGATTTTAGTTATTATTGTATTACCATGAGCTCGTGACGAACCGAATTCGAGTGACTAAGTGGTGGTCCGTATTTGGGGGTGTCACAGGTTGGTATCAGAGCTGTAGTTATAAACCTTAAGAGCGAGTGTCCTTAGATTACAACTTAGGAGAACTTAGAAGTTGGAAAAGAGATAAAACTCATGTAGAGTTTTCCTTGAGAGAGACTTGGTGTGTTATGAAATGTAATTTCATTCTATACAATGAACTTATATTTTATTTAACATTCTAATGGAATTGCTGTTTGTTTGTCTTGTGTTTGTGATTGTAGGATGGCAGATATGGGAGTATCTAGTAGAGTGGCTGAGGAGGAGCCCAGAGATATACATGTGGTATATAAGGCTGTGCCTGTGCAGGCTGTTGCACCGTTCGAGTCTGACGACGAGGACGAGATTGAGATAGAGTCTGATCAAGAGGAGGAGCCGATGGAGGACGAGTTGATGGAGGGTTAGCCAGTAGAGGATTCTAATGAGGCTACTGTAGAGGTGCAGATGTTAGGTGAGTACGAAGAGCGTATTCTGGAGTTGGACTGCAGAGTCCAGGAGTTGGAGGCTGAGGCTAAGGAGAGAGAGTCTGAGTTCCAAAAACTGAGGGACGAAGACCATCAGAGGAAGCTGGCCATGCAGGAGCTAGAGGTAGAGATTGCCTACCGCAAGGAGGCAGGGATTCAGATGGGGACTTTATTTCACAAGTCTGTCGCAAGGAACGTGGATTTGGCAGGAAAGCTAGAAGAAGTAGAACAGAGGGAACTAAGTGAGAAGACTCAGAAGGAAGCACCCGTACTCAGCTAGAGTTGGAGGTTATGGATAGGATTCACTTCGAGGAGAAGTGGGAAGCAGCGAATGAGAGAGCAGACGACTTGGAGGATGAAGTTAGATGCAAGAAGAGGAAGATGAACAAGATGGGGTATGTGTTTCGTTCAGCTTTTGAGAGGGTGATTGAAGGTGTGTACCACTACACAGCAGAGCAAGGACAGACCCTACATACCTTGAGCCGAGAGCTGATAGCATACATAGCACAGATCGAATACAAGAGTGCTGTAGAGTGTGGGATGATGGGATAAGACCCTTAGTCAGTCTAGTAGTAGTATTTACTTTATGTGATGTATATACTATATTGTAATCCCAACTTTTTGTGTAAAGTATGGGATAATGATGTAAACCCCGAGTAAGCTTTTGTTAGAGGGGTAGAAGTGTAGTATGTTAGTAGGTTCCCCGTCTTTTGTGATATTAGGGGATATGTGATAACATTTATAGAAATATGCTAGGATAATCATGTAATGAAACGATTTGGCATATGAATATAAATGAAGCTTATTTTAGAAACGTGTTATAAATTTATTCTTTTAGTATTAAAAGAAATACTTAAGTAATATACTTGAATAATAATAAAATGAAAATTTGTGATGCAGATAATGCTGCCCAGACGTAGATTGACTGCACCTGAGGAGTCAGTGAACAATGAGAGGGAACAAGTAGACCCGATCCAGAAACTGGTAGATCTGTCAGGAGAGGCCCTTAGGGGAAGGAACAACGAACCCATTCGCCCCAATCCTCAAGGAGTACCAGTCACAAACTTCAAAGACTTTAGGAGTGTAGGACCCCCAAAGTTCGAGGGTACTACCGACCCAATCATTGCACAGACATAGGTTAAGGATATCGAGAAGGCTTTCACCATCGCTCGCGTGGTTGAAGACCAAAAGACTATATTCACTACATATATGATGAGAGGATAAGCCAACTATTGGTGGGAGGCTAATCAACAAAGAGCTGGAGAAGGGATAATAGCTTGGATAAGTTTAAGACGCTGCTTTTCAAGAATTACTTCCCGAAAAGCATGAAGAATAGGATGGAGGTGAAGTTCTTAGAACTGAAGCAAGGTGATATGACGGTAGCGCAGTATGTGGCTAAGTTTGACAAACTAGCACGATTTGTAGAACACCAAGTTGGAGATGAGGAAAGAAAGGCGAGACGATTTGAGCAAGGGCTGAAGTCGTGGCTGTTCAATAAGGTATCAGTTCTTCAAATTGATTCCTTTGCGATATTGCTAGAGAAGGCAATCATTGCGGAAGGTGGCAGTGAGGCCTTAAGTCTGTATAACAAGGAGAAGAAAGGAAAGAATACTGGAGTAGAGAACCGCACTGGAGGAAGCAGTAGTGGAGGAAGCAACTTGGAAAAAAGGAAGTAGGAGAACAATAACAACAACAACAACAAAAACAACAACAATAAGTAGGGGAATTTTCATGGAGGATTCAAGAAAAGGGCGGAGGGATACCCAAAATGTGGAAAGAACCATCAAGGTGAGTGCTGGAAGGGACGTGGCACTTGCTACAACTGCGGACAGGAAGGGCACATCTCGCCCAACTTCCCGAAACCAAAGAAGATCCAAGGATGCTTTACATGTGGCTCAACTGAGCACCGAATTAAGGATTGCCCGAAGAAAGGAAGTGGCGGAGGTAGCAGCCAACAAGGAGGGAACAAACTGATGATCGGCGAACCGGCACAATCCAACCGCCCAACCGCCAGAACCTTTAACATGACCGTCTAGGATGCAGTGGCTGCGAAGGATGTAATGTCAGGTATAATCCCAATCAATGATATAAATGCTTATGTATTATTTGATTCGGGTGCCACCTGTTCTTTTATATCTGAAGAATTTGCTAGTAGACTTAGTACACCCCGAGAACGATTAAAAAATCCTTTGAACATAGAAGTTGTGAATAAGGAAGTGATCCATGTAAAATACGTTTATCAAAATTGTGCACAAACATTAGAGAACATGAACTGAGCGTAGACTTGATTCCTATTAGATTGGGAGAATTTGACGTAATACTGGGAATGGATTGGTTGTATAACCATGCTGCGATAATTGACTGTCAGAATAAATGTGTGAACCTTCAGACTCCGAGTAAATTTAAGGTAGTGTTTTATGGTAGCTCATCACTGAAACAATCGTGTTACGTTACGATGATGCAGGCCAAGAAATTGTTAAGGAAAGGATGTGTAGGTCATTTAGCTTACATTGTAGATAATCGAAAAAAGGGAGTAGAAATTAAGGATATATCCGTAGTGAATGAATTTCGAGATGTATTTTGGGACGATCTGTCTGGTCTTTCGCCAGATAGAGAAATTGAATTCGTAATAGACTTAGCATCGGGAACGACACCGATTTTAAAAGCTCCATATCATATGGCGCCAGTAGAAATTAAGGAATTGATGATACAACTGCAAGAGTTATTAGATAAGGGTTACATTCGACCTAGTGTGTCTCCTTGGGGAGCACCAGTGTTATTTGTTAAGAAAAAAGACGGATCGATGAGGCACTGTATTGATTATCGAGAATTGAACAGAGTAACGATCAAGAACAGATATCCGCTACCGAGGATAGACGACTTATTTGTTCAACTGAATGGAGCGAAATGTTTCTTGAAGATCAACCTACGGATAGGATATCACCAACTGAAGGTACGGGATAAGGACATACCAAAGACTGCATTTCGAACCCGTTATGGACATTACGAGTTTTTGGTAATGTCATTCGGTTTGACTAATGCTCCGGCAGCATTTATGGACTTGATGAACTGATTTTTCAAGACATACTTGGATAAGTTTGTAGTAGTTTTCATCGATGATATTTTAATCTACTCGAAGACAGAGGAAGAACACGCCGAACATCTAAAAATTATTTTAGAGGCACTAAGGAAAGAGAAGATGTATGCGAAATTTTCTAAGTGTGAATTTTGGATGGAGAAGGTTCAATTCTTAGGTTACGTGGTAGATAAGAGTGGAATCTCAGTAGACCCTGCAAAGGTCGAAGCAATGAGTAATTGGGAACAGCCGAGAACACCGACGGAGGTGATGAGTTTCTTAGGGTTAACTGGGTACTATCGAAGATTCATCCAAGATTTTTCTAAGATAGCAATCCCGTTGACCAATCTGACGAGGAAGATGGTGAAATTTGTATGGACAGACAAATACGAAGAGAGTTTTTAGGAGTTGAAGAAGAGATTGAGCGAAGCGCCTGTGTTATCATTACCAGATGATGCAAGAAATTTTGTGGTGTATAGTGACGCATCGCACAAGGGACTTGGTTGTGTACTCATGCAACACGACAAAGTCATTGCGTATGCATCACGAAATTTGAAGGATTATGAAAAACGATACCCTACTCACGACTTAGAGTTAGCGGCAGTAGTTTTTGTGTTAGATATGGAGGCATTATTTATACAGAGAGAAATGTGAGATATACACGAACCACAACAGTCTGAAATATATCTTCACACAGAAGGAGCTGAATATGCGTTAGAAGAGGTGGTTAGAACTGATCAAAGATTATGATTGTGATATTCTTTATCACCCGGGTAAGGCAAACGTAGTTACCGATGCTCTGAGCAGAAAAGGAAGGGAGAAATTGTTTCACTTAACGACTCAGGAGGAGTTGATAAGAGAAATGGAGAAATTGGAGATTAGGGTGAAAGAACAAGAGAGGTCTGAAGAGAAGTTATTTGTAATGGAAGCTTGTCCGACATTATTGGATAGAGTAAAGCAAGCACATGAGAAAGATGAAGAGTGTGAGAAGATCAGAAAGAGGATCGCCGAAAATGAAGAAGAATAATTCCGAATGGATAAAGACGGTATTTTGAGATTCGAAGGAAGAGTGTGGGTACCAACGGTAATCGAGTTGAGGGAAAAGATTTTGCACGAAGCACACAATACGACGTATTCCGTTCATCCGGGAGGCACAAAGATGTACCGAGATTTGAGGTAATACTTTTGGTGGCCCAATCTAAAACGGGAAGTCGTAGAGTGCGTTAGTAGATGTTTGACTTGCCAACGCGTTAAAGCAGAGCATCAGCGGCCGAGTGGTTTACTACAACCGTTGGAAATACTAGAGTGGAAATGGGAGCACATTACGATGGATTTCGTGGTGGGACTTCCAGTTACGCAGAAAGGATATGATGCCATTTGGGTTATCGTGGATCGACTGACAAAGACCGCACATTTTCTACCTATCAAAATCCAATACAGTTTGAATCAGCTAGCAAGCCTACATGTAAAGGATATTATTTCACGACATAGAGTGCCGGTATCAATTGTCTCTGATCGAGATTCGCGCTCCACGTCAAATTTTTGGAAAAGCTTGCAAGAGAGAATGGGAACACAGTTGTGGTTGAGTACCGCTTATCATCCTCAGACAGACGGATAGAGCAAGCGAACTATACAAACGCTGGAGGACATGCTTAGGACTTGCGTGATGGACTTCAAGAGAAATTGGGACGACCACCTACCCTTAGTCGAATTTGCATATAATAATAGTTATCATGCGAGTATCGGCATGCCACCGTATAAAGCTTTTTACGAAAGAAAATGTAGAACGCCATTATGTTGGGACGAAGTCGGAGAGCGACGAATACTCGGACCAGAGCTAGTACAACAGACCGCAGACGTGGTGACAGTGACAAGAGCCAGATTAGTAGCAGGTCAAGACCGCCAAAAAAGTACGCAGATTTGCATCGGCATGATCGAGACTTTAAAGTCGGTAGTTTCGTATTTTTGAAGGTATCTCCATGGAAGGGAAAGATCCGTTTCGGCAAGAAGGGAAAATTGAGTCCAAGATTCATAGGACAGTTCGAGATACTGAAGCGAGTGGGCGAAGTGGCATACAAAGTTGCGTTACCACCCGAGTTGAAGCACATCCACAACGTGTTCCACATTTCCGTGTTGCGACCATACAAGGCCGACTACAAGCACGTGATTTCATATGAGCCCATTCAAGTGGAGAAGAACTTGGCGTATGAAGAAATTCCTGTCCAGATATTAGATAGGAAAGAGCAAACATTAAGAAATAAAGTTATTTCATCCGTAAAAGTACTTTGGCGTAACCACGATGTCGAGGAGGCTACGTGGGAGTTAGAAGATAGGATGATGAGGGATTATCCCCATTTATTTGTGTAACCTTGTAGCAATTCCGGGATAAAATTTTTATAAGTGGGGGAGGATGTAATACCCGAGAATTTCCATATATTATTAAATGAATATATTAACGGAAATGAATATTTATCTGAATATAAATGATTTTGTGTTATGAGACGAGTTAAATCAATTATTTTAAAATGAATAATTATAATAATTGAGGAAATGTGGAGTTTACGATAAACTCGTTGAATGCCTTGTGTGGCACAGTGACGAGAAATATTAATAATTAACGAAGGAATTATTAAGTGAATAATTAATCTATATTAATTGTTAATTCTTATTGAAGAATAATAATTAATTGTTATGGAATATTAATGGTGATTGATTAATGATATGAGATTATTATTATTAGAGATATAATAATAATACACAATATGTTTATAAATATAATAAAGTTTATATTTATTTACTGTGATAATTAAATCATATAAGTGTTAATCAATTGTTATAAAGATTAATAATTTCATTGATTTACGAGGAGGGGATTAATTAATATTATTAATAATTAATTAATAAGATAGGTAATTAAGTAATTACCATTGAAAATAATAATATATAACGAGTAGACTATATATGCCCAATTAATTTCTATGTGCGAGCATGTGACGATTAAGTGTAAAATGTATAGTAGCTACCTATATATTATATGAAGAGTAAAGTGTAATGTGACTATATTATATATAGAAACCATATATTAAGATTTATTAAGTTACATATCAATGCCTATGTGACAATGTGAGTGTGTATATAATAAAATAATATATCATGAATATATTGTAATCAATTGTTGATTGTACAATTTAATAATACATGAGATAATGTAATGTGATAACATCCGATTAAATTATATCGCTAAGACAAAAATGTACTTGGAATATATGTGTGTGGATTATGCTTACTACATTATGTGAATTACATGGTAGTATTATTGGGATTACATTGTAACTTTAATTATAATCTAAATATATAGTATGTATATATATGTGATAGCCTATGTATATAATACATAAGTGTATAAACTAAGTGTTGTGTATACTACTAGAATGCTGAGATTGCCTTGTCCCTTAATGATAGTCACTTTCCCCACACGTGAAATTCTCATGAGGCCTAAGCCTATTTTCTCAAACTCACAAACTCAGCTTGCTAGCTATCATCATGAAGGAGAATGGCTGATTGCTACAGCTTCACTATTCCACCAACTAACTTACCAACTTCTCCTTAACCTATATACAAACCTTCAATCCATTAGTTTGATTCATGAGAAGATTGCATTGTCTGGGTATAGATTCCTCTATAAATTGAACTCTTTCCCTCACAAATTCATTTGCTGAGATTTTGCTCAAGTTTATATTAAGAGTAATACATATATTAGTAATATCATTCTAGAGTTGGGAGGATTCAGCAGCAGCAAGCTCAATTAACTAGCAGAGGTATAATTCCATTCCTTGTTCTTCAATTCATGGACTCCATTTTCTGTTTCTGCAAAATCTTAGATTTCTTAGATTCTTGGTTATGTGGAATTACAGTGTAATTAGATGTTAGAATGCTTGTTTAATTGTTATATGGTCTTAGAAACATGTTTAGACTAAAATGTAGTTAAGTAGAAACGAATTGGTTGTGGAATTTGGAAATTGGCCTAGTATTCTGCCGTAGTAGACTGCTGTCTGGGTTGAACCAGTGGTGGCGCAGCTACGCCGGTTTAACCCAGGGATGCTGTGTAGCTGCGCCGGCACCTTGCTGCAGTTTTTGATTTATGCTTAAATTATGCTAAGTGATGGTTAGTTTGCATAACTTTAATGAGCATGCTAGCTTGAGTAGAACATATGTATGAGTACATAAGCCTAATGTAAGAATGTTATATTAGGATCGCATGCTTGAATGGTGAAGTTATAGATTTCACAAATGAACTTAGAGTTTCAACATGGACATTGACTTGTTTTATCCGTTTTAGACATTCTGACTTTTGAGACATGTTTGTATGACCTAGAAACACATGAAATGTATGTTCACTTGCGTAGGTAAGTTTCATAATGAAATACGAACTTGCAAACATCACTAGTAACGGAAATTTAAGTTTTTACAAATGAACTTTTGACATGTATGTACCATATATGAGTTCTGATTTTTCGAGCATGTTCATATGGCCTTGAAATGTATGTCGGACATATTGACTTATGTATATGGATTTCATAATGTAACATGAACATGTTAGACCTTATTAGTGAGCTTTACTAATGAAAATATAAGCTTTGATTATAAACCTTAACATGCTATTGCGAGTTTCGTATTCTGAAGTTTATAGACGTATGAGATAGTACTCTTAGACTCACTCATGTATCATACATGTATGCCTACCATGCTAGATGTCATGAAATCAAGCTAAGCATAATTGAAGCATGTTTTCGAACTAATAACAATGATAGTTACATGTATGCGATATGAATATTCATGAGTATGCTTAATATAAGTTATATGAATACCTTATATGTTTACAAGGTCAGCATGTTAGACTTTGTAATTTCATGACCTTGAATGGCTTAAAATTATTGAAAGTATTGACTAGAATCTATATCACGTATATTTGAAACGAGGAAAGAATGAAAGTATCCTTTAATAAGTATACATACAATGTGATATCATATGTTATGTGATACTTGAATCTAATTTGACGGTTAACTTACAATAATGCTATAACGTGCCAAAAGAGCATGTTTGCTATTTGTTGTGATCTTATGTGATATTAATGATATGAGAATACGTTAAACTCGAAAAGAGGAACGTTAAGGATAAAAGCTATATTAATATGATACTATATATGGTATAACTGTATAGCTAGGTTAAAACTTAGCTTATGTGTCGATCGTATATCCGAAGATAAGATACGATGTTAAACTATATGACTAATGAATATCATATATATATACGTAATTATATTACGATAGGGATTTCAAAGTGTTGAATTATTTTACGTGGATAGACTACGCTTAAGGCAAGTTTCCTAACTTACACTTTTTTACGGTGCAGGTATTCTATCCTCGTATATTACGAGCTAGTTTTCGTACTTACTCGTTTGAATTGAGTTAGCATACTTGAACTCTTATTTCATTAAGTCGTATGAAAGCTATTATTCATGTTGAACTTGTTATTGTTCTTGAATATTGCGAAAGTGTCTATGCCATTTGATTCGGCTAGATGCATGTTTATAAAACTGTCCAAACCAATTAAATTGTGCGGAATTCTTGTGTTAACTGAGTTGAACAACCTTCTTTGAAGGGAAAATATATTTTTCGGGAGACCGACGTGCGCACTTGAGTATGATTAAATGTTATGAATAATATAGGGTACTTTAGGCTTATCACCTGTTGTACTTGTGTTTATTGGATTTTTAGTATATTACTATTAAATTCTAGTAGAAGTTCACTGTCCTTAGTGACTGCTCAGTATTCAGTTATCTTGAAATCTTAAATTAATTTAGTATCGAATCATATTGATATTATTTTGTCCTTAGCGACTATTATTGAGAACTGTTGATATTTCTGGTTATCCTTGAAACTATCACATCCTGTTATACTCTTTTGAGATTCGAAAACTATATTACTCACCCTTATTGTATATTACTTGCTGAGCAATTTGTGCTCATTCTTGCTTTCCCTAAAAATATTTCAGTTAAGGCAGAGCAGGGCGAAACTTCGGGCGTTGATAAGGGCAAGGACAATGCTATCAACTAGCTTGTCTCTTTTATGTTTTAAATATTTTAATGTTGTATTAAGATGATGTAGTAAGACTGGATTTGATTATGTTTAAGCTTAAGTTAGATCATGTAATAACTCGTTAATTGATATTATTATGTAATCTATTAAGTACTGTAGGTTGCGAGACTTGGGGAAATAATTATAATAAATCATTGTAAATTATTCTAGATTAGATTTTCTGCTGTGATTGTGTGATTTTAGTTATTATTGTATTACCATGAGCACGTGATGAACCGAATTCGAGTGACCAAGTGGCATTCCGAATTTGGGGGCGTCACAGCCCACTCAAATTAGATGGTTGACCAAATAAATTCACTACAAGCCGCTACTCCAAGTAGCGACTGGAATAAAAAGTAACATAATCTCCGCCTTTAATTTACTTGATCAACGATTGTCAACATGGTTGCTGGGAATAGTTCCATGACAACCGTTGCCATGGATTGAACCCCTATATATATATAGTTATATATATATGAAAGTGATAAAAAGCCACATATTAGCAATCCAGGCTTGGCTAAATGAAATTTAAATATATATATATATATATATATAAAGTTAGTTATATATATATATTAAAGCTGAAAAGGTCACGAATTAGCAATCTAGGCCAAACAAGTTAGTATAAATATATATACATATATATATAGTTATATATATATGAAAGCGATAAAAAGCCACGGATTAGCAATCCAAGAGGTAAAAGAAATTAAAAACGTATATATATATATATATATATATATATACTTATATATACATAAAAGTAAGCTAGAGAAGGCACGAATTTGAAATTCAGGAGAAACCAGAAGCTATATATATATATATATATACACTTACATATATGTGATAAAGCAGGAAAAAGTTTTAGATCGTGAAAAATCTTACAATGTGTAGCGCTACGGACTTTACACCACTTGGAGGGCTTCAAAACTCCGTTTTCACCGGTTAAAATTTGATATGTTGGTATATATGTGTATACCAACGTATTGGAAGAATAAAATTGAGGTTTGGAGTGCTATAGGTAGGGCTAAGAGTCGAAATGGGCAGAGTTTCTTTGCTTTTCTTCTTTTTTTCTTCTCTTTTTTTGCTAGGTGGGGGGTTTTATTTATAGACCAGATGACCGCAGGTCTACTCATGGCAGCCGCGAGTATAGGTGAGGCTCCCCGAGTGGGCCCCGGTCTTGTGCATCGTCTCATCTCAAAGTACGTGCACTCCAACAAATGCACTGTCTGCTTCAAATCTTCATAACTTTCAATCCGGGAGTCCGATTGAGACGTGTTATACC
Source organism: Panax stipuleanatus (assembly GCA_020205555.1). Lineage (NCBI taxonomy): Eukaryota > Viridiplantae > Streptophyta > Magnoliopsida > Apiales > Araliaceae > Panax > Panax stipuleanatus. The sequence continues at coordinate 28,029,119 of CM035115.1, read as the reverse complement.
TTTCCAGAAAGCCCTTTCCGAGAGCTACACAATGACATGGGATTTGACCTTTTTTTGAATTCGAGAAGATGAGTCCATTACTTGATCTTTGAGTCTTTATAGTCCGTCCATTGAGCTATCTTGTGATGTTTTCACTCGGGATTGACGTTATGGTTCTTCATGACCCTCATGGCATTGATTTGGCTTGATTTTAACTTAATTTTATGTCAAGTAGGTAAAATAACCATTTTACCATTCTAGGGTTTGTCTTCAGGATTGACAAGGTTTTTGACTATTTCTCGGGGTTGTCTCCGAGGTTTGATCCCAGCCGACTCTACTCTTCCTCAAGGTCGTCTCCGAGGTTGACTTGATCTCCCAACATTGTCGCTGAGGCTTGACTTGATCTCCTAGTATTGTTGTTGGGGTTAACTTTGGTCTCCCGGTGTTGTTGTCGGGGTTACTGTACCTCCTGGGGTTATCGCCGAGGTTTGACTTAATATCCCGGTGTTGTCGTCGGTGCTGGCTTGATCTTCTTGGGTTATCGTCGAAGCTTGAAAATTGATCTCTCGATGTTATTGTCGGGGTTGACTTTGGTCTCCCGGTGTTGTTGTCGGGGTTACTATACCTCCCGAGGTTGTTGTCGGGGTTGACTTTGATTATTTTGACTTCTAGGGTTGTCTCCGGAAGGTAAAAGATGGTTTTACCCTTTTGCAAGGTTAGTAACAGGAATGCAAAATTTTGAGTGTCTACAGATGCCCCTCTTTATCATGTTTATGCAATGGAATGTACATGATAAAGACTGATAGACACTGGAACTATGACACATGCAAATGTAATGCATAATATGCTATGTCATGCATGCTATATGCTCTTGTGGGGTTATTTTCCACGGGCATTCTATCACTGACTGTTCCCTCCATTTCTATTGGGGATGGCGTTATTCATGATGGTTTTCACTAAACTTTTTTGATGCCTACTCGAACGGTAGTTTGCAAGGATTTCATCTTCGGATCTTTCCTGACACTACATTGGGTTGAAACTAATGGTTTTCCATGTCCGTCGGTGCTACCAAGACTGATTCCAAGATATGTTGTAGTGATGTCTTTGAGACCTCTATGGGGACGATTCTATGGTTAATACCCTGGAACCTTTCTAAATTCAACGTTGGGGTTGTCACCAACATTTTCTGTCTTTAAATAAGCTTTCTGGCTTCTCCTCCACTGAGGATGTTCCTCTTATGACGAGTGACTTTATTGGGGGGATTCCTGATGCCTATCCTGGTGATAGCTTACACCAGTTTTATCATCGGATCTTTCCCGACACTACGCTGGTGTTTTCGCAAATGGTTTGAATTATCGTTATGTTGATGCTTACATTTCTATCAGGGATAAAATTCTCACTATCTACTTGAACAATAGTTGACAACGATTTGACCATCATCGAATCACCTCGATGCCTACTCGAACGGTAGTTTTCAGAGTTTAACCGTCGCCAAATCTCCTCGGTGCCTACTCTAACCGTAGTTTACAATGGTCGGTTGAAACTGATTTGAATCCTACTCGAACGGTAGTTTGCAGAGTTTGACCATCACCGAACTTCATCGGTGCCTACTCGAACGATAGTTTACAATGGTCGGTTGAATTGATTTAATTCCTACTCGAATGGTAGTTTGCAGAGTTTGACCATCACAGAACCTCCTCGGTGCCTACTTAAATAGTAGTTTACAACGGTTGGGAAACTACCGAATCTTCTCGGTGTCCTAGCAGGGGATTTATATAACAAATTCCATCATCGGTCCTCTCTGGGGAAAAATTTCTCCACGGTTTTCATCATCGAATCTTTTTCGATGCTACGCTGGAGTTGTCGCCAATGGTTTACAATGTCTGATCTACTTAATCTCGATGTTGCAGTTCTCAACGGCTTTCATCACCAGCTCTTTCCCTGATGCTACGCTGGAATTGTCGCCAACGATTTGCAACGTCAGATACTCTGACCCTCATTGAAGCAATTCTCAACGATTTTCATCACCTAATCTTTCCCGATGCTACGCTGGAGTTGTCACCAACGGTTTGCAACGTCAGATACTCTGACCCTCGTTGAAGCAGTTCTCAACGATTTTGATCATCGGGTCTTTCCCGATGCTATGCTGGAGTTGTCACCAATAGTTTGGAACGTCAGATACTCTGACCCTCATTGAAGAAGTTCTCAATGATTTTCATCACCAGATCTTTCCCGATGCTACGCTGAAGTTATCGCCAACGGTTTGCAACGTTAGATACTCTGACCATCGTTGAAGCAGTTCTCAACAGTTTTCATCACCGGATCTTTCCCGATACTACGTTGGAGTTATCGCTAATGGTTTACAACGTCAGATACTATGACCATCATTGAAGCAGTTCTCAACGGTTTTCATCGTTGGATCTTTCCCGATGCTACGCTGGAGTTGTCGCCAATGGTTTGCAACGTCAGATACTCTGACCCTTGTTGAAGCAGTTCTCAACGGTTTTCATCATCGGATCTTTCCCGATGCTATGCTGGAGTTGTCGCCAACGGTTTGCAATGTCAAACCTTCATGATCTCGAGGTTGGGGCATCTTTCTGATAAATTATACCCTCGAACAAATCTTGATACTTTGACGCATTCAAAACCCACTGTTCACAACGCAGGACATTCCCGATGCTTTGACAGAAGTAGTTTTCAGCAATTTTCATCATCGACATTCTGAATAGCACATCAGGGTTTCTACCAATGGCTTACATGAAAATTTTCTTTTGTCAAAAGTTTAACGCTCAGAATCAGGGTTTCAGGCCATTCTGCTCAATCGCGTAGCACCTTTTTCCCTGATTCGACTTTTTAGCTTTTAAGAACTCTACTTTAACTTTGTTTGAACCGAATTGGAGGGGGTGGGACCCACCCTAGAGTGCCATAGGTCTACCTGCGACTGCCACATATAGGGTTGCGGCTCTCTACGGGTTTAACTTGGCCCTCCGTGGCAATTACAAGTCATTTTCAAGTTTGAACTAAATAGAAAATCCAAAAATTCCTATTCAGATCTACTGAGTTTGGGCTGCTTTTTTCAAAATCTGTCACCGTACAATCATTCTACACATCTCTGGTAACGTTTACATCCTTTCTTTTCACGTTTTGACCATTAGAACGTTAGATTTCATATAGAATGCTTCTAAACACAATATAGTGAATATGCATGCTTATATGACTTGATAAAAAATTTTAGACTTAGTAAATGTGTATATTTTACTACGCTAAACGTTTTGATGTGAAAAAATTTGCTTTCTGAAATAGTCATTTGGCTCCCTTTTTGGCCAGTTTACTCATCTTATTTGAGGACAAATGTGCTTGGATTTTCAACTAAAAATATACATGCTAATTTAGCTTCCATGGGGAGTTTGATTTTGATGTTTTTCATATATGTGAAATGTTTATAATTTTGGGCAGGTGTTGTGACACCCCCGAATCCGGGTCCTCTGACCCTGGTCCGGTCACCACGATACAATACTAACATCCACCTCTAACAACATACGATAACTAAAAATGTGGAATATAATAAACGTACGTCGTTCATTCAAAAGGTATTACTAGTCCCAAGATTCGATAACCTTAATACATCAATACAAACATACCCTAGAATAAACATTAGGGTTCATATTACATTAACAGTAATTAAACTAGACATAAAGATAAAGTCTGCTCCTTGCAAACCATCCTAAATCTTTCCTTTACCCTTGTCCTTCGCTGAGGGCTCGGGCTTAACTGCAATATAAGTCATGATATAGCAAGAATGAGCAACAAGTTTGCTCAACAAGTTTAGATACAATAATAAAGGATATATCATGATGAATGGAAAAATATCAGACAACGATTTCAACAAAATAAATATCTTAAAGATTCAACAATATGAATATTAGAACGATTCAATAATATGAATATCTGAACGATTCAACAATATGAATATCTGAACGAATCAGTACGAATAATAGAATGATTCAATAATATGAATATTTGTAAGGTTCAACAACCTGCATGATTCAACACTATGAACATCTGAACAATTTAACAATATGAATATTAAAAGCAAAAGTAATAATTGCCTTTAGAATGACTGATAGTCGAGTAGACTCTGAACTATAACTTTCCAATGGGTTCAATAGCTAATTGACCCTTTTTAGAATTACTGGCTTCTGGCTACAGAAACTTAGTACCTCGAGGAGATCAGCCTCGGGCACAACGTGAATATGCATAACACTTAAATCTGCTTACTCGTCTCATATATATTAGATACCTGGGCACACTCCTACATATGAGGGGTGTTCTGTTCCGTCTAAGAATCCTTACCATCAATTGGTTTGGATAGCTTCAAAGAAAATTTCATACACTAGTCTTACCGAGAAAAGGTTCAGACTCTTACTGACATGGTTCAAGAAATTTAGAACCTTGAATAATGTACAAGTCCAAGACTGTACGAGCTCAAATGCACTAGGTGCGGACATCAATAATATCGATGTGGAATAATTGATAAGTAATTAAACCACTAAATAACATGCTTGGAAATAAAGTTCAAGCAATTAAGTAAACAACTTTCGATTCAACAATAACCTACTCAATACAATATGAGAAGGATAGAGACCTTGCACAAAGTGAAGTTTAGAATTTGCACAATATAGGAATTTGTGTAAGTTCGGGGAACTTGCACAATACTCAACGTGTGAAGTTCGGGGAACTTGCACAATACTCAAAATGTGAAGTTCGGGGAACTTGCACGATAATAGATTTCTTGCATAAAATAAATGCATAGGCTTAGACACTTACAACATCAAAGAATGAAATTCGGGGAATTTCACCATAATAGATCCCTTGCATAAAGTAAATGCATAGGTTAGGACATTTGCTTACAACGTTCTTGAGTAAAGTAAACACAAAGATAAGATACTTGCACAATTTACGAGTTTGTATAAGTTTAGAGAACTTTCATAATAAAGAAATGAAGTTCGAGAATTTACAAAATAACCAAAGTGTGAAGTTCAGCGAACTTTCACAATAACCAAAGTGTGAAGTTCGGGGAACTTTCACAATACTCAAAATGTGAAGTTCGGAGAACTTTCACAATACTCAAAATGTGAAGTTCGGGGAAGTTTCACAATACAATAATAACCTGCTCAAAACAATATGAGAAGGATAGGAACTTGCACAAATAAGGTGAAGTTTAGAATCTCGCTTACTCGAGTAATTGAATAAAGTAGTGCAAGGATTTAAAATATTTTTACAATAAAAGTAGGGTTTGGATACTAGCTTACAATATCCGTTAAATAAGGTAATACAAGGGTCTAAGGTACTTGCATTCAATATCACAATTAAATGAAGTTAGAAAACTTACCTGTTTGCTCAGCTATAATTAATTCTAGCTTTAATTAAAACTACGTTGGAACGACCTAGCATTAACAAGTCGGTCTCTCCAATTAGTATATATAAACTAATATAAGTTCACACATACAAGACTCTAGTCATTATATAATTCTATCACATAGTTCACGTAAGTCAATCTAATCATGTCTTAGATTTAATAATTTTAGATTGTCTAGTTCATAAGCATCAACATAGGCTTGAAACACATAGTACTTTAAGTTACTGATATAAATCAACACACACGTTTATCAAGTTTATCTAACTCAAGTTCGAAAGCTAATATATTCATTCTATGTCCACTTCAAGACCACATGTTTGTATGTCGGATATTCACATACTATAAACAATACAAATTCATGCTTCTAAAGTCATGTTATCACATAACAAGGTTAAACAATACTTAATATGTATGCTTGAGTATACTATACAAATATACTTTAATCATCATAATTCATGCCTTAGGAATCCACTTTCTATGAGTATGCATGCATAGTTGAAATCTGTGTTTAACCAAGTGCGGTTCATGTTAATATGTCTATAGGCATAATGACATCCTAATAAATATGCTTGCATGATCATAATACAATTCACATGGTAATCAATGCTAATTAGCTTCCACATTCTAAGTTTCCATTTGCAAAGTACACTAAGTTAAAAAGACAATACGGTACATGTAGCGCATCTCGTAACCATTACTCACAGGTATTAGAATGCATACAATAAGTTATATGTATTTAAGTGGTCACAATCACAAGTCTTGGTTAAGTTCTCTTTTCAAAGTTCTTAAGTTTCTTATTTAAAAACGTCTTCAGTCTCTCCTTTGAAAATATCTTAAATTCATCAATCTCGTATGCTAACTTGTTCAACATTTTAAACATGCATTTCAAGTTAATATAAACCTACTATCATGCTCATAACATTAGAATACATGCATGTTACTTATATGACAAAGCCCGCGTTCAAAGCTACAAGTTTCATTTTCAAAATATAAGTTTTCCTTTGTAAACCTTTAAGTCTTTCAAACACGTATGCTAGTGCGTGAACACACTTTAAACGTTCATTTCATGTCAACATAGTCTATATGGTTATGTTCATGAAATTAGAATGCACATATGTCACACGGTCTCAAAGTTCATGTTTGAAATCATAAGTTTATTTTACAAAACATGAGGTTTCCTTCCCTAATATGTGCTAGCATGCTCACCAATGTGTATGTTGTATTAAAGAACTCATACACAATAAGTAAATCACTATTCAAGCCTGTCCAAAGTGGTATCATCAAGTTAGCATGAGCAGAATGCAAAAAAAGGAAAAATTTTCTGCAGGCAGGCACTGGCGCAGCTGCGCCGCTGGCCAGTGCAACACTGGCGCAGCTGCGCAGGCTGGCGGCCAGGCTTGAGGCAGTGCAGTTTTTCGACAGACTGTAAACCCAACTCAAATTTTCTCCAACGAAAATCATTCTAACAATTTCTAACATAATTCTAACATGATTATAACTCCATATAACAAACATATATCACAATTCAATTACCGTCAATCCCTGTTCAATCAAGAATTCAAAAATCAAGAAAATTGCAGAGAATGAGATAGGGAGAGCATGAATTGGAATTTATACCTCTGTCAAAGGAATGGACTGCAATACTAATTCTCCCTCACTGATAACTCTCTCAACTCAATTGAAAACTCAGTCTACTAGCTCAATTTTATACTTTAGAGAAAATCTCAGCAATGTTAATTATGAAGGAGGAGAGCTCTTATATAGACAAATGGATAACCAGTCCATGACTTTGCAAAACAATGGAAATCCAGATTATACAATGGGCAAGGAATGGTTGGTGAGTAGTTGGTGATTTCATCATGAATCCCACACCTCTTGAAATCATTAGCTAGCTTTGTGAAGAAATTGAGGAGAAGTAGAGTAGTGTAGTAGCCATGTGGGTTCACGTGTGAAGAATGAAGAGAAGAGGGGCTCTCATATTAACTCAGCAACTTGCATTCCATGTACTAATGTTATATATATTTATACATATAGTATATACTTAAGCTACATGTATCCATTCCATATATATTTAAATGGGTGTTACCATGTTATTACAATTAATAATATGATGTATCAAGTAGGTACATATACACCAATCATATAATCCATGTACATTATTTTAACACCGAATATAAAGCAGTTTGGTATTATTATTATAATAACTGTTACTATAATCATTATACTAACTTATTGAAATCATTTATCAATTAATAATTGTTTATTACTATATGTCACATTAATGTCTACCACCCATATTATGTTACATAAGTCATAATATAATGTAACTCACATAAAGTAATTAAATTTATTATATAGTCTAAATACATATTATATAGCCATATCAAATATGTTACCCTGCATCTTATACAATATGTAAAGGTAACTACCTTATACCAAAGGTTTAATATAACATATACATGCATATAACAATTAATCAATTAACCAAGTAAATATAATATTATTATATTTATTAATCTTTTACTCATTAATTATTATTTATTCATAATAATTATAAATCAATACATAATTAATTAATTACTCCCAATTCATTAATTATTATTTACTCATAATAATTATAAATCAACAACAATAATAATTTCATACGTTATCAATTAATTACTCAAATATAAATAATTAATCACGATTAAATCTCTACACTATATTCAAGAAATTTGAATATATAATTTACTAACACTCTTATTAATATTCTGATATAAAAGTCTCAGGGTTAATCTACTAATTTAAATAACTATTAGTGATTCTGTGACGCCCCCAAATTCCAGGACCGCCACTTGGTCTCTCGAATTCGGTTCATCACGTGCTCATGGTAATACATCACAATAATAATAATTAAATATCATACGATCACAGCGGAAAATCTATTCTAGAATAATTTACAACGATTTATTATAATTATTCTCCCAAGTCTCGCAACCTACAGTACTTAATAGATTACATAATAATATCAGTTAACGACTTATTACATAATCTAACTTAAGCTTAAACATAATAAAATCCAGTCTTACTACATCATCATCATATAATATTAATATATTTAAAACATAACAGACATAAGCTAGTTGGTAGCTTTGCCCTTGCCCTTATCAACGCCCGAAGGTTCACCATGCTCTGCCTTAACTGAAATGTTTTAGGGAAAGCAAGAATGAGTACAAATTGCCTAGCAAGTAATATACAATAAGGGTGAGTAATAAGATTCTCAATTCTCGAAAGGGTATAACAAGATTTGATAGTTCAAGAATAACAAGAATATCAACAGTTCTCAATATCAGTCGCTAAGGACAGGATAATATCAATATGATTCAATAATAAGTCAATTCAAGATTTCAAATAATTGAATACTGAGTAGTCACTACGGACTATGAACTTCTACTAGAATTGACAGTAATAAACTGAAAATCCAACAAAAACAGGTACAACAGGTGATCAGCCTAAAGTACCCTTGTTATGCATAACAATCAACCATACTCAAGTGTGCACGTCGGTTCTCCGACAATTATATATTCCATTCAAAGAAGGTTGTTCTTCTCAGTCAAATATAAGATCCCGCACCAATCAATTAGTTTGGGTTGTTTTTCAATAACATAAGTCCAGCCGAATCAAATGGCATAGACACTTTCAAAATATTCAAGAACAATACTAAGTTCAACATGAATAATAGCTTTAATGAAATAAGAGTTCAAGTGTGCTAATTCGATTCAACCGATTAAATAGGAAACTAGTTCGCAATACGCAAGATAGGATACTTGCATAGTAAAAGAGTATAAGTTAGGAAACTTTCACAATCATAGATTTCCTTGCATAAAGTAAATGCGTCGGTTAGGATACTTGCACTTTAGAAGAGTGTAAGTAAGAGAACTTGCCTTTAGCGTAGTTTATCCACGAAAAGCAATCAACACTTTCGAATTCCTATCGTAATACAGTTACGTATATATGATATTCATTAGTCATATAATTTAACTTCACATTTTCTCTTTGAATATACGATCAACACATAAGCTAAGTTTTACCTAGCTACACAGTTATATAGAATATAATTTCTATCCTTAACGTTCCTTCTTTTGAGTTTAAACGCATTCTCATATTATATAAGATCTCAACAATTAGCAAACATGCTTGCATATTATTAATATCACATAAGACCACAATCAATACTAAATACATTTCATTTTAGCAAGTTACGGCATCTCCTTAAGTTAACCGTCAAAATCGGGTTCAAGTAACATCATATAATATCGCGTAGCATGTATTCATATTTAAAGGATACTTTCATGCTTGTATAACTTTTCCAAATCCAATCGTACATGGTATAGGTTCTTAAGTTAATACTTAAAGCCATTCAAGGACACGAACTCATATGGTCTAACATGATTGCTTTTAAACACATAAGATATTCATATAACTTGTATTAGTCATGCTCATGAGTACTCGTATTGCATATATGTAGCTAGCATTGTTATTATCTTGAAAACATGCTTTGTTCATGCTAAACTTTAATCACGGCAACTAATCATGGTATATATACATGCATGACACATGAATGAGTCTAAGAATACTATCACATGTGTCCATAAATGTCAAATTCTAATTCTCGTCATAACATACCAACGTTCACGTTCAAAGCTTATACTTTGTTAGTATAGTTCATTAATAAGGTCTATCATGTTCATGCTTCCTTATGACACCTACATATGTAAGTTAACATGTTTTTCATGTATTTCAAGGCCCTATAAACATGCTCGAAAAGTCAGAATGTATACATGCTTCATATATGTTAACGTCGTTTATGAAACTTTAAATTCGTTTCCAAACTATGTGTCGTTTGGTTAACCATGCATGCTAATATACTAAAACATGCTTACATTGCCTCATTACGTTTATATATATGTATTAATCATGCTCCCATAATTGTTTTAACAAAAATCAAACAATTGGTACATAACAGTTTTGCTGCAGAATGCAGAAAACTGAACACAGAGGCTGGCGCTGCGGCGCGAGTGGCGTTGTGTGCGGCGCTGCGGCGCGGGCTGCGTCGCGTGTGGCGCTGCGGCGCGGGCTGCGGTGCTGCGGCGTCGAGGCAGTTTTCTGGTTCAGACTGCAGCGAAAACCGACCCAAAACCTCCCATCTCATCGAATTTCAACATACCCAGACTTGTTTAACCTACTAACACATACATGTATGCTTATATAACAGTCAATAGCAATTATCAATTCCCAATTTCATGAACTCTAACTAATTTACGAATTTCATGTATTTACAGAAATTGAAGAGGAACAATGGAAATGAAAGACTATTCAGTGGTTCCATCATGTGGGTATGTTCATATAACAACAATATAAGGGTTCTACAAACCAATCATGAACCAATTTGGCATAATCAAGAATTTCAGCAAAACTCATAGAACAACAATGGAGTTCTGTTGACAGAAAATGAAAATGAAGACACGAAGAGGATTTATACCTCTGTTATGGAGTAAGCTTGCTGATGCTACTATAAAAATTCCTTCTGAACTAAATAGACAATCACAGTATACTCTCTTCTCTTAGAAATATTTCAGCAATGAAATGAAGGTGTAGGGAGTTCTTTATATAGAAGAATGAATACACAGTCCAAGTTTCTAACTCCCAAATCAAACTAACGGATTGTCAAATTGCATGAAGGTTATAGAATGGTAGGTATTTAGTTGTTAGAATCCATCATTAAAACCACTCCTCATATAATTATTGCTAGCTAAGCTTGGGAGAAGAATGGGAGAATAGGCCTTAGCCTTTTTGCCATACACGTGAAGGAGAAGGAGAGTGACTATTATATTGGGACAAGGCCATATATCAGCATTCTATAATTTGTATATATACACAACACTTATGCCAAAATATGTTACATGTATATATACTATATAATTAGGCCACAATTATAGTTACAATGTAATTCTAATGATACTAACATGGATTCACATAATGTAATAAGTGTGAATTGTGCACATATAATTCATGTACATTTTTATCATACTGGTATAATTTAATCGGATGTTATCACATTACATTATCTCATGTATTATTAAATTATTCACCATATATTCATGATGTCTCACTTTATTAAAATTAATAGTTTACAATATGTTCATGATATATTATACAGTGTATTCTCACATATTTATTGTCACATCAGTATTATCATGCATTCATAACATATAGTTTTAACATAATCACATTATGCTTCATGTAATATATGGTTTCTATGTGTAATATATTCGCATTGCATTATATAACATAGTTTATGTATATACATGCATGGTCACACTTAAGTGTCTCTCTACACTATATAATATAGTTGTATTCCATATACTTTATATATTCAAATATTGTACATTTGCACATATCAATTAATATAATCTTATTATATTTATAAACACGTTGCTCATTATTATTATGTTTCTTGCAATAATAATCACATATTATTAATCAATCCTCATTAGTATTTTATAACAGTTAATTAATATTCTTCGATTAACAATTAATATAGATTAATTGTTTGCTTAAATTAATATAATCATTCTTATATTACGTCACTGTGCCACACAAGGCAATCAACGAGTTTATCACAAACTCCACCAATTTCTCAATTATTATAATTATTCAATTATATATAATTGAATTAATTCATCTCATAACACAAAATCATTTATATTCAAATAAATTCTCATTTTCATTAATATATTTATTTAATAATATATGGAAATTCTCGGGTATTACATCCTCCCCCCCTTATAAAAATTCCGTCCCGGAATTGCTACAAGGTTACACAAATAGATGGGGATAGTCCCTTATCATCCTATCTTCTAACTCCCACGTTGCCTCCTCGACATCGTGGTTACGCCAAAGTACTTTTACAGATGAAATAACTTTATTTCTCAAAGTTTGTTCTTTCCTATCTAATATTTGGACAGGAATTTCTTCATACGGCAAGTTCTTCTCCACTTGAATGGGCTCGTAAGAAATCACGTGCTTATAGTCGGCCTTATACGGTCGCAACACGGAAATGTGGAACACGTTGTGGATATGTTCCAACTCGGGTGGTAACGCAACTTTGTATGCCACTTCGCCCACTCGCTTCAGTATTTCGAACGGTCTTATGAATCTTGGACTCAATTTTCCTTTCTTGCCAAAACGAATTTTTCCCTTCCATGGAGATACCTTCAAGAATACGAAACTGCCGACTTTGAAGTCTCGGTCCTGCCGATGCAAATCTGCGTATTTCTTCTGGCGATCTTGAGCTGCTACAAGTCTGGCTCTTATCACTGTCACCACGTCTGCGGTTTGTTGAACTAACTCTGGTCCGAGTATTCGTCGTTCTCCGACTTCGTCCCAACATAACGGCGTTCTGCACTTTCTCCCGTAAAGAGCTTCATACGGTGGCATGCCAATACTCGCATGGTAGCTATTATTATATGCGAATTCTACTAAGGGTAGGTGGTCGTCCCAATTTCCCTTAAAATCCATCACGCAAGTCCTAAGCATGTCTTCTAGCGTTTGTATTGTTCACTCACTTTGTCCGTCTGTTTGAGGATGATAAGCTGTACTCAACCTCAACTGCGTTCCCATTCTTTCCTGCAAACTCTTCCAAAAATTGGACGTGAAGCGCGGATCTCGATCAGAGACAATTGATACCGGCACTCCATGTCGTGAAACAATCTCTTTTACATACAGACTCGCTAATTGGTTCAAACTGTAGCGGATCTTGATTGGTGGAAAATGTGCAGTCTTGGTAAGTCGATCCACAATAACCCAAATGGCATCATAACCTTTCTACGTAACTGGAAGTCCTACCACGAAGTCCATCGTAATATGCTCCCATTTCCACTCTGGTATTTCCAACGATTGTAGTAAACCACTCGGCCGCTGATGCTCTGCTTTAACGCGTTGGCAAGTCAAGCATTTACTGACGCACTCTGCGACTTCCCGTTTCAAATTAGGCCACCAAAAATGTTGCCTTAGATCTCGGTACATCTTGGTGCCTCCCGGATGAACGGAATATATCGTATTATGTGCCTCGTGCAAAATCTCTTCCCTCAACTCGGTTACCGCTGGTACCCACACTCTTCCTTCAAATCTCAAAATACCATCTTTATCCATTCGAAATTTTTCTTCCTCATTTTCCGTGATCCTCTTTCGGATTTTCTCACACTCTTCATCCTTTTCTTGGGCTTCCTTTACTTTATCCAACAATATCGGATGAGCTTCCATTACAAACAACTTCTCACCAGACTTTTCTGGTCCTTTCACTTCTATCTCCAATTTCTCCATCTCTCTTATCAACTCTTCCTGAGTCGTCAAATTAAACAACTTCTCCCTTCCTTTCCTGCTCAGAGCGTCGGCAACCACATTTGCCTTTCCCGGGTGATAAAGAATATCGCAGCCATAGTCTTTGATTAATTCTAACCACCTTCTCTGCCGCATGTTTAACTCCTTCTGTGTGAAGATATATTTCAGACTTTTGTGGTCCGTGTATATCTCACATTTTTCTCCGTATAGATAATGCCTCCATATCTTTAACGCAAAAACTACTGCCGCTAACTCTAAGTCGTGAGTAGGGTATCGTTTTTCGTAATCCTTTAATTGTCGTGATGCATATGCAATGACCTTGCCGTGCTGCATAAGCACACAGCCAAGTCCCTTGTGCGATGCATCACTATACACCACAAAATTTCCCGCATCATCTGGTAATGATAATACAGGTGCTTCGCTCAATCTCTTCTTCAACTCCTGAAAACTCTCTTCACATTTGTCGGTCCATACAAATTTCACCGTCTTTCTAGTCAAATTGGTCAGCGGGGTTGCTATCTTAGAAAAATCTTGGATGAATCTTCGATAGTACCCAGCTAACCCTAAAAAACTTCTTACCTCCGTCGGTGTTCTCGGTTGTTCCCAATTACTTACTGCTTCAACCTTCGCAGGGTCTACAGAGATTCCATTCTTATCCACCACGTGGCCTAAGAATTGAACCTTCTCCATCCAAAATTTGCACTTAGAAAATTTTGAATACATCTTCTCCTTCCTTAGTGCCACCAAAATAATCTTTAGATGTTCGGCGTGTTCTTCCTCTGTCTTCGAGTAGATCAAAATGTCGTCGATAAAGACCACTACAAATTTATCCAAGTATGGCTTGAAAACTCAGTTCATCAAGTCCATAAATGCTGCCGGAGCATTAGTCAATCCGAATGACATTACCAAAAACTCGTAGTGTCCATAACGGGTTCGAAACGCAGTCTTTGGTATGTCCTCTTCCCGTACCTTCAGTTGATGATATCCTGTTCGTAGGTCGATCTTTGAGAAACACTTTGCTCCCTTCAGTTAATCAAATAAGTCGTCTATCCTCGGTAGCGGATACCGGTTCTTGATCGTTACTCTATTCAATTCTCGATAATCGATACAGAGCCTCATCGATCCGTCCTTTTTCTTAACGAATAGTACTGGTGCTCCCCAAGGAGAAACACTCGGTCGAATGTAACCCTTATCCAATAATTCTTGCAATTGTATCATCAATTCCTTCATTTCTACTGGCGCCATACGATATGGAGCTTTCGAAATCGGTGCCGTTCCCGGTGCTAAGTCTATTACGAATTCGATTTCTCTGTCTGGCGGAAGACCAGGCAGATCGTCCGGAAACACATCTTGGAATTCATTAATTACGTATATATCCTTAATTTCTACTCCCTTCTTCCGAGTATCAACGATGTAAGCTAAATATCCTCCACATCCTTTCCTTAACAATTTCTTGGCCTGCATCATCGTAACGCAACACGATTGGTTAAACGATGAGCTACCATAAAACACTACCTTAGACTTACTCGGAGTCTGAAGGTTCACACATTTGTTCTGACAGTCAATTATCGCAGTATGGTTATACAACCAATCCATTCCCAGTATTACGTCAAATTCTCCCAGTCTAATAGGAATCAAGTCTACGCTCAGTTCATGTTTACTAATACTTGCGCGACAATTTTGATAAACGTATTCTATAGGGATCACTTCCTTATTAGCAACTTCTATGATCAAAGGATTTTCTAAAAGTTCTCGGGGTGTACTAAGTCTACTAGCAAATTCTTCAGATACAAAAGAACAGGTGGCACCCGAATCAAATAATACATAAGCATTTATATCATTGATTGGGATTATACCTGACACCACATCCTTCGCAGCCACTGCGTCTTGGACGGTCATGTTAAAGGTTCTGGCGGTTGGGCGGTTGGATTGTGCCGGTCCACCGATCATCAGCTTGTTGCCTCCTTGCTGATTACTACCCCCGCCACTTCCCTTCTTTGGGCAGTCCTTAATTTTGTGCTCCGTCGAGCCACACGCAAAGCATCCTTGTATCTTTTTTGGTTTCAAACAGTTGGGCGAGATGTGCCCTTCTTGTCCGCAGTTGTAGCAAGTGCCACGTCCCTTCCAGCACTCGCCCTGGTGATTCTTCCCACACTTCGGGCATCCTTCAGCCCTCTTCTTGAAACCTCCACGAAAATTCCCTGATTGATTATTATTGTTGTTTTTGTTGTTGTTGTTGTTCTCCCACTTTCTCTTTCCCAAATTACTTCCTCCACTGCTACTTCCTCCGGTACGATTCTCTCCTCCAGCATTCTTTCCTTTCTTCTCTTTGTTATACAGGCTTAAGGCCTCACTGCCACCTTCCGCAATGATTGCCTTTTCCAGTAATGTTGCAAAGGAATCAATTTGAAGAACTGATACCTTATTGAACAGCCACGGCTTCAACCCTTGTTCGAAGCATCTAGCCTTTCTTTCTTCATCACCAACTTGGTGCTCCGCAAATCGCGCTAGTTCGTTAAACCTAGCCGCGTATTGCGCCACCGTCATCTCACCTTGTTTTAACTCTAGGAATTTCACCTCCATCCTATTCTTCATACTCTTCGGGAAGTAATTCTCGAAGAACAGCGTCTTAAACTTGTCCCAAGCTATTATCCCTTCTCCAGCTCTTTGTTGATTAGCCTCCCACCAGTAGTTCGCTTCTCCCCTCATCATGTACGTGGCAAACACCGTCTTCTGATCTTCGCCTACGCTAGCTATAGTGAAAGCTTTTTCGATCTCTTTGATCCACGTTTGTGCGACGATTGGGTCTGTAGTTCCCTCGAACTATGGGGGTCCTACACTCTTAAAGTCTTTAAAGGTTGTTATTGGCACAGTTTGAGGGTTCGGGCGAACGGGTTCATTGTTCCTTCCCCTTAAGGCTTCTCCTAACAAGTCTACCAGTTTCTGGATCGGGTCTACTTGTTCTCTCTCATTGTTAACGGATTCTTCGGGTGCTGTCAATCTACGTCTGGGCGGCATTATCTGCATCACAAGTTTTCATTTTATTATTATTCAAGTATATCACTTAAGTATTTCTTTTAATACTAAAAGAATAAATTTATAACACGTTTTGAAAATCAACTCCATTTATATTCATATGCCATTTCATTTTCATTACATGATTTTCCTAGCATACTGCTATAAATGTCATCACATATATCCCCTAATATCACAAAAGACGGGGAAAATACCAACCTACTACTATACTACCCCTCTAACAGAAGCTAACTCGGGGTTTACATCATCATCCCACATCTTACACAAAAGATCGGGATTGCAACATAGTATATACAATACATAAAGACACAACTATAACTACCACTAGACTGACTAAGGAAATCTCATCCCATCATCCCGCGCTCCACTGCGCTCTTGTACTCCAACTGTGCTATATACGCAACCAGCTCTCGGCTCAAGGTATGTAGAGTCTGTCCCTGTTCTGCCGGGTAGTGGTACACACCATCAATCACCCTTTCAAAAGCTGAACGGAACACATACCCCATCTTGTTCATCTTTCTCTTCTTGCACCTGACCTCGTCCTCAAGGTCGTCAGCTCTCTCATTGGACGCTTCCCACTTCTCCTCGAAGTGTAACCTATCCATCACCTCCAACTCTAGCTGAGTACGGAGTGCCTCTTTCTCAGTCTTCTCACTCAGTTCCCTCTGCTCAACCTCTTCTAGCTTCTCTGCCAAATCTGCATTCCTAGCCACTGACCTGTGAAACAGAGTCCCCATCTGGATCCCTGCCTCCCTACGGTAGGCAATCTCCACCTCTAACTCTTGCATAGCCAGCTTCCTCTGGTGGTCCTCGTCCCTCAGCTTCTGGAACTCAGACTCTCTCTCGTGGGCCTCTGCCTCCAGCTCCTAAACTCTACAGTCTAACTCTAGGATCCGCTCCTCATACGATCCTAGCATCTGCTCCTCTATAGTAGCCTCATCAGAGTCCTCTACTGGCTCATCCTCCATCGGCTCCTCATCTGGATCAGTCTCTATCTCAATCTCATCCTCGTCGTCGGACTCGATCGGTGCAACAACCTGCACTGGTGTAGCCTCTAGAGGTGCCTCGTATACTACGTGTATATCCCTGGGCTCCTCCTCTGCAACTCTACTAGGTACCCCTGTGTCTGTCATCCTACACTCACAAACACAAGACAAGAAATAGCATCTCCATTAGAATGTTAAGCAAAATATAAGTTCATTGTATAGAATGAAGTTACATTTCATAACAGACTAAGTCTCTCAAGGAAAACTCTACATGAGTTTTATCTCCCTCCTAACTTCTAAGTTCGCCTAAGTTATAGTCTAAGGACACTCGTTCCTAAGGTTTATAACTACGGCTTTAATACCAACCAGTGACGCCCCCAAATTCCAGGACCGCCACTTGGTCTCTCGAATTCGGTTCATCACGTGCTCATGGTAATACATCACAATAATAATAATTAAATATCATACGATCACAGCGGAAAATCTATTCTAGAATAATTTACAACGATTTATTATAATTATTCCCCCAAGTCTCGCAACCTACAGTACTTAATAGATTACATAATAATATCAGTTAACGACTTATTACATAATCTAACTTAAGCTTAAACATAATCAAATCCAGTCTTACTACATCATCATCATACAATATTAATATATTTAAAACATAACAGACATAAGCTAGTTGGTAGCTTTGCCCTTGCCCTTATCAACGCCCGAAGGTTCACCATGCTCTGCCTTAACTGAAATGTTTTAGGGAAAGCAAGAATGAGCACAAATTGCCCAGCAAGTAATATACAATAAGGGTGAGTAATAAGATTCTCAATTCTCGAAAGGGTATAACAAGATTTGATAGTTCAAGAATAACAAGAATATCAACAGTTCTCAATATCAGTCGCTAAGGACAGGATAATATCAATATGATTCAATAATAAGTCAATTCAAGATTTCAAATAATTGAATACTGAGTAGTCACTACGGACTATGAACTTCTACTAGAATTGACAGTAATAAACTGAAAATCCAACAAAAACAGGTACAACAGGTGATCAGCCTAAAGTACCCTTGTTATGCATAACAATCAACCATACTCAAGTGTGCACGTCGGTTCTCCGACAATTATACATTCCATTCAAAGAAGGTTGTTCTTCTCAGTCAAATATAAGATCCCGCACCAATCAATTAGTTTGGGTTGTTTTTCAATAACATAAGTCCAGCCGAATCAAATGGCATAGACACTTTCACAATATTCAAGAACAATACTAAGTTCAACATGAATAATAGCTTTAATGAAATAAGAGTTCAAGTGTGCTAATTCGATTCAACCGATTAAATAGGAAACTAGTTCGCAATACGCAAGATAGGATACTTGCATAGTAAAAGAGTATAAGTTAGGAAACTTTCACAATCATAGATTTCCTTGCATAAAGTAAATGCGTCGGTTAGGATACTTGCACTTTAGAAGAGTGTAAGTAAGAGAACTTGCCTTTAGCGTAGTTTATCCACGAAAAGCAATCAACACTTTCGAATTCCTATCGTAATACAGTTACGTATATATATGATATTCATTAGTCATATAATTTAACTTCACATTTTCTCTTTGAATACACGATCAACACATAAGCTAAGTTTTACCTAGCTACACAGTTATATAGAATATAATTTCTATCCTTAACGTTCCTTCTTTAGAGTTTAAACGCATTCTCATATTATATAAGATCTCAACAATTAGCAAACATGCTTGCATATTATTAATATCACATAAGACTACAATCAATACTAAATACATTTCATTTTAGCAAGTTACGGCATCTCCTTAAGTTAACCGTCAAAATCGGGTTCAAGTAACATCATATAATATCGCGTAGCATGTATTCATATTTAAAGGATACTTTCATGCTTGTATAACTTTTCCAAATCCAATCGTACATAGTATAGGTTCTTAAGTTAATACTTAAAGCCATTCAAGGACACGAATTCATATGGTCTAACATGATTGCTTTTAAACACATAAGATATTCATATAACTTGTATTAGTCATGCTCATGAGTACTCGTATTGCATATATGTAGCTAGCATTGTTATTATCTTGAAAACATGCTTTGTTCATGCTAAACTTTAATCACGGCAACTAATCATGGTATATATACATGCATGACACATGAATGAGTCTAAGAATACTATCACATGTGTCCATAAATGTCAAATTCTAATTCTCGTCATAACATACCAACGTTCACGTTCAAAGCTTATACTTTGTTAGTATAGTTCATTAATAAGGTGTATCATGTTCATGCTTCCTTATGACACCTACATATGTAAGTTAACATGCTTTTCATGTATTTCAAGGCCCTATAAACATGCTCGAAAAGTCAGAATGTATACATGCTTCATATATGTTAACGTCGTTTATGAAACTTTAAATTCGTTTCCAAACTATGTGTCGTTTGGTTAACCATGCATGCTAATATACTAAAACATGCTTACATTGCCTCATTAGGTTTATATATATGTATTAATCATGCTCCCATGCTTGTTTAAACAAAAATCAAACAATTGGTACATAACAGTTTTGCTGCAGAATGCAGAAAACTGAACACAGAGGCTGGACCTGCGGCGCGACAATACTGGCGCTGCGGCACGAGTGGCGCTGCGTGCGGCGCTGCGGCGCGTGTGGCGCTGAGGCGCGGGCTGCGGCACTGCGGCGTCGAGGCAGTTTTCTGGTTCAGACTGCAGCGAAAACCGACCCAAAACCTCCCATCTCATCGAATTTCAACATACCCAGACTTGTTTAACCTACTAACACATACATGTATGCTTATATAACAGTCAATAGCAATTATCAATTCCCAATTTCATGAACTCTAACTAATTTACGAATTTCATGTATTTACAGAAATTGAAGAGGAACAATGGAAATGAAAGACTATTCAGTGGTTCCATCATGTGGGTATGTTCATATAACAACAATATAAGGGTTCTACAAACCAATCATGAACCAATTTGGCATAATCAAGAATTTCAACAAAACTCAGAGAACAACAATGGAGTTCTGTTGACAGAAAATGAAAATGAAGACACGAAGAGGATTTATACCTCTGTTATGGAGTAAGCTTGCTGATGCTACTATAAAAATTCCTTCTGAACTAAATAGAAAATCACAGTATACTCTCTTCTCTTAGAAATATTTCAGCAATGAAATGATGGTGCAGGGAGTTCTTTATATAGAAGAATGAATACACAGTCCAAGTTTCTAACTCCCAAATCAAACTAACGGATTGTCAAATTGCATGAAGGTTATAGAATGGTAGGTATTTAGTTGTTAGAATCCATCATTAAAACCACTCCTCATATAATTATTGCTAGCCAAGCTTGGGAGAAGAATTGGAGAATAGGCCTTAGCCTTTTTGCCATACACGTGAAGGAGAAGGAGAGTGACTATTATATTGGGACAAGGCCATATATCAGCATTCTATAATTTGTATATATACACAACACTTATGCCAAAATATGTTACATGTATATATACTATATAATTAGGCCACAATTATAGTTACAATTTAATTCTAATGATACTAACATGGATTCACATAATGTAATAAGTGTGAATTGTGCACATATAATTCATGTACATTTTTATCATACTGGTATAATTTAATCGGATGTTATCACATTACATTATCTCATGTATTATTAAATTGTTCACCATATATTCATGATGTCTCACTTTATTAAAATTAATAGTTTACAATATGTTCATGATATATTATACAGTGTATTCTCACATATTTATTGTCACATCAGTATTATCATGCATTCATAACATATAGTTTTAACATAATCACATTATGCTTCATGTAATATATGGTTTCTATGTGTAATATATTCGCATTGCATTATATAACATAGTTTATGTAGATACATGCATGGTCACACTTAAGTGTCTCTCTACACTATATAATATAGTTGTATTCCATATACTTTATATATTCAAATATTCACATTTGCACATATCAATTAATATAATCTTATTATATTTATAAACACGTTGCTCATTATTATTATGTTTCTTGCAATAATAATCACATATTATTAATCAATCCTCATTAGTATTTTATAACAGTTAATTAATATTCTTCTATTAACAATTAATATAGATTAATTGTTTGCTTAAATTAATATAATCATTCTTATATTACGTCACTGTGCCACACAAGGCAATCAACGAGTTTATCACAAACTCCACCAATTTCTCAATTATTATAATTATTCAATTATATATAATTGAATTAATTCATCTCATAACACAAAATCATTTATATTCAAATAAATTCTCATTTCCATTAATATATTTATTTAATAATATATGGAAATTCTCGGGTATTACAGATTCCCTTTAATAAAAATCCTAGCATTTATTAGCATAGGTTAAATCACATAAGCACATAACCACATAAGGTTTAAATAAGTTTGAAAAATTAACTGTCAAAATTTTTAAATCACACATAAAATTAATAAGAAGCTTAAAATTCCTAGTCGTTACAGGTGTGCTACTGAATGGCCACCTAGTCATGCCTATGTGCATGCGGATAGTTCATTTTACAAAGGAGACTATGGTGAAATTTTTTCAAAAGCCCGAGCATTTAATGAACATGCAATTTTAACTTTACTGGAGATGCATGTTAACTAATGCATGCTTTAGGACTTAAAATATTCATGAAGCAATGATTTAATTTTAATAGGCCGTAAGTTTAGGGCTTACCTCACCCTTTCTGAGGTGATTTGGAGATTTTTCCCAGGTTATGGATCCAGATAGACCAGGCAGTGCTAGCAGAGTCTCTACAGGTTTGAGGCGGAGGAGAGCTTCTGATGTTCCCTAGCCTCCTCCAGCCGAGCCGCCTCTCCGGTTAGCTGAGTCCGTGATTCTTCCGATCCAGGCTAAGGCCGTATGATGTGGACGATGAAGAGGATGTCCCCTTTGTGGATCCTGCTCTAGCTCCTTTCCGTATAGGGAGTTTCCAGCCATCGTTGTACCGATTCCAGAGCTTTTGGGGAATTTGAGACGACATCCTTCGATTTACTTTCACACCAATAAGGTGACTGAAGTTTTTATTCTAGACTTTCCTTTCTTTTGCCATTTCAGGACAAAGGTTTAATCTGGATTTACAATTTGATGCAGGTTCCCAGCTTTACGCAGCCCAGGGGGAACTGACGTAGCGTCCATTCTTTATATCATACTCTGCATCCGGAGTATTAGGCCATCGTCAACACTTGGGGTTTCGAGGCCTTCTTCTCTATTCCTCCCGGTCATTTCCCTTGGGGTTATCTAAGGGCTTTATCTGAGCACTTGTTCCACCTGACCCAGTCTCTTCATCTGCTAGACTGTGAGGTGATGATGACACTGATGGATTGGCGGTTCATCACAGGTTTAGAGTTTATAGGGGAACCAGTGCCTTTGGTGGCTGAAATTTCACCCGCTGTCGTTTGATCCCTCTTGGGAGTTCCTGTAACGGCCATCAAGGGTCGAACTATTCATTCAGGGCCCTTGACTATAGATGCCCTTAGCGGGGCTTTTACTGAGCCTCTGCCTGATGATCAGAGGGTTAGAGATCGTATTCTTTGGCGATTATTCTTGGTGATCATCAGGGGTTATTTCATAGCAGACAACTCCTCGACGGTCTCTTGTGCTTGGAGATATATCCACGAGGACGGCGTTGGCATCATTCCACTTTAACGAAGGTCCCTGTAGCAGAGGGGTTTACCCTTTCCCGTTTACAGGTAGAGCTATTGACGGCCGACTCTATTACGTGGGTTCCCTACACCCCAGATTATCTGACAGTTGGGTTCATGGATGGATTGCCGATCGGATTATAGTTTACATTGGCCACTCACAGGATTCCCCTTTTGACCAATGGAGGCGAGGAGCTCTATTTGGGAGAGCGCGCTATCACGAGCATCACTGGAGAGATCCGTATTTTGTTCCTTCCTCCTGCTTGGCATCATTGGCATTTAGCTCAGCCAGTCATAGATATTCCCTTGGTGGGCTTGGATGGCTTTACCCTGTTAGAGGGTCCTCACAGTCAGGAGGCATTTCATCACTGGTGGAGTCCTCGCACTATTGAGGCTCAGACTCGTGCCACCTAGTTTGTTAGTTCCCAAGGGGCACACAATAGATCTAGAAGGGGGGGGGGGGGTTTGAATAGATCCTTTTAAAATTAAAAGCATTTTCCTTTTCTTTTGTATTGCTAAGTAATTAGCAGATGATAAATATAAGAATAAGTTCATGCACAGCGGAATAAGTTAAAGATCCCCTTCAAAGGTATCTTGATAAACATAGTTCTAATGTTAGTTAGGTGTAAGTGGTTATAGCAGTTATCGCAGTTATAGTGCATAATGTAAATGACATAAAGTAAATAACACAAGGGATTTTAAGTGGTTCAGAGACTCAAGCTCCTACTCCACTCTTCTGCTTCAACAAGCAGGGATTCCAGTCAGTAAAAGGTAACTCTTGAATCACTAAGATTCTTTCAAGGCCAGCAGCCTTGGAACTCTATTTTACTAAGAACTCTTTAAGCCTAGCTAACTTGGAACTGTAGACTAAGCCCAGCAGACCTAGAATCTCATGTACCCTCCGGTACTCAGCAAGCCCAGCAGACTTGACTTTAATTTAGTCC
This sequence comes from Panax stipuleanatus, assembly GCA_020205555.1. Lineage (NCBI taxonomy): Eukaryota > Viridiplantae > Streptophyta > Magnoliopsida > Apiales > Araliaceae > Panax > Panax stipuleanatus. The sequence continues at coordinate 28,004,643 of CM035115.1, read as the reverse complement.
CAAAGACAAGGGCCCCTCAGGCCCTGGTTGTTTGTTAGTTTGTTGTTGTTGGTGCTGAGCTACTAAGATGACATTAGGCCCGTTCATCTTCTGATCCTTAGCAGCTTAGTGTGATCTTCTGGCATTCTGCATCGAGACTGGATCACCACTGATGGACTGCTAAGATGTACATGAAGCTTGACATCCTTGAGTACTTAACAGTTTATCACATTTCCTTGGTGCACCTGATCTTTGTTTCGATGCTTGGCTTCATTTGATTTCAGCATAGCACATTATCGCCATTGAGGATTTTCTAAGTCTTTTCACTTTAGGTAGACTTCTTCTGGTACTAACCATCCTTTGAACACTGGTTATCTTGTGTACAAATTCTGCTATGCATCTACTTCTCTTTAGCTCAGGTTATTCATGGTGAATCGTAGAGTGGCTCTGGATATCTTCTTTCTGGACTGCCACTCTTTCTCTTGTTTGCTTGGCCTTCTCGACTCTCAGCACAGATGCCATTATGGTTGGCATTCTCCTTCGTGTTGAGTGAAGCCTTTAGCAGTTAACGCCATTCATCATAATTGCTTCACTCCTACTTTGGTAGTCTCACTGCCACTGAAATATTTTCTATTAAGCTCTGTAGTACTCTCGTCGAGTCAATAACTCTTCACTTTTGAAGCTCCAGTTGTTATATACTCCTCCATTAGCTTCCCGTTGGAATATAGTCGTTTGAAGCTATTTGAAATGCTTCAAGGATACTAAGTTATTTGGTGTAGACTGCTGATTTTACGTGATAGTACCTTTTTAACTTTCCTGACACTGTAGTCTGCTGTTTTACTTAACACCTCTAAGATGTCACTTTCACAAGTTAGGTTGGTAGTCACCGTTATTTCTCCTTTTTTTTCTTTGATCCAGACCAAAGGAGTTAACTTTCTACATTGATGCTCTCAATCAGCAACGTTCGATTGTCAGTCTTCATATTAAGACATTGCTGAGACTCAATAATCAGACGACCGAACTCCATAATTCTGCTTGATCATAGTTTGTCTGTGGATGTTGCAAGTTGACTGGCTTTGTCAACACTACAATTCTAAAAACATTCTGTGATCTGACAATGTAGAACCTCTTGCTCTTCACTTTTGCAGTGCTTCTACGATTCTACTTGCCTTTACTCGCATCAAGAACTGATATCTTGGCTAACTGCTTTGGCCCTTCTAGTTTGCAAGACTCTTCTGATTAGTCATGCTCAACTCTCTTAACTTTCTGCTTTGTGATCTCCTGTTCACTCTTTATGGTGAGGCTAAGAATAGACAATCCTTTTCGTTTGTTCTCTATAGGTTAGCCAATATCTCTGTAGGTTCTTTATCAATCTCTGCTGCTCGTTGGCAAACACCACAATCACAGTCATCACTATAATCGTTGTCATATGTTGGTTTGACAGACACTACAATCGTTGTCTTCCTTTTGACAGTTACTTCATTTAATGTCTTCTAGTGGATGCTTGTAGAAGACTTCTCCTGAATGGCTCTTCACTTCTCAATCAGCCTTACTGATAGAGTTGGTGCTTTGACCTTCTGATTACTTGCATTCCATTCAAAGGGTGCTCTTTGATCTTCTTCAAGTAGACTGTTTTGAACCTTGAATGTTCTTGTCAGAGTGAGTTCTTCGCTTTCACTTCAGAAATGCTCCTGTTGAGAATCGTGTAGTCTCTAAGATTCTTCCTTGGCATAGTGAGAACTTTGAATGACTAGGTTTTATCCTTTGTTCTACAGACTATGATCTGGCTCTGGCTTTTGTAGACTACGATTCTGCACTGGTTCTGTAGACTACGATCTTACTCTGGATCAGCAAACACTATGACTCTGAGTGAAATCTGCTACTCTGAGAGTAGATCATATGACAGACTACGATTTCTACCTTAACAATTGCAGTCTCTTGACTAATCTGGCCGACTTCAATTTCTGCCTCAGTTATGATCTATAGACTCCACGTCTTCGAGTGAAGTCTACGATTCTTGACTTGGCTCGGCAGGACCCTTGACATGCATTTGGCAGGCTGTCTCCACAATCTTGAAGTGGCCTTCTTGGCAGACTTTTATTTCGAGAGCGGTTATCTTTACAGACTACTATTCTGCCTTGATAGACTATGATTTTTCCTTTACTCTCTCAGCTGACTTCAATTAGTGGTACAATGCTCCACAATCAGACTGGCCTATCTATTATATTTTCTCCCCTTTTTTTCTCCCCCTTTTTGTCATCAATCACTTTTGAGAGAGATGCTAGACATTTAACATAAGCTACTCCATCAGGGGAGATGTGTTGCCAACTTCAATCTTGATTTTTTGTTGGCTGAGCTCCAGCTTTAGGGAAAGAGACTAGTTCAGAGTGTCTATTTTATCAGAGAGAGACAGAATAGATTCTCTACTTTGCTTCTGAGCTTGCAGAGCTTCTTCCCTCTGATCCCTTATGGACTTCAGATAGATTTGATCTATCTGTTAAATCTTGAGAAATATATCTACGATTGTAGCCTGAAGCTTGTTGTGATACTCACTGTCTTCTTCTCCTGACAGGATCTTAGCTTCTTCAGCAATGAAAGAGAATTTTTCAACCAATTCTTTAGAGTTTTTCATTAACTCTTGTTCTTGAAGAATTTGAGCATCTAGTTGGACAGCCTCCTGCTGAGCAGCTGGTTGGACAACATTTTTCACTTTCAAAGAGGCTTTCAAACGTAGTGAGAATCTCAAAGAGATTTGAATACCAGTCGCTGTTCGAGGATGAAGGGCTATCAGATAGCATTGCTGGAGCAAGGTTTGACTTCTTGGACCCAGCTAGATCACTTGCACTGGTAGAGTGCAAAGGCTCTACGATCGTAGGCTTTGATGTGATCCTTCCACCATCTAAGCTTTCTCGTAGATCGTAGGGAATATAGATGTTGCTAGCTTGTCGGTAGACCTTGAAGTGAGGCTGGTCTCTGATCAGCTTTGTAGGAAATGACTTAACCCTTGGAAAGTTTTGTGAAATTAGCTCCAGATTGGGAAAGTGTGAGTAGAACCATCTGAAGTAGCTTTTATCTCCAGCAGTTTAGGCCTTCAGCCATGGCATCAATGGATAGAACCACCATATCAGATGATTCTCATAATCATATAGCACGGTTGTAAGGTCCAACTCCATATCTTAAAGATTGTTGAGCAGATCGGCTATGGACATCCTTACCACGTTGAGTCTTTTATTGCCATGGTCTACCCATCTACATGGTAGCACATTTTGTGGTTCATCAAATACTTCCACCACTATTCTTATTTTAACATTTGCAGGAGAAGGAACATGATAGTCTTCTGGCTCCTGATCTTCAGAACTAGAGTCTGCTTCCTTTCCTTCATATCCTAATCTAGAGTCAGACTGGTGAAATCTCACTTCAACTGACTCATCAGTATATTATTGCATATGATCATCATTCTCATTACCCTCTGCTGAGCTAGCCTTTGTAGACTCACTGGTTACTTCTTGTTCTGCAGCCTTCAACATCTCCTTACTTTCAGCTTCATCGTTCTCCTCTGATTAAGATCCATTTACAGTCTTTTCACTTTCATCACATTTGGAACTATTAGAATTCATCTTCCTTTTGCCTTTTGAATATACTTTCATAGTGTCAGGCTCATCACCATCATCATCATCACTGAGATCAATGATCTTTGCTGAAGATCCTTCATTCTTCTTTAGGCCTGACATGAGAATCAGTTTATTACTCTTTCTCCTCTTTGGGGGTTCAATAACAGGAGGTTCAGGTTCATCTTTTTCTTGGGATCCTGATTCCTCTGTAGTAGCAGAAGGACTCCTTGGGGGTTCATCAGTAGGAGATCCAGTTGCTTCTTCTTTTTCTGATTCTAATCCTTCCTTATTAGCAGAAGGACTACTTGAGGGTGCTCTTGTGACTCTCTCACCACATTGGCTCTCTTCTTGGATGGCTTTTCAGAAGTGGAAACTGGAATTTTGGAATCATCAGAGTGAGATAGCTCATCCTCTATATTGCTTGCCTTCCCTTTCTTCGTAGTGCCCTTGCTGCTGCTGCCATAGGTCTTCACATTCTTGTTCTCCATTGGATTCTTCCTCCATTTGTCGAACATCTTGGGAGACATCAACTTGTGAATTTTCAGTGGTTCACCCTCATCATCCTTTATCTTATTCTTCAACTGCTTCTTCAAAATGATGCTGAAGAATCTCCCATGGAAAACCTTCGTGAGAGGTTTATCTGTTGACTTTTTCTTCTCTGCCTTTTCCAGCCACTTGGACATTAAGTCAAATAGTATGGCTCCAAAGTTGATTCACTGCTTCAAGACAATGGCAGACATGATTCTCAGTTGCTGATCGCTCACTATATCATGTGCAGTATCCTTGCTCGGTATACACTTCCCTACAATCTAAGCAAGAAACTCAAACTCTTCAGGGAACTCTTTCTGTGACGCCCCCAAATCCACGTTCCTTCGAAACCTCGAATTCGGTGCAGTCACGATACTACTATCGTCAAACTATTACATCTTTTAATCATTAGTAAAAGAATACAACTTTGTTTATTACAATTTAGAATATAAATTCTATTCATATCCAAGATCTCGTCTTTACATCATATTCGATGTTACTAAAATGCGGAATAATTTAAACTTTTCAATATCCTTTGAATAAAAATCTTTTTATTGATTCCATAACTTTGATACCGATTACAAATCTTGAATCAACTATATAATATGATTCATTCTTATCTGAGTTATCGTATAAACATTTACAACTCAACTCGATATCCTCTATGTATTAATTAATACATTCTTACAATACAACAAGTATTAAACAGTGTAAGCAACTATCGAGTACATCATCTAGAATCTAAACATGGTCCAGACAATAATCTAAGTAATATTCTTCAATGCGATACTATCTATCTTTATCAATCAAGAAGCACGAAATCTTTACCGTGAATCCTTAATCTGCAAAAGTGGTTATTTGCAAGAGTGAGCTCGACAGCTCATCAATTCTAACAGTCCTCATGCATCACATAGCATATAACATCATACTCAGTTCATACATTTATAAATAGTTTATATTTACTACGCATGTTACTTTTCACATAACAAGTATATCATCAAAGATCAACTTTCAATCTCATTTATATCTCATATACAGTTCATATATAAGTTCACATTATCACAGCATAATATAATTCAACTAACAGTTATTGAATTCATATATCAAATAGGAACTGAAAGACTTGCCTGATTCGTAGTTTAACAACTACGACTTAACTTCTTAAGAATCTCTGCACTTTGTGTAATCCTACACAGTTATATTAACCATAGATATCACACTCATCAGTTATATGCATCCACACATTCTCAATGTAATAATAAATGTTACATTGTTGTCTAACTTGGTTCTTCACTTTCTTAACATACTCCTATAATAGCTAGTATAGGTATACTTCTAATATCAACATTCATACACCTTTACTCGACTCGCTATGTGTTCGACACGTATTTAGAGCTCATAGATACATGATCTATATTGCTTTCATGTTTCTCAAACCTTATCGAAACCATTACATTCAAACTTTTCTAAGTTTCACCCTTTCAAAATCCTTGTCATATTTTAAACTAGGCATGCAAGGTTATTATGTTTATCATATAGTCATAAACCAGTAGGGGTCAGACCATGATTTGCAGTTTAAGTAATAATACAAGTCTACTACAAAATCAAGAACAAACAGACTGCACAAATCCTGAAAACAGGATGGCGCAGCTGCGCAGGTATTGGCCTTAAGAGTGGCGCAGCTGCGCCACTTACTGGTCAAACCAGAAATGACCTTTCATTCTGCTGGACAACCCGAGGTCATTCACTAGCATTCAGATTACTGATATCCATTACGTACCTATATCTATAGGGTCATTAACTCAAGTTTGAAACCTAGCATGCACATTCAAATCTAATTCAAAGTTACATGGTTTTCATGTCGGACTTTCATATACCTTAAGTAATTCAAGTCCATACTTCAAGGCCAACTACTAAGGTCATACAATCATCCTTAAAAATCAGAACATACACACCATATGTATATGTCAAGGTTCGTTTATAAAACTTTAAGTCTATTTTCAAACTACAAGTCTTTTATATCAATAATGTATGGTAGTGTGATTAACACCTTAAACATGTATTTCATGTCAATATAAACCATACTATCGGGTTCACAAAATCAGAATATAAACATGACTTATATACGCCAAAATTCGTTTATAAAACCTTAAGTTTATTTTCAAAACTATAACTTCATCGTTCACGTAAGCGATCCGAATATAATATGCACATACTAGTTTAACAAGTCCATATATATGTATTAATCATACCAGCATGCTTGTCCTAATTTCTTTCAATATCTATCACTTAGCAGACATCTAGCAGGAACAAAATCTGCAGAAACTGGGATCAGGAACCGGCGCAGCTGCGCAGAGCCCCAGTTCAAAACTGGCGCAGCTGCACAGGGCCTTGCCCAACTCAAGTCTGGTACCGGCGCAGCTGCGCTGCTGGCCTGTACAAAACTGGCGCAGCTGCGCAGTTGGTCGGCCAGAAACAGAGTAGACTGCATCGGCAGTACTGTAATCCCATTTCAAAAATTACTACAACAATTTGATTATAAGAAACTATATATTAGTTCTATCATTCTTATAAGCTATCATAGCAACTAATACACACTCTCTAATCAACTTATCATGAATTCAATGCTTAAACAAGAATCTAGAATTTGAAAATTAAAGAACATAGGTAGGGAGTTATACCTCTGAAATTGGAAAACAGTTTGCTTCTTAACCAATCTCATAATACTGCTAAACCTCAACTCACAAAGCTGCTATACTACTTCTCCCTTACAACTCAACTGACTTCTCTTTGAAATCTCAGCAATATTAAATGAGAGGAAGAGAAGGCTCATTTATAGGCAATGTTTACACAAACAATTTCAGTAACGTAAAACTGAGAAATGAAGCTGCTATTTATATAGTAATGGTGGACTGGCTAATGAATTTACATGGAAGTTTGAAACCAGAATGTAGAGGAAGAACACACTAGTTAACAGTGGGTTGCTCAACCACCCACCATCAGCCATTGGCATAGCAATGATCACCCATTTTCATAGCCTTTAATCACAGCTTAAAAGTTACGTAAAGAAGAAGTAGGCTACTGTTCATATACTATGAAGGTCACTGATTTTGGGACATGATTTAAATCCCAGCAATAAGCTTAGCTTGGTTCCTTTAATTCCTAAAACGTAATTTTAATGTACAATTTTTACCATATTAAGAAATTTAGGGATTATTTATGTACTCACATCATATAATCCATGTACATTTCATCCCATCGGATATAATTCTATCGGGTATCATCACAGTGTACTGTCTCCTCTATTAGTAAATTCAATAATTGTTTACCATATATTTATGATATATTATTTTATTGTATACTTAATATACACATTGTCACACCCACATTTCATGTACCTATTACAACTCAATAACTTTACTATATAGTTTATATTCATATATAGCATAGTCGCATTGCACTTTATACTTCGCATAACATATAGTTAACTATCATACGTTATACTTTAATATCGCATGGTTGCACATAGAAATTAATAAATTACTTATCTTATCAATTAATTAATAATAATATTAATTAATCCATTTCTCATTAATCCATGGAATTATAATTCCCACGCTAATTGATTAACACTTTATATGATTTATTATCACGTTAAATAAATATAAATCTTTTTATATTTATAAATCATTTACTCATTAATCATCATATTATCAAATAATTACTTGATAATAGTATATTGTTTATAACAATAATTAATATTATAAGACAATTTATCTCATCACAAATCCGATTATACTTATAATCGATTTCCTTATTATTATACTATCACTAGCCATAATAATATAACATACTATCATAATAACAATTAACAATTAATTTAGATTAATTGTTTAATTAATAATTCCTCCATCATTAAATTAGTCAATTCATTACTGAATCTATTATTGTGCCACACAAGGCATCTCTCACAAGCTCAAACTTAAGCTTATCATTATTCTCATCACTTACTCATTTCTCACCACATTACTACTTATAACCTGTTCAATTAAATTAGAACTATTAAATCCAAGGTCCACATATAAATATTTTACAAATCGAATATTCAAATATTATATATAACCTTTACGAAAATATAATAACTCAAGCTATTAAAATGTTAAATTACTTCAATTAATTATACTTATAATAAGTATAACCTTTACGCTTATAATAATTAATATATACTCTATTAATTATTCCAATAATAATATTCACGATCAAATAATAACTTAAGTTATTTAATATATTAAAATAACTTAGTTTCCTTTCATTAATTAAACTCCCTTGAAAATACATTTAAAATTATGTATTTAGCCATATCATAAAATATTATGTTTTCTCCAAATAAGCACATTCGTTATTAGAAAATAATTTACTTATTGTCTCATGATATTATTTTTAATATAATACCAAATAACTATATGTACGACACATGTACATATATTATATATAGAAAATAGATAATAAGTTTATTTTCTATTATAATAAATCGTTTCCATCAATTTAATTACATATAGCAAATACGTTTTAATATATTTACTATATTAACCAAACACACCTCATACAAAAACATATAAGGTAATATTATTATTCAAAAATAACATTTCCTCTTTTTATTAAAATAATTTAATATTAAAAATTATTTTAATATCCTTTATTAGAAAAATCATTTCTCTTTTTTTTCTATAAATTGTTCCCAAAAAAATTTCTTCAAATATTCATTTAAAGATATAATGATTTCCATCTCCCTTTAATAACGTATATATATTTAACGTTATTCGCACATTAGACTTTCTCACATATTACTATTCTAAGTAATATATATAAAAGTACCAACTATAATTACATATTCAACACACATATTAATTCACTCCTTTACTTAAGTAAATTAAACATTGTACTATATCATCATAGTTAATTAAGATTCAATACTGACATTATATTATTCCATAATATAACTCACAACTTATATTAACTAATATTTATTCTTATTAGTTAATTCCTTAACTAACTCATGCTTCACTATCCAAACCTATTCACGGATAGCTTAAGTGCTATTAATAACCTATATTATAAACATACTAGTTATTAATAGACATACTCAAGAATATGGTGATTATACATTAAGGATATTTAATGTCACCAACTTACTTTGATAAAATAATTCTATAAATTATTTAATATCGATAGGAATTTATCCACTTCCTTTACCTCAATTGAAACGTCTCTACGCTAAGTAACAAATATATATTAATAATATATTTATAAATCACAAAAACACATATTACATAGTCCATATTACCCTATGTAATATAATACCACATACCTCATATCACATATATATATTTTTATTCGAACCCATCTCACAGTTTAAGAATTTTATTTATTAAATCCTTATTTAATAATATCTGAAAATTCGGGTTCTTACACTTTCTTCTTCATGTCCTTCAGACTAGGGTTCCTCTTGTAGCACATAACCCTTTTTTATTCTTCAGTGTCAACTTCTTTAAGACTCTTCAGACCCAGGTTAGGAAAACTTAAGCATTAATTGATGTCTATAGGTTTTATCTTCAGAATTAGTCCTTCGACCTTTGTGGATAGAAGCCCAGAACTTGTCGTTGCATTTGAGTAGAATTCTTTCACCAGGTCGCCATAGATACGGGTTTTCGATTAAAGGCATTCAAAAAACATAGCATTCTTCACGAGTTTAAGAATGTCTCTGAACTTCTTTTTTGATCTTTCAAATCTCTTGGTGCCGAGTTGAATACCCGTGACAACACGCCAATCTTCTATTTGAAGGGTTAGGAGTATCTGGGTGTTTGTCTTTAGGAGTATTGTAGGAAATACTTGAGAACGATTTTGAGGATGGTTAGTGGTTTGAGAGCTTTAGGCTATTTGAGAGTGCTTAGGGTTTTGGGTATAGAGAAAGAAGATGGAAAAAAGAGGCTTGTAGCTTTTAGGTATACTCTTATAAGTGTAACTGCTACAGATTTGAAATTCTCTTTTGTAACTGTTCCCTCTTCTTTTCAAAGTGACAGGTGTAAGAGCACAGTAAGTCATGATCATAACAGGTCAGCTTTTAGCTTTGACTATTCTTAAGTTAACCGTTGACTTCTTTAGTTCGAAGAGTAGCCTCATGACATAGTTTAGTACTCCAACGAATTCTTTGTCTGCTCGACGATCTCTTTATCTACTCGACGATCGTCGTCTGTATCCATGCTTCGTTAGAAAGCTCTTCATTAATCTTCAGCAGGGAGTTGCATGATTTTATCAGCAGCTTGTATTCTTCTAAGGGATTACTATATGCTTTTACAGAGGTCCTTGTGATGCATTCAATAACAGAACTTCTTCTGGGTTAAAGTTGCTCAAAAAGGGTTGGCCTCTTAGTATAAAACTTAGGGCGAGGTTTGTCTCTAAGGCGCTTATCAGAAGAAGAGCTCTTTAGACTTGGTGGCAACAATGTCATCACAGTGGGCTTCTTTGTCATGGAATTCACTTGCCAATATTGAATATTAGTTGATGTAGGTATCTGTCTAGAGTACGATCGTGGGGTTATCATGCTCTTACACTACGATCAGGTGTTCGATCGTAGGTACTCCACGATTGGGGTACTTGACTGATATGGTTATTAGTAGCACGTTTTGGGACGATACTACTGGGGATGAAGATTTATTTGGTTCATCAGTCATAGAGTTTTGGGACTCTGTAACTGGGATGTGGCTGTTTGGATAATCATCTGTTTAAGGAACTTAACAGAAGTGGACTGGATATTCGTGGAGTGGTCAACAGACATGCAAGAGAGGTTGACCTGTCTTCTGAGCTTATCGCAGGACTTCTAGCAAGAGTCACACTTCTTCATTTACTCCTTAAACTCCACCACCTCCATATCTTCAGTTGCTCTTCCATATCTTCACCACTTCTATCTCTTTAGTTGCTCTTCCCTTGTCATCAAGTATAGCTATCTTCATTGTTTGGAAGATTTGAAGGGTTTGCTTCATTGTGCTCCTTTGTTCTACTGAGTGCTGCTAGACTTAGCAGATCACTGCTCCTTAATAGTTGATATTGTCATCTTAGAGAAAGATGGGCTATTCTTCTATTTATACATAAGTAGGGTTGCCTTGCATATATCTTTCTTGCTAGAATCTTCATGGTTGAATCAGCTCTATTTGATCATAAAGCATTATCGTCAGAACTGGTTACTCCATAATTTTTGACTAGGCACTATGAACGTAGTTTCTATCATTTAGACTTTAGCATCTACTGTACTCGTGGAGCTTTACTTCTATGAGGCATACTTCATCACCATTGTGAGAGAATCCCTTGATATTATCTTCCTTGTTGTTCCTTTTGAGATGATATACTTTGCATGGATAAGCATGGAAGGTCTCTTACATCTTAACATAAATAGCCAGCTTCCTTTTAAAGATCAACTAAGGATTTTGGAATCCATTTTAGTTCATGAGATCTTCATTCTTGGGGACACAACAAATATTCAGAAGCAAGCTCTTTCATTGGATGACCTAGAGTCGGAGCATTACCGAGGGATCTTTATCTTGCAGCTGGTAAAGTCTTTGTGACTGAAGACATGTGCTTCAGTTTTCCTTAGTGAGGTCAGATAGACCAGATATATGCAGGTGAAGCAAATTTCTATCTTGGTACCCATGGTTATTTGGGTCTTGCTAGGTTAGTTTTCTTAGAATCCCAGTTCTTCATATTCTTAGATTTACATCATATAAGCATCATCAGTCGTATTCATACATATATCAAATTTAGATATGACAGTTATAATGTATGATTGTGATTGCGTATATGATTAAAAATTTTAATTTGATAATCTTTTTCTTTGGTTGTTACACCCTTTGCTTTACCATGTTCATATATTTTGAATGTTCACATAGTGAAGATCAGCTCTATTAATTATTTGCATTTGGTTGGTTCGTGGAGTTGATCAGTTTCTAAGAACCTTCAAAATACACCTGTAGTGTTGATCATACTCTATATTTTATCAAAAACACAAAACATTGGCTTGTATGAATTTACAAACATACCAATCCATTAGCAAAGGTTGAGCAACTTAAACTTCTTAGTTTGTAATACTTAAAGCATATGTCAGATTTCTTTCAAAACTTTATTTTCAACCTAAAACGTGGGCGAAGAGAAAGTTTGTTAACAATTAGTGTTCAACTTCAAATGTACTTTCTCTCTTTCCCTTTTTAGGAAGAAAATGATTTCTTGACAGAGTACTGTCATAGCACATAAGGTGATGTAATATGATGTATGTATATTGGATGAGAAATCATGCCCTGACTCTGTCAGTTTCTTTGACAGGTAGTTGTCATTCTTATTTGCACAATGATATGAGGCATTGTTATGCATATCTTTGCATTAACAATGCTGTCAGCTATTGTTGCACTATATAGCCTTAGATCAATCAAGCAAAGTCTTGGAGTTAAGATTAGAGGAAAGTCTTAGCAACTTGAACTCTTTAACACCCTTGAACCTCAAGGTTCAGATTTATGGAATTAGCCAAATACATATTTGAAGAATTCTCCCTTCTCCTCTGGATAAGCATCTCATTCCTTGTATAGGCATCTCATCTTTCAGAACAGTGGTCGTCAGGTTTTTAACTCTTGATGCTTCTTGATTTCCCATCAGTAGGCTGTAGACTCCTGATTGACTATGGGCAACAATTGGTCTGAATGCAATAGCATATAAGGACAGGGACCAATCTAGACAGCTTTAGGTATATATGTACATTTACCTGTACATACAATTTTCAACGTGTGAGCTCATCTTCATTCAGAAGTAACTTACTACTAAAACTAAGTTTAGAACTTTGTTTGTGCCTAGGACTAAACTCAAAGCTTTAACTTTAGGATATAGCATGAGAATCTGCTCTGATACCAATTGTTAGTTCCCAGGGGGCACACAATAGATCTAGAAGGAGGGGTTGAATAGATCTTTTTAAATTTAAAAGCTTTTTCCTTTTAGTTTGTATTGCTAAGTAATTAGCAGATGACAAACATAAGAATCAGTTCATACACAACGGAATAAGTTAAAGATCCCCTTCAAATATATCTTGATAAACATAGTTCTAATGTTAGTTTAGGTGTAAGTGGTTATAGTAGTTATAGCAGTTATAGTGCATAATGTAATTGACATAAAGTAAATAACACAAGGGATTTTAAGTGGTTCAGAGACTCAAGCTCCTACTCCACTCTTATGCTTCAACAAGAAGGGATTCCACTAAGAAAAAGGCAACTCTTGAATCACAAAGATTCCTTCAAGGCGAGCAGCCTTAGAACTCTAGTTCACTAAGAACTCTTCAAGCCCAGCAAAATTGGAACTGTAGACTAAGCCCAGTAGACTTAGAATCTCTTGTACTCTCCGGTACTCAGCAGGCGCAGCAGACTTGACTTTGATTTAGTCCTGAAGACAAGGACCCCTGAGGCCCTGGTTGTTTGTTGGTTTGTTGTTGTTGGTGCTGAACTGCTAAGATGACATTAAGCTTGTTTATCTTCAAATACTTGGCAGCTTGGTGTGATCTTTTGACATTCTGCATCGAGACTAGATCACCACTGATGGACTGCTAAGATATATATGAAGCTTGGCATCCTTGAATACTTAACAGTCTATCACATTTCCTTGGTGCAACTGATCTTTGTTGTTAATGCTTGGCTTCATCTGATTTCAGCATAGCACATTATCACCATTAAGGATTTTCTAAGTCTTTGCACTTCAGGTAGACTTCTTTTGGTACTAAGCATCCTTTGAACACTGGTTTTCTTGTGTACAGATTCTGCTTTGCATCTACTTCTCTTCAGCTTAGGTTGTTCATGGTGAATCGTAGAGTGCCTCCGGATATCTGCTTTCTGGACTGCCACTCTTTCTCTTGTCTTCTTGGCTTTCTCGGTTCTCAGCACAGATGCCATTATGGTTGGCATTCTCGTTCGTGTTGAGTGAAGCCTTTAGCAGTTAACGCCCTTCATCATAATTGCTTCACTCCTACTATGATAGTCTCAGTGCCACTGAGACATTTTTTGTTAAGCTCTGTAGTACTCTCGTCGAGTCAACAACTCTTCACCTTTGAAGCCTCAGCTATTATATACTCCTCCATTAGCTTCCCGTTGGAATATCGCCGTTAGAAGCTATTTAAAATGCTTCAAGGATACTGAGTTATTTGGTTCAGACTGCTGATTTAACGTGACAACACCTTTTTGACTTTCCTGACACTGCAGTTTGCTATTTTACTTAACACCTCTGAGATGTCACTTTCACAAGTCAGGTTGGTAGTCACCTTTATTTCTCTTTTTTGTTTCTTCGATCCAGACCAAAGGAGTTGACTTTCTACATCGATGCTCTCAATCAGCAACGTTCGATTGTCAGTCTTCACTTGAGACATTGCTGAGACTTTATAATCAGATGACCAAACTCTAAGATTCTGATGCAGACGTTCATGTGCTTGATCGTAGTTTGTCTGTGGATGTTGCAAGTTGACTTGCTTTGACAACACTATGATTCTAAGAGCGTTCTGTGATCTGACAATGTAGAACCACTTGCTCTTCACTCTTACAGTGCTTCTACGATTTTGCTTGCTTTGACTCGCATCAGGAACTGATAACTTGGCTAACTGCTTTGGCCATTCTGGTTTGCAAGACTCTTCTGATTAGTCATGCTCAACTCTCTCAACTTTCTTCTTTGTGATCGCCCGTTCACTCTTCTTGGTGAGGCTGAGCATAAATAATCCTTTTCGTCTGTTCTCTTTAGTTTGGCCAATGTCTTTGTAGGTGCTTTATCAGTCTCTGTTGCTTGTTGGCAAACACCACAATCGCAGTCATCACTACGATCGTTGTCTTATGTTGGTTTGATAGACACTACAATCGTTGTCTTCCTTTTGACAATCACTTTATTCATTGTCTTTTAGTGGACGCTTGTAGAAGACTTCTTCTGAATGGCTCTTCATGTGACGCCCCCAAATTCGGACCGCCACTTGGTCACTCGAATTCGGTTCGTCACGTTCTCATGGTAAAAAGATAATAACTAAAATCACACATTCACATCGGAAGATCTAATTTAGAATAATATACAATAATTTATTATAATTATTCCCCAAGTCTCGCAACCTACAGTACTTAAGAGATTACATAATAATATCTAATAAAGACTTATTACATAATCATACTTAAGCTTAAACATAGTCCGAAGACAATCTTAATACGACATCAGAAATTTTAAACATAAAAGAACAAGCTAGTCGGTAGTCTTGCCCTTGCCCTTATTTTTCCTATAGACACTTCCCTGTTCCGCCTTAACTGAAAGGTTTTAAATAAGCAAGAATGAGCACAAATTACCCAGCAAGTATTATAGAACAAGGGTGAAGAGTGTTATATCACGAGTTCGAAATATCAAAGTATAATCTCTAAGATAGTTCAGAGTTTTAGAATAATATCATGAACGAGTATCAACAATTATAAAATCAAATCTTTGGAATATGAAATGATAGTTTAATATAGATCAACAGATATATATGAATTCAAAGGCTATCAACGTATCCAACTGGATAAAATAATTTATACTGAGCAGTCACTAAGGACTATTGAACATCTACTAGAATTACCAATATTAAACCGATAACCCAAAAGAATTAAGTACGAAAGATGATCAGTCTACAATACTCTATGTTATGCATAACACCACAGTAATATTCACGCATGTGTTGGGGCTTCCAACAATATACACTCCCCTTACCATAAGGGTTGTTCAACTCAGTTTTTAAGATTTCTGCACCAGTCAATTAGTTTGGACAGTTTTATAAACATGTATATAGTCTAGCCGAATCAAATGGCATAGACACTTTCACAATATTTAAGAACAGTACCAAGTTCAACATGAATAATAGCTTTCATAAGACTTAATGAAATAAGAGTTAAAGTTATAGAATTTGCATTCAAGAGATAAGGTTTAGATACTTGCTTACAATATCCGTTGAATAAAGTACTGCAAGGATTTAGGATACTTGCCTTAAGCATAGTCTATCCACGTAAATTAATCAACACTTTTTGAATTCCTATTATCACATAGTTATGTATATAGGACCTTCATTAGCCATGTATATTCAAATCACCAATTTCAATAAGTAAGTTGAATTTACACGTAAATAGACCATATGAGAATGCTCAAAGTCATAAGTCAAGGCTATTAAGTTCGTTTGCTTTTGTTTATCAAGTTAAGGTTCCCTTGTAATGTCGTCAACCAAGCTAATGGTAGGTGGTAACATGCAAGGTTACCTCTGTCAGCGTGTTATGGACTGAAATAAGCATAATGAAGTCATACTAGCATGCTACATATTTCAGAAGTCACAAAAGTCATTATCCAAGTCTGCAAAAGGGCGCGGCCGCGCCTGATTTGAACTAGGGAGTGGCGAGGCCGCGCGGCTCCCAGTTCAAACCAGGGCTGAGCAATCAGCTTGCTTGGCCTAGCTTGTCCACCCTCCAACTCCAATGGTATTACATAAAAAAACATACATAAACGTATATGTTACAATGGGTTTGATTCTTATACTATGCTTCCAATGTAATCTTAACACTTTGCAATTAACGAGGTTTAACGTGCTTGATTACAAGGTTTCTCACTTCTTCCCAATATACACATGTAATGAGGGAAATAACTTCATATACACATGCTCAAGTGATTTTGGTCATGCATTTCAAGTTATATAGTTCTATCTCATTTAGACACGTCCTAACCATGCTCAACTAGTTTACTAGGCATACATGGCAATCATGTTTAGAGGCATATAATATCTATTATGATGGTTATGAATTTCAGAATGTTCATAATATAGTTATCAACAACAAGATTTCAAACTCTTAAGGTTTTTCTTGAAAATCTCATATTAAGCCACCAAGCATGCAAAGCTACTACATATCATATTTCATGCTTGTACATACATAATCATACCACCTAAGCATGCTCACAAGTTTGGAATTTAAAAAGGGCATATAATTCATCATGTTCGTATTTAAAACTATATGTTTCCTTTTAGAAGGTTGTCAAAATTATTCAAGTATGTAAGTTAAGTCTATACAGCTCATATCATTCTTTCATATACATATAAATGGATCATATATCATGCTTGAAATCTCAGAACTCGAAATGTTCTAATTTGACAAACTTATTTCTTTGAAAGCTTGAAGTTTTCTTTGAAATACTCAACTAAAACAACTAGCATGGCTTACTATAAACATAGTAACCTTATTCCACATGTTAGGGTGAGTTATATGAATATTTTAACTAACACAACATGCTCAATATGTTAGAAGATATAACAAAACTGTCAATAGAATCTGCAGAGGTATTAGGGAGTGGCGCTGCTGTGACAACCCGAGAATTTATAAGATTTTAAATGGTTAAATAAAGGTTAAGGAATAAAACCTAGATGGAAATTTGAGGATTTGGTTAAAAATTTTAAATAAGAACCTAAATGGTTTATTATTTGATTGAGAATAGAGGAATTATGGGTTACAAAATTTCTAAAACAAAGAGATGAATCTATATGTGTTTGATGAAATATTAAGGATAAGGTACTACGATACCTATAAAGTTTGGTGACCTAATATATAAATTAGGTATATGAATTATGTGTGTGATTAAATAAATATACATTATATAATGTGTATACATTTATTTTGTATATAAAGATAATTAAGACTATGTAAATATCAATAATGTTGAGCATTAGTTCTAGTGATAATAGATTTAATGGACTAAGGAGAGTAAGTAATTTTGTAGCCCAATTGTTTAATTAAGCATTGGACTTATAGATAAGTTGAGTTAATAACAACTAAGTTATTAAACTAGCCCAATATATTATGTATAGGGCAAGTATAGTGATGACCCAGTATAATTATAGGAGGAAGCTCAAGTTTATTTTAACTAGTAAGCAATTTAAGAAATAGTCCAAGTGCAAAAGAAATTAAGTGTGAGCCCAAGCTTAGCCCACTTGAGGAAGAGTATTTAAGTCATTGAATAAGTATAAAAATTAAAGAGTAGGAAATTATGTTGATTGGCAAGCCCAAAGAATTAAAATTACTAGCCCAAAACATTAAAAGAGTAGCCCAAACTTAGCCCAATGGGGAAAAGGACCTATTAGACCTTAAGTAAGCTATTTGGGCTTTTAAAGTAAAACAAATTTGAGCCCAAGAAGGGCCTTAGGGCCGAAATTTGCAAGAGAGAGAGGGAGAGAATGCACAAGGAAGGGAAAAGGGAGATGGATGTAATGATTGTTTGCTTTAGTTGGTAGATTGCTTTGCTAGGTGTCCTTATTTTATTTGGCCACCACTTTAGTTATATTATCAAGTTAGCTAAGTCATGTAAGCAACCATCTATCATGATGAGGAGAGAGAGAAGGAGATAAGGTTAGATATATCAAATATATCTACTAGTACACAAATCTATCAAACTAATAAAACTTAGTTTATTTCTCTCTCATCTTTTATTTCACACTAGTTGCTAGCAAGAGAGAGAGGGGGGGGGGAGGAGGTTCGGCCATGAGGGAAAGGAGAGAGGGAGGAGAGTTTTGATGTTTCTTAATTTCCTAATCTAATCTTAGGAAGAAGAAGAGGAGAAACAAGCAAATGTATAACAAGATTTCTATTGATGTAGTATAATTTCTTTTTGGTTTGATTTAAGTTTTGATTTTTGGTAAGTTATGGTCTTAAGGTTAAAACCTTAGATATATGTGTTTAATAGTGTTTCACGTTTAGATCTAACCCTTTAAGGGATCAAAAGTTGGATCTAAACTAAGAAATGGGAACTAAGTTTTTCAAAAGTGAGAAAACCTAATTTTTCTTAGATTTACTTGTGATTAATCTTGTGTTCGGTGATTTTTGATGTACTAGATCATGGATCATATTAGATCCATGAGAATATGATGTATGAGTGTATTATGTTAGTTTATGGTGATTAATATTTGATAAATCAATAGATCATGAAAGTTTTCTTACAAAACACAAAGATTAGAAAAACTATTTTTGGAGAAAACGTAACCTGAAATTCAAAAGACCTATCTCTCATTTTGTTTTGAATTTTTTAGTGTGACCAATTTTTGGACTTAGATCTATACGTTTTCTAACTTTTCCAAGTCGAATCACTGAAAAAGGAGTTGTAGATTTCCGTCTGGACAGTTTTTAGCAAAGAACGCGAAATCTGAAAATGAAGAAAAACAAGCTGTCCAGAAATTGAAAGGACTTTTTCGGCCACTTAATTTGTGTAATAAATTCCAATCTTTTGGGACATTAAAATATATGAGATAAAGTAGCTTGTGTCCAAAAATGAGCTCATTCCGATATAAATTGAGCAAGTTATGACCATTTCAATATTTGTATTTTCCCAACAGAAATCGTTATAACCGGAGTTGTATAACTCCAATGGCCATGGAATTTAAACTGTAAGTCCATGTTAACATGTGTAAGATCCAGCCAAGAGTTGGGAATTTCTGGAGTTAAGCGTAAGATAGCTAATTTATTAAGGAATTAACTAGAAATGGATTTTTGAAAAATACTTAAAGGAGTTAAAAAATTCAAGAAAAATACTTTTTGTGTATGGAATATATGTATATATGATTGGCCAAAGGATAGATAAATAATACACTATTTTGAATTTTTTAAGAAAAATAAATTTCAGTTTCCTGAAATGAACAATTCAGGATGCTGAAATGGAAACTAAAATGTCAGGAATAGGAAATAGTTTGGTTTCAGATTACTGAAACAAAATATTGAGTCTCTTGAATAGTAAAAAGTTTATCGAGTTATAACAATAACTTAGTAAGCGATTAAGTATTAAGTCTAAAAGTAGTACAGTCGTATTTTGTAATAGTTGATGTATAGTAGCTGGGCTAAATGACTTCTTCATATGGGGAAGGGATCTACGAATTGGTAACCGATCTAACTCGCTGTGAAAATAGTGTAGACAAGACGGAAGCTAATATGTTAGTTGTTTGTGGGAAATCACTCCGTATACTATATTGAATACTATTAAAGACTCGATGTGTGCTAGGTTTAAACTTGTGTATGTATAGTGTTAAGGTTATCTAATATTTGACTATGTGTTTAAATGTTAGATAGTTTACTTATAAAGTATGTTATGCTAATTTAAAGATCAATCTTATAACTGATAGGTCTTTTCAATAAAGTGATTAAACTAGATTGCGTAGCAGTAATCGACAGTTCAGGCAAGTCTCCTAACTCGAACTCGAGTTGTTATTGTAAAGCATGTTCGTGATTAATCATTGTTGATTATTCACATCTATACTAATTATTGATTCGTACTTAGTGCAAGTTGCATATGTTCATCAGGTATGAAAGGCTGATCACCTTCATTACCATAAGGTTCAGTTAAAATTGTTCATGGTCTTTGTTGACATTAAACATTATTGATTCAGTCATTCATTTATTAAAACTCTGATTTATGCTCTTTCACAATTATTATATTGTTGAAAATTTGAAAGCTTATTCTTTCTTTCAATCATGATATATCCTTGTTGTATTTAAAACTTGCTGGGCAAACTTGTTGCTCACCCTTGCTATATTATGATAACATTTCAGATTAAAGACGAAACTTCAGACACAGTCAAACGCAAAGGCAAGTTCCAAGATTGAATTATTATACAGTTAAAATGGTAATAGTATAGGATATAAATGACATTGTATGTCATGTAGAATATTGAATGCAGGTATTATGTTAAGGTTACAGACCTTGGGAATTATGTGTAAAAGTCTATTGTATAAACAATTTATGTTTATATCTTCCGCAATAGTTATAGAAATAATGTATCGTAACGTACCAGATCCGAGGTTCTGGGGACCCGGATTTGGGGGCGTCATAGTTGGTATCAGAGCTGTAGGTTATGAATCTTAGGTAGGGGTACCTTAGGCTATAACCACAGGGATGAGGATAAGGAATAAACTCAAATAGAGTTTAAGTTCTAAGTGATGAATTTGGGCAATGTAATAATAAATCAATAAGATTCAAAGAAAAATCCTAGCAAGCAATAAACATCCAGAGTTACCTAACTCTGATAATAAAGATGAAAAGTAGTAATGAATAGATAGAGCCTAAAAGACTAAAAGTATAAAGGGAAAGAAAATCGTAAAACAAAACGATCATAACATAGAAAAGAATAGTAGCATAATACGATTATAATATGAGATCACAACGTGATCTGATAAGGTCATAAAAAGGACAGATGATCAGTCAAATGGTTGAAAACTTTATAGCAGAATTGTTGTATGATAGTGGTACTATGATATAGTACGAGTTAAACTCAGGAAAGAGTTGTAGTATTGTAGATACGGATTAAATGAACTTCGTATCGAGTATTGAGGGAGCTAAGATTATGTGAGATTTCAATTGAGGACTCATGTGATAGCTGAGTTGTACAAACCTTTGTATGGGCTGGGGTTTTGTGCTTGGTCTAACGACTACTTAGTTTATCACATTAATAATCATTGAAATATCGGTGTCGCGCTATTCACTATATGTATGATGAGAAGGTGATTTTTTTCTCATGTGTATAACGGATAGGTAGAGAATATAAGATTAGATGCGAGTTCTTAAAACTTATACTTATGGAAAGTTCGTGGCTCATAATTATACGAAATGTTTTGAACCCCTCAGCAAATGGACTCCAATGGTCTGTCTAGGACAAGTTCTTAAACTCATATGATTGTGAAAAGTTCCTAAGCTCATAACGTGTGGTAAGTTTGATGAACTAGGTATAATTAAGTGTGAATGGAGTATTAAGGATAATAGGAATAGATAGACTGATTAAGCAATGGATCATTAGTGGAAGCGTAGGTATTCTAAATCTTCTAGCTATGCTAGACTTCGAAATTTTTGACATTAAGCTAAATACGCACTATGTACCTTTTAAAAATGAATTTTTATTCTCAACTCCTAGTAACTAATGTGTATGTGTGGACTTCGGGACACTGACACATCGTTACCTGTTGAGATGATAAAACTGATTTACAATAATTTTTGAACCGTTTAAATAATAGTCTATGCTAATTGTTTCGGCCAGACAACAATGATTTGAAATATAAAAATGTGTTTTATTTATCATTGATGCATCATGTAACCTGGTGCAGAGATGATAAAAAGTTGATGAAGTTGTAAATACAGGAATATTTAGTGTTGAATTCGAACTAAAAACCATTGTCCCACTATTGTATGATGTGTTATAACAAAGTCACACAACGACGGAATCCTCAAACGGGCTGTAAATACAATACGATATCATAATGTCATTTTCAAAATATTTTTTTATAATTAATTGCCAATGGGGTTTGGCTATACATAAATATTTCGATTGGAATTGAATTATTGGTATGAGTCTAAGCTATTTGATTAAGCTAGACCAACGTTTATGAAAATTCTGACCGTTCTTTGGAAATTTTCCCGAACCAAATTGTTTTGGTGAGGAATCTGATAAGACTGAGGTAAGTATCCCAAAATTTGGGAAAATTTTGGGCGCCTAAGGCGGATAAGAAGAACGGGGAAAAATTGTTTCGACAAGCAGTATTTAATAAGTACAGGGCATAACGGGCTAATTACCCTCTGTGTCCGTAAGTCAGGACGGTTAGCGGATGAATTTTTGTATAACCTTTTTGAAAATGAAAGTTCGTAGTCTATATGACTCCTCAGCATGATTTGAAAAATTTAAGTCTGGTGAGTGATATTTTGGGTAGCATGTGATGATGAGTATAAAAAGTGTAATGTGTAAGGTAAATTTTGGGGACGAAATTCTTAGAAGAAGAGGAACGGGGAAAAATTGTTCTGACAAGCAGTACTTAATAAGTACAGGGCATAACGGGCTAATTACCCTCTGTGTCCGTAAGTCAGGACGGTTAGCAGATGAATTTCTGTAAAACCTTTTTGAAAATGAAAGTTCGTAGTCTATATGACTCCTCAGCATGATTTAAAAATTTTAACTCTGGTGAGTGATATTTTGGGTAGCATGTGATGATGAGTATGAAAGGTGTAAGGTGTAAGGTAAATTTCGGGGACGAAATTCTTAGAAGAAGAGGTGAATGTGACAACCCGAGAATTTATAAGATTTTAAATGATTAAATAAAGGTTAAGAAATAAAACCTAGATAGGAATTTGAGGATTTAGTTAAAAATTTTGAATAAGAACCTAAATGGTTTATTATTTGATTGAGAATAGAGGAATTATGGGTTACAAAATTTTTAAAACCTAGAGATGAATCTATATGTGTTTAATGGAATATTAAGGATAAGGTACTACGATACCTATAAAGTTTGGTGACATAATATATAAATTAGGTATGTGAATTATGTGTGTGATTAAATAAATATACATTATCTAATGTGTATACATTTATTTTGTATATAAAGATAATTAAGACTATGTAAATATCAATAATGTTGAGCATTAGTTCTAGTAATAATAGATTTAATGGACTAAGGAAAGTAAGTAATTTTGTAGCCCAATTTGTAGCCCAATTGTTTAATTAAGCATTGAACTTGTAGATAAGTTGAGTTAATAACAATTAAGTTATTAAACTAGCCCAATATATTATGTATAGGGCAAGTATAGTGATGGCCCAATATAATTATAGGAGGAAGCTCAAGTTTATTTTCACTAGTAAGCAATTTAAAAAATAGTCCAAGACCAAAAGAAATTAAGTGTGAGCCCAAGCTTAGCCCACTTGAGGAAGTATATTTAAGTCATTGAATAAGTATAAAAATTAAATAGTAGGAAACTATGTTGATTGGCAAGCCCAAAGAATTAAAATTACTAGCCCAAAACATTAAAAGAGTAGCCCAAACTTAGCCCAATGGGGAAAAGGACCTATTAGACCTTAAGTAAGCTTTTTGGGCTTTTAAAGTAAAACAAATTTGAGCCCAAGAAGGGCCTTAGGGCCGAAATTTGCAAGAGAGAGAGGGAGAGAATGCACAAGGAAGGGAAAAGGGAGATGGATGTAATGATTGTTTGCTTTAGTTGGTAGATTGCTTTGCTAGGTGTCCTTATTTTATTTGGCCACCACTTTAGTTAAATTATCAAGTTAGCTAAGTCATGTAAGCAACCATCTATCATGATGAGGAGAGAGAGAAGGAGATAAGGTTAGATATATCAAATATATCTACTAGTACACAAATCTATCAAACTAATAAAACTTAGTTTATTTCTCTCTCATCTTTTATTTCACACTAGTTGCTAGCAAGGGAGAGAGAGGGGGGGGGGGGGGGGGGGGTCGACCATGAGGGAAAGGAGAGAGGGAGGATAGTTTTGATGTTTCTTAGTTTCCTAATCTAATCTTAGGAAGAAGAAGAGGAGAAACAAGCAAAGGTATAACAAGATTTCTATTGATGTAGTATAATTTCTTTTTAGTTTGATTTATGTTTTGATTTTTGGTAAAGTTATGAGCTTAAGGTTAAAGCCTTAGATATATGTGTTTAATAGTGTTTCATGTTTAGATCCAACCCTTTAAGGGATCAAAAGTTGGATCTAAACTAAGAAATGGGAACTAAGTTTTTCAAAAGTGAGAAAACTTATTTTTTCTTAGCTTTACTTGTGATTAATCTTGTGTTTGGTGATTTTTGATATAGTAGATCATGGATCATAATAGATCCATGAGTATATGATGTATGGATATGTATTATGTTAGTTTATGGTGATTAATGTTTGATAAATCAATAGATCATGAAAGTTTTCTTACAAAACACAAAGATTAGAAAAATTATTTTTCGGGAAAACATAACCTAAAATTCAAAAGACCATATCTCTCATTATGTTTTGAAGTTTTGAGTGTGGTCAATTTTTGGACTTAGATATATAAGTTGTCTAACTTTTCCAAGTGGAATTACTGAAAAAGGAGTTGTAGATTTCCGTCTGGACAGATTTTAGAAAAAGGACGCGAAATCTAAAAATAAAGAAAAATAAGCCGTCTAGAAATTGAAAGGACTTTTTGGGCCACTTAATTTCTGTAATAAATTCCAATCTTGTGGGACATTAAAATATATGAGATAAGTTAGCTTGTGTCCAAAAATGAGCTCATTCGGATATAAATTGAGCAAGTTATGACCATTTCAATATTTGCGTTTTCCCAACGAAAATTGCTATAACTGGAGTTGTATAACTCCGATGGCCACGAAATTTAAACTGTAACTCCACGTTAAAATGTGTAAGATCCCGACAAGAGTTGGGAATTTCTGGAGTTAAGCGTAAGGTAGCTAATTTGTTAAGGAATTAACTAGAAATGGATTTTTGAAAAATACTTAAGGGAGTTAAAAAATTCAAGAAAAATATTTTTTGTGTATGGAATATATGTATAGATGATTGGTCAAAGGATAGATAAATAATACACTGTTTTGAAATTTTTGAGAAAAAAGAATTTTAGCTTCTTGAAATGAAGAATTCAGGATGCTGAAATGGAAACTGAAATGTCAGGAATAGGAAACAGTTTGGTTTCAGCTTACTGAAATAAATTATTGAGTCTCTTAAATAGTAAAAAGTTTACCGAGTTATAATAATAACTTAGTAAGCGATTAAGTATTAAGTCTAAAAGTAGTACAGTCGTATTCTACAATAGTTGATGTATAGTAGCTGGGCTAAACGACTCCTTTATATGTGAAAGGGATCTACGAATTGGTAACCGATCTAACTCATTGTGAAAATAGTGTAGACAAGACGAAAGCTAATTTGTTAGTTATTTGGGGAAAACCACTCAGTATACTATATTGAATACTATTAAAGACTCGATGTGTGCTAGGTTTAGACTTGTGTATATATAGTGTTAAGGTTATCTAATATTTGAATATGTGTTTAAATGTTAGATAGTTTACTTATAAAGTATGTTATGCTAATTTAAAGATCAATCTTATAACTGATAGGTCTTTTCAATAAAGTGATTAAACTAGATTGCGTAGCAGTAATCGACAGTTTAGGCAAGTTTCCTAACTCGAACTAGAGTTGTTATTGTAAAGCATGTTCGTGATTAATCATTGTTATTATTCACATCTATACTAATTATTGATTCGCACTGAGTGCATGTTGTATATGTTCATCAGGTATGAAAGGCTGATCACCTTCATTACCATAAGGTTAAGTTAAAATTGTTCATGGTCCTTGTTGACATTAAATATTATTGATTCAGTCATTCATTTATTGAAACTCTGATTTATGCTCTTTCACAATTATTATATTGTTGAAAATTTGAAAGCTTATTCTTTCTTTCAATCATGATATATCCTTGTTGTATTTAAAACTTGCTGGGCAAATTTGTTGCTCACCCTTGCTATATCATGATAAACATTTCAGATTAAAGACGAAACTTCAGATACAGTCAAACGCAAAGGCAAGTTCCAAGATGGAATTATTATACAGTTAAAATGGTAATAGTATAGGATATAAATGACATTGTATGTCATGTAAGATATTGAATGCAGGTATTATGTTAAGGTTACAGACCTTGGGAATTATGTGTAAAAGTTTATTGTATAAATAATTTATGTTTATATCTTCCGCAATAGTTATAGAAATGATGTTGCGTAACGTACCTGGTCCGAGGTTCTGGGGACCCGGATTTAGTGGCGTCACAGCTGCCGAGCCACTCCGGTCCCAGACCAAGAAATGTTATGCTATTGTAGAGCTTTAGGCCATCATTTAGTTTGCTCAGCTAGCATGCTTTCCTACTATCTTACAACATATACACTCACTTTAATAATCATGCTAGCACCTTATCACATATCAATTCCAACTATATCATGCTAATTACTATGAATTGGAAATGCTACACTACAAGATATATTCAAGCATTATACCTTCTTGAGCTTTTAATTGGGTAGAGCTTCCCTTCAATCTCAGAATTTTCTCTCAACTCACTCTATAGACAACTTAGCAATTAATTAAGCAACATAGAAAATGAAGAGGGATGCTCAATTTATAGAAAACTCAAAACCCATGCCAAGCCTTTGTCCTTGAAAACAAACCAAGAGATGGAAGGAGAGTTCTTTGGACAAGGGTTAGTTGGTGAGATAGTTGGTAGATGAAATCATGAATCCCACTCCCCATGAATGATGAGCTAAAATGAAGCTTGGGAGAAGAATGAGGGAGTAGACTCTAGCCTTTGTTGTTTACACGTGAATGGGAAATGGGGGAGCAATTGGACACTCAATATGGGACATCGAATTATATCACAACATTTGCAAGTTGGGGAATGAAATATCATATACTATATGCTCAATACACATATGTACACCTTAGCTTTTATTAATTTAGGGCATACATGGACTAAAATATCATAACAACATTACATGGTAGCACATGGGGATATATATTTATACACATCATATAATCCATGTACATTTTACTAATATTACATTATGAGTTAATAGAATGGTGACATACTACATTATCACAAATCTCATTATTATTATTATTATTTCAATTATGTACTTATTGAAATAGTGGTTCACATACTTTAATATTCCATATAGTAGACATTAATATTTATACCTACCACATGATCACATAGGCATTACTTATGTAATGCATATGATATAGTTTCCATATTGCATATTCTCACTAGAGTGTCACACTACACTTCATATAACATAGTTTGGTCCCATATGGTATAATGTACATACAACATATATTCTTATAAGTTCACCCATGCGGCTCACTTTCTTTTATAATATAGTTTATATATATATATTACATAGTCATGCCAAAATGTCACATTATACATTATATTATATAGTTGCAGTAACTATATAATATACGATTACATAGCTTTATACTAAACAATTAATAGAATAAATATTAACCTCAATCATTAATTACCCATTAATATGCTATCACCCTCAATTAATAATATATTATTAATTAATCATCCACTTATTAATTCTTTCTTTAATGAATTAAATTACATACTTTTCATCACTGTGCCACACAAGGCAATCCTCAAGCTTATAATAAACTCCACATTCTCTCCTCAATTATCATCATTTCCATTTGAAGTAATTAAGTTAACTCATCTCATATCACATAAATATTTATATTCAAATAAATATCCAACTTTCATTAATATATTCCTTTAAAAATATTTGGAAATTCTTGGGTATTACACTTCACTTCTCAATCAGCCTTACTGATAGAGTTGGTGCTTTGATCTTTTAAGTGCTTGCAGGCCATTCAGAGGGTGCTCTTTGATCTTCTTCAGGTAGACTATTTTGAACATTGACTGTTCTTACCAGAGTGAGTTCTTCACTTTCACTTCAAAAATGCTCTTGTTAAGAATTGTGTAGTCTCTAAGATTCTTCCTTGGCATAGTGAGCACTTTAACTGACTACGTTTTATCCTATGTTCTGCAGACTATGATCTGTCTCTGGCTTCTACAGACTATGATCCTACACTGGTTCTGCAGACTATGATCTTGCTCTTGCTCAGCAGACACTACGACTCCGAGTGAAATCTGCGACTCTGAGAGTTAATCATATGATAGACTACGATTTCTTCCTTAACAACTGCAGTCTCTTGACTGAACTGCCCGACTACTATTTCTACCTCGGTTATGATCTGTAGACTCCACGTCTTCGAGTGAAACCTACGATTCTTGACTTGGCTCGGCAGGTGCTTGACAGGTTGTCTCCACGATCTTGAAGTGGCCTTCTTGGCAGACTGCGATTTCAAGAGGGGCTATCTTTATAGACTATGGTTCTGCCTTGATAGACTACGATTCTGCCTTTACTCTCTGAGCTGACTTCGATTACTGGTGCAATGCTCCAAGATAAGACTGGCCTATCTATTACATTTTATAAGATCAACCTAACAAGCTTGATCTTTATATTCATAGTTCTTTTACATTGTAATCTTTTAAAGGACTTCACAAAGCTATTTATTCATATAGGATCAACCTAACATATTTGATCTTTTCAGTCTAAGTCCTTGTATATATGTCTATCATCTATTAAGAACTTTACAGCTTTCATCAATGCAGACATATTTGCATAGTCATTCATTAAGTTCATAATCAAATCTTATATAAATAAGAATAACATTCTCATGTATATTCCTAATATAGTTTATAACAGAATTGTGCCTGGGTCTATTATGATGACAGACTAGATAGCTTGCCTTAAAGAGCCTACTCATTTGGAGCAGATTTTTGGTTTGACCCAGCGATTGGAGCGAGCACAATTTTTTATTAGGCACCTTGGAAAGGATCCTTCAGAGGTAGATTCATTTAATCCTTCCAGCTCCAGAGCTGGCCCCTCAGGAGGTCCATATTCTGGCAGTTATGCAGGTGCCAATCGTCCTCTTTATCGACCAGACAGTCCTACTGGCAGAGATTCAGTGACTCAGGAGGAGTTGCAGCAGGTTGATAGTCTAGATGCAGATATCATAGACTTCTTTTGATATATTTCTCGCTATATCTTTTGATAGGCCTCTGTTAGATATTGGGCGGCTGTGCCCTATTTCTCGTTATCTCTTTTGATAGGCCTTTGTTAATCATTGGGCGGTTGTGCCCCATTTCCCTGTACTTTTTATTTTGCATTTTATTAACAGATAAAGATGATGCTTTTAATAGACAGTGTATTTAGAAACGCATAATATTTCCTATCTATTGCATCCTATTGTCATTTATCATTATCATCTATCATTATGCATGCATTATCTCATGGATATGCATTTAGACAGGTGAGTTTAGCTTTGACCCCTGGATGGTCTCATGATACGGTTCTACAGATGTCTTCATCTACCTTTAGCCGTATTAAGCACATGCCACCTTCATTGATAGCATCTTCTTTGAGATCCTGGTATAACAGTTTGCCTCCCACAGACAAGGCGATAGTTGATCAGATGCTAGGGCATTCTATGGCCATCTTGGCTTTCCAGGTCCCACTAGGCTTTGTGGACAACATGGTATCTTGCTGGATACCCAAGCGATAGGTTTTCAGATTCGGTATCCATGAGCTGACTCCTACGTTAGAGGAGTATGAGCGTATCACCGGTTTGGCATTGGATCAGCCTTATGCTAGGATGACCCTTAGTGATATGAGACGATAGTTCATGACCATGGCTGGTTTGAGGTGTAAAGTAGTCATATATGAGATTACTGCGGGGTATGTGGTGTCTCTAGACTTCATGATTGATCCCTTTGGCCAGCTGGATAGCTATGCATAATACTCAGGAGACTTTATCATCACTGCAGGCGAGTGGCAGACTGCACGCATGGCTGTTCTATTGATGTGCATCACAGCTTACCTGTATATGCCGCTGTATATAGACCACTTGGATATTGGCCTAATTATAGTGGTTCGTGCTCTTAGACAGGGTTGTACCATCCTGCCCATGATATTAGCAGAGACCTTGAGGTCGGATACATTCTGCCATACCCATCCTATGGGGTTCTTCATAGGTAGCGCTGTTTTATTGTATGTGTGGTTTATGACACACTTGAGACCCATCAGCACAGTTAGACATCATGTGTATTATTTTACTCATGAGATAGCCATGTCCTACTCCTTTCAGCCGACTGAGTGTATAGATACGGCATTGTGGTTGACCTTTTTGATGGTGATGGAGCATCCATTTTCAATCTTGCCCTGCTCTGGACTCAGCTCCCCTTACAGCTTCATTACTCATGCAGTTGGAATGGATTATTTGCCCCTGGAGGGTTTGAGAGGGGTGACCACATATCATCCACTGGCTGTCATGGGCCAGTTTGATCAGTTTCAGGACATCCACCACTTTGAGCGGGCTTTGGATCAGAGACTATCAGCTTTTTCTTTTTCATTAGCTGACTTGACCAGGATTTATGATTGTTGGACTCGTCGTGAGAGGGCTAATTTTTTGACTAGTCATCCGTGTCGTTCTCTAGAGTATTCTACATGGTTGGAGGCAGACTTTGCATCAGCTGCGGTTGTTCACTCAAAGCTGAGTATTGATTCTGATGAGGAGGAGCCTATGGAGGACCCTGATTCTCCTCCAGTTGATGAGCTATTTGCTGGATTGACAGCAACTTTAGTCAGTGACCCCCCTAGCATTCCTACTGGGATGGATCTATCTCTTATAGATTCGTTAGTTCGGATGACCTTTGAGAGTGATTAGGGGAGAGCACTGATGTTGACACCCCTTTCTGGTTGGGATGTAGCTTTTATCGATAGGGACAATGCTCGAACTACTCGGGATGCCGCTTTTGTTGAGATTGAGGAGGCTCTAGTTGCCCGGGATGCTGCTTTCATTGAGCGGGATGAGGCCCTAGCTACCCGGGACGTTTACATCGCTGCTAGTACTGCACTCAGGTCCTATACACATAGCATCATTGCTGATATGAGTGCCTTCATAGATGATTATAGTAGCACCATGCAGATGGCTGTGGATCTTCTAGCTCGTATGGATACCTTAGGACACGAGCTTACAGATGCACCTCCATCTTCTGAGAGGAATGCCATGTTGGACTTGCTATCCCGTTTATCCATGGGTTTATAGACTAGCTTTTATTTTCTTGTACATACTAGATCAGCCATTTTTGTCATGTACAAGATACATTGTACATATCAAAGAGTATTATATAGTAGATAAATATATTTTGATTCACTTCCCTTTTGAATATATATTGTCATTGCTGAATAATTACCAGTTTTTCATGACTTGCTGTCTTGATGTGTCATGTGCTTTTCCTTGATGGATTGACATTGAGATGTCGGAGAGTACCTCAGAAGGGCCTGTTGATAAGGGAAGATTGATAGTATTTGGGTTTTATAGGAATTTCGGTGTCTTGGGACTGGTTTTCAATAAGGTTAGTGTTTTTTCTTGAAGGTCAGGCCGCACCATAAATGGTTGCCTGCGTACTCCTGAGTTTAAGGGAGATCAGGTCATTCGTAGTTCAGGCTTAGCCTGAATGGTTTGAAAAGTGTTTATTTGTGTTTGAGCTTGGTTTGATGGGTTTTTAAATTTTTTGTTTAGTTTGACCGCGCCGTAAATGGCTGCCTACGTACTCCTTGTAACGCCCGAGAAAATCGAACGATTATGTGAATGGATTTTATTTGATTTATTGAATAAAATTTAATTAAATGTTTATTAAACTGAGTAAGCTAATCAAAGGTCGTTTTATGACCTAAAGAATGCAGATATGATTAGGATTCTGGCTATGTGCTAGAAATAAATGATATGAATTTATAAGACGAAAATAAAAGTTTTCCGAGGATTTTCTGTAAAATCACTATCCATCCATTTCTGCTCGGGAATTATTTTTGAATTTTTGAGAAACGCGTAATGATAGGATTTAAAGACGAGATGGAATATCTAATAATATTCTAGTTATGACTCATGAAGTTTTCGTGTGAGGACCTAAACACTAAGTGTTAGGGAAAGTGAAACCTAATTATAATTAGGATTAATCATAATGATAATAAATGATTATTATACGGAATGAATATGAGTATAATACTAGATATTATACGAGTATAATACGAAGAGGATACAAGAATTAATACGACGTATAATACAGAATTTATACGAAGTAAATAAATTTAATTTGAATTGAATTTAATAACTAAACCCGTGGGTCAAACCGATGGGTTAACGGGTGGGTTAAACCCATGGGGCAACCCATGGGCACATGAGATGACAAGGTGGGCATGTGGGGTGCATATGCTAGCACATGGCTTCACATGGCAAGACATGGGCAAGAGGAGGTTTAGTCCTAATGACCAATCTACTCTAAGCCTTTCAAATTCTATAAATAGAGGAGTTCATTGGTCATTTTGTTGGTTGATCAATTTGAGCACATATTGAGAGAGAAGAAGAAGCTAGCTTATTGCCTTTGATAAGAATCAAGCAAACCAAGGAGCCAAGAAGTTCATTAGTCTTTTATTAAGAATACCAAAGAACAACAAAGGTATAATGATAAGAAAATTATGATAATTCATGTGTCTTTCAATATAGAATTGATAGAGAAGTTAATTGGTGGAGCATGTTTAATAAGAACTCATAAGGTTGGCTATGTAATGAACCTAAAACATTAATAGGCCAAGCATAAGTAAAATCATACCGATTGATTAAGAACTCAATGAAGAACCTATCAAATTCTTGAGAGTTTAGAATGGTTAGAATCATTAATAAACAACCAATGGATTGATTCCATTTGGTTCGGAGTAAAAATATTGAATAACGAAAATTCGACGAAAGTTACGCGATTAGATGTTAATCGTCGAAATCATGAATTTTTTAGGAATAGAAGTCAAAAGTCGTCGTTTGATTCAGAAACGATGGTTTTCGATGGAGTAACGTGTCATTAGGTAAATAAGACTTGCGAGAGTAAGAACGAATGAATTCAGATTTCAAACGAAGAATTGAGCGTTGAACATTCACAAACGTTTAACGAACGCGTAAAAATGGACTAATCGACGAATTTATTGCCAACGGAATCATAAATAAATTTCAACTTGATGAAATCGTATAACATAGCATATATACACTATTGGCTTTGGAACAAGCCAATTTTGAGTTGTAATGATCGTGTTACGAGCTCGTAAATTTCATCAAATTAAATTTTTTTCTGAAGAATAGGGTTGGCGCCGCAGCGCCACCCAAGTAGTAGTCCCCAGCGCTGCAGCGCCCTTAACTAAAAAATTTACGACATGCATGTTTGTTAACCTAGCTTGCTACATGGTAATTATGGGGCAAGCATATGGTTAATATTCATGAAGAGAAATCACTTAAACAACATGTTTAAGAATGGTTTTAAGAATTAAATGTTGACAAAACGTATTTAAATTTAAAACTCGAAATCTGATAATGTGAATGACGAATCATAATCAAGTTGTGAGCGTTCCTTAAGGTTATATAACATGTAATAAAGGTACATGATGCATGAATGACATCAAATGAAGTTAAAACTTACTTATTTTCCATACGGAGTTCGAGAACGGGAATCCGATGGAAATGTGATTAACGTAACGAACCGATTAGGGTTTCATCTGTCGTTGTGCTTAACGATGATCGACGAGAGTCAGTTTATGATATATAGATGTTAATAAACCTTACCAAATGTTAAATAACTTGAACGGATGTTATTAGTTTAACAATTCGGCTATGTTATACAAGAAGGAGAAGTTAGGTTATATATTGTATATCAATTATGAATTCTCACTGGTATGCTATGTGTTTATGCTTTGTAGAAGTTGTAAAGGCCAAGAAGCGTACGTTTAAGCGTTTAAAGGTGTAGAGGCTAGTTTTCTAACCTTGTTCAAGTTCTACTTGATGCATGTTTTCTAACTCTTGTATTAACGTTACATTATGCAAGTTTTCTAAACTCTTGTCTACACTTTATGTTGGACAAGCTGTCACTATGCATGATTTCTTATGCATAAACTGTTATTGAATAGTCAATGCCATTTAATTCGACTAGACTGAGACTTAGAGTATTTTGATTGGTTTTCCACAAATCTTTCCAAAATATTTATAATTGGTTTGCCAATTACTTAGTACGGATTCTCAGGTAAGCCTGAGTGTGAATAAACAAATGTTTTTATGTCGTTAATTCGACAGGCACGTGAGGTTGCCACAAATTAAACGTAAATACATTTAATGTATGAGTGTTGATCAACATAGAGTACTAAAAGTTGATCACCTGGATGTGATCGTAAGCTATATTGAACTTACGGCCTCAGTGACGGGTTGTTCCTTTCACGAATGAGAACTAAATGATGGTTCATGGTCGTTGAGCAACACAGATTCCAAAGAGGCTATAAGTCCTTATGAATGATTTTAAAGGAATTAAAACGTTATTTTGATTATTCTTAAGTACTCCATAACTATTGTACAGTTATTACAGACCAAGTAATATGATTATTGATTTTGTGGTTTCAAGATATAATGTTAAACTTGCTGGGCTATTTATGCTCATTCTTTCTTAAAACTAAATGATTTCTGCTAAAAGAGCGAACGGACTGAAGGATCCGGTAAAGACAAGGGCAAGCCCTAGATGGAAAAATAGTGATCCTTGTAATAGCATAATATTAGTATTGTAATGACTGATATTATGACACAGAACAAATGTAATGGTTACAAAGAACTTGGGAAGGGATTAATAGAATGTAATACTTAGTAAACTCATGTATGTTATTGAAGTCTTTCATTGAATATATGAGTAGATTGTAGCACCGTGTAGCACCATATCCATGGTTTGAAGGTACCTGGATTTGGGGGCGTCACAGGTTGGTGTCAGAGTCTTAGGTTATAAAACTTAAGGGGAAAACCTGAAGCTATAACATTGAGAAGAGAAGTAGGAGTTAGAAGTAGATAAACTCTGCCAAAGTTTTAAAGAAGAAAGTAACCTTAAACATATTAAATGTGATATGTGTTTATACTATTCAATTGTATACTAATCAAGTTATTTGTGTCTTATTGTAGATATCAGGAGTTATGGACATGTATAATGAAATACTTGAAGTTAGTGAGGACTCAGTCAACTTTGTAGAGGTTGTACCAATACCGATAGCAGAGGTACCTATAGTGATTCTGGACGAGACTGATCCGAAGGAGGAGGATCCGTCTGAATACTCAGATAACTTTGACTTTGCGTCATTGTTTGATGGTATGTTGGAGGGAGAAGAGGAGATTGTACCGATTAATACGGTACTGGCTACTGAGGAGGTGGAGACAGTGCCGATTAATCCGATACTGCCTATAGAGGAGGAGGAGTCTACGCCGGCGGGGTCCATTAAGGCTCTGTTAATGGCAGTGTTGGACAGGAATGTCCAACTGGGCAAAGAAGTTTGTGACCTTAAGAAGGAGGTTTACGATGTCCAGGAGGACAAGGAAGACATGTAGGTCTTATGGGAGGTCGAGCATGACGAGAGGGTGCTGGCGAAGGATAAAGTCTAGAACTTAAAGCTAAAGGTCCAGGAACTAAAGGCAGAGCTTCTAAACAAGAAGCAAAAGATTAGCCAAATGTCCTATATACATAGGAGTTCGCACGAGAAATATCAGCATCAGACTGCTAAGTATCCTATGTAGGATGGACAGACTCGGCATACAATTAGCCTAGATATAGTGGCTAGTATGGCTGATGCGGATTACGAGAATGCCGTGAGGCAGATGTAGTCCAGTAGTATATATAGAAGAATTAGCTATATAAATATTTGTGTAGATAGTAATGATGTAAAACCCTCTTTTGTATAAACAAGGGTAGTCTTTTGTAATCCCAATTTTTGGAAAGTAATTGCGAGATAGTGTTGTAAATAGCTGAAGCCATGTAATGACGAACGATGTAGCGTTATACTACGAAGAAGCATCTTAATATAAGAAGTTTAATGAAAATGTTTTCGCATTAACAGAAAATGCCACCAAGAAGACGTCAAAGAAACCAGGAAGAAGAACCTCGTAATGGGGAGGAGCAAGGGAATAATAACCCAATACAGGAGTTTGTGAACCTATTAGCTACGACTCGTAATAGGACGAGAGATAATATATGAGTTAATCCTTGGGTAGGTCGGGGGACTACTTTCAAGGAGTTTAAGATTATAGGTCCGCCTAAGTTCTATGGAACTATAGATCCTGTAGCTGCCCAGGTTTGGGTAAAAGAAATTAAAAAGGCATTTGTCATAAAAAATGTCAGTGAGGCACAAAATACTTCTTTTGCGACTTACATGATGAAGGGTGAGGCCAACTACTGGTGGAAGGCAAACCAGGGTAGGGCCGGAACATAAGTTATTACGTGGACACGGTTCAAGGAGTTATTCTTCGAGAACTACTTCCCCACGAGCATGCAGGGAAGAATGAAAATTTAGTTCCTAGAACTGAAGCAGGGGACATGACAGTTCCCCAATACGCAGCTAGATTCAATGAACTGGCAAGGTTTGCTCCACACCAAGTGGACACGAAGTTGAGAAAGGCGAGATGGTTCGAGCAGGGATTGAAACCCTGGCTCATTAGCCGGATATCAGTATTCCAAAGTATTACCTTTGGAGCCTTGTTAGAGAAGGTGATTATACCCGAGGGTTGTAGTGAGGCATTGACCAAATACCACAAAGAGAAAAAGAATAAGGGTAAGACTGACGTGTCAGTTCAAATTGAGGGAGCCAGTGGGAGTGGCCAAAAGAGGAAGTATTTTAACTTTGGGAATACCGGAGTAAAATAAGAATATCCTAAGTGGAGGATTGAGGCATGCAAGACTTGTAGGAAGGCTCATCTGGGAGTCTGTCTCAAGTGCAAGGCGTTGTGTTACAACTGCGAACAAGAAGGGC
Organism: Panax stipuleanatus; assembly: GCA_020205555.1. Taxonomy (NCBI): domain Eukaryota; kingdom Viridiplantae; phylum Streptophyta; class Magnoliopsida; order Apiales; family Araliaceae; genus Panax; species Panax stipuleanatus. The sequence continues at coordinate 27,967,202 of CM035115.1, read as the reverse complement.
ATATTTTTCCTAACTGTCCTAGTCTAAAAAAGAATCGTGGTTGCTTTGTGTGTGGATCTACGGACCACATAGCATGTAACTGTCCGAAGAAGGGTTCAGATGCTGGGAAAGGAGCTGGCGGAAGTAAGCTAGCGATTGGTGGAGCAGTACCACAGGGTAGACCAACTGCTCGCACTTTTAATATGACGGTCTAGAATGTGTGTAGACACTCAGAATTTTGCATTTCTGTTATTAACCCTGCAGAAGGGTAAAATTATCTTTTTCCTTGGTGACAATACCGAGATGTCAGCAACCCCGGCTACAACCCCGGGATGTCAAGCTCAATCCCGATCACTACACCTGGATGTCAAGTCAAACCCCGGCAACACCGGGAGGTCAAGTAAAGCCCCGGTGACAATAACGGTGTAGACACTCGAAATTTTTCATTGCTATTGTAGACACTCAAACTTTTGCGTTCCTGTTACTAAGCTTGCAGGGGGGAAAACCGTCTTTTAAACCCCAGTCTCAATACCGGGATGTATACTCAACCTCGATTTTAATACGGGGATGCCAACTCAGCCCCGGTCTCATTACCGGGATGACAACTCAGCCCCTGTCTCAATACCTGGATGCCAACTTAGCCCTGGTCTGAATACCGGTATGTCAACTCAGCTCTGGTCTTAATACTGGGATGCCAACTCAGCCCCGGTCTCAATACAGGGATGCCAACTCAGCCCCGATCTCAATACCAAGATGTCAACTCAGCATCGGTCTCAATACCGGGATGCCAACTTTGCCCCGATCTTATTATCGGGATGCCAACTCAGCCCCGATCTCAATACCGGAATGCCAACTCAGCCCTGGTCTCAATACCGGGATGCCAACTTAGCCTCAGTCTCAATATCGGGAGTCTCAATATCGGGATGCCATCTCTGCTCCGGTCTCAATACTGGGATGTCAACTCAGCCCCGGTCTCAATACCGAGATGTCAACTCAGCCCCAGTCTGAATATCGGGATGTCAACTCAACCTCGATCTCAATACCGGGATCTCAACTCAGCCCCGATCTCAATATCGGGATGTCAACTCAACTTTGGTCACAATACCAGGATGTTAATTCAACCCTGGCGACAACCCTGGGATGTCAAGTCAAACCTTGGTCATAATTTGGGAGGTACAGTAACCCCAACAATAACACCGGGAGATCCAGTTCAGGCCCAGTCACAATCCCGGAGGTCAGGTCAAGCCCCGGTCACAACCCGGGAGGCCAAATAAATTTCGGAGACAACCCTGAAGCATGACATCATCCCCAGAGATAACCTTGGGAAACCAAGTCAACCTCAGAGACAACCCTGAGGACAAACAGAATCGACTGGGATCAAAGCCTCGGAGACAACCCCGGGAAAACAGTCGAAGACCATGCCAGTGCAAGAAACAACCCCTGGAGGGGCAAAATGGTCATTTTACTAACTTGAAGCCAATTTGATCAAAATCAAGATAAATTGGTTCCATCAAGGTCAGAAAGAACCATAACACTGATCCCGAGTGAAAATAGCACAATACAACTCAATGGATAAAGTGGGAAGAATTGAAGATCCGGTTATGAACCCGTCTTTTTGGACTCGAAAAAGGTTTAGTCATGTCATTGTGACGCTCTCGGCGAGGGCTTTCCGAAAAGGTATAGCACACCTCAAACGGAAGCTCCGATTAAAAGTTAGAAAGTTTCGAACCTGACATCGCATTGCTCGGATTGAAAGTACTTCGAGACGACGGGACCCACCATATGGGTCCTACCATGTGGATCCGTAGGTAGACCCGCAGCTACCGTGGGTAGGACCGCTTCCATCTGGTCTTTAAATACAAGTGCACCCAAAGCCAAAAAAGAAGAAAAAAAATAGAAAACGCTCTAAAACTCCCCATTTCGTTTCCTAGCCCGACTTCTAGTACTCCAAACCCAGATTTTATTACTCTAATAAGTAGGTATACTCATATACTACCACATGCCAAAAATGGAACAGTGAAAATGGCCGTTTGAAGCCTACGAAGTGACAAAAAGCCCGTGTAGCAGTCCGTTGTAAGTATTTTTACGATTAGAACTTGTTTCCTACTTCATTGCGCATTTATACACGTGCACGTAAAGTTTCATTTTTTGGTTTTGCCCGAAACTCAGTTTTGTAGCTATTTTTACGTACTTTTTAGTACATTTTAGTACATTTCTGCATTTTCTTGCATTTGCACAGCCCGGATCGACGATCTGCAGCTTTTAATTGCTTATATATATATGTATTAACTTTTTTGGACTGGGTCGCTGACTCGTGTCCTTTTTGGCTTTATTATGTATATATTTAACTATATATATACACTAACTTTTTAATTTTGTCAAGCCCGGATGGCAAATCTGTGGTAGTTACTGCTTTTATATATATAACTATATATATATATATAAATTTTTTTGACTTCGTTTGGCCTGGATTGCTAAATTTGTGGCCTTTATTGCATTAATATATATATATATATATACTAACTATATATATTAACTTTTATATTTTAGTTTTGTATGGATTGAAAATTCGTGGCCTTTTTACCGCTTATATATATATATATCCATTCTGTCAAGCTTGGAATATTTTGTGGTTTTTACTGCTTTTATATATATATACATTCAGTCAAACTTAGATCATTCCGAGGCTTTTTACAGCTTTTATATGTATATATTTCCATTCCGTCGAGGTTGGATTAATTTGTGGCTCATTTACAGCTTATATATATATATATATATTTCAATTATGTCAAGCCTAGAGTAATCCGTGGCTTTTTACAGCTTATATATATATATATATATATATATATATATATATTTCCATTCTAGTCTTGGCATTGGATTTGAAATCCGTTACCCTTAATTGCTTTTACATATATATATTTCCATTCTGTCAAGCCTGAATTACTCCGTGGCTTTTTACAGCTTATATATATATATATATATATATATTTACATTCTAGTACGACCATAAAGTGAAAACCAATCGCCCTTTACATCATTTTGTATATATATAATTATATATATATTCTTTATTAATTGTGATTAAATTTCTGTTTTAAATATTCATTTGATATGAATTGGCGTTGATATTCATTTGGCGAACTAGATTTCTTTAAATCTAGCTCTTTCTACCTTTCAAACGGTTCAAAATAGGTCCAACCGGAATCGGGAAGCTAGAATGGATAAGATTCATTTAAATCTAGCTTTCTTTCTAGCTTCGTTCATTCTTAAAGCAACCTCGCGACCTTCAGATTTCTATCTAGTGGGAACGAGAAGCTTTTGCTATGCGCATGCAAAGATTTGACTGATGAATCCTTTGTATTGCGACGTATAGATGTAGATATACATTTTCTGTTCATATTTGAGCTGTGTAGGTTTTCTTGGCTTCCCTCTGTGAGCCTAGGAATTGTGGAATTCATGATCAAACTGATCAGAATCTGATTCCCACGATGGACAAACTCCACATTACAAATGTACCTTGTCAGTTTTTCTGTAAAAATGTACATCCAAAAGACCTTAAAACGGTTATCCGGGTTTAAGGTCTCAAACATAATAAAACAATAGTCTGTCATGCTAGAGTCACTCTGATGGCTGTCATACCCATGAGAAGACCGACACTTGTATATATTATGTGGTCGAGGATGCTTCGCAGCCCGATAATCACCATTTAAATCGAGCCAAAAGGCTAAAAAGATAAAATGGAAGTATCTAAATGCTTCAATTCCTACGTGAGCGTAAGGGTTTGAAACCCAACCTTTTCAAAACATCATTTTCATATCTTGTCTAAAAAAGAACTTTTGCAAATCAAATCAAACCCTTCGTATATAGGTTCAACAAAGCACGTCCATACTTTCAAAACAAACTAGCGTAGACCCAATTTCTTTGAGCATTAACACACACATTGCAAATAAAAAGGGAAATATTGAAAAGATGCAGTACCGTATTTTCACGGGAGTTGGGGGGTGCCTAACACCTTTCCCCCACTTAACCAAGCCACCGAACTTAGAACTTCAGTTTCAAAGATCAAGTTCCGGTAGTGTCCAACAATTGGACCTATTTTCAAACAAAACTCGGTTAAGTTGGTATAACCATTTTAAATTTACCAACTGGCAACTCTGTAAAACTGTTCAAATCGTCGACATGATACATGTTGGCCTTTTCCTAAAATTCTTTTCACCCTACATAAAACAGACAAGGCAAAAAGGGTATAAAACAAAAGACTTTGGAAGAGAGAAAGATTCGGTCCAACGCGATATGATTTTTTCCCGACGTCGACAGGTGGCGACTCTGCTGGGGACAGTAGAGGGCTTAGGCCGCGTTCAAATTTTTTCAAAAGTTGCTTTTAATATCTGCGTGTGTGTGGATGATGCGTTTTACAGTGAATGAATGTGAATGAATGTTGTACTACTTTATATTAGTGCTTCGCACAAATGTCATCATTTCATACGGTGAGACGTGATGTATGTGAATGTATGTTGTTTGATTCCTCCACCAAGAGGCAAACCCGTCAGTGTTTGATTACAGGACTCAAAGAAGACTAATTCTGCGAGGCTCAAGAAAGGCACCACTCAGATCTGCTCCAATTGAAAGATCGGATTACTTTCCCCTCTAGTAGATTGCAATGATCTGGGGACCTTTATGCCAAAAAGCCGCGAGAGTAGCCTAAGATAGGTTAGTCTCTAATTAACCAAATTTGAAGTGAAGCTTCTTCATGCCCTCCTTTTTCAATACAAATGTCAGTTTTCCAATTCCAATGTAAATATACATTCCATGTCATATAAATCCTGTCATGCTATCCAGTCATTAAAACAACTGACCTTTGTTTTACAGGATAAAATTAAAAAACATAAAAAAAACACATTGCATGGCATGCATCCGACCCAAACCTACATCGGGAAATTAACACACCTATGTTTGTTGTAGGTAAAAATTGGTCCTATCACTAGGTCAAAATCTAAGAACTCACTAAGCCCATCTCCAAACATGGCTTCCAGTGCTCAACCTAAATCCACCCTTGTTTCTAGGGAGGAATTTGAAGGATTGAAGAACCAGATAGTCGAATTGGCTATTTTCTTGAGGGAACAAAGCAAAGGCCTTCAAGGGAAACAAATACCCGGTCGTACAGAACCAGTTATAGCAGGTTGCAATCAAGAGACCAGAAAGAAAGACACTTAGACTACTGAACAAACAGAACCAAGATATGACGAAGAAAACCCCTAAAATCAACAACCTCAACAAAGAGCAGAAAATTGGTGATATTCTAAAGAAGGTACAACAAATGGAAGAGACCATCCGGTCCATCAAAAGGACTGGGGCATTTGGCAGTGTCAATTATTCAGATTTATGTATATTCCCCAGGACTTGTTATCTGAAAAAAATTTAAGTCCCTAATTTTGAGAAATATGATGGATTGGCAGACCCATACACCCACTTAAAGGTATTCATTGGAGAGCTTGGATCCTATGCAGAGGACGAAAAGTTTAGAATGCAACTACTCCAGAAGAGTTTGACCGGAGAGGTTAGAGCCTGGTATGCCCATTTGGATAATTCCAAAATTCACAGCTGGAAAGAATTAGCACATGCATTCCTCAATTAGTACATCTTTCAGTCCCAAATGGCTCCAGACAGATATCAAATCACCAAAATTAAAAAGCAAAGTACTGAATCATTTAGGGAATATGCCCAACGATGGAGGCGGGTGGCAGCACAAGTCACCCCACCTATAACTGAGTCTGAGATAGTCATGACCTTCATCAATATCCAAGAAGCTCTGTATTACGAAAGGGTCCTAGTAGGCATAGGAAAACCATTCTCGGAGATGATAAAACACTGAGAAACGGCTGAAATGGGGCTAAAATCTAGGAGGATAAAAGATATTACTGCATTAGAAGCTGTTGCCGAGCAAATTCAGTTCGAGAGTTATGGCAGGAATACCAGGAGAGTACACAAGAAGAAAGATGAGGAAGTGTCCTTATTACTGCAAGGACATAATAAGAGGAGCGAGTCGAGCAGTATGCCCATTCAAAGGAGGAACTATTCCACTTTCCAAGCACTAGTCCAACCTTCTAATCCTTCATTTCAGAAAAGTTTGGAGCCCAGACGTCACAGAATGTTCACCCCTTTACGGGATTCACTAGAAAAAGTGCTGAAACTATTGACAGCACAGAAGAAGAATATTCAACTCCTTCCACCAACCAGTATTGGGGGAATTAATTTCGACCCAAGTAAGAAGTGCGCATACCATTCCGAATCCTGGGCCATGATACACAAGACTGTTGGGCTCTCAAGCACAAGATCAAAAACTTGATAGATAACAGAGAGATTGTGGTGACCAATCTAGAATAACCTCATGTGCAGGATAATCCCCTCCCTCAGCACAAAAAGGAGAGTGTCAATATGATTAGCATGGGGAGTGGAAAGGGATCCAAATACCTCCAGTATGTTGGAGAGGCAACTCAATCCAGCACCAATATCCTAGACATTTGGGAGTTCTCAGAGAAGCGGTTCCTGATAGAACAGGAAATCAAGTCTATCAAGGAACGGATTGGACAGTTAGCGGATCTGATCGTGTATCAACATCAGATAACCATGTAGTTGATAAACCAGTCCAACCAGTCTGAAGCAAGTCCTCCTATACTAGAAATTACCCCCATTGCTATGAGGGATCACTACCGGTTTCATGAGCATGAACCCTGGGCTAACAAGGTAGCCAAAGAAGAAAAGTTCCAAGGTGATAGGGAATTTGCCTTCCAAAGGCATTTCACTAATCTGAACCAGCCAATGAAGGAAATCATCTAAATGTTGATCAATGAGGGGATAGTTGCGGATCTGTTACCCCCGGTGAACCCTCGATCTAGAAAATTCAAGCCTGATCAAATCTTCCAGTATCATTCCAATGCGCCCGATCATGACACCGAAGATTATTGGGGACTTCGTCATCTGATTCAGAATTTTATTGAAAGCGGTGAGCTGATAAAGAGGAATCAAGATTTTGGTCTTCCCGATGAGGAAACACTCTTTATTCCCATGGCTTGGAATCAAGGAACATTGGCTATTATTTCCTGTGAGAAGGAGCTAGCTGTGACACCCTTAATACTGCCAGGGAAAGGGGTCCAAGAAGCACAGAATCCTGTGAAGGTAGCTGCACCCGAACCTTTAATATTGCCTTTCAGACCCCAATATCTGGTGATCAGTCTGAAAAGAGTCCCATGGAACTATGGGAAGAATCAAGGTTCAACCTCAAACAACATTTCCATTATTTCCAAGGAGAATCAATTGTACCTGCCCCAGCGGGTGATCAATCCAGTCATCAAAGCTAAAGGGAAAGTGGCTGAAGAGAAGATTAAAGAATTCCTCAGCAAAATGAGGCATAATAAGATCAAGGTGATGCAAAGCTTGAAGGACGCACCCAAACAGATATCCATCTTAGACCTGGTCTTATCCTCGATGGATCATCGCAACATTCTGGTGAAAATACTGGAGGAAGCCCATTTGCCAAAGACAGTGGATACTGAGAAATTCCGTCAAGTGATAGAACACATCTTCAACAGCAATGTGATATCTTTCACTAATGATGATATACCCGTAGAGGGGACATACCATCGCTAGTCACTGCACATAGCAGTGACGTCATCAGGGTATATGATCGGAGGTGTGCCTATAGATGGAGGATCATCCCTAAACATCTGTCCTTACGATACGTTGGAGAGAATGAAGATCAACGTAAATCGGATCCGTAACAGTCATGTGGTTATCTGGACTTTCTATGGGTCCCGCAGAGAATCTGTGGGAGAGATTGAGCTTCCGTTGGAGATTGGTCCACACACTTTTTATATATTCTTCCAGGTACTCAACATTACCACTGGATACAATTTGTTACTAGGAAGGCCGTGGATCCACATGGCAGGAGCAGTTCCATCCACCCACCATCAGCAGCTCAAGTACATTATCAATAGCAACCTAATCACGGTGAATGCCGAACCAGAATACCCTGTTTGCATATAAGGAGACATGCTAGTGATCAGTCTGGATGAAGGGAGAACATGATAGTTTTCAAGCTTTAGAGGTGAGCAATACTCAGTACCTACCTGTTGGGGCACCAGCTTTGAAACCAAAAGTCTCTCCCGAAGTAATGACGGTTGGGTAGGAGATGGTATCTTTGGGTTTTCACCCTAGAGAAGGGTTAGGAAAAAATCAGCAAGGAATCAAGAATCCAGTGCAAATCTCGAGCCAATCAGAGAAGGCCGGATTGGTCTATTCATTCAGATTAAACCATCGAAACTCGCACAAGCATCCAAAGAGTCCTGCTTCCACTATACTGTTCCTAAACCTCACTGATGTAGGGTTTGTAAAGCCAATGAGGAATATTCTTGCTATTGTGTTAGCCATGTTGTTTCCTCCAATCATATCGATAAGCGAGAGAAAAGCCCCAAAGATTGAGGGGGATAGCAAAAAAGGAAAAGAAAAGTTCTTGTACAAAGGACGAGACCCATTTGCTAACATGTATTTCCTGATGCACTACGAGGGGATGAATGATGATATTCCAGACAGTGACGAAGAGGATCATATCCAAATTCCTCGCATCAAGAAGGGGAAGGGAGGCAGTTCAAAGAAGAATCCTGGCCCTGATCTGAAGGATGTCTTAGTCATCATCCGAGACAAGGCAAACACACATAACTCCTGTGTCCTCCCGATTCATGAGGACTTGACCCTGGACAACTGGAGCAGCGTCCCTTACCTCATTCAAAATGGGTAAAAGGGTAGAAAGTTCATCTACCCTGTAACATGGTTTTATTTACTGCTTATTTTGGTTGCACAACTATAGCAGTAACTTTTGTCATGCTTTGCTAAATTCTTTGTATGTTTAAACAGTTTCATATATTAAAGCGAAAGCATTTTGTTTTCATGACTCCAGAATTGGATTTGTTTGTCCCTGCTGATAAGATGCCAACCTGTCATAGTGACTACAACTTTAATGTAGAACTGAACTTCGACTTGATGGAAGTTGATCAATAAGAGATAGATGACTATGCGGTGCTCGAGGAGATCAAAGAGTGGGTCAAAGATAAACCCAAATTAAACCTCGATTAAACCACCACTGTCACTGTCAACATAAGAACCTCAAAAAACCTCAAAGAAATCCAGATAGTCCTAGACCTCACCCAAAACCAAGGAACCGACCTGATTAAAATCTTAACATAGTTCCAGGATGTGTTTACATGGTCATATGAAGATATGGTTGGCTTGTCTATTGATATTGTCATCCATCGACTCCCCATCAAAGATGGATTCAAGCCAGTCAAGCAGAAGCTCAGGCAATTGAAACCCGAATGGAGCCTGAAAGTCAAAGAAGAGGTTATCAAACAATTTAAAGCCGGCATCATCATGGTATCAACATACCCTGAGTAGCTGTCGAATATAGTCCCCATGCCTAAGCTTGTAGGAAAGGTACAAGTATGTATTGATTACAGGGACTTGAACAAAGCTTTCCTCAAGGACAATTTTCCGGCACCTTTCATCCCCATCCTGATAGACAATATGGCGCAGTATGACATGTATTCTTTCTTAGATTGCTTTGCTGGTTACCATCAAATCATGGTCGCTAAAGAGGACAGGGAGAAGACAACTTTCATCACTCCCTGTGGAACCTTCTGTTATAGATGTTTATCCTTCGACCTCATCAATGCCGGTGCCAAATATCAGTGGGGCCATGATGGCCCTGTTTCATGATATAATGCATAAGGAGATAGAGGTTTATGTGGATGACATCATCGTCTCTCGGAAGGAGGACGATCACATTAACCATCTCCGAAAGCTGTTTAACAGGTTGCGTAAGTATAACCTCAAGCTTAACCTGCCAAATATGCTTTTGGTGTTAAATCGGGCAAGTTGTGTGGACTTCTGGTGAGTAATAGAGGCATGAAGTTGGATCCTGCTAAGATTAAAGCCATCACAGAAATGCCCATACCCCAAACAGAGAAGGAGATACGTGGGTTCCTAGTGAGGATTAATTTCATAAGCCGGTTCAATTCCCAGCTCACAGCAACTTGTGAACCCATCTTCAAGCTACTAAGGAAGAATTCCTCCACAAAATGGAATGAGGATTGCCAGAAAGCTTTCCTTGCCATCAAAAAGTAGCTGATCGAAGTGCCTGTCTTGGTACCCCCGAGGGATGAAATTCCCCTATTTATGTACTTGTCCGTCAATGCCAACACAATGGGCTGCATGCTGGGACAAAAAGATGATAGTAGCAAGGAGAGAGCTATCTACTACATCAACAAAAGATTCAGCAGCGGCGAACAGAAGTATACACTAATTGAGAAGACATGATGTGCATTATCATGGGCCACCGTGAGGTTATAACACTACCTGCATGGGCACATGACCTACCTCATATCTCGCATGGACCCACTGAGATACGTATTCAACAAGCCAATGTTGAATTATCGATTGTCCAAATGGCAGTTGATCCTCTAATAATTCGACATTGTCTACGTGATTAAGAAGTCCATCAAAGGTCAGGGCATTGCAGATCAACTAGCCGAAGCACAGTCCGGAGGATTTGAACCCTTAGAGACTTATTTCCTGGATGACGGGATCATGACAATTTAGCAAATTCGACAAGAGAATTAAGTCCAACCCTAGAAAATATATTTTGATGGAGCGGTGAACATGGAAGGTGCCGGAGCTGGGGCAATCTTTGTCTCTGGTATAGGGGAACAGTATCCTGTGGCTACCAAGTTACAGTTTGTCAACACCAACAACACAGCTGAGTATGAAGGCTGTATAATGGGGTTAAAATTAGCCCAGTCTGTGGGTATTAATCGTCTATTAGTTTTTGGAGATTCTGAGTTGGTCATTAGACAAACCACCGGGGCATATCATACCAAAGAATTTCACTTGCTGCCCTATCACCGGCAGGTCATCAACATATCCATGGATTTTAAAGAGATAACCTTCATCCATATCCCTCGAGGAAGGAACGACTTTGCGGATGCATTAGCAACATTGGCCTCCTTAATCAACATATCTGGTTGGAGGGAAATTCCCGACATCAAATTAACAAACCAAAAGGCCCTGACATATGGGAATTACATTGGAGAAATATTAGGTGAGATACCTCATACCAAACAGCCTTGGTATCAGGACATCAAGGAATATCTCTGAGATGGATCTACACCCGCTGGGGCAAGCCAATCCGGACGAAAGTAGATTCACAAAATAGTTATGAAGTTCTATCTGAGCGGAGACACACTATACAAAAGGGATGCTAGAATAGGCCTGTTACGATGCCTCTATAAAGAGCAATCCCAGAGATTAATGGATGAAGTGCACGGTGGAGTCTGTGGTCCACATATGAGCGGTCATTTGCTGGCCAAGAAAATATTAAGAACGGGGCTTTATTGGATCTCTCTCAAAGCTGACCGTGATGATCACATCAGGAGATGTTAATAATGCTAAGTTCATGGAAATATTATTCACGCTCATTGATGAGTTGGTTTTATACCTAAGAATTGATGTCTAATTTAGCTTGATTGTTGGCTATCTCGAGTAATTTTAGTGTATTTTACTCTGGTTTGTGTTGTTTGTTGTAGGAATCAGAAGGAATGGGAAATTAGGACGTAATTGGAGATTTTGCAGACTTGTATAGAAAGTGGATGCCCGCTGGGGCGGGCCTTATAAAGTAGAACAACCCACTGGGTGGGGGTGCAAGAAACATGGCAGCAACAAATGGCTACTAGCTGGGGCGGGCTTATGAAGAGCAAAACCCCCGCTGGGGTGGGGGTACGGCAACAAAAAATGGCAAGCTTCCTTCTGTGATTAGAATTGTGTAGCAAGGAAGATTTCATTTATCTTGCGACTGGGAGGATATGTCAGCATAACTGAGAGGCTATGACGGACAAACTTAGACAGATTTTCAAGCATCATTGGAGCACAAAGAACGCAAGAAGCATGGAGACGAGCGGTGATACAACTTTAGAGTTTATTTTCTCTCTTCTTTAACATCTTGTATTCAGAATGTTTTCTATTGTGTGGATTATGGATTTTACTTCATTGATGATGAACTAATTTTCTATTTAAGCCTATAACGGATCTTGTTATGTAACGGAGGATTGAATTGCTTTCACTTTAAGTTTATAAATATTATTTCCAGGTTATTTGATATGGATTGTGCATAATTTATATAATTGCTTGATCACCAATTATCTGTTATCCCATATGAATTCGAGAGATGACATATGGGACTAGAACTAGCCATAGTGACATATGTTTGTGATTTCTGCTGTAGTTGGGATTCATAATTCATGTATAGGATAGAGATATCTATGCATCACATGTAATCTGATAAGAACTTGATATTAAACCTTTTTTAATTATAATTCAAATAGAGATATAGTGAGTTAGTTAATTAAGGTGTCTTGCTTAATTCTATCAATTGTGGATTTGAGTGATAATGAGTATAATGCATCGAGATATGGTTTTATCTACTTTTGTGTTCTTGGTTAATAATCTGGAATAATTGATATAAACTGAAGGAAAGTATATTATCTAAAGTGAAATAATAAGTGAAGTTGTAGGCTTAATTCTCTAAAACTTGTTAAAATTCGGATTAGTGTTAATTTTGGTTTAAGTAGTAATTTACTTAGGAAATCATCATTTAATCATTAGTTTAATAAAGCTGAAATAATATAAAATTGGTACTTGTTTGAATAAATTGGAATTATTGTCTCTGTGGTTACGATACTTGATCTTATCATTATATTACTTGTTGACCACGTACACTTGCGTGTAGCGCGTATAGATTTTACCCAATAAGTTTTTGGCGCCGTTGCCGGGGACAGTAATTGCGTTTACTACTTACAATATCAGTTTAATTAGATCAGTTTTAGTTAAACATATATATATATATATATATATATATTCTTATTTTTGTTTGATTGGTTATTTCAGGTAATCTCTAGTAGTGCATGAAAACTCGATCAAAGAAGCCAGAGTTGTTGCCTTTCGAGGACTTCAGAAGTTAACGAAGTGGATTGAAAAGACTCGAGAAGAACTTGAAACACCCAAAGATAACATGGCTGCTGAACCGGAAGAGAAGGCACGCAGGATTATGCTACACTGCGGATTTCAGAAATTCAGTCCAGTATCACCAGGCCGGGGATTAATGCTAACAACTTTGAGATCAAGCCTGGAATGATACAGATGGTGCAGAATAATGACCAATTTGGGGGTCTTCCGAATGATGACCCAAACGAGCACATTGTCAGTTTCATAGAAATCTGCGATACCTTCAAGTGCAACAGAGTTTTAGATGATGCTATCAGATTAAGGCTATTTTCATTTACACTCATAGATAAGGCAAAGGGTTGGCTCCATTCTCTACCACCGGGGTCAATTACCACATGGAACGATTTGCCGCTAAAATTTCTGGCTAAGTTCTTCCCGCCTTCTAAGACACATAAAATGAGAACAGAGATCTTCATTTGCACAGCTACAAGGAGAGCTATTATATGAAGCATGGGAGAGGTACAAAGAGTTGTTGAGAAAATTCCCTCATCATGGACTACCGCATTGGATGCAGATAAAAACATTCTACAACAGGTTAGGGAGTCATATACGGACCAGCATCGATGCAGCCTCAGGTGGAGCTTTTATGGCAAAGAAATTTGAGGAGGCATGGGACTTGATAGAAATAATGGCTATAAACAACTATCAGTGGCCGACTGAGAGAATGAATCAACCCAAAGCGGCATGAATTTTGGAGGTGGACACTATGACAGCTATATCTGCTCAACTAGAAACGTTATCAAAGAAGATGGATGCCATGTCTACAGGAAACGTGCAGCAGGTAGTCTTTATATGTGAACTTTGTGCAGGTGAGAATCTGACAGAACAGTGTGTGATCAACCCAGCTTCAGTTCAGCTTGTGGGTAGCTATAACAGGCCACCCAAACATATTAGAATGCATACAATCAGGGGGCAAGGAATCATCTGAACTTTTCTTTGAGCAACAACCCGAATTAGAATCAGCAGTAGTCTCCAAAACCATCATACCCCAAGGTTTTCAGAATCAAAATCAACAGGCATCTCCACATCAAGAGAAAAAGATAGATTTTGGAGGAGATAGTGGCAAAATACATGACAGGAAATGAAGTGGCGATGAAAACTAAGGCGGTTGCGATTAAAAATCTAGAAACACGGATTGGACAGATTGCGAGTGCGTTAAATAATCGACCCCAAGGAACCTTGCCAAGTGACACAGAAAAGAACCCGAGGAGAGGTCATGAGAAATGTCAAGCTGTTACACTTCAGAGTGGGAAACTGTTAGCCGAGCAGGAGTCAGAGAAGCCGACTATGGATAAGCTGATTGAGACAAGTGTAGAAGAAATAATGGAAGGGAAAACAGGTGAAAAATCTGCAAAAAAGGAACAAGTGGTTACACCAATAGTCTACCCACCACCACCATTCCATTAACGAATTTAAAAATAAAAATTTGAGAAACAGTTCACCAAGTTTCTGGAAGTGTTCAAAAAGCTACACATCAACATCCCTTTCGAAGAGGCATTTGAGCAGATGCCAAGTTATGCCAAGTTCATGAAGGATATTTTGTCAAAGAAAAAGAAATTAGAGGACTTTGAAACAGTAGCACTAACGGAGGAATGTAGTGCGATATTGCAAAAGAAACTTCCACCAAAGTTGAAAGATCCGGGTAGTTTCACCATCCCATGCAAAATAGGGAGTTTGGCTTTCAACAAGTGTTTATGTGATTTATGTGCCAGTATAAACCATATGCCACTTTCAGTTTATACTCAGTTAGGTTTACCGGCACCTAAACCGACAAACATCTCCCTACAGCTGGCAGATAGATCGGTAACCTATCCACGTGGAATTGTTGAGGATGTTTTGGTAAAAGTGGAAAAATTCATATTCCCAACAGACATCATCATTTTGGACTATGAAGAAGATAAGGATATTCCGATAATCCTTGGGCGACTATTTTTTGCAACCGGTAGGACTCTCATTGATGTTAAGAAAGGAGAGTTAACCGTGAAGGTTCAAGACCAAGAGGTGACCTTCAATGTGTTTAAAGCCATGAACTTCGCAAAAGAGGATGAGGTGTGTTTTCGGATGAATATTATTGACAAAATGGTGGGGGATGAACAACAGGGGATACTGAGTACCGACCCGTTAGAAGCAACATTGATGGGAGACTGTGATGGAGATGAGCCAGAGTTATTCAAATATCTGCAGTTGTTAGAAGCACATCCTAGAGTGAGCAGGTTTAAATTTCCATTTGAACCATTGGAAGCAGCAGGAACTTCATCTGCAAAGATGAAGCCATCTCTAGAGGAACCACCGGGACTAGAACTCAAACCCTTACCCATTCACCTTAGGTATGCTTATTTGGGTAATTCATCTACTTTACCTATTATTATTGCATCTGCGCTTAACGAATTGCAGAAAAGTAAGCTGTTAAGAGTTATGATGGAATACAAAGCTGCTATTGGATGGACTATCGCCGACATCAAAGGAATCAACCCTTCCTTCTGTATGCACAAGATTCTGATGGAGGAGGATGGCAAGCCAATAGTGGAAAAACAAAGGAGGCTTAACCCAATCATGAAAGAGGTAGTGAAGAAGGAAATCTTGAAATGGCTAGATGCTGGAATTATCTACCCCATTTCAGATAGTGCATGGGTGAGACCGGTTCAATGTGTTCAAAAGAAAGGTGGGATGATGGCAGTAAAGAATGAAAATAACAAACTGATACCGACAAGGACAGTGACCGGATGGTGGGTTTGCATGGATTACAGGAAGTTGAATAAGGCGACTAGGAAGGACCATTTCCCCTTGCCTTTCATTGATCAGATGTTGGACAGACTAGCTGGACATGAGTACTACTACTTGTTAGATGGTTATTCTGGATACAACTAGATCGTCCTCGCACCAGAGGATCAAGAGAAAACGACGTTCACATTCCCCTACGGCACCTTTACCTTTAGAAGGATGTTATTCGGCCTGTGTAACGCACCGACAACTATTCAGCGATGCATGATGGCTATCTTCTCAGATATGGTGGAGCGCAGTGTTGAAGTATTTATGGATGACTTTTCAGTATTCAAGGAATCTTTTGATAGCTGTCTCAAAAATCTATTCCTAGACGAATCTGGTGCTCAACTGGGAAAAATTCCATTTTATGGTCCAAGAGGGGATAATTCTTGGGCATAAAGTTTCTGGAAAAGGTTTGGAAGTCAACCGGGCTAAGTTAGAGTCAATTGAAAATCTACCACCGTCGACTTCAGTAAAGGGTATTCGGAGCTTTCTTAGTTATGCGGGATTTTACCGTCGATTCTTTAAAGACTTCTCAAAAATCACAAAGCCATTATTCAGTCTCTTGGAAAAGGATGTACCATTTAAATTTGATGAAGACTATCTAGTGGCATTTGAACAATTGAAGAAGAAGCTAACCACAGCCCCAGTGATCATCGCACCAGATTGGACAATGCCGTTGGAGCTCATGTGTGATGCTAGTGACTATGCAGTAGAAGCAGTGATTGGACAACGACGGGAGAAAATCTTTCATGCCATCTATTATGCGAGCAAGACACTGACTGATGCACAGTTAAACTACACAACCACTGAAAATGAATTACTTACAGTTGTGTACGCCTTTGATAAATTTTGCTCGTACTTGGTGGGGACAAATTTGGTGGTTTACACAGATCACTCGGCCATCCGGTATCTAGTTGAAAAGAAGGACGTGAAACCAAGACTTATTCGCTGGAATTTGCTCCTACAAGAGTTTGATTTAGAGATCAAAGATCGAAATGGGATAAAAAATCAGGCGGTTGACCATCTTTCGCGACTAGAGAATCCAAATCAGGATGAGACAGACAAGGTAATGATTAACGAGTCCTTTCCAGATGAACATTTATTTCTAATCCACAGTAAATTCCCATGGTATGCGGATTTTGCGAATTACTTGGTAAGTAATATTCTCCCACCAGATTTGACACACTAATAAAAGAAGAAAACTTACATGACATGAAGTGGTATATGTGGGATGAACCGTAGTTGTTCCGCCAGTGTGCTAACAGAATGATCTGGCGTTGTGTACCGAAAAGTGAAGTTGAGAGCATCTTACAGGCATGTCATGCCACCTTATACGGGGGTCACTGTGGGAGTGAGAGAATAGCCGCAAAAGTCCTCCAAGCAGGTTTTTTCTGGCCCACATTGTTCAAAGACGTGCATCAGTGCCTGAAAAACTGTGATAGATGTCAAAGAGTAGGAAATATTTCGAAACGGAACGAGATGCCCCTAAACATGATTTTGGAAGTCGAGGTTTTTGATGTATACGGAATCGACTTCATGGGAACCTTTCCGTCGTCTTTCAATAATTTGTACATGTGATGCCCCCAAATCCGGGTTACCTGACCCCCCGAGTTTAGTGCTCACGATCCAACATTTGAATATCATCTAACTACCCAATTATTTATGAATAGAAATATACATATCATTAACTGATATTTATAATACATTGTCCCAGGTTTTCTAACCTTAACATAACAAATATACCCATAGATATACAAAAAAGGGTTATGCAAAATAACATAATAAATATGTTCATTATAACTACTCCAGTAATACCCCTTTGCCTTTGTCTCTCTCTGCCCCTCCGGCTACCTCGTTCCTAGCTGATATATTGTATTTAAGCAAGGCTGAGCAACAAGTTTGCTCCGCAAGTTAAGACATACAATGAATGTATAAGAATCAAGAATAGCAGACTATCAATTCGATAGAATAACACCAAAGTTCTAAGAACTTTGAAATATATGAACAAATCGTTAATCAATAACAAGTCTTCTCGCATCCTATGCAAAATAATAATTCGATAGTGAAAGAGTACAACGCTTTCAAAGTTTCTACGATATTCAATTTAATAACAAAATGGAAATATTTTCCAGAGTTTATATTGAGCGATCAAACAAGATCTTTGAACTTCTTTTCTCGAGTAACTATCAAATATTTTACTTTGAAGTACCCAGGTGTATTAGATAACCATAAAGATTAAATCATACCCCTCTGCAAGTATATAAAGTGATTAGCTTCATTATACCCCATATTATACATAATACTTACACGCGCGCAACGACCGAATATACGACTACAATGCCCCTTTTTATATAAAAAGGTTGTTCTTCTCAGTCTTATAACCGAAATTCGAATCACAACAACGAAATACAATGATTTCAATATCTAATCGCTTTCTCAATCTAGCCGGAATAATTGGCATTGACCTGTCAATAATAATTAAGTTCTCTTCTCGAACCTATCAAGTTTCAACAAATGTTCGTCCAGCCAAAATAATTAGCTATGACATATCTCAACACGATTCAATAATAGATACAAATTAACTGTACTATTTGCAATCAATAATAACTTCTACGAATGTGAATAACCAACAATAGCTATTCCCCAATCATATTCTCAGAATCAATAATTCAATTTGAATTAATAAACATGCACTAACTGCGAATAATCAACAATAATTCTCAGACGTGGTATATTCAGCAATAATTAACCACCACTATATTTGAAAAGTAATAACTCAAGATTGAGTTAAGAAAACTTGCCTTCTTCGTTGGTTACTGCTACACAATATATTCTATCTGCGTTTGAAAGACCTATAATTAACAATATCGGTCTCACAATTAGCACAACAAATCACAACACATAGCACTAAAATTTACAGTTAATATATCTCCTAGACACATAGTCACATTAGTGTTTATAACCTATATAAACACTTATCAAGTCTAAGTATTTCGGTCTGGTTGGACTTCGGTCTCAATTCGGTGTCCTATCCCACTATTAACACATTTATTATTAATTAAACTCGATCTCAAAGCTTCAATACTATTTTAGATAAGTCATATATTATTTCAATTTTCATTTCAGCAACTTGATGGTCAATTCAGCAAAACCAGATTGCAATCCAACAACCTGATGGCCAATCCAGCAAACCAGATTGCAATTCAGCAACCTGATGGCCAATCCAGCAAGCTGGATTCCACTTTTTTTCTAATCATCTTATTATTTTTTTTATCTTTTGTCCACACATATATACATGTATTTCATACACAAAAATAATTTTTCAGAAATTTTTCAATTTCCTTAAGTATTTTTCAAAAATTCATTTCTAGTTAATTCCTTAAGAAAATAACTACCTCACGCTTAACTCCAGAAATTCCCAACTCTTAGAAAAATCTTACACATGTTAACGTGAGTCTCCAGTTTAAATTTCATGGCCATCGGAGTTATACAACTCCAGTTATAGCGTTTTTTGTCGTAAAATCCCAAAAATTGAAATGGCCATAACTTACACAATTTAAGTCAAAATGAGCTCATTGTTGGACACAAGCTACTTCATTCCATATATTTTCATGTCCGAAAAGGCCAGAATTTATTTCACAAAATAAGTGGCCAAAACTGCCCTTCAAAATCCCAGACAACCTACTTTTGTCATTTTTTAGATTTTTCCTACTTTGCTAAAATCAGTCCACACGAAAATTTACAACTCCTTTCTCAGTGATTCCACTTGAAAAACTTAGAAGACTTGTATATATAACTCCAAAAATTGACCAAACTAAAAAATTCAAAATATATTGAGAGATATGGTCATTTGAATTTTTGTTGCGTTTTCTCAAAAATCTATTTTTTTTTAACTTTGTGTTTTGAAAGAAAACTTTCATGATCTCTTGATAAATCAAACTTTGGCCATAATAAACCATCATTATACATACCCATATATCATAAACTCATGGATCTACCATGATCCATAATTTATTACATCAAAATCCACCAAACACAAACAAAACATAATTTATGCTAAGAAAATCAAGGTTTTCAACCTTTAGAAATATAGTTTCATTCTTCTTGCTTTTGATCTAATTTTTAACACTTACAAGTGATAGATCCAAACATATAACACTTAAAAACATATAGATCCAAGATTTTTGAACCACCAAATCAAAACCTTACAAAAATCAAACTCAACTCAAATCACAAAGAAATTAAACTATATTAAATAGAAACCTTTATACCTTAGCTTGTTCTTCCTTCTTCTTCCTAAGTTTTAGTTAAGGAACTATGAAACAAGCAAGAACACTCCCTCTCTTTCCTTCTCTCTTTGCCGAACATATCACTCTATCTCTCTCTCTCTATCTTTTGCTTTGCTAACTAATGAAATGAGATGAAAGAGAAATGAGTTTGGTGTTTGGTAGAGTTAGTAAAATATAATGATTGCATTCTCTCCCCCTCCTTCCTTGTGACCGGCCATCTGCCATATTTTCTCCCAATATCTTGCATATCTAAGCATATCTCCTAAATCTCTCCATATCTTATCATATCCTTCTATATTTTATCATATCTTTCTAAATATTATCATATCTTTCCAAATCTTATCATATCTTTCCAAATCTTATCATATCCTTCCATATCTTATCAAATCTATCCATATTTTTAATTCACATACTCCCTTCTTATCTCCTCCTAGTGGGCCGGCCATAAGGCCTTGTTGGGCTCAATAATTAGTTTAACTAATGTCCAACATGCCCTTCTTCTATTGGGTTAAGGTCTTGGGCTCCAAATTAAAATATTTGGGCCATTCCTTTCATTCCTTTGGGATACTAACTTAAAATAACATGGACTCCCATACATAATTAGTCTTGGGCTACTAGCATACTAGATAATTAAATATAGTATTGGGCTAGCTTAACAACTTAATTTATATTAAATCAATTAGCTAGAAGTCCAATGCTTAAATAAACTATTGAGCTTGTTTAACTCACTTACCCACATTAGTCCATTGAATAAATTATCTCTTAGACTATTATTCATTATTATAAATATATACACATTCACATATATCAATAATATTAATTAACTTGCATAACCCAATTAGGTTTGCCTTAATTAGGTTACAAAATTAATAAATTGAGATAACAAAATAAATTCCTTAGAGTTAGTTAATATTTTCAATATTAATACTCCCATACCATAACCCTTAGGTTATTTAATTACTATACCTAATTTATATATTAGGTCACATAACTTTATTCTTAACTCTCTGTATATACAAAATAATTTTGTATACACCTTCCATAATACACATGTATTCAATCACATACATAATTCACATATGTCATAACATATTTCCCTAGTGTATTAACTTAATAGCCCTGATTGGCTTAATAAGTTATAAAAACTCACATATTCATCAATACAATTATTATAACTGTATTTTCTACCGAATCCCTATCGTAACTAGGGTTACGGTTTCTATTCTCTGTTAAACAAAATTGTACTCATATTTCTCAGTTAATACACAGTTTGACCACTTTGATAAACTCGTATCACAGATACTCAGCACAATATTGATAATCAATATCAATATAAAAAAATTATTCGAAAAATTTGAATTATGTGAAATTCTGGGTTCTCACATTCTCCCCTCCTTATAAGGATTCCGTCCTCGGAATCACCGCTTTCTTATTCTCTACATTCTTTTAAAGTTGTATCATCAATTTATTCTTATCAACACAATATTCATTTGTGTCTCATGTACTAACCTGTGACTTGAGATCTGTAAAAGAAAATAATTCACAGCTATATCTACCCAATATTTCTCGCGTAATTTATTTACTCAACTAAATCGTTACCTACCACCACCTCCTGGGCAGCTACTGCAACTTGCACCGTCATATTGAATGTACGGGCCGTTGGTCTTCCTGGCTGTGTAGGTCCGCTAATCGTCAGGGTTCTGCCACCGGGTCCCTTGTTAGTACTTCCCTTCTCCACATTCTTCTTCGGACAATTCAGAACTAGATGATCTATCGATCCACACGCAAAATAACCTTGTATTTTCTTCGGACTGGGACAATTGGGCGA
Organism: Panax stipuleanatus; assembly: GCA_020205555.1. Lineage (NCBI taxonomy): Eukaryota > Viridiplantae > Streptophyta > Magnoliopsida > Apiales > Araliaceae > Panax > Panax stipuleanatus. Next base: position 27,945,230 of record CM035115.1, on the reverse strand, counting down.
CATGTGTCCCTCTTGACCACAGTTATAACAGACTCCCTTCCTCTTCAGACAAATTCCTGGATGATTCTTCCCACAAGTCGCACAAGGCTCACCTCCCTTCTTATTCTCTTCTGACTTATTACCCGATTGGGTATTCTCACTCCATTTTCGCTTGTTTAGGTTACTACCACCACTACTACCTCCTTGATTTGTTTTCTTCTTCTTCTCCTGATGATATCGGGATGTAGCTTCGCTTCCCCCTTCAGCAATTATCGCTTTCTCCAACAAAGCCGTAAACGTATTAATCTGTAATACAGCTACATTGTTGAATATCCCTAGCTTCAATCCATTCTCAAATTTTCTTGCCTTTCTTGCCTCCGTGTCCACCTGATGACGTGCAAATCTCGCTAACTTATTTAACTTAGCAGCATATTCTGATACCGCTATATTCTCTTTCTTTAGTTCTAGAAACTTGACTTCCATCCTGGCTTTCATACTTGGCAAAAAATAGTTCTCAAAGAACAACTCTTTAAACTTTGTCCAAGTCACTACAGCTGTCCCAGCTCTAGCCTGATTGGTTTCCCAGCAGTAATTGGCTTCTCCCTTCATCAAATAGGTGGCAAAAGCTGTCTTTTGCTCTTCTGCCACTCTCGCAATAATAAATGCTTTCTCTATCTCCTTTACCCATGTTTGGGCTTCAATAGGATCCGTAGTTCCCTTGAACTCTGGCGGTCCTATCGCTTTAAAATCTTTAAAGTTTGCCAATCTATTAGCTGGCTGTTCTCTTGCTCTTGCTCTTGCTGCTGGCTCCCTATGTTGCATAGCTTGGGCTAACATATCCATAAAATTCTGTATCGGGTCTGTTTAACCTCCTTCATTATTCACTGACTGCTCTTCTCTTTGATTTCGATTATGTCGTCTAGGCGGCATTATCTGATTTAAGTGAAAATCTTACATTAATCCTTTTTCTCTACACAAATTCTTATTAGTAACATAAGAATTTAACACAAATTTCTCATATAATCGCATATTTATTCAAATAGCACATAGTACTTTTAGTACTTAACACCTACTGTTATAATCATTCATTATTCCTTTTTTGTTAAATATCGAGATTAACAACACAACCTTACACAAAAAGTTGTAATTACCACAACTTTAAGCAAAAAGTTGCAATTACCACAACTTTACATAAAAAGTTGCAATTAAAATCATCTTAATATTCATATTAAAAATAAAGATTACATTCATACAAGCAGATATATTACATATGCTCACTCATTGTTCTTGATATTACAATCTTTATATTACACCTAGTTACCAAAAGGTACTACTGCTTATACTTAAGCTATCAACAGTCTACTCCCTTCTCCTGCCTTCTTACTGGGACACTTGTTAAATCCTTGACCCATTCCTCCGCATGAAAAACATTTTCTCATATTCGGCTTAGGACAATTTGGAGAAATATGTCCTTCCTGTTTACAATTGAAACACACATTCTTCCACAGCACATATTCTCCCAAGTGAGTCTTTCCACACTTGCCACAGACTTTCTTCTTTTTTGGGTTTGAGTTCCTTGAGTTATTATCACTGTTGTTGTCCCTTTTTCGCTTATTACTTCTTTTCTTCTGCTTGACTACTCCCTTAGATGATCCACCACCTTCAGCCTTCATTCTTTCTACTTGTGTCTTCAGTTGGTTTCGTTCTTCAGTCATCTCGCGTAATGCACGCTCCGTCTTCCACAACTCCTCCAAGAGAAATACTTTACTCCGGAGTTCTTAAACTTCTGCAGATACTTGATCTTTTTCTCCCATTTTGGTCTTAATCTCTGTCTCCACCTTAACTTCTTCGGACTCTGCCTCCTCATCTTCATTCAGATACATTTCGGGATACTCATCATGATCATTCCCCAGATTCACCATGGGTTCATCTTTTCAAACTTCCTTAACTGACTCGCTCTGCGCTGGCACCTCGGCTACTGTCATTGGTGCAACAGCTGCCAACACTTCTGTACTCATTTCACCTTCTCCTGACATCCTACAATTAGTTTAAACAACTTGATTAATACTTTACTAGTACGAAACTCATACTCACTATGTGTCCACACATCTTTCTATTGATGTACTTCGACAATCCCTCACTTAGTACTCTAAATGAGTTTTCTCTATTCTCGCTTATAGTTATAATCCTAGGGTTTTCCCCCACTTAAGGTTTATAATCTATAGCTCTGATACCAACTTGTGACGCCCCCAAATCCGGGTTACCTGACCCCCCGAGTTTGGTGCTCACGATCCAACATTTGAATATCATCTAACTACCCATTTATTTATGAATAGAAATATACATATCATTAACTGATATTTATAATACATTGTCCCAGGTTTTCTAACCTTAACATAACAAATATACCCATAGATATACAAAAACGGTTATGCAAAACAACATAATAAATATGTTCATTATAACTACTCCAGTAATACCCCTTTGCCTTTGTCTCTCTCTGCCCCTCCGGCTACCTCGTTCCTAGCTGAAATATTGTATTTAAGCAAGGCTGAGCAACAAGTTTGCTCCGCAAGTTAAGACATACAATGAATGTATAAGAATCAAGAATAGCAGACTATCAATTCGATAGAATAACACCAAAGTTCTAAGAACTTTGAAATATATGAACAAATCGTTAATCAATAACAAGTCTTCTCGCATCCTATGCAAAATAATAATTCGATAGTGAAAGAGTACAACGCTTTCAAAGTTTCTACGATATTCAATTTAATAACAAAATGGAAATATTTTCCAGAGTTTATATTGAGCGATCACACAAGATCGTTGAACTTCTCTTCTCGAGTAACTATCAAAGGTTTTACTTTAAAGTACCCAGGTGTATCAGATAACCATAAAGATTAAATTCATACCCCTCTACAAGTATATAAAGTGATCAGCTTCATTATACCTCATATTATGCATAATACTTACACGCGCGCAACAGCCGAATATACGACCACAAAGCCCCTTTTTATATAAAAAGGTTGTTCTTCTCAGTCTTATAACCGGAATTCGAATCACAACAACGAAATACAATGATTTCAATATAATCGCTTTCTCGATCTAGCCGGAATAATTGGCATTGACCTGTTAATAATAATTGAGTTCTCTTCTCGAACCTATCAAGTTTCAACAAATGTTCGTTCAGCCAAAATAATTAGCTATGACATATCTCAACACGATTCAATAATAGACAGAAATTAACTGTACTATTTGCAATCAATAATAACTTCTACGGATGTGAATAACCAACAACAGTTATTCCCCAAGCATATTCTCAAAATCAATAATTCAATTTGAATTAATAAACATGCACTAACTGCGAATAATCAACAATAATTCTCAGACGTGGTATATTCAGCAATAATTAACCACCACTATATTTGAAAAATAATAACTCGAGATTGAGTTAAGGAAACTTGCCTTCTTCGTCGATTACTGCTGCACAATATATTCTATATGCGTTTGAAAGACCTATAATTAACAATATCGGTCTCATAATTAGCACAACAAATCACAACACATAGCACCAAAATTTATAATTAATATATCTCATAGACACATCATCACGTAGTCACATCAGTGTTTATAACCTGTATAAACACTTATCAAGTCTAACTATTTCGGTCTGGTTGGACTTCGATCTTAATTCGGTGTCCTAGTCACCCTATTCGACAATTAACACATTTATTATCAATTAAACTCGATCTCAAAGCTTCAATATTATTTTAGATAAGTCATATATCATTTTAATTTTTATTTCAGCAACTTGATGGTCAATTCAGCAAACCAGATTGCAATCCAGCAACCTGATGGCCAATCCAGCAAACCAGATTGCAATTCAGCAACCTGATGGCCAATCCAGCCAGCAAGCTGGATTTCCCTTCTTTTTTTTAATCATCTTATTATTTTTTTATCTTTTGTCCACACATATATACATGTATTTCATACACAAAACTAATTTTTCATGAATTTTTCAATTTCCTTAAGTATTTTCTAAACATCCATTTCTAGTTAATTCCTTAAGAAAATAACTACCTCACGCTTAACTCCAGAAATTCCCAACTCTTGGCGGGATCTTACACATGTTAATGTGAGTCTCCAGTTTAAATTTCATGGTCATCAGAGTTATACAACTCCAGTTATATCATTTTATGTTGGGAAATCCCAAAACTTAAAATGGCCATAACTTACTCAATTTAAGTCGGAATGAGCTCATTTTTGGACACAAGCTGCTTCATTCCATTTATTTTCATTTCCCAAAATGTCGGAATTTATTTCATAAAATAAGTTCCCTAAATTGCCCTTCAAAATCCCAAACAGCCTATCTTTATCATTTTTTAGATTTTTTCTACTTTGCTAAAATCAGCCCACACTTAAATCTACAACTTCTTTCTCAGTGATTCCACTTGAAAAAGCTAGAAGACTTGTATATCTAACTCTAAAAATTGACCACACTAAAAAACTCACAATATATTGAGAGATATGGTCGTTTGAATTTCCCGTTGCGTTTTCTCAAAAATCTGATTTTTTTAACTTTGTGTTTTGATAGAAAACTTTCATGATCTCTTGATAAATCAAACTTTCGCCATAATAAACCATCATTATACATAACCATATATCATAAACTCATGGATCAACCATGATCCATAATTTATTACATCAAAACCCACCAAACACAAACAAAACATAATTTATGCTAAGAAAATCAAGGTTTTCAACCTTTTGAAACATAGTTTCATTCTTCTTGCTTTTGATCCAAACATATAACACTTAAAAACATATAGATCCAAGGTTTTTGAACGACAAAATCAAAACTTTACAAAAATGAAACTCAACTCAAATCACAAAGGAAATTAAACTATATTAAATAGAAACCTTTATACCTTAGCTTGTTCTTCCTTCTTCTTCCTAAGTTTTAGTTAAGGAACTATGAAACAAGCAAGAACACTCCCTCTCTTTCCTTCTCTCTTGGCCGAACATGTCACTCTCTCTCTCTCTCTCTATCTTTTGCTTTGCTAGCTAATGAAATGAGATGAAAGAAAAATGAGTTTGGTGTTTGGTAGAGTTAGTAAAATTTAATGATTGCATTCTCTCCCCCTCCTTCCTTGTGACTGGCCATGTGCAATATTTTTCTCCCAATATCTTGCCATATATAAGCATATCTCCCAAATCTATCCATATCTTATCATATCCTTCCATATCTTATCATATCTTTCCAAATCGTATCATATCTTTCCAAATCTTATCATATCTTATCAAATCTATCCATATATTTAATTCACATGCTCCCTTCTTATCTCCTCCTAGTGGGCAGGCAATAAGGCCTTGTTAGGCTCAATAATTAGTTTAGCTAATATCCAACATGCCCCTCTTCTATTGGGTTAAAGTCTTGGGTTCTAAATTAAAACATTTAGGCCATTCCTTTCATTCCTTTGGGCTACTAACATAAAATAACTTGGGCTCCCATATATAATTAGTCTTGGGCTACTAGCATATTAGATAATTAAATCTAGTATCGGGCTAGCTTAACAACTTAATTGATATTAAATCAATTAGCTACAAGTCCAATGCTTAAATAAACTATTGAGCTTGTTTAACTCATTTACCCACATTAGTCTATTGAATAAATTATCTCTTGGACTATTATTCATTATTATTAATATATACACATTCACATACATCAATAATATTAATTAACTTGCATAACCCAATTAGGTTTGCCTTAATTAGGTTACAAAATTAATAAATTGAGATAATAAAATAAATCCCTTAGAGTTAGTTAATATTTTCAATATTAATATTCTCCCATACCATAACCCTTAGGTTATTTAATTACTATACTTAATTTATATATTAGGTCAAATAACTTTGTTCTTAATTCTCTGTATATACAAAATAATTTTGTATACACCTTACATAATGCACATGTATTCAATCACATACATAATTCACATATGTTATAACATATTCCCCTAGTGTATTAACTTAATAGCCCTGATTGACTTAATAAGTTATAAACACTCACATATTCATCAATACAATTATTATAACTGTATTTTATACCGAATCCTTATTCGTAACTAGGGTTAGGATTTCTATTCTCTGTTAAACAAAACTGTACTCATATTTCTCAGTCAATACACAGTTTGACCACTTTGATAAACTTGTATCATAGATGCTCAACACAATATTGATAATCAATATCAATATAAAAAATATTATTCAAAAAAAATAAATTATGTGAAATTTTGGGTTCTCACAGTACATCTTATTGGCAGTTGACTATGTATCAAAATGGGTGGAGGCAGTTGCGCTACCAACGAATGATGCAAAAGTTGTACTAAAATTCTTACAAAAGAATATCTTCACCAGTTTTGGCACCACAAGGGCAATCATCAGTGATGAAGGGAGCCATTTCTGCAACAAATACTTCACCGCTCTTTTGACAAAGTATGGGGTCAACTAGCGAATTGCCACAGTCTATCACCATCAGATGAGTGGCCAAGCCGAAGTATCTAACCGAGAGGTGAAGAGAATCTTGGAAAAGTTCGTTAACCCAAATCGAAAAGATTGGTCGTTAAAACTAGACGACGAGTTTTGGGCGTATTGAACCACGTATAACACCCCAATAGGCATGTCTCCTTATCAGTTGGTTTACGGGAAGGCGTGTCACTTTTCAGTAGAACTCTAGCATAAGGCGTATTGGGCCATCAAGAAACTGAACTTTGACTTATCAGCAGCAGGGGAGAAAAGATTGTTGCAAATTAATGAGTAAGATGAATTCCGCCTGCAAACTTACGAGAATTCAAAGTTGTATAAAGAAAAGGTCAGGAAATGGCACGATCAAAAAATTATGGAGAAGAGCTTTAAACCGGGACAATCAGCATTGTTATTCAACTCTTGATTGAAACTTTTTTTGGAAAAACTAAAATCCTAGTGGTCAGGGCCATTTACCATAAAGACTGTATTTCCACATGGCACCGTTAAGCTATATGGCCGAGATCCTACTAAAACATTCAAATTGAACAACCAACGCCTCAAGCATTATTGGGGAGATGACATCGATCGCCAAGCTACCGCGGTAGACCTGACCGAGCCAAACTGAAATAGGGAGTAGTCCGGCTGAAAGACTGAAAATTAAGCTCTTGATGATAGGCAACCCATCCTTTACATTCATTTGTATTATATTTATGTATATTAGTAGAGTCATTCTTAATTAGTATAAATTGAGTTCTTAATAATGCATGTTCTGACAATTTTTTTAGGATGTTAGTGTAGGTATAGGCTAAATGCAAGACTATTCAAGCCAATCATCAATAAGGTAAACATTAAAGACATATGGGTAGTCTTCTCAAGCATTTCCAACAGAAAAAGGCAGAAAAACTTCAAGTTCAGACTTTCCCCAGGCCCGCCCTCGCGGGCTTTCGAGGCCAAAGTGACCCGCCCCGGCAGGCTGTCTGCGGTATTATTTTTTTAAAACTCCTTCCGACACTTGACTTGGGATATTCTACAATATAACCAAGCCCTAACCTGTCGAAAACCACCCTCCACAGGAAAAAACCTTCGATCACCACACTAATTTGATATTTCAAGAGGACTATCACAAATCAGTTGGGATTGCAAGTATCATTCCTCATCCGAACATCATCAAGCAACAGATTAAGGTATACACATTGCACTTTTGCCTTTGGGTCAAAGTTTAGAGGTTTCAATTTGAGTTAGCGATTTTGTGTTTCTGAAGCTTCTATTAAAAATTGGTGCTACATATATCTTGCTTGAATTGTTTGGTAGAGACAAATTTGTGGAAAGCAAATATATAAGCATCATCAACATCATCCTTCATTGACAGTGCCCCCACCTGTTTGACAGAAAGCTGCAACCAAAAATCTTTATAAAATAGTTGATTTTGAGCACTTGAATAACATGCCACCAAGAGCACCTAACAGATAAAAGGGTGAGGGATCTTCCACCCTGGCTAGGACGTTAGATCAGAAGAAATTTCAGAGCGAGGTCGCCACCAATAGATTTGATTATTTGGCGGGGGAAGAATCCAACCCCCGAGCGTGGCCTCCGGCCCGATACATCAGATAGGGAGATGGCACTATAGATTCTAGATCAGGGCTGAGACACTTTCACGGATCAGCCAGACGCGGCAGTGGTGGCCGTCGTGAAAGAGTTCTACGCTAATGCCAAGGATATATCCCAGTTTCAGGCATTTGTCCGGGGGAAATTGATATATTTTAGTGCCACGACGATTAGTGATTTCTAAAATCTACAACGACCGACAATTTGTTAATACAATAAATTTATAGATACGGGGCCGGATTATGATGAAATCCTCACAGAGATATGCAAGCCGGGCACAAAGTGGACAAGAGGCAAGAAAGGGGACACGTTGATCATGAGCTTGAGCTTAAGCCTCTACGAGAAAGTTTGGTATTCATTCCTCTATGCCAAACTACTTCCTTCGACACATACGGGTGAGGTCACCAAAGAAAAAATCTCCCTCTTGTATGCCATCCTCAATGATTACGACATAGACATTGGGTTAATCATTAGTTTCTTGATTCGTCGATGTTTGAGAGGATTACAGTCGAGAGGTTTGCCACACCCATCATTGGTCACCGGGTTGTGCCATCGTGCTGGTGTGAGGTGGTCAGAAGATGAGCTTACTCAGCAGCCACTCCAGCTGCTAGACACGAGGATGATTGCCAGATTCAAATGCTAGCCGGTGGCACCGCCACATCCCTGCGGTCTAGGCTTCATTTTTCATTCAGATGCGAATACGGAGAAGGGAGACAGAGTGCCTGCAGAGGGAGAGGCAACTACGTCAAGCAATCCTCGCCCGGCGAAGTCTAAGTTTAGTTCATTGTTCAGAGCCCTGCAACAGTAGTTGGATGAGCAACGCTGGGTGGACGACAGAAAGAAAGACCGGTTGGCAGTGCGAAAAAACCACATGTTTGACACACAGAACCAATTTAATGTCGCGGTTGCTGAGGCATTTGCCAGACAGAACACTTCTGCCGATCCTTTCCAGTTCCTGACCCCAGAGCCGCTGCCCGGTTATCCACCGCAAGATTCTGATGTGGAGGAGATTCAGCCGGATACATGAGTGTCAGGGAAGTCCTCTAAGCTTTAGTTCTTTATTTTTCATCAATGAGGACATTGTGATACTTAAGTTTGGGGGTGTTTTTATTCATCATAATATTGTAGAATCTTGCATATAGTTAGTAGTAGTTTAGTATTTACATGAGTAGTTTACTTGCATGAATAGTGTAGTTAAGTGTTTATATGCTTTTATGCTTATAAAAAAATGAAAAATTCAGAAAAATATAAAAAAGAGTCATTAATTAGGATTTCATGAGTCGAGTATGTCCGTTGGTATAAAGTAACCTTGGCCAGTGATGAGACTGGACTTACATAGAACTTAAACAGTAATGATAACTATGACATATATGTAATTTCAGACCTTTATATGAATTGTTGCCTGTTTGACACTGTTGTATTGGTTAGCACGTTAGGATAACAATATAGTTAACTTGGTTCGAATAGTCACATAATTGACGTCTTGAACAAAATTGTGCTTTAATGACATAAATTAAGTGAACTGGTAGTAATGACTAAGATTAGACTGAAACCTAAGTTTGGTGGAAGATATGGGAGCTATTTGAAAGAAAATTAAAAAAGAAAAGGAGAAAATATGAAAAAGAGGGGGAAAACTCATGAATAAACACCGTGACTCGTTTAGTTTTGTGGCCTTTGATACTCGAGTAAGTACACCCTAGGGGATGTCTTTACACCCAGTGACCTAAAGCTATTTGGTTTGGGAGTCGTTGGTTTAAAGCTCGCTACATGGGTATCACTGAAAGCCTAAGGGAACTAGACATTGCACAGTCATGAGTAAACTAGAGATACGGGAAAACGAGCAAAATTCCCCGTGAAAGAATAAAGATAGAAAATCTCCCATATTGACTTCCGACTTGGTTGTCGTTGAGTCAAGTTCGTTTTACCTTGTTTACGCGATTCTTTGAGTTAAAGCTGTATTTTCTTTCTAAGACGCGTATTATATGATATATTTGGACTGTAGTTGAGTATATTGTTGTTGAGCACACACACACTGCAGTGGTGTTGTAACGATTGAGATTTTATATAATAATTTTAAATATTTATTGAGTTAAATAAATTTTTTGTGTGATTCATTTATTGAGTTGAATAAACAAATTATGTGATTTTGTGGAGTGATTTAATTAAGTGCTATATATTAATTAATTAAATATTTAATATTTAATTTAATTTATATATATTAATTTTTAGTACAGTTCTAATTTAATTAAGATAATTAAATTAGATGAATTATGTGTTAAGTGTTCTATGAATTATAATTAGCGAGTAATTTTAATTATGTGGAAAATTTTATATGATTAATTGATGTTATATTTTAATTAATTAAATTAGATGTTAAAAAATTTAATTAATTAAAGTGTAACATTAAAGTATGTATTAAAAGGATTTATTAAAATAAAAAAAAGAGATTTAAATGATTTTAACCAAACAAGGCCCTTACTTGTGTTTTAAAAGGCTTTTGCCAAACAGGGCCCTTGTATTGTTTTAAATATATTCTACCAAACAATGCCTTAGCACTAATAATCTATTTTTTAAAAAAAATAACCTTGTTTTGCCAAACAAGCCCTAGTGGCTTTTGATTTTTAAAATTCTATAACTGATGAAATTTAATAGGTAAATTAATTTTCAGTTATATATTATATTTATATCCTATATCTATTAGTATACGTATATAGTTTTATGTGAGTTTTATATCAGTGTTAGAAGAATATCATTATTAGAGAAGAGAGAAAAGAATATAGAGAAAAAGATAGAGAGTTAGAAAGAAGAAGAGAAAAGAAGAAAGAGGAAGAAAACTTATTAACCAAAACAATCATCACCATCTTCATACTCTTCTCCTAATCAACAAAGGTATAATCCTAACTTGTAGTTTTAAAAATTATGTGTTTATGTTCTTCGTAGTGATAGTTCTCTGTAAATATGAATTTTATGAAAACTTTATAAATACGAATTATATGTGTTTATAGCATGCTTAGATATGAATTCTATGCTTAATTAATTGTTTAATTCATATACATGTGATGAATATGAGGAGTTCATGATCATCACTGAGTTACAGTAAAAGAATTTTGAAAATTATATATATATATATATATATATATATAGTTTTCAAATTAAATCAATGGAATTCATGTTTGATTGTTCATCTTGGGTTAAATTAAGTATAGATGATGATAACATGTTTAGAAATTGAATTACTATGCTTGCAATTGGGTGAATTGATTTAAAAACAAAAATGTAGTGTTCAATTTCATGAAGAACACTTCACAATAGTTTTTCTTCAAAAAAATTATGAAATTGGTTGTTTGATGATGTGTTATAATGTTTATGTATGTTAGAATTATGTTAGAAGCTTTAAATTTGTGTTTTCTATTAATTGATATAAATTGTATGAATTGAAATTAGAATTTGGTGTAGAGAAATAAGTCAAATTGACTTTTTCTCTGCACAGTTCGTGAACTTGTATGCGTTCGCTGGAAGGGGCCCGCCCCGACGGGCCTATCAAGAAGGAAACCCCCGCCCCGGCGGGGCGGGGGGGGGGGGGGGTGGGCAGGGAAAAAGGAAATTTGCTTTCTTTTGTATTTTGTAAAGCTAATTTTAGGTAGTAACTTTTATAGCATGATTAAACATATATTAAAATGCTAAATGAATATTAATAAATTATATTAATAAAATATATTTTGTGATTATAATTTTGAATAATTATAATTAGAGTAAATATTTAATTTAAATTATAATTTTGTTAAATTATAATGATTATAGTTGATTAATTTTAATCAAGTGAATGATAATTTTTAAATTATAATTTATGTAATTATAATAAATGCATGATTAATTATAGATTATAATCTTGTGTATTATAATTCAATATTTGCATGATTAATTATAAATTATAATTTGTGTAATTATAATTTAGTAAATGCATGATGTAGTTAATTAATTATAAATTATAATTTGTTTATAATTTAATTAAATAAGATGTGATTATAATTTGAGTAATTATAATTAGATTAAATGTTTAAATTATAATTTATTTAATTATAATTAATATGAAATACATAATTATTAATTAATTTAATTATGTGAACATACTTATGTGGTATAATTAACTATGTGATGGTTAATTATTAAATTATTTAATTAAACTAGAATGGGTTAACCTAGAGGGGTTAACTAATTATGTGAATTAGTTACATGTTAACTAATTTAGGTTATTGTGATTAAATATATATGTGTAGGAATTGTTAGAATGTGATTTTATTAGTAGCTTGCGCTTGAGGCAAGTTTTCTAAACCCCGATCTTGTATTATTTTATGCAAGTTCTTTGATATTCCAATTATGTAATATATTTAAAATATTCTTTTTATTTCTACATTGGACAAGTATTTATTGAATTGAAGTGACCTTAACTTCTTGTTCAAGTAAGGTTCAGCTTATCTTTTAAATGCTTTAAGTTTAATTCTAAGGTATATGTTAATTCATAATTCTTTTATTTATGAATTATTCAAAGTTATTGAGAGTCGATTCAACTAATCCTTAGTTGATGAACGTGAATTCTAAATTACCCTTGTAAGCTTATCCAAACCAAACTTTCTTTGGTACGGACTTGTATTCAAATACTGAGATGAACAACCCTAATTATTAGGAAGGTTACTATGCAGAATCGTTAAATGTAGTGCACGTACATGGTACAAAGGGTTGATTCCCCTAAGTACGAGTTAAGGTCTATAGTCTAAATGACTGTTAAAGGTTTTAAATAGAAATATTTATAACCTAGGAGAAAAGTTCAAGGTCTTACGACCCTCAGATGAATTCTATATTCAAATTATAATTGTGATGAAAGAATTATTATTCAATTATTTATTATTGAATTAAGCAAAGCTATTTAAATCTTTTTAAAAGATATTCTTTCATGTCTTTATTATTGTTAAATTCTACTGAACTGTTGTTTGCTCACTCTTGCATTAAATAACCATTGCAGCTAAGGTTGAAAATGTTGATGCCCCGTCAACGAGTAAAGGCAAAGCAGAGCTAAATAAGTGAAGGCTTGTTTAATTTATTTTGAATGAAATTGTAATCAGACTTTATGTGATATTTTTATTTTTCGCAGTTAATGTTATGTCAATGTTAGAGTAAACCCTATGATTTATTTTTTAAAAGTTGTAATCCTTTTTATAAGGAAAATTTTATTATTTATAAAGGTTGTAATTTACTTTGCAATTATTTTATTATTGGGTAGATGTATGTTACATTTAGAAAGTGAACACCAAATCACGTGGAAATGAAGTACCCGAATTTGGGGGTGTCACAGGTGTTAACAATATTGAATCATATATTGGTTTGAATTGCGGATATGTTTCTGGTTGGATTTGTTGTTTATATCCGTTGTGAATTCTCTGAGGCAATATTGGTTAACTATGCATTATCTAACAGTTGCATTTGTAGGCATTGTATTTATTTGCATCTGTATTATTTTGCTTGAGGAAAAGCAAAGTCTCAAGTTTGGGTGTATTTGATGAGTTGGTTTTATACCTACGAATCGATGTCCAATTTAGCTTGATTCTTGGCAATCTCGAGTAGTTTTAGTGTATTTTACTCTAGTTTGTGTTGTTTGTTGCAGGAATAAAAAGGAATGGGAAATCAGGATGTAATTGAAGATTTTGCAGACTTGCATGGAAAATGGATGCTCGCTGGGGCGGGCCTTATAAAGTAGAACCACCCACTGGGGCAGGGGTGCAAGAAACGTGGCACCAACAAGTGGTTACCCACCGGGGCGGGCGTATGAATAGCAAAACCCCCGCTGGGGTGGGGGTACGACAGTAAAAATGGCAACTTTCCTTCTGTGATTGGAATTGTGTAGCAAGGAGGATTTCGTTTGGCTTGCGGATGGAAGGATATATCAGGATAACAGAGAGGCTATGATAGACACACTTAGATAGAATTTCAAGCCCTAATTTGTATATTGACAAGCAAGGAGATTTGAAGCATTGTTGGAGCACGAAGAGCGCAATAAGCGTGGAGACGAGCGGTGATACAACTTTAGAGTTTATTTTCTCTCTTCTTTAACATCTTGTATTCAGAATGTTTTCTATTGTGTGGATTATGGATTTTACTTCATTGATGATGAACTAATTTTCTATTTAAGCCTATAACGGATCTTGTTATGTAACGGAGGATTGAATTGCTTTCGCTTTAAGTTTATGAATATTATTTCAAAGTTATTTGCTATGGATTGTGCATAATTTATATAATTGCTTGATCACCAATTATCTGTTATCCCATATGAATTCGAGAGATGATATACGAGATTTGAACTAGCCATAGTGACATATGTTTGTGATTTCTGCTGTAGTTGGGATTCATAATTCATAAATACGATAGAGATATCTATGCATCATATATAATCTGATAAGAACATGATATTAAACCTTTTTCAATTATAATTCACATATAGATATAATGAGTTAGTTAATTATGGTGTCTTGCTTAATTCTATCAATTGTGGATTTAAGTGAGTATAGGTATAATGCATCGAGAGATGGTTTTATCTACTTTTGTGTTCTTGGTTAATAATCTGGAATAATTGATATAAACTAAAGGAAAGTATATTATCTAAAGTGAAATAATAAGTGAAGTTGTAGGCTTAATTCTTCAAAACTTGTTAAAATCCAGATTAGTGTTAATTTTGGTTTAAGTAGTAATTTACTTAGGAAATCATCATTTAATCATTAGTTTAATAAAATTGAAATAATATAAAATTGGTACTTGTTTGAATAAATTGGAAGTATTGTCTCTGTGGGTACGATACTTGATCTTATCATTATATTACTTGTTTACCACGTACACTTGCGTGTAGCGCGTATAGATTTTACCCAATAAGTTTTTGGCGCCTTTGCCGGGGACAGTAATTGCGTTTACTACTTACAATATTAGTTTAATTAGATCAGTTTTAGTTAAACATATATATATATATATATATATATTCTTATTTTTGTTTGATTGGTTATTTTAGGTAATCTCGAGTAGTTCATGCAAACTCGATCGAAGAAGCCAGAGTTGTTGCCTTTCGAGGACTTCAGAAGTTAACCAAGTGGATTGAAAAGACTCGAGAAGAACTTGAAACACCCAAAGACAACATGGCTGCTGAACCGAAAGAGAAGGCACGCAAGATTATTGCTTGAACATAAATGTTTGTGAGTTACGAGAGAAGTAATTTGATTATATTAAATTGAATTTATAATAATTGAGGAAATATGGAGAATGACGATGAACTCGTAGAATGCCTTGAGTGGCATGAGAATGAAAATGGTGATGATTTAATTAATTCAAGAGGGAGATCAATAATTAAAGGATTAATTAATATTACATTGTTAATTAATCATTGTGATTAGTAAATAGCCTACTAATGAGTAATTGTTAATAATATGTTATTATAAATAACAAAACATTTACGAGTAAGTAATTGATGAATATGACAAGAGTTATATTTTAATTGATTATTTGTTGAGTGCAATACATGTGATAGTTAATCATACAATAATGTTATTAAGTGTTAGTATGAATAGTAATCAGTTATAAATTAAATGAATTATTAAGTGAACAGTTAATTTATATTAATTATTAATTATTATTATGAGAAATATAATAATAATCTGTTGACTTATTATTTTTGCAAGTAATAGTATAATACTAACAAAATAGTTTATAAATATAATAAGATTTGTATTTATTAAACTATTGGAGAATGTGATTATTTATCGTATAATAATAATCGATAAGGGTAAGTAATGAAGGAATTACTACGTGAACAATTAATCGATATTAATTGTTATTTACTTTCTATTATGAGAAAATAGAATATTAACGATGATTAATTGATAATGTGTTGATTATTATTATTGCGAATAATATAATGATAATAAGCAACTTGTTTATAAATATAATAAGATTTATATTTATTTAACGTGATAATTAATCATATAAATGTTAGTTAATTACTATGAAAATTAATAACTTCATTAATTTATGAGGAATGAATTGATTAATATTTTATTAATTGATTAATTTCCATTATGAATAATAAAAATAAGTAAGTTATTAATATAATGAGATTATATTAATTACTATATGTAAGCATGCAAAGTAAATGTATAATATATAATAGCTACATATATGTTATATGAAGTGCAATGCAATGCGACTATACAATTGTATATAAACTACATTACAATGTGACTATACATATAGAACTATATGTTATGACTAATTAATTAAGTTGTATATTTATGTGACATTGTTAAAATAGTACCTCACAGATATATAGTAAACAATTGTGACTTAATAATGATTTCATTGAAATAATATAATAATGTGGAAAGGTAATACCCAACTAGATTATATTCGAAATTATAAAATATACATGGATTATATCATGTGTATATTAAACTTACTACATGTAATATTATTTCCTCATTAAAACTACATTATAATTCTAATTGGATTTATAACCTAAGTATGTTATATGAATATGTAATATAAAACTAAGTATGCAGTATTATATGTTGCCAAGTTGTTGAGCTCTATTGGCTTGTCCCAATATAAGAGTCACATTTCATTCCCTTCACGTGTATAGCTTGCAAGCCTAAGCCTACTCTTCTCCTCAAAATCAGCAAAGATCATAGCAATCATCAATGGGGGAGTGGCTCTCATGATTGATTCCACCAACTAATTACCTACTCCTTCTTAACCAACATACAAATCTTCAATTCATTGGTTTGAGTTAATGGGAGAATGTATTGTCTGGGTAATATTATTTCTATAAATATAGCCCATTTTCTTCTTAATTCAATTTGCTGAGAGTTTTATTAAGTGAAGCCAAAGTAGTACACTGAAATATAGAGAGGGAGAGAATCAGTTGAGCAGCAAGCTAAGCAAATTGCAGAGGTATAACTCTCGTTCTTCATCCTTAATTACTAACTTGTTGATTTTGGTTGAATTAGATGATAATATGATTTGGGTAATGTTGCTAATTATTATATAGCCTTATGAGTATGTTAGTAATGCACTATAGTTGTTTAGAATGGAATTTGTGAAGAAATTCTATGTATGGGCCTGGTTTCTGCCAAAGCAGAAACAATTTCTGGGACTGGCTGGGAAGTGGCGCAGCTGAGCCCAAGTTGTTCTTGGGTGCAGCGCAGCTGCGCCGGTACCCAAAACCAGACTCTAATTTCTATTTTGCTGTAATGTCCTAGCATGCAAGTTTAACTTAGACACACATAAAAGCAGACCTGATTATGAACTTAAAGTCCCTTTTGTACATCCTGAGTACCTTAACTTGTTTGGAATAAAATTACTAGAGAAGACTTGAATTTTAAAAGAGAACTTTGATGGAACTAATAACCTTACCTTTTCGATTTTGTGAGCATGCGTATACAGTCTAAGCTACACATAGAGAACATGTTTAACTTGTGCATATGTGATTCTTGTTGTAACATGAGTTGCTTTGACGACGTTAGTATACATTGATAAAGGAACTTAAAGTTTCTAAAATAGACTTTGACATATTATATTGATGTCTATGTACTAACCTTGTAAGCGTGTTTGGGTGGTCTAGATATGCATGTAGATCATGATAATATGTGTATATATGTATCATGAAGTAGCATGAGCGTGTTTGGTTATGTTAGTATATAATTACTAAAGAAAATTATAGTTTTTGAAATAAACTTTGACTTATAGGTATCATATTTATATTCTGACCATATGAACATGTATATGTGGGTAGGTTATGAATGCAATATAGTTTACATGTGTTAAGTCAGTAGAAGTTAACTTTTAAAGAGAAACTTGAAAGTTTTGAAGAACTAATGTTCATGAGCATGTAAAAGAATACATTATGATATTTTGTTATGCATGATAGTACTCTTAACATCACTAAGCTAGTCTATATGTACACACAATGTGTTAGATACAATGGAAGCTAACCGAGCATGAGTCTAGACAAGTTTGAGAGTAATAAGCGATATTAACTAGATGCAAATAAATCAAATACATGCAAGCATGCATATTAAAAATTTTATGACTACCTCGTAGGTTCATATGGTAAACATAGAAACCTTGTGATTTCGTGTCCTCAATTGACCGTAACTCATTAGAAATCCTAAATGAGAATCCTAACATATTAAGGTGAACGTATGATGATTGTAAAAGCATGAAAGACCTTTATCGTGTGTACGTGTTATGTGTATCCATCTAATATGACATGACATAAGATCGTGGAAACATGATTGTTACTAGTTTTCAAAGAATGAACAAAACTAAATAAGTGCATATAAAATAAGGACCTATGTAAGCATACATACAAACTGATATCATGACTACCTCACATGTATGCATGGAAAACATTATATCCTTTGTGATTTCATGATCTTGATTAGCCTTAGCTCATTTGAAATCATAAGTTAAAAACCATAACGTATCAAGAATAAGTGTAAGATTGCAATAAAAGTGTGCAAGACCCTTTAATATGTTATTATATCATATGTATGTTGCGTTCATGACTGAACAAAAACCACAAGGCAACAACTTAGCCTTGGCTTGGCCAGAGGGCTGTGCAGCTGCGCCGGCCCTAGGCTTAGCCATAGCGTAGCTGCGCCAGACTGGAATCAGGATTGAGTCAGTTTGTTGATCTAATTTTAACAGTTAGCTTATATGATTACTTTAACTTATAGTATATGACCAGTATGCTCAGTAATGTGTTAAGAGGCATGCTAAGTGATAGAATTGAACGCTTGATTATAAACTTCTCAATGATAAGTCTAATAGGTGTTTGTGAAC
This sequence comes from Panax stipuleanatus, assembly GCA_020205555.1. Taxonomy (NCBI): domain Eukaryota; kingdom Viridiplantae; phylum Streptophyta; class Magnoliopsida; order Apiales; family Araliaceae; genus Panax; species Panax stipuleanatus. The sequence goes on along the minus strand of CM035115.1, from coordinate 27,926,246 downwards.
TATACAGCAACGATTAGAAACTATATTGATGACTTCATAATGTCTTGTAAACTGAACTGTGCTATATGTACGCAAAAGTATGTGATGAAGTATGTGTATAGTATGCAACTAAGTTAAACGTTTACAGGTGTGTTTAAATTTATATATCATATATGAGCATAAGTGACTAATGAACATTCTATACATGTAATATATAAATAGGATTCGAAAGTGTTGATTTACTTAGCGAGGATAAACTACGCATAAGGCAAGTTTCCTGACTTACACTTATTTATAGTGCAAGTATCTGAACCCTACTTTTATTGTGTTGCAAGTATCCTATCCTTGTGGTTACTTATTCGAGGAACGTCGTAAGCAAGTTCCCTAACTTATACTATTTCATTGTGCAAGTTTCCTTGAAACCGTTCTTGTATATTAATTGCAAGTATCTGACTACTCTTTTATTGAGCAAGTATTTGATTCATACTCTTTATTGAACACATATTCGAGCTTGTACTAACTTTGGTCGTACGAGTAAATAGGTGCTAGAATAATTCTTGCCTTACACACTTATGTTTCATAGTTTGATTTAAATCACGATTATATTCTTCAAATTATTGTTGCGAGTATTGAACATATAAATTGTTCTTATATACATTGTTGAAATTGTCTACGCCATTTAATTCGGCTAGACCAATATCATGAATCAGAAAGCGATCCACACCAATTGCCTTTGTGCGGACTCTTATAAATTGACTGAGTTGAACAACCCTTGTAAAAAGGGGAACTATATAGTCGGGGTGCCGACAGTGGTGTGGTAGGTTATGCATAACTCCAGGTACGATAGGCTGATCCCCTAATTGTACTTATTTGGGTTACCAGAAATATTTTTGGTGATTCTAGTAGAAGTTCGTGGTTCTTAGCGACCACTCAGTATCCAGTATTTATTTACTTGAAACTTTGAATTCATTGGATTCTTTTATTAATCCTTGGTCCACAGCGACACTAGTGATATCTATTCATTCACTTGATATTGTTGAAACTTTTGAAACTCTTAATAACTTCTCAACCCGTAGTGGTCCTTATTCAACTTCACGGAATAGATTTGGAAGTCATTGCTATTTATTTTGTTCACAACATTCTTATTTGAAATCCTGAGCGATTAATTACCGTTTCACCCTTGAGATTTAGAACTACATATATTCCTGTTCACATTTATTGGCATATTACTTGCTGAGCAAATTTGTTGCTCACTCTTGCTTCCCATAAACATTTCAGTTAGGGCAGGGCAAGGTGGAACCCCAGGACAGGACAAGTGCGAAGGCAAGGCTATGGAGTAGCTATGCTTTCTATAATAGGATATTTTTGTTATGTTGTATTAAGACTTATTTAAATGTTATGTATTAAGATATGTTCGGTTTAAGTTATGAAGTGTATTAGTAATAATTTCGAGACTTGGGACGAGAATATTTATGTTATATCAATGTAAATTATTCTGTTATTCCATTGTTTGAGATTTTAGTTGTTATTAGAATTAGTACGTGATGAACCGAATTCGAGATCAGTGACGGTCTGAATTTGGGGGCGTCACAGGTTAAGGGAGATCAGGTCATTCAAAGTTTCGACTTTCTAGAGAAAAACCAAACCTGATTTGATTTGTAGGACCCGGATGCGGGTATGCATGTGCTTCAGACGTAATACCTTTTCACGGTGTCTGAATTAATGATTTGGGGAGACTCGGTCCCATCCATCTCTTGTAGTTTGATAGCGCCCCGAGTCAACACTTCTTTGACAATGAAAGGGCCTTCCCAATTTGGGGAAAATTTTCCTTTGGCTTCATCCTGATTGGCCAGGATTTTCTTTAACACCAAGTCATTTTCTGTGAATTACCGAATTCGGACCTTCTTATTGCAGGATCGGCAATCCTTTGTTGGTAGAACTGTCCGTGGAAAATGGCCATAGCTCTCTTTTCATCTATCAGAGACAGCTGATGATACCGTCTTGCAACCATTGATCTTCATATATTTGAGCGTCGATCAATACTCGCAAAGATTCCATCTCTACTTCTATGGGAAGGACTGCTTCCATGCCATAGACCAACGAGTTGGGGGTAGCCCTAGTAAAGGTGCGCATTGACGTCCTATATACTAATAGAGTTAGAGGCAGCAGGTCAGGCCAGTCCTTGTGATTGGCGGACATTTTCTGCATGATTTTCTTGATGTTTTTGTTGGCCGCTTCGACAGCGTCGTTCATCTTGGGCCGATAGATGATAGAATTGAGATGCTTGATGTGGAACTTACTGCACAGATCCACCTTCATTTGATTGTTCAGGTTTTTGGCGTTGCCTGATACGATCATCTCTAATTTTCCATATCGACAGACGACATTATTTTTGATGAAACTGATGATGACCTCTTTTGTGACTTTGGGAAAAGAGGCTGCTTCGACCCATTTGGTGAAGTAATCGATCATAATGAAGATAAATCGATGACCATTGCTGGCTTTGGGTTCCACTGGACCTCTTACGTCCATTCCCCACATAGAGAAATGCCATGGTGAACTCATACTATGCAACTAATTTGGAGGAGCGTGCATGGCATTTCTATGTATTTGGCATTGAAAGCATCTCTTGACGTGATCATCGCAATCAGCTTTGAGCGAGATCCAGTAATATCCTTTTCTAATTATCTTTTTGGCCAGCAGATGGCCGCTCATGTGTGGACCACAGGCTCCGCCATGGACTTCATCTATTAGTCGTTGGGCTTGCTTATTGTCGAGGCATCTTAACAGGCCTATTCCAGTATCCTTTTTATAAAAGTGCATCTCCGCTCAGATAGAACTTCATGGCCATTCTAAGAACCCGTTTTTGCTCTGATTGGCTTGCACCAGCGGGTGTGGATCCATCACGGAGATATTCCTTGATGTCTTAAAACCAAGGCTGCTTGACAGGAGGTATTTCATCTAATACTTCTCCCATATAATTCCCATATATTGGGGCTTTCTGAATCGTGAACTGAATATTGGGAAATCCATTCCTATCGGACATTCGGATTAATGAAGCCAACATTGCTAGTGCATCAGCAAAGTCATTCCGACCTCGAGGAATGTGAACGAAGGTTATTGCTTCGAATTCCTGAGATATTTTGAGGACTTGCCGATGGTAGGGCAGCAAATGCAGTTCTTTGGTGAGATACGCGTCGGTAGTTTGTCTGATGATCAGGTCAGAACCTCCGAAGACGAGTAGCTGTTTGATAGACATGGATTGGGCTAGCTTTAACCCCATGATACAGCCTTAATACTCGGCCATGTTGTTGGTGTTGCCAAATTAAAGTTTGGTAGCTACATGATATTGATCACCTGTACCAGAGATGAGGACTGCCCCAGCTCTGACACTTTCTATGTTAATCGCTCCATCGAAATACATTTTTCATGGCTGGACTGTATTCTCAAACTAGAGTTGTTGAATTGTCATGATCCCATCATCTAGGAAATATGTCTCCAGCGGCTCGAACCCTCTTTAAGGTGCTTCTGCTAATTGATCTGCAATGCCTTGACCCTTGATTGACTTCTGAGTCACGTAGATAATGTCGAATTGCTGTAGGAACAATTGCCATTTGGATATTCGACAATTCAGCATTTGTTTATTGAATACATATTTGAGGGATCTATGCGGGATATGAGGTAGGTTGTGTGCCCATGCAAAAAATGTTGCAACCTCATGGTGGCCCATGCTAATGCACATCATATCTTTTCGATCAGGGTATATTTTCTATTCCCTACTGTTGAATCTTTTACTGATGTAGTAAATGGCTCTTTCCTTGCTACTATCATCCTTCTGTCCTAACATGCAGCCCATTGCATTGGTATTGACGGACAAATACATGAACAAAGGGACTCCCTCCCTTTGGGGTATCAGAACATGAGCTTCAGTCATCTATTTCTTGATGGCAAGGAAGGCTTGTTGACAATCCTCATTCCACGTGGTGGAGGAATTCTTCCTTAACAGCTTGAAGATGGACTCACGGGTTGCTGTGAGCTGGGAAATGAATCTGCTTATGAAGTTAATCCTTCCCAGGAATCCACGTATCTCCTCTCTGTACGAGGTACGAGCATTTCAGTAATGGCTTTGATTTTGGTGGGGTCGAGTTCAATTCCCCGATTGCTCATCAGGAATCCTAACAGTTTGTCTGCTTTGACACCAAAAGCACATTTGGCGGGATTTAGCTTGAGGTTATACTTGCGTAACTTGTTGAACTGCTTCCTGAGATGGTCTATGTGATCATCCTCCCTCCGAGATTTGATGATGATGTCGTCAACATAGACTTCTATTTCTTTGTGCATCATATCATGAAAGAGGGCCATCATGGCTCGCTGATACGTTGATCCGGCATTGATGAGGCCGAAGGATAGTCGTCGATAGCAGAAAGTTCCCCAGGGAGTGATAAAGGCTGTTTTCTCCCGGTCTTCCTCAGCAACCATGATTTGATGGAAACCAACAAAGCAATCCACAAAGGAATACATGTCATACTGTGCAGTTTTGTCGATTAGAATGTGGATGAAAGGTACTGGGAAGTTGTCCTTGAGGCAGGCTCTGTTCAAATCCCGGTAATCCACGCATACTCGTACCTTCCCTCCCGGTTTAGGTATGGGGACTATGTTTGATAGCCATTCGGGGTAGGTTGATATCATAATGATCCCGGTTTTGAATTGCTTAACGACTTCTTCTTTGACTTTGAGACTCTACCCAGGTTTCAATCGCCAGAGTTTTTGTTTGACTGGTTTGAACCCTTCTTTGATGGGCATTCGATGGATGACAATGTCTGTGGATAGATCGATCATGTTTTCATGTGACCATGCAAACACATTCTGGTACTATGTTAGGAGTTCGATCAGGTCGACTTTTTGATTTGGTGGGAGGTCTGAACCTATTTGAATTTCTTTGATATTTACGGAGGTTCATATATTGACGATGGAGGTTTGGTCAAGGTTTGGTTTGGGTTTGTCTTCGACCCATTCCTTAATCTCCTCTGGAACCTCATAGTCATCTTCCTCCTCTTGATCAATATGCATCAAGTCGAAGTTCAATTCGACATCCAAGTCGGAGTCATCTTGACAGGTTGGCATCTCATCAGCAGAGACACACACATCCGATGCTTGGGTCCTGAAAAAAAATGCTTTCATTAATATATATAATTGCTTAAACATACGGCATTTGCAAAGCATGACAAAAGTTACTGCTCCAGCTGTGTAATAAAAAATAAGCAGTAAATAAAAGCATGATTAAGGGCAAATGTACTCTCTGCCCCTTTACCCTTTTCAACTTAGGCAAGGGACACTGGTCCAATTATACAGTGTCAGATTCTCATGAATTGGGAGAATCAATGAATTGTGCTCGTCCACCTCGTCCTAGATGATGACTGAGACATCCTTGAGAATAAGGCCAAGGCTTTCCTGTGGATTGTTCCTCTTCTTGATGTGAGGAATTTGGACATGGTCATCATCACTGTCGGGGAGTTCGTCATTCATACCCTCATAGTTGAGAATGCCTCTCATGTTAGCGAATGGGTCTCATCCTTTGTACAGGAACTTTTCTTTTCCCTTTTCACTGTTTACCTCAGGCTTGAGGGCTTTTCTTTCATGGACATGTATGATTGGAGGAAATAGTATGGCCGATACCACCGTAGGGATCTTCCTCGTAGGTTTCACCCATCCGACATTTGTAAGGTTTGAGAGCAGAATTGTAGTGGCATGAGCCTTGGGATGTTTGTGTGGATTCTGGTGGCTTGACCCGGATGAATATCCCAGTCTTGCTCTTCCCATCTGACTTAGGATTTGGATTGGCATCTTAATACCTTGGTTATCCTTTCCCAACCCTTCTCCAAGTTGGAAACTCGAAGATACCATCTCTTGGCCTACAGTCATTACTTCAATGGACACTTTAGGTTTTAGGGTTGGTTCCCCGATAAAGAGATATTGAATATCGCTAACCTCGAAAGCTTGAAAACTTGCAGGTTTAATCCCCGCGTCTAGGCTAATCACTAGCATGTCCCCATATATGTAGGTAGGGTATTCTGGCTCGGCATTGATCGTGATGAGGCTGCCGTTAATGATATACTTGAGTTGCTAATGGAGGGTGGATGGCACTGCTCCTGCCATGTGGATCCATGGTCTGCCCAACAGCAAATTGTACCCAGTGGCAATATTGAGCACTTGGAAGGATACGTAGAAGGTGTGTGAACTAATTTCTAGGGGAATCTCGATTTCCCCCATAGCCTGGCAGCAAGATCCATCGAAAGCCCAGATGACCATATGACTTGTTTTGATTCGGTTGGGATTGATCTTCATTTTTTCCAACGTGTCGTATAGACAAATGTTGAGGGAAGATCCTCCGTCAATAAGTACTCCTCCGATCACGTATCCGTAGGACACTGCAGCTATATGCAGGGATTTATAATGGCCCCTTCCCTCAGCCGGGATATCATCGTCTGTGAAGGATATCACATGGTTGTTAAAAATGTGTTCTATCACGTGATAGAATTTCTTTGTGTCTACCGTGTGTGACAGATGGACTTCCTCTAGTACCTTCACTAGAATGTTGCGATGGTCTTCTGATAATAAGACCAGATCGAGGATAGACACTTGCTTGGGTGCGTTTTTCAAGCTTTGCACTACCTTGATTTCATTGTGTCCCATTTTATTGAGGAACTCTTTGATCTTTTCTTCAGCCACCTTTTCTTTTTCTTTGGTAACGGGTTTAATCACCCGCTGAGGCAGGTATAATGGATTATCCTTTGATAGGATGGAAATGTTATTTGAAGTAGATCTTTTAATGTCCCCGTAGTTCCATGGGACCTTTTTCAGACTGATGATTGGATACTGAGGTCTGAAAGGCAAGCTTAGAGGCTGAGGTGCAGCCACCTTCACAGGATTTTGAACTTATTGGACCCCTTTCCCTGTCAGTACCAGGGGTGTGAGGATTGATTCCTTATCACAGGATACGACATCCACTGTGTCCTGGTACCATGCATTGGGGATCCAGAGGCTATCTTTAACTACCAAGTCGAGGATTTGATCTCCTCTGATTAGGTCACCTTTCTCAATCAGATCTTGAATTAGATTACAAAATGCCCAGTATTCTTCTGTATCGTGGCCGGGAGAGTTGGAATGGTACTGACATATTTGGTTAGGTTTGAATTTTCTGGATTGAGAGTTTAATGGGAGTAATAGATCTGCAACCATCCCCTCATTGATCATCATTTGGAGGATTTCTTCCGTTGACTTATTCAGATTGGTGAAGCACCTTTGAAACAAGAATTTTCTACCTTCTTGGGTATACTCATTTTTGACCATTGGTTGTTCGTGCAATTGGCAATGATCCCTATTAGGGATGGAATTGACTTCCGTCGGAGGAGAATGGCTGCCAATGGATTGATGAGTTTGCTTCAACATCTTCCTGGTGAGTTGATGCTGGTAGACAACCAGTTCAGCCAACTGCTCAATCTGTTCCTTAAGAGACTTAACTTCTTGCTCCATCAGGAATCGCTTCTCAAAAGTTTCCCAACTCTCTGGGCTACTAAGATTGGATTGACTTGGTTCCCCAACGTAGCAGAGGTATTTAGATCCTTCTCCATTTGAGGTGCTGATTATGTTGACATTTTCCTCTTTGTGTTGTGGGAGAGGATTGTCTTAGACATGGGATTGGTCAGGCTTTGTTACCATAATTTCCCCGCTGTCAATCAAGTCTTGGATTTTGTGCTTGAGAGACCAATAGTCTTGAGTATCATGGCCTGGAGATCCAGAATGATAAGCACATTTCTTGTTAGGGTCGAAATTCCTTCTGTTAGTGTTGGTTGGTGGAAGGAGTTGAATAATCTTCTTCTTTGCTGTCAGAAGTTTGAACACATTCTCTAGGGAATCCCCTACTGGGGTGAAATTTCTTCGACGCCTGACTTCAATGTTTTTCTAGAACTGAGGGTTTGCAGGTTGTGCTGAAGCTTGGAAAGGGGTATAGTTCCTCCTTTGAATGGGCATGTGGTTTGACTCACTCCTTGAATTTTATCCTTGTTAAACCAAGGAGACTTCTTCGTCTTTCTTTTTATGGACCCTTCAGGGATTACTCCCATAATTTCTGGATTGGATATGGTCGGCGACAGCTTCGAGGGCAGTTAGATATTTTATCTTCCTGGATTTGAGCCCCATTTCTGCCATCTCGCCATGCTTGATCATTTCCGAGAATGGTTTTCCTATTCCTGCTAAGTCCTTCTCATAATAAGGCGCTTCTTGGATATCGACGAAGGTCATGACTATTTCAGATTCAGTCATGGCAGGGGTAACTTGTGTTTCGATCCGTCTCCATCGTTGGGCATATTCTCTGAATGATTCGGTGTTCTTTTTCTTGATTTTGGTTATTTGATATATGTCTGGAGCCAGCTGTGATTGGAAACTGTACTGGCTGAGGAAGGCATGGGCCATCTCTTCCCAACTATGAATTTTGGAGTTGTCCAAGCGAGCATACCAAGCTCTGGATTCTCCGGTTAGACTCTTCTATAATAGTTGCATTCAAAGCTTCTCATCCTTAGCATAGGATCCGAGTTCTTCGATGAAGACTTTCAGGTGTGTGTAAGGATCCCTCGTTCCATCATATTTCTCGAACTCAGGGACTTGATATTTTTCAGGATACCTAACCTCGTGGAATATGCAGAGGTCAGAGTAAGTAACATTGCCAAACGCCCCAGTCCCTTTGATAGATTGGAGAGTTTCTTCTATCTGTTGCATTTTCTTGAGAATGTCACCAGCTTCCGGCTCTTTGACTAGGGGAGTGATCTCAGGAGTTTTGTTGGTTATGTCCTAGTTTTATGGTCCAGGAATCTGAGTTTCGGCCTTTTCTACATCGTGATTGTCAGCACCACTACCAGTTGTTCTTGGTTCTGGATATGCTTGAGATTGTTTTTGTTTAAAGGCCTTACTTTGTTCTCGCAGAAAATCGGCTAGCTCGGCTATCTGATTTTTCAGTCCTTCGAATTCTTCACTGGATACAGGGGTGAATTCTGGTGGAGCACTTGAAGCTATGTCCGCGGATGGACTGAGTACTTTCTTGAATTTAGATCTGGTAACAGGACCAATTTTTACACCTACAACAAAAAGTAGCCGTGTCAATTTCCTGAGGTAGGTAAGGGTTGGATGCATGATGTGTTTTTTAATGTTTATCCTGCAAAATCGAAGTTAGTTGTTTTGATGGCAGGACGACATGTATTTGATAGGGAAAGTAAATCTTTCATTATTGATTTTTACATTGTGCTCCTCAGTAATTGGAGACTTGACATGGAATTGAAAGAGGAAGGTATGAAGAAGCTTCCCTTCAGATTTGGTTAATCAGAGGTTGACCTATCCTAGGTTTACTCTCGCGGCTTTTGTTTCGGCATGAAGGCTCCCAGATCATCTCAATCTACTAGAAGGAAAGTTAATCCGATCATTCAACTGGAGAAAATCTGAGTGGTGTATTTTCATGAGGCACCCTCAAAGACTTAATCCTGCCCAGAGTCAATACTTAACACCGACCGGGTTATCCTCCTTGTGAGAGGGACACACAACATACATTCACATACATCGTGCCTTACCGTTTATGCATATGATGACATGGGTGCGAAGCACTAAATATGGGTGCAAAGCACTAAAGTAGGAAAGCATTAATTCACATTCATTCAATGTAAAGACGTAGCATTCACTCATCCATTGACTGTGGAGACGCAGGATTTCATGCATTCAACAGTTTTGTAAGGGAAATATTTGAAAAGATTAGAAAGTGGTCTAAGTCCTCTACTGTCCCCAGCAGAGTCGCCTCTTGTCGGCGTTGGAAAAATTAAGAATCCAGCAAGTCCGTTCATAACCCGGGTTTCCTAAAATCGATCTTCCTAAGTTCTCTCTACCCCCACTCTTTTTATTTAGGAAAAAGGTTTTGAAAGGGTTTTTTAGGAAAGAGGCCAACATGTATTTATATCGACGATTTTTGAATATTTTAACAGAGTCGCCAGTTGGTATATTTGAAAATGGTTGTACCAACTCAACCGAGTTTGATTTGAAAAGAGGCCCAATTGCTGGACACTGTCGAAACATGATATTTGAAATTGGAGTTTTGAGTTCAGGGGCTTGGTTAAGTGTGGGGAAGGTGTTAGGCACCCCACGACTCTCGTGTAAACACGGTACCGCATCTTTTCAATATTTCCCTTAAAATTGTGAATGCGTGAGTGAATGCTGTTTAAAAATTGGGCTTATTGGTTTGATTGATTGAAAGCTTTGACAGACTTCGTTGAGCCTATACACTTGATTTGATTTGAAAATCAGTCTTTGATTTAATTTGCAAAAGAATTTAATTTGATTTACAGAAGCTTTTCTTTTGATTGAAAATGATGTTTTGAAAGCTGGTTGATCAAACCCTTACGCTAGCGTAGGAATTGAAGCGTATCGCTACATTCAATTTTTTTTATCTTTATAGCCTTAAGGCTGCATGTGAATGGTGTTTTGCCGGGCTGCGAAGCATCCTCGACCACAAAAATAGACAAGTGTCGGTCTCCTCATGGGTGTGAAAACCATCGGAGGGACGCTGACACGACAATTTTGATATTTCACTATGATGAGACCTTAAATCTGGATAACCGTTTTAAGGTATGTGTATGTACATTTTACAGAGAAACTGGCAGGGTACATCTGTAAATTGGAGTTTTCCATCTTGGGAATCAGATCTCGATCGATTTGATCGTGAATCCCACGATTCCTAGACTCACATATGAGTATCCCATAAACTTGCACAGTTCAAATTTGCACAAAAATGGATATATATACATCATCACATCGCAATGGAACCAAGGATTCATCAATAAATCCTGGCTGCGAGTGGATAAAGCGTTTCGTTCCCACTAGATAGCGATCTAAGGGACGCGAGTATGCTTTCAAAGATGAAACTATAAAAATAACTAGACGTAAAGAAATCTCAGCCATTATAGCTTTTGGGTTCTATCAAGACCTGTTTGAATCGTTGAAAGCTAGAATTGGCGAGATTTGGATTAACCTAGTCTGCCCGCAGATATGTCAGTGCAGATTCATATACCTATGAATGTTAAATGCAGCAGTTGAATAAATTTGAGTAAAACAGTATATATATATATATATATATATATATATATATATATATATACAAAAGCTGTAAAAAGGGAGTTGGGTTTTCACTCGCAAGCCCGGACTGGATTTGAAATATATATATTATAAAAAAAATTAAATAGCTACGAAATAATCCAGGCTATGACAAAAATTAAAATATATATATATATATATATATAAATAGTAATAAGGGCGATGAGTTTTCACGCCGGTGCCCGTACTAGAATTGAAATTAACAGAAAAGTATTCAACCAGTGACTGGGGAGAGCACCCAGTATGGCGAAGTGTGCAAAAGCAGTAAAATGGCCACAAAGTATTCCAGGCCGGACTGAATATATATATACTGATAGAAATGTAGTCAACCAGGACTAATATGAGAACCAGTGATGGTGAAAGTCGCTTATATATGCGTAAATATATGTAAAAGCGATAAATTACCTCAGATTTGACATCCGAGCTTAACATAACTGAAATGTTAGTACATAAACAGTTAAATATATACAAAAAGGGCCAAACCCAGACTGGGAAGATAACCCAGTCCGGCGGAGTTGCCAGAATGTGTGTGCTAGTGTATTAAAGCTGCTGGAGCTAACGGATCGTCAATCCGAGTTGTAAAAATGAAAAAATATTTAGAATGTAAATATTTAGAAGATGAAACTTCGTGTGCAAGTGGAAAACAGTGTAAAGTAGTAGTATTGACTTTCTGATAGTAAAAATACTTACAATGGACTGCAATACGGGATTTTTGCCAAATCGTAGGCTTTAAACGTCCAAATCTACCGGTTATTTTCTCATATGTGGTAGTATATGGGTATATCTACGTGTTGGAGTGAAAATATTTGGGTTTGGAAGAGGTGTAAAAGTCAAAAAATCAGACGGACAAAGCTTCGCTGCGCTTCTGAATTCTTAAAAATGAAGGGGGGTGCACGTTTATTTATAGGTCAGGGAGCCCTAGCTCTACCTACGACTGCCGCAGGTAGAGGTGCGACTCCCCTAGGTGGGGCCCATGTGTCGGGTTCTGTCATCTCGAAGTTCGTGCACTCCGGATAACGTGCAGTCGAAGTTAGAACTTTCAAACTTTTGATCGGAGCATCCGTTTGAGGCGTGCGATACCTTTTCAGAAAGCCCTTGCCGAGAGTGTCGCAATGACATGGGATAAAACATTTTTCGGGTCCGAGAAGACAGGTTCATAACCAGGTCTTCGATTCGCCTCAGTTTATCCGTTGAGCTGTCTAGCGTTGTTGGCACTCAGGATTGTTATTGTGGTTCGTTCTGACTTCGATGACATCAATTCAGCTTGCGTTTGACTAAATCGGTTGAGAGTTGGTAAAATGACCATTTTTCCCCTCTCGGGGTTTCGTGTGGTGTCGACACGGCCTTTGATGTATCTGGCTTCCGAGGGTTGTCTCTAGGTTGAACTGCACTTCCCGGATTGTTGCCGGGGATGACTTGACATGTCCTGGGTTGATGTTCTGGTTGACCTGTACTTCCTGGGTTGAGATCAAGGCTATCTTGATGGCCCAATCGACGATCGAATTTGAGTTGATACCCCGATATTGAGATCAGGGTTGATCTGACTGTCCTTTTAAAGATCAGAGCTGGATAGATTGTCCTATTGGAGATCAGAGCTGGATTGATGGTTCGATTGGAGATCAGAGCTGGATAGACGGTCCGATTGGAGATCGAAGCTAGATCGAGGGTCCAATTTGAGATCGGAGCTGGATTGCCGGTGCGATTGAAGATCGGAGCTGGATTGATGGTCCGATTGAAGATCGGAGCTGGATCGAAGGTCCGATTCGAGATCGGAGCTAGATTAGACAGTTCGATTGGACATCGGAGCTGGATTGACTGTCTGATTGGAGATCGGAGCTGGATAAACGGTCCAATTGGAGATTGGAGCTGGATTGACAGTCTGATTGGAGATCAGAGCTGGATAGACGGTCCGATTGAAGATTGGAGCTGGATAGACTGTCCGATTGGAGATCGGAGCTGGATTAAGTACCGACATTGGTGATCAGAGCTGGATTGACTGTCCGATTGGAGATCAAAGTTGGATAGACAGTTCGATTGGAGATCAGAGTTGGATTATCGATCCGATTAGAGATCGGAGCTGGATTGACGATCTGATTAGAGATCAGATCTAGATAGACGGTTCGATTAGAGATCAGAGCTGGATTGACGGTTCGATTAGAGATCGGAGCTGGATAGACGGTTCTATTAGAGATCGAAGCTGGATTAACAGTCCGATTGGAGATCAGAGCTGGATAGATGGTCCGGTTAGAGATAGAAGCTGGATTGACGGTCCGATTAGAGATCAAAGCTGGATTGACGGTCCGATTAGAGATCGGATCTAGATTATTGATCCGATTAGAGATCAGAGCTGGATAAACGGTCTGATTGGAGATCGGAGCTAGATTGACTGTTCAATTAGAGATCAGAGCTGGATTGACGATCCGATTGGAGATCGGAGCTGGATAGACGATCTGATTAGAGATCGAAGCTGGATAGACGGTCTGATTAGAGATCAGAGCAGGATAGATGGTCCGATTAGAGATTGGAGCTAGATTGACTGTCTGATTGGAGATCAGAGCTGGATATACGGTCCGATTGGAGATCGGAGCTGGATAGACGGTCCGATTAGAGTTCGGAGCTGGATAGATGGTCCAATTAGAGATCAGAGCTGAATAGACGATCTGATTGGAGATTAGAGCTAGATAGACGGTCGGATTGGAGATCTAAACTGGATTAATGGTCCGATTGGAGATCGGAGGTGGATAGACGGTCCGATTGGAGATCGGAGCTAGATTGAGTAACGACATTGGTGATCGGATTTGGCTGAATTACCGATATTGGGGATCAGATTTAGGTTATCGATATTGGGGATCAGATTTAGGTTTAAGGACCGGCATTGGCAGCCGGTTTTGAGTTGAAGGACGGTTTTGCCCTCCTACAGTGTTAGTATTGGGTAAAGAAAATTTTGAGTGTCTACACCGGTGATATCAGCCGTTGAAGGCTACTTCAGCAAAGGTCAGATTGCCTGACATTTCAGCCGTCGGTGACAACTCCGGCGAAGGATCGGGAATGAACCGGTGGAAAAAATAGTATATCAGTTTATCCCCACAAAGGACAGATGATGAAATTTGTTATACAAATCCCTAGAGGGAGCATCAAGAAAGATTCGACGGTGATCGAGACTTTGCAATAAGCCGTTCGAGTAGACGTCAAGGGAATTCACCAAAGGGCTATCACGGATAACGTTATCCCCAGTAGAAAATGATGAAAACATTCTGTGATAGCCTACCAGCGATACCCTACCAGTAATAGCCTAGCACCACAAGGACATAGTAAACCATTGGCCTTCGACTAATGCGTTATCAAGGGCTATCACGGATAACGTTATCCCAGCAAAAAATGACATAAACAGTTAGTGATGGCCCCATCCCCTCGAAGGTATCTAACATTTATAAAATATCATGCTATGCATTACATTACATTACATTTGCATTTATCATATTTCCAGTGTCTAGCAATCTTTATCTTGTTAATTTCACTGTATTGCATAAACATGATAAAGAGGGGCATCTGTAGACACTCGAAATTTTTCATTCCTATTGCAGACACTCAAAATTTTGCGTTCCTATTAATAACCCTTCAGGGGGGAAAACCATCTTTTAAGCACCGGTCTCAATACCGGGATGTCAACTCAGCACCGGTCTCAATACCGGGATGCCAACTCAGCCCCAGTCTCAATATTGGGATGCCAACTTAGCCCCGGTCTCAATACCAGGATGTCAACTCAGCCCTGGTCTGAATACCGGGATGTCAACTCAGCCCCGGTTTCAATACCGGGATGCCAACTCAGCCCCGGTCTTAATACCAGGATGCCAACTCAGCCCTGGTCTCAATACCAGGATGTCATCTCAGCCCCAGTCCCAATATTGGGATGCCAACTCAGCCTCGGTCTCAATACTGGGATGCCAACTCAGCCCTGGTCTCAATACCGGGATGCCAACTCAGCCTCGATCTCAATACCGGGATGTCAACTCAACCCTGGTCTCAATACTGGGATGTCAACTCAGCCCCGGTCTGAATATCGGGATGTTAACTCAGCTCCGATCTCAATACTGAGATCTCAACTCAGCCCCGGTCTCAATACCGGGATGTCAACTCAACCCCGGTCACAATACTGGGATGTCAATTCAACCCCGGCGACAACCCCAGGATGTTAAGTTAAACCTCAGTCACAACCCAGGAGATACAATAACCCTGACAATAACACCAGGAGATCCAGTTCAGGCCCGGTCACAATCCGGGAGGTCAGGTCAAGCCACGGTCACAACTTGGGAGGCCAAATCAATTTTGGAGATAACCCCGAATCATAACATCATCCCCAGAGACAACCCTGGGAAACCAAGTCAATCTCGGAGACAACACTGATAACAAATAGAATCGACTGGGATCAAAGCCTCGGAGACAACCTCGGGAATATAATCGAAGACCGTGGCAGCTTAGGAAACAACCTCTGAAGGGGAAAAATGGCCATTTTACCAACTTGAAACCAATTCGGTTAAAATCAAGTCGAATTGGTGCCATCAAGGTCAGAAAGAACCATAACACTGATCCCGAGTGAAAATAGCACAATACAGCTCAACGGACAAACTGTGAAGAAATGAAGATCCAGTTATGAACCCATCTTCTTGGTCTCAGAAAAGGTTTAGTCTTATGTCATTGTGACGCTCTCGGCGAGGGCTTTTCGAAAAGGTATAGCACACCTCAAATGGACGCTCCGATCAAAAGTTAGAAAGTTTTGAACCTGACATCGCATTGCTCGGAGTGCACGTACTTTGAGACGATGGGACCCACCACGTGGGCCCTGCCACATGGAGTCGTAGGTAGACCCTCGGCTGCCATCCATCGGGTCTTTAAATACAAGTGCACCCCCAAGCCAAAAAAGAAAAGAAAACGCTCTGAAACTCGGCCCATTTTGTTTCCTAGCCCTACTTCTAGTACTCCAAACCCAAATTTTATTATGCTAACACGTAGGTATACACATATACTACCACATACCAAAATTTGAATGGTGGAAACGCTTATTTGAAGCCTATAAAGTGGCAAAAAGCCCGTGTAGCAATCCATTGTAAGTATTTTTACGATCAGAACTTGCTTCTTACTTCATTACGCATTTATACACGTGCACGTAAAGTTTTATCTTCTGATTTATCTCGAAACTCAGTTTCGTAGCTATTTTTGCGTACTTTTTAATACATTTTAATACATTTCTGCGTTTACTTGTGTTTGCACAGCCCGGATCAACGATCCGCGGCTTTTAATCGCTTATGTATATATAAATATATATATATATATATATATTAACTTTTTTGAATTAGGTCGCTAACCCGTGTCCTTTTTGGCTTTATTATGTATATATTTAACTATATATATACTAACTTTTCAATTCTGTCAAGCCCGGATGTCAAATCCGTGGTAGTTATTGCTTTTATATATATAACTATATATATATATACATTTTTCTGACATCGTTTGGCCTGGATTGCTAAATTTGTGGCCTTTATTACTTTAATATATATATACTAACTCTATATATTAACTTATATATTTCAGTTTGGTCTGGATTGTAAATCCGCTGCCTTTTGACCGCTTATATATATATATATATTTCCATTCTAGCAAGCCTGAAATATTTCGTGACTTTTACTACTTTTATATATATATATATATATATATATATATATATGTTTACATTCAGTCAAGCCTGGATCATTCCGTGGCTTTTTATAGCTTTTATATATATATATATATATATATATATATATACATATATATATATATATATATATATATATTTTCATTCTGTCGAGCCTGGATTAATTCGTGGCTCATTTACAGCTTATATATATATATTTCAATTCTGTCAAGCTTGAATTATTCCGTGGCTTTTTACAGCTTATATATATATATCAATTCTAGTCCGGGCATAGGATTTGAAATTCGTCGCCATTTATTGCTTTTACATATATATATTTTCATTCTGTCAAGCCTGGATTACTCTGTGGCTTTTTACAGCTTTTATAAATATATATATATATATATTTATTTATTTATTTATATTTATATTTACATTACAGTACGGGCCTGAGAGTGAAAACCCATCTCCCTTTATAACTTTTCGTATATATATATATATATAATTATATATATTCTTTATTCATTGTGATTAAATTTCTGCTTTAAATATTCATTTGATATGAATTGGCGTTGATATTCATTTGGCGAACTAGATTTTTTTTAAATCTAGCCCATTCTACCTTTCAAGTGGTTCAAAATAGGTCCAACCGGAATCGGGAAGCTAGAATGGCTAAAATTCATTTAAATCTAGCTTTCTTTCTAGCTTTGTTCATTCTTAAAGCAACCTCGTGACCCTCTGATTTCTATCTAGTGGGAACGAGAAGCTTTGGCTACGTGCATGCAAAGATTTGACTGATGAATCCTTTGTATTGTGACGTATAGATGTAGATATACATTTTCTGTGCATATTTGAGCTGTGCAGCTTTTCTTGGCCCCCCTCTAGGAGCCTAGGAATCATGGGATTCATGATTAAAGTAATCAAAATCTGATTCTCACGATGGACAAACTCCACACTACAAATGTACCATGCTAGTTTTTCTGTAAAAATATACATCCAAAAGACTTTAAAATAGTTATCCGGGTTTTAGGTCTCAAGTATAATGAAACAATGGTCTATCATGCTAGAGTCACTCTGATGGCTGTCATGCCCATGAGAAGATCGACACTTGTATATATTATGTGTTCAACGATGTTTCGTAGCCCGACAATCACCATTCAAATCGAGCCAAAAGGCTAAAAAGATAAAATGAAAGTATCTAAATGCTTCAATTCCTATGTGAGCGTAAGGGTTTGAAACCCAACCATTTCAAAACATCATTTTCATATCTTGTTTAAAAAAGGACTTTTTCAAATCAAATCAAACCCTTCGTATATAGGTTTAACGAAGCACGTCCATACTTTCAAAACAAACTAGCGTAGGCCCAATTTCTTCCAGCATTCACACACACATTGCAAATAAAAAGGGAAATATTGAACAGATGCGGTACCGTGTTTTCACGGGAGTTGGGGGGTGCCTAACACCTTCCCCCCACTTAACCAAGCCCCCAAACTTAGAACTTCGATTTCAAAGATCAAGTTTCGACAGTGTCCAATTATTGGGCCTATTTTCAAATAAAACTCGGTTGAGTTGGTACAATCATTTCAAATCTACCAACTGGCGACTCTATAAAACCGTTCAAATCGTCGACATGATACATATTCGTCGTTTCCTAAAAATCTTTTCACCCTTCATTAAATAGATAAGGCAAAAAGGGTAGAAAACAAAGACTTAGAAAGGGAGAAAGATTCGTTCTAATGCGACATGATTTTTTCCCAACGTCGATAACCGGTATGTCAAACAGCCCCGACTTTGTCCTTGGGATGTCAAGCTCAACCCCGGCCACTACACCGGGATGTCAAGTCAAACCCCGACAGCACTAGGAGGTCAAGTGAAGTCCCAGTGACAATATCGAGATGTCAAGAAGCCCCGGCTACAACCCCAGGATGTCAAGCTCAACCCCGGTCACTACACCGGGATGTCAAGTCAAACCCCGGCAACACCGAGAGGTCAAGTGAATCCCCGATGATAATACCGGGATGTCAAGCAGCCCCGACTACAACATCGGGGTGTCAAGCTCAACCCCGGTCACTACACTGGGATGTCAAGTAAAACCCCGACAACACCGGGAGGTCAAGTGAAGCCCTGGTGACAATACCAGAATGTCAAGCAGCCCCGACGACAACCCTGGGATGTCTAGCCAACCTTCGAAGACAACCCAAAAGCATCACATCATCCCCAGAGACAACCCTGGGAAACCAAGTCAGTCTAGGAGACAACCTTGAGGATAAACAGAGTCGGCTGGGATCAAAACCTTGGAAATAACCCCGGGAAAACAGTCGAAGACTGTGCTAGTACAGGAGACAACCCTTGAAGGGGAAAAATGGTCATTCTACCAACTTGAAGCCAATTCGATCAAAATCAAGTTGAATTGATGCAATCAAGTTCAGAAAGAATAGTAACATTGATCCCGAGTGAAAACAGCACAATACAGCTCAACGGATAAATTGCAAAGAAACAAAGATCCGGTTATAAACTCATCTTCTTGGGCTCGAAAAAGGTTAATTCCCATGTCATTGTAACGCTCTAGGCGAGGGCTTTTCGGAAAGGTATAGCACGTCTCAAACTGACGCTCTGATCAAAAGTTATAAAGTTTCGAACTTGACATCATGTTGCTTGGAGTGCACGTACTTCGAGACAACAAAACCCACCAGGTGGGGCCTGCCACGTGAAGCCAGAGGTAGATCTGCGGCTGTCAAGGGGTAGACCCACCACCGTCGGGTCTTTAAATACAAGGCCACCCCCTTGTCAAAAAAAGAAGAAAAAAAATAGAAAACGCTCTGAAACTCCGTCCATTTCGTTTCCTAGCCCGACTTCTAGTACTCCAAACTTAGATTTTATTACTATAACACGTAGGTATACTCATATACTACAACATACCAAATATTAACCGGTGGAAACGCCTGTTTGAAGCCTACAAAGTGGCAAAAAGCCCATGTATCAGTCCATTATAAGTTTTTTTTTACGATCCGAACTCATTTCCTACTTCGTTACGTATATTTACACTTGCACGTAAAGTTTAATCTCTTGGTTTTTCTCGGAACTCAGTTCCGTGGCTGTTTTTGCTTACTTTTCAATACATTTTAGTACATTTACGCATTTTCTTGCGTTTGCACAGCCTGGATCATCTATCCGCCACTTTTAATCGCTTTTATGTATATATATACATATATATTTTAACTTGCACGACCTGGATCGCTGATTCATGGCCTTTTTTAAATTAATTCTGTATATATACTTGACTATATATATTATAATTTTTAATTCTGTCAAGCCCGGATTGCAAATCCGTGGCAGTTACTGCTTTTATATATATATATAACTATATATATATATATATATAAATTTTTCTGACTTCGTTTGGCACCTGGATTGCTAATTAGTGGACTTTATTGCTTTAATATATACATATTAGCTGTATATATTAACATTTATATTTTAGTTTGGCCTAGATTGGAAATCCATGGCATTTTTATCGCTTTTATAAATATATATATATATATATATATATATATATATATATATATATATATTTACATTCTGTCGAGCCCGGAGTAATTCGTGGCTTTTTACAACTTTTATATATATATATATATATATATATATATATATATTTACATTCTGTCAAGCCTAGATTAATCAGTGGCTCTTTTACAGCTTATATATATATATTTACATTATGTCAAGCCTGGATTATTCCGTGGCTCTTTTACAGCTTTTATATATATATATATATTTACATTCTGTCAAGCCTGGATTATTCTGTGGCTCTTTTACGGCTTTTATAAATATATATATATATATATATATATATATAAATATTTATATTTATATTTCTGTCCGGGCCTGGGATTACAAATCCGTCGCCCTTTACTGCTTATATATATATATATATATATATATATATATTTACATTTTCTGTCCGAGCGTGGGATTACAAATCTGTCTCCCTTTACAGCTTTCGTATATATATAATTATATATATATTCTTTAATTATTATGATTAAATATCTGCTTCAAATTATTCATTTGATATAAATTTGGTGGTTTAGATTTCTTTAAATCTAGCTATTTCTACCTTTCAAATGGTTCAAAATAGGTCCAACCTGAATCGGGAAACATGAATGGCTAAGATTTATTTAAATCTAGCTTTCTTTCTAGTTTTGTTAAAAATGAAAGCAACCTCGCGACCCTTAGATCGCTATCTATTGGAAAAGAGAAGATTTGGCTGCGCGCATGCCAGGATTTGACTGATGAATCCTTGGTTTTTTCGACGTCTAGATGTAAATATGCATTTTCTGTAAATATCTGTGTTGTGCATGTTTTCTTGGCCTCCTTCTATGAGCCTAGGAATTGTGGGATTCATAATCAAACTAATCAGAATTTGGTTCCCACGATGGACAAGCTCCACATTACAAATGTACCCTGCCAGTTTTTCTGTAAAATTGTACATCCGAAAGACCTTAAAACGGTTATCCAGGTTTAAGGTCTCAAACATAATGAAATAATGGTTAGTCGTGCTAGAGTCACTCCGATGGCTGTCATGCCCATGAGAAGACCGACACTTGTATATGGTCGAGGATGCTTCGCAGCTCGACAAACACCATTTTAATCAAGCCAAAGGCTGAAAAGATAAAATGGAAGTATCAAAAAGCTTCTATTCCTATGAGAGCGTAGGGGTTTGAAAACCAACCTTTCAAAACAACATTTCTATATCTTGTCTAAAAATGAACTTTTGCAAATCAAATCAAACCCTTCGTATATAGGCTAAACGAAGCAAGGCACTACTTTCAAAAAAATCAATTCAAACGTAGGCCCAATTTCTTCCAGCATCCACACACACATTATAAATAAAAAGGGAAATACTGAAAAGATGCGGTACCGTGTTTTCACGGGAGTTGGGTGATGCCTAACACCTTCCCCCCACTTAACCAAGCCCCCGAACATAAGAATTTCAATTTTAAGATCAAGTTTCGACAGTATCTAGCGATTGGGCCTACTTGCAAACAAAACTAGGTTGAGTTGGTACAACCATTTCAAATCTACCAACTGGAAACTCTGTAACCCTTTCAAATCGTCGACATGATATATGTTGGCCTTTTCCTAAAAAACTTTACCCTTCATCAAACAGAGAAGGCAATAAGGCTAGAAAATAAAAGACTTAGGAAGAGAGAAAGATAGGGTTCAAAGATGACCGGATTTTTTCCCGACGTCGACAAGTGGAGACTCTGCTGAGGACAGTAGAGGGCTTAGGACACGTTCAAATCTTTTCAAAATTTCCTTTTATATCTACGTGTGTATAGATGCTGTGTTTTACATTAAATGGATGTGAATGAATGCTTTACTTCTTTATATTAGTGCTTTGCACAATGTCAACATTTCATACGGTGAGACACGATGTATGTGAATGTATGCTGTGTGATTCCTCCACCAGGAGGCAAACCCATCGATGTTTGATTACTGGACTCAAAGAAGACTAATTCTATGATGCTTAGGAAAGGCAACACTCAGATCCGCTCCAATTAAAAGATCAGATTATTTCCCCTCTAGTAAATTGTGATGACTTGGGGACCTGCATGCCGAAAATCCACGAGAGTAGCCTAAGATAGGTCAGCCTTTGATTAACCAAATCCAAAGGGAAGCTTCTTCATGCCTTCACCTTTCAATTCAAAATTTTCCAATTCCAATGTAAATTTTAATATACAATTCATTATAAATCCTGTCATACTATCCTGTCACTAAAACAACTGACCTTTGTTTTACAATATAAGATTAAAAAACCTCAAAATTAAACACATGACATAGAATGCATCCGGCTGATACCTAAAGCATGAAATTATCACACCTATGTTTGTTATAGGAAAAAATTGGTCCGGTCACCAAATCGAAATCTAAGAAAGCACTAAGTCCATCTCCAAACATGGCTTCAAGTGCTCAAACTGAATCTACCCCTTTTTCTAGGAAAGATTTTGAAGGATTGAAGAACCATATAGCCGAATTGGCTATTTTCTTAAAAGAACAAAGTAAAGGTCTTCAAGGAAAACACAATCGGTCATACAGAACCATCTACACCCGGTGGCAGTCAAGATACCCGGAAGAAGGACACTCAGATTCCTGAACCACAGAGCCATAATATGACCAACAAACATCCGGAAGCTGGTGACATTCTGAAGAAGGTCCAACAGATGGAAGAAACCATCCGGTCCATCCAAGGGACTGGGGCATTTGGGAGTGTCAATTATTCAAGACTTATGTATATTCCTTGGGGCTTGTTATCCAGAAAAGTTTTAAGTCCCTGATTTTGAAAAAATATAATGGATTAGGAGATCCCTACACCCATTTGAAGGTATTCATTAGAGAGCTCGGATCCTATGCAGAGGACGAGAAGCTCAGAATGCAATTGTTCCGGAAGAGTCTGACTGGAGAGGCTAGAGCCTGGTATGCCTGATTACACAACTCTAAAATTCATAGCTGGGAAGAGTTAGCACATGCCTTCCTCAATCAATACAGTTTCCTATCCCTGATGGCTCCATACAGATATCAAATCACCAAAATTAAAAGGCAAAACACCGAGTCATTCAGAGAGTAAGCTCAACGATGGAGATGGGTGGCAGCACAAGTCACCCCGCTAATGACTGAGTCTGAGATAGTCATGACCTTCATTAACATTCAAGAAGCTCCGTATTATGAAAGGGTCAAGGCAGGCATAGGAAAACCATTCTCAGAGATGATCAAACACGGAGAGATGGATGAAATGGGGCTAAAATCTGGGAAGATAAAAGATCTTACCTCCTTTAAAGCTGTTGCAGAGTATATCCAATCTGGAAGTTATGGGAGTAATCCCCGGAGAACCCACAAGAAGAAAGAAGAAGAAGTGTACTTAATACTGTAAGAACAGAATCAGAGGGGCAATTCGAGTAGTTTACCCAATCAAAGGAGGAACTATTCCCCTTTTCAAGCTCCAGCCCAACCTTCTAATCCTCTATTTCTAAAAACTGCGGAGGCCAGGCGTCGAAGAACGTTTACCCCTTTAAAGGACTAACTCGAGAATGTGCTAAAACTATTGACAGCACAGAACAAGATTGTTCAACTCCTTCCACCAACCAGTACCGGTGGACAAAATTTTGACCCAAGTAAAAAATGTGCATACCATTCCGGATCCCCGGACCATGATACACAATACTTTTGGTCACTTAAACATAAAATCCAAGACTTGATAGACAACGGAGAGATTGTGGTCACCAAACCGGAGCAACTGCATGTGCAGGATTATCCCCTCCCTCAGCACAAAGAGGATAGTGTCAATATGATTAGCACGAAGAGTGGAGAAGGATCCAAATACATCCGGTATGTCAGAGAGTCAACTCAATCAAGTACCAATAGCCCAAACAGTTGGGAGCTCTCAGAAAGGTAGTTCCTGATGGAACATGAAATTAAGTCTATTAAGGAATAGATTGGACAGTTTGCGAATTTGGTCATATATCAACATCAGATAACCATACAACTGATAAATCAGACCAACTAGCATGAAGCAAGACCTCCTAACCCTGAGATTAGTCCAATCGCTATGAGGGATCATTACAGGTTTCATGAGCATGAACCCTAGGCCGATAAGGTGGCCAAGGAGGAAAAGTTCCAAGCTGATAGGGAGTTTTCCTTTTAGAGGAATTTCGCTAATTTAAACCAGCTGATGAAGAAAATCCTCCAGATGTTGATCAATGAGGGGATGGTTATGGATTTATTACCCCCGAAGAACCCTCGATCCAGAAAATTCAAGCTTGACAGAATCTGCTAGTATCATTCCAATGCACTCGGTCATGACATCGAGGATTGCTAGGGACTTCGTTACCTGATTTAGAATATAATTGAAAATGGTGAGTTGGTAAAGGGGAATCAATATTATGGCCTCCCCGATAAGGAAACATTCTTTATTCCCATGGCATGGAGTCTGGAGATAGTGGTTGTTATTTCCTGTGAGAAGGATTTAGCTAGGACACCCCTAATACTGCTAGGGAAAGTGGTCCAAGAAGTACAGGATCCTCTAAAAGTCGATGCGCCTGAGCCTTTAATACTGCCTTTCAGACCACAATATCCAGTCGTCAGTCTGAAGAGAGTCCCATGGAACTATGGGATTGATGAAGGTTTAACATCAAACAACATTGCCATTGTATCAAAGGAGAATCCGTTGTACCTGCCTCAGCGGGTGATCAATTCAGTCATCAAAGCCAAATAAAAAGTGGCTAAAGAAAAAATCGAAGAATTCCTCAACAAAATGGGGCATAATGAGATCAAGGTGATGCAAAGCTTGAACGATGAACCCAAACAAATGTCCATCCTAGACCTAGTTTTATCCTCGGTGGATCATTGCAACATTCTGGTGAAAGTACTGGAGGAAGCCCATCTGCCAAAGACGGTAGATATTGAGAAATTTCGTCATGTTATAGAGCACAATTTTAACAGCAATGTGATATCTTTCATTGACGATGATATACTCGCAGAGGGGACGGGTCATCGTAATTCACTGCACATAGCAGTGATGTCATCAGGGTATGTGATCGGTGGAGTGCTAATAGATGGAGGATCATCTTTAAACATCTTTCCCTACGATACCTTGGATAGAATAAAGATCAACCCAAACTAGATCCGTACCAGTCATGTATTTATTCGGGCTTTCGATGGGTCTCGCTGAGAGGCTGTGGGAGAGATTGAGCTTCCACTGGGTCCCTATACTTTCTATGTATCCTTCCAGGTACTCAACATTACCACGGGATACAATTTGTTGTAGGGAAGGCCATGGATCCACATGGCAGGAGCAGTTCCATCAGCAGCTCAAGTACATTATCAAGGGAAACCTAATCACTGTGAATGCCGAACCAGAATACCCTGCCTGCATACAGGTAGATATGTCGGTTATGAGTCTGGATGAAGGGGTTGAACCTGCTAGTTTTCAAGCATTGGAGGTGAGCAATACTCAGTACCTACCTGTTGGGGCACCAGCTCTGAAACCAAAGGTTTCCCGTGAAGTAAAGACCGTTGGTCAGGAGATGGTATCTTTGGGTTTCCACCCTGGAGAAGGGTTAGGAAAAAATCAACAAGGACTTAAAAGTCCAATGCAGATCCCAAGCCAGTCGGGGAAAGCCGGATTAGGCTATTCATCAGGGTTAAACCACCGAAATCCACACAAGCATCCAAAAGTTCATGCTTCCACGATTCTACTGCCAAACCTCACTGATGCCGAATTTGTGAAATCAATGAGAAAGATTCCTGCTGTTGTGTCAGCCATATTGTTTCCTCAAATAATACCGATAAGTGAGAGAAAGGCCCCAAAGCCTGACGGGGAGAGCAAAAAGGGAAAAAAAGTTTGTGTACGAAGAACGAGACCCATTTGCTAACATATTTTTTTTGATGCACTTCAAGGGGATGAATGACGATATCCCAAACAGTGACGAAAAGGATCATATCCAAATTACTCGCATCAAGAAAGGGAAGGGAGGCAGTTCAAAGAAGAATCCCGGCCCTGATCTAAAGGATATCTCAGTCGTCATTAGAGATGAGATAGATGATCACAACTCCTTTATCGTCCCTATTCATGAGGATTTAACCCTGGACAACAGGAGCAGCGTCCCTTACCTCATTCAAAAAGGTTAAAAGGGTAGAGATTTCTTCTGTCCTGTAACATGGGTTCATTTACTGCTTATTTTTATTGCACAGTTATAGCAGTAACTTTTTTCATGCTTTTCCAAATGCTTTGTATGTTTAAACAGTTTCATATATTAAAGTGAAAGCATTTTTTTTAGGACTTCAAAATAGGATTTGTTTGTCTCAACTAATGAGATGCTAACCTGTCATAGTGACTACAACTTTGATGTAAAATTGAACTTCAACTTGATGGAGATTGATTAAGAGGAGGAAGATGACTATGAGGTGCTCGAGGAAATCAAAGAATAGGTTGAAGACAAACCCAAACCAAACCTTGATCATACCACCACTGTCAATATCAGAACCGCAGAAAACCTCAAAGAAATCCAAATAAGCCTAGACCTTACCCATGACCAAAGAAACAACTGATGAGTAGGTTTTATACCTATGAATTGAATATCTTTAGTTTGATGGATTGTGAGTTTTCGATTATTTTTCATTCCTTTTTATGTGCTTAATTGATCTTGTGTAGGAAAAAGGGTAAGTAGAACAAAAATATGAAAAATGAAGCTACATGGCTAAAGCGATCTCAATGTGGAGCTAAACGATTCGATCTAGGCATGGCTAAGCAAGACACGAGTAGGCTATGACACGACATTGGCATGGAGAAGCAAGGAAAATCAATCCTGACATCTTTTAGAGTATAATATGCAAGTAAAGACAATAATGGGAGAATACAAAACTTTTAATGCTAAGTTGGATGCATGTTCTTATCTTGGAACTTGGATTTTATGGTGGATCTACTTCTTAGCTTTTCGAAACATCTTGAATTGTCCAAATCATAGTGCAGATGAAAAAGTTATGACATTTTAATCAACAAATATCAAAGCTTAGAGTTATCATGCTTGCCATTTACATATCATCCACTCGAAGCCCAATTTTTACCATGTTCCAACCCGAATCAGTCAATCCTCAAATAATAAAAGTTGTAGATCTCGTCGATATCTTCGATTTGATAGTTAGCGGGTCAAGTAATGCTTCCCGGATCAAAAGTTATGGTAGTTTTACCAAAGGACATCGCAGCAGAAAATTGACCACTGCAGGGCGGGCCAGAAATGAACTAAAACAGGCTCTGGGCACGCTGGAACATCAGATTTTCTGTAACTGTAGTGCGGGGCGCACCCAAAATAGCCTAGGAATAGCGTGGGCTGCACCGAACGGCTGGGAGAGAGCTTATTTGGGTGTCTTAATGTCCAAGTTGAGTTGTCATAGGATTTTGGGATGCCTAAAGTGTTAGGATTTCTCTTAAAACTATAAAAACTTGATTATAACTTGGATTTGGGGACTTTTGACTACAAGTCATTGAGATCCACCTAAGGAGGCTTGAAGATTGGTTTGGAGAACAAGACAAGTCAGAGATTGAAGCTTAAGGAGATTGGAGATTCTTGCTAGAGTTTTTCTTCTTCTCTTTAATTTCTTTATCTGTAACTTTGAATGTTATCTATGTTTGATATGATGGTTTTCATTAGGATTATGAACTAATTTTCTAATTAGGGATACAATGGAACCTTTTTCTATGCTTTAATTCAATTATTCATATTTTCACTTATTGATCTTACGGAGTTGATTATCATATCTTGTGCTTAATTATTAATTGTCTAGATAGCAGTTAATTTGATATTCTAGATGAACTTGAAAGAGGAAATCTAGGATTAGATCTTGATGTGATAACGCATGAATTTGTTGATTCTTATTAAGGATAACATAATAGTGTATGAGACGACAGTACATGTATTCCATGTGTAATTGTGATAGGAGTTTGAGCTTAATGAATTTGTTTTAAGTGTTTTGCACGACAGTAGCAAAATAACTGAAATAGGTCTTTTTATTAATCATTGAAAGATGTTAATGAATTGATAGGCAATCCTAGTTATCAATTCATTGGATTAATCAAGTGGGAATAAGATAAGGCAATTATTGTTGTGCAATTGGGGACATTGTATTCCTATGTTTTTATCATCTGGTGATCAATATTTGTTAGTTAGTTGGTTTTTAATTTTTTATTTAAAATAATTTTCTCAAAACAATTAAGTGACTGTTTAAATGGATTAACTTGGTAAAAACTTGATAATTAGAGAAATTGTTAGTAATCGTTCTCTGTGGGTTCGACAACCTTTCTTATCACTTTATTACTTAATTGACTGTGTGCACTTGCGCGTATTTGTCATTATATAAATCGGACAACATCGACCTGATTGAAATCTTAACACAGTTCCAGGATGTGTTTGCATGGTCACATGAAGACATGATTAGCTTGTCTACTGACATTGTCATCCATAAACTCCCTATAAAAGACGGATTCAAACCACTCAAGCAGAAGCTCAGGCGATTAAAACTCGAATGGAGTTTGAAAGTCAAAGAAGAGGTTGTTAAGCAATTCAAAATCGGAATCTTCATGGTGTCAACATACCCGGAGTGGCTGTCAAACATAGTCCCCATGCCTAAGCCCAAAGGGAAGGTACTTGTATGCATGGATTACAGAGATTTGAACAAAGCTTGTCTCAAAGACAACTTCCCGGTACCGTTCATCCACATCCTGATAGACAATACAACACAATATAGTATGTATTCGTTCATGGATTGCTTTACTGGTTACCATCAAATCATGGTCGCTAAAGAGGATAGGGAGAAGATAGTCTTCATCACTCCCTAGGGAACCTTCTGCTACAGACGTTTATCCTTCGGCCTCATCAATGTCGGTGCCACGTATCAGCGAGCCATGATGGCCCTGTTTCACGACATAATGCACAAGGAGATAGAGGTTTATGTGGATGACATCATCGTCAAATCCCGAGAGGAGGACGAGCACATCAACCATCTCAGGAAGCTGTTCAACAGGTTGCGTAAGTATAACCTCAAGCTGAACCCAGCCAAATGCGCTTTTGGTGTCAAATCGGGCAAGTTGCTAGGATTTCTGGTAAGTAATAGAGGCATTAAGCTGGATCACGCCAAGATTAAAGTCATCACGGAGATGCCCGTACCCCGAACAGAGAAGGGAATACGCGGGTTCCTGGGGAGGATCAATTTCATAAATCGATTCATTTTCCAGCTCACAGCAACTTGTGAACCCATCTTCAAGCTACTAAGGAAGAATTCCTCAACGAAATGGAATGAGGATTGCCAGAAAGCTTTCCTTGCCACTAAAAAGCAGCTGATCGAAGCATCGGTCTTGGTGCCTCTGAGGGATGAAGTTTCCCTATTCTTGTACCTGTCAGTCAATGCCAACGTAAGGGGTTGTATGCTGGGATAGAAAGATGATAGTAGCAAAGAGAGAGTTATCTACTACATCAGCAAGAGATTCAGCAACGGCGAGCAGAAATACACCTTGATTGAGAAGACATTTTATTCGTTAGCATGGGCCACCATGAGATTACAACACTATCTGCATGGGCACACGACCTATCTCATATCTCGCATGGATCCACTGAAGTACGTATTCAACAAGCCAATGTTGAATTGTCGATTGTCCAAATGGCAATTGATTCTCCAACAATTCGACATTGTCTACGTAACTCAAAAGTCCATCAAAGGTCAGGGCATTGCAAATCAACTAGCCGATGCACCGTCCGGAGGTTTTGAGCCTTTGGAAACTTATTTCCTGGAAAACGGAATCATCACAATTCAATAAATCCGACAAGAGAATGCAATCCAACCCTGGAAAATGTATTTCGATGGAGCGGTGAACATGGAAGGTGCTGGAGCTGGGGCAGTCTTTATCTTTGGTACAAGGGAATAGTATCCTGTGGCTACCAAATTACAGTTTGTCAACACCAAGAACACGGCTGAGTATGAAGGCTGCATAATGGGGTTGAAATTATCCCAGTCCATGGGTATCCAACGGTTATTAGTCTTTGGAGATTCTGAGTTGGTTATCAGACAAATCACCAGGGGGTATCATACCAAAGAATTGCATTTGCTGCCCTATCACCAGTAGGTCATCAACATATACAGGGATTTTGAAGAGATAACCTTCATCCACATCCCTCGAGGTAGGAACGACTTTGCTGAGTTATTGGCGACATTGGCTTCCCTGATCGACATATCTGGTAAAAGGGGAATTTCCGACATCAAATTTATAAGCCAAAAGGCCCCGACATATGGGAATTACATTAGAGAAGTATCAGATGAGATACCTCCTATAAAACAGTATTGGTATCAAGACATAAAGGAATATCTGCGATGCGGATCTACACCCACTGGAGTAAGTCAAGATGAACGAAAGAGGATTCACAAGATGGGCATGTAGTTCTATCAGAGTGGAGATGCACTCTATAAGAGGGATGCTGGAATAGGCCTTTTAAGATGCCTCGATAAAGAGCAAGCCCAGAGATTGATGGATGAAGTATACGATAGAGTCTTTGGTCCACACATGAGTGATCATTTGCTGGACAAGAAGATATTAAGAACCCGACATTACTGGATCTCTCTCAAAGCTGACTGTGATGATCAAGTCAGGAGATGCTACAAATGCCAAGTCCACAGAAATGATATCCACCCTCCTCCAAATGAGCTACACGATATAAGTTCATCATGGCCTTTCTCCATGTGGGGAATGGATGTGATTGGGCCGATAGAACCCAAAGCCAGTAACGAACATCGATTCATCTTCACCATGATTGATTATTTCACCAAGTGGGTTGAGCTGCCTCTTTTCCCAAAGTCACCAAGGAGGTAATCATTGGTTTCATCAAAAATAATGTCGTCTGTCGATATGGACAGCCAGAGGTGATCATCTCATACAATGCCAAGAACTTAAACAATCAGATGATGAGAGATTTATGCGACAAGTTTCACATCAAGCACCTCAATTCCGTCATCTATCGGGCCAAGATGAATGGTGTTGTCGAAGCGGCTAATAAGAACATCAAGAAGATCATGAAGAAAATGCCCGCCAATCACAAAGGATGGCCTGACCTATTGCCTCTTACTCTGTTAGCATACAGGACGTCAATGCGTACCTCTAATGGGGCTACCCCTTATTCATTGGTCTATGGCATGGAAGTAGTACTTCCCATAGAGGTAGAAATGGAGTCCTTGCGTGTTAATAGACGCTCAAATGGAGGAAGACCAGTGGTTGCAAGAGCGGTACCACCAGCTGTCCCTTATAGATGAAAAGAGGGCTACAACCATTTTTCACGGGCAGTTATATCAGCAAAGAATTGCTTGATCATACAACAAGAAAGTTCGAATCCGAAAATTCAAAGAGAATGATTTGGTATTGAAAAAAGTCCTGGGCAATCAAGATGAAGCCAAAGGAAAGTTCTCCCCGAATTGGGAAGGTCCTTTCATTGTCAAAGATATGTTGACAGGAGGAGCTATCAGATTGCAAGAAATGGATGGGAGGGAATTTCCCCAACTCATCAATTCAGACACCGTGAAAAGGTACTGTCTAAAACACATGTCAGCCATCATCCTGGTCCTACGAATCGACTAAATAAGTTTGAGTTTTCACTAGAAGACCAAACTACGAATGACCTAATCTCCCTCTACACGGGAGTTCGTAGGCAGCCATTCTTGGTGCGGTCAGACCAAACATAAAATTCAAAAACCTTCTAAACCAAAATAAAAGGTTTAAAAGCCATTAAACCAAACTCAAACCCAAAACAAATACTTCTCAAACCATTCAGGAAAAACCTGAACTACGAATGACCTGATCTCCCTCAACCCGGAAGTACGTAGGCAACCATTCCTGGTGCGTTCTGATCTTTAAAGAAAAATAAAAAAAACCAATAAAAACCAGTCCTAAGACACCAAACCTTATAAAACCCAAATCCTATCAAGCCTCCCTGATTAATGGGCCCTACTGAGGTACTCTCTAATATCTCACTGTCTATCCATCAAGGAGAAGCTCATGATGCATCAACAACAGCAAGTCATGAAAGAAGTGGTAATCACTCAACAATGACAATACATATCCAACAAGGAAGTGAATCAAAACATATTTCTCTGATATATAATACTGTTTGATATATACACTGTGTCCTGTACATGACAAAAATGGCTGATCTAGTATGTGCAGGAATAACAAAGCTAGTCTATGAACCCGTGGCGAAGCAGGATATTAGTGCCAACATGGCATCTCTCTCTGAAGATGGAGGACCAGCTGCAAGCTCAATACCCTCAGCCTCCATACGAGGAAGAACATCCCCAGCCATTTGTATAGTGCTGATGTGACCATCTATGAAAGTGCTTATATATGCAACCAGTCTATGAGTATATGATCTGAGTGCCGTACTGTCCATAATATAAACATCCCGCGTAGCTATGGCCTCATCTCTCTCAACATAAGCAGCATCTCGGGAAACTAAGGCCTCCTCAATGTCCTCAAAGGCTGCATCTCTGACATATCGAACCTCATCTCTCTCCTCAAGAGTTGTATCTTGGGTAGATCGAGCCTCGTCTCTCTCAACCAATGCTACATCCCGAATAGCTCGAGCCTCGTCTCTCCCAGCAAAAGCTGTGTCTCAACTAGAAAGGGCTATCAACATCAACGCCCTAGCCCGATCTCTCTCGAAAGTCATCCGAACTAATGAATTAGCAAGAGCTGGATCTGTTTCGACCGGGATGCTCGGAGGGTCACTAACTAAAGCCGCTGTCAAACCGGTAAACAACTCAGCCTCCATGGGTGAATCAGGATCCTCTATAGGCTCATCATCATCTGAATCAACACTCGAAGCTAACTGGATAGCCGCAGCCAATGTGATATCGGACTCCAACCATGCCGAATACTCTAGAGAACGATCTGGATGGCTAGTAGAGAAGTCAGCCCTCTCCCTGTGAGTCTAACACTTATAAGTCCTGATCAAGTTAGCTGACGACAAAGATGAAGCTGATATCTGCTGATCAATGGCCCCCTTAAACTGGTGGAGGCTTTGAGACTGATCAAACTGACCCATGACTGCCAACATATGGTAAGTGGTCACCCCTCTCAAACCCGCCAGGGGCAAATAATCCATATCGACTGCATGGGTGATGAAGCTATAAGGGATACAAGCCCTGAGCATGGTAAGATCAAAAAGGGATGTTCAATATATGATAAAAACGTCGACCATGTCGATGCATCTGAACACTCCGCTGGCTGGAAGGAGTATGACATGGCTATCTCATTGGTAAAGCAGTACCCATGGTGTCTGAAGATGCCGATCGGACTCAAATGCATCATGAACCATACATACAGCAGAACGACGCTGCCTCTGAAAAATCCCTATGGATGGGTTTTGCAGAAAGTAGCCGACCGCAAAGTCTCGACTAATATCATCGGTAGAATCGTACTACCCTGTCTGAAGACACGGACCACGACCATCAAGACAATATTAAAATGGTCCAAATATAGTGGCATGTACACATAAGCCGTGACACACATCAACATGACATCTACACGGGCAAACTGCCACTCATCTGCCGAAATGAAAAAAATCCCTAGAGTATCGCTCGTAGCTGTCTAGCCGGCCGAAGTGATCGATCAGAAAGTCAAATGATATCATATGTTCTGAAATGATCTCCTTAGTGACGACTCGGCTTCTCAGACCCGACATAGTCATAAATGGTCTCCTCATGTCACTGATAGTTGTGCGAGGGCATAGAAGATCCAGAGCTAAACCTGTAAGACGCTCATACTCCTCTAAGGTAGGAGTCAACTCGTGCAGTCCAAAGCGAAAAACCTATAGCTCAGGTATCCAGCATGATAAAATACTATCAATAAATTCGTGCGGAACCTAGAAATCTAGAAGGGCTAGAGAATGACCCAACATCTGGTCTACTGACCCTCTGGCTGTATGGGGCAGACTATCATACCACGACCGCAATGAAGATGCTACTGAGGACGGCGGTAGATGATGACATCTGTATCACCGTATCATAAGACCATCCAAAGGTTAAATCAAAACTCACCTGTCTAAATATATATCCACGACATAATGCATGCATAATGACAATGGTAAAAAGGATGCAATAGATAGGAAATATCATGCATATCTAGAATAAACTATCTACTGCAAGCATCATCTCTGTCTGCTCATAAAATAGAAGATAAAAAGTACAGGGAAATGGGGCACAGCGGCCCAATTACTAATAGAGGCCTATCAAAAGATATAGTGAGAAATGGGGCATAACCGCCCAATAGCTGAACAGAGGCCTATCAAAAGATATAGCTAGAAAAGCTATCCGAAGAGATCAAGAATATCTGTCTCCAGGCTATTAACCTGCTCCAGCTCCTTCTGAGTCACAAAATCTCTGTGACGCCCCCAGAATAGGTCCATTCAACCCAACCCATTCTGAGTCGCCAAATACATGGTACAGAATTCAAATACAAACTTTATATCATACAGTCGTGCAAAATACGACCACACAACTGTGAGTCTCACTACAAATATGTAGAAAATATTAAGATTCAAACTAAGTCCTCATTACAATTATTATCACACTATTTATCAGAAATAGTGAGGACTACTACTGCTCTAACTCGGACCATCACTCTGTCCCCTGACTAGTCCCCGCAACATTCTCATTTCCTGAAGAGGACAACAGATGAAAAGGGTGAGCTCAACTAGCTTAGTAAAGAATATTATGACTAAGATAATGGAAAATAAATTATCGTTAGCCTTCAACAGTTCAGATAAAATATTATTGACAACATGTTTTAGATAATAATTCACAGCGGAAATAACCGCTCATCATCAATATTTTATCCCTGTAACATCAATCAATATCCATTTCATCAAATATTCATCTTTGCACTACAGGCCAAAGATATTCATTTGTATCATCAGTGGTCATGTTCATCTCAACACCTGTCATCTTTGCACTACAGGCCAAAGATATTCATCAGGTAATCATTCATCTTTGCTCTACAGGCCAAAGATATTTAGTTACATCACCTTTTAGGACTGAGGATGATGAAAAATATTTTAAAGAACGAATCCAGTGAGATAAAAGACAAAGATTAGGGATTCGTCATTTAGTTTATCCAAATTCAAGAATAATCCATAATAATACTTTGTGGAGCAAAATTCAAGAATAAAGCCCAAAACTTGGATACAATCAAAGATAGTAACCTTAACAGACAATTTGGACAAATAGAAGAAAAATAAATTTTCCCGTGAATAGTGCCGTATACGTGAATAGTGTCGTATACGTGAATAGTAACCCCGACGGAAAAAATAAGAATTTCAACATAAAATCCATGACAATATTTCTGTATAATGATATTGAAAAGAATAACATCATTTACGAAAGAAATAACATCCCTTACCTCAAAAGAACAGTATCTCTGACTGGAATATCGGATATAATACCGACGGAAGCTTGTACTGAATAGTAATACTCAAAGTATTGAAATACTCACAAAAATACGCTCGATATTATAGAGAGAAAAAACTTCTGATTCTGGTGTGATTTTCAATTCTAACCTAAGCACCCTATTTATAGGAAAAGCTTAGGATGCCAAAGGAGACTAAAATAATATATTTTTAAAAAAAAATTCCGCCGCCTGGCGGCTAAAATTTCAGATTTTTCAACCAAGAAACAAAAGTGGGGCCCACCATTTTATTTAAAAAATATTTATTTTCCGAAACTTCAATAATTCATAACAAATAGCCCCTTAGTCAGAAAAATACAAATTCTACGTCCTTCCATAGGAAATTAATTCTCTACAACTTTGTAGAAGGAAATTTTTCCAAATTCCAAACATAAATTATCCGAAA
Organism: Panax stipuleanatus; assembly: GCA_020205555.1. Classification (NCBI taxonomy): domain Eukaryota; kingdom Viridiplantae; phylum Streptophyta; class Magnoliopsida; order Apiales; family Araliaceae; genus Panax; species Panax stipuleanatus. Next base: position 27,889,970 of record CM035115.1, on the reverse strand, counting down.
TCCATAAACAGATAATTTTTCACACCAAAATACCGACAAAAAACACATCAGCACAAATTCCTTCTTTAATATCCACAAAATAAATATTTCCTTATCATATAAATCAATAATTAATTATTCACAAATAATATTATAGAACTACAATATTAACAACCAGGTCGTTCCCAGGACAGAGGGGGCCTTCCGATAAGGACTTCTCCTTACTGGCGCGCAATTAAATAACCCCTCCTAGACAGAACTTCCTTAGACATTGTCAATAATACTATCTAATAATATTATTCAAATAATATGAATTATTGAGTTGATAACGTGAAATACTGTGCAACGACAATTATTGAATCAATACTACAAAATATCAACTGTAGCCATTATTGAATCAATCATAAAAAAATAGCAACGTAGCAATTATTGAGTCAATAAAATATCAATGCAGCAATTATTGAGTCAATAATATAAAATATCAACGTAGCAATTATTGAGTCAATAATATAAAATATTGAACAGTAAATACTGTAACAATAATTGAGTAGGTTCCTTCTCACGTAAGACTCAATAATTCGAAATACTGTGCAATACCGTGTGCTACTGCGCACCACCGCGTACTGTATTTTAACCACCGGGTATTTCAACAGTACTAACGGTAACAACTACGCCGTTATCTTGTAAAAAAGTTATTTCTGTCGCTTTCTATATCCGACATTTATTCCGTTGTGGGGGCCCACAAATAGCTGCGCCGTCGTACGAATATTCCCCGACAACAAGAATATTCCACGACCAAACGAATATTCCCCGACAACAAGAATATTTTATAACCACTTGCTCATTTTAAAAATATTTGCACATTTCACCCATAACTTTCATATTTATCAAATCAACACCTTACTGTTTCGAAATAATATAAAGAAAATTAAATCTTTACTCATAAAAGTTGGGGTCTTACAACCTCCCCTCCTTATGAAATTTCGTCCTCGAAATTGACGTACGTACCTGGTATGTCGAAAAGGTGAGGATACCTCGCTTTCATTTCCGATTCCAACTCCCAGGTCATTTCCTCAATTGCATGGTTTCTCCACAAAACTTTAACTTGAGGTATAATTTTCGAGCGTAGGACATGCTCCTTCCTATCCAAGATCTTGACAGGTACCTCCTCGTACGTTAAATCTTCAGCTATCTCGTCTGGTTCTAACTCAATAATGCGGTTTGGATCCTTTACATATTTACGTAACACGGATATGTGAAACACGTTATGAACACGAGACATGCTTGGAGGTAAAGCGAGTCTATAAGCCACATTTCCTATTCGGTCAAGAATCTCAAATGGACCAATGAATCGTGGGTTAAGCTTTCCTCTCTTCCCAAACCTTGTAACTCCTTTCCACGGAGCAATACGTAACAATACATGGTCCCCAATGTTAAATTCCACGTCCTTTCGATGAAGATCCGCATAACTCTTTTGTCGATCTTGTGCTGTTTGTATACGTTGTCGGATTATTTGGATCTTTTCCGTAGTCATACGTACTAACTCCGGTCCCAACAATGTTGTTTCACCCACCTCGTTCCAATATACTGGAGAGCGACACTTTCTCCCATACAATGCCTCGAATGGAGCTATGCCTATACTTGCCTGATAACTGTTGTTGTAGGAGAATTCCACCAATGGTAAGTACTTATCCCAACTCCCTTTGAAGTCTAGAACACAGAGTCTCAATAGATCTTCAAAAGTTTGAATAGTTCTTTTCGATTGTCCGTCTGTTTGAGGATGATAAGCCGAACTGAATCGTAAATCCGTGCCCATAGCTTTCTGCAAACTGATCCAAAATCGTGAAGTAAATCTGGGATCACGATCCGAAACTATGGATACTGGCATGCCATGCAATCTCACAATCTCATTCACGTACATATGAGCAAGACGTTCAAGGGAATAAGTCTCTCGTATCGGCAAGAAATGAGCAGACTTGGTTAATCTATCAACAATAACCCAAATCGCATCTAAGCCTTGAGAAACCTTGGGAAGACCCGTAACGAAATCCATCGTAATGTGTTCCCACTTCCATTTCGGAATCTCCAGTGGTTGCAATGGACCCTTCGGCACTTGATGCTCCGCCTTTACACATTGACAAGTTAAACATCTCGAGATGAACTCCGCGATCTCTCTCTTCATATTGCTCCACCAAAATGTATGTCAAAGATCACGATACATTTTAGTACTCCCAGGATGGATCGCAAACGGTGTGTTGTGTGCCTCCATCATGATTCTATACTTCAAGTCAAAATCGTTAGGAACACAAAGTCTGGAGTTGACTCGAAGTATTCCCTCTTCATCGATTCTTGCTTCTGGAATTGCACCTTCTTGCACCTTCTTCTTCATCTTCATCAGCTCCGCATCTGTAGCTTGAGCAGCTTTAACTTTATCAATCAAAGCTGGTTCTACGCGTATACTTGACATCATCGCACTCGTTCCCACATATGATCTTCTACTCAACGCGTCAGCTACCACGTTCGCTTTTCCAGGATGGTATTGGATAGTATGATCGTAATCTTTCAACAGCTCAAGCCAACGTCGTTGCCGCATGCTGAGTTCCTTCTGAGTGAAGAAATATTTAAGGCTCTTATGATCCGTATAAATCTCCACTTTCTCTCCGTACAAGTAATGTCTCCAGATCTTCAACGCGAATACGACTGCTGCCAACTCTAGATCATGAGTAGGATAATTACTCTCATATTCTTTGAGTTGTCGCGAGGCATAGGCTATGACTTTCCCATGTTGCATGAGAACACATCCTAACCCTTTGCCCGAAGCATCGCTGTAAATAATAAATCCATCCGAACCAGATGGTATTGTCAGAACAGGTGCCGAGATAAGTCTCCTCTTGAGCTCTTGGAAGCTCTTCTCGCATTCCTCGCTCCAAACGAATTTTGTATCTTTCCGAGTCAACTGAGTTAATGGAGTAGCGATTCGAGAAAATCCCTCTACAAACCTCCGATAGTAACCAGCTAAGCCCAGAAAGCTTCGTACTTCGGTCATCGACTTAGGTTGCTCCCAGCTTTGTATTGCTTCAATCTTCGCCGGGTCCACAGATACTCCACGTTTCGATACCACGTGCCCAAGGAATGCTACATCCTCAAGCCAAAACTAGCATTTCTTCAGCTTAGCATATAGCTTGTTCTCACGAAGCTTTTGAAGTACCAACTTCAAATGGTGTTCATGATCTTCACGGCTTTTAGAATAGATGAGAATGTCATCAATAAAGACAACAACGAATTGATCTAAATACTCCTTAAATACACGGTTCATCATATCCATGAAAGCAGCAGGAGCATTAGTCAATCCAAAAGACATGACTAAGAACTCATAATGCCCGTATCGTGTTCTGAAAGCAGTCTTTGGAATATCCTCAGTTTTAATCTTCAACTGATGATATCCAGAACGAAGATCGATCTTTGAAAAGAATTGTGCTCCTTGCAACTGGTCGAACAGGTCATCAATACGAGGTAACGGATACCTATTCTTGATGGTGACATGGTTCAACTCCCGATAGTCAATGCAAAGTTGCATACTCCCGTCTTTCTTCTTTACGAATAAAACAGGAGCACCCCAAGGATGAATAAAACCGATATCTAACAACTCTTGTAATTGGACCTTTAACTCCTGAAGTTCAATAGGAGCCATTCGATATGGGGTTTTAGAAATGGGCTTTGTACCGGGCTCAAGGTCAATAAAGAATTCAACTTCACGTTCTGGGGGTAGACCGGGAAGTTCTTCGGGAAATACATCAGGAAACTCATTAACAACGGAAATATCATTCAAACCAGACGTATTCTGATTTAGATCAGTGACATGAGCTAAGAAAGCTTGACATCCGTTTTTCAATAAACGAATAGCTTTATGACTTGAAATGATATTGACTGATTTTAGTGGTTTGGTGATTTGGATTCGCACAACAGGTTGATTAGGAATATGAAAACTAACAACCTTACGAAAATAATCAATTTTGGCATGGTAAGTGGTTAACCAGTCAATTCCTAAAATCACGTCAAATGCAAGTATTTTCAAAGATATAAGATCAACAGGTAAGGTAAGGGTACCAATCTGAATCAAGCAAGATTTATAAACTGTAGATGTAACAAAGGTTTCTCTTAACAGAGTTTCAACAGATAAGTCAAAGTCTAATTTATCAGAAGTCAAGTTCAAACGTTGAGCACAAGCAGGTGAAATAAAGGAATGGGTAGCACCGGTATCTAACAAGGTGTAAACTTCGCAAGAGTTTATGATCAGCTTACCCGTAATCACCTCGTGTGGATTCCTCGCGTTTTGGGCTGTCACGACAAACGCTCTTCCAGGAATCACCGACTTTGACTTGTCTGTAACCGTCTTTCCAATCACCACCCCCGCTGAATTTGGTTTCGCCACAGGACAATCTCGAGCTATATGTCCTTCTTTTCCACAGTTATAGCATCCTTTGAATTGTTGTGGGCAGTTTGGGCTGATATATCCCTCTTTCCCGCATTTATAGCATACGACCGGTGGTTGTTCTCCTCCCCTCGAAACAGTTGATGCTGGTGCTGATGTTGACATCTTCGCGTTCTCATTGTTATACCTTCTCTTTTTGAAATCTCCTCCCGATTCGCTTCTTCTACTATCATGGCCACGATAACTACCGGAGTGGTTACCGCTTCTGTCATACTTTCCTCCTCGCTGGTTGTCATTGCTCCGATGACTGCTGCCACCGGTACGACCTTGGTTGTGGTCCCTCGGTTGAACATAATCATTATCTCGTTCTAATAACTGGGCCCTGTTCACTACATCTGAATATAGAGAAAATTTATGAGAAATGAGGTATTGACGTATTTCGGGTTTCAAACCTCTTAGAAACATCCGCGTCATACGTTCCTCATTCTCCACCAAATGAGGTGCAAACCTGGACAGCTCCGCGAACTTAGCCACGTACTGGGATACCGTCATGTTATTTTGTTCCAGTCGGATAAACTCTACCTCCTTCATATGACGAATACTTTCAGGAAAGTACTTGTCATTGAACAGTTTCTGGAACGCTTCCCAAGACATCTGGAGTGCGGCAGGCTGGGTACGCTTCACGGATTCCCACCAGTAATCTGCCTCTCCACGGAACATAAACGTGGCGAATGGAACCTTCTGTTCCTCTGTACATCCCAAGACATCAAATATCTTGGTAATTTGTTTAATCCACGTCTCCGCTTTGATCGGATCCGGCTTTCCCAGAAACTCTGGTGGTCCCAATTCTTTGAACTGCTTAGCAGTGACAGCTCTCGTGTTGTTATTATCTCCACCTGTATGTTGCACACGAGTCTCCCTCGTCTGATTTTGCATGAACTGCAAAAAACTTCTAAACATCTCATCGTTTATCGTCTGACCAGCGTTATTTTCAGGATGAACATTGCCCTCTTGTTGCACGTTCTCCTCGTTAACGATTAAAGGTGTCTCCACGGTCTCATTCACTTCGTTGTTAACGTTCTCAGCTGCCATTCTCAAATACTGCCATAAAACAAGGGTTAATTAAACAAGTCAACATATCACATATTAACCCTATGCTCCGACTGACCAATTAAATACCACATAAGCTTAGGTAGGACACACTAGCGAAGGATTTACTCGTCTCTCCCCTCCTAGTTCTATTCCCCGATCTCCGCCAGAGATCATATCCCTAAGCTCTGATACCAACTGTGACGCCCCCAGAATAGGTCCATTCAACCCAACCCATTCTGAGTCGCCAAATACATGGTACAGAATTCAAATACAAACTTTATATCATACGGTCGTGCAAAATACGACCACACAACTGTGAGTCCCAGTACAAATATGTAGAAAATATTAAGATTCAAACTAAGTCCTCATTACAATTATTATCACACTATTTATCAGAAATAGTGAGGACTACTACTGCTCTAACTCGGACCATCACTCTGTCCCCCGACTAGTCCCCGCAACATTCTCATTTCCTGAAGAGGACAACAGATGAAAAGGGTGAGCTCAACTAGCTCAGTAAAGAATATTATGACTAAGATAATGGAAAATAAATTATCGTTAGCCTTCAACAGTTCAGATAAAATATTATTGACAACATGTTTTAGATCAATATTCGCAGCGGAAATAACCGCTCATCATCAATATTTTATCCCTGTAACATCAATCAATATCCATTTCATCAAATATTCATCTTTGCACTACAGGCCAAAGATATTCATTTGTATCATCAGTGGTCATGTTCATCTCAACACCTGTCATCTTTGCACTACAGGCCAAAGATATTCATCAGGTAATCATTCATCTTTGCTCTACAGGCCAAAGATATTTAGTTACATCACCTTTTAGGACTGAGGATGATGAAAAATATTTTAAAGAACGAATCCAGTGAGATAAAAGACAAAGATTAGGGATTCGTCATTTAGTTTATCCAAATTCAAGAATAATCCATAATAATACTTTGTGGAGCAAAATTCAAGAATAAAGCCCAAAACTTGGATACAATCAAAGATAGTAACCTTAACAGACAATTTGGACAAATAGAAGAAAAATAAATTGTCCCGTGAATAGTGCCGTATACGTGAATAGTAACCCCGACGGAAAAAATAAGAATTTCAACATAAAATCCATGACAATATTTCTGTATAATGATATTGAAAAGAATAACATCATTTACGAAAGAAATAACATCCCTTACCTCAAAAGAACAGTATCTCTGACTGGAATATCGGATATAATACCGACGGAAGCTTGTACTGAATAGTAATACTCAAAGTATTGAAATACTCACAAAAATACGCTCGATATTATAGAGAGAGAAAACTTCTGATTCTGGTGTGATTTTCAATTCTAACCTAAGCACCCTATTTATAGGAAAAGCTTAGGATGCCAAAGGAGACTAAAATAATAAAATAATATATTTTTAAAAAAAAATTCCGCCGCCTGGCGGCTAAAATTTTAGATTTTTCAACCAAGAAACAAAAGTGGGGCCCACTATTTTATTTAAAAAATATTTATTTTCCGAAACTTCAATAATTCATAGCAAATAGCCCCTTAGTCAGAAAAATACAAATTCTACGTCCTTCCATAGGAAATTTAATTCTCTACAACTTTGTAGAAGGAAATTTTTCCAAATTCCAAACATAAATTATCCGAAATCCATAAACAGATAATTTTTCACACCAAAATACTGATAAAAAACACATCAGCACAAATTCCTTCTTTAATATCCACAAAATAAATATTTCCTTATCATATAAATCAATAATTAATTATTCACAAATAATATTATAGAACTACAATATTAACAACCAGGTCGTTCCAAGGACAGAGGGGGCCTTCCGATAAGGACTTCTCCTTACTGGCGCACAATTAAATAACCCCTCCTAGACAGAACTTCCTTAGACATTGTTAATAATGCTATCTAATAATATTATTCAAATAATATGAATTATTGAGTTGATAACGTGAAATACTATGCAACGACAATTATTGAATCAATACTACAAAATATCAACTGTAGCCATTATTGAATCAATCATAAAAAAATAGCAACGTAGCAATTATTGAGTTAATAAAATATCAATGCAGCAATTATTGAGTCAATAATATAAAATATCAACGTAGCAATTATTGAGTCAATAATATAAAATATTGAACAGTAAATACTGTAACAATAATTGAGTAGGTTCCTTCTCACGTAAGACTCAATAATTCGAAATACTGTGCAATACCGTGTGCTACTGCGCACCACCGCGTACTGTATTTTAACCACCGGGTATTTCAACAGTACTAACGGTAACAACTACGCCGTTATCTTGTAAAAAAGTTATTTCTGTCGCTTTCTATATCCGACAGTTATTCCGTTGTGGGGCCCCACAAATAGCTGCGCCGTCGTATGAATATTCCCCGACAACAAGAATATTCCACGACCAAACGAATATTCCCCGACAACAAGAATATTTTATAACCACTTGCTCATTTTAAAAATATTTGCACATTTCACCCATAACTTTCATATTTATCAAATCAACACCTTACTGTTTCGAAATAATATAAAGAAAATTAAATCTTTATTCATAAAAGTTGGGGTCTTACAATCTCGGCCAGTGGGAATGTTCGGTCGGCATAAGGGAGGCTCAGCACTTGCAAAACTACTAGAAAATGGACCTGATGAGGGGCTGTGACACCCCCAAATCCGGGTACTTCGTTACCACATGATTTGGTGTTCACTTTCTAGCTATAACAACTATCTACCCAATATATCTCAAAATAAATTACAATCTTTATATAAAATCTCCCTTAAAACAAGGGTTACAACCTTAAAAAACACAAACCCAGGGTTACCCTAACCTTGACATAAATAATAAATTGCGAAACAAAAATATAACATAAAAGTCTTATTACAATCACTTCAAAATAATTAAACAAGTCATCACTTGTTCATCTTTCCCTTGCCTTTACTCGTAGACGGGGCATCAATGTTATCAACCTTAACTGCAATTGTTATTTAATGCAAGAGTGAGCAAACAACAGCTCACTAGAGTTTAACAATAATAAATACATAAAAGGATATCTTTAAAAAGATCTAAATAACTTAACTTACTTCAACAATAAAGAATTGAATAATAATTCTCTATCAACATTAAAATTCGAATATAGAATTTATCTGAGGGATATAAGACCTTTGAACTCTTGTCCTAGATTATAAATATTTCTATTTAAACCTTTAACAGTCAATAAGACTATGGACCTTAACTCGTACTTAGGGAGATCAGCCCTTTGTACCATGTATTGTGCAAAAACATATTAACGCTATGCGTAGTAACCTCCCCTAATAATTATGGTTGTTCAACTCAGTAATTTAAATTCAAGTATGCACCAAAGAAAGTTTGGTTTAGATAAGCTTACAAGGGTAATTTAGAATTCACGTTCATCAACTAAGGATTAGTTGAATCGACTTTCAATAATTCATAAATAAAAGAATTATGAATTAACATATGCTTTAGAAGTAAACTTAAAGCATTTAAAATAATAAACTGGATCTTACTTGAACAATAAGTTAAGATCTCTTCGGTTACGTAAATAATTGTTCAGTACAGAAATGAAAAGGACATTCTCAACAATGAATATATGAACTCAAAGAAACTTGCGTAGAAATAGATAGTTTAGGGTTTAGAAGACTTGCCTTACGCGCAAGCTACTTAACTCAACCACGTACTTAAACACTTCCTATACATATTCAATTATAATAATCTAAATCAGTTAATACATAACTAACTCACATAAGTGGTTAACTCTAATGGTTAACTCACTCTAATTAAATAAATAATAATAATCAACTATCACATAGTTAATTACATCACACACATACTCACATAATTAAATTAATTATGTATTTAGCTAAATTATAATTAAACAATTATAATTTAAACACTTGATCTATTTATAATTTCTTAAATTATAATTATCTCTTAAATTATAAACAATTATAATTTATAATCAATTAAACTATATTATGCATTATAATTACACAAATTATAGTTAATTATGAAATCACCCAATTATAATCTATTATTAAACATGCATTTATTAAATTATAATTACATAAATTATAATTTAAATTATATTCAATTGATTAAAATAAATCAACTACTATTCATTATAATTTAAATTAAACATTTACTTTTAATTATAATTATTCAAATTATAATCACATATCACATTTAAATAATAATTCAAATCATACTTTAACGTTTTTCAAACCTATTTTCTTTTCTAAATATAAATTTGTCAAATTTATGTTAACAACATGTTGTATAAATCAGATACATGTTCACTATCATAGACTAGTGAAACCAAGCTTAAACTATACACTACACAACTAGCTAACCTTCACTGCCTCTGATCAGGCAACGGCGCAGCTGCGCAGGTACGCAGACAGAAGCAGGCAGTGCAGCCTCCCTGTTTCACCGATTAAACCCAACATGCCATCAAACGGCAATAACAAGCTACTAGAATAATGTATAGCACATACTTGATACAATACACTCGTATAACATACCTCCAAACACAAAAACCATTTAAACAACAACAATCAAAAGTTTTAGAAATTAAATTTGATATTTTCATAAAACTTATATATTTTATAAAACCATTCACTGTAAATCACTTTCTCAAGCAATTCAACTCTATATACATGCATTATATACGTAATTGAAGATAGCATCAAATAAATTCCTAATAAGCATATTAACACATACTAATTTCATCAAATTTTTACTCTACAATCACCCAAAACATGAAACTCCTTATGAACTTATATTCTTCATTTAAAACTTATTTTTACAGTACTTTGATTTCTGAAAATCCTCTTCTGTCATACAATTACTACAATCAACACTCGGATACAATACATATATTAAATTCATGATTTTACAATTTCATGAAATTCATAGAAAACTAAAATTTACAGAAACTCAAAACAAGGAAGAACAACTAATTACAATTTTTTAAAACTATAAGAAAGTAATTACCTTTTTGATGATTGGAGAAGAATACAAAGATTAACTCTAGCCTTCACAAGTTTCTTCTTCCTTCTCTTCTCTAACTTCTCTGCTCTCTTTTTCTCTCTTTGTTCTTAGCTTTATAGACTAACTTCTAATCTAACGTAGTATAGGAACAATATATCACTAATATATCACTAATACATATAATTATTTATAATAATTAACAATTAATGTATATCAGTTACAAAAATCAAAAGCCACAAGGCTTTGTTTGGCAAAACAAGGTTATTTTCAAAAACAGATTATTAATGCTAAGGTATTGTTTGGTAAACAGTTTATTTAAAACAGCTTTTTGATAGTTAGGGCCCCGTTTGGTAGAATAGGTTTAAAACAATTACAAGGGCCTTGTTTGGTTAAAATCATTGAAAATTCTTTTTTCTTTTATTTTAACAAATCATTTTAACACATACTTGAATGTCATATTTTAATCAATTAAATATTAATTAACTAATTTAATCAATTAAAATCTAACATCAATTAATCACATAAAATTTTACCACATAATTATAATTACTCGCTAATTATAATCCATGTAACACTTAACACATAATTCATCTAATTTAATTCTCTCAATTAAATCAGAACTATATTATAAAATTAATATACATCAACTATATAAATATTAAACATTCATTTAATTAATATATAACACTTAATTAAATCATTCCATAAATCACTCCATAAATCACATAATTTATTTATTTAACTCAATAAATAATTCACATAAAATATTTATTTAACTTATTAAATATTTAAAATTAAATATAAAATCACAATCGTTACAAGAGTCTGCCTCGGATGGCTCCCAGCCAAGGTGCCTGATGAACAAATAAGCTCGCTCCAACTACTGGGTCAGTTCTATAATCTGATCTAGATGAGTAGGATCTCAGAGGCAAGCTATCTATTATGTCATCATCACAGTCCCTGGCACTATATCTGCTATAAACTAGGTAGCACGAGTCTGAGCCCCAATGGTAGGAGGACTCCACCAGTTGCGAAATGCCTCCTGACTGTAAGGACCCTCTGACAAGGTGAAGCCATCTACGTCCACTAGTGGAATATCTGTGAGTGGCTGAGCTAGTGGCCAATGATGCCAAGTAGGACGAACAAAGGGACTGCGGATATCTCCCGTGGTTCTCTGAATAGCACGCTCTCCTAAATAGAGCTCCCAACCTCTTTCTGTCAAAAATAGAACTCGGCGAGTGGATAATGCAAACTCCTGGATAGTGGGAAAGCCATCCTTAAACCCGACTGTCAAAAAGTCTGAGGTATACGGTACCCACGAGATTGACTCGGCCGTCAATAGCTCTAGCTACAGGCAGGAATAAGGTGAATCTCTCGGCTACAAGGACCTCCATAAATGTGAAGTGATGCCAACGCCGTCCCCTCAAATAAGTCTTCAGGCCCAGAGTAGTGGCAAGGACGTAGGCAAGAAAGCCTCTCATATGCCCAAAACTGGCCATGCAAATATCAAAAGTCCTCAGTGATAAAGACTGACAAACACAAATGAGGAAATCAAAAAGGTACAAGAAAAATGTACTCACCAGCAGGAATGGGTAAAAACCTAGCCAAGCCTCCATCACACCCTACGAGCACATGTGCATCCCTCGGTGAAAATAAGTAAAGGTGTAGGTACCGCAATCAAAATCACTTAGGCGCTCCATATATCGAGTAGCGCTGACCAGGACAAAGGACACGGTCGAGGAGTTGTCTATAAGGAAACAACTGTGACGCCCCCAAATTCCAGGACCGCCACTTGGTCTCTCGAATTCGGTTCATCACGTGCCCGTGGTAATACGCCACAATAATAATAACTAAAAATCACACAATCACAGCGGAAAATCTAATCTAGAATAATTTACAATGATTTATTATAATTATTCTCCCAAGTCTCGCAACCTACAGTACTTAATAGATTACATAATAATATCAATTAACGACTTATTACATAATCTAACTTAAGCTTAAACATAATCAAATCCAGTCTTACTACATCATCTTAATACAACATTAAAATATTTAAAACATAAAAGAGACAAGCTAGTTGGTAGCCTTGCCCTTGCCCTTATCAACGCCCGAAGGTTCGCCATGCTCTGCCTTAACTGAAATATTTTAGGGAAAGCAAGAATGAGCACAAATTGCCCAGCAAGTAATATACAATAAGGGTAAGTGATATAATTCTCAATTCTCGAAAGGGTATAACAAGGTTTGATAGTTCAAGGATAACAAGAATATCAACAACTTTCAATAACAGTCACTAAGGACAGAATAATATCAATGTGATTCAATAATAAATCAATTCAAGATTTCAAGATAACTGAATACTGAGCAGTCACTAAGGACTATGAACTTCTACTAGAATTGACAGTAATAAACTGAAAATCCAATTAAAACAGGTACAACATGTGATCAGCCTAAAGTACCATCGTTATGCATAATAATCAATCATACTCAAGTGTGCACGTCGGTTTTTCGACAGTTAAATATTCCCTTCAAAGAAGGTTGTTCTTCTCAGTCAAATACAAGATTCCGCACCAATCAATTAGTTTGGGTCGCTTTTCAATAATATAAGTCTAGCCGAATCAAACGGCATAGACACTTTCACAATATTCAAGAACAATACTAAGTTCAACATGAATAATAGCTTTAATGAAATAAGAGTTCAAGTATGCTAATTCAATTCAAACGATTAAGTAGGAAACTAGTTCGCAATATACAAAGATAGAATACTTGTATCCAAAGAGATAAGGTTTAGATACTCGCTTATGATATCCGTTGAATAAAGTAATACAAGGGTTTAGGATACTTGCACCTTAAAAGAGTGTAAGTTAGAAAACTTGCCTTTAGCGTAGTTTATCCACGAAAAGAAATTCAACACTTTCGAATTTCTATCGTAATACAGTTACGTATATATATGATATTCATTAGTCATATAATTTAACTTCACATAATATCTTCGAATATATGATCAACACACAAGCTAAGTCTTAACCTAGCTACACAGTTATATAGAGTATAATATCTATCCTTAACGTTCCTCCTTTTGAGTTTAAACACATTCTCATATCATATAAGATCGCAACAATTAGTAAACATGCTCTCATATTATTAATATCACATAAGACCATAATTAATACCACAATTATTTCATTTTAGCAAGTTATGGCATTCTCATAAGTTAACCGTCAAAATCGGGTTCAAGTGACATCATATAATATCACGTAGCATGTACACATGTTTAAAGGATAATTTTATGTTTGTATAACCTTCCCTTGTTCCAAACATATGTGATATAGCTTCTAAGTTAACCCTTTCAATAATTTACGGTCATTCAAGGTCATGTAATTCACAAAGCCTATCATGCTTTATTATACGAGGTGATCACATAACTTGTTTTAAGCATGCTTGCAAGAATCTATATTATACACCTATAACTAGCACCGTTACAACTTAATTCATGCTTTACTTGTGCCTAACTAGTTCTCATGGCATCTAACATGGCATGTGTATGTTTATGAGATTTTAATGAGGTTATGAGCACTACCAAACAAGTCCAAATTTTTTAGAATTTAGGCTTCGATATAACATGTCAAGATTTACGTTTTGAACTTACATTTTCACTTAGTAAAGTTCACAAATGAAGCCCACATGCTCATGTCATCTTATGAAACATATATAAGCAAGTCAATATGCTTTTCACGCATTTCAAGGCCCTATAAACATGCTTGAAAAGTCAGAATGTATACATGATCTTTACATGTCAATATCAACCTTCAAAACTTGTATTTTTGTTAGAAAGGTGCACTAGTTGGGTTCACATGTTCATATTATATCACGATACATATATACTTAAGTCAATATGCATTCCATGTGTTTCTAGGTCATACAAACGTGTCTCAAAAGTCAGAATACTATTATGGTATTTATATATCCAAGTGCCTCTTTTCATAACTTTAAGTTTTCTTTGAAATATTCAACTAAAACAACTAGTATGGATTGCTATAACCTAGTAACCTTATTCCATATGTTAATGTGAGTTATATGCATATCCTAACAGTACATCATGCTTAATACATTAGAAAATATAAAAGAAATCATCAACAAATTCTGCAGTGGCGCGCGACCGCGCCCAATTTGTACTAGGGAGACGTGCGGCCGCGCGGCTCCAGTTCCAGTCAAGAGAGCAGCCTGCAATGGTACATAACAAATCTAACTCACGAAATTACTTCACGAAAACTTTTCTAAGCAGCCACATTATGCTTTAAACATGTTTATAAGTCTATATAACAACTAAGAACATGTTTTAATCTAATCTAGCATGAATTGTAATCAAGATCAAGAATTGGAAACTTTGACAGTAAACAAAATGATGAACCAAGAACGAAGGATTTATACCTCTGTAATGCAAAGTAAGCTTATTGAAATCTCTCTCTCTGTTATTATCTTGCTATTAAACTCACATCACTCTCAATTCAATACTTAGACAAAACCTCAGCAAATGAAAAGAGAAGGGAGGGAGCCATATTTATAGAGCAATTCTTACACAGACAATGCATATATACATCAAATTAAACCAATGAGAATGTTAGATTACATAATGGTTAAAAGAGAGTTGGTAAATGGTTGTTGAAGATCATCATGATAACCACTCCCCCCATAATCATGAGCTAGAAGGAGCTTGGGAGAAGAAGAAGGAGTAGCTCCTTAGCCTTTTTGTTCTTCACGTGAATGAGAATGAGACTAGCATTTAGGGACAAGGTATAATACTAACTCAGCATTTGCAACATACTACACTTAAATCATTATACACATATGTATTAAATACTTAGGCTATCTACACATATATATATTTTATACATATGTCTTTAATTGAAATGTCACACTATAATTCACATAATGTAGTAAGTGTGACTTGTACACATATAATCCATGTACATTTTTATCATACTGGTATAATTTACTCGTATATAATCACATCACATTATCTCATGTATTATTAAATTATCTACCACATACTCATGATGTCTCACTTTAATGTATATTCACATTGTTACATAGGCATTTCATGTAACTCTCATAATTTAATAACTTTACTATATAGTTTATATATAATAGAGTCACATTGCAATTTACACTTTATATAATATATAGTTAGCTACTATACGTTATACTTTTTGATTCGTATGCTCGCACATAGAAGTAATTAATTTACTTATCTCATCAATTAATTAATAATAATATTAATTAATTCGCTTCTCATTAGTCCATACAATTATTAATATTCACAATAATAGATTAACACTTACATGATTAAATATCACATGAATAATTGTAATTCTTATTATATTTATAAACACGTTGCTTATTACTATTATATTATTTGCAATAATAATAATCCCCACATCATCAAGTAATTATCATTAATATTTTATAACAATTAATTAATATTCTACGATAACAAGTAACAACAATTAACAATTAATATAGATTAATTGTTTACTTATCATTATTAATATATCTCATCGCGGTGCCACACAAGGCTTCCCGAGTTTATTATAAACTCCACATTTTCCTCAATTATTATAATTATTCAATTTTATATAATTGAATTAATTCATCTCAAAATCATTTATATTCAAATAACTTCTCATTTCCATTAATGTATTTATTTAATAATATTAGGAAATTCTCCAGTATTACATCCTCCCCCCCTTATAAAAATTCTGTCCCGAAATTGCTACAAGGTTACACAAATAAATGGAGATAATCCCTCATAATCCTATCTTCTAACTCCCACGTTGCCTCCTCGACATCGTGGTTACGCCAAAGTACTTTTACAGAAGATATAATTTTATTTCTCAAAGTTTGCTCTTTTCTATCTAGTATTTGGATAGGAATTTCTTCATACGCCAAGTTCTTCTCCACTTGAATGGGCTCGTAAGAAATCACGTGCTTGTAGTCGGCCTTGTACGGTCGCAACACGGAAATGTGGAATACGTTGTGGATGTGCTCCAACTCGGGTGGTAATGCAACTTTGTATGCCACTTCGCCCACTCGCTTCAGTATCTCGAACGGTCCTATGAATCTTGGACTCAATTTTCCTTTCTTGCCGAAACGGATTTTTCCCTTCCATGGAGATACCTTCAAGAAAATAAAACTGCCGACTTTATAGTCTCGGTCCTACCGATGCAAATCTGCATATTTCTTCTGGCGATCTTGAGCTGCTACAAGTCTGGCTCTTATCACTGTCACCACGTCTGCGGTTTAATGTACTAGCTCTGGTCTGAGTATTCGTCGCTCCCCGACTTCGTCCCAACACAATGGCATTTTGCACTTTCTCCCGTAAAGAGCTTCGTACGGTGGCATGCCGATACTCGCATGGTAACTATTATTATATGCAAATTCGACTAAGGGTAGGTGGTCGTCCCAATTTCCCTTAAAATCCATTACGCAAGTCCTAAGCATGTCCTCCAGCGTTTGTATTGTTCGCTCACTCTGTCCGTCTGTCTGAGGATGATAAACCATACTCAACCTCAGCTGTGTTCCCATTCTTTCTTGCAAACTCTTCCAAAAATTGGACGTGAAGCGTGGATCTCGATCAGAGACAATAGATAACGGCACTCCATGTCATGAGACAATTTCTTTTACGTATAGGCTCGCTAACTAATTCAAACTGTAGCGGATCTTGATTAGTAGAAAATGTGCGGTCTTCATTAGTCGATCCACGATAACCCAAATGGCATCATAACCTTTCTGTGTAACTTAAAGTCCTACCACGAAGTCCATCGTAATATATTCCCATTTCCACTATGGTATTTCTAACGGTTGTAGTAAACCACTCGGCCGTTGATGCTCTGCTTTAACGTGTTGGCAAGTCAAACATCTACTGACGCACTCTGTGACTTCCCATTTCAAATTGGGCCACCAAAAATGTTGCTTCAAATCTCGGTACATCTTAGTGCCTCCCGGATGAACGGAATACGTCGTATTGTGTGCCTCGTGCAAAATCTCTTCCCTCAACTCAGTTACCGCTGGTACCCACACTCTTCCTTCAAATCTTAAGATACTGTCTTTATCCATTCAAAATTTCTTTTCCTCATTTTCTGTGATCCTCTTTCAGATTTTCTCACACTCTTCATCCTTTTCCTGGGCTTCCTTCACTCTATCCAACAACGTCGGACGAGCTTCCATTACAATTAACTTCTCTCCAGGCTTCTCTGGTTCTTTCACCTCTATCTCCAATTTCTCTATCTCTCTTATCAATTATTCCTGAGTCGTTAAATTAAACAACTTTTCCCTTCCTTTCCTGCTCAGAGCGTCGGCAACCACGTTTGCCTTTCCCGGGTGATAAAGAATATCGCAGTCATAGTCTTTGATTAATTCTAACCACCTTCTCTGTCGCATGTTTAACTCTTTCTGTGTGAAGATATATTTCAAACTTTTGTGGTCTGTGTATATCTCACATTTCTCTCTGTATAGATAATGCCTCCATATCTTTAACGCAAAAACTACTGCCGCTAACTCTAAGTCGTGAGTAGGGTATCGTTTTTTGTAATCCTTCAATTGTCGTGATGCATACGCAATGACCTTGCCATGCTGCATAAGCACACAGCCAAGTCCCTTATGCAATGCATCACTATACACCACAAAATTTCCCGCATCATCTGGTATTGATAATATAGGTGCTTCGCTCAATCTCTTCTTCAACTCCTGAAAACTCTCCTCACATTCGGTCCATACAAATTTCACCGTCTTTCTAGTCAAATTTGTTAACGGGGTTGTTATCTTGGAAAAATCTTCGATGAATCTTCGATAGTACCCAGCTAACCCTAAAAAGCTTCTCACCTCTGTCGGTGTTCTCGGTTGTTCCCAATTACTTACTGCTTCGACCTTTGCAGGGTCTACTGAGATTCCATTCTTATCCACCATGTGGCCTAAGAATTGAACCTTCTCCATCCAAAATTCGCACTTAGAAAACTTCGCATACATCTTCTCCTTCCTTAGTGCCTCCAAAACAATCTTCAGATGTTCGGCGTGTTCTTCCTCTTTCTTCGAGTAGATCAAAATGTCGTCGATAAAAACCACTACAAATTTATCCAAGTATGGCTTGAAAACTCGGTTCATCAAGTCCATAAATGTTGCTGGAGCATTAGTCAATCCAAATGACATTACCAAAAACTCATAGTGTCCATAACGGGTTCGAAACGCAGTCTTTGGTATGTCCTCATCCCGTACCTTACGTTGGTGATATCCTGTTCGTAAGTTAATTTTTGAGAAACACTTGCTCCCTTCAGTTGATCAAATAAGTCGTCTATCCTCGGTAGAGGATATCGGTTCTTGATCGTTACTCTGTTTAATTCTCGATAATAGATATAGAGCCTCATCGATCCGTCCTTCTTCTTAACGAATAGTACTGGTGCTCCCCAAGGAGAAACACTCGGTCGAATGTAACCTTTATCCAATAATTCTTACAATTGTATCATCAATTCCTTCATTTCTATTGGCGCCATACGACATGGAGCTTTCAAAATCGATGCCATTTCCGGTGCTAAGTCTATTACGAATTTGATTTCTCTGTCTGGCGGAAGACCTGGCAGATCGTCAGGAAATACATCTTGAAATTCATTTACTACGGATATATCCTTAATTTCTACTCCCTTTTTTCGAGTATCAACGATGTAAGCTAAATAACCTACACATCCTTTCCTGAACAATTTCTTGGCCTGCATCATCGTAACGCAACATGATTGCTTAAGCGATGAGCTACCATAAAACACTACCTTAGACTTACTCGGAGTCTGAAGGTTCACACATTTATTCTGACAATCAATTATCGCAGCATGGTTATACAACCAATCCATTCCCAGTATTACATCAAATTCTCCCAATATAATAGGAATCAAATCTACGCTCAGTTCATGTTCTCTAATATTTGCGCGACAATCTCGATAAACGTATTCTACAGGGATCACTTCCTTATTAGCAACTTCTATGATCAAAGGATTTTCTAATCGTTCTCGGGGTGTACTAAGTTTACTAGCAAATTCTTCAGATATAAAAGAACAGGTGGCACCCGAATTAAATAATATATAAGCATTTATATCATTGATTGGGATTATACCTGACTCCACGTCCTTCGCAGCCACGGCGTCCTGGACGGTCATTATAAAGTTCTGGCGGTTGGGCGGTTGGATTGTGCCGGTCCACCGATCATCAGTTTGTTTCCTCCCCCTTGTTGGCTACCACTTCCGCCACTTCCCTTCTTCGGGCAATCCATAATACGGTGCTCAGTTGAGCCGCAAGCAAAACACCCTTGGATCTTCTTTGGTTTCAGACAGTTGGGCGAGATGTGCCCTTCCTGTCCGCAGTTGTAGCAAGTGCCAAGTCCCTTCCAGCACTCGCCCAGGTGATTTTTCCCACACTTTGGGCATCCTTCAGCCCTTTTCTTGAAACCTCCACGTAAATTCCATGATTGATTATTGTTATTTTTATTGTTATTTTTGTTCTCCCATTTTCTCTTTCCCAAATTACTTCCTCCACTGCTGCTTCCTCCAGTACGATTCTCTCTGCCAGCATTCTTTCCTTTCTTCTCTTTGTTATACAGACTTAAGGCCTCACTGCCACCTTCCGCAATGATTGCTTTTTCCAGCAATGTCACGAAGGAATCAATTTGAAGAACTGATACCTTATTGAACAGCCACGGCTTCAGCCCTTGTTCCAATCTTCTCGCCTTCCTTTCCTCATCTCCAACTTGGTGTTCCGCAAATCGCGCTAGTTCGTTAAACCTAGCCGCGTACTGTGCCACTGTCATCTCACCTTATTTTAACTCTAGGAATTTCACCTCCATCCTATTCTTCATACTCTTCGGGAAGTAATTCTCGAAGAACAGCGTCTTAAACTTATCTCAAGCTATTATCCCTTCTCCAGCACTTTGTTGATTAGCCTCCCACCAGTAGTTTGCTTCTCCCCTCATCATGTACGTGGAAAACACCGTCTTCTGATCTTTGCCTACGCTAGCTATAGTGAAAGCTTTTTTGATCTCCTTTATCCACGTTTGTGCGACGATTGGGTCGGTAGTTCCCTCGAACTTCGGGGGTCCTACACTCTTAAAGTCTTTAAAGGTTGTTACTGGCACAGTCTGAGGGTTTGGGCGAACGTGTTCATTGTTCCTTCCCCTTAAGGCTTCTGCTAACAAGTCTACCAGTTTCTGGATCGGGTCAACTTGTTCCCTCTCGTTATTAACAGATTCTTCGGGTGCAGTCAATCTACGTCTGGGCGGCATTATCTGCATCACAAAATTTTATTTTATTATTATTCAAGTATATTACTTAAGTATTTCTTTTTAATACAAAAAAAGAAATTTATAACACGTTTCTGAATAAACTCCATTTATATTCATATGCCATTTCATTTCATTACATGATTATCCTAGCATACTGCTATAAATGTTATCACATATATCCCCTAATATCACAAAAGACGGGGAATAAACCAACCTACTACCATACTACCCCTCTAACAAAAGCTAACACGGGGTTCACATCATTATCCCACATCTTACACAAAAGATCGGGATTACAATATAGAATTTACAACACATAAAGATAAATGCTACTAACTACTACTAGACTGACTAAGGGAATCTCATCCCATCATCCCACGCTCCACTGCGCTCTTGTACTCCAACTGTGCTATATACGCAACCAGCTCTCGGCTCAAGGTATGTAGAGTATGTCCCTGTTCTGCCGGGTAGTGGTACACACCATCAATCACCCTCTCAAAAGCTGAACGGAACACATACCCCATCTTGTTCATCTTTCTCTTCTTGCACCTGACCTCGTCCTCTAGGTCGTCAGCTCTCTCATTGGCCGCTTCCCACTTGTCCTCGAAGTGTATCCTATCCATCACCTCCAACTCTAGCTGAGTACGGAGTGCCTCTTTCTCAGTCTTCTCACTCAATTCTCTCTGTTCTACTTCTTCCAGCTTTCCCGCTATATCCACGTTCCTAGCCACTGACCTGTGAAATAGAGTCCCCATCTGGATCCCTACCTCCCTACGGTACGGTAGGTAATCTTCACCTCTAACTCCTGCATAGCCAGCTTCCTCTGGTGGTCCTCGTCCCTCAGTTTCTGGAACTCGAACTCTCTCTCTTGGGCCTCTACCTCCAGCTCCTGAACCCTATAGTCTAACTCTAGGATCCGCTCCTCATACTCTCCTAGCATCTGCTCCTCTACAGTAGCCTCATCAGAGTCCTCTACTGGCTCATCCTCCATCGGCTCGTCCTCCATTGGCTCCTCCTCTGGATCAGACTCTATCTCAATCTCGTCCTCGTCGTCAGACTCGAACGGTGCAACAACCTGCACTGGTGTAGCCTCTAGGGGTGCCTCGTATACTACATGTATATCCTTGGGCTCATCCTCTGTCACTCTACTAGGTACACCTGTGTCTATCATCCTACAATCACAAACACAAGACAAACAAACAGCAACTCCATTAGAATGTTAAATAAAACAAAAGTTCATTGTATAGAATGAAGTTACATTTCATAACACGCTAAGTCTTGCTATAGGAAAAAACTCTATGTGAGTTTTATTTCCTTTCCAACTTCTAAGTTTGCCTAAGTTATAGTCTAAGGACACTCGTTCCTAAGGTTTATAACTACAGCTTTGATACCAACCTGTGACGTCCCCAAATTCCAAGACCGCCACTTGGTCTCTCGAATTTGGTTCATCACGTGCTCATGGTAATACGTCACAATAATAAAAACTAAAAATCACACAATCACAGCGAAAAATCTAATCTAGAATAATTTACAATGATTTATTATAATTATTCCCCCAAGTCTCGCAACCTACAGTACTTAATAGATTACATAATAATATCAATTAACGACTTAGTACATAATCTAACTTAAGCTTAAACATAATCAAATCAAATTTTACTACATCATCTTAATACAACATTAAAATATTTAAAACATAAAAGAGACAAGCTAGTTGGTAGCATTGCCCTTGCCCTTATCAACGCCCGAAGGTTCGCCATGCTCTATCTTAACTGAAATATTTTAGGGAAAGCAAGAATGAGCACAAATTGCCCAACAAGTAATATACAATAAGGGTAAGTGATATAATTCTCAATTGTCGAAAGGGAATAACAAGGTTTGATAGTTCAAGGATAACAAGAATATCAACAACTTTCAATAACAGTCACTAAGGACAGAATAATATCAATGTGATTCAACAATAAATCAATTCAAGATTTCAAGATAACTGAATACTAAGCAGTCACTAAGGACTATGAACTTCTACTAGAATTTACATTAATAAACTGAAAATCCAACAAAAACAGGTACAACAGGTGATCGGCCTAAAGTACCATCGTTATGCATAACAATCAATCATACTCAAGTGTGCACGTCGGTTCTCCAACAGTTATATATTCCCTTCAAAGAAGGTTGTTTTTCTCAGTGAAATAAAAGATCTCGCACCAATCAATTAGTTTGGGTCGCTTTTCAATAATAAAAGTCTAGCCGAATCAAATGGCATAGACACTTTCACAATATTCAAGAACAATACTAAGTTCAACATGAATAATAGCTTTAATGAAATAAGAGTTCAAGTTTGCTAATTCAATTTAAACGATTAAGTAGGAAACTAATTCGCAATATACAAAGATAGAATACATGTATCAAAAGAGATAAGGTTTAGATACTCGCTTACGATATCTGTTGAATAAAGTAATGCAAGGGTTTAGGATACTTGCACCGTAAAAGAGTGTAAGTTAGAAAACTTGCCTTTAGCGTAATTTATCCACGAAAAGCAATTCAACACTTTCGAATTCCTATCGTAATACAGTTACGTATATATATAATATTCATTAGTCATATAATTTAACTTCACAAAATATCTTCGAATATATGATCAACACACAAGCTAAGTCTTAACCTAGCTACACAGTTGTATAGAGTATAATATTTATCCTTAACGTTCCTCCTTTTGAGTTTAAACACATTCTCATATCATATAAGATCGCAACAATTAGTAAACATGCTCTCATATTATTAATATCACACAAGACCACAATTAATACTATATGTATTTCATTTTAGCAAGTTATGGCATTCTCATAAGTTAACCGTCAAAATCGGGTTCAAGTGACATCATATAATATCACGTAGCATGTACACATGTTTAAATGATAATTTTATGTTTGTATAACCTTCCCTCGTTCCAAACATATGTGATATAGCTTCTAAGTTAACCCTTTCAATAATTTACGGTCATTCAAGGTCATGGAATTCACAAAGCCTATCATGCTTTGTTATACGAGGTGATCACATAACTTGTTTTAAGCATGCTTGCAAGAATCTATATTATACACCTATAACTAGCACCGTTACAACTTAATTCATGCTTTATTGTGCCTAACTAGTTCTCATGGCATCTAACATGGCATGTGTATGTTTATGAGATTTTAATGAGGTTATGAGCACTACCAAACATGTCCAAAATTTTTAGAATTTAGGCTTCGATATAACATGTTAAGATTTATGTTTTGAACTTACACTTTCACTTAGTAAAGTTCACAAATAAAGCCCACATGCTCATGTCATATTATGAAACATATATAAACAAGTTAA
The DNA here is from genome assembly GCA_020205555.1 of Panax stipuleanatus. Classification (NCBI taxonomy): domain Eukaryota; kingdom Viridiplantae; phylum Streptophyta; class Magnoliopsida; order Apiales; family Araliaceae; genus Panax; species Panax stipuleanatus. Next base: position 27,865,762 of record CM035115.1, on the reverse strand, counting down.
CATGCTTTTCATGCATTTCAAGGCCCTATAAACATGCTTGAAAAGTCAGAATGTATACATGATCTTTACATGTCAATATCAACCTTTAAAACTTGTATTTTTGTTAGAAAGGTGCACTAGTTGGGTTCACATGTTCATATTATATCACGATACATATATACTTAAGTCAATATGCATTCTATGTGTTTCTAGGTCATACAAACGTGTCTCAAAAGTCAGAATACTATTATGGTATTTATATATCCAAGTTCCTCTTTTCATAACTTTAAGTTTTCTTTGAAATATTCAACTAATACAACTAGCATGGATTGCTATAACCTAGTAACCTTATTCCATATGTTAATGTGAGTTATATGCATATCCTAACGGTACATCATGCTCAATACATCAGAAGATATAAAAGAAATCATCAACAAATTCTGCAGTGGCGCGCGACAGCGCCCAATTTGTACTAGGGAGACGTGCGGCCGCGCGGCTCCAGTTCCAGTCAAGAGAGCAGCCTGCAATGGTACATAACAAATCCCACTCACGAAAACTTTTCTAAGCAGCCACATTATGCTTTAAACATGTTTATAAGTCTATATAACAACTATGAACATGTTTTAATCTAATCTAGCATGAATTGTAATCAAGATCAAGAATTGGAAACTTTGACAGTAAACAAAATGATGAACCAAGAACGAAGGATTTATACCTTTGTAATGCAAAGTAAGCTTATTGAAATCTCTCTCTATGTTATTATCTTGCTATTAAACTCACATCATTCTCAATTCAATACTTAGACAAAACCTCAGCAAATGAAAAGAGAAGGGAGGGAGCCATATTTATAGAGCAATTCTTACACAGACAATGCATATATACATCAAATTAAACCAATGAGAATGTTAGATTACATGATGGTTAAAAGAGAGTTGGTAAATAGTTATTGAAGATCATCATGATAACCACTCCCCCCATAATCATGAGCTAGAAGGAGCTTGGGAGAAGAAGAAGGAGTAGCTCCTTAGCCTTTTTGTTCTTCACGTGAATGAGAATGAGACTAGCATTTAGGGACAAGGCACAATACTAACTCAGCATTTGCAACATACTACACTTAAATCATTATACACATATGTATTAAATACTTAGGCTATCTACACATATATATATTATACATATATCTTTAATTGAAATGTCACACTATAATTCACATAATGTAGTAAGTGTGACTTGTACACATATAATCCATGTACATTTTAATCATACTGGTATAATTTATTAGGATATAATCACATCACATTATCTCATGTATTATTAAATTATCTACCACATACTCATGATGTCTCACTTTAATGTATATTCACATTGTTACATAGGCATTTCATGTAACTCTCATAATTTAATAACTTTACTATATTGTTTATATATAATAGAGTCGCATTGCAATTTACACTTTATATAATATATAGTTAGCTACTATACGTTATACTTTTTGATTCGTATGCTCGCACATAGAAGTAATTAATTTACTTATCTCATCAATTAATTAATAATAATATTAATTAATTCGCTTCTCATTAGTCCATACAATTATTAATATTCACAATAATAGATTAACACTTACATGATTAAATATCACATGAATAATTGTAATTCTTATTATATTTATAAACACGTTGCTTATTACTATTATATTATTTGCAATAATAATAATCCCCACATCATCAAGTAATTATCATTAATATTTTATAACAATTAATTAATATTCTACGATAACAAGTAACAATAATTAACAATTAATATAGATTAATTGTTCACTTATCATTATTAATATATCTCATCGCGGTCCACATAAGGCTTCCCGAGTTTAGTATAAACTCCACATTTTCCTCAATTATTATAATTATTCAATTTTATATAATTGAATTAATTCATCTCAAAATCATTTATATTCAAATAACTTCTCATTTCCATTAATGTATTTATTTAATAATATTAGAAAATTCTCGGGTATTACAACAACCCAGATGATCACTAAAAATAGTCGCCGTAGGATGCGATCTCTAACCATCTGATCATCAGGCAGAGGCTCAGTCAAAGCCCCACTCTCGGCATCAATGCTCAAGGGATCAGAACGGACCGTCTGACCTTTGATGGCCGTCATAGAAACTCCCAAGAGGGATTGAACGGTAGTGGGTGAAATGTCAGCCACAACCGACATTGGCTCACCGGCAAACTCTATCCCGATGATGAACCTTCAGTCCATAGGCGTCATCATCACCTCGCAATCCAACAAATGGAGAGACTGGGTCTGGTGGAACCAGCACTGAAATAAAGCCCTCAGATAACCCCAGGGGCAACGGCGGAGAAGGATAGAAAAGAACGCCTGAAACCCCCAGGCGTCAACAATGGCCCGATACTCCGGATGCAGAGTATGTTACAAGGAATGGATATTGAACTAGTTCCCCCTGGGCTGTGTAAAGCCGGGAACCTGCAAAAAAAAAAGCTAGTCCAGATCAAACCTGTGCCCTGAAAATGGCAAAAGAAAGAAAGAAAATCCAGAATAAAAACTTCAGTCACCTCGTTGGCATGAAGGTATCTCAATGGAGAGCGCCTCAAATCTCCCAGATGCTCCTGAAGTGGCACCACAATGCCTGGAAGCTCCCCACGTGGAGCCTGAGCTGGGGCGGGATCAATAAATGGGACATCCTCATCGTCTACATCAACCGACGGCTCAGCCTGGATGAAACGAATCACAGACTCAGCCAAACGGCGAGGCGGCAGGGCTGGACGTGGCTGAGGAACATCAAAGACTCTCCTCCGCCGAACTTCTGAAGTGACCCTCCTAGCACTGTTGGGTCTATCTGGCTCCATAACCTGGACAAAGTCTCCAAATCACCTTAGAAAGGGTGAGCTAAGCCTTAAACCTGTATTTTATTAAATTAAATCATTGCTTTATGCATTTTTAAGTCCTAAAACATGCTTTTGTTAACAAAATCCCCAGTAGAGTCAAAATTGCATGCTTATTAAATACTCAGGCTTTTAAAAAAATTCGTCAGAGTCTCCTTTGTAAAATGGACTGTCCGCATGCACACAAGCATGACTAGGTAGCCATTCGGTAGCACACCTACCCAAAAATAGAAATAGTTAATATTTATGAAAAAAAATCAAAAGTAAACTCCACATAGTAGTTAAATTTCCAGGGACATTTTTAGTTGAAAATTCAGGCTCACTGGGTCTCAAAAAGGATGAGTAAACTGATCAAAAAGGGCGTCAATTGACTGTCTTAGAAATCAAAAATTTTTACATCAAAATGTTTAGCATAGTAAAATATGCATATTTACTAAATCTAAAATTTTTTATCAAGTCATACAAGCATACATATTTGATACATTGTGTTTAAAAGCATACTACGCGGTTTATGACATTCTAACGGTCAAAATTAGAAAAGAAAGGATGTAAACGTTACCAGAGATGTGCAGAACATTTGTACGGTGACAGAATCTGAAAAATGTTGACCGAACTCCGTAGATCTGAGAAAGAAAATTGAATTTCTTTTAGGATTCAAAATTAAAAATGAATTTGAGAAGCCATGGCTGCCCAACTTAAACTCGTAGGAGGAAGCAGCCCCACCAGCGGCTACCGCACCCCTAACTGCGGCTCCCTAAGGTGGAGCCCACCCCCTCCGGCTTGGTCCAGTTCAAGTGGAAACAGAGTTTATAGAAGCTGAAAAGTCAAATTCGGAAGAAAAAAAAACTGCTACGCAATTAAGCGGATTGGCCTGAAATCCTGCATATGAGCGGCAGATTCCTGACGAAGAGAAGAACTTTATGTAAGCCATTGGTTATCATCCCGAAGAAATATCCGTGGACCAATGATGAAAACTGTTGAAAAAGTGCGAAAAATTACTAAAATCTGTCGCTTTCAGAGCGTCTGGAAGGTCCGATGGTATGAACGGCAGGTTCTGACTGTATAAAGGCATCCAGATTGATCTGAAGGTGTGATTTGTCAAAAAGAGTACTCCCACATTGGGATTAATCAGGTTTGACAATTCAGTCGTTGGCGACAACTCCAGCGAAGCATCGGGAACAGTCCGATGGTATCCGCCGTTGAAGGCTACTTCAGCAAAGGTCAGAGGGTCTGACGCTATTAGCCGTTGGCGACAACTCCAGCGAAGCATCGGGAACAATCCGATGGTATTAGCCGTTGATGGCTACTTCAGCAAAGGTCAGAGGGTCTGACACTATCAGCCGTTGGCGACAACTCTGGCGAAGCATCGGGAATGGTCTAGTAGTATCAGCCGTTGAAGGCTACTTCAGCAAAGGTCAGAGGGTCTGACACTATCAATCGTTTGCGATCACTCCAGCAAAGCATCGGGAATGAGCCGGTGATGAAAACAGTGTATAAGTTTATCCCCACAGAGGACAGATGATGGAATCTGTTATACAAATCCCCAGAGGGAGCATTGAGAAAGATCAGTGATTCAACCGACCGTTGCAAATTACCATTCGAGTAGGCACTGAGAAGGTTCGGTGATGGTCAAACCCTGCAAACCACTGTTCGAATCAAAGTAAAGTCAAGGTCAATAGACCGGTGTAAGCTATCAGTCGGGCAGGTATCCACAGTAACATAGGCATCAACTGAAGGATAATTCGGACCGTTGGCAACAACTCCAACGTAGCATCGGGAAAGGTCCGATGATGTAAACCAGTGGGAGCTATCATCAGGATAGGCATCGAGAATCTCTAATGAGGTAACTAATAAAAAGAGGGACATCCTCAGCGGATGAATTCAAAAAGCTTATCTGAAGGAGAAGAGCGTTGATGACAACCCCAATGTCGAGTTCAGAAATGTCCCACGGCATCAGCCAAGATAAAAACATCCCCAAAAGACTGGCATGGATAACATCATCCCCAGTAGCAAATGGCGCAAACAGATAATAATAGCCTAGCACCAAGGGTTATCACGAATAACGTTATCCCTAGCAGAAAATAACATAAACAACCAGTGATAACCCTACCCCCTCGAAGGTATCTAACATTCATAACGTATCATGCCATGCATTGCATTACATTTGCATCTATCATATTTCTAGTGTCTAACAATATTTATCATGTTCATTTAATTGCATTGCATAAACATGATAAAGAGGGGCATATGTAGATACTCAAAATTTCGCATTCATGTTACTAACCATGTAGGAGGGTAAAACTGTCTTTTTTCCTGGTGACAAAATCGGGATGTCAGCAACCCCGGCTACAACCCTGGGATGTCAAGCTCAACCCAGGTCACTACACCGGGATGTCAAGTCAAACCCCGGCAACACCGAAAGGTCAAGTGAAGCCCCGGTGACAATACCGGGATGTCAAGCAGCCTCGGCTACAACCCCAAGATGTCAAGCACAACCCCGATCACTACATCGGGATGCCAAGTCAAACCTCGACAACACCGGGAGGTCAAATGAAGCCCTAGTGACAAAACTAGGATGTCAAGCATCCCCGGCTACAACCCCGGGATGTCAAGCTCAACCTCGGTAACTACAGCAGGATGCCAAGTTAAATCCCGACAACATCGGAAGGTCAGATAAATCCCCAGTGACAATGTCGGTATGTAAAGAAGCCCCGAATATAACCTCGGGGTGTCAAGCTCAACCCCGATCACTAAACCGGGATGTTAAGTCAAACCTCGGCAACACCGAGAGGTCAAGTGAAGCTTCGGTGACAATATCGGGATGTCAGGCAGTCCCGGCGACAACCCCGGGATGTCAAGCCAACCTTCGGAGACAACCCCGAAGCATCACATCAATCTTAGAGATAACCTTGGGAAACCAAGTCAGCCTCGGAGATAACCCTAAGGACAAATAGAGTCGACTGGGAACAAAACCTCGAAAACAACCACGAGAAAATAGTCGAATACCGTGCCTGTACTGGAGACAACCCCTGGAGGGATAAAATGGTCATTTTACTAATATGAAGCCAATTCGATCAAAATCAAGATGAATTAATGCAATCAAGGTCAGAAAGAACCATAACATTGATCCCGAGTGAAAACAGCATAATACAGCTCAACGGACAAACTGCGGAGAAACAATGATCCGGTTATGAACCCATCTTCTTAGACTCGGAAAAAGTTAAGTCTTATATCATTGTGACACTCTCGGCGAGGGCTTTTTGGAAAGGTATAACACACCTCAAACAGACGCTCTAATTAAAAGTTAGAAAGTTTTGAACCTGACATCGTGTTGTTTGGAATGCACGTACTTGGAGACAATGAGACCCACCTGGTGGTGACTACCATGTGGAGCCGTAGGTAGACCAGTGGCTGCCGCGGGTAGACCCGCTACCATTGGGTCTTTAAACACAAGGCCACCCCCTTGCCAAAAAAAATAGAAATCCCTCTGAAACTCAGCCCATTTCGTTTCATAGCCCGACCTCTAGTACTCCAAACCTAGATTTTATTACTCTAACACGTAGGTATACTCATATACTACAACATACCAAAAATTAACCTGTGAAAACGCCTGTTTGACGCCTACGAAGTGGCAAAAAGCCCGTGTAGCAGTCCATTGTAAGTTTTTTTATGATCAGAACTCATTTCCTACTTCATTACGTATATTTGCATTTGCACGCAAAGTTTCATCTCCGGTTTTGCTCAGAACTCAGTTCTGTGGCTGTTTTTGCTTTTTTTTTAGTATATTTTAGTATATTTACGCGTTTTCTTGTGTTTGCACAGCTTGGATCGTCGATCCGTGGCTTTTAATCGCTTTTATGTATATATATACACATATATTTGCTAACTTACACGGCCTGGATGCTGATTCGTGGCCTTTTTAAAATTAATTATGTATATATTTGACTATATATACTAATTTTCAATTCCGTCAAGCACGGATTGCAAATCTGTGGCAGTTACTGCTTTTATATATATAACTATATATATATATATAAATTTTTTAGACTTCGGTTGGCCTGAATTGCTAATTCGTGTCCTTTATTACTTTAATATATATATATATATATATATATATATATATTAACTGTATATTAACATTTATATTTCAGTTTGGCCTGGATTGGAAATCTGTGACCTTTTTACCGCTTTTATATATACATATATATATACATATTTATATTATGTCAAGCCTGTATTATTTCGTGGATCTTTTACAGCTTTATATATATATATATATATATATATACATTCTGTCAAATCTGTATTATTCCGTGGCTCTTTTACGGCTTTTATAAATATATATATTTATATTCCTGTCCGGGCCTGGGATTACAAATCTGTTGCCGTATACAACTTATATATATATATATATATATTTACATTTTCTGTCCGGCTTGGGGATTACAAATCTGTCGCCCTTTACAGCTTTCGTATATATATAATTATATATGTATATTCTTTATTCATTATGATTAAATATCTGCTTCAAATTATTCATTTGATATGAATTTGTTTTAATATAAATTTGGTGGTTTAGATTTTTTTAAATCTAGCCTTTTCTACCTTTCAAACGGTTCAAAATAGGTCCAACCGGAACCGGAAAACTAGAATGGCTAAGATTTATTTAAATCTAGCTTTCTTTCTAGTTTTGTTAAAAATGAAAGCAACCTCGCGACCCTTAGATTGCTATCTATTGGGAATGAGAAGCTTTGGCTATGCGTATGCTAGGATTTGACTGAAGAATCCTTGGTTTTTGCGACATCTAGATGTAAATATACATTTTCTGTAAATATCTATGTTGTGCAGGTTTTCTTTGCCTCCTTCTGTGAGCCTAGGAATCGTGGGATTCATGATCAAACTGATCAGAATCTGATTCCCACGATGGATAAGCTCCACATTACAAATGTACCCTACTAATTTTTCTGTAAAGATGTACATCCGAAAGACATTAAAATGATTATCCGGGTATAAGGTCTCAAATATAATGAAATAATGGTTTGTCGTGCTAGAGTCACTCCGATGAATGTCGTACCGATGAGAAGACCAACACTTGTATATATTTTGTGGTCGAGAATGATTCGCAACCCAACAAACACCATTTTAATCAAGCAAAAGGCTGAAAAGATAAAATGGAAGTATCAAAAGGCTTCTATTCCTATGAGAGCATAGGAGTTTGAAAACCAACCTTTCAAAATATCATTTCTATATCTTGTCTAAAAATGAACTTTTGTAAATCAAATCAAACCCTTTGTATATAGTCTCAACGAAGCAAGGCACTACTTTCAAAAAATTCAATTTAAACGTAGGCCCAATTTCTTCAAGCATCCACACACATTGCAAATAAAAAGAGAAATATTGAAAAGATGTGGTACCGTATTTTCACGGGAGTTGGGGGTGCCTAACACCTTCCCCCACTTAACCAAGCCACCGAACTTAAGAATTTCGGTTTCAAGATCAAGTTTCAATAGTGTCTAGTAATTGGGCCTACTTGCAAAAAAAACTCAATTGAGTTGGTACAACCATTTCAAATCTACTAACTGGTGACTCTATAAACCTTTCAAATCGTCGACATGATACATGTTGGCCTTTCCCTTAAAACTTCACCCTTCATAAAACAGATAAGGCAATAAGGGTAGAAAACAAAAGACTTAGGAAGAGAGAAAGATTGGGTTCAAAGCTGACCGAATTTTTTCTAGATGCCGACAATGTGGTTGCATCAAGCGACGTCGTAGCAGGTATTATCCCGGTCAATGACATAAATATGTATGTATTATTTGATTCGGGTGTTACGTGTTCGTTTATAGAATGTGAATTTTCTAAATGATTAGGATTACTCCCCGAAAAACTTGTAATACCTTTGAATATTAAAGTACCAAACGAGGAAGTAATTCTTGTTGATTATGTTCATAGGAGTTGTTGTATAGATATAAGAGGTAACAAATTGTCGGTAGATCTTATACCGATAAAGTTGGGAGAATTCGATGTAATTCTTGGGATGGACTGGTTGTTTAACCAAGGGGCGATTATCGATTGCCAAAATAAAAGTTTGAACCTTCGGATTTCTAAGAAACCCACGGTAGTGTTCTACGGTAGTAAATCACCAGGACGCTCGTGTTGTCTAACCATGACACAAGCCAGACAATTGTTAAGAAAGGGATGTGTAGGTCACATGTGCTATGTTGTTGATACCCTACGAATGGGAGCAACATTGGAACAGATACCTATAGTCAATGAATATGCAGAAATAATTTCCAGCAATTTGCCAGGTCTTCCACCCGATAGGGAGATCGAATTCGTTATAGATGTTGTACAAGGGATGACACCAGTTTCGAAGGCACCGTATCATATGGCGCCAGTGGAATTAAAGGAGTTGATGATTCAATTGCAAGAACTGTTGGACAAGAAGTACATTCAACCGAGTGTTTCTCCATGGGGAGCACCGATATTGTTTGTGAAGAAAAAGGATGGATCGTTGAGGCTTTATATCCACTACCGAGAGTTGAACAAACTAACGATAAAGAATAAGTACCCATTGCCCAGGATCGATGATCTCTTTGATCAGTTAAAACATCATTCATGGAAATGTCATTACGAGTTCCTGGAAATGTCGTTATAGTCATTACGAGTTCCTGGAAATGTCGTTTGGGTTAACGAATGCGCCAGCCGCATTCATGGATTGATGAACATAGTGTTCAAACAGTACTTGGACAAGTTCTTCATAGTGTTCATTGATGATATTCTAGTCTATTCTAAGACGAAAGAAGATCACGCTGAACATTTAAGGTTAGTATTGGAAGCACTAAGAAAGGAGAAGTTGTATGCGAAATTCACTAAATGTGAATTTTGGTTAGAAAGAGTGAAATTTTTGGGGCACGTCATCGACAAGGAAGGGATTTCAGTAGATCCAGCGAAGGTGGAAGCAGTGATTAATTGGTAACAACTAAAAATGCCGACAGAGGTGCGGAGTTTCCCAGGGTTAGTGGGTTACTATCGGAGGTTCATTAAGGATTTCTCTAAGATAGCTACTCCGTTGACAAATTTGACACAGAAGACTGTGAAGTACGTGTGGACAGCGAAGTGTGAAGACAGCTTTCAAGAGCTGAAGAAAAGGTTAAGTCAAGCACTGATATTGTCTTTATAGGATGAGACAGGAAATTTTGTTGTTTATAGTGATGCGTCGCATAAAGAACTGGGTTGCTTGCTCATGCAGCATGGCAAGGTCATTGCGTATGCATCTAAGCAGTTGAAGGTGTATGAGAAAGGTTATCCTACTCATAACCTTGAACTGGCCGTAGTTGTTTTTGCCTTAAAAATTTGGAGGCATTACCTATATTGGGAGAAATGTGAGATCTACAAAAACCATAAAATTCTGAAGTATATCTTTACACAAAAGTAGTAGAATATGAGGTAGAGAAGATGGTTGGAGTTGATAAATGATTATAATTGTGAAATCCTGTATCACTTGAGAAGGCAAACATAGTGGCCGACGATCTAAGTAGAAAGGGTCAGGAGAAGCTGTCGATCTTAACAACTCAGGAAGATATGATAATAGAGATGGCGAGAATGGAAATAGAAGTAAAATATCCATATGAGGAAGAGGAGAAGCTTTTTGCAATAAAAATTCAACCTACCATTGTGGAAAAGGTGAAGAAAGTGCAACTCAGAACTGATGAGTGCGAACGAATAAAGAAAAAGATTGCAGATGGTACTGAGGATACGTACAGTCTTGATATCGAAGGGTTATTAAGATTGGAAGGACGAATTTGGGTTCCATGTGAGCCGGAGTTGAAGTAGGAGATAATGAACGAAGCACATCATTCGAGGTACTCGATTCATCCTGGTAGTGCCAAGATGTATCAAGACCTTTGAACCAATTTTTGGTGGACAAACATAAAGAGGGAGATAGCAGAGTATGTTAGTAGGTGCTTAACTTGCCAGAAAGTTAAGTCCGAACATCAATGACCTAGTGGTTTGCTATAATTATTGGAGATTTTGGAATGGAAGTGGGAGCATATCACGATGGACTTTGTGGTGGGACTTTCGACGACGCAGAAACGATACAATGATATTTGGGTAGTAGTGGATCGTTTAACAAAGTCTGCTCATTTCTTGCCGATAAGAGTCAAGTATAACTTAGACCAGTTGGCTAAGCTTTATGTCAAGGAGATTTTCTCAAGACATGGAGTGCTAGTTTCGATTGTGTCAGATCGCGACCCGTGATTCACATCAAATTTCTAGAAGAGCTTACAAGAATAAATGGGAACGCAACTGGGGTTGAGCATGGCGTATCATCCAAAGATGGATGGAAAAAGTGAGAGGACAATTCAAACGCTAGAAGACATGTTAAGGTCTTACGTTATGGATTTCAAAGGGAGTTGGGATGATCATCTACCATTGGTAGAGTTCGCCTACAACAACAGTTATCACGCCAGTATAGGTATGCCGCCTTATGAAGCATTATATGGGCGCAGGTACCGAACTCCCTTGTGTTGGGATGAAGTAGGAGAGCGTCGAATGTTAGGACCAGAGATGGTGCACAAACTATTGAAGTGGTTAAGTTGATACGAACGCGGCTAGTAGTAGCTCAGGACAGACAGAAAAAGTATACAGATCCACATCAGAAGAACATAGAGTTCAAAGTCAGTTCGTATGTGTTGGGTTTGTACAAAATCGTGACGCAATCAAATTGCAAAAATTAGCGGAAGCATGGTATATCAGAATTTAAAAATTTCTACAAAACCACTACCCGGATCATCCTTTATGCAAATTATTAATTTAAAACGATAAATAAGAAGTTATAGAATCATACCCTTGTAGAACGAAGCTTCCACAGGTACTAGTTCAACTCCTTATTCTTCATGATCTCCTTGAATTTTAGGGTTAGATTCCTTCCTTTGATCAACGTTAGCCACCCAAGTGTTTGGCCTCTAGAGGTGATCCACCAATGAAGATGAATTATCAAGAAGGAGGGTGTTTGGCTTAGTTTTCTATCCTCTATAGAAAAGGAGTACTCTCCAACAATTGGAATTGCATCAAGTAATATCTATTAGAAGACTCCTCTTATATAGATATTGGTCAACCCTTCTAATCCTATTAGACATGGGATTTCTTTTAATTAATTAAACTTCTTTAATTAATTTAGGCTTCTCTCCACATGGGGAATAATTAATTAAATTCATTTAATTAATTTGTCTCCTAATCTTATTAGGAATAAATGAGAGTACTAATATTAAATTAATTACTAAACTCCATTAGAAATTAAAATAATAATAATTGTAATAATATTAATAAGACTCCTCTTATTAATTTATATTTAATATTTCCAAAATATTAAATAATAAACATTAAGCTATTTAATTTATTCTATCACTATAGATTAAATTAATTACACTTAATGCATTATTACGATTATGCCATTACCTTCTTAAATAATTATTCTTCCTTTTATGGTGTGACCCTTTAGGTTCTCCATATTAAACTGGTTGTGAATAAATCAATTAGAACAATTCTAATCTTATTTAAATAAATAAATTAAACTAATAATCTATTTAAATAAATAATATTTATTCTACAATAGGGATAAGCCTCCCTAGCGATCAACGACTTTCCAGATAATATAGATTTCAACATTAATCATAAAAGAACCTATGAGTAAATAGTTATCGTACAATTCAATCCTTCCACCATACAATGTCACAATTAAACATAAGACATGGATTTACTGTCAAGTCTTATTTTATTTAATTATATGTATTTCGATTAAAAAATGCACAACTCCATTTAATGCAAATTAGAAACTCCTTTCTAATTTCATTCCACCTTGGCCAAGGATTCCTGGGTTGTCATTTAACGAATCACATAGGGCAGATCTCCTCTTTTACTAGAGGTGGTAGATTCTTTATTGATCATTTATTATCTCCATATGTAATTCATTATACCCAAGCATACCCTATATATGCCTTAAAAGGTTTTAAGGAATAAGTCAAAGTATAATTTGTTACATACAAGATACTATGATGATCTCAAGTCCAAGGATAACTTGTACTACTATCACCTTAGGAATTCCTATTGACAGGCGAGTAAAACTCCATTAGGTATTCCATAGCGAGTCATGTTCAGTGAACTTATTCTCCAATAAGCACCTACATATTTGCTTTAGTGTCTCCACACAAATGATCATAAGATCAATCATCCTCATCCAATGAGCAAGCAACATATGTACCAATCTATCCGAATTTACTAATCCCCTTTTTAGTAATCCCACGATTGGGAACTATTTTAGTTTTAGAGCTTTCTAAGAATTTAGATCGCATTAGCATGATCATCATCATGATTCTAAAAGCATTGCTTAAAACTATGGGTTATTTACATATTATAAAAATAGCACCATGTAGATAATTAAATGCCTTTAGTAAATGAATATTTTATTAATAAATAAATAAGATTGTTTACAAAGTATGTGCTTTATCATCATACATGATTGGCTTGTATGCACACTACTATCAATCTCCCACTTGCACTAAAGCCAATCGCCATAGTATCCCATATCCATCTTCTTTAAGTGATGATCAAACTGCTGTTGTGTTAAAGCTTTAGTAAATGGATCTGCAATGTTGTCTTGAGAGTCTACACGCTCCAAGGTGACGTCTCCTCTTTCAATGATCTTCCTGATCAAATGAAATCGCCGCAACACGTGTTTAGATTTCTGATGAGACCTGGGTTCCTTAGCCTGTGCAACTGCTCCTGTGTTGTCACAGTAAACGAAAACTGCTTCTCCAATATTAGGACCCACACCAAGTTCAGTTATGAACTTCTTCATCCAAACAACTTCCTTTGCAGCTTCCTTTGCAGCTATATACTCTGCCTCTGTCACTGAATCAACAACTGTTTGCTGCTTGGAACTCTTCTAACTCACTACGCCCCCGTTCAAGGTAAAAATATACCCCAAAATAGATTTACTGTCATCTTGGTCCATTTGAAAACTTGAGTCTGTGAAGCCCTCGAGTTTTAATTCAGACCCACTGTAGACAAGAAAAATATCCTTAGTCCTTCTCAAGTATTTTAGGATATTCTTCACTGCCTTCCAGTGCTCTTCTCCTGGATTTGATTGGTATCTGCTCGTTACACTAAGTGCATGAGCAACATCCGGTCTAGTATATATCATACCATACATGATAGATCCTATTGCAGAAGCATAAGGGATCTTACTCATACGGTCTCTCTCCTCAGGTGTCTTTGGGGCCTGTTTCTTGGAGAGATGTATTCCATGGCTCATCGGCATGAGACCTCTTTTGGAATCTTCCATGCTAAACCTCTTTAGCATCGCATCAATGTATGTTCCTTGGGATAAACCAAGCATCCTTTTAGATCTATCTCTATAGATCTTTATCCCCAAAATATAGGATGCTTCTCCCAAGTCCTTCATGGAGAAGTGTTTAGATAACCAGATTTTAATCGATTGTAGCATAAGAATGTCGTTCCCTATCAGTAATATATCGTCAACATATAATACAAAGAATGAAACTGCGCTCCCACTAACCTTCTTGTACACACATGGTTCATCGTCATTTTTGATAAAATCAAACTCTTTGATTATCTCATCAAAACGAATGTTCCATCTACAAGAAGCTTGCTTCAATCCATAAATGGATCATTACAGCTTACAAACTTGATTTGTTCCAAACTTTGAAACGAATCCCTCTGGCTGTGTCATATACACATCCTCCTCAAGTTTCCCATTGAGGAAGGTCGTTTTCACGTCCATCTGCCAGATCTCATAGTCTTTATAAGCTGCAATCGCAAGAAAAATCCGAATCTTGAGCATAGCTACTGGTGAAAAGGTTTCATCATAGTCAACTCCTTGTCTTTGTTTGAAACCTTTTTCAACCAGTCGGGCCTTATAGGTCTCTACCTTGCCGTCCGCTCTAGTCTTTCTTTTAAAGACCCATTTACACCCAATAGGCTTAATGCCTTCAGGTGGTGAAACCAAAGTCCATACTTTGTTTTCATACATGGAGTCCATTTCGGATTTCATGGCTTCAAGACATTTTCCTGAGTCTTTATTACTCATAGCTTGTTCGTAATTCAATGGATCATCGTCATTCATGATGTGTACCTCATCGTCATCCTCTATAACAAATCCATACCTCTCAGGTATCTTCGGTACTCTTCCAGATTTACGAACAGGGTGTGGTATAGTAGGTTCTTCTACTTGGTCAGGTACCTGACTTTGATCCGTGATAATTTGTGGTTCTTGAACTTCTTCAAGATATATCTTACTCCCACTGACCCCTTCATGGATAAACTCCTTTTCCAAGAAGGCAGCATATTTCGCAACAAACACCTTTTGATCAGTTGGATGATAGAAATAATACCCTAAAGTTTCTTTAGGGTATCCCACAAATCTACACTTATCGGATTTAGTATGTAGCTTATCATTTTCAAACTTTTTGATATAAGCTGGGCAACCCCAAGTCTTAACATGCTTAAGATTTGGTTTCCTCCCCTTCCACATCTCATATGGAGTCTTTGGGGCGGATTTGGTAGGTACCTTGTTAAGTAGGTATACAGCCGTTTCTAGGGCATATCCCCAGAAGGAAATTGGAAGGTCGGTAAAACTCATCATGGATCGAACCATGTCTAACAGTGTTCGATTTCTCCTTTCAGATACTCCATTTAACTGTGGTGTACCTGAAGGAGTCCATTGTGAGATTATACCATTTTCTTTGAGACAATTGAGAAACTCACCGCTTAAGTATTCTCCACCTCGATCTGATCGAAGTATCTTTATACTCTTGCCCGTTTGTTTCTCTACTTCACTTCTGAACTCTTTGAACTTTTCAAATGATTCTGACTTGTATTTCATTAAATACACATATCCAAATCTTGAGTGATCATCAGTAAAAGTAATAAAATAAGAATACCCACCCCGTGCACTTGTTGTCATAGGTCCACAAACGTCTGTGTGAATCAATGCCAACAACTCTGTAACTTTTTCTCCTTTTCCACTAAAAGGAGATTTAGTCATTTTACCCATGAGACAAGATTCGCAAGTTGGATATGATTCATAATCGGATAACTCGAGGAGCCCATCTTTATGCAACTTGGATAATCTTGTTTCATTGATATGACTGAGTCTATAGTGCCACATGTAGGTATAATTAATATCATCTCTTTTCTTTTTCTTAGTTTGTTCAATTTGAAATATATTTTCTTGTAAGTCAATTGTATAAAGTCCATTTCGCAAATTTCCAATACCATATAAAGCATCGTCTTTATAAATAGAACAACTATTGTTCTTTATAACAACGTTAAATCCTTCCATATCCAATACAGAAATTGAAATAATGTTTTTAATAATATTCGAAACATAATAATAATTATTAAGATAAATGGACTTGCCCGAAGGCATTGCTAAATAATAAGTTCCTACAGCTAATGCAGCAACCTTCGCTCCATTCCCCACTCGTAGGATCACCTCATCATTGTTCAGCTTTCTACTTCTGACCAGTCCCTGCACAGTATTACATATGTGAGAACCACAGCCGGTATCCAACACCCAAGTAGAATTATGACTTTCAGAAAAAATAATTTCAATCATAAATAAACCTTGATTGGAAGTCGAAGCTTCTCCAAGCTTCTTCTCTGTTAGATACTTCTTGCAGTTCCTTTTCCAATGTCCCGGCTTGTTGCAATGAAAGCACATTCCTTTAGCTAGTTCAGGTTTCTTTTGTTCCTTTTCTTTCCCCTTTCCCTTAGCCTTCTTGGATTTCTTCTTTTCAGAAGATACCTTGGGCCTCTTCCTTTTATTGGAAGCATCCACCATCAAGATATGGTTCTTCTTGGATGGGAAGTGACCTTCTGCAGTTTTCAGCAAGTTAAGCAGCTCAGGCAAGCTGACATCTAGCTTATTCATGTGAAAATTAACCACAAACTGCTAGAAGGTCTCAGGGAGTGACTGCAAGACCAAGTCTTGACTCAGCTCCCTATCCATGACGAACCCCAGCTATCCAAGGCGTTCAATAAAATTGATCACCTTTAGGACATGAGTCTCGACGACAGTACCCTCGGTCATCCGAGATAGGAAGAGCTCCTTAGATATCTCATATCTAGCAGTCCTACTCTGTTCACCATACAACTCCTTGAGGTGAAGTAGCATAGCAGGAGCATCCATGTTTACGTGCTGACGCTGAAGCTCGTTTTTCATGGACGCGAGCATGATGCATTGAGCCACAGATGCATCATCTTGCCACTTATTGAAAGTGGCAATCTCTTCCTCAGAGGCTGTTTCAGAAATAGATTCAGGGACAGTTGAATTTAGGACATAAGAAATCTTTTCAGCAGTGAGAACAATTCTCAGATTTCTTAGCCAGTCCTCATAATTCGGCCCGGTAAGCTTGTTTGCATCAAGTATGCTTCGTAGTGAGATTAGTGATTTAGACATTTTTAAAATTCTGCATGTGAAAGAAAACAACATTTTAGCAAACATTTATTTTATCAACTTTGCATACCAAAATAAATTTAGGGCTTTATTTTAAATTGGTATCTCCCACTATTTTCATCAAACTATATTACCCTCACTTATATAGTTCGACAACATCTAATTAAAGATTTGCTAGTGAGAATAAGGATCCCATTTCAAATGTATATAACCTTGTGGATAGCACAACAAGCGATATACAAATAAATAGGTAGACAACTCTTGTCAATTACATCACTATGTAACTCCTTTTATTTTGCCTCTTAAATCATAATGGTCAAGTGTGTGCACATCCGAACTAAAATGATTTAAGTTAAGTCCAGCCTAGCACTTCCATAAATTCAAAAAAGAAAAATGTTCGTCCTTGTGGATAGCACAACAAGACTAGATCGTTCAATTTTCTTGATAAGCATCAAATGTGATTAATTAACATCTTAAATATGCAATAGTCGCCTTGTGGATAGCACAACAAGCTCATATTAAATATTTAATACTCTATTAATTTATCATGCTAGAAGGCGACGTTCGATATTCCAAATATCATTTGAACGCTTCGGACTTAATATTATTTCTTTGAGGGGTTTGTTATTATTTGTCTCATCTTGTTTAGCACGCATGCACATATATATATATAAAATACGCGACATTTTATTAAACATGCGAAGCATGCTTGCATAAAATATAATATATATAATATTTAGCATGCAATATAGAATACTGTATTCTACCCGGATTGATTATGGACTTTTATTCTAGTATGGTTCACTAGAGCCACCAAGTGAACCAAAAGGTCAAACCTAGGAGTGCAAGAATTTAAATTTAAACGTAACTATTACATTTAAACCCAGGCTCCATACAAACGGGTCTTCACGCGCTCCTTGCTCCTTGGTTTTTAATTTTTTTCAAGATAATTCTAACTATTTCTATTACATTAAACTATTTAATTTAAATAGAAACCTTGATCAGCAGTCAAGGGGAAGTACATAGAAGGAAGATAGAATTTACATCGAGAAAAAAAAAATCAGAGAAGACAAGGTACGCAGACCCCATTTAATAAAATCCATTCATTTAAGCATTCAACTAAAATAAAATCCGTTCACATTGGTCAATAGTCCATAATCAACCCCATTTATTTTTATACATGTCACCATATGTATCAATAAATAAACATTCATCTCATGAATTAAAACATTCCATATATATATGAGTATCATTTAATGGGCAATTTTAAATTGCATGAAATACAATTTCAAGATTAAAATAAACTCTTTATTTTAATTATAAAATTATTAAGAATATAATATATAAATATATAACTGTTTTATATATTATATATATTGTTACCGTCCTTCTTAAAAAAAAACTTCGGATACCTTTTGAAATATATATTATATATATAGTTACTTTATATATATATATATATATATATATATATAAGTAACCTGAATAGAAGTTACTTTATATATTATATATATAGTTACTTTATATATTAAGTAACCTGAATATGCAGGAAGCAATTTCATGAAATAACAGGTTTCCCACGAATTCCCTTTATTTTGTTTAAGACAATCAAAGTCCGCGTACAGTGAGAAAAAAGAAGGAAAACGTGACTGGCCTAAAATCGTAAAAAAAATGTTTTTGCAATTTCGCCCCTTTTTTTTATATTTATAAAAATAATTTTATACAATAAAATTATGCCTAATAAATTATTCTAAATACATACTCATATGTATACGAAATTAAATTAATTAATAATTGCATAAAACCTGGCTCTGATACCACTGTTGGGTTTGTACGAAATCGTGACGCAATCAAATTGCAAAAATTAGCGGAAGCATGGTATATCAGAGTATAAAAATTTCTACAAAACCATTACCCGGATCATCCTTTATGCAAATTATTAATTTAAAACGATAAATAAGAAGTTATGGAATCATACCCTTATAGAACGAAGCTTCTACATGTACTAGTTCAACTCCTTGTTCTTCGTGATCTCCTTGAATTTTCAGGTTAGATTCCTTCCTTTGATCAACGTTAGCCACCCAAGTGTTTGGCCTCTAAAGGTGATCCACCAAGGAAGATGAATTATCAAGAAGGAGGGTGTTTGGCTTAGTTTTCTATCCTCTATAGAAAAGGAGTACTCTCCAACAATTAGAATTGCATCAAGTAATATCTATTTTAAGACTCCTCTTATATAGATATTGGTCAACCCTTCTAATCCTATTAGACATGGGATTTCTTTTAATTAATTAAACTCCTTTAATTAAGTTAGGCTTCCCTCCACATGGGAATAATTAATTAAATTCATTTAATTAATTTGTCTCATAATCTTATTAGGAATAAATGAGAGTACTAATATTAAATTAATTACTAAAATCCTTTAGAAATTAAAATAATAATAATTGTAATAATATTAATAAGACTCATCTTATTAATTTATATTTAATATTTCTAAAATATTAAATAATAAACATTAAGCTATTTAATTTATTCTATCACTATAGATTAAATTAATTACACTTAATGCATTATTACGATTATGCCATTACCTTCTTAAATAATTATTCTTCCTTTAATGGTATGACCCTTTAGGTTCTCCATATTAAACCGGTTGTGAATAAATCAATTAGAACAATTCTAATCTTATTTAAATAAATAAATTAAACTAATAATCTATTTAAATAAATAATATTTATTCTACAATAGGGATAAGTCTCCCTAGCGATCAACGACTTTCCAGATAATATAGATTTCAACATTAATCATAAAAGAACCTGTGAGTAAATAGTTATCGTACAATTAAATACTTCCACCATACAATGTCACAATTACACATAAGACATGGATTTACTGGCAAGTCTTATTTTATTTAATTATATGTATTTCGATTAGAAAATGCACAACTCCATTTAATGCAAATTAGAAACTCCTTTCTAATTTCATTCCACCTTGGCCAAGGATTCCTAGGTTGTCATTTAACGAATCACATAGGACAAATCTCCACTTTTACTAGAGGTGGTAGATTTTTTATTGATCATTCATTATCTCCATATGTAATTCATTATACCCAAGCATACCCTATATATGCCTTAAAAGGTCTTAAGAAATAAGTCAAAGTATAATTTGTTACATACAAGATACTATGATGATCTCAAGTCCAAAGATCACTTGTACTACTATCACATTAGGAATTCCTATTGACAGGTGAGTAAAACTCCATTAGGTATTCCATAGCGAGTCACGTTCAGTGAACTTATTCTCTAATAAGCACCTACATACTTGCTTTAGTGTCTCCACACAAATGGTCATGAGATCAATCATCCTCATCCAATGAGCAAGCAACATATGTACCAATCTATCCGAATTTACTAATCCCTTTTTTAGTAATCCCACGATTGGGAACTATTTTAGTTTTAGAACTTTCTAAGAATTTAGATCTCATTAGCGTGATCATCATCATGATTCTAAAAGCATTGCTTAAAACTATGGGTTATTTACATATTATAAAAACAGCACCATGTAGATAATTAAATGCCTTTAACAAATGAATATTTTATTAATAAATAAATAAGATTATTTACAAAGTATGCGCTTTATCATCATACATGATTGGCTTGTATGCACACTACTATCAGTATATGTTCCTGAAGGTGTCGCCTTTGAAGGGGAAGATACGCTTCGGAAAGAAGGGAAAATTAAGTCCTAGGTTTATAGGACCTTTTCAGATTTTGCGAAGGGTATGAAAGGTAGCATATGCGATAGCATTACCTCCAGAGTTGGGACATATCTATAACGTGTTTCATGTTTCGGTATTGCATCCCTATAAGCTGCATTACAAGCACGTAATTGAGTATGAACCTATCCAAGTTGAGAAAGACTTAACGTATAAAGAGGTTCCTATTCAAGTGATTGATAGGAAAGAACATGTTTTGAGAAACAAAGTCATATCTTCAGTGACGGTAATATGGAGGAACCACAATACCGAAGAAGCAACGTGGGAACTCGAAGACAAGTTGAGGAAGGCTTATCCCCATCTATTTGACTAACTTGTATCGAAATTTTGGGGACAGAATTCTTATAAGGGGGGAGAATGCAACGCCCGAGAAAATCGAATGATTATGTAAATGGATTTTATTTGATTTATTAAATAAAATTTAATTAAATGTTTATTAAACTGAGTAAGCTAATCAAAGGTCATTTTATGACCTAAATGAATGATATGAATTTATAAGACGAAAATAAAAGTTTTCCGAGGATTTTTCGTAAAATCACTATACATCCGCTTCTGCTCGGGAATTATTTTTAATATTCCGAGAAACGCGTAATGATAGGATTTAAAGACGTGATGAAATATCAAATAATATTTCAATTACGACTCATGAAGTTTTCGCGTGAAGACTTAAACCCTTAGTGTTAGGGAAAGTGAAACCTAATGATAATTAGGATTAAGTATAATGATAATAAATGATTATTATACGAAATGAATACGAGTATAATACGAAGATGATACGAGAATTAATACGACGTATAATACGAATTTATATGAAGTAAATAGATTTAATTTGAATTAAATTTAATAACCAAACCCGTGCGTCGAACCGATGGATTAACGGGTGGGTTAAACCCGTGGGGCAACACATGGGCACATGAGATGACAAGGTGGGCATATGGGGTGCATCTGCTAGCACATGATATCATATAGCTTATATGGGAAGACATGGGCAAGAGGAGGTTTGGTCATAATGACCAAACTACCCTAAGCCTTGCAAATTCTATAAATAGAAGAGTTCATTGGTTATTTTGTTGGTTGATCAATTTGAGCACATATTGAGAGAGAGAGAGAGAGCGAGAAGAAAAAGCTAGCTTATTGCCTTTGATAAGAATCAAGCAAACCAAGGAGCCAAGAAGTTCATAAGTCTTTTATCAAGAACACCAAAGAACAGCAAAGGTATAATGATAAGAAAATTATGATAATTCATGTGTCTTTCAATATAGAATTGATAGAGAAGTGAATTGGTGGAGGATGTTTCATAAGAAGTCATAAGGTAAGCTATGTAATGAACCTAAAACATTAATATGCCAAGCTTAAGTAAAATCATACCAATTGATTAAGAACTCAATGAAGTACCTATCAAATTCTTAAGAGTTTGATTATTAAGTATGAGAAACCATTAAAACTTAGATGTTTAAAATGGTTAGAATTATTAATAAACAACCAATGGATTGATTTCATTTGGTTCGAAGTAAAAATATTGAATAACATATTTCATTTGGTTCGGAGTAAAAATATTGAATAACGAAAATTCGGCGAAAGTTACGCGATTAGATGTTAATCGTACAAATCATAAATTTCCAGGAATAGAAGTCAA
Source organism: Panax stipuleanatus (assembly GCA_020205555.1). Lineage (NCBI taxonomy): Eukaryota > Viridiplantae > Streptophyta > Magnoliopsida > Apiales > Araliaceae > Panax > Panax stipuleanatus. The sequence continues at coordinate 27,842,983 of CM035115.1, read as the reverse complement.
AAGTCGCCGTTTGATTTAGAAACGATGGATTTTAATGGAGTAATGTTCAATTAGGTAAATAAGACTTTCGAGAGCAAGAACGAACAAATTCGGACATAAAACAAATAATTGAGCGTCGAACGTTCACGAACGTTTAACGAACGCATAAAAATGGACTAATAGGCGAATTTATAGCCAATAGAATCAAAAATGAATTTCGACTTGATGAAATCGTAGAACATAACATATATGAACTATTGGCTTTGGAACGAGCCAATTCAGAGTTGTAACGATCGTGTTACGAGCTCGTGAATTTCATCAAATGAATTTTTTTTTCTGAAGAACAGGGTCGGCGCCGCTTAAGTAGTAGTCCCCAGCGCTGCAGCGCCTTTAACTAAAAAAATTATGATATGTTTGTTAACCTAACTTGCTACATGGTAATTATGGGGCAAGCATATGGTTAATATTCATGAACAGAAATCACTTAAACAACATATTTAAGAATGGTTTTAAGAATTAAATGTTGACAAATCGTATTTAAATTTAAAACTCAAAATTCGATAATGTGAATGATGAATCGTAATCGAGTTGTGAGCGTACCTTAAGGTTATATAACATGTAATAAAGTTACATGATGCATGAATGAGATCAAATGAAGTTAAAATTTACTTAAATTCTATACGAAGTCCGAGAACGGGAATCCGATCGAAATGAGACGTAACAAACCGATTAGGGTTTCGTCTATCGTTGTGCTTAACGATGATCGACGAGAGTTGGTTTATGATATATAGATGTTAATAAGCCTTACCAAATGTTAAATAACTTGAACGGATGTTATTAGTTTAATAATTCGGCTAAGTTATATAAGAATGAGAAGTTATGTTAGACATTGTATATCAATTGTGAATTCTCATTGGTATGCTATGTGTTTATACTTTGAAGAAGTTGTAAAGACCAAGTAGCGTACGTTTAAGGGTTTAAAGACATAGAGGCAAGTTTTCTAACCTTGTTCAAGTTCTACTTGATGCAAGTTTTCTAACTCTTGTATTAACGTTACGTTATGCAAGTTTTCTAAACTCTTGTCTACACTTTTTGTTGGACAAGCTGTCACTGTGCATAATTTCTTATGCATAAACTGTTATTGAATAGTCGATGCCATTTGATTCGGCTAGACTGAAACTTAGAGTATTTTAGTTGGTTTTCCACAAATCTTTCCAAAGTATTTACAATGTTGTTATCCTATGTCAATTTCTTGGTACGGATTCTCAGGTAAGCCTGAGTGTGAATAAAAAAATGTTTTTACGTCGTTAATTCGACAGGCAAGCAAGGTTGCCACCAATTAAATGTAAATATGTTTAATATATGAGTGTTGATCAACATAGAATACTACAGGCTGATCACCTGAATGTGCTCGTAAGCTATATCGAACTTACGGCCTCAGTGCCGGGTTGTTCTTTTCACGAATGAGAACTAAATGACCGTATGAAAACGTTTATGTGACTTAGTTATGTGTTCAAAGACATGTGAGTTATGATCACGAGACACTTAATATGTATTATGATGCCTTTATTGACTTAGTGTGATTTTTCAACGAAAAGCTTAGAACGTGAAAGATTATATCATCGATCACCATGTGGATTACGTATTGATCATGCAAGCATGTATATTAGTTTTCATTATGCCTATTGACATATTAACATGGACCTCATTTGTTTATACATGGATTTTGCATGTGCACGCATATTCATAGAAAATAAATTTTTAAGGCATAACCTATGTGATTTAAGTATATATGAGTAATATACGCACAAGCATGCTTACTAAGTATGGTTAGTCCGTGATGTGGTAATATAACTATGTAGCTAAGCCTCGTAACATGGAATTGATTAACTTAAGTTATGTGAATTACCGGTATGAAGACATATAATTTTGAATTAAATAGGGTGAGCATGCTAGGATTCAAACTTGAAAGTATATTCTTGAAGCATCATTACTTGAAATGCTAAATGTTCAAACCTATGTTGATGTATAGAAACTAGATATTCTAGCACTATTAAATCAAGGACAGAGTTAATTGTTTATAGACCCAATCAAAGTGATTGACTTACGTGAATTACTCGATAAACTTATATGATAAGTAGATTCTTGTAAGTATAGACTTATATTGGTTTACACAATACTAATTGAGAGACCAACTTGTTAATGTTAGGTCATTTCAACGCACTTTAATTAAAGCTAGAATTATGTGTAGTTGAGCAAATAGGCAAGTTTCTTGAACTCGTTCTCAAGTTATATTTGAGTAAGTTCCTGAACTTCACTCTTTGATTATGCAAGTTCCCTATCTTACTCAAGTTATATTTAAGCAAGTTCCCTATCTTACATAACTTTGAATATTGTGCAAGTTTCTGAACTTCACTTTTTATTGTGCAAGTTTCCTATTCTTCTCATATTGTATTGAGCAGGTTATTATTGTGTTGCTAGTTATTTATTGATGCCTAGACCTTATTTCCAAGTATGCTTTAGGTGGTTTAATTACTTTGCAATTATTCCACATCGATCTTATTGATATTCGCACTTGGTGCACTTGAGTTCGTACAGTCTTGGACTTGTACATTATTTAAAGTTCTATAATTCTTGAACTGCGTCAGATAGAGTCTGAACCCTTGTTCGGTCAGACAATTGTATGAAATTTTATAAAAGCTATCCAAACCAATTGATGGTAAGGATTCTTAGACTAAAAGAACACCCCTTATATAAATAGAGTACCCCAGGTATCTAGTATAAAGATACAAACAGCAGAGTTGAATGTTATGCATATACATGGCGTACGCGAGGCTGATCCCCTCAAGTACTTATTCTGTAGCCAGTAACCAAAGGGCCAATCAGCTATTGATTCCATTGGAGTTTTATAGTTCGAAGTCTACTTGACTATCAGTTATTCTCAAAGCAATCATTATTCTTGCTTTCAATATTCATAATTTTGAATTCATTGTCAGATATTTTCTATTCATCATGATATATCCTTTATTTTTGTATTTAAACCTGCTGAGCAAACTTGTTGCTCATTCTTGCTATATCATGACTTATATTGCAGTTAAGCCAGAGACTTCAGGGAAGGACAAGGGTAAAGGGAAGATGTAGGATTAGTAGTGCAAGGAGCAGACTTTATCTTTATATTTAATTAAACTACTGTTATGTAATATGAACCCTAATGACTATTCTAGGGTATGTTTGTACGTTTGTATTAAGCTTATCGAATCTTGGGACTAGTAACACCTTTTGAATGAACGACATACGTTTATTATATTCCGCATTTAGTTATTGTATGTTGTTTAGAGGTGGATATTTGTATTGAATCGTGACAATCGAATCGGGGTTAGAGAACCCGGATTTGGGGGTGTCACAGGTTGGTATCAAAGCAGTAGGTTATAAACATTAGGAATACAAAACCTAGGTTATAACCTTAGTAGAAAACTCAAATAAAGTACGTAAATGATGGGTTGAGGAGATCCATCGAGTTTTATTATGATACTGAAGTTGTTTATTTGAATCAAATATGATTGATAGACGTCCTAACATCCTAATGCTAACATGAATATCATATCACGTAAAACCTAAAGTTTTCTTCCTTTCCTCAGATCATGCCGCCTAGGAGACTACCATGAAACCAGAGGGAGGAAGGATCCGTTAACAACGGAGGGAGAAATACAAATCCAATGCAAAACTTCGTTGGCCTATTAACAGAAGCAATGCAAAATAGACCCCAACCAGCAGGGCAGCCAGGACATCACTTAGCTAGCTTCAAGGATTTTAAATTGGTAGGACCACCGGAGTTTCGGGGAACCTTAGACCCAATCGAAGCCCAAACCTGGATAGAAGAGATGGAGAAAGTGTTTGAGGTCGCACGGGTGGCCGAAGCACAGAAAACGAGTTTTGCCACTTTCATGATGAAGGGCAAAGCTAACTATTGGTGGAAAGCCAATAAGGGACGAGCAGGAGAAGGAGTTATTCCTTGGGACAAATTTAAGGAGCTATTCCTTGAGAAATACTTCTCGGAGAATACACAACCAAATATGGAAGTTAAGTTTCTGGAATTGAAACAAGGTAGTATGTATGTCGCAGAGTACGTGGTAAAATTTAACGAGTTAGCCCGATTCGCTTCACATAAGGTTGACACGGAGGCCAGGAAGGCAAGAAGGTTCGAATTAGGATTAAAACCATGGGTACAAAAAGCAGTAGCTGTGTTGAAGATTAAGACTTTCTCTGATCTACTGGAAAGGGCTATCATTGCAGAAGGAGGCAATGAAGCCATTGCTCGATTTAAAAAAGAAAAGAAGACCGAACATAAAGGACAGAAAGGGGGAAGCAGCGGAGGCAGCAACCCCAACAAGCGTAAATGGATGGAGAGCCAATCCTCTGGAGGTAACAAGTCCAGGAGAGAGGCCAAGAAAAGTGTGAAGTGCAGCAACTGCGGGAGGAATCACTCGGGGGAGTGCATGAAGGTAAAGAGTGTTTGTTATCGTTGTGTACAACTGGGGCACGTGGCTCCTCAGTGTCCAAACAAGCAGAAAGGAGGATGTTTCTCGTGTGGAGCCCTAGATCACCAGATCAAGGACTGCCTGAAGAGAAAGTGCGATGCAGCTAGCGATAATCGCAATAACAACAACAATGGGCTGAGCATCGGAGGGCCAGCCAGTCAAGCCAACAGACCAACGGCATGCACGTTCAACATGACCGTACAGGATGCGGTGGAGTCCAAGGACGTGGTGTCAAGTATCATCCCAATTAACGATATAGATGCCTATGTGTTATTTGATTCGGGTGCTACCTACTCTTTTATTTCTGAAGAATTTGCTAAACAGTTAGACTTACCCCGTGAAAGATTAGAACACCCTATGAACGTAGAAGTAGCAAATAAGGAAATTATCCCCATAAAATATATTCATAGGAACTCTTATACCGTTTTAAAAGGATTTAAGCTCAAAGTGGATTTGATACCGATTCATTTGGGGGAGGTCGATGTAATCCTCGGAATGGATTGGTTATCGATTCACGGAGCAGTTATCGAATGTAAGAAGAAGTGTGTACACCTTAAGACTCCGAATAAGTCGAAGGTGGTATTTTATGGTAGTAAATCGCCGAGACAATCTCATTGTCTGACGATGATGCAAGAGCAGAGATTGCTTAGGAAGGGTTGTATAGGTTATTTGGCTCACGTGGTTGATACTCGACGAGTCGATGGTGAACTGGGTTAGATACCTATTGTAAGGGAATTCATCGATGTCTTTCCAGATGAGATTCCGGGATTGCCGCCGGATAGAGAGATAAGATAGAGTTTGTTATTGATTTGGCACCAGGGACATCACCGGTATACAAAGCATCGTATTTTATGGCACCAGTAGAGATGAAAGAACTGATGGCTCAATTACAAGAATTGTTATACATTCGATCGAGCGTATCACCGTGGGGAGCACCAGTCTTATTCGTGAAGAAGAAAGATGGGTCATTAAGACTTTGTATCAACTTCCGAGAGGTGAACAAGGTCACCATTAAGAACAAGTACCCGTTACCCAGGATCGACGATCTATTTGATCACTTGAAGGGGGCAAAATACTTTTCAAATATTGACTTAAGGACCGGTTATCACCAATTGAAAGTGAGGTCGAAGGACATTCCAAAGACGACATTCAGAACTCGGTATGGACACTTTGAGTTTTTGGTAATGTCATTCGGATTGACAAATGCACCGGCAACATTTATGGACTTGATGAACAGAGTGTTCAAGCAGTATTTGGATAAGTTTGTTGTCGTATTCATCGATAACATTCTGGTGTATTCAGAGACGGAGGAAGAACACACTGAGCATCTAAGGAAAGTGTTGGAGACATTAAGGAGGGAGAAGCTGTATGAAAATTTCTCTAAGTGTGAGTTTTGGTTGCAGAGAGTGCAGTTTTTGGGGCACGTTATCGACAAGAATGGTGTTTTGTGCACATTCTGATATTTTAAACATAATCGTATGGTTTGTATTGACAGGAAATGCATGTTTAAAGTGTTAAACATACACTAGCATACTTGATCGTAAGTTAAGACGTTTTCAAAAGAAAAACTTAAGACTTTCAAAGTAAACTTGACCAAGAATTTTGTCTTGAGATTTTTGATAGTATGAGAACGTTTATGTGACTTAGTTATGTTTTCAAAGACATGTGAGTTATGATCATGAGACATTTAACATGTACTATGATGCCTTTATTGACTTAGTGTGATTTTGCAACGAAAAGCTTAGAACGTGAAAGATTATATCATCGATCACCATGTGGATTACGTATTGATCATGCAAGCATGTATATTAGAGTTCATTATACCTATTGACATACTAGCATGGACCTCATTTGTTTATACATGGATTTCGCATGTGCACGCATATTCATAGAAAATAAATTTCTAAGGCATAACCTATGTGATTTAAGTATTTATGAGTAATATACGCACAAGCATGCTTACTAAGTATGGTTAGTCCGTGATGTGGTAATATGACGATGTAGCTAACCCTCGTAACATGGAATTGATTAACTTAAGGTATGTGAATTATCGGCATGAAGACATATGATTTTTAATTGAATAGGGTGAGCATGCTAGGATTCAAACTTGAAAGTATATTCTTGAAGCATGATTACTTGAAATGCTAAATGTTCAAACCTGTGTTGATGTATAAAAACTAGATATTCTACACTATTAAATCAAGGACAGAGTTAATTGTTTATAGACCCAGTCAAAGTGATTGACTTACGTGAATTATGCGATAAACTTATATGATAAGTAGATTCTTGTAAGTATAGACTTATATTGGTTTACACAATACTAATTGAGAGACCGACTTGTTAATGTTAGGTCATTTCAACGCAGTTTAATTAAAGCTAGAATTATTTATAGCTGAGCAAACATGCAAGTTTCTTGAACTCGTTCTCCAGTTATATTTAAGCAAGTTCCCGAACTTCAATCTTTGATTGTGCAAGTTCCCTATCTTACTCAAGTTATATTTAAGCAAGATCCCTATCTTACATAACTTTGAATATTAAGCAAGTTTTTGAACTTCACTTTTTATTGTGCAAGTTTCCTATTCTTGTCATATTGTATTGAGCATGTTATTATTATGTTGCTAGTTATTTATTGACTCCTGGACCTTATATCCAAGTATGCTTTAGGTGGTTTAATTACTTTGCAATTATTCCACATCGATCTTAGTGATATTCGCACTTGGTGCACTTGAGTTCGTACAATCTTGGACTTGTACATTTTTTTCCGTTCTATAATTCTTGAACTGTGTCAGATAGAGTCTGAACCCTTGTTCGGTCAGACAATTGTATGAAATTTTATAAAAGCTATCCAAACCAATTGATGGTAAGGATTCTTAGACTAAAAGAACACTCCTTATATAAATAGGGGAGTACCCCAGGTATCTAGTATAAAGATACAAATAGCAGAGTTGAATATTATGCATGTACATGGCGTACGTAAGGCTGATCCCCTCAAGTACTTCTTCTATAGACAGTAACCAAAGGGTCAATCAGCTATTGATTCCATTGGAGTTTTATAGTTTGAAGTCTACTTGACTATCAGTTATTCTAAAAGCAATCATTATTCTTGCTTCCGATATTCATATTGTTGAATTCATTTGCAGATATTTTTTATTCATCATGATATGTCCTTTATTATTGTATTTAAACTTGTTGAGCAAACTTGTTGCTCATTCTTGCTATATCATGACTTATATTGCAGTTAAGCCAGAGACTTCAGGGAAGGACAAGGGTAAAGGGAAGATGTAGGATTAGTAGTGCAAGGAGCAGACTTTATCTTTATGTTTAATTAAATTACTGTTATGTAATATGAACCCTAATGACTATTATAGGGTACGTTTGTATGTTTGTATTAAGGTTATCGAATCTTGGGACTAGTAACACCTTTTGAATGAACGACATATGTTTATTATATTCCGCATTTAGTTATATAATGTTGTTTAGAGGTGGATATTTGTATTGAATCGTGACGACCGAATCAGGGTTAGAGAACCCGAATTTGGGGGTGTCATAGTGTGCCTATGCAGATAATGTTGTAACCTCATGGTGGCACATGCTAACGCACAACAAGTCTTTTCAATCAAGTATACTTCCACTCGCCGCTACTGAATCTTTTGTTGAGTTAATAGATAGCTCTCTCCTTGCTTCTATCATCCTTTTGCCCCAGCATACAGTCATTGCATTGGCATTGACTGACAGGTACATAAATAGGGGAACCTCATCCCTTGGGGGTACAAAGACAGGTGCTTCAATCAACTGCTTCTTGATGGAAATGAAGGCTTTTTGACAATCTTCATTCCATTTCATGAAGTAATTCTTCCTTAGCAGCTTAAATATGGGTTCATAACTGGCCGTGAGTTGAGAAATGTATCTACTTATAAAATTAATTCTCCTCAGGAACCCCCGTATGTCCTTTTCTGTTCGAGGCACCGGCATCTCGGTGATTGCTTTAATTTTGGCGGGATCCAGTTCAATGCCTCTGTTGTTCACTAAAAATACCAACAGCTTGCCTGATTTGACACCAAAAGCACATTTGGCCGGATTCAGTTTTAAGTTGTACTTGTGCAACCTATTGAAATGTTTTTTGAGATAGCTGATTTGGTTATCCTCTTTCCAGGATTGGACGATGTTGTCATCCACATAGACCTCTATTTCTTTATGCATCATGTTGTGAAAAAGGGCCATCATGGCTCTCTAATAAGTGGCACCACCATTAATAAGGTCGAAAGACAATCGTCTAAAACAAAAGGTTCCCAAAGGAGTGATGAAGGCTATTTTCTCCCTATCCTCTTCAGTAACCATGATTTGGTGGTACCCGTCAAAACAGTCAATAAAAGAATACATGCCATACTGCGCCGTGTTGTCTATCAGTATGTGGATAAAAGGTACTATAAAGTTTTCCTTGAGACAAGCCTTGTTCAAATCCCGGTAATCCACAAATACGAGCACTTTCCCTTCGGGCTTAGGCACTGGAACTATGTTGGATAACCACTCAGGGTAAGTTGATACCATGAAGATGCTAGCTTTAAATTGCTTGATAATTTCTTCTTTAACTTTCAGACTCCACTCAGGTTTCAATCTCCTGAGCTTTTGCTTAACTGGCTTGAATCCATCTTTAATGGGCAGTCGATGGATGACAATGTCAGTAGAGAAACCAATCATGTCTTCATGTTACCATGCAAACATATTCTGGAACTGAGTTAAGAGTTCAATCAGGTGTGTTTTTTAGTTTTGGGTAAGGTCCATGCCTATATGGATTTCTTTAAGGTTTTTTGAGGATCCGATATTGACAGTGATGGTTTGGTCGAGGTTTGGTTTGGGTTTGTCTTCCACCCATTCTTTGATCTCCTCGGGCACCTCATTATCATCTATCTCCTCTTGATCAATCTCCATCAAGTCAAAGTCCAATTCTACATCAAAGTTGCAGTCACTGTGAAAATTTGGCATCTCATCAGCAGGGCCAAACAAATCCAACTCTGGAGTCCTGAAAACAAAATGCTTTCACTTTAATATATGAAACTGTTTTATCGTACAAAACATTTAGCAAAAAGCATGACAAAAGTAACTGCTATAGCTGTGCAACAAAATAAGCAGGAAATAAAACCACGCTTCAGGGCAGATGGATTTTCTGTCCTTTTACCCTTTTCGACTGAGGCATGGAGTGCTGCTCCAATTGTCTAGAGTCAAGTCCTCACGAACAGGGAGGATAAAGAAGTTGTCGTTGTCTGTCTCCTCTTTGATAATGACTAAGATAACATTCATATCAGGGCCAGTGCTTTTCTTTGAACTGCTCCCCTTATCCATGTTGATGCGAGGGATTAGGAGTTGATCTTCTGAATTATCATCATCTGGGATATTATCATTTATACCCTCAGTGTGCACCAGAAAATATATGTTTGCAAACGGGTCTCGTCCCCCCGGCAGGAACTTTTCTTTGCTTTTTTACTTTCCCCATCAGGCTTTGGGACTTTTCCTTCACTATCTAGCTTGACTTGAGGAAACAACATAACTGATATAGCAGCAGGAATCTTCCTCATCGGTTTCACAAACCCTGCATCAGTGAGGTTTGGTAGCAGGATGGTAGAGACAGAAACCGTTGGGTGCTTGTGCGGGTTCCGGTGGTTTGATCCGGATGAATAGCCTAATCCGAATTTCCCTGCCTGGCTAGGGATTTGTACTGGCCTTTTGATTCCTTGCTAATTTTTCCCTAACCCTTTTCTGGGGTAGAAACCCAAGGATACCATTTCCTGACTGATGGTCATCACTTCGGTAGAAACTTTTGGCTTTAAGGCTAGTGCCGAAATAGGTAAGTATTGAGTGTTGCTCACCTCCAAAGTTTGAAAACTAGCAGGCTCAACCCATTCATCGTGACTGATTATCAGACTATCACTTTGCATACAAACAGGATATTCTGGCTCGGCACTTACAGTGATCAAATTGTCATCAATGATATATTTGAGTTGTTGATGAAGGGTGGACGGAACTGCTCCTTCCACCTGTATCCATGGTCTTCCCAACAGTAAATTATATCCCATGGTAATGTTCAGTACCTGGAAGGATATGTAGAAAGTATGGGGACCAATCTCTAGTGGAATCTCGATTTCTCCCACAGCCTCTAGGCGAGATCCATCAAAAGCCCGGATGACTACATGACTAGTCTAGATTCAGTTTGGATTGATCTTTATTCTTTCCAATGTGTCTTAGGGACAGATGTTCAGGGATGATCCTCTATCTATAAGCACACCTCCGATCACATATTCTGATGACATCACTGCTATGTGCAATGACATGCAATGACCCGTCCCTTCTGAAGGTATATCATCATCACGAAAAGATATCACATTGCTGTTAAAAATGTGCTCAATCACATGATAAAACTTATCCGTATCTACCGTCTTCGGTAGATGTGCTTCTTCTAGTACTTTCACTAGAATCTTGCGATGATCCTCCGAAGATAAGACCAACTTCATAATGGATATCTGTCGGGGTGGCTCTTTTAATTTTTGCACCACTTTGATCTCTGATGAGTGCATATTATTCATTTATTTCAATTCCTTTATATTTTTTTTATTGCATGTTTTATGATGTAAATGGGCTTATTAGTGTGTTTATTGATTTTAGGAGTAATTGGAGCTAAAGTACGAAAACGGGCTGATTTGGAGTTGAATTGGAGAGGAGTTTGACAAGCAGCCGACTTTCTCGATTTTTGGAGATTTCTACATGGAATTGGATTGATATTACTATCAGATTTTGGATTGCTTTGGACTGAGATTTTATTTTCTTAATAGGTTCTATTTCTTTATGGAAACTAGTTATGATTTGTAATTCCTTTTAGGATATGGATTTCTAGTTCTCATAGGATTTAGGGACTTGTCTAGCACTATAAATAGAGGATGATAGCCAGAGTTTTATTCATTCATTGATACATTCTATCATCTACTATCATCTCTCATCTACACCATTGGAGTGCAGACTTGGAAGCATGTCAGGCTAGTTTTTTTTATTCAGTTCTAAGGGATATTGAACCTTATTTATAATTAATGATTAATTGAGTATTTGTTATTTATTCATTCTCACATGAAATTCATTCTTGATAATCTGATTTAATTTCTGAATGCTATTTGGTTTAACTAATTTGATTTATGCAGGATTAAATTGGTTAACGAATATCATATGCTAGATTAAGGAATATTATTACGTGTAATTAGTGTCGACGTTGGGAAAAAATCCGCGAGTCGGGTAAAACCCGGATCTTTCTCTCTTCCTAAGTTTTGTCTACCCTTACTCTTTTTATTTGTGAAAAAGGTTTTGAAGGGTTTTTAGGAAAAAGGCCAACATATATCATGTCGACGATTTGAACGTTTTACAGAGTCGCCAGTTGGTAAATTTGAAATGGTTGTACCAACTCAACCGATTTTTGTTTGAAAAGAGGCCCAATTGCTGGACACTGTTAAAACTTAATCTTTGAAATCGAAGTTTTGAGTTCGGGGGCTTGGTTAAGTGTGGGGAAGGTGTTAGGAACCCCACAACTCCCGTTTAAACACGGTACCACATCTTTTCAATATTTCCTTTTTTAATCTGCAATGTGTGTGTGAATGCTGGAAGAAATTGGGCCTATGCTTTGATTGGAAGTATGTTTATGCATCGTTGAACCTATATACGAAGGGTTTTATTTGATTTGCAAAAAGTCTTTGATGTAATTTGCAAATGCTTCTTTTTTTTTATAAGATTATTGAAATGATGTTTTGAAAGAAGGTTTTCAAACCCTTACGCTAACATAGGAATTGAAGCATATCGATACTTCGGTTTTACCTTTTCAGCCTTAATGCTCAATTTGAATGGTGATTGTCAGGCTGCGAAGCATCTTAGACCACTAAATATATCCAAGTGTCGGTCTTCTCATGGGCATGACAGCCATCAGAGTGACTCTGACATGACAAACAATATTTTCACTATGTTGAGACCTTAAATTCGGATAACCATTTTAAGGTATTTTGTATATATATTTTTTACCAAAAAATTGGCAGGATACATTTGTAAAGTGGAGTTTGTCCATCGTGGGAATCAGATTCTAATCGATTTGATCATGAATTCCACGATTCCTAGGCTCACATAGGGAAGCCAATAAACCTGCACAACTCAAATTTGTACAGAAATATATCCAACCTTGGCAGAACCAAGGATTCATCAGTAAATCCTGGCTCGCACGTGGCCGAAGCATCTCGTTCCCACTAGATAGCGATCTAAGGGTCGCGAGTTAGCTTTTATAACTGAAACTAGCAAAAGGCTAGATTTAAATAAATCTCAGCTATTTTAGCTTCCCGATTCTGTCTGGACCTATTTTGAACCGTTTGAAAGCTAAAGTTGGCGAGATTTAAAGAAATCTAGCTCGCCCGCAGAAATGTCAGTGACGATTCATATCAAATGAATATTTAAAGCAACAATTGAATAAAATGAGTAAAGTAATATATATATATATAATTATAATTATATATACAAAAGCTGTAAAGGGCGATGGGTTTTCACTCCGATACCCGGACTAGAATGTAAATATATATATATATATATATATATATATAAGCTATAAAAAGCCACGAAGTGATCCAGGCTTGACAGAATAGAAATATATTTAAAGATAAAAGCAGTAAAGGGCGACGGACATTCTATCCTTTGCCCGGACTGGAATTGAAATATATATATAAGCTGTAAAACAGCCACAGAATTAACCAGAATCAACAGAATTGAAATATAAATAAATATATATATAAATATATATAAGAAATAAAAGGCCACGAAATGATCCAGGCCGAACTAAAATTTAATTATAAACAATAATATAGTCAAACCGGGACTAGGAAGATAACCTAGTTTGGTGAAGGGTGCATATATATATATATATATAAGCAGTAAACAACTACGGATTTGACATCTGGGCTTGACAGAATTGAAATGTTAGTATATATATAGTTAAATATATACAAAAAAGCCAAACCCGGACTGAAAAGATTACCCAGTCTGGCGAAGTTGCTCAAAACAAAGATATTATTATATAAAAGCTGTTAGAATTGACGGATCGTCAATCCGAGTTGTAGAAATGCCAGAAATTGCGTTTAGGTACTAAAATGTACCAAAAGTTAACAAAAATGGCCACGGAACTGAGTTCTGGGAATATTTAGAAAACGAAACTTGATGTGCAAGTGTATAAAAGTGCAATGAAGTAATATAAATTTTCTGATCGTAAAAATACTCACAATAGACTGCTACACATGATTTTTGCCAAATCGTAGACTGTAAATGTCTGATTCTACCACTCAGTTTTTGATATGTGGTAGTATGTGGGTATATCTACGTGTTAGAGTGAAAAGATTTGGGTTTGGAAGACAAGAAAATGGCTCGAAAACCAAACGGTCAGGGGTTTAGAGCGTTTTCGAATTATAAAATGAGATGGGGGTCACCTCATTTATATAGACTAAGGAGAAGTGGGTCAACATGCTGCTGCCGCAGGTCCACCTGTGGCTCCACATGGCAGGGGTCCCATGGTGGGTCCTGTCATCTCGAAGTACGTGCACTCTGAGCAATATGAGGCCCGATTCGAAACTTTTTAACTTTTGATCAGAGCGTCCGTTTGAGGAATGCTGTACCTTTTCAGAAAGCCCTCGCCGAGCGAGTCGCAATGACATGGGAGAAATCCTTTTCAGAGTCAAAAAGACTAGTTCATAATCGGGTCTTTGATTCCTCTCAGTTTGTCCGTTGAGCTGTCTTGCGCTGTTTCCACTTTAGATCATTATTATGGATTACTCTAACCTTAGTGGCATCAATTCAACTTGAGTTTGACCGAATTAGCTTCAAGTTGTAAAAATAACTATTTTGCCCCTCCCGTGGTTGCCCTTAGTGTTGGCATGGCCTTTGGCTGACTTCCTGGGGTTGTTTCCAAGGTTTGGATCCTAGTTGATTCTTGTTTGTCCTTAGGGTTGTCTCCTAGGCTGACTCGGTCATTCTAGGTTTTCCTCTAGAGATGTTGTGAGGCTTCAGGATTGTTTCCAAAGTTAACCTGACCTCCCGGGTTGAGATCGGGGCTGACCTGTACTTCTTGGGTTGAGACCGGGGCTGGTTTAAAAAGACAGTCTTGCCCTCCTACAATGTTAGTAACAAGGAAACAAAATTTTGAGTGTCTACAGATGCCCCTCTTTATCATGTTCATGCAATGCAATGAAATGAACAAGATAAAGATTGGTAGACACTGGAAATATGACAACTGCAGGATATGTCCTGCATGTTGGATACCTTTAAATGGAATGGGGCTATCCCTGATCGTGTACACTATTATCTGCTGAGGATATCACTGATAGGTTATCGCAAAATATTTTTCTCACTTTTTGCTGGGAATGACGTCAGTCATTATAGCCTAGGTGAATTCTTGGTTTGAGACCAAGGGTTTTCCCTTATCCGTTGATACTCTCCGTGGAGCATATTTCTTTTTGATTGATATTGGTATGCCTTTTCGCAGGCTCCTCTGGTGGGAATACATCTTTGCTGTTGAGTTACCTCCACGATTGTTCCCGATGCCTATCTTGACGATAATCTACACCGGTAGTTTGCCACTGGAGATTGAATCACCAATCTATCTCGGTGCTCCCTCTAAGGATTTGTATAATAGATTCCATCATCTGTCCTTTGTGGGGATGGATTATTATATTGCTTCTGCCACCGGATCAATCCCGATGCCTCGCAGAGGTTGTGCCCACTGTTGATGTGTCATAGATCTGTACCCGAAGCTTCGCTGGGGTTGAGCCAACGGCTGAACTATCATTGGTCTGTACTCGACGCTTCGTTGGGGTTGAGCCAACGGTTAAACTATCCTTGGTCCGAACCCAATGCTTCAATGGGTTTTAGTCAACGGCTAAAATGTCCTCGGTCTGTACCCGACGCTTCGCTGAGGTTGAGCCAATGGTTGAACTGTCACCGTTCTGTACCCGACGCCTCGCTGGGGTTGAGCTAACTGTTGAACTGTCCTTGGTCCGTACCCGACGCTCCTCTAGGGTTGAGCCAACGACTGAACTGTCCTCGATCTGTACCCGACGCTTAGCTGGGGTTGAGCCAATGGCTGAACTGTCCTCCGTCTATACCCGATGCTTCACTGGGGTTAATCCAACAGTTGAACTGTCCTCGGTCTGTACACGACGCTTTGCTAGGATTAAGCCAACGGCTGAACTGCCCTCGATCTGTACCCGACGCTTCGCTGGAGTTGAGCCAATGGTTGAACTGTCCTCGGTTCGTACCCGACGCTTTGTTGCGGTTGAGCCAACAGCTGAACTATCCTTGATCTGTAGGCAACTGTTGAACTATCATCGGTCTGTACCAGACGCTTCGCTGGGGTTGAGCCAACGGCTGAACTGTACTCGATCTGTACCCAACGCTTCGTTTGGGTTGAGCCAAAGGCTGAACTGCCCTTAGTCCGTACCCGAGGCTTCGCTGGGGTTGAGCTAACGGCAGAACTATACTCGGTTTATACCCGACGCTTTAATGGGGTTGAGCCAATGACTGAAGTATCCTCGGTCTATACCCGACGCGTCACTGGGGTGGAGCCAACGGCTAAACTGTCCTTGGCATGTACCTGACGCTTCGAAAGTGTTAATTTTTGGCAGTTTTGTGCCATTTTTTGGCAGTTTTTTAGCAGTTTTCATCACTGCTCCCCAGATATTGCTTCGAGATAATAACCAATGGTTTTCACAAAGATTTTCCTTTTATCAGGAATTCGCAGCTTGTACGCAGGATTTCAGGACAATCCGCTCAATTATGTAGCTGTTTTTTCTCAGATTTAACTTTTTAGCTCATATGAACTCCGTTTCAACTCAAACTGGACCGAGCTGGAGGGGGTGGCGCCCACCTTGGGGAGCCGCAGGTTGAGGTACGATAGCCGTAGGTGGGCCTGCATTTACCTGCCTTTTTAAAATGGGCAGCAGCGGGCTCATAAACTCATTTTCATTTTGAGTTTCAAACGGAATTCGATTTTCTTTTTCAGATATACGGAGTTCTGGCAGCTTTTTTTAGAATCTGTAGGCGGCTGCGCATTTTGCACATCTCAGGTAACGTTTTACATCCTTTTTTCGTAAGTTTTGACCGTTAAAAGCATGTGAACCATGTAGGGTGCTTTTAGACGCAATGTATGAAAAATGTATGCTTATATGGCCTGCTAAAAATTTTCTAACTTCATAAGTATGCATATTTTACTATAATACACGTTTTGACATAAGAAAAATCAAATTCTGAGACAGTCATATTTTGCTCTTTTTGATCAGTTTACTTATCCTTTTTGAGGCCTAGTGAGCCTGGATTTTCAACTAAAAATGTCCATGGTAATTTGGATACCATATGAAATTTACTTTTGATTTTATTTCATAAATATGAACTGTTTCTATTTTTTGGAAAGGTGTGCTACTAAATGGCCACCTAGACATGCATGTACGCATGCGGACAGTCCATTTTAAAAAAGAGACTCTGGCGATATTTTTTTAAAAGCCCGAGCATTTAATAAACATGCAATTTTGACTCTATTGGGGGTTTTTAACTAACCCATACACGTTTTTAGTATTTAGCTTTTTGAAAAACATGCAGTTTTGACTCTACTGGGGATTTTTGAATGACCTATGCATGTTTTAGGACTTAGAAATGCATAAAATACTGATTTAAATTAATTAGCCACAGGTTTTGGCTTACAACTGTTGGGTTTGTACGAAATCGTGACGCAATCAAATTGCAAAAATTAGCGGAAGCATGGTATATCAGAGTTTAAAAAATTTCTACAAAACCATTACCCGGATCATCCTTTATGCAAATTATTAATTTAAAACGATAAATAAGAAGTTATGGAATCATACCCTTGTAGAACGAAGCTTCCACAGGTACTAGTTCAACTCCTTGTTCTTCGTGATCTCCTTGAATTTTCGGGTTAGATTCCTTTCTTTGATCAACGTTAGCCACCCAAGTGTTTGGCCTCTAGAGGTGATCCACCAAGGAAGATGAATTATCAAGAAGGAGGGTGTTTGGCTTAGTTTTCTATTCTCTATAGAAAAGGAGTACTCTCCAACAATTGGAATTGCATCATCAAATATCTATTATAAGACTTCTCTTATATAGACATTGGTCAATCCTTCTAATCCTATTAGACATGGGATTTCTTTTAATTAATTAAACTCCTTTAATTAATTTAGGCTTCCCACCACATGGGAATAATTAATTAAATTCATTTAATTAATTTGTCTCCTAATCTTATTAGGAATAAATGAGAGTACTAAATATTAAATTAATTACTAAACTCCTTTAGAAATTAAAATAATAATAATTGTAATAATATTAATAAGACTCCTCTTATTAATTTATATTTAATATTTCCAAAATATTAAATAATAAACATTAAGCTATTTAATTTATTCTATCACCATAGATTAAATTAATTATACTTAATGCATTATTACGATTATGCCATTACCTTCTTAAATAATTATTCTTCCTTTTATGGTGTGACCCTTTAGGTTCTCCATATTAAACCGGTTGTGAATAAATCAATTAAAACAATTTTAATCTTATTTAAATAAATAAATTAAACTAATAATTTATTTAAATAAATAATATTTATTCTACAATAGGGATAAGCCTCCCTAGCGATCAACGACTTTCCAGATAATATAGATTTCAACATTAATCAAAAAGAACCTGTGAGTAAATAGTTACCGTACAATTCAATCCTTCCACCATACAATGTCCCAATTAAATATAAGACATGGATTTACTGTCAAGTCTTATTTTATTTAATTATATGTATTTCGATTAGAAAATGCACAACTCCAAATAATGCAAATTAGAAACTCCTTTCTAATTTCATTTCACCTTGGCCAAGGATTCCTGGGTTGTCATTTAACGAATCACATAGGACATATCTCCTCTTTTACTAGAGGTGGTAGATTCTTTATTGATCATTCATTATCTCCATATGTAACTCATTATACCCAAGCATACCCTATATATGCCTTAAAAGGTCTTAAGGAATAAGTCAAAGTATAATTTGTTACATACAAGATACTATGATGATCTCAAGTCCAAGGATTACTTGTACTACTATCACATTAGGAATTCCTATTGACAGGCGAGTAAATCTCCATTAGGTATTCCATAGCGAATCACGTTCAGTGAACTTATTCTCCAATAAGCACCTACATACTTGCTTTAGTGTCTCCACACAAATGATCATGAGATCAATCATCCTCATCCAATGAGCAAGCAACATATGTACCAATCTATCCGGATTTACTAATCCCCTTTTTTGTAATCCCACGATTGAGAACTATTTTAGTTTTAAAACTTTCTAAGAATTTAGATCTCATTAGCATGATCATCATCATGATTCTAAAAGCATTGCTTAAAACTATGGGTTATTTACATATTATAAAAACAGCAACATGTAGATAATTAAATGCCTTTAATAAATGAATATTTTATTAATAAATAAATAAGATTGTTTACAAAGTACGTGCTTTATCATCATACATGATTGGCTTGTATGCACACTACTATCAACAACACCCTTTTTGAGGTGATTTGGAGGCTTTGTCTAGGTGATGGATCGAGACAGACCTGGCAGTGCTAGCAGGGTAGTTTCAGGAGTTAGACGGAGTACAAGGTTATCGTTGACGACTGGGGGTTTTAGGCCTTCTTCTCTAATCTTCCCCGCTGTTGCCCCTGGGGTTATATGAGGGCTTTGTCTGAGTGCTGGTTCCACCAGACTCAGTCTCTTCACTTGTTGCACTACGAGGTGATGATGATGCCAATGGATTGGAGGTTCATCACCCGCATAGAGTTCAAGGGTGAGCCCGTGCCTGTTGTGGCCGACATTACACCCACTACCATTAGATCCCTGCTGGGAGTTCCTTTGTCGGCACTCAAGGTTCTGACTGTCCGATCTGGTCCCTTGAGCATAGATGCCCAAAGTGGGGCTTTACTTAAGCCTCCGCCCGATGATCAGAGGTTAAGGGATCGCATCCTGAGGCGATTATTTCTGGTGATCATCAAGGGTTATTTTCTTGCGGACAACTCATCGACTGTGTCCTTTGCCCTGGTCAATATCACCCGATATGTAGAGCACCTCAGTAACTTTGATTGGGGTTCCTATATCTTTGCCTAATTTCTCTAGGGCATGCACATTCTCTCGGAGGGTTTGACGGAGGCTTGGTTAGGGTTCTACCCATTTCTACTGGTGAGTACATCTTTCTTATACCTTTTTGATTTTTACATTTACATTTATCAATCTTGGTCACTGAGGACTTTTGATATTCACATGGCCAGTTCTGGGCATATGAGAGGCTTCCTTGCCTACGACCAGCCACTGCTTTAGGTTTGGAGACCTATCCCCAAGGACGACATTGGCATCACTCCACTCTGACGAACCGTTGCTAAGGGTTTTACTCATTCCCTCCTGCAGTTGGAGCTTTTAACAGCCGGAGGGATTTCGTAGATCCTATATACCTCCGAGTTTTTGACTGTTGGATTTGAGGGAGGCTTCCCCATTGGTCGGGAGTTTGCATTGTTGACCCGCAAAGTCTCATTTTTGACAGAGGGAGGCTAGGAGCTCTATCTAAGAGAGCGTGCTATTTAGAGTATCATGGGTCAGATTCGCATTCCCTTTGTTCCTCCCGCTTGGCATCATTGGCCATTAGTCCAGCCACTGACAGATATCCCTATGGAGGGCGTAGACGACTTTACCCTATTAGAGGGGCCTTACAGCCATGAGGCATTCAGCAGCTGGTGGAGTCCTCACAGTATTGGGCTCAGACTCGTGCTACCAAGTTCATGGCAGACATGGTGCTGGGGTCTTTGATGATGACAGACTGGATAGCTTGCCTCAGGGAGCCTACTCACTTGGACCAGATTACAGGGCTAACCCAGCAGTTGGGGAGAGCTCATCTGTTCATCAGCCATCTTGGCCGAGATCCATCAGAGGCATTTTCTTTTGATCCGTCCGGCTCTGGAGTGGGCCCCTCTTCAGGTACATTTTCCAGCTATTATACAGGGGCTGATCCTCCCTTATATAGCCTAAAAATCCCTGATGACCGCGACTTTGTGTCCACAGAGGAGATGGAGCATGTTAACAGCCTGAGTGTAGACATTTTGGATCTTTTTAGATAGCTATTATAGTTATATCTTTTGATAGGCCACTATTTTGGCTGTTGGGCGGCTGTGCCCCATTTTGATAAGCCATTGTTAGTAGTTAGGCGCATGTACCAATCTATCCGGATTTACTAATCCCTTTTTTAGTAATCCCACGATTGAGAACTATTTTAGTTTTAAAACTTTCTAAGAATTTAGATCTCATTAGCATGATCATCATCATGATTCTAAAAGCATTGCTTAAAACTATGAGTTATTTACATATTATAAAAACAGCAACATGTAGATAATTAAATGCCTTTAATAAATGAATATTTTATTAATAAATAAATAAGATTGTTTACAAAGTACGTGCTTTATCATCATACATGATTGGCTTGTATGCACACTACTATCAATCTCCCACTTGCACTAAAGCCAATCGCCATGGTATCTCATACCCATCTTCTCTAAGTGACGATCAAACTGCTGTTGTGTTAAAGCTTTAGTAAATGGATCTGCAATGTTATCTTGAGAGTCTACACGCTCCAAGGTGACGTCTCCTCTTTCAATGATCTCCCTGATCAAGTGAAATCGCCGCAACACGTGTTTAGATTTCTGATGAGACCTGGGTTCCTTAGCCTGTGCAACTGCTCCTGTGTTGTCACAGTAAACGGGAACTGCTTCTCCAATGCTAGGAACCACACCAAGTTCAGTTATGAACTTCTTCATCCAAACAGCTTCCATTGCAGCTTCACTTGTAGCTATATACTCTGCCTCTGTCACTGAATCAGCAACTGTTTGCTGCTTGGAACTCTTCCAACTCACTGCGCCTCCGTTCAAGGTAAAAACATACCCCGAAACAGATTTACTGTCATCTTGGTCCGTTTGAAAACTTGAGTCTGTGAAGCCCTCGAGTTTTAATTCAGACCCACCGTAGACAAGAAAAATATCTTTAGTCCTTCTCAAGTACTTTAGGATATTTTTCACTGCCTTCCAGTGCTCTTCTCCAGGATTCGACTGGTATCTGCTCGTTACACTAAGTGCATGAGCAACATCCGGTCTAGTACATATCATACCGTACATGATAGATCCTATTGCAGAAGCATAAGGGATCTTACTCATACGGTCTCTCTCCTCAGGTGTCTTTGGGGCCTGTTTCTTGGAGAGATGTATTCCATGGCTCATCGGCATGAGACCTCTTTTGGAATCTTCCATGCTAAACCTCTTTAGCATCGTATCAATGTACGTTCCTTGGGATAAACCAAGCATCCTTTTAGATCTATCTCTATAGATCTTTATCCCCAAAATATAGGATGCTTCTCCCAAGTCCTTCATGGAGAAGTGTTTAGATAACCAGATTTTAATTGATTGTAGCATAGGAATGTCATTCCCTATCAGTAATATATCATCAACATATAATACAAGGAATGAAATTACGCTCCCACTAACCTTCTTGTACACACATGGTTCATCGTCATTTTTGATAAAATCAAACTCTTTGATTGTCTCATCAAAACGAATGTTCCATCTACGAGAAGCTTGCTTCAATCCATAAATGGATCGTTGCAGCTTACAGACTTGATTTATTCCAACCTTTGAAACAAATCCCTCTGGCTGTGTCATATACACATCCTCCTCAAGTTTTCCATTTAGGAAGGCCGTTTTCACGTCCATCTGCCAGATCTCATAGTCGTTATAAGCTGCAATTGCAAGCAAAATCCGAATGGACTTGAGCATAGCTACTGGTGAAAAGGTTTCATCATAGTCAACTCCTTGTCTTTGTTTTAAACCTTTTGCAACCAGTCGGGCCTTATAGGTCTCTACCTTGCCGTCCGCTCCAGTATTTCTTTTAAAGACCCATTTACACCCAATAGGCTTAATGCCTTCAGGTGGTGAAACCAAAGTCCATACTTTGTTTTCATACATGGAGTCCATTTCGGATTTCATGGCTTCTAGCCATTTCCCTGAGTCTTTATTACTCATAGCCTGTTCGTAATTCAATGGATCATCATCATTCATGATGTGTACCTCATCGTCATCCTTTATAACGAATCCATACCTCTCAGGTATCTTCGGTACTCTCCCAGATTTACGAACAGGGTGTGGCATAGTAGGTTCTTCTACTTGGTCAGGTACCTGACTTTGATCCGTGGTAATTTGTGGTTCTTGAACTTCTTCAAGATATATCTTACTCCCACTGACCCCTTCATGGATAAACTCCTTTTCCAAGAACGCAGCATGTTTCGCAACAAACACCTTTTGATCAGTTGGATGATAGAAATAATACCCTACAGTTTCTTTAGGGTATCCCACAAATCTACACTTTTCGAATTTAGTCTGTAGCTTATCATGTTCAAACTTTTTGACATAAGCTGGACAACCCCAAGTCTTAACATGCTTAAGATTTGGTTTCCTCCCCTTCCACATCTCATATGGAGTCTTTGGGGCGGATTTGGTAGGTACCTTGTTAAGTAGGTATACAGCCGTTTCTAGGGCATATCCCCAGAAGGAAATTAGAAGGTCGGTAAAACTCATCATGGATCGAACCATGTCTAACAGTGTTCGATTTCTCCTTTCAGATACTCCATTTAACTGTGGTGTACCTGGAGGAGTCCATTGTGAGATTATACTATTTTCATTGAGACAATAGAGAAACTCACCGCTTAAGTATTCTCCACCTCGATCTGATCGAAGTATCTTTATACTCTTGCCCGTTTGTTTCTCTACTTCACTTCTGAACTCTTTGAACTTTTCAAATGATTCTGACTTGTATTTCATTAAATACACATATCCAAATCTTGAGTGATCATCAGTGAAAGTAATAAAATAAGAATACCCACCCCGTGCACTTGTTGTCATAGGTCCACAAACGTCTGTGTGAATCAATGCCAACAACTCTGTAACTCTTTCTCCTTTTCCACTAAAAGGAGATTTAGTCATTTTACCCATGAAATAAGATTCACAAGTTGGATATGATTCATAATCAGATAACTCAAGGAGCCCATCTTTATGCAACTTGGATAATCTTGTTTCATTGATATGACCGAGTCTACAGTGCCACATGTAAGTATAATTAATATCATCTCTTTTCCTTTTCTTAGTTTGTTCAATTTGAAAAATATTTTCTTGTAAGTCAAGTGTATAAAGTCCATTTCGCAAATTTCCAATACCATATAAAACATCGTCTTTATAAATAGAACAACTATTGTTCTTTATAACAACGTTAAATCCTTCCATATCCAATACAGAAATTGAAATAATGTTTTTAATAATATTCGGAACATAATAACAATTATTAAGATAAATGAACTTGCCCGAAGACATTGCTAAATAATAAGTTCCTACAGCTAATGGAGCAACCTTTGCTCCATTCCCTACTCGTAGGATCACCTCATCATTGTTCAGCTTTCTACTTCTGACCAGTCCCTTCACATTATTACATATGTGAGAACCACAGCCGGTATCCAATACCCAAGTAGAATTTTGACTTTCTGAAAAATTAATTTCAATCATGAACAAACCTTGATTGGAAGTCGAAGCTTCTCCAAGCTTCTTGTCTGCCAGAAACTTCTTGCAGTTTTTCTTCCAATGACCCGGCTCGTTGCAATGGAAGCACATTCCTTTGCTAGCTGGATCAGATTTCTTTTGTTCCTTTATGTTCACCTTGCCCTTGGTCATCCGAGATCGGAAGAGCTCCTTAGATATCTCATATCTAGCAGTCCTACTTTGTTCACCATACAACTCCTTGAGGTGAATCAACATAGTAGGAGCATCCATGTTTTCTTGCTGACGCTGAAGCTCGTTATTCATGGATGCGAGCATGATGCATTGAGCTACAGATGCATCATCTTGCCACTTTACAATGGTGGCAATCTCTTCCTCAGGGGTTGTTTCTGGAACAGTTCCAGGGACATGTGAGTTTAGGACATAAGAAATCTTTTCAGCAGTGAGAACTATTCTCAGATTTCTTAGCCAGTCCGTATAATTTGGCCCGGTAAGCTTATTAGCATCAAGTATGCTTCGCAGTTAAATTAGTGATTTTGACATTTTTAAAATTCTGCATGTGAAAAACAACATTTTAGCAAACATTCATTTTATTAATTTTGCATACCAAAATAAATTTAGGTCTTTATTTTAAATTGGTATCTCCCACTATTTTTATCAAACTATATTACCCTCACTTATATAGTTCGGCAACATCTAATTAAAGATTTGCTAGTGAGAATAAGGATCCCATTTCAAATGTATATAACCTTGTGGATAGCACAACAAGCGATATACAAATAAATAGGTAGACAACTCTTGTCAATTACAACACTATATAACTCCTTTTATTTTGCCTCTTAAATCATAATGGTCAAGTGTGTGCACATCCGAACTAAAATGATTTAAGTTAAGTCCAGCCTAGCACTTCCATAAATTCAAAAAAGAAAAATGTTCGTCCTTGTGGATAGCACAACAAGACTAGATCGTTCAATTTTCTTGATAAGCATCAAATGTGATTAATTAACATCTTAAATACGCAATACTCGCCTTGTGGATAGCACAACAAGCTCATATTAAATATTTAATACTCTATTAATTTATCATGCTAGAAGGCGACGTTCGATATTCCAAATATCATTTGAACGCTTCGGACTTAATATTATTTCTTTGAGGGGTTTGTTATTATTTGTCTCATCTTGTTTAGCGCGCATGCACATATATATATAAAATACGCGTCATTTTATTAAACATGCGAAGCATGTTTGCATAAAATATAATATATATAATATTTATCATGCAATATAGAATATTATATTCTACCCGGATTGATTATGGACTTTTATTCTAGTTTAGTTCACTAGAGTCACCAAGTGAACCAAAAGGTCAAACCTAGGGGTGCAAGAATTTAAATTTAAACGTAACTATTACATTTAAACCCGGGCTCCATACAAACGGGTCTTCACGCGCTCCTTGCTCCTTGGTCTCTAATTTTTAAAGATAATTCTAACTATTTCTATTACATTAAACTATTTAATTTAAATAGAAACCTTGATCAACAGTCAAGGGGAAGTACATAGGAGGGAGATAGAATTTTACATCAAGAAAAAAAAATTAGAGAAGACGAGGTACGCAGACCCCATTTAATAAAACCCATTCATTCAAGCATTCAACTAAAATAAAATCCAATCACATTGGTCAAATAGTCCATAATCAATCCCCATTTATTTTCATACATATCACCATATATATCAATAAATAAATATTCATCTCATGAATTAAAACATTCCATATATATATGAGTATCATTTAATGGGCAATTTTAAATTGCATGAAATCCAATTTCAAGATTAAAATAAACTCTTTATTTTAATTATAAAATTATTTAGAATATAATATATAAATATATCATATTTTTTTTTTTAAAAAAGTCACCTTCTTTTATTAAAAGAGTCCTGCAGGTTTATTAAAAAAGTCATTTCCTGATGGGTCACATTCTTTTTGGAGTAAGAAAGAGACAACACCTTTTTTTTGCAGAATTCAAGATTAGCACCAAAAAAAAAAATTGTGATTCGTCCCAAAAAAAGTCTTTTTTTTTTAAAAAAAAAAAATATAATTTTATACAATAAAATTATGCCCAATAAATTATTTTAAATACATACCCATATGTATATGAAATCAAAAATAAATTAATAATTGCATAAAGATTTGGCTCTGATGCCACTGTTGGGTTTGTACGAAATCGTGACGCAATCAAATTGCAAAAATTAGCGGAAGCATGGTATATCAGAGTTTAAAAAATTTCTACAAAACCATTACCCGGATCATCCTTTATGCAAATTATTAATTTAAAACGATAAATAAGAAGTTATGGAATCATACCCTTGTAGAACGAAGCTTCCACAGGTACTAGTTCAACTCCTTGTTCTTCGTGATCTCCTTGAATTTTCGGGTTAGATTCCTTTCTTTGATCAACGTTAGCCACCCAAGTGTTTGGCCTCTAGAGGTGATCCACCAAGGAAGATGAATTATCAAGAAGGAGGGTGTTTGGCTTAGTTTTCTATTCTCTATAGAAAAGGAGTACTCTCCAACAATTGGAATTGCATCATCAAATATCTATTATAAGACTTCTCTTATATAGACATTGGTCAATCCTTCTAATCCTATTAGACATGGGATTTCTTTTAATTAATTAAACTCCTTTAATTAATTTAGGCTTCCCACCACATGGGAATAATTAATTAAATTCATTTAATTAATTTGTCTCCTAATCTTATTAGGAATAAATGAGAGTACTAAATATTAAATTAATTACTAAACTCCTTTAGAAATTAAAATAATAATAATTGTAATAATATTAATAAGACTCCTCTTATTAATTTATATTTAATATTTCCAAAATATTAAATAATAAACATTAAGCTATTTAATTTATTCTATCACCATAGATTAAATTAATTATACTTAATGCATTATTACGATTATGCCATTACCTTCTTAAATAATTATTCTTCCTTTTATGGTGTGACCCTTTAGGTTCTCCATATTAAACCGGTTGTGAATAAATCAATTAAAACAATTTTAATCTTATTTAAATAAATAAATTAAACTAATAATTTATTTAAATAAATAATATTTATTCTACAATAGGGATAAGCCTCCCTAGCGATCAACGACTTTCCAGATAATATAGATTTCAACATTAATCAAAAAGAACCTGTGAGTAAGTAGTTACCGTACAATTCAATCCTTCCACCATACAATGTCCCAATTAAATATAAGACATGGATTTACTGTCAAGTCTTATTTTATTTAATTATATGTATTTCGATTAGAAAATGCACAACTCCAAATAATGCAAATTAGAAACTCCTTTCTAATTTCATTTCACCTTGGCCAAGGATTCCTGGGTTGTCATTTAACGAATCACATAGGACATATCTCCTCTTTTACTAGAGGTGGTAGATTCTTTATTGATCATTCATTATCTCCATATGTAACTCATTATACCCAAGCATACCCTATATATGCCTTAAAAGGTCTTAAGGAATAAGTCAAAGTATAATTTG
The DNA here is from genome assembly GCA_020205555.1 of Panax stipuleanatus. Classification (NCBI taxonomy): domain Eukaryota; kingdom Viridiplantae; phylum Streptophyta; class Magnoliopsida; order Apiales; family Araliaceae; genus Panax; species Panax stipuleanatus. The sequence goes on along the minus strand of CM035115.1, from coordinate 27,815,235 downwards.
TTACATACAAGATACTATGATGATCTCAAGTCCAAGGATTACTTGTACTACTATCACATTAGGAATTCCTATTGACAGGCGAGTAAATCTCCATTAGGTATTCCATAGCGAATCACGTTCAGTGAACTTATTCTCCAATAAGCACCTACATACTTGCTTTAGTGTCTCCACACAAATGATCATGAGATCAATCATCCTCATCCAATGAGCAAGCAACATATGTACCAATCTATCCGGATTTACTAATCCCCTTTTTAGTAATCCCACGATTGAGAACTATTTTAGTTTTAAAACTTTCTAAGAATTTAGATCTCATTAGCATGATCATCATCATGATTCTAAAAGCATTGCTTAAAACTATGGGTTATTTACATATTATAAAAACAGCAACATGTAGATAATTAAATGCCTTTAATAAATGAATATTTTATTAATAAATAAATAAGATTGTTTACAAAGTACGTGCTTTATCATCATACATGATTGGCTTGTATGCACACTACTATCAATCTCCCACTTGCACTAAAGCCAATCGCCATGGTATCTCATACCCATCTTCTCTAAGTGACGATCAAACTGCTGTTGTGTTAAAGCTTTAGTAAATGGATCTGCAATGTTATCTTGAGAGTCTACACGCTCCAAGGTGACGTCTCCTCTTTCAATGATCTCCCTGATCAAGTGAAATCGCCGCAACACGTGTTTAGATTTCTGATGAGACCTGGGTTCCTTAGCCTGTGCAACTGCTCCTGTGTTGTCACAGTAAACGGGAACTGCTTCTCCAATGCTAGGAACCACACCAAGTTCAGTTATGAACTTCTTCATCCAAACAGCTTCCTTTGCAGCTTCACTTGTAGCTATATACTCTGCCTCTGTCACTGAATCAGCAACTGTTTGCTGCTTGGAACTCTTCCAACTCACTGCGCCTCCGTTCAAGGTAAAAACATACCCCGAAACAGATTTACTGTCATCTTGGTCCGTTTGAAAACTTGAGTCTGTGAAGCCCTCGAGTTTTAATTCAGACCCACCGTAGACATGAAAAATATCTTTAGTCCTTCTCAAGTACTTTAGGATATTTTTCACTGCCTTCCAGTGCTCTTCTCCAGGATTCGACTGGTATCTGCTCGTTACACTAAGTGCATGAGCAACATCCGGTCTAGTACATATCATACCGTACATGATAGATCCTATTGCAGAAGCATAAGGGATCTTACTCATACGGTCTCTCTCCTCAGGTGTCTTTGGGGCCTGTTTCTTGGAGAGATGTATTCCATGGCTCATCGGCATGAGACCTCTTTTGGAATCTTCCATGCTAAACCTCTTTAGCATCGTATCAATGTACGTTCCTTGGGATAAACCAAGCATCCTTTTAGATCTATCTCTATAGATCTTTATCCCCAAAATATAGGATGCTTCTCCCAAGTCCTTCATGGAGAAGTGTTTAGATAACCAGATTTTAATTGATTGTAGCATAGGAATGTCATTCCCTATCAGTAATATATCATCAACATATAATACAAGGAATGAAATTACGCTCCCACTAACCTTCTTGTACACACATGGTTCATCGTCATTTTTGATAAAATCAAACTCTTTGATTGTCTCATCAAAACGAATGTTCCATCTACGAGAAGCTTGCTTCAATCCATAAATGGATCGTTGCAGCTTACAGACTTGATTTATTCCAACCTTTGAAACAAATCCCTCTGGCTGTGTCATATACACATCCTCCTCAAGTTTTCCATTGAGGAAGGCCGTTTTCACGTCCATCTGCCAGATCTCATAGTCGTTATAAGCTGCAATTGCAAGCAAAATCCGAATGGACTTGAGCATAGCTACTGGTGAAAAGGTTTCATCATAGTCAACTCCTTGTCTTTGTTTTAAACCTTTTGCAACCAGTCGGGCCTTATAGGTCTCTACCTTGCCGTCCGCTCCAGTCTTTCTTTTAAAGACCCATTTACACCCAATAGGCTTAATGCCTTCAGGTGGTGAAACCAAAGTCCATACTTTGTTTTCATACATGGAGTCCATTTCGGATTTCATGGCTTCTAGCCATTTCCCTGAGTCTTTATTACTCATAGCCTGTTCGTAATTCAATGGATCATCATCATTCATGATGTGTACCTCATCGTCATCCTTTATAACGAATCCATACCTCTCAGGTATCTTCGGTACTCTCCCAGATTTACGAACAGGGTGTGGCATAGTAGGTTCTTCTACTTGGTCAGGTACCTGACTTTGATCCGTGGTAATTTGTGGTTCTTGAACTTCTTCAAGATATATCTTACTCCCACTGACCCCTTCATGGATAAACTCCTTTTCTAAGAACGCAGCATGTTTCGCAACAAACACCTTTTGATCAGTTGGATGATAGAAATAATACCCTACAGTTTCTTTAGGGTATCCCACAAATCTACACTTTTCGAATTTAGTCTGTAGCTTATCATGTTCAAACTTTTTGACATAAGCTGGACAACCCCAAGTCTTAACATGCTTAAGATTTGGTTTCCTCCCCTTCCACATCTCATATGGAGTCTTTGGGGCGGATTTGGTAGGTACCTTGTTAAGTAGGTATACAGCCGTTTCTAGGGCATATCCCCAGAAGGAAATTAGAAGGTCGGTAAAACTCATCATGGATCGAACCATGTCTAACAGTGTTCGATTTCTCCTTTCAGATACTCCATTTAACTGTGGTGTACCTGGAGGAGTCCATTGTGAGATTATACTATTTTCATTGAGACAATAGAGAAACTCACCGCTTAAGTATTCTCCACCTCGATCTGATCGAAGTATCTTTATACTCTTGCCCGTTTGTTTCTCTACTTCACTTCTGAACTCTTTGAACTTTTCAAATGATTCTGACTTGTATTTCATTAAATACACATATCCAAATCTTGAGTGATCATCAGTGAAAGTAATAAAATAAGAATACCCACCCCGTGCACTTGTTGTCATAGGTCCACAAACGTCTGTGTGAATCAATGCCAACAACTCTGTAACTCTTTCTCCTTTTCCACTAAAAGGAGATTTAGTCATTTTACCCATGAAATAAGATTCACAAGTTGGATATGATTTATAATCAGATAACTCAAGGAGCCCATCTTTATGCAACTTGGATAATCTTGTTTCATTGATATGACCGAGTCTACAGTGCCACATGTAAGTATAATTAATATCATCTCTTTTCCTTTTCTTAGTTTGTTCAATTTGAAAAATATTTTCTTGTAAGTCAAGTGTATAAAGTCCATTTCGCAAATTTCCAATACCATATAAAACATCGTCTTTATAAATAGAACAACTATTGTTCTTTATAACAACGTTAAATCCTTCCATATCCAATACAGAAATTGAAATAATATTTTTAATAATATTCGGAACATAATAACAATTATTAAGATAAATGAACTTGCCCGAAGACATTGCTAAATAATAAGTTCCTACAGCTAATGGAGCAACCTTTGCTCCATTCCCTACTCGTAGGATCACCTCATCATTGTTCAGCTTTCTACTTCTGACCAGTCCCTTCACATTATTACATATGTGAGAACCACAGCCGGTATCCAATACCCAAGTAGAATTTTGACTTTCTGAAAAATTAATTTCAATCATGAACAAACCTTGATTGGAAGTCGAAGCTTCTCCAAGCTTCTTGCCTGCCAGAAACTTCTTGCAGTTTTTCTTCCAATGACCCGGCTCGTTGCAATGGAAGCACATTCCTTTGCTAGCTGGATCAGATTTCTTTTGTTCCTTTATGTTCACCTTGCCCTTGGTCATCCGAGATCGGAAGAGCTCCTTAGATATCTCATATCTAGCAGTCCTACTTTGTTCACCATACAACTCCTTGAGGTGAATCAACATAGTAGGAGCATCCATGTTTTCTTGCTGACGCTGAAGCTCGTTATTCATGGATGCGAGCATGATGCATTGAGCTACAGATGCATCATCTTGCCACTTTACAATGGTGGCAATCTCTTCCTCAGAGGTTGTTTCTGGAACAGTTCCAGGGACATGTGAGTTTAGGACATAAGAAATCTTTTCAGCAGTGAGAACTATTCTCAGATTTCTTAGCCAGTCCGTATAATTCGGCCCGGTAAGCTTATTAGCATCAAGTATGCTTCGCAGTGAAATTAGTGATTTTGACATTTTTAAAATTCTGCATGTGAAAAACAACATTTTAGCAAACATTCATTTTATTAATTTTGCATACCAAAATAAATTTAGGTCTTTATTTTAAATTGGTATCTCCCACTATTTTTATCAAACTATATTACCCTCACTTATATAGTTCGGCAACATCTAATTAAAGATTTGCTAGTGAGAATAAGGATCCCATTTCAAATGTATATAACCTTGTGGATAGCACAACAAGCGATATACAAATAAATAGGTAGACAACTCTTGTCAATTACAACACTATATAACTCCTTTTATTTTGCCTCTTAAATCATAATGGTCAAGTGTGTGCACATCCGAACTAAAATGATTTAAGTTAAGTCCAGCCTAGCACTTCCATAAATTCAAAAAAGAAAAATGTTCGTCCTTGTGGATAGCACAACAAGACTAGATCGTTCAATTTTCTTGATAAGCATCAAATGTGATTAATTAACATCTTAAATACGCAATACTCGCCTTGTGGATAGCACAACAAGCTCATATTAAATATTTAATACTCTATTAATTTATCATGCTAGAAGGCGACGTTCGATATTCCAAATATCATTTGAACGCTTCGGACTTAATATTATTTCTTTGAGGGGTTTGTTATTATTTGTCTCATCTTGTTTAGCGCGCATGCACATATATATATAAAATACGCGTCATTTTATTAAACATGCGAAGCATGTTTGCATAAAATATAATATATATAATATTTAGCATGCAATATAGAATATTATATTCTACCCGGATTGATTATGGACTTTTATTCTAGTTTGGTTCACTAGAGCCACCAAGTGAACCAAAAGGTCAAACCTAGGGGTGCAAGAATTTAAATTTAAACGTAACTATTACATTTAAACCCGGGCTCCATACAAACGGGTCTTCACGCGCTCCTTGCTCCTTGGTCTCTAATTTTTAAAGATAATTCTAACTATTTCTATTACATTAAACTATTTAATTTAAATAGAAACCTTGATCAACAGTCAAGGGGAAGTACATAGGAGGGAGATAGAATTTTACATCAAGAAAAAAAAATTAGAGAAGACGAGGTACGCAGACCCCATTTAATAAAACTCATTCATTCAAGCATTCAACTAAAATAAAATCCAATCACATTGGTCAAATAGTCCATAATCAATCCCCATTTATTTTCATACATATCACCATATATATCAATAAATAAATATTCATCTCATGAATTAAAACATTCCATATATATATGAGTATCATTTAATGGGCAATTTTAAATTGCATGAAATCCAATTTCAAGATTAAAATAAACTCTTTATTTTAATTATAAAATTATTTAGAATATAATATATAAATATATCATTTTTTTTTTTTTTAAAAGTCACCTTCTTTTATTAAAAGAGTCCTGCAGGTTTATTAAAAAAGTCATTTCCTGATGGGTCACATTCTTTTTGGAGTAAGAAAGAGACAACACCTTTTCTTTGCAGAATTCAAGATTAGCACCAAAAAAAAAAATTGTGATTCGTCCCAAAAAAAGTCTTTTTTTTTTAAAAAAAAAAATATATAATTTTATACAATAAAATTATGCCCAATAAATTATTTTAAATACATACCCATATGTATATGAAATCAAAAATAAATTAATAATTGCATAAAGATTTGGCTCTGATGCCACTGTTGGGTTTGTACGAAATCGTGACGCAATCAAATTGCAAAAATTAGCGGAAGCATGGTATATCAGAGTTTAAAAAATTTCTACAAAACCATTACCCGGATCATCCTTTATGCAAATTATTAATTTAAAACGATAAATAAGAAGTTATGGAATCATACCCTTGTAGAACGAAGCTTCCACAGGTACTAGTTCAACTCCTTGTTCTTCGTGATCTCCTTGAATTTTCGGGTTAGATTCCTTTCTTTGATCAACGTTAGCCACCCAAGTGTTTGGCCTTTAGAGGTGATCCACCAAGGAAGATGAATTATCAAGAAGGAGGGTGTTTGGCTTAGTTTTCTATTCTCTATAGAAAAGGAGTACTCTCCAACAATTGGAATTGCATCATCAAATATCTATTATAAGACTTCTCTTATATAGACATTGGTCAATCCTTCTAATCCTATTAGACATGGGATTTCTTTTAATTAATTAAACTCCTTTAATTAATTTAGGCTTCCCACCACATGGGAATAATTAATTAAATTCATTTAATTAATTTGTCTCCTAATCTTATTAGGAATAAATGAGAGTACTAAATATTAAATTAATTACTAAACTCCTTTAGAAATTAAAATAATAATAATTGTAATAATATTAATAAGACTCCTCTTATTAATTTATATTTAATATTTCTAAAATATTAAATAACAAACATTAAGCTATTTAATTTATTCTATCACCATAGATTAAATTAATTATACTTAATGCATTATTACGATTATGCCATTACCTTCTTAAATAATTATTCTTCCTTTTATGGTGTGACCCTTTAGGTTCTCCATATTAAACCGGTTGTGAATAAATCAATTAAAACAATTTTAATCTTATTTAAATAAATAAATTAAACTAATAATTTATTTAAATAAATAATATTTATTCTACAATAGGGATAAGCCTCCCTAGCGATCAACGACTTTCCAGATAATATAGATTTCAACATTAATCAAAAAGAACCTGTGAGTAAATAGTTACCGTACAATTCAATCCTTCCACCATACAATGTCCCAATTAAATATAAGACATGGATTTACTGTCAAGTCTTATTTTATTTAATTATATGTATTTCGATTAGAAAATGCACAACTCCAAATAATGCAAATTAGAAACTCCTTTCTAATTTCATTTCACCTTGGCCAAGGATTCCTGGGTTGTCATTTAACGAATCACATAGGACATATCTCCTCTTTTACTAGAGGTGGTAGATTCTTTATTGATCATTCATTATCTCCATATGTAACTCATTATACCCAAGCATACCCTATATATGCCTTAAAAGGTCTTAAGGAATAAGTCAAAGTATAATTTGTTACATACAAGATACTATGATGATCTCAAGTCCAAGGATTACTTGTACTACTATCACATTAGGAATTCCTATTGACAGGCGAGTAAATCTCCATTAGGTATTCCATAGCGAATCACGTTCAGTGAACTTATTCTCCAATAAGCACCTACATACTTGCTTTAGTGTCTCCACACAAATGATCATGAGATCAATCATCCTCATCCAATGAGCAAGCAACATATGTACCAATCTATCCGGATTTACTAATCCCCTTTTTAGTAATCCCACGATTGAGAACTATTTTAGTTTTAAAACTTTCTAAGAATTTAGATCTCATTAGCATGATCATCATCATGATTCTAAAAGCATTGCTTAAAACTATGGGTTATTTACATATTATAAAAACAGCAACATGTAGATAATTAAATGCCTTTAATAAATGAATATTTTATTAATAAATAAATAAGATTGTTTACAAAGTACGTGCTTTATCATCATACATGATTGGCTTGTATGCACACTACTATCAACAACACCCTTTTTGAGGTGATTTGGAGGCTTTGTCTAGGTGATGGATCGAGACAGACCTGGCAGTGCTAGCAGGGTAGTTTCAGGAGTTAGACGGAGTACAAGGTTATCGTTGACGACTGGGGGTTTTAGGCCTTCTTCTCTAATCTTCCCCGCTGTTGCCCCTGGGGTTATATGAGGGCTTTGTCTGAGTGCTGGTTCCACCAGACTCAGTCTCTTCACTTGTTGCACTACGAGGTGATGATGATGCCAATGGATTGGAGGTTCATCACCGGCATAGAGTTCAAGGGTGAGCCCGTGCCTGTTGTGGCCGACATTACACCCACTACCATTAGATCCCTGCTGGGAGTTCCTTTGTCGGCACTCAAGGTTCTGACTGTCCGATCTGGTCCCTTGAGCATAGATGCCCAAAGTGGGGCTTTACTTAAGCCTCCGCCCGATGATCAGAGGTTAAGGGATCGCATCCTGAGGCGATTATTTCTGGTGATCATCAAGGGTTATTTTCTTGCGGACAACTCATCGACTGTGTCCTTTGCCCTGGTCAATATCACCCGATATGTAGAGCACCTCAGTAACTTTGATTGGGGTTCCTATATCTTTGCCTAATTTCTCTAGGGCATGCACATTCTCTCGGAGGGTTTGACGGAGGCTTGGTTAGGGTTCTACCCATTTCTACTGGTGAGTACATCTTTCTTATACCTTTTTGATTTTTACATTTACATTTATCAATCTTGGTCACTGAGGACTTTTGATATTCACATGGCCAGTTCTGGGCATATGAGAGGCTTCCTTGCCTACGACCAGCCACTGCTTTAGGTTTGGAGACCTATCCCCAAGGACGATATTGGCATCACTCCACTCTGACGAACCGTTGCTAAGGGTTTTACTCATTCCCTCCTGCAGTTGGAGCTTTTAACAGCCGGAGGGATTTCGTAGATCCTATATACCTCCGAGTTTTTGACTGTTGGATTTGAGGGAGGCTTCCCCATTGGTCGGGAGTTTGCATTGTTGACCCGCAAAGTCTCATTTTTGACAGAGGGAGGCTAGGAGCTCTATCTAAGAGAGCGTGCTATTTAGAGTATCATGGGTCAGATTCGCATTCCCTTTGTTCCTCCCGCTTGGCATCATTGGCCATTAGTCCAGCCACTGACAGATATCCCTATGGAGGGCGTAGACGACTTTACCCTATTAGAGGGGCCTTACAGCCATGAGGCATTCAGCAGCTGGTGGAGTCCTCACAGTATTGGGCTCAGACTCGTGCTACCAAGTTCATGGCAGACATGGTGCTGGGGTCTTTGATGATGACAGACTGGATAGCTTGCCTCAGGGAGCCTACTCACTTGGACCAGATTACAGGGCTAACCCAGCAGTTGGGGAGAGCTCATCTGTTCATCAGCCATCTTGGCCGAGATCCATCAGAGGCATTTTCTTTTGATCCGTCCGGCTCTGGAGTGGGCCCCTCTTCAGGTACATTTTCCAGCTATTATACAGGGGCTGATCCTCCCTTATATAGCCTAAAAATCCCTGATGACCGCGACTTTGTGTCCACAGAGGAGATGGAGCATGTTAACAGCCTGAGTGTAGATATTTTGGATCTTTTTAGATAGCTATTATAGTTATATCTTTTGATAGGCCACTATTTTGGCTGTTGGGCGGCTGTGCCCCATTTTGATAAGCCATTGTTAGTAGTTAGGCGCATGTGCCCCATATCCTTGTACTTTTTATTTTACTTTGTATTATCAGACAGGGATGATGCTTGCAGTAGATAGTTTATTGTAGATATGAATGATATTTCCTATCTATCGCATCACGTTTATCATTGTCATTATGCATGTATTATGTCATGTGTATGCATTTAGACAGATGAGTTCAGATTTGACCCCTAGATGGTCTTATGATACGGTGATACAGATGTCGTCATCCACCGTCAGTTGTATTGAGCACTTACCACCTTCTGTAGTGGCATCATCCTTGAGATCGTGATATAAGAGCCTACCTTTCCCAGCCAGAGGGACATTGGATCAGATGTTAGGGCATTCATTATCCCTTATAGACTTTCAGGTCCCGTATGGGTTCGTGGATGGTGTCTTATCCTGTTGGATACCTGAGAGACAGGTTTTTCAGTTTGGGCGGCACGAGCTGACTCCGACTTTAGAGGAGTATGAGCGGTTTACTGGTTTAGCTTTAGACTTGCCCTGAGCTAGTACTGCGATCAGTGATATGAGGAGACCGTTTCTTCGGATGTCGGGTCTACGCCAGAGTGTAGTCTCGGATGAGATCGTTTATAGACATATGATCTCTATAGACTTCTTGATCGATCATTTTGGCCGGCTGGACAACAACGATCGTCATGCTGGAGATTTTATTGTTTCAGCAGAGGTATGATATTTGGCCAGGATAGATGTTTTGTTGATGTGCATAGTAGCCTACGTCTATATGCCACTTCACTTGGACCACCTGGATGTCGGATTGATAGTTATGGTCCGGGCCCTTAGACAGGGTAGCACCATTCTTCTGATGATATTGGTCGAGACGTTGAGAGCCGCCACCCACTGCAGTACCCACCCGGAGGGGTTTTTTAGAGGCCGTTCGGTCTTGCTGTACGTATGGCTCATGTCCCATTTACGACCGATTAAATTTTCTAGACACCAGAAGTACTATTTCACCCGTGAGATAGCTATGTTTTACTCCTTTCGGCCAGCGGAGTGTACCTATACAGATACTTGGTCAGCATTTTTGTTCGATATTGTGCATCTATTCTCGATTCTGCCATGCTCAGGGCTAGTTTCTCCTTATAGCTTCAGCACCCATGCATCTGGCATTGACTACTTGCCCCTAGCGGGATTGAGGGGAGTGACTACTTACCATCCTCTGGCTGTTATGGGCCAGTTTGATCAGTTTCAGAGCCTGCATCAGTTTGAGGGGGCTATTAATCAGAGGATGTCAGCTTTTTCTATGTCATCTGCAGATTTGATCAGAGTGTATGAGTGTTAGACTCATAGGGAGAGGGTTGATTTCTCTAATAGCCATCCGGATCATTCTCCAGAGTACTCAGCGTGGTTGGTGGCTGATATATCATCAGTTATATTCATTAAGTCAGCTGCTATAGTGGCTTCAAAAGAGGAGGAGCCTATGGAGGATCATGATTCTCCCACTGAGGATGAGTTGTTTATGGGTCTGACAGTCGCATTAGTTAGTAATCCATTGATCATTCCTGCAGGGACAGATCCATCTTTGGCAGACTCACTAGCTAGGATAACCTTTAGAGAGATCAGGCTAGAGCGCTGATGTTGACTACCCTGTGTGGCAGAGATATAGCTTTTGCGAAGAGAGAAGAGGCTCGAGCCACTCGAGATATGACATTGGTTAAGAGAGACGAGGCTCGATCTTCTAGAGACGCTACTTTTGTCGATATTGAGGAGACTTTGATTGCCAGGGACGCAGCTTTTGCGGAGAGGAATGAGATTCGATCTGCCAGCGATGCAGCTTACGAGGAGATTGAGAAGGTTTTGATTGCCAGGGATGCTGCACTTGTGGAGACGAACGAGGCCATAGCTTCCCGGGATTTCTACATTGCCGACAGTACTGCTCTTAGATCATATACTCATAGTTTGGTTGTCGAGATGAGTGTTTATATTGATGATCACAGCGAGACTATGCAAATGGCTGTGGATGTTCTGACTCTTATGGAGGCTGAGGGTATTGCACTTGCAGCAGCTCCTCCATCTTCAGAGAGAGATGCCATGTTGGCATTGCTGTCCCGCTTATCTATGGGTCTATAAACTAGCTTTATTTTTCCTGCATATACTAGATCAGTCATTTTTGTCATGTACATGACATATTGTATATATCAAACAGTATTATATACCAGAGAAATATATTTTGATTCACTTCCCTATTTGGATATATATTGTCATTGCTGAGTGATTGCCACTTCTTTCATGACTTGCTGTTGTTGATGTATCTTGAGCTTCTCCTTGATGGACTGATAGTGAGATGCCAGAAGGTATCTTAGATGGGTCTACTGACCAAGGAGGTTTGATAGTTTTTAGGTTTTATATGGTTTTGGTGTCTTTGGATTGGTTTTTTTTTTTTGTTTCTATTTTTTTTTTCTTAAAGGTCAAACTGCATCATGAATGGTTGCCTACGTACTTCCGGGTGTAGGGAGATCAGGTCATTCGTAATTCAGTTGTTTATGTGGGAGGTTTAAAAAGTATCTCTTTTGAGTTTGGTTTAATGAGTTTTTTTTAAAAAAAATTGTTTGGTTTAACCATACCAGAAATGGCTGCTTACGTACCCCCTGGCTGAGGGAGATCAGGTCATTCGTAGTTTTGGTTTTATTAAAAATCGAGCCTGATTTGATTGGTAGGACCAGGATGCGGGTATGCATGTGTTTAGACATAGTACCTTTTTATGGTATCTGAGTTTATGAGTTGGGGAAATTTGGTCCCATCCATTTCTTGTAATCTGATAGCTCCTCCCGTCAACATCTTCTTGACAATGAAAGGACCTTCCCAATTTGGGGCAAACTTTCCTTTGGCCTCCTTCTGATTGGCCAGAACTTACTTCAGCACCAAGTTATTTTCTTTGAATTTCCGAATTTGAACTTTCTTGTTATAGGAACGAGCAATTCTTTGCTGATATAATTTCCCATAGAAAATGGTTGTAGCCCTCTTTTTATTTATCAGGGACAGTTGGTGGTACCGGTCTTTCAACCACTGATCTTCGTCCATCTGAGCGTCGATTAACACTCGCAAGGACTCCATCTCTACTTCTATGGGAAGGACTGCTTCTATGCTATAGACCAATGAATAGGGGGTAGCCCCAGTAGAGGTACGTATTGATGTCATGTATGCTAACATGGTTAGAGGCAGCAGGTACGACCATTCTTTGTGATTGGCAAAAATAATTTGCATGATCTTTTTGATGTTCTTGTTGGCCGCTTGGACAGCACCATTCATCTTAGGCCGATAGATGACGGAATTAAGATACTTGATGTGGAACTTGCTGCATAGTTCTCTCATCATCTGATTATTCAGGTTCTTGGCGTTGTCTGATACGATCACCTCCGGTTGTCCATATCGACAGACGACATTGTTTCTGATGAAACCAATGATGACCTATTTGGTGACTTTGGGAAAGGAGGAAGCTTCAACCCACTTTGTAAAGTAATCGATCATAGTGAAGATGAATCAATGACCATTGCTGGCTTTTGGTTTTACTGGACCGATCACATTCATTCCCCACATGGAGAAAGGCCATGCTGAAATCATGTTGTGTAGCTCATTTGCAGGAGCGTGTATGGCATTTTCATGTACTTGGCATTGAAAGCATCTCCTGACATAATCATCACAGTCAGCTTTGAGAGAGATCCAATAATGCCCTATTTTTAATATCTTCTTGGCCAGTAGATGACCGCTCATGTGGGGACCACAAACTCCACCGTGGACTTCATCCATCAATCTCGGGGCTTGCTCTTTATCAAGGCATCTTAACAAGCCTATTCCTGTATCCCTTTTGTATAGTGCATCTCCGCTCAGATAGAACTTTATGGTCTTTTTGTGAATCCGCTTCCGCTCGGATTGGCTTGCCCCAGCGGGTGTAGATCTATCTCTAAGATATTCCCTGATGTCTTGATACCAAGGCTGTTTGATAGAAGGTAGTTCATCTGATATGTCTCCAATGTAATTCTCGTATGTCGAGGCCTTCTGACTTGTGAATTTGATGCAGGGAATCCCACTCCTATCGGATATGTGGATCAAGGAAGCCAACGTCGCCAATGCATCAGCGAAGTCATTCCTACCTCGAGGAATATGGATGAAGGTTGTGTCCTAAAAATCCAGAATTATGTTAACGACCTGCCGGTGATAGGGCAGTAAATGGAGTTCGTTGGTGTGATATGCCCCAGTGGTTTGTCTGATAACCAATTCAGAGTCTCTAAAGACTAGAAAATGTTTGATACCCATGAATTGGGCTAACTTCAACCCCATTATACAGCCTACATACTCGGCTGTGTTGTTGATGTTGCCAAATTATAGTTTAGTAACTACAGGATATTGCTCTCCTGTACCAAAGATAAGGACTGCCCTAGCTCCGGCACCCTCCATGTTTACCGCTCCTTCAAAATATATTTTTTATGGTTAGACTGTATTCTCTTGTTGGAGTTGTTGAATTATCATGATCCCATCATCCGGGAAATAAGTCTCTAGGGGCTCGAACCTTCCTGATGGTGCTTCGGCTAGTTGATCTGCAATGCCCTGACCTTTGATGGACTTCTGAGTCACATAGACAATGTCGAACTGTTGCAGGATCAACTGCCATTTGGAAAGTGAACAATTTAATATTGGCTTGTTGAATACGTACTTCAGTGGATCCATGCGGGATATTAGGTAGGTTGTGTGCCCATGGAGGTAATGTTATAACCTCATTGCGGCCCATGCTAACATACATCAGGTCTTTTCAATCAGAATCTACTTTTTCTCACCACTGCTTAACCTTTTGCTGATGTAGTAGATGGCTCTCTCATTGTGACTATCATCTTTCTATCCCACCATGCAGCCCATTGCATTGGCATTGACGGACAAGTACATAAATAGGGGAACTCCGTCCCTTAGGGGTACCAAGACTGGTGCTTTGATTAGCTGCTTCTTGATGGCAAGGAAGGCTTTCTGACAATCCTCATTCCATTTGGTGGAGGAATTCTTCCTTAGTAGCTTGAATATGGGTTCACAGGTTATTTTGAGCTGGGAAATGAATCTGCTTATGAAATTGATCCTTCCCAGGAACTAGCGTATCTCCTTCTCTATTCTAGGTATTGGCATCTCAGTGATGGCTTTGATCTTGGTAGGGTCTAGCTCGATGCCTCTATTGCTCACTAGAATCCTAACAACTTACCTGATTTGACGCCAAATGCATACTTGGCGGGATTTAGCTTGAGGTTGTACTTACGCAACCTGTTAAACAGCTTCCTGAGATGGTCAATGTGATTATCCTCCCTCCGGGATTTGATGATGATATCATCCACATAGACCTTTATCTCTTTATGCATCATAACATAAAATAGGGCCATCATGGCTCACTGATATGTGGCCCCGGCATTGATGAGGCCGAAGGATAGTCGTTTGTAGCAGAAGGTTCCCCATGGAGTGAAGAAAGCTGTTTTCTCCCTGTCCTCTTCAGCAACCATGATCTGGTGGTAACCAGCAAAATAATCCACAAACGAATACATACCGTACTGTGCTGTATTGTCTATCAGGATGTGGATGAAAGGTATTGGGAAATTGTCCTTAAGGCAGGCTTTGTTCAAATCCTGATAATCCACGCATACTCATACTTTCCCTCCGGGTTTAGGTACGGGATCTATGTTTGATAGCCACTCCGGGTATGTTGATACCATGATAATACCGACTTTGAATTGTTTAACGACCTCTTCTTTGACTTTCAGACTCCATTCAGGTTTTAAACGCCTAAGCTTCTGCTTGACTGGCTTGATTCCTTCTTTGATGGGCATTCGATGGATAACAATATCAGTAGATAGGCCAATCATGTCTTCATGTGACCATGCAAACACATCCTGGAACTATATTAGAAGTTCAATCAAGTCGACTTTTTGATCTTGTGTAATGTCTAGGCCGATCTGTATTTCTTTGAGGTTTTCTAAGGTTCCGATATTGATAGTGGTGGTTTGGTCGAGGTTCGGTTTGGGTTTGTCTTCGACCCATTCTTTGATCTCCTCGGGCACCTCATAGTCATCTTCCTCCTCTTGATCGATATCCATCAAGTCGAAGTTCAGTTCTACATCAAAGTTATAGTCACTGTGATAGGTTGGCATCTCATCAGCAGTGATAAATAAATCCAACTCTTGAGTACTGAAAACAAAAAATGCTTTCACTTTAATATATGCAACTGCTTAAATATACAAAGCATTTGGCAAAGCATGACAAAAGTTACTGCTATAGCTGTGCAATTAAAAGTAAGCAGTAAATGAAAGCATGTTATAGGGTAGATGGACTCTCTGTCCCTTTACCCTTTTTGACTGAGGCAATGGATGCTGCTCCAGTTATCCAGGGTTAAATCTTCATTGTAATGAATGAGAATTTTATATATTAATTAAAAATATTTATTGAATTAAATAAATATTTTATTTAATTTATTTACTGAGCTAAATAAATAAATTATGTGATTGTTGTGGAATAATTTAATTAAGTACAATAGAATTAATTAAATTGATGTGTAAGTAATGGTGTAGCATAATTCTAATTTAATTGAGAATAATTAATTAGAGTAATATTACGTGCTAAGTGGTTATAGTGATTTACTAATTGTTACATGAATTATAATTAATAAGAGAATTGCAAGTGTGTGACAATTTAGTATTATGTACAATTTTAATTAATTATGAATGTTAGCTTATATTTAATTAAATTAGAGGGTTGCAATTTAATTAAATAAAGTGTAGCATTTAAACTATGAGTTAAAGGATTTATTAAAAGAATTGAAAAGAGTTTTAAATTTATTTTGCCAAACAAGACCCTTACTTTTGTTTTAAACCTGTTTTACCAAACATGGTCTTAGGGCTTTTCATATTCAAAAGATGTAACCTATATATTAAATAGTAATTAGTGTAATACTTATTAGCTACATTAATATTATAAGTTACATATATGTAATATATGTATATGTATATTATATATCTATAATATACGTTAGTTAGAAATCAGTCTGTTAGAGAAAGAAATAAAAACAGAGAAAAGGTTAGAGAGAACTCAAGGAAGAAGAGAAAGAAGAAGGAAGAGGAAGAGAAAGCTTGAGAAAGCAAAAAGGGAAGCAAACACCACCATCATCTTCTTCTTCAATCACCAAAGCAAAAAGGGTATAATTACTACCTTAAAATTCTAAGAAATTTATTTAGTTGTTTTCTTTAGTTTGAGTTCTCTATGAAAATATTCTTCATGAATTGGTGATGTTGTTGTAGATATGTAGAATTTGTGTTTACAAACTGTTTATAATTGAATTGTATGCCATAAATAAGTTTTAAGAAATCAAACTGTTGTAGAAACAAGTTTTTATAGAGAAATTGTGTTCTTATGAAATTTTCAAATTTTTGGTTGAGCTAGAATGAAAAATTGATGCAAAAATGAAATTTATGTGTAATATAAGTTTATATATGAGTTATATAGTTGTTGTAGGGATTCAATCCACATAATTACGATGAACACGAAGAAATAATGTTCATAGTAATTTACTATAAACTAATTTTGAATATAGCCTTTTTAAACTATCAAATTGGTGTTTGATTATTGATTATTGTGTCAATTGATCATGGGTTATGTTAATATGTTAAGAATTAGAGTTAGTACAATTGGAATTTCATGAATTGGTTTAAAATCGAATGCACAGTAGCAATTTTATCAAGAACGCTTGATATTGTGTTTTTCTTCAAAAGGTTATGAAAACTGTGTTTTGATTATGTGTTGTAATGATTTTGTATGTTATATTCATGCTAAGAGTCTAAAATTTTGTTGTCATTAAGTTTCATGTACATCATGTTGAGAAAAATTGAATTTTGGTGTGAAGAAATTAGCTTATTTCACTGCCGTTCGCGAGCTGGGGGTTCCCACCAGTAGTGGGCCCCGCCCCAGCGGGGCACCCTGCTGTCTGGAGAAGTGGTTTGTGCTTCGTTGAGTTTTTGTGTCGCGTTTGTTTAGCTAACGCATATTAATGACTTGTTAAGTGTAATAGATAATGAGATAACATACTTTTGATGTGTTTAAGATAATTTGAAGTCTTACGTTATTATATTATGTGTGTACGTGGAAATTATTATCCTAGAGTATGATATAATAGTTTAAAGTGCTATACGTGTATGATTGTAAGTTAAACTCACATTTGTTGATAGTTAACGACTTATGTTGTAAACCACGTTGTGAGTTGAACTTAAGTAGAAGTTCAACGACACTAACGTATCAATCGTGTACTAATTGATATTATAAAAACCACGTGATATGTAGGATAATTGTGGAAGTGAGTTGTAATAGTAAAGTGTAGCTTGCGCTTGAGGCAGGTTCTCTACTCCTTATCTCTTACTTGAGCAAGTTTTCTAATCATTATTTTTCGACGTTATGCAAGTCCTTTCATGGTATCTTTTCATTGTGCAAGTTTCTAACCTTGCTCATTATATCATGCAAGTTTATTTCTGATTCTTAACTTGTTATTTATTGTACAAGTTATATTGTATTCTAATGTTCATAATGCACAAGTATTGAAGTTATTATCATAATGATGTAAACTTGACTTAATTATTCAAGCGAGATCCACCAATCTTTCGAATGCTTTAAGTTATTCCAAAGCATGCCTAGTTATCATAAAATCTATTGTTGTATCTTACATTTGATTTATGATTCTTATATTATCGAACTATTAAACTATTGTGAGTCGATTCAACTACTCCTTAGTTGATGATAGTTGAAACTCCAAATTTCCTTTTAGTTATTCAAACCAAACTTTCTTTAGGGTGGACTTGTATTCAAATACTGAGATGAACAACCCTATTTATTAGGGGAGGCTACTACACGAAAGCGTTGAATGTTTGTTCACAATACATGGTACAAAGGGCTGATCCCCCTAAGAACGAGTTAACGGTCCATAGTCTCAATGACTGTTAAAGGTTTAAATAGAAATATTTATAACCTAGGACATAGTTCAAGGTCGTATGACCCTCAGATAAATTCTATATTCGAATTCTAAATATGATGAAAGAATTATTATTCAATTCTATATTTTGACGAAAGAAAAGTTAATCAAATTCTTTTGAAGTTATTCAATCATGGCATATCATTGTACATTTCAAGTGAACTTTTGTTTGCTCACTTTTGCGTATTTTATAACCCCTTGCTGTTAAAGCCGAGAATGTTGACATACCGTCAACAAGTAAAGGGAAAGGAAAGATGGGCAAGTGAAGACTTGTTATCTTGAATCTTGATTGTAATAAGACCTAGTTTATGATGTTTTATTTCCGCACTTATTTGTTATGTTAAGGTTAGCAAACCTGGGATAGTTTTGGATTAAAGTTGTAATTCTTTTTCATAAGAAAGATTTTATTTATTGATGAGATTGTAATTTATTGTACATTACTATTTATTGGGTAGATGTATGTTTTATTTAAAAAGTGAACACCAAATCTTGTGGAAACGAAGTACCCGGATTTGGGGGTGTCACAGGTTGGTATCAAAGCAATAGGTTATGAACCTTAGGTGGGGGGAAAAACCTTAGGTAGTAGCCTTATAGGAAGATCGAAAAGATAGTGGTGATAGGTGAAGATAATAAACTACCTTATGTGCTATGTGTTTATGTTTATGTATTCGAAGAGTGATGACTCTATATCACGTAATAATAAACTTAAAAATTCTTTTGTCAGAATGACGAACATTGGGGAATCCAGTCAGGATAGGGAGGAAATACCTCAGGTGCCCAGAGAGGAGGAGCCCCGAGACATCCATATTATTTGGGAGTAGTTGGTTAGGAGAGAGCCATCTCTAGTGATCACCGTAGCTAGTCGGGAGCATGAGCTGACACCTATTCTAGAGGAGGAGGATGAGGATAAGTTAGAGGAGGAAGGGGAGGAAGAGGTTCCCGAGGAGTAATTCCCACCTCACTCTACTAGTGCTGAGATGTATGAGGCAGTGTACGACAGTAACGTGGAGCTACATGGTCGAGTTGGAAAGCTCGAAGAAACCATCCAGCACCTGGACGAGACTATCGAAGAGTCGGATAGTGAGCTGGGAGAAGTGCAGTGGAGGCTAATCCACGTAGAGAATGATAGAGACGAGGTACGGGCTGAGCTAGCAAAGCTGAAACAAGACATCCAGGAAGAGTTAACAAAGCATGCTAGAGCGGAGGAAACAAGCTTGAGGGCTACTCAACAAGCCGATCAAGCTGGAGACGAGGCTGAAGCCAAGAGGGCCAAGCTGAGGGAAACAGAACACGCTTTCCATACGGCCATAGATAGGGCCCAGGATCGTGTCTTTTATTACCCAGCTTAGTTCCAAGGTTTACCATGATACATGGTGGACCGAAGGACAGTGTTTCGGGTGATGGAGGAAGAACGCAGAGAGGTTGTGCGATGTCTTAACATGCCTAGACAGTATAGCTCGTAATTAGGTGTTTCTTTTTGTAATAAATAAATGTAAATCCCATAATTTGAGATAATAATGGGATGAGATAATAATGTAATGCTACAACTTGTTCCAGTTCAGGAAAGATGATGTAAATAGCAGAGATGCTATCCATTCTATGTTTTTCAAAACTTCGAGTAATGAATAAAAGAAGTTATTGATGTGCTATGTGTTCATATACGAACTGAGTTATTTAACAGTTTAAGTACAAACTTGAATACTTACGAATTTAGTAGAGGAGTTAATAATAATATTTCTTAACAGAAAATGCCTCCTAGAAGAAGACCTACACGTCAAAACCCCCGAGGGTTCGACGAATAATAACAACAACAATAACGACAGTACGAATCCCAACTCGGTTCAACAGTTAGTGAACCTACAGACAGAAGCCCTTGCGAATCAGCCACAAGTGCAGAGCATAATATTTAAAGAGTTTAAGGCAGTAGGACTACCGGAGTTTAAGGGATTGGTAAACCCTATAGATGCCCAGACGTGGGTAATGGAAATGGAGAAGGTCTTCGATGTTGCTAGAGTCGGTGAAGACTAGAAGACGGCATTCGCGACTTTCATGTTGAAGTTGGATGCTAGTTTCTGGTGGCAAGCCAACAAGACCAGAGAGGGTGAAGGAGTGATACCGTGGGAGCATTTCAAAGAGATATTCTTTGAAATGTACTTTTCCATTAGCTCGCAGGACCAGATGGAGGTCCAATGTCTAGAGCTTAAGCATGGAGGGATGACGGTGTCGGAATAAGCCGCAAAGTTTAACGAGTTGGCCAGGTTCGTTACTAACCAGGTCAGCACGGACATCCATGTTGTCTGGGAGAAGAAGGATGGAACGTTGCGACTTTGCATTGATTATAGGGAGTTGAACAAAGTTACGATCAAGAATAGGTATCCTTTACCTAGGATCGGTGACTTGTTCGATCAACTCAAGGGTGCTATATACTTCTCGAAAATCGATTTGAGAAGCGGGTATCATCAGTTGAAGGTGAGGAGAGAAGATATACCGAAGACAGCTTTTAGGACTCGGTATGGTCATTACGAGTTCTTGGTGATGTCATTTGGTCTGACGAATGCCCCAGCTGTATTTATGGACTTAATGAACAAGGTGTTTAAGCCATTCCTAGATAAGTTCGTGGGGGTGTTCATAGATGACATCCAGGTTTATTCCAAGACTGAGAAAGAACACACCGAACATTTAAGACTAATGTTAGAATCGCTGAGGAGAGAGAAGATTTAGGCGAAATTCTCGAAATGTAAATTCTGGTTAGAACGTGTGCAATTTCTTGGCCACGTGATCGACAAGGATGGTATTTCTGTAGATTCATCAAACGTTGAAGCGTTAATAAATTGGGATCAGCCGAAGACACCGTCTGAAGTGAGGAGTTTCTTGGGATTGGCAGGTTATTACCAGAGATTTATCCAAGACTTTTCTAGAATCGCAACTCCGCTGATGAATTTGACTCGTAAAACAGTTAGGTTTATTTGGACGAAAAAGTGTGAGGAAAGCTTCCAGGAGCTGAAGAAGAGGTTGAGTACTGCCCCTGTGTTGTCCTTGCTGGATAGTACGGGAAATTTCGTAGTCTATATTGATGCCTCACATAAGGGTTTAGGCTGCGTGCTGATGCAGAATGGCAAGGTCATTGCTTATGCATCACGTCAGCTAAAGGATTATGAGAAGGGGTATCCGACCCATGACTTGGAGTGGGCGACAGTAGTGTTTGCTCTAAAGATTTGGAGACACTACCTCTATAGAGAAAGGTGTGAGATATACACGGATAATAATAGTTTGAAGTATATCTTTACCCAGAAGGATTTGAACATGCGCCGAAGGAGATGGTTGGAACTGATCAAGGACTACAACTACGAGATACTTTACCATCCGGGTAAAGCTAACGTCGTCACCGACGCTTTGAGCAGAAAAGGTCGGGAGAAGCTAAATGTGACGAACGAGATTTTTGTAATTTAATTTGAATATTTATTGAATTAAATAAATATTTTTTGATGATTTAATTATTGAGTTAAATAATTAATTGATGAATTTGTGGTAGATTAATTTAATTATATTCGTTACATTGATTAAATTAATGTGGTGAATTTTTATATTCAAAGTATGTATTTAATTGAGCTTATTTGATTAATATATTAATTAATAAGCATAATGTTATTCTAATTAATTAGAGATTTAATGATTTGGCATAATTAATAAATAAGAATTTTAATTATGTTACTATGTGATTTAATGTGAAATTATGCTATGTTATTTAATTGATGTAAATAATATTATTTGATTAAATTGGGTGTGACATTAATTAACTATATAATAAGAGTTTTTCGATCAACTGAAGGGTGCTAGATACTTCTCAAAAATCAATTTGAGAAGCGGGTATCATCAGTTGAAGGTGAGGAGAGAAGATATAACGAAGAAAACTTTTAAGACTCGGTATGGTCATTACGAGTTCTTGGTGATGTCATTTGGTTTAACGAATGCCCCATCTGCATTTATGGACTTAATGAACAAGGTGTTTAAGCCATTCCTAGATAAGTTCGTGGTGGTGTTCATAGATGACATCCTGGTTTATTCCCAGACTAAAAAAAACACATCGAACATTTGAGACTAACATTGGAATCGCTGAGGCGAGAGAAGATTTATGCAAAATTCTTGAAATGCGAATTCTGGTTGGAACGTGTGCAATTTCTTGGCCACGTGATCGACAAGGATGGTATTTCGGTAGATTCGTCGAAGGTTGAAGCGGTAATAAATTAGGATCAGCCGAAGACGCCGTCTGAAGTGAGGAGTTTCTTGGGATTGGCAGGTTATTACCGGAGATTTATCCAAGACTTTTCTAGAATAGGAACTCTGTTGACGAATTTGACTCGTAAAATAGTTAAGTTTATTTGGACGAAAAAGTGTGAGGAAAGTTTCCAGGAGCTGAAGAAGAGGTTGAGTACTGCGCCTGTGTTGTCCTTGTCGGATAGTACGGGAAATTTCGTAGTCTATAGTGATGCCTCACATAAAGGTTTAGGCTGCGTGGTGATGCAGAATGGCAAGGTCATTGCCTACGCATCACATCAGCTAAAGGATTATGAGAAGGGTTATCCGACCCATGACTTGGAGTTGGCGGCAGTAGTGTTTGCTCTAAAGATTTAGAGACACTACCTCTATGGAGAAAGGTGTGAGATATACACAGATCATAAGAGTTTGAAGTATATCTTTACCCAGAAGGATTTGAACATACGCCAAAAGAGATGGTTGGAACTGATCAAGGACTACGACTGCGAGATCTTTACCATCCGGGTAAAGCTAACGTCGTCGCCTATGCTTTGAGCAGAAAGGGTTGGGAGAAGCTAAACATGTTAACTGATCAGGACCAGTTAATAGAACAAATGGCTAGATTGGAATAGGAAGTGAAGTTTTCAAAGGAATCGAATGAGAAGTTGTTTCAAGTAACTACTGGTTTTACTCTGGTAGACAAAGTGAAAGAAGCACAACTTCAAGACGAAGAGTGCGAAAAGATCCAAAAAAGAATAGCCGATGGCGAAGTGTTCAAGTTCCAGATTGATAATGAAGGTCTGCTATGATTCGAAGGAAGAATCTAGGTACCGCCAGTACCAGAAGTCAAAGAGGAGATTTTGATCGAATCTCACAGCCCGAGTTATTCTATTCACCCCGGGAGTACGAAGATGTACCAGGATCTCAGGCACCACTTCTGGTGGCCAAACATGAAGAGGGATGTTGCTGAATGCGTTGCAAAATGTCTAACGTGCCAGAAGGTTAAAGGAGAACACCAGAGACCCAGTGGATTGCTACAACATCAAGAGATTCCATAGTGGAAGTGGGAGCATATCACGATGGATTTCGTGGTTGGTCTTCCAGCAACTCAGAAGGGTTTTGATGTGATATGGGTGATAGTGGATCGACTGACGAAGTTAGCACACTTTTTACCAATCAGAATTAAGTACAACCTTGACCAGTTGGCAAAGCTATACGTCAAGGAGATTATATCTCGGCACAATGTTCCAGTGTCAATTATGTTCGACAGAGATCCGCGTTCTACGTCGAATTTTTGGAAGCGTTTGCAAGAGTGTCTGAGAACGCAATTGCGAATGATTACAGCGTACCATCCTCAGACTGATAGCCAGAGCGAGAGAATAATTCAGACGCTAAAGGATATGCTCAGAGCTTGCGTGATAGACTTCAAGGGAAGCTGGGATGATCATCTACAGTTGGTGGAGTTCGCCTACACCAATAGTTACCACGCGAGTATTGGCATTCTGCCTTACGAAGCGTTATACGGCAGAAAGTGTAGAACGCCTTTGTGCTAGGATGAAGTCGATGAACGTCAACTGTTGGGACCGAAACTGGTACAACAAACTGCCAAAATTATGAAGCTGATCAGAACGAGACTGGTTGCTGCTCAAGACAAATAGAAGAAATATACTGATCAACCAAGAATTGTTACCATGAAGCTTCGTTTTCCTGAAGGTATCTCTCTAGAAAGGGGAGATTCGATTTGCCAAGAAGGAAAAGCTGAGTCCCCGATTTATTGGACCTTTTGAGGTACTATGAAAAGTTGGCGAAGTAGCTTACGAGGTGGCATTACCTCCGGAGCTGGACAATATACACAACATTTTTCATATTTTTGTGTTACGACCGTATAAACACGACTATAAACATGTAATAGAATACGAGCCTTTACAATTTGATAAAGACTTAACTTATGAAGAGGTTCCTATCCAAATAGTTGATAGGAAGGAACAAGTACTTAGAAATAAAGTAATACCTTCTGTTAAGGTAATCAGGAGGAACCACAGTGCTGAAGAAGCCACGTGGGAACTCAAAGATGTAATGAAAAAATCGTATCCTCAATTATTTACTTAATTGATTGTGTAACCCCTTATATATCGATTATAGCGACAGAATCCTTTTAAGGGGGAAGAATGTAACATATGAGATCTTTTTTTTTTTGAGAATTTTTATGTTGTGATTCTAGGGACAGAATCCTTTTAAGGGGAGAAGATTATAACGAATGAGAATTTTATATATTAATTGAAAATATTTATTGAATTAAATAAATATTTTATTTAATTTATTTACTGAGCTAAATAAGTAAATTGTGTGATTGTTGTGTAGTAATTTAATTAAGTACAATAGAATTTGTTAAATTGATGTGTAAGTAATGGTGTAGCATAATTCTAATTTAATTGAGAATAATTAAATTAGAGTAATATTACGTGCTAAGTGGTTATAGTGATTTACTAATTATTACATGAATTATGATTAATAAGAGAATTGCAAGTGTGTGACAATTTAGTATTATGTACCATTTTAATTAATTATGAATGTTAGCTTATATTTAATTAAATTGAATTTAATTAAATAAAGTGTAGCATTTAAACTATGGGTTAAAGGATTTATTAAAAAAATTGAAAAGAGTTTTAAATTTATTTTACCAAACAAGACCCTTACTTTTGTTTTAAACCTGTTTTACCAAACATGGCCTTAGGGCTTTTCAAATTCAAAAGATGTAACCAATATATTAAATAGTAATTAGTGTAATACTTATTAGCTACATTAATATTATAAGTTACATATATGTAATATATGTATATGTATATTACATATCTATAATATACGTTAGTTAGAAATTAGTCTGTTAGAGAAAGAAAGAAAAATAGAGAAAAGGTTAGAGAGAACTTAGAGAAGAAGAAAAAGAAGAAGGACGAGGAAGAGAAAGCTTGAGAAAGCAAAAGGGGAAGCAAACACCACCATCATCTTCTTCTTCAATCACCAAAGCAAAAAGGGTATAATTACTATCTTAAAATTCTAAGAACTTTATTTAGTTATTTTCTTTATTTTGAGTTCTCTATGAAAATATTCTTCAAGAATTGGTGATGTTGTTGTAGATATGTAGAATTTGTGCTTACAAACTATTTATAATTGAATTGTATGTCATAAACAAGTTTTTAAAAATTAAATTGTTATAGAAACAAGTTTTTATGGAGAAATTGTGTTCTTATAAAATTTTCATATTTTTGGTTGAGTTAGAATGAAAAATTGATGTAAACATGAAATTTATGTGTAATATATGTTTATATATGAGTTATATAGTTGTTGTAGGGATTCAATCCACGTAATTACGATGAACACGAATAAATCATGTTCATAGTAATTTACTGTAAACTAATTTTGAAAATAGCCTTTTTAAACTATCAAATTGGTGTTTGATTATTAATTATTGTGTCAATTGATCATGAGTTAAGTTAATATGTGAAGAATTAGAGTTAGTACAATTGGAATTTCATGAATTGGTTTATAATCGAATTCACTGTAGCAATTTTGTCAAGAACTCTTGATATTGTGTTTTTCTTCAAAAGATTATGAAAACTGTGTTTTGATTATGTGTTGTAATGATTTTGTATGTTATAATCATGCTAAGAGTATACAATTTTGTTGTTATTAAGTTTTATGTACATCATATTGAGAAAAATCGGTTTTTGGTGTGAAGAAATAAGCCAAATTGGCCTATTTCTTTGCTGTTTGCGAGCTGGGGTTCCCACAAGTAGTGGGCCCCACCCCAGCGGGGCTTTTACCCTATGAGGACCCGCCCCAGCAGAGTCCGGAGATGTGGTTTGTGCTTCGTTGAGTTTTTTGTGTCGTGTTTGTTTAGCTAACGCATATTGATGACTTTTTAAGTGTAATAGATAATGAGATAACATACTTTTGATGTGTTTAAGATAATTTGAAATCTTACGTTATTATATTATGTGTGTACTTGGAATTATTATTCTAGAGTACGGTATAATAGTTTAAAGTGCTATATGTGTATGATTGTGAGTTAAACTTACATTTGTGGATAGTTAACGACTTATGTTGCAAAGCACGTTGTGAGTTGAACTTAAGTAGAAGTTCAACGACGCTAACGTATCAATCGTGTACTAATTGATATTATAAAAACCACGTGATATGTAGGATAATTGTGGAAGTGGGTTTTAATAGTAAAGTGTAGCTTGCGCTTGAGGCAAGTTCTCTACTCCTTATCTCTTACTTGAGCAAGTTTTCTAATCATAATTCTTTTACGTTATGCAAGTCCTTTCATGGTATCTTTTCATTATACAAGTTTCTAACCTTGCTCATTATATCATGCAAGTTTATTTCTGATTCTTAACTTGTTATGTGTTGTACAAGTTATATTATATTCTAATGTTCACCGGCGCTAAGTCAATCACGAACTCTATCTCCCTATCTAGGGAAAGTCCTGGTAAATCGTCCGAAAACACGTCCACAAACTCCCTAACCACTGATATCTGTTCTATCTTCGTGCTCTCCTTACACGTATCTACTATGTAGGCTAGATATCCTACAAAGCCTTGCATGAAAAGTTTCTTGGCTTGCATAACCGACATACAACTCGCTTGTCTAGGAAATTTACTACCATAGAACACTACCTTCGACGGAGTCGTAAGGTCTACCGACTTCTTCTGACAGTCGATTACTGCCCTATGGTTGAACAACCAGTCCATACTTAGTATGACATCGAATTCCTCAAGTTTTATCGGAATCAAATCTACCAATAATTCCTGACCCTTAATGTCCAATCTACAGTTCTTGTAAACAAACCTAACAGGAATAACTTCCCTATTCGCAATTTCTATGTTCAAGGGGTAAACTAATTCCTCTTTAGGTACGTCTAAGGTCTTAGCAAAATCATAAGATATGAATGAACAAATAGAACCCGAATTAAATAATACTTATGCATTTATAATATTGATCGGAATAATACCTGCCACCACATCTTTTGACTACACAGCGTCCTGCACCGTCATATTGAATGTGCTGGCAGTGGGTCAAACGGCTTGCAATGGTCCAGCGATACTCAAAGTGCTGCCGCTACCATTTCCTGTATTCCCTGTTAACCCTGCCGCTGGCTTCTTCGGGCAATTACAAGCCATGTGATCCTTGGATCCACATGTGTAACAAGCTTCTTTCTTCGGGTACTGGCAATTTGGCACAATATGGCCTTCCTGACCACAGTTGTAGCACACCCACTTTCCCTTCATGCACACTCCAGTGTGATTCTTCCTGCATGTAACACATCCTTCGAACATCCTCTTCTGTTGGCCTCCCTGCTGACTCCCAGCAGAGGTATTGTCGTTCTATTTCCTTTTCTGGATGATAGCCCCGCTACCACCAGCCTTGTTCTCCGTCTCATTCTTCTTCTTCTTATCTTGATTGAATGTAGTCACGGCATCGCTCCCTTCTTCAGCAAGAATGGCCTTTTCCAGCACAGCTGCAAATGTGTTTAGTTGGAACATGGAGACCTTGAAGTAGAGCTAGGGTTTCAGTCCCCGCTCAAACCTCCTCGCCTTCCTAGTGTCAATGCTGACTTGGTATGTAGCGAACCTGGCCGCTCGTTGAATTTTACGGCATATTCTGACACCGTCATCCTTTCCTGCTTCAGCTCTAGAAATTGGACCTCCATCTGGTCCTGCGAGCTAACGAGAAAGTATATTTCAAAGAACATCTCTTTGAAACGTTCCCACGGTATCACTCTTTCACCCTCTCTGGTCTTATTGGCCTGCCACCAGAAGCTAGCATCCGACTTTAACATGAAAGTCGCGAAAGCTATCTTCTGGTCTTCGCTAACCCTAGCCACGTCGAAGACCTTTTCCATCTCCATTACCCACTTCTAGGCATCTATCGGGTTTACCGATCCCTTGAACTCCGGCGGTCCTACTGCCTTAAATTATTTAAACGTCGTGCCCTGCACTTGCGACTGATTCACAAGTGCTCCGTTCAGTAGGTTCACCAACTGTTGAACAGAGTTGGGATTTGTCCCATCGTTATTGTTGTTGTTGTTCGTCGAACCCTCGGGGTTTTGACGTGTAGGTCTTCTTCTAGGAGGCATTTTCTGTTAAGAAATTCTCTTATTAGATCCTTTACTAAATTCTTAAGTATTCAAGTTTATACTTAAACATTTAAATAATTCAGTTCGTATATGAACACATAGCACATCAATAACTTCTTTTATTCATTACTCGTAGTTTTGAAAAACATAGAATAGATAGCATCTCTGCTATTTACATCATCTTTCCTGAACTAGAACAAGTTACAGGACTACATCATCACTTTATCCCATTATTATCTCAATATATGGGATTTACATTTATTTATTACAAAAAGAAACACATAATTAAGGACTCTACTGTCTAGGCATGTTAAGACGTCGCACAGCCTCTCTGCGTTCATCCTCCATCACCCGAAACACCGTCCTTCGGTCCACCATATACCATAGTAAACCTTGGAACTGAGCTGGGTAATAGAAGACACGATCCTGGGCCCTATCTATGACCGTATGGAATGCGTATTCTATTTCTCTCAACTTGACCCTCTTGGCTTCAGTCTCATCTTCAACTCGATCGGCTCGTTGAGTAGCCCTCAAGCTTGTTTCCTCCACTCTAGCACGCTTCATTGACTCTTCCTGGATGTCTTGCTTCAGCTTTGCTAGCTTGGCCCGTGCCTCGTCTCTATCATTCTCTATGTGGACTAGCTTCCACTGCACTTCTCCTAGCTCACTATCCAGCTCTTCAATGGTCTCGTCCCGCTGCTGATGGTAGTCCGACTCTCGTCCACTAGTTCCTGAAGCTACACGTTACGGTCGTAGATTGCCTCGTATATCTCAGCACTAGTAGAGTGAGGTGGGAATTTCTCCTCGGGATCCTCTTCCTCCTCTGACTCCTCTAACTCATCCTCGTCCTCCTCCTATGGAATAGGTGTAAGCTCATACTCCCGACCAGCTACGGTGATCACTGGAGATGGCTCTCTCCTAACCAACTGCTCCCAGACAACATGGATGTCTCGGGTCTCCTCCTCTCTAGGCACTTGAGGTAACTCCTCTCTAGCCTGACGAATTTTAAAGTTTATTATTACGTGATATCGAGTCGTCACTCTTCGAATATTTAAACGTAAACACATAGCACATAAGGTAGTTTATTATCTTTACCTATCACCACTATCTTTTCGATCATCCTATAAGGCTACTACCTAAGGTTTTTTCCCCCACCTAAGGTTCATAACCTACTGCTTTGATACCAACCCGTGACACCCCCAAATCCGGGTACTTCGTTTCCATAAGATTTGGTGTTCACTTTCTAAATAAAACATGTATCTACCCAATAATAAAAAATTGCAAAGTAGATTACAACCTTCATAATTACTTAAATAAAAATCATCTTCCTTATAAAAGGATTGCAACCTTGTCCAAAATAAATCCCAAGGTTATCTAACCTTAATAAAATAATTAAGTGGGGAAATAAAATATCATAAACTAGTCTTATTACAATCAAGATTGAAGAAAACAAGTCTTCACTTGTTCATCTTTCCTTTCCCTTTACTGTTTGACGGTACGTCAACATCCTCAGTTTTAACTGCAAGGGGTTATAAAATGTGCAAGAGTGAGCAAACAAAAGCTCACTTGAAATATAACAATGATATGACATAACTGAATAACTTCAAAAAGGGCTTGAATAACTTTACTTTCGTCAAAATAAAGAATTGAATAATAATTCTTTCATCATATTTAAAATTTGAATATAGAATTTATCTGAGGGTCATACAACCTTGAACTATGTCCTAGGTTATAAATATTTTTATTTAATACCTTTAACAGTCAGTGAGACTATGGACCTTTAACTCGTACTTAGGGGTTTCAGCCCTTCGTACCAGGTATTGTGCACAAACATTCAACGCTTTCGCGTAGTAACCTCCCCTAATAAATAGGTTGTTCATCTCAGTATTTGAATACAAGTCCGCACCAAAGAAGGTTTGATTTGGATAGCTAAAAGGAAATTGGAGTTTCAACTATCATCAAATAAGGAGTAGTGGCTGGACAGCATGGAAATATATATATATATATATAGAAAAACAGTAAAGAGCGATGGGTTTTCACTCCGATGCTCGGACTTGAATGGAAAAAAAAATTATATATATATATTTATAAAAGTGATATAAAAGCCACGGAATGATCCAGGCTGAACAGAATGGAAATATATATATATATATATATATATATATATATATATATATATATGTGTGTGTGTGTGTGTGT
Organism: Panax stipuleanatus; assembly: GCA_020205555.1. Classification (NCBI taxonomy): domain Eukaryota; kingdom Viridiplantae; phylum Streptophyta; class Magnoliopsida; order Apiales; family Araliaceae; genus Panax; species Panax stipuleanatus. The sequence continues at coordinate 27,784,302 of CM035115.1, read as the reverse complement.
GTGTGTGTGTGTATAAAAGTGGTAAAGGACGGTGGATTTTCACTCTGAGGCTCGGTCGCAAATATAAATATAAATATATATATATATATATATATATATATATATATATATAAAAGCAGTAAAAAGACCACAGAATAATCCAGGCCAAACTGGAATGTAAATATATATATTTATAGTTAAATATAGACAAAAAAATAGTCAAACCGGGACTGGGAAGATAACTAGTCCGGTGAAAGGGGCATATATAGGTATATATATTTAAAAGCAATAAACTACCGCGGATTTGACATCCGGTCTTGACAGAATTGAAATGTTAGTATATATACAATTAAATATATACAAAAAAAAGAAGCCAAACCTGGACTAGGAAGATAACCCAATCCGGCGAAGTTGCTAACAACGATGATGCAAGTATATAAAAGCTATTAGCAGCGACAGATCGTCAATTCGAGTTGTAGAAATGCCAGAAAATGCGTTTAGGTACTAAAATGTACCAAAAGTTAACAAAAAGGGCCATGGAACTGAGTTCCGGGCATATTTAGAAAATAAAATTTGGCGTGCAAGTGTATAAAGTGCAATGAAGTAATAGGAACTTTTTGATCGTAAAAATTCTAACAATGGACTACTACACGGGCTTTTTGTCATATCGTAGGCTTTAAACGTCTGTTTCTACTGGTTAATTTCTGATATGTGATAGTATATGAGGATATCTACGTGTTAGAGTAATAAAATTTGGGTTTGGAGTACAAGAATATGGCTGAGAAACGAAACGGGCAGAGTTCCAGAGCATTTCTCTATATAAAATGAGCTGGAGGTGCACTCATATATATAGACCAAACGGAAGCGGCCCTACCAGAGGCAGCCTCCACTCTACCTGCGGCTCCACATGGCAGGTACGGGTAGTGGTCCCCGTTGCATCGAAGTTCATGCACTCCGAGTAATACGATGCCAGGTTCAAAACTTTCTAACTTTTGATCGGAGCTTCCGTTTGAGGCGTGCCATACCTTTCCTGAAAGCCCTCGCCAAGAGTGTCGCAATGATATGGTAGTAAACATTTTTTGAGTCCAAAAAGACAGGTTCATAACCAGGTCTTTTCTTCCCCGCTGTTTATCCATTGAGCTATCTTGCGCTGTTTTCACTTGGGATCACTGTTATGGTTCTTCCTGACCTTCGTTGCATCAATTCGGCTTGAGTTTAACCTAATCATCTTCAAGTTGATAAAAAAACCATTTTACCCCTCCCAGGGTGGTCTCCTGTACTGGCACGGTCTTCGGCTATCTTCCCGGGGTTGTTCCCCGAGGTTTGGCTCCCAGCCGATTCTGTTTGTCCTCAGGGTCATCTCTGAGGCTGTCTTAGTCCTCCCAAGGTTGACTCCGGGGATGATGTGATGCTTTGGGTTTTTCTCTGAATGTTAAATTGGCTTCCCAGGGTTATCTCTAGGGCTGAACTAGATCTCCCGGTTGTGACCGGGGCTTAACTGTACCTCCCGAGTTGTGACCAGGGCTGAATTGATATCCCAGTATTAAGACCGAGGTTGATCTGATGGCTCGGTATTGAGACCGGGGTTGAGTTGACATCCCATTATTGGTGATCGGGGTTGAGTTGACATCCCGATATTGGTGACCGGGGTTGAGTTGACATCCCGTTATTCGTGACCGAGGTTGAGTTGACATCCCAGTATTGGTGATCGGGGTTGAGTTGACATCCCAGTATTGGTGACCAGGGTTGAGTTGACATCCCAAAATTGGTGACCGGGCTTGAGTTGACATCCCGATATTGGTGACCGGGATTGAGAAGAAGATTTTGCCCTCTTGCAGGGTTAGTAATAGGAAAATAAAATTTCAAGTGTCTACAATGTCATTACCTTCTTAAATAATTATTCATCCTTTTATGGTGTGACCCTTTAGGTTCTTCATATTAAACCGATTGTGAATAAATCAATTAGAACAATTCTAATCTTATTTAAATACATAAATTAAACTAATAATCTATTTAAATAAAATATATTTATTCTATAATATGGATAAGCCTCCCTGGCGCTCAACGACTTTTCAGATAATATAGATTTCAACATTAATCATAAAAGAACCCTTGAGTTAATAGTTACCGTACAATTCAATCCTTCCACCATACAATGTCCCAATTAAATATAAGATATGGAATTACTGTCAAGTCTTATTTTATTTAATTATATGTATTTCGATTAGAAAATGCACAACTCCAAATAATGCAAATTAAAAACTCCTTTCTAATTTCATTCCACTTTAGCCAAGGTTTCCTGGGTTGTCATTTAACGAATCACATAGGACATATCTCTTCTTTTACTAAAAGCGATAGATTATTTATTGATCATTTATTATCTCTATATATAACTTATTACACCCCAAGCATACCTTTTGATATACCCTAAGGGTCTTAAGGAATAAGTCAAAGTACAATTTATTACACACAAGATACTATGATGATCTCAAGTCTGAGGATCACTTGTACTTGTAATACCCGAGAATTTCCATATATTATTAAATAAATATATTAATGGAAATGAGAATTTATTTGAATATAAATGATTTTGTGTTATGAGATGAATTAATTCAATTATATATAATTGAATAATTATAATAATTGAGAAATTGGTGGAGTTTGTGATAAACTCGTTGATTGCCTTGTGTGGCACAGTGACGTAATATAAGAATGATTATATTAATTTAAGCGAACAATTAATCTATATTAATTGTTAATCGAAGAATATTAATTAACTGTTATAAAATACTAATGAGGATTGATTAATAATATGTGATTATTATTATTGCAAGAAACATAATAATAATGAGCAACGTGTTTATAAATATAATAAGATTTATATCAAAGTGATAATTAATCATATAAGGGTTAATTAAATTGTGATGGAGGTTAACAATTATATTGATTGATGTAGGATGTGTATATTATTAATTAATATTCAATTTATAAGATGAGAAATTATATGTGCAAGCATGCGAATTAAATGTGTAGCATATATTAGCTGACTATGTATTATGTGAAGTGTAATATGACACTATTATATGGTAAGGCTTATTAAACCATGTGAGCTACTTGATTAATAACTTGTGTGATAATAAATATGTGGGTATACATTGTATAATATATCATGAACATATTGTAAACAATTAGTTTTAATAAAGGAGACAGTGTAATGTGTTAACGTCTGATTAGATTATATCCGGTATTAACAAAATGTACATGGATTATACGTGTCAATTTACACTTACTACAGTATATGAATTATTGTGACATTTCAATTAAAGACCTAAGTGTCTAAATATGTGTGTGTATATAACCTAAGTATTAACACTAGTTTGTTTACAAATTGGAAATGCTGAGATTTTTATGCCTTGTCCCATATTAATAAGACACAAACCTTGTACACGTAAAACACTCATGAAGCTAGCCTACTCCTACCTTCTCAAACTCAGCATTCTAGCAAATCATGATACGGGGAGTGGGCACAACAGTGTTCTTCAACCACTCTACCAACTCTTCCTTAGCTGATATACAAAGCTTCAATCTAGTGGTTCAATTTAATGGACAATTGCATTGTCTGTGTAAGGATTTTTCTATAAATAGCAGCCATGTTTCTTCGTTTTCAATTTGCTGAGAGTTTGCATAAGTGGTGAGTGAAAGCAATATACATATATCAGTAGGAGAAGTTGGATTAGCAGCAAACTATATTGGAATCCTAGCAGAGGTATAATCCCTCTTCCTTTGTTCTTCATTTTCGTTTTCTGTTTCCGAAGTTTCCTTCAAATTTTTGATTATGCCAAATTGGTTCATGATTGGTTTGTAGAACCCTTATATTGTTGTTATATGGACATACATACGTGATGGAACCACTATATAGCTTTCTTGACTTTCATTTCCATTGTTGCTCTATAATTTCTATAAAGCATCGAATTCGTGAAATTAGTTGGAGTTCATCAAATAGGGAATCGTTTGGGCGATTGACTGTTATATAAGCATATATATATGTGTGTGTGTGTTAGTAAGTTAAAGAAGTCTAATAGCATCTGGGTATGTCGAGATCGGTAAAATGGGAGGTTTTGGGTCGGTTTCGCTGCAGTCTGAACTGAGGAACTGTCCCCACGCCGCAGCGTCGCAGCCAGCGCCGCAGCTCCTCAAACCGCGCCGCAGCGCCGCGTCGCAGCGCCACCCGCGCCGCAGCGCTAGTATATGGCTGCTGTTGCCGCGCCGCAGCGCCGGCCTCTGTGTTCAGTTTTCTGCATTCTGCAACAAAACTGTTATGTACTAATTGGTTGATTTTTGTTTAAACAAGCATGGAAGCATGATTAATACATATATATAAACCTAATGAGGCAATGTAAGCATGTTTTAGTATATTAGCATGCATGGTTAACCAAACGACATATAGTTTGAAAACAAACTTAAAGATTCATAAACGAACGTTAACATTATAAAGCATGTTTACATACTGACCTTGCAAGCACGTTAGTACCACCTAGAGACACATGAAGTGCATGTTAGCTTATCTATATTGGTTCCGTAATAAAATATGAACATGTGAACCTAACTAGTGCTCATTCCTAACAAAAATATAAGTTTGAAGGTGGATATGATCATGTAAATGCTATATAGTCATTTTGATGTTATGAGCATGTTTAGATAACTTTGAAATATATGAATGAAGCCTTAACTTGTGTTTATATAGTTCGTAAGGAAGCATGAACATGTTAGGCTCTATTAGTAAGATTCACTAATAGAAATACAAGCCTTGCACATGAGCATTAACACGATACGTGGAGATTTAAATTCTGATATTTATGGACACATGCGATAGTACTCTTAGACTCATTCATGAGTCATGCATATATATATACCATGATTGGTTGCCGTGATTAATGTTTAGCATAAACAAAGCATGTTTTTAAGATAATAACAATGCTAGCTACATATATGCAATACGAGTACTCATGAGCATGACTAATACAAGTTATATGAATATCTTATGTGTTTAAAAACGACCATGTTAGACCATATGAGTTCGTGTCCTTGAATGGCTTTAAGTATTAACTTAAGAACCTATACCATGTACGATTGGATTTGGAAAAGTTATACAAGCATGTAAAGTATCCTTTAAATATGAATACATGCTACGTGATATTATATGATGTTACTTGAACCCGATTTTGACGGTTAACTTAAGGAGATGCCGTAACTTGCTAAAATGAAATATATTTAGTATTGATTGTGGTCTTATGTGATATTAATAATATGCAAGCATGTTTGCTAATTGTTGAGATCTTATATAATATGAGAATGCGTTTAAACTCTAAAGAAGGAACGTTAAGGATAGAAATTATATTCTATATAACTGTGTAGCTAGGTAAAACTTACCTTATGTGTTGATCGTATATTCAAAGAGAAAATGTGAAGTTAAATTATATGACTAATGAATATCATATATATACGTAACTGTATTACGATAGGAATTCGAAAGTGTTGATTGCTTTTCGTGGATAAACTACGCTAAAGGCAAGTTCTCTTACTTACACTCTCTTAAAGTGCAAGTATCCTAACCGACGCATTTACTTTATGCAAGGAAAGCTATGATTGTGAAAGTTTCCTAACTTATACTCTTTTACTATGCAAGTATCCTATCTTCTGTATTGCGAACTAGTTTCCTATTTAATCGGTTGAATTGAATTAGCATACTTGAACTCTTATTTCATTAAAGCTATTATTCATGTTGAACTTAGTATTGTTCTTGAATATTGTGAAAGTGTCTATGCCATTTGATTCGGCTAGACTTATATTATTGAAAAGCGAGCCAAACTAATTGATTGGTGCAGGATCTTGTATTTGACTGAGAAGAACAACCTTCTTTGAAGGGAATATATAATTATCGGAGAACCGACGTGCACACTTGAGTATGATTGATTGTTATACATAACGATGGTACTTTAGGCTGATCACCTGTTGTACCTGTTTTTGTTGGATTTTCAGTTTATTACTGTCAATTCTAGTAGAAGTTCATAGTCCGTAGTGACTACTCAGTATTCAATTATTTGAAATCTTGAATTGACTTATTATTGAATCATATTAATATTATCATGTCCTTAGTGACTGTTATTGAGAACTGTTGATATTCTTGTTATTCTTGAACTATCAAATTTTGCTACACCCTTTCGAGAATTGAGAATCTTATTATTCACCCTTATTGTATATTACTTGCTGGGCAATTTGTGCTCATTCTTTCTTTCCCTAAAACATTTCAGTTAAGGCAGCGCATGGCGAACCTTCAGGCATTGATAAGGGCAAGGGCAAGGCTACCAACTAGCTTATGTCTGTTATGTTTCAAATATATTAATATTATGTGAAGATGATGTAGTAAGACTGGATTTGTTTATGTTTAAGCTTAAGTTAGATTATATAACAAGTCGTTAATTGATATTGCTATGTAATCTATTAAGTACTGTAGGTTGCGAGACTTGGGGGAATAATTATAATAAATCATTGTAAATTATTCTAGAATAGATTTTTCGCTGTGGTTGTGTGATATTTAGTTATCATTATTGCGATGTATTACCATGAGCACGTGATGAACCGAATTCGAGAGACCAAGTGGCGGTCCTGGAATTTGGGGGCATCACAGGTTGGTATCAGAGCCGTAGTTATAAACCTTAGGAACGAGTGTCCTTAGACTATAACTTAGGCGAACTTAGAAGTTAGGAAGGAGATAAAACTCATGTAGAGTTTTCCTTGAGAGGCTTAGTCTGTTATGAAATGTAACTTCATTCTATACAATAAACTTATATTTTATTTAACATTCTAATGGAGTTGCTGTTTGTTTGTCTTGTGTTTGTGAGTGTAGGATGACAGACACAGGAGTACCTAGTAGAGTGGCCAAGGAGGAGCCCAGGGATATACATGTAGTGTCTAGAGGCTACACCAGTGCAGGCTGTTGCACCGTTCGAGTTCGACGACGAGGACGAGATTGAGATAGAGTCTGATCCAGAGGAGGAGCCGATGGAGGATGAGCCAGTAGAGGACTCTGATGAGGCTACTATAGAGGAACAGATGTTAGGCGAGTACGAGGAGCGTATTCTAGAGTTAGACTGCAGAGTCCAGGAGCTGGAGGCAGAGGCCCACGAGAGAGAGTCTGAGTTCCAGAAGCTGAGGGACGAGGACCACCAGAGGAAGCTGGCTATGCAAGAGTTAGAGGTGGAGATTGCCTACCGTAGGGAGGCAGGGATCCAGATGGGGACTCTATTTCACAAGTCAGTGGCTAGGAATGTAGATTTGGCAGAGAAGCTAGAAGAGGTTGAGCAGAGGGAGCTGACTTAGAAAACTGAGAAAGAGGCACTCCGTACTCAGCTAGAGTTGGAGGTGATGGATAGGTTACACTTCGAGGAGAAGTGGGAAGCGTCCAATGAGAGAGCTGACGACCTTGAGGACGAGGTCAGGTGCAAGAAGAGAAAGATGAACAAGATGGGGTATGTGTTCCGTTCAGCTTTTGAAAGGGTGATTGATGGTGTGTACCACTACCCGGCAGAACAGGGACAGACTCTACATACCTTGAGCCGAGAGCTGGTTACATATATAGCACAGTTGGAGTACAAGAGCGCAGTGGAGCGCGGGATGATGGGATGAGATTTCCTTAGTCAGTCTAGTGGTAGTACTAGTTGTGTCTTTATGTATTGTATATACTATGTTGTAATCCTGATCTTTTGTGTAAGATGTGGGATGATGTTGTAAACCCCGAGTTAGCTTTTGTTAGAAGGGTAGTATGGTAGTAGGTTGGTATATTCCTCGTCTTTTGTGATATTAGGGGATATATGTGATAACATTTATAGCAGTATGCTAGGAAAATCATGTAATGAAATGAAATGGCATATGAATATAAATGGAGTTGATTTTAGAAATGTGTTATAAATTTATTCTTTTAGTATTAAAAGAAATACTTAAGTGATATACTTGAATAATAATAAAAATGAAAAATTGTGATGCAGATAATGCCGCCCAGACGTAGATTGACTGCACCCGAAGAATCCGTTAACAATGAGAGAGAACAAGTAGACCCGATCCAGAAACTGGTAGACTTGTTAGGAGAAGCCTTAAGGGGAAGGAACAATGAACCCGTTCGCCCGAAGCCTCAAACTGTGACAGTAACAACCTTTAAAGACTTTAAGAGTGTAGGACCCCCGGAGTTCGAGGGAACTACCGACCCAATCGTCGCACAAACGTGGATCAAAGAGATCGAAATAGCTTTCACTATAGCTAGCGTAGGCGAAGATCAGAAGACGGTGTGTGCCACGTACATGATGAGGGGAGAAGCGAACTACTGGTGGGAGGCTAATCAACAAAGAGCTGGAGAAGGGATAATAGCTTGGGATAAGTTTAAGACACTGTTCTTCGAGAATTACTTTCCGAAGAGTATGAAGAATAGGATGGAGATGAAATTCCTAGAGTTAAAACAAGGTGAGATGACGGTGGCGCAATACGCGGCTAGGTTTAACGAACTAGCGCGATTTGCGGAGCACCAAGTTGGTGATGAAGAGAGGAAGGCTAGACGCTTTGAACAAGGGTTGAAGCCATGGCTGTTCAATAAGGTATCAGTTCTTCAAATTGATTCCTTTGCAACATTACTGGAGAAGGCAATCATTGCGGAAGGCGGCAGTGAGGCCTTTAGTCTGTATAACAAAGAAAAGAAAAGAAAGAATACTGGAGGAGAGAATCGTACGGGAAGAAGCAGTAGCAGAGGAAGCAACTTGGGAAAGAGAAAGTGGGAGAACAACAACAACAACAAAAACAACAATAATAATCAATCAGGGAATTTTCGTGGAGGTTTCAAGAAGAGGGCTGAAGGATGCCCGAAGTGTGGGAAGAATCACCAGGGCTAGTGCTGGAAGGGACGTGGCACTTGCTACAACTGCGGACAGGAAAGGCACATCTCGCCCAACTGTTTGAAACTGAAAAAGATACAAGGATGCTTTGCGTGTGGCTCGACGGAGCACCGAATTAAGGACTGCCCAAAGAAGGGAAGTGGTGGGGGTAGTAATCAGCAAGGAGGCAACAAGTTGATGATCGGTGGACCGGCACAATCCAACCGCCCAACCGCCAGAACCTTTAACATGACCGTCCAAGACGCAGTGGCTGCAAAGGATGTGGTGTCAGGTATAATCCCAATCAATGATATAAATGCTTATGTATTATTTGATTCGGGTGCCACCTGTTCTTTTGTATCTGAAGAATTTGCTAGTAGACTTAGTACACCCCGAGAACTTTTAGAAAATCCTTTGATCATAGAAGTTGCTAATAAGGAAGTGATCCCTATAGAATACGTTTATCAAAATTGTCGCGCAAGTATTAGTAAACATGAACTGAGCGTAGACTTGATTCCTATTAGACTGGGAGAATTTGACGTAATACTGGGAATGGATTGGTTGTATAACCATGCTGCGATAATTGACTGTCAGAACAAATGTGTGAACCTTCAGACTCCGAGTAAGTCTAAGGTAGTGTTTTATGGTAGCTCATCGCTTAAGCAATCGTGTTGCGTTACGATGATGCAGGCCAAGAAATTGTTAAGGAAAGGATGTGTAGGATATTTAGCTTACATCGTTGATACTCGGAAAAAGGGAGTAGAAATTAAGGATATATACGTAGTTAATGAATTCCAATATGTGTTTCCGGACGATCTGCCTGGTCTTCCGCCAGACAGAGAAATCGAATTCGTAATAGACTTAGCACCGGGAACAGCACCGATTTCGAAAGCTCCACATCGTATGGCGCCAGTAGAAATGAAGGAATTGATGATACAATTACAAGAATTATTGGATAAGGGTTACATTCGACCGAGTGTTTCTCCTTGGGGAGCACCAGTACTATTCGTTAAGAAGAAGGACGGATCGATGAGGCTCTGTATCGATTATCGAGAATTGAACAGAGTAACGATCAAGAACCGATATCCGCTACCGAGGATAGACGACTTATTTGATCAACTGAAGGGAGCAAAATGTTTCTCAAAGATCGACCTACGAACAGGATAGCATCAATTGAAAGTGAGGGATGAGGACATACCAAAGACTGCGTTTCGAACCCGTTATGGACACTACGAGTTTTTGGTAATGTCATTCGGATTGACTAATGCTCCGGCAGCATTTATGGACTTGATGAACCGAGTTTTCAAGCCATACTTGGATAAATTTGTAGTGGTTTTTATCGACGACATTTTGATCTACTCAAAGACAGAGGAAGAACACGCCGAACATCTGAAGATTGTTTTGGAGGCACTAAGGAAGGAGAAGATGTATGCAAAATTTTCTAAGTGCGAATTTTGGATAGAGAAGGTTCAATTCTTAGGCCACGTGGTGGATAAGAATGGAATCTCAGTAGACCCTGCAAAGGTCGAAGCAGTAAGTAATTGTGAACAACCGAGAACACCGACGGAGGTGAGAAGCTTTGTAGGGTTAGCTGGGTACTATCGAAGATTCATCCAAGATTTTTCTAAGATAGCAACCCCGTTGACCAATTTGACTAGAAAGACGGTGAAATTTGTATGGACCGACAAATGTGAAGAAAGTTTTCAAGAACTGAAAAGGAGATTGAGCGAAGCACCTGTGTTATCATTACCAGATGATGCGGGAAATTTTGTGGTGTATAGTGATGCATCGCACAAGGGGCTTGGCTGTGTGCTTATGCAACATGGCAAGGTTATTGCATATGCGTCATGACAATTGAAGGATTACGAAAAACGATACCCTACTCACGACTTAGAGTTAGCGGCAGTAGTTTTTGCGTTAAAGATATGGAGATATTATCTATACGGAGAAAAATGTGAGATATACACGGACCACAAAAGTATGAAATATATCTTCACACAGAAGGAGTTAAACATGCGGTAGAGAAGGTGGTTAGAATTAATCAAAGACTATGACTGCGATATTCTTTATCACCCGGGAAAGGCAAATGTGGTTGCCGACGCTCTGAGCGGGAAAGGAAGGGAGAAGTTGTTTAATTTGACGACTCAGGAAGAGTTGATAAGAGAGATGGAGAAATTGGAGATAGAAGTGAAAGGACCAGAAAAGTCTGGTGAGAAGTTAATTGAAATGGAAGCTTGTCCGACGTTGTTGGATAGAGTAAAGGAAGCTCAGGAAAAGGATGAAGAGTGTGAGAAAATCCGAAAGAGGATCACAGAAAATGAGGAAGAAAAATTTCGAATGGATAAAGACGGTATTTTGAGATTTGAAGGGAGAGTGTGGGTACCAGCGGTAACCGAGTTGAGGGAAGAGATTTTGCACGAGGCACACAATACGACATATTCCGTTCATCCGGGAGGCACAAAGATGTACCAAGATCCAAGGCAACATTTTTGGTGGCCCAATTTGAAACGGGAAGTCGCAGAGTGCGTCAGTAGATGCTTGACTTGCCAACGCGTTAAGGAGAGCATCAGCGGCCGAGTGGTTTACTACAACCGTTAGAAATACCAGAGTGGAAATGGGAGTATATTACCATGGACTTCGTGGTAGGACTTCCAGTTACACAGAAAGGTTATGATGCTATTTGGGTTATCGTGGATCGACTAACGAAGACCGCACACTTTCTACCAATCAAGATCCGCTATAGTTTGAACCAATTAGCAAGCCTATATGTAAAAGAAATTGTTTAACGACATGGAGTGCCAGTGTCAATTGTCTCTGATCGAGATCCGCGCTTCACGTCCAATTTTTGGAAGAGTTTGCAAAAAAGAATGGGAACGCAGCTGAGGTTGAGTACAGCTTATCATCCTCAAACAGACGGACAAAGTGAGCGAACAATACAAACGCTAGAAGACATGCTTAGGACTTGCGTGATGGATTTTAAGGGAAATTGGGACGACCACCTACCCTTAGTAGAATTCGCATATAATAATAGCTACCATGCAAGTATCGGCATGCCACCGTACGAAGCTCTTTACGGGAGAAAGTGCAGAACGCCGTTATGTTGGGACGAAGTCGGAGAACGACGAATACTCGGACCAGAGTTAGTTCAACAAACCGCAGACGTGGTGACAGTGATAAGAGCCAGACTTGTAGCAGCTCAAGATCGCCAGAAGAAATACGCATATTTGCATCGGCAGGACCGAGACTTCAAAGTCGGCAGTTTCGTATTCTTGAAGGTATCTCCATGGAAGGGAAAAATCCGTTTCGGCAAGAAAGGAAAATTGAGTCCAAGATTCATAGGACCGTTCGAGATACTGAAGTGATTGGGCGAAGTGGCATACAAAGTTGCGTTACCACCCTAGTTGGAGCATATCCACAACGTGTTCCACATTTCCGTGTTGCGACCGTACAAGGCCGACTACAAGCACGTGATTTCTTACGAGCCCATTCAAGTGGAGAAGAACTTGGCGTATGAAGAAATTCCTGTCCAGATATTAGATAGGAAAGAACAAACTTTGAGAAATAAAGTTATTTCATCTGTAAAAGTACTTTGGCGTAACCACGATGTCGAGGAGGCAACGTGGGAGTTAGAAGATAGGATGATGAGGGACTATCCCCATCTATTTGTGTAACCTTGTAGCAATTCCGGGACGAAATTTTTATAAGGGGGGGAGGATGTAATACCCGAGAATTTCCATATATTATTAAATAAATATATTAATGGAAATGATAATTTATTTGAATATAAATGATTTTGTGTTATGAGATGAATTAATTCAATTATATATAATTGAATAATTATAATAATTGAGAAATTGGTGGAGTTTGTGATAAACTCGTTGATTGCCTTGTGTGGCACAGTGACGTAATATAAGAATGATTATATTAATTTAAGTGAACAATTAATCTATATTAATTGTTAATCGAAGAATATTAATTAACTGTTATAAAATACTAATGAGGATTGATTAATAATATGTGATTATTATTATTGCAAGAAACATAATAATAATGAGCAACGTGTTTATAAATATAATAAGATTTATATCAAAGTGATAATTAATCATATAAGTGTTAATTAAATTGTGATGGAGGTTAACAATTATATTGATTGATGTAGGATATGTGTATATTATTAATTAATATTCAATTTATAAGATGAGAAATTATATGTGCAAGCATGCGAATTAAATGTGTAGCATATATTAGCTGACTATGTATTATGTGAAGTGTAATATGACACTATTATATGGTAAGGCTTATTAAACCATGTGAGCTACTTGATTAATAACTTGTGTGACAATAAATATGTGGGTATACATTGTATAATATATCATGAACATATTGTAAACAATTAGTTTTAATAAAGGAGACAGTGTAATGTGTTAACGTCTGATTAGATTATATCCGGTATTAACAAAATGTACATGGATTATACGTGTCAATTTACACTTACTACAGTATATGAATTATTGTGACATTTCAATTAAAGACCTAAGTGTCTAAATATGTGTGTGTATATAACCTAAGTATTAACACTAGTTTGTTTACAAATTGGAAATGCTGAGATTTTTATGCCTTGTCCCATTTTAATAAGACACAAACCTTGTACACGTAAAACACTCATGAAGCTAGCCTACTCCTACCTTCTCAAACTCAGCATTCTAGCAAATCATGATACGGGGAGTGGGCACAACAGTGTTCTTCAACCACTCTACCAACTCTTCCTTAGCTGATATACAAAGCTTCAATCTAGTGGTTCAATTTAATGGACAATTGCATTGTCTGTGTAAGGATTTTTCTATAAATAGCAGCCATGTTTCTTCGTTTTCAATTTGCTGAGAGTTTGCATAAGTGGTGAGTGAAAGCAATATACATATATCAGTAGGAGAAGTTGGATTAGCAGCAAACTATATTGGAATCCTAGCAGAGGTATAATCCCTCTTCCTTTGTTCTTCATTTTCGTTTTCTGTTTTCGAAGTTTCCTTCAAATTTTTGATTATGCCAAATTGGTTCATGATTGGTTTGTAGAACCCTTATATTGTTGTTATATGGACATACATACGTGATGGAACCACTATATAGCTTTCTTGACTTTCATTTCCATTGTTGCTCTATAATTTCTATAAAGCATCGAATTCGTGAAATTAGTTGGAGTTCATCAAATAGGGAATCGTTTGGGCGATTGACTGTTATATAAGCATATATATATGTGTGTGTGTGTGTTAGTAAGTTAAAGAAGTCTAATAGCATCTGGGTATGTCGAGATCGGTAAAATGGGAGGTTTTGGGTCGGTTTCGCTGCAGTCTGAACTGAGGAACTGTCCCCACGCCGCAGCGCCGCAGCCAGCGCCGCAGCTCCGCAAACCGCGCCGCAGCGCCGCGTCGCAGCGCCACCCGCGCCGCAGCGCTAGTATATGGCTGCTGTTGCCGCGCCGCAGCGCCGGCCTCTGTGTTCAGTTTTCTGCATTCTGCAACAAAACTGTTATGTACTAATTGGTTGATTTTTGTTTAAACAAGCATGGAAGCATGATTAATACATATATATAAACCTAATGAGGCAATGTAAGCATGTTTTAGTATATTAGCATGCATGGTTAACCAAACGACATATAGTTTGAAAACAAACTTAAAGTTTCATAAACGAACGTTAACATTATAAAGCATGTTTACATACTGACCTTGCAAGCACGTTAGTACCACCTAGAGACACATGAAGTGCATGTTAGCTTATCTATATTGGTTCCGTAATAAAATATGAACATGTGAACCTAACTAGTGCTCAATCCTAACAAAAATATAAGTTTGAAGGTGGATATGATCATGTAAATGCTATATAGTCATTTTGATGTTATGAGCATGTTTAGATAACTTTGAAATATATGAATGAAGCCTTAACTTGTGTTTATATAGTTCGTAAGGAAGCATGAACATGTTAGGCTCTATTAGTAAGATTCACTAATAGAAATACAAGCCTTGCACATGAGCATTAACACGATACGTGGAGATTTAAATTCTGATATTTATGGACACATGCGATAGTACTCTTAGACTCATTCATGAGTCATGCATATATATATACCATGATTGGTTGCCGTGATTAATGTTTAGCATAAACAAAGCATGTTTTTAAGATAATAACAATGCTAGCTACATATATGCAATACGAGTACTCATGAGCATGACTAATACAAGTTATATGAATATCTTATGTGTTTAAAAACGACCATGTTAGACCATATGAGTTCGTGTCCTTGAATGGCTTTAAGTATTAACTTAAGAACCTATACCATGTACGATTGGATTTGGAAAAGTTATACAAGCATGTAAAGTATCCTTTAAATATGAATACATGCTACGTGATATTATATGATGTTACTTGAACCCGATTTTGACGGTTAACTTAAGGAGATGCCGTAACTTGCTAAAATGAAATATATTTAGTATTGATTGTGGTCTTATGTGATATTAATAATATGCAAGCATGTTTGCTAATTGTTGAGATCTTATATAATATGAGAATGCGTTTAAACTCTAAAGAAGGAACGTTAAGGATAGAAATTATATTCTATATAACTGTGTAGCTAGGTAAAACTTACCTTATGTGTTGATCGTATATTCAAAGAGAAAATGTGAAGTTAAATTATATGACTAATGAATATCATATATATACGTAACTGTATTACGATAGGAATTCGAAAGTGTTGATTGCTTTTCGTGGATAAACTACGCTAAAGGCAAGTTCTCTTACTTACACTCTCTTAAAGTGCAAGTATCCTAACCGACGCATTTACTTTATGCAAGGAAAGCTATGATTGTGAAAGTTTCCTAACTTATACTCTTTTACTATGCAAGTATCCTATCTTGTGTATTGCGAACTAGTTTCCTATTTAATCGATTGAATTGAATTAGCATACTTGAACTCTTATTTCATTAAAGCTATTATTCATGTTGAACTTAGTATTGTTCTTCAATATTGTGAAAGTGTCTATGCCATTTAATTCGGCTAGACTTATATTATTGAAAAGCGACCCAAACTAATTGATTGGTGCAGGATCTTGTATTTGACTGAGAAGAACAACCTTCTTTGAAGGGAATATATAATTATCGGAGAACCGACGTGCACACTTGAGTATGATTGATTGTTATGCATAACGATGGTACTTTAGGCTGATCACCTGTTGTACCTGTTTTTGTTGGATTTTCAGTTTATTACTGTCAATTCTAGTAGAAGTTCATAGTCCGTAGTGACTACTCAGTATTCAATTATTTGAAATCTTGAATTGACTTATTATTGAATCATATTGATATTATCCTGTCCTTAGCGACTGTTATTGAGAACTGTTGATATTCTTGTTATTCTTGAACTATCAAATTTTGCTACACCCTTTCGAGAATTGAGAATCTTATTATTCACCCTTATTGTATATTACTTGCTGGGCAATTTGTGCTCATTCTTGCTTTCCCTAAAACATTTCAGTTAAGGCAGAGCATAGCAAACCTTCGAGCATTGATAAGGGCAAGGGCAAGGCTACCAACTAGCTTATGTCTGTTATGTTTCAAATATATTAATATTGTGTGAAGATGATGTAGTAAGACTGGATTTGTTTATGTTTGAGCTTAAGTTAGATTATATAACAAGTCGTTAATTGATATTGCTATATAATCTATTAAGTACTGTAGGTTGCGAGACTTGGGGGAATAATTATAATAAATCATTGTAAATTATTCTAGAATAGATTTTTCGCTGTGGTTGTGTGATATTTAGTTATCATTATTGCGATGTATTACCATGAGCACGTGATGAACCGAATTCGAGAGACCAAGTGGCGGTCCTGGAATTTGGGGGCGTCACAGTACTACTATCACATTAGAAATTTCTATTGACAGGCGAGTAAAACTCCATTAGGTATTCTTTAGCGAGTCACGTTCAGTGTACTTATTCTCCAATAAGCACCTACATACTTGCTTTAGTGTCACCACACAAATGATCATGAGATCAATCATCCTCATCCAATGAGCAAGCAACATACGTACCAATCTATTCGAATTTACTAATCCTATTTTAGTATTCCATCAATTGGGAGCTATTTTAGTTTTAAGCTATCTAAGAATTTAGATCTCATTAGCATGATCAACATCATTATTCTAAAAGCATTGCTTAAAATTATAGGTTATTTACATATTATAAAAACAACATCATGTAGATAATTAAATGCCTTTAATAAATGAATACTTTTATTAATAAATAAATGAGATCGTTTCCAAAGTATATGCTTTATCAATATACATTATTGTCTTGTATGTATACTACTTTCAAGGTGAACTATTATAAAGTTCGAAATCTCAATGGTATAACAATAAAAGATAGTTCAAGGGTAACAAGAAATATTGATAGTTCTCAACAAGAGTCGCTATGGACTGAAAGATATCATCAAGATTTAAAAGTTTAATCATTTTGAAGTTCAAGAATAATGAACACTGAGCAGTCACTATGGACTAAGAACTCTTGCTATAATTAATAGTATTTTACTGAAAATTCAATATAAACAAGTACAACAGGTGATCAGCCTAAAGTACCCTACGTTATGCATAACATTTAAATATGCTTGTATATGCGCAATTATATAATTTCTCTTTCAATGAGGGTTGTTCATCTCAGTAGATTTATAAGAGTCTGCACCAAGTCAATTGGTTTGCATAGCTTTCTAATACATGATATTAGTCCAGCCGAATCAAATGGCTTAGATAACTTTTATAATGCATTTAGGAATGATAAGTTCAATGCTTGCAACAACATCAAGATATAAAATTGATTTATAAATAGTAATAGATATTATCTCGATGTGAATATGATTGATATAACAACAATTCGGATTTTCATAATATATAAAGTTAAGAGAGTTTAGGAACTTGCATTCAATATGAATTCACATGAAGTTAGATAACTTGTCTCAAGTGTAGTTTACCAATTTATAGCTTATCAACACTTTGAAATCCTATTGTAAATTAGTTACGTATATATGTATATTCATTAGTTACATAAGTTGAATACATATACTTGATACGTACATTAAGCACATACATTAGGTTCTAACTTAGTCATATAATCAGACTATGTATACCACATCATCACGCCACTTAGTTTTGCAATTACCAACGACTTTTCTTTTAAAAGCTTATTTAGAAAAACTTGTAAAAACTTTTAGATTCTTGGTTCCACATAGCCATTACACTTTTAAACATCATGGTAATCATGTATTATGACTTAACGTAGTATTATATACATGTTATAATTTTTAGATCACAAATAAAACAGTTAGAGCAGACTGCAGGATGGCGCAATTACACCCTGGTTAGGCTTAGGGACGGCACAGCTGCGTTATCCCCTAGCCAGACTAGAGTTGAGCTTTACTCTCCTGGTTCCGTCTCATTCATTAATATGCGTGGATAATAATACATAGCATATACACATTTTAAAGGGTCTTGCATGCTTTTAAGATCATTCCAAGTTCATCTTTATATATCATAGTCTTAGTTTAGAATTTCTAATGAATTAAGGCCAAATAAGGTTATGGGATCACGAGGCCAACAATATTAACCATCTATTCACATAATAAGGTTATACATCCTAAAATATGCATGCTCGTAAGTGTTCACATCATTTACACATAGTTAATATTAGCTCATTACTTGGAAATTTGTTCAAACTCATACTTGATTAACTTTCATGGTGTCTAACAAGGGGTGTGTGTGTGTGTGTGTACATATAGGCCAGTTTAGTGATATAAAGAGTACTAGCATGCATGCCCAAAAATTCAGAATGTAAACCATAACATGCTTGTAAACATTAGTTTTCCAAAACTTTCAAGTCTTCTATTAAAAGTGGTTTTGAACTAGGCTAACGCGACTTAGCTCATGCAAATAGATTTTGAATCGTGTTTCATACATAACCAAAACACATACACATGCTCATATGGTCAGAACTTAAATATCATAAGTTTCGTTAAAGTCCATTTTTAAAACTATAAGTTTTCTTTAGTAAACGTATACTAACGCAATCCCAAACATTTATGTTATGTCAAGGAGCCTATATCCACATGTTAAACCTATTTTTATGCATGTTCAAGTCATATCATCATGTTAGAATTCACCAGATTTGAAAACAAAAGTCAGAATCATTTCCTGGGGTCCGGCGCAACTGCACTGGTTTGTACTACAGGACAGCCGCAGCTACGCCCTTCCTGGATAGAACCATGAATGGTTCTGCTCCGGTAGAATCCAAACCCATCCACGAAAAGCTTTACACAATCTATTCAAAATCAGCTACATTGCTATAATAGATGCATATAACCTCGTATATCACAACGGCATTCCATTTCTAAATCAATTATCAAGTATACATAAAATTTCTAGAATTCTTTGAAATTAAAAATCAAGAACACAATTGAAGATTTATACCTTTGCTAAAGCTTGAAACAAAATTCCTTCCAATTCTCATATTGCTCTCTCTCCAAATCAGTATACTCATACTCTAATTTTTCTTATCAGAATTTTTAGCAATGAATTGAGAAGAAAAAGAACTCCAGTTTATAGAAAATTGATAACACAGACAATGGTTTTGCCTACCATTTCAAACCAATGGGAAGGAGAAGAAGATGATGGTTAATGGAGCTTTGGTGAAAAGCATTACTATTCAACCCACTCCCTTCCTCATCATTTAAAATCTACTGATGGTAAGGGAGAGAAAAGGCTATGCTTATGCCATTGGTCTAATTACGTGATGAAGAAAGTTGTGACACTGATTTAGGGACAAGTAGGAATCCTCCTCATATACCAATAAAAATGTAATTCACATACTAAGGTTAATCCCTTTTTGGCTTACAAATGTAACTTTGATAAATTACGGGTATATGTATACATAATCATATAATCCATGTACATTGGGCTAGTCCCAATAATATTTATAATAAGTCCGAATATAATTCATTTGGATACTAGCAACCCATTATTTCCATAAAACTTTATTATTTCAATTACACATAAATATTAAAGTAAATACTAAATATTTATTTACTAAAATTCATTTTCTCCCATATATTTAAAATACACATTTAATTGACCCATCACAAATCATGTTGTCACATAAGCTCATTTATGTAACTTAGTAAGATTATATGATTCACTTACTTTTATCATATAGTTTTATATATCATGTAATCACATTGTAATGTCACACCTTATTTTATATTAAATGGATGTAGCAACTTTATAACATATGGTCACATATTACTTATTATTGCTCATAGCAAATATTTTAATAATAATAAATATTAGTCTAACATACCATTTAAATTATTAATTTATTATAGTAATATTAATCAATCTCATGATTAAATCATTCCTTCATTGATTTACTTAATGAATTTCTTAATCTTTCATTATGCCACACTAGGCAATTCACATAAGCTTTAAATTAAGCTTTTCATCATTTCCACCATATTACTTTACTTATCACATAGTTGTCAAATACTTAACTTAATTTAATAGAATTACTATATCCCATGTCACCATAATATTTATTTATATTCAAATAAATATTCAACTTTTATTAATATAATTATTAATATTATTTAGAAAATTCTCGTGTATTACAGGAGTCATTCTGTACAGGGCTTTAAGTATCGAGGCAGTTCTTGGCGCTAAGTCAATCACGAACTCGATTTCTCTATCTGGCAAAAGTCCTGGAAAATCGCCCGAAAACATATCCACAAATTCTTTAACGACTGGTATTTCTTCCAACTTTGGACTCTCCTTCCGAGTATCAACTATGTAGGCTAAGTACCCTACACAACCTTGTCTCGATAACTTCATGGCTTGCATAATCGTCAGACAACTCGCTTGTCTAAGCGACTTGCTGCCATAAAACACTATCTTCGACAGAGTATTAAGATTTACAGATTTCCTCTAGCAATCAATTACCGCCCCATGGTTGAACAACTAATCCATACCCAGTGTAACATCAAATTCCCTAAGTCTTATCGAAATTAAATCTACCATCAACTCATGACCCTTAATAACCAACCTACAGTTCTTATATACAAACCTAAAAGGAATTATCTCCCTATTCGCAATCTCTATGTTCAAAGGATAAATTAATTCCTCCTTAGGCAAATTCAAACTATTAGCAAAATCATCGGATATAAATGAACAAGTAGCACCCAAATCAAATAATACATAAGCATTAATACTATTGACCGGAATGATACCTGACACCACATCCTTTGACTGCACAGCATCCTACACGGTCATATTGAATGTTCTGGCGGTAGGTCGGTTCGACTGCGCTGGTCCAGCGATAATCAAAGTGCTGCCACCATTAGTTCCTCTTCCGCCACCTAACCCTCCAATTGAATTCTTAGGGCAATCGTGAGCCATATGATCCTTTGACCCGCATGTAAAACAAGCTTCCTTCTTCGGGTTAGGAAAATTTGGCACAATGTGGCCTTCCTGACCACAGTTAAAACACACTCGTTTAACCCTCAGGCACACTCCAGTGTGATTCTTCCGACAAGTAGCACAAGCTTCAAACTTTCTCTTCTGGTTGCTACCACCACCACCACTACTACCACCAGCCTTATTCTCATTCTTCTTCTTCTTCTGCTCCTGGTTATACTTCGTTAAGGCATCGCTTCCACCTTCCGCGATGATCGCCTTCTCCAGCACTACTGCAAATGTATTCAGCTGAAACATCGAGACTTTGATGTACAATCAGGGATTCAATCCCTACTCGAACCTCCTTGCCTTCCTCTCATCAGTGTTAACTTGATACGTCGCAAACCCTGCCAGCTAATTAAACTTTGCGGCATACTCTGGCACAGACATTGTTCCCTGCTTCAGCTCCAACAACTGGACCTCCATCTGGTTACACGAGCTTGCTGGAAAGTACATTTTGAAGAACATTTCCTTAAATCGGTCCCACGTTATTATACCTTCTCCTCCCTGAGCCTTATTTACTTACCACCAGTAACTAGCTTTTGACTTCAGCATAAATATCGCGAAAGTAGTCTTTTAATGGTCGTTAATGTTGGGTTTGCTAGAAACATAAGCATGCAATCAAATTACATAAACGCAGCGGAAGGGATGAAAAATCAGTTTTTAAAATTTTCTTACAAACCCTTAACCATGATCTTTCTTGTGCATCAATTATCAGTCAATACATAGAAGGAGATGATGGAATTATACCTTTGAAGATCCAAGCTTCCTCAGAGACAAGTTCTACTCCTTTGATTCCTTTGATTCCTCTGTAGTGGCTCCTTCCCTTGATCAATGTTAACCACCCAAATGTTTGGCCTCTAACGGTGATCCACCAAAGAAGATGAAGAACTTATGAAGATGGGTTATTAGCTTAATCCTTGTTTCTATCTCTATAGAATATGTGTACTCCCGACCTTTGGAAAAATTCACGTACCTTATTTCTGATATAAGACTCTCTTATATAGATATTAGGTTAACCTTCCTAATCCAATTAGAATAGGGTTTTATTTAATTAATTAATTAAACACTTTTAATTAATTTATATCCTAATCTTATTAGGATTGAGAGAGAGTACTGATATTATATTATTTCCTAAACTCCTTTAGAATTAAAATAATAATAATAATAATATTAATATTAATAAGACTCCTCTAATTAATTTATATTTAATATTTATAAAATAATAAATAATAAATATTAAGCTATTTAATTTATTCTATCACCATAGATTAAATTAATTACACTTAATACATTATTACTATCATGCCATTTTCTTCTTAAATGATTCTTCTTCCTTTTATGGTGTGACCTTTTAGGTTCTCCATATTAAACCGATTGTGAATAAATCAATTAGAACAATTATAATCTTATTTAAATAAATAAATTAAACTAATAATCTATTTAAAAAAATAACATTTATTCTACAATAGGGATAAGCCTCCCTAGCGATCAACGACTTTCCAGATAATATAGATTTCAACATTAATCTTAAAAGAACCTGTGAGTTAATAGTTACCGTACAATTCAATCCTTCCACCATACAATGTCCCAATTAAGTATAAGACATGGATTTACTGTCAAGTCTTAATTTATTTAATCATATGTATTTCGATTAGAAAATGCACAACTCCAAATAATGCAAATTAGAAACCTCATTCTAATTTCATTCTACCTTGGCCAAGGATTCCTGGGTTGTCATTTAACGAATCACATAGGACATATCTCCTCTTTTACTAGAGGTGGTAGATTCTTTATTGATCATTCATTATCTCCATATGTAACTCATTATACACAAGCATATCCTATATATGCCTTAAAAGGCCTTAAGGAATAAGCCAAGGTATAATTTGTTACATACAAGATACTATGATGATCTCAAGTCCAAGGATCACTTGTACTACTATCACATTAGGAATTCCTATTGACAGGCGAGTAAAACTCCATTAGGTATTCCATAGCAAGTCACGTTCAGTGAACTTATTCTCCAATAAGCACCTACATACTTGCTTTAGTGTCTTCACACAAATGACCATGAGATCAGTCATCCTCATCCAATGAGCAAGCAACATATGTACCAATCTATCCGGATTTACTAATCCCCATTTTAGAAATCAAATTGAGAACTATTTTAGTTTTTAAGCTTTCTAAGAATTTAGATCTCATTAGCATGATCTCATCGTGATTCTAAAAGCATTGCTTAAAACTATGGGTTATTTACATATTATAAAAACAGCACCATGTAGATATTTAAATGCCTTAAATTAATATTTTATTAATAGATAAATAAGATTGTTTACAAAGTATGTGCTTTATCATCATACATGATTGGCTTGTATGCACACTACTATCAGTTAACCCTGGCAACATCGAAGACTTTTTCCATTTCCATCACCCAAGTCAGGGCCTCGATCGAATTCACGGATCCCTGAAATTCCGGCGGTCATATCGCTTTGAAATCTTTGAAGGTTGCAGCTTGAACTTGCAATTGATTCGCAAGTGCTCCCGTTAACAAGTTTATCAGTTGCTGAACTAGATTGGTATTAGCCTCAGTGTTGTTGTTGTTTGTAGACCCCTCTTGAGCCTGCTGACGCGTTGGTCTTCTTCTAGGAGGCATCTTTCTATTAAGACATACGCTTATTAAATCATCACTCAATTCCTTAATTATTTACGACTTAACTCACACATTTTAAGATCAATACTTCACACATAATAGTTTCAAGAAACTTGGATATTTTATTCATTCATAGTCTTAAAACATAAGAAAAGGATAACATTTATGCTATTTACATCAACTTTCCTGAACTGGAAAAAGTTTCAAGATCACATCATCGTCTTATCCCATTATTTTATCCCAAAATCTGATATTTACATTATTTAATACATAAATAACCACATAACTTATCTACGCATATTAAGGCATCACACAGCCTCTCTACGCTCTTCATCCATAATACGGAACATCATTCGACGATCCATCATATACCATAGCAAGTCTTTGAACTGAGCTGGATAATAAAAGACTCGATCCTGAGCCCTATCAATGGTTAAATGAAAAGCATAGTCCATCTCATCTATACTGGCCTTCTTCGCCTGAACCTTGTCTTCAGCACGATCTGCACGCTGGGTAGCCTTCATCCAAGCATCTTCCGCTCTAGCGCACTTTGCCAACTCCTCTTTCATGTTGCCCTTCAATTTCTCAACCTCAGCTAGCAAAGCATCCCTTTGACTCTCTGTCTGAACCAGCTTCCACTCCACGTTCCCAAGACGTTCATCAAGATCTTGGATTGTCACATCCTCCTGCTTTATGATGGTCTGTCGTACATCTTCTAGCTCCTCCAGCTCCCCAAATCTATCATACAACTATATGTTGCGGTTATATATCTCCTCGTACATCCCAGCACCGATAGAGTTAGGTGGAAACTCTTTGGGATCCTCCTCTTATCTCCTCCTCATCCTCATGGTCAAATACAGCTCATACCCCTAACCTACAATATTGATCAATGGAGATGGCTCTCCCTAAACTAACTGCACTGAGACAGTATGGATGTCTCGGGGCTCCTCATCCCTAGGCATCTAGGGTAACTCCTCCCTAGCCTGACTGGATTCTCCAACAATCGTTATCCTAACAAAAAAAATTAAAGTTTTAATTATTACATGATGCTATTCGACACTCGCGAGCGCATAAGTTATAACACATAAACACATAAGTCTTTTATTATTTATCTTCTTTAGAACTTGATAAGAGTTCATCACCACTATGTTTTCAATCTCCTATAAAGCTACTATCTAAGGTTCCCCACCTAAGGTTCATAACCTAAAGCTTTGATACCAACTTGTAACACCCTCAAATTCGGGTACTCCCACAGGATTTAGTGTTCACTGATCAAACATTCACATTCTAACTACCCACAATATAGGATAACATTAAATCAA
This sequence comes from Panax stipuleanatus, assembly GCA_020205555.1. Lineage (NCBI taxonomy): Eukaryota > Viridiplantae > Streptophyta > Magnoliopsida > Apiales > Araliaceae > Panax > Panax stipuleanatus. The sequence continues at coordinate 27,758,897 of CM035115.1, read as the reverse complement.
AAACTTAATAAACTTAAATGGAATCTCTCCCATTAAAGGGTTAAAACTTGTTAAAATAATCCCAGGTAATCTCTAACCTTAACATCATCATTCAAAAGCGGAACATTAAACAATATAGTTGTCGACGTCGGGAAAAAATCCGCGGGTCGAATCACAACTAGGATCTTTCTCTCTTCCTAAGTTATCTCTACCCTTACTCTTTTTATTTGCAAAAAAGGTTTTGAAGGGTTTTTTAGGAAAATGCCAACATGTATCATGTCGACGATTTGAATATTTTACAGAGTCGCCTGTTGGTAGATTTGAAATGGTTGTACCAACTCAACCGAGTTTTGTTTGAAAGAGGCCCAATTGCTGGACACTGTCAAAACTTGATCTTTGAAAATAAAGTTTGAGTTCGGGGCTTTGTTAAGTGTGGGGAAGGTGTTAGGCACCCCACAACTCCCGTGTAAACACGGTATCGCATCTTTTCAATATTTCCTTTTTAAATCTGCAACGTGTGTGTGAATGATGGAAGTAAATTGGGCCTACATTTGATGGAAAGTATGACTATGCATCGTTGAACCTATATACGAAAGGTTTGATTTGATTTGCAAAAAGTGTTTGATTTGATTTGCAAAAGCTTCTTTTTCAAAAGGATTATTAAAATGATGTTTTGAAAGAAGGTTTTCAAACCCTTACGCTATCATAGGAATTGAAGCATATCGATACTTCAGTTTTATCTTTTTAGCCTTAAGGCTCAATTTGAATGGTGATTGTCGGGTTGCGAAGCATCCTCGACCACAACATATATACAAGTGTCGATTTTCTCTTGGGCATGATAGCCATCGGAGGGACTCTGACACTACAAACCATATTTTCACTATGTTAAGACCTTAAATCTGGATAATCGTTTTAAGGTCTTTTTGTATGTACATTTTTACAGAAAAACTGGCAGGGTACATTTGTAAAGTGGAGTTTGTCCATCGTGGGAATCCGATTCTGATCAGTTTGATCATGAATCCCACGATTCCTAGGCTCATATATGAGCGGCCAATAAACCTGCACAGCTCAAATTTGTACAAAAAAGATATCCAAATATCACCAGAACCAAGGATTCATCAGTAAATCCTGATTCGCACCTGGCCGAAGCATCTCGTTCCCACTAGATAGCGATCTAAGTGCCTCGAGGAAGCTTTTATAACTGAAACTAGAAACATACTAGATTTAAATAAATCTCAGCCATTCTAGCTTCCCAGTTCTATCTGCACCTATTTTGAACTGTTTGAAAGCTAGAATTGACGAGATTTAAATAAATCTAGTTCGACAGAAGAAATATCAGTGCCGATTCATATCAAATAAATATTTAAAGAAATAATTTAATAAAAATGGGCAAAGCAATATATATATATATATATATATATATATATATAATTATATATACGAAAGCTGTAAAGGGCGATGGGTTTCCACACCGATGCCCGGACTAGAATTGAAATATATATATATATATATATATATATATATATATATATATATATATATATATATATATATATATATATTTATAAAAGAGCTGTAAAAGCCACAGAATGATCCAAGATGGATAGAATTGAAATATATATATATATATATATATATAAACATAAAAGGGCGGTGGGTTTTCATTCTAAGGCCCGGACTGGAATTAAAATATATATTTAGACAGAAAAATAGTCAAATCAGGACTGGAAAGATAACCCAGTAATGGTGAATGGTGCCAAAAATAGTAAAAAGGCCACAGAATGATCCAGGTAGAACTGGAATGTAAATATATATATATAGACAGAAAAGTAGTCAAACCAGGACTGGGAAGATAACCCAGTAATGGTGAATGGTGCCAAAAATAGTAAAAAGGCCACAGAATGATCCAGACCGAACTAGAATGTAAATAAATATATATATATATATATATACAAGAAAGTAGTCAACCAAGACTGGGAAGATAACCCAGTGTGGTGAATGTTGCTTATATATGCATAAATATATAGATAAGTAATAAACTAACGCGGATTTGACATCCGGGCTTGACAGAATTGAAAAGTTAGTATATATACAGTTAAATATATACAAAAAAAAGCCAAACCCAGACTTGGAAGATAACCCAGTCCGGCAAAGTTGCTAATAACGAAGATGCAAGTATATAAAAACTGCTGGAAGCGACGGATTGTCAATCTGAGTTGTAGATATGCCAAAAAATGCGTTTATGTACAAAAATGTACCAAAAGTCGACAAAAACGGCCACGAAACTGAGTTCCGAGCATATTTAGAAAACAAAACTTGATATGCAAGTGTATAAAAGTGCAAAGAAATAATAACTTTCTGGTCGTAAAAATACTCACAATGGACTGCTACACGGGCTTTTTGCCAAATCGTAGGCTTTAAACGTCCAAATCTATCGGTTATTTTCTGATATGTGGTAGTATGTGGGTATATCTACGTGTTAGAGTGAAAAAATTTGAGTTTAGAAGATAAGAAAATAGTTGAAAAACCAAACAGGCAGAGGTTCGGAGCGTTTCTGAATTTTTTTAAATGAGAGGGGGGTGCACCTCTATATATAGACCAGGGAGCCTCCACTCTACCTGCAGCTACCCCAGGTAGAGGTGCGGCTCCATGTGGCATGGGCTCTGCGGTGGGTTCCATCTTCTCGAAGTACGTGCACTCCGAGCAACGCGAGGTCAAAGTTAAAACTTTTTAACTTTTGATCGGAGCATCCATTTGAGGCGTGCAATATCTTTCTGAAAATCCCTCACCGAGAGTGTCACAATAACATGGGAAAAACATTTTTTGGGTCTAAAAAGACGGGTTCATAACCAGGTCTTCAATTCCCCCCAGTTTGTCCGTTGAGCTATCTTGCGTTATTTTCACTTGGGATCATCGTTATGGTTCGTTCTGACCTAGGTGGCATCAATTCGGCTTAAGTTTGACTGAATTGGCTTAGAGTTGGTAAAATGACCGTTTTGCTCCTCCCGGGGGTTGCCTTTAGTGTCGGCATGGCCTTCGGCTGACTTCTTGGGATTGTTTCCAAGATTTGGATCCCATTCGAGTCTGTTTGTCCTCAGTGTTGTCTCTGAGGTTGACTTGGTCTCTCCATGTTTTCCTCTGGAGATGTTGTGATGCTTCAAAATTGTTTCAGAAGTTGACCTGACTACCGGGGATGACCTGTACTTCCCGGGTTGAGACCGGGGCTGACCTGTACCTCCCACGTTAAGATCGGGGCTGACTTGTACTTCTCGGGTTGAGACCGGGGCTAACCTGTACCTCCCGAGTTGAGACCGGGGCAAATCTATACTTCTTAGGTTGAGACCGGGGCTGACCTGTACTTCCTAGATTGAGACCGAGGCTAACTTGTACCTCTCGGGTTGAGACCAAGGCTAACCTGTATTTCCTGAGTTGAGACCGGGACTAACCTGTACCTCTCTGGTTAAGACCAAGGCTAACCTGTACCTCCCGGGTTGAGAACGGGGTTGAGTTGATGACCCGGTATTGAGACCGGGGTTGATTTGACGGCCCAATATTAAGACCGGGGTTGATTTGATGGCCAAGTATTAAGACCGAGGTTGAACTGATGACTCGGTATTGAGACCGAGGTTGAATTGATGACCCGATATTGAGATCGAGATTAATTTGATGGCCCGGTATTGAGACCAAGGTTGAACTGATGACCCGGTATTGAGACCGTGTGACACCCCCGAATCCGGGTTCTCTAACCCTGATTTGGTCGTCACGATACAATACAAATATCCACCTCTAAACAACATACAATAACTAAATGCGGAATATAATAAACGTATGTCGTTCATTCAAAAGTTGTTACTAGTCCCAAGATTCGATAACCTTATACAGTCATACAAATATATCCTAGAATAATCATTAGGGTTCATATTACATAACAATAATTAAACTAATTATAAGACAAAGTTTTCTCCTTGCAAACTAATCCTACATCTTTCCTTTACCCTTGTCCTTCCCTAAAGTCTCGGGCTTAACTGCAATAGAAGTCATGATATAGCAAGAATGAGAGCAAGTTTAAATACGACAATAAAGGATATATCATGATGAATGGAATATATCTGACAAGGAATTCAACAATATGAATAACAGAAGCAAGGATAATAATTACTTTTAGAATAACTGATAGTCAAGTAGACTTTGAGCTATAAAACTCCAATGGAATTAATAGCTGATTGACCCTTTGGTTACTGGCTACAGAATAAGTACTTGAGGGGATCAGCCTCGCGTACGCCATATATATGCATAACATTCAACTTTGTTGTTTGTATCTTTATATTAGATACTTGGGGTACTCCCTTATAATATAAGGGTGTTCTCTTCAGTCTAAGAATCCCTACCATCAACTGGTTTGGATAGCGTTTATAAAATTTCATACAATTGCCTGACCGAACAAGGGTTCAGACTTTATCTGACGCAATTCAAGAATTATAGAACTTTAAATAATGTACAAGTCCAAGACCATACGAACTCAAATGCATCAAGTGCGAATATTAATAAGATCGATGTGAAATAATTGTAAAGTAATTAAACCACATAATAGCATGCTTGGAAATAAGATTCAAACTTAAATAAAATAACTTGCAACACAATAATAACATGCTCAATACAATATGAGAAGGATAAGAAACTTGCACAATAAAGAATGAGTTTCAGAAGACTTGCACAAATAAAGAGTGTAAGTCAGAGAACTTGCACAACCAAAGAGTGAAGTTCGGGAACTTGCTTGTTTGCTCAGCTACAAATAGTTCTAGCTTTAGTTAAACTGCGTTGAAACGACCTAACATTCACAAGTCGGTCTTTCAATTAGTATGTGTAACTAATATGAGTCTACACTCACAAGAATCTAATCCTCATATAGGTCTATCCCATAATTTACGTAAGTCAATTTACTATGACTGAGTTTATAAACACTTAATCCTGTATTAGATTAATAACTTTAGAATATCTAGTCTCTGTGCATTAATATAGGCTTGCACACATAGCACTTCAATTTAAGCATGCAATACAGTTTATGATACAATTATTATAAGGCTCTATCTATAGCTCAAGGTTACATGGTTTAATGCCGGTAAACCTTAAGTTAATCAAGTTCATGCCTTAAGGTCAACTATTAAAGTTATATTATCACATAACGAGGCTAAACAATGTTAAGTAGTCATGCTTGTGTGTAAACAACACATGTATACTTTAATCACTTAGTTTATGCCTTAGAAATTCATTTCCTATTAATATGCGTGCATAGGTGATCTTCATGTATGATGCTCATGTCAACATATCTATAGGCATAATGAGATCTTAATACTCATGCTTGCATGATCATAACATAATCCACTTAGTACTTGATGTTATTACTGAGAGAACCCAGAATTTCACATAATTCAAATTTTTTGAATAATTTTTATTATTATTTAATATTGATATTGATTACCAATATTGTGCTGAGTATCTGTGATACGAGTTTAGCAAAGTGGTTAAACTGTGTACTGATTGAGAAATATGAGTACAATTTTGTTTAACAGAGAATAGAAGCTCTAACCCTAGTTACGAATAGGGATTCGGTAGAAAATACAGTTATAATAATTGTATTGATGAATATGTGAGTGTTTATAACTTATTAAGTCAATTTAGGGCTATTAAGTTAATACACTAGGGGAATATGTTATGACATATGTGAATTATGTACGTGATTGAATAAAGTTATGTGACCTAATATATATATTAGGTATAATAATTAAATAACTTAAGGGTTATAATATGGGAGAATGATAGTATTTAAATATATACTAACCCTAAGAGATTTATTTTATACATCTCAAATAATTAATTTTATAACCTAAGTAAAACAAAGTCTAATTGGGTTATGAAATTAAAGATATATGAGTAAGGAATTAACTTACAAATGTGTGTAAGGAAATCCTAACTAAATGATTAGGAGAGGATAAAAATTAAAAAGTATAAACTATGTTGAATTGCAAGCCCAAAGAATTAGAATTGCTAGCCTAAATAATTAATTGAGTGGCCCAACTCTTAGCCCAATTGGGAGGGGACCTTTTGAACCATTAAGTAAGCTAAATGGGCCTTAAAAAAAAAAAAAAAATGGGGCAAAACAAGGCCCCTTGGCCGAAATTTAGAGAGAGGAGAGAAAGGGGGGAGGCATGTAATGATTACATTGCTTTAGTAGGTGATCTAACTTGCTAAGTGTCAAGCCTTGGTCTTATTCTTATCTTTTCACCAAACCCACAAGATAAACCAAGAGTTACCTATGCTTGCAAGTAAACTCCATCATGATGTGAGAGAGAGGGAAAATAAGAGATTGGGAGATAAGGATAGAAGATATACATTATATATCTTCACTTTTACTAACCCACCCAAAATATATTCATTTCATTTTCTCTTTCATTATATTTTCTCCTTAGCATACAAAGCAAGCAAGATATAGTGAGAGAGAGAGAGAGAGTGATATTTCGGCCACTATAGAAAAAAGAGAGGGAGAGTTTTTGATAGTTTATTAAGTTCCTAATCTAGGTTTAGGAAGAAGAAGAGAAAGAATCAAGCAAAAGTATAAAGGATTTCTACTTTTATAGTTTATTTTCTTTTTGTTATGATTTGAGTTTTGATTTTTGTAAAAATATAATCTTAAGGTTTAAAACCTTAGATCCATATGTTTAAAAGTGTTTCATGAATAGATTGAACCCTTTTGTGGATCAAAAGTTAGATTTAAAGTGTGAAATATGAGTTTTGTTTTTCAAAAGATAGAAAATCAAAATTTTCTTAGCTTTGGTTGTGTTTGATCTTGTGTTTGTTGATTATGTGGTGAATTAGATCATGGATCATGTTAGATCCATGAGTATATGAGGTTCAAGTAAATATTAAGATGAGCTATGTTGGTTTTATGTGAAAATATGGAAATTTTCTCAAAAATCACCAAAGGTTGAAAAACAGATTTTTGAGAAAACAAAGTATGATATGGAAATGACCATATCTCTCATTCTACTTTGAATTTTTGAGTGTAGTCAATTTCTGAAGTTAGATATATGAGTCTTCTAATAGATCCAAGTGGAATCACTGAAAAATATGTTATAGATTTTCGTGTGGACTGATTTTAGTAACGGAAGTAAAATCTGAAAAAGTCAAAATAGTAGGCTGTCCGGAAATTGTAAGGGCAATTTCGTTCACTTAAATATTGAAATAAAATCCAATATTTTGGGACATGAAAATATATGTTATAAAGTAGTGTGTTCAAAAATGAGCTCATTCTGACTTAAAATGAGCAAGTTATGACTATTTTAATATTTGGGTTTTCCCGACGAAAAATGCTATAACCGGAGTTTTATAACTCCGATGGACACAAAATTTAAACTGGAAGTTCACGTTAACATGTGGAAGATCCTGCCAAGAGTTGGGAATTTCTGGAGTTAAGCGTGAGGTAGTTAATTTCTTAAGAAATTAACTAGAAATGGATTTTTAGAAAATACTTAAGTAAGTTGAAAAATTTCAGAAAAATTCTTTTTGTGTATGGAATATATGTATATATGATTGGCCAAAAGAAAGAAAAATAATAAGCTGATTTTGTATTTTTGTGAATAGTGTATTTCAGCTTCCTGAAATGAACATTTAAGGTTACTGAAATGAACATTTCAGGTTACTGAAATGAGAAACTGAAATGTCAGAAGAGATGTCAGTTTTGTTTTAGCTTGCTGAAATGGAAACTGAATTGATATATTAAGTATACTGAAGTCATAAATAGTGTATCAAGTTATATTAAGAACTTATAAATGAACGAGTAAGTGTTAAGTCTAAGGTAGTATGGTTGTAGTCTTTAATGATTGATTATGTGATTACATGCGATGTGTAAGATATGTGATGCTAATTAAGAGATCGATCTTATTAATGATAGGTCTTACAAAAGAAGTTAACTTAAATTGCGTAGCAGTAGTCAACGAATCAGGCAAGTTTCCTTAACTAAATCTCGAGTTTTTACTTTTCAAATATAGTGGTGCTTAATTATTGTAGATTATACCACATCTGAGAATTATTGTTGATTATTCGCAGTTAGTGCATGTTTATTAATTCAAATTGAATTATTGATTTTGAGAAAATGCTTAGGGAATAACTGTTGTTGGTTATTCACATCCGTAGAAGTTATTATTGATTGCAAATAGTACAGTTAATTCCTGTCTATTATTAAATCGTGTTGAGATATGTCGTAGCTAATTGTTTTGGCTAGACGAACATTTGTTGAAACTTGATAGGTTCGAGAAGAGAACTCAATTATTATTGACAGGTCAATGCCAATTATTCCAGCTAGATCGAGAAAGCGATTAGATATTGAAATCATTGTATTTCGTTGTTGTGATTCGAATTCTGGTTATAAGACTGAGAAGAACAACCTTTTTTATATAAAAAGGGGCTTTGTGGTCTTATATTCGGTCGTTGCGCTCGTGTAAGTATTATCCATAATATAGGGTATAATGAAGCTAATCACTTTATATTCTTGCGGAGGGGTATGATTTAATCTTTATGGCTATCTGATACACCTAGTTACTTCAAAGTAAAACCTTTGATAGTTACTCGAGAAGTTCAAGATCCCGTGGGGTCGCTCAGCTTACAAAAAATCTGGATAATATCCCACTTTGTTATTGCATAGAATTGTTTCTTATTATTCAATTGAGAAATTTCAAAAGCGTTTTACTCTTTCACTATCGAATTATTATTTTGCCTAAAATGCGAGAAAGTCTTATTATTGATTAACGATTTATTCAGCTAATTCAAAGTCCTTTGAACTTTGGTGATATTCTATCGAATTGATAGTCTTATATTCTTGATTCTTATACTTTATTGTATGATTTAACTTGCGGAGCAAATTTGTTGCTCACCCGTACTTAAATACAATATTTCAGCTAGGAACGAGGTAGCCGGAGGGGCAGAGAAAGACAAAGGCAAAGGTGTATTGCTGGAGTAGCTATAATGAATATATTTATTATGTTATTTTGTATATCGAAGGGTATATTTGTTATGTTAAGGTTAGAAAACCTGAGACAATATATTATAAATATCAATTAATGATATGTATATTTCTATTCATAAATAAATGGGTAGTTAGATGATATTTAAATGTTGGATCGTGAGCATCAAACTCGGGGGTCAGGTAACTCGGATTTGGGGGCGTCACAATTACCTTTCATATTCCAAGTTTTCATTGAAAAGTATAATAAGTCCACAAAGGTCGTTTAGTATAAACAAAGTGTTTTGTAACCATGACTCTCATGTATTAAAACACATTACTAAGCCATATAAACGCTCTCATAAGTCTTGGTCAAGTTTATTTCAAAAGTCTTTAAGTTTTTCTTTGAAATCGTTTGAATCTTGCAATCACGTATGCTAGTGTATTTAACACTTTAAACGTACATTTCATGTCAATATAGACTATATGATTATGCTCTAAAAATCAGAATACACATATGGTATGTTTATGACAAAGTTTACTTTAACAAGTCTAAGTTCATTTTGTAAACTTTAAATCCTTTCATCAATAGAGTGTACTAACATAGTTATACATGCTCATCCTACATGCATGTACTCATATAAGTGTGTTAATCTAGTTCACATGCTTGCTCTAAGTGATATTACATGATAGCATATAACAGGTCTATAGTAGAAAGCAAGATTCAGCAAACAGGTACTGGCGTAGCTGCGCCGCTGGCCAGTACAAAATTGGCGCAGCTACGCAGGCGTGCGGCCAGGCCTGAAGCTGCACTGATTCGGCAGAAATTGCAAACCCATCTCAGAAATTTTATGCGAATATCATTCTAAGTTACTGCAATAAGGTTCTAACATGGTAGTAAACTATCATAGCAACTAATAAGCATACTTCAATCAAGTTATCAATCAATCCATGCTTAATTCAAGAATTAAGGAGTTAGCAATTTACAAAAACTAAAGATCATGAAAATCGAGCAGCATCTCTCTCAAATCTCTCTCAAGTTATCAATCAATCCATGCTCTGGCACGCTTCCTCGACTCCTCCTAGATGTCTTGCTTCAGCTTCGCCAGTTCAAATTGAGCAGCATCTCTCTCAACCTCCATATGTATCAGGTTCCACTATGCATCTCCTAGGTCACTTGCCATTTCCTCAATCGTCTCGTCTCGCTGCTGGATAAATCTCCTCGAGATGTCCTACGCGTCTATAAAGCTCTACATTGCTATCGTAGACTGCCTCGTACATCTCAGCACTAGTATAGTGAGGTGGGAATTCCTCTTCGGGATCCTCTTCCTCCTCTTCCTCCTCTTCAGACTCGTCCTCGACCTCATTCTCTGGAATAGGTGTCAGCTCACGCTCCCTACCAGCTACGATGATCACTGGAGATGGCTCTCTCCTAACCAGCTGCTCCCAGACAACATGTATGTCACGGGGCTCTTCCTCTCTAGGCACCTAAGGTACATCCTCTCTAGCCTGACTAGGTTCTCCAACGTTCGACATCCTGAAAAAAGAATTTTAAAGTTCATTATTACGTGATAACGAATCGTCACTCTTCGAATACTAAAGTGTAAACACATAGGCACATAAGGTAGTTTATTTTCTTTACCTAGCATCACTATCTTTTCGATCTTACCATAAGGTTACTACCTAAGGTTTTTCCCCACCTAAGGTTTCATAACCTATAGCTTTGATACCAACCTGTGACACCCCCAAATCCGGGTACTTCGTTTTCACATGATTTGATGTTCACTCTGTAATATAACATACATATACCCAATGAATAATGCAAAATAAGCTACAACTTAAATTAAAATAAATAAATCTCCCTTACAACAAGGGTTACAACATTTTTAAAATAATCCCGAGTTACTCTAAACCTGATATGAAATAATAAAGTGCGGAAATATAACGTTCATGTCTCATTACAATCATTCTCAATTAAATTAAAACAAGTCTTCACTTGCTTTGCTTTCCTTTGCCCTTACTTGTAGACGGAGCATCAGCGTTATCAACCTTAACTGAAATTGTTATTTAATACAAGAGTGAGCAAACCACAGCTCACTGGAGTTTAACAATAATATATTCATGAAAGAATATCTTTAAAAAGAATCTGAATAATTTAGCTTACTTCAACAATAAAGAATTGAATAATAATTCTCTATTAACATTCAAATTCGAATACAGAATTTATCTAAGGGTCACAAGACCTTTGAACTCTTCTTGTCCTAGGTTATAAATATTTTTATTTAAACCTTTAACAGTCAATAAGACTATGGACCTTAACTCGTACTTAGGGGGATCAGCCCTTTGTACCATGTATTGTGCACAAACATCTTAACGCTATGCGTAATCATCTTCCCTAATAATTAGGGTTGTTCAACTCAGTAATTTGAATTCAAGTCCGCACCAAAGAAAGTTTGGTTTGAATAAGCTTACAAAGGTAATTTAGAATTCACGTTCATCAACTAAGGATTAGTTGAATCGACTTCCAATAATTCATAATAAAAGAATTATGAATTAACATATGCTTTAGAAGTAAACTTAAAGCATTTAAAATAATAACTGGATCTTACTTGAACAATAAGTTAAGACCATTTCAATTAAATAAATAATTGTCCAATACTGAAATGGAAAGGACATTCTCAACAATGAATATATGAACTCAAAGAAACTTACGTAGAAATAACAAGATTAGGGTTTAGAAGACTTGCATAGAATTAACGAGTTTAGGGTTTAGAAGACTTGCCTTACGCGCAAGCTACTTAACTCAACCACGTACTTTAACACTTCCTACATACATACATATTCAATCACAATAACCTAAATTAGTTAACACATAACTAATTCACATAAGTGGTTAACTCACTGTAATTAAATAAATAATAATAATTAACTATCACATAGTTAATTACATCACATTTGTAGTCACATAATTAAATTATGTATTTAGCTAAAATTATAATTAAACAATTATAATTTAAACACTTAATCAAATTATAATTACTTAAATTATAATTACCATTTAAATTATAAATAATTATAATTTAAAATCAATTAAACTACATCATGCATTTATAATTACACAATTTATAATTAATTATGTATTTATCCATTTATAATCCATAATTAAACATGTATTTATTAAATTATAATTACATAAATTATAATTTAAATTAACATCTAATAAATCAACTTCTATACATTATAATTTCACAAAGTTATAATTTAAATTAAACATTTACTCTTAATTATAATTAATCAAATTATAATTAAGTAACTCATTTTACTAATAAACAATTTTAATTTAATTAAGGTTTTCAAAACTCTTTTCCCTAATTATAAAATTGTCCAACTCATACTAGCAACATGTTATAGCCACTGAATTCATGCTTATTATTATAACCAATTATCATAAGCTATCAAATAAAACTGCACAAGTAAGCAAAACTCACTGCCCAAGCACTGTGCCCGGCGCAGCTGCGCAGCCAGCTGCCTTCAAACCGGCGCAGCTGCGCAGGGAAGGAATCTGGGATAGGCCAGTGGCGCAGCTGCGCTGCTCTTGGCCTGGCTGCCGGCGCAGCAACTCGGCCAGACGCAGACAGCCATGGCCCTCTGTTTAACCGATCAACCCAAACAGTCTAACAACGCCAAAAATACAGTACTATAGACTCTGTAAAAATATATATACGCTATTACACATATATAAAGCATGCTTCCAAACACAAAATCATTTAAACAATGATAATCACAAGTTTTGAAAATCTATTTTGGCCATTTTTATGAAAACTCATATTTTCTCAAAAATAATCTATTGTAACTATTTTTCTCCATCAATTCGAACTTATATACATGCATTACGTACGAAGTTGAAGATAGCATCAAGTAATTACTTAATAAGCATATTAACACATACCAATTGCATGAATTTCTCAATTAAATTTAACCAAACCCATGAAATTCCATATGAACTCATATAAATATAAATTCTCTGTTAAAATATATTTCTACAGTAATTTGATTTCTGAAAATCCTTTCATACAATTACTACCAATAACACATGAACACAATCATATATATAAAATTCATGACTACAACTTTCATGAAAACTAAATTTTTGACAGAGAATAAAATATAAAGAATATAGAATTCTAACCTTTCTAGCTATGAGTGTAAAGAAAAGAATGTTATGAGCTTGAGTTCTACCAATTCTTTCTCCTTCTTTTCTTCTCTGATATTTTCTGCTCTTTCTCTCCTTCTCTTTTCTTTGTTTAGACTTAGGATTATAACACTAACGTATATACAATATACATATAATAGAATAGGTAACTCCCATATTATAATTATACACTAACTACTACTAATTACGTAAGTTACAAAATTCAAAAGCCAACTTGGCTTGTTTGGCTACAAAAAAATTAGAAACTAGTTTTACTAACTTAGGCATGGTTTAGGTAAATTAGGTTTAAGCTAGTGTAAGGGCCCTATTTGGCAACAGTCTTTTAAAACAAAAGCAAGGGCCTTGTTTGGTAAAAATCCTTTTCTTTATTTTAACAAATTATTTAACACATACTTTTGATGTCACATTTTAATTAATTAAATATTAATCAACTAATTTAATCAATTAAAATCTAACATCAATTAATCACATAAAATTGCCACATAATTATAATCACTTGCTAATTATAATTCATGTAACACTTCATCACATAATCTCATCTAATTCAATTATCTCAATTAAATTAGAACTAATCTCATAAAATTAATATACATTAATTAAATAAATATTACACATTCATTTAACTAATATATAACACTTAATTAAATCACTCCATAAATCACATAATTTATTTATTTAACTCAATAAATAATTCACATAAATATTTATTTAATTCAATAAATATTTAAAATTAAATATAAAATCTCAATCGTTACAGTAGCCATGTGGGTATACACGTGAAGAATGAAATGAAGGTGGGCACTCAATTTGGGACAAGGAAATAATCTCAGCACTTGTAAAATGTAATACAACACTTGGTTTATATACACATTCTACATATATTATATATACTTTGGTTTTATAATATATATACACATTTCATTTCATTTAACTTAGGTTATAAATGAATTACAAATGAAATTTCCAATTATAATGTATCAAGTAGGGGTACATATATACCACATATAATCCATGTACATTTTCTATTTATCCCATTTATTATATGTCAATAGGGTATACATTAAGTTTTACCCACACACATCATGTCATATAAGCAATAACATTATGTAACTCTATTAATGCAATTAATCTTACTATATAGTCTATATATAGAGTATATAGACATATTAATGTGTCACCTTGTACTATATATAATATATAGTTAACTACCATATATTAAAGGTTTAATAGATCGCATGTTGGCACAAATTAATTAATTAAGTAAATATAATCTCATTATATTTATTAATCCTTTACTCGTTAATATTTTATTTATTCACAATAATAGTTAATCGACATATTATCAATTAATTACTCATAAATAAAATTTATCAATGCGGTTTAAATCCTTTCACTATATTCAATTAAATTGAATATTTAATTACTAATCATCCTATCAATTCTTTTGATATAAAACTTAGGGCTAGTCCACTAATTTAATTAGACCATTAGTGACCCCCTTAAATATAATCCTAGCATTTATTTGCATAGGCTCGACTCACATAATCACATAACCACATAAGGTTTAAATATGCTCACAAAACTAACTCATTAAAAATTTAAATCACATATTAAATTAATAATGGAGTTTAAAATTTCACGGTCATTACAGATCGGGGTTGATTTGACAGCCCGGTATTGAGACCGTGGTTGATTTGATGGCCCGATATTGAGATCGGGGTTGATTTAATGGCCCGGTATTGAGACCGGGGTTGAACTAATGACCTGGTATTGAGACTGGGGTTGAATTGATGGACAGTCTTGCCCTACAGTGTTAGTAACAGGGAAAGGAAATTTCGAGTGTCTACAGATGCCCCCTCTTTATCATGTTCATGTAACGCAGTGGAATAAACAGGATAAAGATTGCTAAACACTAGAAATGCCACCATTGTAAGACATGCTATGCAGGTAGGATACCTTTGAGGGGTTAGGGTTATCACTGATTGATTACGTTAGCTTCTGCTAGGGATAACGTTATTCGTGATAACCCTTGGGGCGACATTATCAGCCAGTTGCTGGTAGGACATCCACTAACAGGTTATCAGAGTTAGGCTGTTGTCTTATTTTGCTGAGGAGGTCACTAATAGGCTACCGCAAACTATTTTTGTCACTTTCTGCTGGGGATGACATCATCCATGATAGCCTAGGTGACTCTGATGAGGACAACATTGTTGTTGCCGAGTTATTCTAATGAGTGCTTTCGATGCCTATCTGGACGATAATCTACACCGGCAGTTCGCCACAGTAAGTTGAATCACAACTTCAACTCGGTGCTCCCTCTGAGGATGTGTATAACAGATTCCATCATCGGGGATGGATTATTATATTGCTTTCGTCACCGTATCCCCTCCGATGCTTTATTGGGGTTGAGCCAATAGCCGAACTGTCTCGGTCTGTACCCGACACTTTGCTGGGGTTGAGCCAACGGCTGAACTGTTATCGGTCAGTACCCGACGCTTCGCTGGGGTTGTGCCAACGGCTAAACTATCATCGGTTAGTACCCGATGCTACGCTGGGGTTGTGCTAATGCCTGAACTGTCAACGGTCAGTACCCGACGCTTCGCTAGGGTTGTGCCAACGGCTGAACTATCATCGATCAGTACCCGATTCTTCGCTGGGGTTGTGCCAACAGCTAAATTATCATCGGTCAGTACCCGACGCTTCACTGGGGTTGTGCCAATGGCTGAACTATCATCGGTCAGTATTCAACGCTTCGAAAGTGGTAGTTTTTGGCAGTTTTGCGCAGTTTTTTGGCAGTTTTGCGCAGTTTTTTGGCAGTTTTCAGTATTCTTCATCATTGATCCCCAGACATTGCTTCGGGATGAATACCAAGGGTTTTTAGAGACTTCCCCTTTCTGTCAGGATCACGCTGCTTAAACGCATGATTTCAGGACAAACCGCTCAATCGCGTAACGATTTTTTCTCAGATTTGACTTTTCAGCTGATATAAACTCCGTTTTAACTTAAATCGAACCAAGCCGGAGGGGGCAGGACCCACCTTGGGGAGCCACAGGTAGAGGTGCGGGTACCACAGGTGGGCCCGCTTCTACCTGTGGCTTTGTATTGGGTAGCGGATGTTCATAATTTTCAAGCTTCATTTCGAGTTTCAAACGGAATTCGATTTTCTTTTTTAGATCTACGGAGTTCGGGTAACTTTTTTCTGATTCCGTCAGCTCTTACGTGTTCAGCACATCGCAGGTAACGTTTTATGTCCTTTTTCGCAAGTTTTGACTGTTAAAAGCATGTAAACCACATAAGGGGCTTTTAGACGCAATGTATGAAAAATGTATGCTTATATGACTTGTTAAAAAAATTGACTTCATATGTATGCATATCTTACTGTAATGCACATTTTGATGCACGAAAATTCAGATTCTGAGACAGTCATATTTTGCTCTTTTTGATCAGTTTACTCATCCTTTTTGAGGCCTAGTGAGCCTGAATTTTAACTAAAAAATGTCCATGGTAATTTGGCGACCATGCGAAGTTTACTTTCGATTTTATTTTATAAATATGAACTGTTCTTATTTTTGGGAAGGTGTGCTACTGAATGGCCACCTAGACATGTTTATGTGCATGCGGACAGTCCATTTTACAAAGAAGACTCTGGCGAAATTTTTTCAAAGTTTAGGAATTTAAAAACATGCAGTTTTGACGCTACTGGTGTTTTTTGACTGAGTCATGCATGTTTTTGGGATTTAGCTTTTGAAAAACATGCAGTTTTGATTATACTGGGGATTTTTGACTGACCCATGCATGTTTTTGGACTTAAAAATGCATAAACTACTGATTTAAATTAATAAGCCATAGGTTTCATGCTTACCACACCACTTCTGAGGTGGTGTGGAGACTTTGTCTAAGTTATGGACCGAGATAGACCCGGCAGTGCTAGCAGGGTAGTTTCAGACGTTATACGGAGGCGAGCTTCTGATGTTCCTCAGCCACGTCCAGCTCGACCGCCTCGCAGATTAGCAGAGTCGGTGATCCATCCAGCACAGGATGAGCAGCCTATTGATATTGATATGAGCAGGCTCCTTTTGCTGCTCCTGCTCAGACTCAGGCCCCACGTGCGGAGGTTCCTGGCATTGTTATGCCGACCCAGGATTTGCTGGGAGACTTGAGTCGTCATCCATCGAGATTTCTCCATGCCAACAAGGTGAATTAAAGTTTTCTTCTTTCTGGATTTTCTTTCTTTTTTTTGCCATTCTCGGGGCACAGGTTTTTGACATGGATTGGTTTTTTATGCAGGTTCCCGGCTTTACGCAGCCTCGAGGGAACTAGTTCAATGTGCATTCCCTGTATCATACTCTGCACCAGGACTACAGGGATATCGTTGATGGCTGGGGGTTTCAGGCATTCTTCTCTATTCTTCCCCGCCGTTGCCATTGGGGGTATATGAGGGCCTTGTCTGATCGCTGGTTCCACCAGACTCAGTCCCTTCATTTGTTGGACTATGAGGTGATGATGACCCCTATGGACTGGAGGTTCATCACTTGCATCGAGTTCGAAGGTGAGCCAGTCTCTGTCATGGCTGACATCACACCTACTACCGTTTGGTTCCTGTTGGGCATTCCTGTGATGGCAATCAAGGGTCGGACGGTCCGATCTGGTCCCTTCAGTATAGATACCTAGAATGGGGCTTTACTTGAGCCTTTGCCTGATGATCAGAGGGTTAGGGATCGCATCTTGAGGCAATTGTTTTTGGTGATCATTAGGGGTTATTTTGTAGTGGACAACTCATCGACTGTGTCCTTCACCCTAGTTAAAGCTACCCGGTATGTAGAGTGCAACAGTGACTTTGATTGGGGTTCCTACACCTTTGCCTATTTTCTCTGAGGTATGCGCATGCTTTCAGAGGGTTTGACAGAGGCTTGGTTAGGGTTCTACCCATTTTTGCTGGTGAGTACATCTTTCATATACCTTTTTGATTTCTGCATTTACATTTGTTAGTCTTGGTCACTGAGGACTTTGATATTTACATGGCCAGTTCTGGGTATATGAGAGGCTTCCTTGCCTACGACCCGCCACTACTTTAGTCCTGGAGACTTAACCCCAGGGACGGCGTTGGCATCACTCCACTCTGATGGAGGTCCTTGTTGCTGAGGGCTTTACCCATTCTCGCCTGCAGTTGGAGCCTTTGACAGCCAGAGCGATCACATGGATCCTATATACCTCTGAGTTTTTGGCTGAAGGATTTGAGGGAGGCTTCCCCACTGGTCGGGAGTTTGCATTGTCGACCCGTAGAGTCCCGTTTTTGATAGAGGGAGGCTGGGAGCTCTATCTAGGAGAGCGTGCGATCAAAAGAATTATAGGGAAGATCCGTATTCCCATTGTTCCTCCTGCTTGGCATCATTGGCCATTGATCTTGCCACTGACAAATATCCCTATGGAGGGCATAAACGTCTTTACCCTATCAGAGGGCCCTTACAGCCAGGAGGCATTCAGCAGCTGGTGGAGTCCTCGCATTATTGGAGCTCAGACTCGGGCTACCCAGTTTATGGCAGATATGGTGCCTGGGTCTGTGATGATGATATACTGGATAGCTTGCCTCAGGGAGCAGACTCATTTGGACCAGATCAAAGCATTGACCCAGCAGTTGGAGAGAGCTCGCCTATTTATCAGGCATCTTGGCAAAAATTCGTCAGAAGCATCTTCTTTTGAACCTTCCAGCTCAGGAGCGAGCCCCTCTTTAGGTCCAATTTCCAACAATTTTGCAGGGGCTGATCCTCCCTTGTACCGCCCAGATATGCTTGATGATCGCAACTTTGTGTCCACGGAGGAGATGGAGCATGTTAACCACCTGAGTGTAGATGTTTTGGATCTTTTTGGATAGCTATTATAGCTATATCTTTTGGTCGGCCACTATTTTGGCTTGTGGACGGTTGTGCCTCATTTTGATAGACCACTATTAGTAGCTGGGTGGTGGTGCCCCATATTCCTATACCTTTTATTTTGTATTGTATTATCAGAGAGGGATGATGCTTGTAGTAGATAGTTTGTTGTAGATATGCATGATATTTCTTATCTATCGCATCATAATTATCATTGTCATTATACATGTATTATGTCATGTGTACGCATTTAGATAGATGAGTTCAGATTTGACCCCTGGATGGTCTTGTGATACGGTGATACAGATGACGTTATCTATCGTTAGTCGTATTGAGCATCTACCACCTCTGAGGTGGCATCGTCGTTGAGAGCGTGGTATGAGAGCTTGCCCTTCCCAGCCAAAGGGACAGTGGATCATATGCTGGGGCATTTATTGGCCCTCGTAGACTTTCAGGTGCCATACGGGTTTGTGGATGGCATCTTATCCTGTTGGATACTCGCTAGACAAGTCTTTCTCTTTGGGCATCATGAGTTGACTCTGACCCTTGAGGAGTACCAGCGGTTTACTGGCTTACTTTAGAGGTGTCTTGCACTTGTACGGCGATCAGTGATATGAGAAGACCGTTTATACAGATGTCAGAGCGTAGATATGGATGAGATCATCTCTGGACGTGTAATCTCCATTGACTTTTTGATCGATCGCTTCGGTGAGCTTGACAGTTACGATCGACATACCGGGGATTTTATTATAATGGCAGAGGCATGGCGTTTGGCCAGGATAGACGTTTTGCTGATGTGCATCATATCCTACGTCTATATGCCGCTACGCTTGGACCATTTGGATATGCGATTGATAGTTGTGGTTCGGACCCTTAGACAGGGTAGCACCATTCTTCCGATGATAATGGCCGAGACGCTGAGGTCAGCCACCCACAACATTACCCACCAGGAGGGATTTTTCAGATGCAGTTCAGTCTTGTTGTATGTATAGCTCATGTCCCATATTCGACCGATTAGATTTTTCAGACATCAGGGGTATTGTGAGAACCCGAATTTTCAGATATTATTAAATAAGGATTTAATAAATAAAATTCTTAAACTATGAGAAGGGTTCGAATAAGAGTATATATATGTGATATAAGGTATGTGGTATTATATAATAAAAGTAATTGTGAGCATGTGTCTTAATATACAACATGCATGATTTTAACAATGTTATAATGTATATCATGAAATGGAAAGTGTATGTTTTAAGGAAAAACTTATAGTTTTAAAATGAAAATTTTAGTTTTAAATGTGAACTTTGACATATGTATAACATATGTACATTCTGATTTTGGAAGCATGCTCGTATGGTTTATAATGACATGAAATACATAATTTAAGTGTTAATCGTACACTAGCATACATGAGTGAAGGATCCAAGAGGTTTTCAAGAAAAACTTAAAGACTTTTTGAAATAAACTTGACCAAGACTTATGACTTTTAGATTCTGACCATGTGAGAACATTTATGTGGTTTAGATATGTGTTTCGAGTGCACATGAGTTATATGTTGAGATGCCTTACATGTACTAAGTTGACTTAGGGCAATTTTCATAGAAACCTTGGACGTTTTGGAAGAACTAAAGTGCATGAACATGATAGGATAACATTCAGATATTCTGGACATATATGATAATGTCTTTAGCATCATTTAGATTGGCCTACATGTGTTCATACTATGATAGAAATCATGAAAGTTAGTAAGCATAAATGTGACATGATTTAAAGCAATTATCGATACTAGTTATGCGTATATAATAAAAGTAATTATGAGCATGTGTCTTAACATTATTTGACCCCTCACATGTATACATAATGAACCTAGTGGCCTTGTATGACTAAGTTTAAATGTAATGGTTATATAAAACTCGGGAATTATAAATTCTATAAGAAATGTAAGAGTAATATAGATTATGTATCTATGAGTGTTAAATATATGTCAAATACCTTTAGTTAAGTGTATAATGCATGTATATGAAGGATGATAGTAAGTATGTATGGTTGAGGTATACCTATACGTACCTAGCTATACTAAGCGTATAATAAGAAAGTGAAACAAGGTTCTAAGAACCAAGATAGAAAACAATGAAATACTTATTATTATATTGAGAATGTATGAATGTATGACTAATGGATATGAATCCATGATTATATAACTGTGTAGGATTACACAAAGCGCAAATATCTTAAGCAGTTAAGTTGTAGTTGTTAAACTACGAATCAGGCAAGTCTTTCAGTTCTTATTTGATATATGAATTCAATAATTGTTACTTAAATTATATTATGATGTGATGATGTGAACTTATATATGAACTGTATATGAGATATGTATGAGATTGAAAGTTGATCTTTGATGATATACTTGTTATGTGAAAAGTAACATGCGTAGTAAATATAAATTATTTATAAATGCATGAATTAAGTATGATGTTATATGCTATGTGATGAATGAAAACTGTTAGAATTGCTGAGCTGTCGAGCTCACTCTTGCAAATAACCACTTTTGCAGGTTAAGGATTCACGGTAAAGATTTCGTGCTTCTTGATTGATAAAGATAGATAGTATCACAACGGAGTATACTATTTAGATTATCGTTTGAACCCTGTTTAGGTTCTAGGAGTGTACTTGATATATGCTTACGATATTTAATGCTTGTTGTATTGTAAAAGATGTACAAGCTAATACATAGAAGATATCAAGTTAAGTTGTAAACGTTTATACAGAAATTTGTGTAGAGCAAATCATAATATAGTGTGATTCAAGGATATGTAATTGATTCAAAGTTATGAAATCAATAAGATGAATTTATTCAAAGGATATTGAAAAGTTTAAATTATTCCGTATTTTAGTAACATCGAATATGATGTAAAGCCGAGATCTTGGATATAAATAGAATTTATATTCTAAATTGTAATAAGCAAAGTTGTATTCTTTTACTAATGATTAAAAGATGTAATAGTTCGACGAAAGTAGTATCGTGACTGCACCGAATCCGAGGTTTCGAAGGAACGTGGATTTGGGTGCGTCACAGGTTGGTATCAAAGCTGTAGGTTATAAACCTTAGGTAAGTGTACCTTAGACTATAACTTGAGAGAGGGAAGGATAAAGATTAAAATATATATAAGCGATGATTCAAAGAAGAATCTTGAAGTATCTAGAGAATGAGAATCAGGAGTTTCCTAACTCCGATAATAGAAATTATTAAGACGATGTCTATATGACAAAGATAGTGAGAATGAACAATGGAGTTTAGTTGATAGTAGGGAAAGAACCCTGAGGTATAGTGATGATCACGACGTGATCAGATTGAAATGTGAAATGATAGATAGTCTGTAATGACTAATTGTGTATAGCTTGATGCTATAAGAGAATGTACTATAAAAAGTACGAGATGAACTCATGAGGAGTTGTATGTGATGAAACATAGGAAGCTCGTAATGAGCAAGTGATAGAGTAAGATAGATTTAAGTGTTGGACTTCCATTAAGGACTCATGTAATGGCTTAGTTGTACAAACTTTTGTATGGGCAGAAGTTTTGTGCTTGCACTGAGTACGTCACATTGATAATCGTTGGAATGTTAGTGTCACGGTATTATTATACATATGGCGGAAAGGTGATTCTTTCTCATATTTATTTTGATAGATAGAGATTTCTAAGATATAATTAGATAATATTAAGTTTAGGTGCGAGTTCTTAAGACTCATGCCTATGACAAGTTCGTGACTCATAATTGTATGGTGGGACCCCTCAGCGAATGGACGATTTTGGTCTGACTAGGATAAGTTCCTCAACCCATATGATTGTGGTAAGTTCCTGAACTTCCATGGTGTGGTAAGTTGGTGAACTGTTCTGAGAATAGATATATTATATAAGAGTTTTGGAATAGTGAGCATTAATGGTGGTAAGAGATTGAAGTGATGGAGAAATTGGATTTTCCTAAATCCTCTAGCTACGCTAGAGTTTCAATATTTATTGACTTCGTGTTAGTGTTTGCACTTCGATTTTCTTGAGAAAAACATTGGGTCAAGTGACTGAACCAATTAGTTTTAAAAACAATACCGTTATTCATATGTCTAAGCTATTTGTTTCGGCTAAGACAAAAATGATTTGAAAATCTTTCAAAATGTATTTTGACCATGTGCATCATTTGATATGGTGTATGATGGTAAACGATAGAGTCATCAATGCAATTGAACCTAGTGTTACTTGTGATGGAAAGATCGTCAGCCCACTATGGTATGATGTGCTATGACAAAGTCACAAAATGACGAAATCCTAAACGTACTGCTAAGTTGGTGCGGCATCATGACGTCATAAAATGGTTTTTGGTTTTCTATCGAATTATGAAAAGTTGACTAAATTATTTCGATTGATGTCCGAATTGTTGATGAGAGTCTAAGCTATTTGATTCGGCTAGGCGACTGTTAAAAGAGATTATAGAATTCAAACATTCTTGTGTATTTATGCCAAACCGGATTGCTCTAGTGCGGATTTAGATGTTGAAAAGCTGAGGTGAACAACCCTATAAAGGGGACATGTTTTCGGGGACAATGGTTCCGAACGTAACGCATATAGTCGTTACAAAACACTACGTTGCGGCCCAACGTAATGGTACAATAGGTCGGCCATCTAGAGTACGCGTGGAGGGTGCTTTCAATCTTTGTGATTGATAAACACTCTGGTTTGCAGTGTGAAGAATTGTGTTGAAGCATTAGTAAACCTGGAGAAAAGTTCATGGTCTTGTGACCCCTCAGCATAATTTGAAATCTGAATTATTCATACTACTTCCCGATTATTGAAAAATCGTGGAAGATTCTTTATTCTTCTGAAGGATGAATGTAGTAAGTAGAATGATCCTTAGAAAGGAGAAAATGGTAGAATGCGATTGAGAAGGTTATAATAATAAAACTTTCGAAAAGAGAATGAATAAAAATTATTCAAGAGAATATGTAATATTCGGAATGGCACCAAGTAGAGGAAGTTTCGGTGATTCCGAGGACAGCATCCTTATAAGGGGGAGAGGATGTGAGAACCCGAATTTTTAGATATTATTAAATAAGAATTTAATAAATAAAATTCTTAAACTATAAGAAGGGTTCGAATAAGAGTATATATATGTGATATGAGGTATGTGGCATTATATTACATAGGGTAATATGGACTATGTAATATGTGTTTTTGTGATTTATAAATATATTATTAATATATATTTGTTACTTATCGTAGAGACGATCCAGTTGAGATAAAGGAGGTGGATAAATTCCTATCGATAGTAAATAATTTATAAAATTATTTTATCATAGTAAGTTGGTGATATTAAATATCCTTAATGTATAATCACCATATTCTTGTGTATGTGTATTAATAACTAGTATGCTTATAATATAGGCTATTGGTAAATCTTATGCTATCCATGAATGGGTTTGGATAGTGAAGCATGAGTTAATTAAGGAATTAACTAATAAGAATAAATATTAGTTAATTTAAGTTGGGAGTTATATTAGGGAATAATATAATGAGAGTATTGAACCTTAATTAACTATGATGATATAGTACAGTATTTAATTTACTTAAGTAAAGGAGTGAATTAATATGTGTATTGAATATGTAATTATAGTTGATACTTTTTATATATATTACTTAGAGTGGTAATATGTGAAAAAGTTTGACGTGCGAATAGCGTTAATAAAAATATATACGTTATTAAAGAGAAATAGAAATCATTATATCTTTAAATGAATATTTGAAGAAATTTTTTTGGGAATAATTTATAAAAAAGAAAGAGAACTAATTATTATATATTTCTAATAAAGGGTATTAAAATAATTTGTAATATTGAATTATTTTAATAAAAGGAGGAAATGTTATTTTTGAATAATAATATTACCTTATATATTTGAGATGATAGGTATGATTAATTAATATATTAAATGTATTAAATGTATTGCTATATGTAAATAAATTGATGGAAATAATTTATTAAAATAGAAAATAAACTTATTATCTATTTTCTATATATATAATATATGTACATGTGCCGTACATATAATTATTTTAATAGATATTATATTAAGAATAATATCTTAAGACAATCAGTAAATTATTTTCTAATAAAGAATGTCTTTATTTGGAGAAACGTAATATTTTATGTTATGGCTAAATACATAATTTCTAATGTATTTTCAAGGGAGTTTAATTAATGAAAGGAAACTAAGTTATTTTAATATATTAAATAACTTAAGTTATTATTTGATCGTGAATATTATTATTTGAATAATTAATAGAGTATATATATTAATTACTATAAGCGTAAAGGTCGTACTTACTATAAGTATGAATATTTGAGGTAGTTTAGCATTTAAATGCTTGAGTCACACAAACATTATATTACGTGTGGTGGTAGTGATAATAAGCTCAATGTAAGCTTGTGTGAAATGCCTTATGTGGCACGATAATAGATCCGACGATTAATTAATTCAAGGACGGAAGAATTATTAATTAAACAATTAGTCTATATTAATTGTTATTATAATAATATGTTGATTTATTATTATAACTAGTGGTAGTATAATAATAAGAAAATTGATTATAGATATAATCGAAATTGTATTGCTGAGGTATGAGATATATTGTCTTATAATATTAATTATTGTTATGGACAATATACTAGTATCTAGTAATTATTAAATAATATGTTGATTAATCAGTAAATAATTTATAAATATAATAAGATTTATATTTATAAGATAAATATTAATTAATTGTTATAGAGATTAATAATTTCATTGATTTACGAGGAAGGGGTTAATTAATATTATTATTAATTAATTGATAAGATAAGTAATTTATTAATTGTTATGTGCAAACATGCGATATTAAAAATATAACATATAGTAGTTACACATATGTTATATAAAGTGTAATGCAACATTAATGTGACTATATTATATGTATAAACTATATAGTATGATTGGTTGTATTAAGAGAGTTCCATAATAATATTGCTTATGTGACTAAATAGTGGTGGGTAGACCTTGAGATATACCCTATTACCATATACCAATATCAATAAACAATTATTATTTGATAATAATTTTAATAGTTATTATAATTAAAATAATAACCATTTTATAATGAGTAATACCCAATTGAATTATATTTGGTGATAATGTACATGGATTATATGTTGGTGTATATACCGATTTGTTACATTGTATTTAGAAGGGACATTGTGACTTAAAAATATACTCTGTGAACATACACTATAGTATATATATTATGTGTGTGGATGTATTAACCTAAGTGTTATATTACCTTTACAATGCTGAGAATTGCTTGTCCCTAGCTTTGTGAGAGCCCCTCTCATCTCCTCTTCACGTGCACAAACTCCAAGCTAGTCTATTCCTATAACCATAAAACTTAGCAAACATTGATAGTAATGATGAGCAAGGGAGTGGGTTTCATGATTCAATTCAACTACTATCTGCCAACTCCCTCTTAAGTACCATGCAATTCTCATTCCCGTTGGTTTAAATTAGGGAGCAAAGTTATGGACTGTGTATTAGAATTTATATAAATGCAGCCTCTCTTCTTCTCTTTTCTAATTGCTGAGATTCTTTGAAGAGCTAGTACCAGTTTTTGTAACTGAGAATTTAGAGAGTGTATAGCATGTTGGTGAAGAGTCTGATAATTGAGAATGAGTACATTGAAGGAGTATTCATTTCAGCTTTAACAGAGGTATACTTCCCTTGTGTTCTTCATTTCTTGTTCTCTGTAACTTTCCAAAGTTCTTGATTTTGTTGAATTGGATGTTAATTGAATTGAGAGACACTCGGTATGAGTAATACAAGCTTATAGATATGTTAGAATTATAATAAAGCATGTTTAGATTCGATTTGGCTGAGAAATTATGAGTTGGGTTTGCAGTTCTGCCGAAGCAGGCTGTCTCTGCCCCTGGCCGGAGCCCTGCACAGCTGCGCCAGTTTTACACTGGCCAGCGGCGCAGCTGCGCCGGTACCAGACTTGTGTTTTGCAGGCCAAGGCCCTGCGCAGCTGCCCCAGTTTTGAACTGAGGAGCTGCGCAGCTGCGCCGGTTCCAGATTCTAGAATTTTATATTCTGTTGCAGTCTGTTTCTTCTAGCTTGGTTGTTACCACTTAGAGCAAGCATGTGGACATGAACAACATGCATACTTTGATACAACATGCATGATTTTAACAATGTTATAATGTATATCATGAAATGGAAAGTGTATGTTTTAAGGAAAAACTTATAGTTTTAAAATGAAAATTTTAGTTTTAAATGTGAACTTTGACATATGTATAACATATGTACATTCTGATTTTGGAAGCATGCTCGTACGGTTTATATTGACATGAAATACATAATTTAAGTGTTAATCGTACACTAGCATACATGAGTGAATGATCTAAGAGATTTTCAAGAAAAACTTAAAGACTTTTTGAAATAAACTTGACCAAGACTTATGTCTTTTAGATTCTGACCATGTGAGAACATTTATGTGGTTTAGATATGTGTTTCGAGTGCACATGAGTTATATGTTGAGATGCCTTGCATATACTAAGTTGACTTAGGGCAATTTTCAATGAAAACTTGGACGTTTTGGAAGAACTAAAGTGCATGAACATGATAGGATAACATTCAGATATTCTGGACATATATGATAATGTCTTTAGCATCATTTAGATTGGCCTACATGTGTTCATACTATGATAGAAATCATAAAAGTTAGTAAGCATAAATGTGACATGATTTAAAGCAATTATCGATACTAGTTATGCGTATATAATAAAAGTAATTGTGAGCATGTGTCTTAACATTATTTGACCCCTCACAAGTATACATGATGAACCTAGTGGCCTTGTATGACTAAGTTTAAATGTAATGGTTATATAAAACTCGGGAATTATAAATTCTATAAGAAATGTAAGAGTAATATAGATTATGTATCTATGAGTGTTAAATATATGTCAAATACCTTTAGTTAAGTGTATAATACATGTATATGAAGGATGATAGTAAGTATGTATGGTTGAGGTATACCTATACGTACCTAGCTATACTAAGCGTATAATAAGAAAGTGAAACAAGGTTCTAAGAACCAAGATAGAAAATAATGTAATACTTATTATTATATTGAGAATGTATGAATGCATGACTAATGGATATGAATCCATGATTATATAACTGTGTAGGATTACACGAAGCGCAAATATCTTAAGAAGTTAAGTCGTAGTTGTTAAACTACGAATCAGGCAAGTCTTTCAGTTCCTATTTGATATATGAATTCAATAACTGTTAGTTGAATTATATTATTATGTGATGATGTGAACTTATATATGAACTGTATATGAGATATGTATTAGATTGAAAGTTGATCTTTGATGATATACTTGTTATGTGAAAAGTAACATGCGTAGTAAATATAAATTATTTATAAATGCATGAATTAAGTATGATGTTATATGCTATGTGATGCATGAAAACTGTAAGAATTGCTGAGCTGTCGAGCTCACTCTTGCAAATAACCACTTTTGTAGGTTAAGGATTCATGGTAAAGATTTCGTGCTTCTTGATTGATAAAGATAGATAGTATCACAATGGAGTATACTATTTAGATTATCGTTTGAACCCTGTTTCGGTTCTAGGAGTGTACTTGATATATGCTTACAATATTTAATGCTTGTTGTATTGTAAAAGATGTACTAGCTAATACATAGAGGATATCAAGTTGAGTTGTAAACGTTTATACAGAAATTTGTGTAGAGCAAATCATAATATAGTGTGATTCAAGGATATGTAATTGATTCAAAGTTATGAAATCAATAAGATGAATTTATTCAAAGGATATTGAAAAGTTTAAATTATTCCGTATTTTAGTAACATCGAATATGATGTAAAGCCGAGATCTTGGATATAAATAGAATTTATATTCTAAATTGTAATAAGCAAAGTTGTATTCTTTTACTAATGATTAAAAGATGTAATAGTTCGACGATAGTAGTATCGTGACTGCACCGAAACCGAGGTTTCGAAGGAACGTGGATTTGGGGGCGTCACAGGTTGGTAGCAAAGCTGTAGGTTATAAACCTTAGGTAAGTGTACCTTAGGCTATAACCTGAGAGATGGAAGGATAAAGATTAAAATATATATAAGCGAAGATTCAAAGAAGAATCTTGAAGTATCTAGAGAATGAGAATCAGGAGTTTCCTAACTCCGGTAATAGAAATGATTAAGACGATGTCTATATGACAAAGATAGTGAGAATGAACTCGAATGGAGTTGAGTTGATAGTAGGGAAAGAACCCTGAGGTATAGTGATGATCACGACGTGATCAGATTGAAATGTGAAATGATAGATAGTCTGTAATGACTAATTGTGTATAGCTTGATGCTATGAGAGAATGTACTATAAAAAGTACGAGATGAACTCATGAGGAGTTGTATGTGATGAAACATAGGAAGCTCGTAACGAGCAAGTGATAGAGTAATATAGATTTAAGTCTTGGACTTCAATTGAGGACTTATGTAATGGCTTAGTTGTACAAACTTTTGTATGGGCAGAAGTTTTGTTCTTGCACTGAGTACGTCACATTGATAATCGTTGGAATGTTAGTGTCGCGGTATCATTATACATATGGCAGAAAGGTGATTATTTCTCATATTTATTTTGATAGATAGAGATTTCTAAGATATAATTAGATAATATTAAGTTTAGGTGCGAGTTCTTAAGACTCATGCCTATGACAAGTTCATGACTTATAATTGTATGGTGGGACCCCTCAGCGAATGGACGATTTTGGTCTGACTAGGATAAGTTCCTCAACCCACATGATTGTGGTAAGTTCTTGAACTTCCATGGTGTGGTAAGTTGGTGAACTGTACTGAGAATTGATATATTATATAAGAGTTTTGGAATAGTGAGCATTGATGGTGGTAAGAGATTGAAGTGATGGATTTCCTAAATCCTCTAGCTACGCTAGATTTTCAATATTTATTGACTTCGTGTTAGTGTTTGCACTTCGATTTTCTTGAGAAAAACATTGGATCAAGTGACTGAACCAATTAGTTTTAAAAACAATACCGTTATTCGTATGTCTAAGCTATTTGTTTTGGCTAAGGCAAAAATGATTTGAAAATCTTTCAAAATGTATTTTGACCATGTGCATCATTTGATATAGTGTATGATGGTAAACGATGGAGTCATCAATGCAATCGAACCTAGTGTTAGTTGTGATGGAAAGATCGTCAGCCCACTATGGTATGATGTAATATGACAAAGTCACAAAATGATGAAATCCTAAACGTACTGCTAAGTTGGTGCGGCATTATGACGTCATAAAATGGTTTTTGGTTTTCTTTCGAATTATGAAAAGTTGACTAAATTATTTCGATTGATGTCCAAATTGTTGATGAGAGTCTAAGCTATTTTATTCGGCTAGGCGACTGTTAAAAAGAGATTATAGAATTCAAGCATTCTTGTGTATTTATGCCAAACCGGATTGCTTTGGTGCGGATTTAGATGTTGAAAAGCTGAGGTGAACAACCCTATAAAGGGGACATGTTTTCGGGGACAATGGTTCCGAACGTAACGCATATTGTCGTTACAAAACACTACGTTGCGGCCCAACGTAGTGGTACAATAGGTCGGCCATCTAGAGTACGCGTGGAGGGTGCTTTCAATCTTTGTGATTGATAAACACTCTGGTTTGCAGTGTGAAGAATTGTGTTGAAGCATTAGTAAACCTGGAGAAAAGTTCATGGTCTTGTGACCCCTCAGCATAATTTGAAATCTGAATTATTCATACTACTTCCCGATTATTGAAAAATCGTGGAAGATTCTTTATTCTTCTGAAGGATGAATGTAGTAAGTAGAATGATCCTTAGAAAGGAGAAAATGGTAGAATGCGATTGAGAAGGTTATAATAATAAAACTTCCGAAAAGAGAATGAATAAAAATTATTCAAGAGAATATGTAATATTCGGAATGGCACCAAGTAGAGGAAGTTTCGGTGATTCCGAGGACGGAATCCTTATAAGGGGGAGAGGATGTGAGAACCCGAATTTTTAGATATTATTAAATTAGGATTTAATAAATAAAATTATTAAACTATGAGAAGGGTTCGAATAATAGTATATATATGTGATATGAGGTATGTGGTATTATATTACATAGAGTAATATGGACTATGTAATATGTGTTTTTGTGATTTATAAATATATTATTAATATATATTTGTTACTTATCGTAGAGACGATCCAGTTGAGATAAAGGAGGTGGATAAATTCCTATCGATATTAAATAATTTATAGAATTATTTTATCATAGTAAGTTGGTGACATTAAATATCCTTAATGTATAATCACCATATTTTTGTGTATGTGTATTAATAACTAGTATGCTTATAATATAGGTTATTGATAAATCGTATTCTATCCATGAATAGGGTTGGATAGTGAAGCATGAGTTAGTTAAGGAATTAACTAATAAGAATAAATATTAGTTAATTTAAGTTGGAAGTTATATTAGGGAATAATATAATGAGAGTATTGAACCTTAATTAACTATGATGATATAGTACAGTATTTAATTTACTTAAGTAAAGGAGTGAATTAATATGTGTGTTGAATATGTAATTATAGGTTATACTTTTTATATATATTACTTAGAGTGGTAATATGTGAGAAAGTTTGACGTGCGAATAGAGTTAATAAAAATATATACGTTATTAAAGAGAAATAAAAATCATTATATCTTTAAATGAATATTTGAAAAAATTATTTTGGGAACAATTTATAGAAAAGAAAGAGAACTAATTATTATATATTTCTAATAAAGGGTATTAAAATAATTTGTAATATTGAATTATTTTAATAAAAGGAGAAAATATTATTTTTGAATAATAATATTACCTTATATATTTGAGATGATAGGTATGATTAATTAATATAGTAAATATATTAAATGTATTGCTATATGTAAATAAATTGATGGAAATAATTTATTATAATAGAAAATAAACTTATTATCTATTTTCTATATATATAATATATGTACACATCTCGTACATATAATTATTTTAATAGATATTATATTAAGAATAATATCTTAAGACAATCAGTAAATTATTTTCTAATAAAGAATGTCTTTATTTGGAGGAAACGTAATATTTTATGTTATAGCTAAATACATAATTTCTAATGTATTTTCAAGGGAGTTTAATTAATAAAAGGAAACTAAGTTATTTTAATATATTAAATAACTTAAGTTATTATTTGATCGTGAATATTATTATTTGAATAATTAATAGAGTATATATATTAATTACTATAAGCGTAAAGGTCGTACTTACTATAAGTATGAATATTTGAGGTAGTTTAGCATTTAAATGCTTGAGTCACACAAACATTATATTACGTGTGGTGGTAGTGATTGTAAGAACCCGAATTTTCAGATATTATTAAATAAGGATTTAATAAATAAAATTCTTAAACCGTGAGATGAATTCGAATAAGAATATATATATGTGATATGAGGTATGTGGTATTATATTACATAGGATAATATGGACTATGTAAAATGTGTTTTTGTGATTTATAAATATATTATTAATATATATTGGTTACTTATCGTAGAGACGATCCAGTTGAGATAAAGGAGGTGGATAAATTCCTATCGATATTAAATAATTTATAGAATTATTTTATCATAGTAAGTTGGTGACATTAAATATCCTTAATGTATAATCACCATAATCTTGAGTATGTGTATTAATAACTAGTATGTTTATAATATAGGTTATTTATAGCACTTAAGCTATCCGTGAATAGGTTTGGATAGTGAAGCATGAGTTAGTTAAAGAATTAACTAATAAGAATAAATATTAGTTAATATAAGTTGGGAGTTATATTATGGAATAATATAATGAAAGTATTGAATCTTAATTAACTATGATGATATAGTACAATGTTTAATTTACTTAAGTAAAGGAGTGAATTAATATGTGTGTTGAATATGTAATTATAGTTGATACTTTTTATATATATTACTTAGAGTGGTAATATGTGAGAAAGTCTAATGTGCGAATAACGTTAAATATATATACGTTATTAAAGGGAGATGGAAATCATTATATGATTAAATGTATATTGAAGAAATTGTTTTGGGAACAATTTATAGAAAAGAAAGAGATATGATTTTTCTAATAAAGGATATTAAAATAATTTCTAATATTGAATTATTTTAATAAAAGGAGGAAATGTTATTTTTGAACAATAATATTACCTTATATGTTTTTGTATGAGGTGTGATTGGTTAATATAGTAAATATATTAAAACGTATTTGCTATATGTAATTAAATTGATGGAAACGATTTATTATAATAGAAAATAAACTTATTATCTATTTTCTATATATAATATATGTACATGTGTCATACATATAGTTATTTGATATTATATTAAGAATAATATCATGAGACAATAAGTAAATTATTTTCTAAATAACGAATGTGCTTATTTGGAGAAAACATAATATTTTATGATATGGCTAAATACATAATTTTTAATATATTTTTCAAGGGTGTTTAATTTATAAAAGAAAACTAAGTTATTTTAATAACTTGAGTTGCTATAGTACCGTAAGTGTTATAAATAATATTTGAATATTCTATTTGTAATATATTTATATGTGGACCTTGGACTTAATAGTTCTAATTTAATTGAACATGTTATAAGCAGTAATGTGGTGAGAGATGAGAAAGTGATGAGAATAATAATAAGCTTAAGATTAAGCTTGTGAGAGATGCCTTGTGTGGCACGATTGTAGATTCGTTGATGAATTAATTAATTTAAGGATGGAGGAATTATTCATTAAACAATTAATCTATATTAATTGTTATTATTAATGGTATGATGAATTATTATTATTGCGAGTGATAGCATGATAATAAGTATATTGATTATGAATATAATTGGAAATTTGTATTAATGAAGGAATTTCTACGTGAACGATTAATCAAATATTAATTGTTATTGCTATTATGAGGAATAGTATATTAATGAGGATTAATTGATGAGATAAGTAAATTACTTACTTCTATGTGCAAGCATGCGAATAAAATGTATAGCGTATAGTAACTAACTATATATTATATGAAGTGTGAAGTGTAGTGCAATTATATTATATAGTGTGGTGCAACAATTATTTGACTATACTATATATAGGGACCATGTATCAAGATTAATTAAACTATAAGAGTTACATGAAATGTGGGTGTGACAATGTGTATATTAAGTATACAATAAAATAATATATCATAAATATATGGTAAACAATTAATGAAATTTAATATTAAAAGAGACAATACACTATGATGGTACCCGAAAGAATTATATCCGGTGGGATGAACTGTACATGGATTTTATATGTGTGAGTTAAAATTTACTACATGATAGTAGTATTTATTTATTAGGATTACATGGTAACCCCATTTTTAACCTAAGTGTACAATTATACTTTGATATATATAATATACATATGTATATTGCCCAATGGAATGCAAAGCTGAGATTATTTCTTGTCCCTAATTGTGAGTCACCCCTCAATTTCCTCTCACGTGAACTCCCTAGTCTACACTACTCTTCTTCTCATTTTCCTCACAATTGTAGCCAATGATTTCAAGGGATGTGGGTTTGATGATGTGATTTACCAACCCTCTACCTAATCTCCATGAACCATTAGATTCTTGTTCCTTCCATTAGTTTGAAATGGTGAGTAAATTCATGGACTAGGTAATGGATTGTCTATAAATGCAAGCTCCTCTCTTCTTTTTTTAATTTGCTGAGAATTCAAAATGAAGTAAATTGGGTAAGTATATTGAGAGAGATTTTCTAGTGAGTTGAAGAAAGCAATATGGCAGTGTAGTAGAAACCATTTAGCAAGCTTTGCAAATTGAGATAGCAGAGGTATAAACTTCCCATCTTTGTTCTTTGTCAAACTTTATATTCTTGAAATTCTAAATTTTTGATCAGGTTGAATTGGATTGATTAATTAAGTGTTTGGAAAATGTTGTTAAGCATGATAGAAATACATGATAGCTAGTATTGGATCGAATTCGTATGGATTTCTGAGTTTGGATTGGAACCTGCCGAAGCAGGCTTTTTCTTGGCATGAACTGGACACGGCGCAGCTGCGCCGGGTTTATACCCAGGCGCTGCGCAGCTGCGCCAGCAGCCTGTTCTGATTTTGTTTTCCTGCTTCAATGCTGTTAAGTGCAAATGTATAGTACTACCTTAGAACAAGTATAATAGCATGAATAAATTATATATATGGATATGTAGACATAATATGAGCATGTTCTACTATGATTATATGCATGATTAACGGACGGTTATGATTTCCAATAGTAAACGTAAAGTTTTGTAAACGAAATTGACTTATCCGAACCATGTCGACATTCTGATTTTTCAAGCATGACTATATGATTTAGGAATGCATGAAAAGCGTATTAACTTACGAATATATGTTTCATAGTATAACATGAGCATGTCGGACCTCGTTAGTGAACATTTCTAACGAAAGTGTAAGTTTTGAAAACAAACTTTGACACGTATGTACCATACCCATATTCTGATTTTTGAAAGCATATTTATATGGGTGGTTAAGCATGAAAAGATAGTCTAAGGTGTTATGATTGCATTAACATACATGATTGAAGACTACATTGATTTCAAAAGACAAACTTTGAGTTTTTAGACATAAATATAGGATGTCCACATTCTGATTATTTGAGCATGTATATTAGGATTTCATTGTGCCTATAGACACGTTTACATAAGCATCATATGATGAAACATGGATTTCACCTATGCACGCATATTCATAGAAAATGAATTTCTAAAGCATAAACTGTAATACCCGAGAATTTTCATATATTATTAAATAAATATATTAATGGAAATGAGAATTTATTTGAATATAAATGATTTTGTGTTATGAGATGAATTAATTCAATTATATATAATTGAATAATTATAATAATTGAGAAATTGGTGGAGTTTGTGATAAACTCGTTGATTGCCTTGTGTGGCACAGTGACGTAATATAAGAATGATTATATTAATTTAAGCGAACAATTAATCTATATTAATTGTTAATCGAAGAATATTAATTAACTGTTATAAAATACTAATGAGGATTGATTAATAATATGTGATTATTATTGCAAGAAACATAATAATAATGAGCAACGTGTTTATAAATATAATAAGATTTATATCAAAGTGATAGTTAATCATATAAAGGTTAATTAAATTGTTATGGAGGTTAACAATTATATTGATTGATGTAGGATATGTGTATATTATTAATTAATATTCAATTTATAAGATGAGAAATTATATGTGCAAGCATGCGAATTAAATGTATAGTAACTATATGTTATGATATGTGTAGGTGACAAATGATGTGTGGATATACATTAAAATAATGTATCATGGATCTATTATAAATAATTGTTGAGTAATACAATTTAATAATATATGATATAATGTAATGTGGTAGTATCCGATTGTATTATATCGGTAAGATAAAATGTACATAGATTATATGTATTCAAATTGCATTTATTACATTATGGGGAGAACATTGTAATTATAACCTAAGAGTACATATAATATATAACATAAGTGTAGCATATAGTCCATTTGTAAGAATGCTGAGATTTGCTTGGCTTGTCCCAATATAATAGTCACTCTCCTTTCCCTCATTCACGTGCACAGCCATTATGGCCTAAGCCTATTGCTTCTCCTTAAACTCAGTAAATTTCCATAGCCTTGTAGCAATGATGAGCAAGGGAGTGGTTTTAATGATGGATTCTAACAACTAAATACCTACCATTCTATAACCTTCATGCAATTTGACAATCCGTTAGTTTGATTTGGGAGTTAGAAGCTTGGACTGTATATTCATTCTTCTATATAAAGGAACTCCCTGCACCTTCATTTCATTGCTGAAATATTTCTAAGAGAAGAGAGTATACTGTGATTGTCTATTTAGTTCAGAAGGAATTTCTATAGTAGCATCAGCAAGCTTACTCCATAACAGAGGTATAAATCCTCTTCGTGTCTTCATTTTCATTTTCTGTCAAAAGAACTCCATTGTTGTTCTCTGAGTTTTGTTGAAATTCTTGATTATGCCAAATTGGTTCATGATTGGTTTGTAGAACCCTTATATTGTTGTTATATGAACATACACACATGATGGAACCACTGAATAGTCTTTCATTTCCATTGTTCCTCTTCAATTTCTGTAAATACATGAAATTCGTAAATTAGTTAGAGTTCATGAAATTGGGAATTGATAATTGCTATTGACTGTTATATAAGCATATATGTATGTGTTAGTAAGTTAAACAAGTCTAATATCTGGGTATGTTGAAATCGATGAAATGGGAGGTTTTGGGTCGGTTTTCAATGCAGTCTGAACCGCAGAAAACTGCCTCGACGCCGCAGCGCCGCAGCCCGCGCCGCAGCCCGCGCCGCAGCGCCACACGCGCCACAGCCCGCGCCGCAGCGCCGCACTCAGCGCCACTCGCGCCGCAGCGCCATTATTAAGCTACTGTTGCCGCGCCGCAGCGCCAGCCTCTGTGTTCAGTTTTCTGCATTCTGCAACAAAACTGTTATGTACCAATTGTTTGATTTTTGTTTAAACAAGCATGGGAGCATGATTAATACATATATATAAACCTAATGAGGCAATGTAAGCATGTTTTAGTATATTAGCATGCATGGTTAACCAAACGACACATAGTTTGGAAACGAATTTAAAGTTTCATAAACGACGTTAACATATATGAAGCATGTATACATTCTGACTTTTCGAGCATGTTTATAGGGCCTTGAAATATATGAAAAGCATGTTAACTTACATATGTAGGTTTCATAAGGAAGCATGAACATGATAGACCTTATTAATGAACTATACTAACAAAGTATAAGCTTTGAACGTGAACGTTGGTATGTTATGACGAGAATTAGAATTTGACATTTATGGACACATGTGATAGTACTCTTAGACTCATTCATGTGTCATGCATGTATATATACCATGATTAGTTGCCGTGATTAAAGTTTAGCATGAACAAAGCATGTTTTCAAGATAATAACAATGCTAGCTACATATATGCAATACGAGTACTCATGAGCATGACTAATACAAGTTATATGAATATCTTATGTGTTTAAAAGCAATCATGTTAGACCAGATGAGTTCGTGTCCTTGAATGGCTTTAAGTATTAACTTAAGAACCTATACCATGTACGATTGGATTTGGAAAAGTTATACAAGCATGAAAGTATCCTTTAAATATGAATACATGCTACGCGATATTATATGATGTTACTTGAACCCGATTTTGACGGTTAACTTAAGGAGATGCCGTAACTTGCTAAAATGAAATATATTTAGTATTGATTGTGGTCTTATGTGATATTAATAATATGCAAGCATGTTTACTAATTGTTGAGATCTTATATAATATGAGAATGCGTTTAAACTCTAAAGAAGGAACGTTAAGGATAGAAATTATATTCTATATAACTGTATAGCTAGGTAAAACTTAGCCTATGTGTTGATCGTATATTCAAAGAGAAAATGTGAAGTTAAATTATATGACTAATGAATATCATATATATACGTAACTGTATTACGATAGGAATTCGAAAGTGTTGCTTGCTTTTCGTGGATAAACTACGCTAAAGGCAAGTTTTCTTACTTACACTCTTTTAAAGTGCAAGTATCCTAACCGACGCATTTACTTTATGCAAGGAAATCTATGATTGTGAAAGTTTCCTAACTTATACTCTTTTACTATGCAAGTATCCTATCTTGTGTATTGCGAACTAGTTTCCTATTTAATCGGTTGAATCGAATTAGCATACTTGAACTCTTATTTCATTAAAGCTATTATTCATGTTGAACTTAGTATTGTTCTTGAATATTGTGAAAGTGTCTATGCCATTTGATTCGGCTGGACTTATGTTATTGAAAAGCAACCCAAACTAATTGATTGGTGCGGGATCTTATATTTGACTGAGAAGAACAACCTTCTTTGAAGGGAATATATAATTGTCGGAGAACCGACGTGCACACTTGAGTATGGTTGATTGTTATGCATAACAAGGGTACTTTAGGCTGATCACCTGTTGTACCTGTTTTTGTTGGATTTTCAGTTTATTACTGTCAATTCTAGTAGAAGTTCATAGTCCGTAGTGACTACTCAGTATTCAATTATTTGAAATCTTGAATTGACTTATTATTGAATCATATTGATATTATCCTGTCCTTAGCGACTGATATTGAGAACTGTTGATATTCTTGTTATTCTTGAACTATCAAATCTTGTTATACCCTTTACAATGCTGAGAATTGCTTGTCCCTAGCTTTGTGAGAGCCCCTCTCATCTCCTCTTCACGTGCACAAACTCCAAGCTAGTCTATTCCTATAACCATAAAACTCAGCAAACATTCATAGCAATGATGAGCAAGGGAGTGGGTTTCATGATTCAATTCAACTACTATCTACCAACTCCCTCTTAACTACCATGCAATTCTCATTCCCATTGGTTTAAATTAGGGAGCAAAGTTATGGACTGTGTATTAGAATTTATATAAATGCAGCGTCTCTTATTCTCTTTTCTAATTGCTGAGATTCTTTGTAGAGCTAGTATAAGTTTTTGTAACTGAGAATTTAGAGAGTGTATAGCATGTTGGTGAAGAGTCTGATAATTGAGATTGAGTACATTGAAGGAGTATTCATTTCAGCTTTAACAGAGGTATACTTCCCTTGTGTTCTTCATTTCTTGTTCTCTGTAACTTTCGAAAGTTCTTGATTTTGTTGAATTGGATGTTAATTGAATTGAGAGACACTTGTTATGAGTAATACAAGCTTATAGATATGTTAGAATTATAATAAAGCATGTTTAGATTCAATTTGGCTGAGAAATTGTGAGTTGGGTTTGCAGTTCTGCCGAAGCAGGCTGTCTCTGCCCCTGGCCGGAGCCCTGCGCAGCTGCACCAGTTTTACACTGGCAAGCGGCACAGCTGCGCCGGTACCAGACTTATGTTTTGCTGGCCAAGGCCCTGCGCAGCAGCCCTAGTTTTGAACTGGGGAGCTGCGTAGCTGCGCCGGTTCCAGATTCTGGAATTTTGTTTTCTGTTGCAGTCTGTTTCTTCTAGCTTGGTTGTTACCACTTAGAGCAAGCATGTGGACATAAACAACATGCATACTTTGATACAACATGCATAATTTTAACAATGTTATAATGTATATCATGAAATGGAAAGTGTATGTTTTAAGGAAAAACTTATAGTTTTAAAATGAAAATTTTAGTTTTAAATGTGAACTTTGACATATGTATAACATATGTACATTCTGATTTTGGAAGCATGCTCGTATGGTTTATATTGACATGAAATACATAATTTAAGTGTTAATCGTACACTAGCATACATGAGTGAAGGATCCAAGAGGTTTTCAAGAAAAACTTAAAGACTTTTTGAAATAAACTTGACCAAGACTTATGTCTTTTAGATTCTGACCATGTGAGAACATTTATGTGGTTTAGATATGTGTTTCGAGTGCACATGAGTTATATGTTGAGATGCCTTACATGTACTAAGTTGACTTAGGGCAATTTTCAAAGAAAACTTGGACGTTTTGGAAGAACTAAAGTGCATGAACATGATAGGATAACATTCAGATATTCTGGACATCATTTAGATTGGCCTACATGTGTTCATACTATGATAGAAATCATGAAAGTTAGTAAGCATAAATGTGACATGATTTAAAGCAATTATCGATACTAGTTATGCGTATATAATAAAAGTAATTGTGAGCATGTGTCTTAACATTATTTGACCCCTCACATGTATACATGAAGAACCTAGTGGCCTTGCATGACTAAGTTTAAATGTAATGGTTATATAAAACTCGAGAATTATAAATTCTATAAGAAATGTAAGAGTAATATAGATTATGTATCTATGAGTGTTAAATATATATCAAATACCTTTAGTTAAGTGAATAATACATGTATATGAAGGATGATAGTAAGTATGTATGGTTGAGGTATACCTATACGTACCTAGCTATACTAAGCTTATAATAAGAAAGTGAAACAAGGTTCTAAGAACAAAGATAGAAAATAATATAATACTTATTATTATATTGAGAATGTATGAATGTATGACTAATGGATATGAATCCATGATTATATAACTGTGTAGGATTACACGAAGCGCAAATATCTTAAGCAGTTAAGTCGTAGTTGTTAAACTACGAATCAGGCAAGTCTTTCAGTTCCTATTTGATATATGAATTCAATAACTGTTAGTTGAATTATATTATGCTGTGATGATGTGAACTTATATATGAACTGTATATAAGATATGTATGAGATTGAAAGTTGATCTTTGATGATATACTTGTTATGTGAAAAGTAACATGCGTAGTAAATATAAATTATTTATAAATGCATGAATTGAGTATGATGTTATATGCTATGTGATGCATGAAAACTATTAGAATTGCTGAGCTGTCGAGCTCACTCTTGTAAATAACCACTTTTACAGGTTAAGGATTCACGGTAAAGATTTCGTGCTTCTTGATTGATAAAGATAGATAGTATCACAACGGAGTATACTATTTAGATTATCGTTTGAACCCTGTTTCGGTTCTAGGAGT
Source organism: Panax stipuleanatus (assembly GCA_020205555.1). Taxonomy (NCBI): domain Eukaryota; kingdom Viridiplantae; phylum Streptophyta; class Magnoliopsida; order Apiales; family Araliaceae; genus Panax; species Panax stipuleanatus. Next base: position 27,717,026 of record CM035115.1, on the reverse strand, counting down.
GTACTTGATATATGCTTACTATATTTAATGCTTATTGTATTGTAAAAGATGTACTAGCTAATACATAGAAGATATCAAGTAGAGTTGTAAACGTTTATACAGAAATTTGTGTAGAGCGAATCATAATATAGTGTGATTCAAGGATATGTAATTGATTCAAAGTTATAAACTCAATAGATGAATTTATTCAAAGGATATTGAAAAGTTTAAATTATTCTGCATTTTAGTAACATCGAATATGATGTAAAGCCGAGATCTTGGATATAAATAGAATTTATATTCTAAATTGTAATAAGCAAAGTTGTATTCTTTTACTAATAATTAAAAGATGTAATAGTTCGACGATAGTAGTATCGTGACTGCACCGAATTTGAGGTTTCGAAGGAACGTGGATTTGGAGGCGTCACAGGTATTGTTTCTCCCATGATATAGATGTGTCCTACTCCTTTCAGCCCGCGGAGTGTACCAACGCAGAGACATGGTCAGCATTTCTGTCTGATATCGTGCATCTATTCTCTATTCTGCCGTGCGCAGGGCTAGTCTTCCCATGTAACTTCATCACCCATGCACCTGGTATGGACTACTTGCCCCTAGCGGGATTGAGGGGAGTGACTACTTACCACCCTCTGGCTGTTATGGGCCAGTTTGATCAGTTTCAGAGCCTGCATCAGTTTGAGGGGGCTGCTGATTAGAGGATGTTAGCTTCGTCTATGTGATCTGCTGATTTGATCTGAGTGTATCAGTGTTGGACTCACAAGAAGAGGGTTGCTTTCTCCAATAGCCATCCAGATCGTTCTCCAGAGTACTCAGCATGGTTGGAGGCGGATATAGCATCAGCTGCATTCATTTAGTCAGCTCCTATAGTGGATTCAGACGAGGAGGAGCCTATGGAGGATCCTGATTCTCCTACTGAGGATGAGCTTTTTATGGGTCTGACAACAGCACTAGTTAGTGATCCACCGATCATTCCTATCGGGACAGATCCAGCTTTGGCAGACACTCTAGCTAGGGTGGCCTTTAAGAGAGATCAGGATAGAGCGCTGATGTTGACCGCCTTGTTCGATAGAGATATAGCTTTGGCGTAGAGAGATGCGGCTCGAGTCCCTCAGGATGCAGGATTAATTGAGCAGGAGGAGATCTGATATGCCAAAGACGTAGCTTTTATTGAGATCGAGGAGACTTTGATTGCTAGGGATACAACTTTTGTGGAGAGGGACGAGGACATAGCTTCCCGGGATTGCCACATTGCTGACAATACTGCTCTTCGATCTTATACTCATGGTCTGGTTGTCGAGATGAGTGCATACATTGATGATCACAGTGCCACACTGCAGATGATTGTGGAGGTTTTGAGCCATATGGAGGCTGAGGGTATTGCACTTGCCGCTGCTCCTCCATCTTTAGAGAGAGATGCCATGTTGGCATTGTTGGCCCGCCTATCCTTGGGTCCATAGACTAGCTTTGTTTTTCCTGCACATACTAGATCAGCCATTTTTGTCATGTACAGGACACTATGTATATATTAAAAAGTGTTATATATCAGAGAAATATATTTTTGATTCACTTCCCTGTTTGGATATGTATTGTCATTGCTGAGTGATTACTACTTCTTTTATGACTTGATGTTGATGTATCTTGAGCTTCTCCTTGATGGACTGACAGTTGAGATGTTAGAGAGTATCTCAGAAGGGTCTGTTGATCAGGGTATCTTGATAGAACTTAGCCTTTATATAGTTTTGATGTCTTAGAATTGGTTTTTATTGGTTTTTATTTTTTCTTGAAGGTCAAACCGCACCATAAATGGCTGCCCACGTACTCCCGGGTGAAGGGAGATCAGGTCATTCGTAGTTCAATTTTTTATGTGAGAGAGGTTTGAAAAGTATTTGTCTTGTGTTTTGAGTTTGGTTTGACGAGTTTTGAATTTTTATTTGGTTTGACCACAAAAGAAATGGCTGCTTACGTACTCCCGGGTGTAGGTAGATCAGGTCATTTATAATTCCGGCTTCTAGTGAAAACCAAACCTAATTTGATTTGTAGGACCCGGATGCGGGCATGCATGTGCTTCAGACATAGTACCTTTTCACGGTGTCTGAATTGATGAGTTGGGGAAATTCGCTCCCGTCCATCTCTTGTAGTCTGATAGCTCCTCTTGTCAACACCTCCTTGACAATGAAAGGACTTTCCCAATTAGGAGCGAACTTTCTTTTAGCTTCATCTTGATTGGTCAAAACTTTCTTTAGCACCAAGTTATTTTCTTTGAATTACCGTATTCGGACCTTCTTATTGTAGGATAGAGCAATCCTTTGCTGATATAATGGCCCGTGGAAAATGGTTGCAGCCCTCTTTTCATCTATCAGGGACAGTTGGTGGTACCAGTCTTGCAACCATTGATCTTCGTCCATCTGAGCGTCGATTAACACTCGCAAGGACTCCATCTCTACTTCTATGGGAAGGACTGCTTCCATGCCATAGACCAATGAATAGGGGGTAGCCCCAGTAAAGGTGCGCATTGATGTCTTGTATGCTAATAGAGGCAGCAGGTTAGGCTATTCTTTATGATTGGCGGACATTTTCTGCATAATCTTCTTGATGTTCATGTTGGCCGCTTCAACAGCACCATTCATTTTGGGCCAATTGATAACAGAGTTAAGATTCTTGATGTGGAACTTGCTACACAGTTCCTTCATCATTTGATTATTTAGGTTCTTGGCATTGTCTGATACGATCACCTCCAGTTGTCCATAGCGACAAACGACATTGTTTCTAATGAAACCAATGATTACCTCTTTGGTGACTTTAGGAAATGAGGCAACTTCAACCCATTTGGTGAAATAATTGATCATGGTGAAGATGAATCGATGGCCATTGCTGGCTTTTGGTTCTACTGGATCAATCACATCCATTCCCCACATGGAAAAAGGCCATGGTGAACTCATGTTATGTAGCTCATTTGAAGGAGCATGTATGGCATTCCCATGTACTTGGCATTGAAAGCATCTCCTGACGTGATCATCACAGTCAGTTTTGAGGGAGATCCAATAATGTCCTGTTCTTAATATCTTCTTGGCCAGCAGATGACCGCTCATGTGTGGACCACAGACTCCACCGTGGATTTCATCCATCAACCTCTGGGCTTGTTCTTTATCAAGGCATCTTAACAGGCCTATTCCAGTATCTATTTTATAAAGCGCATCTCCTCTCAGATAGAACTTCATAGCCATTTTGTGAACCCGCTTTCGTTCGGATTGGCTTGCGCCAGCGAGTGTAGATCCATCTTGGAGATATTCCTTGATGTCTTGATACCAAGGCTGATTGACAGGAGGTATTTCATCTGATACTTCTCTAATGTAATTCCCGTATGTCAGGGCTTTCTGAATTGTGAATTTGATGCAGGGAATTCCACTCCTATCGGATATACGAATCAATGAAGCCAACATCGCTAATGCATCAGCAAAGTAATTCCTACTCCGAGGAATATGGCTGAAGTTTATGTTTTCAAACGCCAGGGATATTTTGACGACCTGCCGATGATAGGGCAGCAAATGCAGTTCTTTGGTGTGATATGCCCCAGTGGTTTATCTGATGACCAACTCAGAGTCTCCAAAGACCAGTAAATATTTGATACCCATGGATTGGGCTAGTTTCAACCCCATTATACAGTCTTCATACTCGACTGTGTTGTTGGTGTTGCCAAATTGAAGTTTGGTAGCCACAGGATATTGTTCTCCTATACTAGAGATAAGGACTGCCCCAGCTCCGGCACCTTCCATGTTTACTGCTCCATCGAAATACATTTTCCATGGTTAGACTGTATTCTCTTGTTGGAGTTGTTGAATTGTCATGATCCCATCATCCAGGAAATAGGTCTCTAGGGGCTCTAACCCTCCTGCAGGAGCTTCAGCTAATTGATCTGCAATTCCTTGACCCTTGATTGACTACTGAGTCACGTAGACAATGTCGAACTATTTTAGGATCAACTGCCATTTGGATAGTCGATAATTCAACATTGGCTTGTTGAATACATACTTCAGGGCATCTATGCGAGATATGAGGTAGGTCGTGTGCCCATGCAAATAAGGTTGCAACCTCATGGCGGCCCATGCTAACACACAACATGTCTTCTCGATCAGGGTGTACTTCTGTTCACCACTGCTGAATCTTTTATTGATGTAGTAGAGAGCTATTTCTTTGCTACTATCATCCTTTTGTCCTAGTATGCAGCCCATTGCATTGGCATTGACGGACAGGTACATGAACAAGGGAACTTTGTCCCTTGGGGGTACCAAGACTGGTGTTTTGATCAGCTGCTTTTTGATGGTGAGGAAGGCTTTCTGACAATCCTCATTCCATTTGGTGGAGGAATTATTTCTTAGTAGCTTGAATATGGGTTCACAGGTTGCTGTGAGCTGGGAAATGAATCGGCTTATGAAGTTGATTCTCCCCAGAAACCCACGTATCTCCTTCTCTGTTCGAGGTACTAACATCTCAGTGATGGCTTTGATCTTGGCAAAGTCTAGCTCGATGCCTCGATTACTCACCAAGAATCCTAACAGCTTGCCTGCTTTGACTCCAAAAGCACATTTGGCGGGATTTAGCTTGAGGTTGTACTTACGCAACCTGTTAAACAGCTTCCTGAGATGGTCAATGTGATCATCATCCCTCTGAGATTTGACGATGATGTTGTCCACATAAACCTCTATCTCTTTGTGCATCATGTCATGAAATAGGGTCATCATGGCTCACTGTTATGTGGCTCCGACATTGATGAGGCCGAAGGATAATCGCCTATAGCAGAAGGTTCCCCAGGGAGTGATGAAAGCTATTCTCTCCCGGTCTTCTTCAGCAACCATGATTTTATGGTAACCAGTAAAGCAATCTAGGAAGGAATACATATCATACTGCGTTATATTGACGATCAGGATGTGGATGAAAGGTACGGGGAAATTGTCCTTGAGGCAGGCTTTGTTCAAATCCAGGTAATCCACGTATACTCCAACTTTCCCTCCGGGCTTTGGCACAGGGACTATATTTGACAGCCACTCTGGGTATGTTAATACCATGATGATACCGGCTTTGAATTGTTTAACGACCTCTTCTTTGACTTTCAGACTCCATTCAGGTTTCAAGCGCCTGAGCTTATGTTTGACTGGCTTGAATCCATCTTTGATGGGCATTCGATGAATGACAATATCAGTAGACAAGACGATCATGTCTTTATGTGACCATACAAACACATCATGGAACTGTGTTAGGAGTTCGATCAGGTCGAATTTTTGATCTGGTGTAAGGTCTAAGCCTATCTGGATTTCTTTGATGTTTTTGGAGGTTCCTATGTTGATAGTGGTGGTTTGGTCGATGTTTTGTTTGGGTTTGTCTTCGACCCATTCTTTGATCTCCTCGGGCACCTCATAGTTATCTTCCTCCTCTTGTTTAATATCCATCAAGTCAAAGTTCAATTCTACATCATAGTTGTAGTCACTGTCATAAGTTGGCATCTTATCAGCAGTGACAAACAAATCCAACTCTGGAGTCCTGAAAACAAAAATGCTTTCACTTTAATATATGCAACTGCATAAATATGCCAAGCATTTTGCAAAGCATGACAAAAGTTGTTGCTATAGCTGTGCAATCAAAACTAAGTAGTAAATAAAAGCATGTTATAGTGCAGACAAACTCTCTGCCCCTTTACCCTTTTTGACTGAGGCAAGGGACACTACTCTAGTTATCCAGGGTGAGATCCTCGTAAACAGGGAGGATCAAGGAATTGTGCTCGTCTACCTCATCTTGGATAATGACTGAGACATCCTTTACAATAAGGTCGGGGTTTTTCTTTAAACTGCCCCCTTTTCCCTTCTTGATGCAAAGAATTTGAATCTGATCCTCGTCGTCGCTGTCTGGGATCTCATCATTCATACCCTCGTAGTTTATGATAACCCATATGTTAGCAAATGGGTCTCGTCCTTCGTACAGGATCTTTTCTTTTCCCTTTTTGCTATCACCTTCAGGCTTTGGGGATTTCCTCTCACCTACTGGTATGATTGCAGGAAACAAGATGGCTGATACCACAGTAGGGATTTTCCTCATGGGTTTCACCCATCCAACACCCGTAAGGTTTGGCAGCAAAATTGTGGAAGCATGAGCCTTAGGATGCTTGTGTGGGTTCCTGTGATTTGACCCAGATGAATATCCCAATCCGGCTCTCCCAGTCTGACTCGAGATTTGTACTGGACTCTTGATACCTTGCTGATTCTTCCCTAACCCTTTTCCAGGTTGGAACCCAAAGATACCATTTCCTGGCCCACTGTCATTACTTCAGGGGAGACTTTAGGCTTCAAGGCTGGTGCTCCGATAAGTAGATAGTGAGAATCACTCACTTCCAGGACTTAAAAACTTGAATGTTCAATCCCTGCATCAAGGCTGATTACCGGCATGTCTCCCTGTAGGCAGACAGGGTATTCTGGTTCGACATTGACTGTGATTAGGTTGCCGTTGATAATGTATTTGAGCTGTTGATGGAGGGCGGATGGCACTGCCCCTGCCATGTGGATCCATGGCCTGCCCATCAATAAGTTGTATCTAGTGGCAATGTTAAGCACCTAAAAGAACAACTAGAAAGTGTGCGTACCAATCTCCAGAGGAAGCTCTATTTCTCCAATAGCTTGTCGACGAGATCCATCAAAAGCCCGAATGACCACATGACTGGTTTTGATCTGGTTTGGGTTAATCTTCATTCTCTCCAAAGTATCATAGGGACAGATGTTGAGGGATGATCCTCCATTTATGAGCACACCTCCGATCACATACCCAAAAGACATTACAGCTATATGTAGGGACTTACGATGGCCCGTCCCTTCTGCAGGGATATCATCGTCAGTGAAAAATATCACATTGATGTTGAAAATATGTTCTACCACGTGACAGAATTTCTCGGCATCCAGTGTCTTTGGCAGATGGGCTTCTTCCAGTACTTTCACCAAAATGTTACGATGATCCACTGATGATAAGACCAAATCAAGGATAGCCATTTGCTTGGGTACATCCTTCAAGATTTGCACTATTTTAATTTCATTGTGTCCCATTTTGTTGAGGAACTCTTCGATTTCCTCTTCAGCCACCTTTTCTTTGGCTTTGAGGACTGGTTTGATCACCCGCTGAGGCAGGTACAATGGATTATCCTTTGGTACTATGGCAATGTTGTTTGAGATGGAACCTTCGTCATTCACGTAGTTCCATGGGACCCTCTTCAGACTAATAACTGGATATTGAGGTCTGAACGGCAAGATTAATGGCTCGGGTGAGGCCAACTTCATAGGGTTTTGTGTTTCTTGGACACCTTTCCCTGGCAGTACTAAGGGTGTGAGGGATGGCTCCTTGTCACAGGAAACAGCAGCCACTGTATCCTGATTCCACGCGATGGAAATAAAGAGAATGTCTTCATCTAGGAGGCCATAATCCCAATTTCTTCTTATCAATTCACCACTTTCAATCATGTTCTGAATCATGTTACGAAGTGCCCAGCAATCTTCAGTGTTATGGCCGAGTGCATTGGAGTGGTACAGACAGATTTGGTTAGGTTTGAATTTCTTGGATCGAGGGTTCAATGGAGGTAATAAATCTGCAACCATTCCCTCGTTAATTAACATATGGAGGATTTCCTCCATTGGCTGGTTCAGGTTGGTGAAATTCCTTTAAAATAAAAACTTCTTGCCATCTTGGAAATCTCTCCTTTGACCATTTTGTCGGCCCAGGGTTCATGCTCATGAGACCGGTAGTGATCCTTCCGGGAGATGGGACTGATATTCGATGTGGGAGGATGATCGGCATCAGACTGGTTAGCCTGGTTCATCATCTGTCTAGTGATCTGATGTTGGTACATGATCAGTTCTGCTAACTGTTCAATTTGTTCCTTGATAGACCTTATCTCTTGCTCTATCAAGAATCCCCTTTCTGAGACTTCGTAACTGTCTGGGCTGTTGTTGCTGGATTGAGTTGATTCTCCGACATATCGGAGGTATTGGATCCTCCTCCATTTTCTGTACTGATCATGTTAACACTCTCCTCTTTGTGCTGAGGGAGGGGATTGTCTTGTACGTGTGGTTGTTCTGGTTTGGTCACCACAATCTCTCCATTGTCAATCAAGTCTTGGAATTTGTGCTTGAGAGACCAACAGTCTTGAGTGTCATGGCCTGAAGATCCGGAATGGTAAGCACACTTTTTGCTTGGGTCGAAATTTCGTCCACCAGTATTGGTTGGTGGAAGGAGTTGCACTATCTTCTTCTGTGCCGTCAACAGCTTTAGCCAATTCTCGAGTGAATCCCCTAACGGGTTGAATGTTCTCCGACGCCTGGCTTCCAGATTTTTCTAAAATGGAGGGTTGGAAGGTTGCATTGAAGCTTGGAAAGGGGTATAATTCCTCCTTTGAATGGATATATTGTTTGACTCACCTCTTTGATTCTGTCCTTGTAATACTAAGGACATTTCTTTATCTTTCTTCTTATGTACCCTCCGGGGAGTACTCCCGTAATTTTCGGACTGGATATGTTCAACAAAAGCATTGAGGGCGGTTAGATCCTTTATCTTCCCGAACTTGAGACCCATTTCTGCCATCTCGCTGTGTTTAATATTTTCATAAAATGGGTTTCCTATGCCTGCTAGGACCCTCTCATAATATGGAGCTTCTTGGATGTCGATGAAGGTCATGACTATCTCAGATTCAGTCATAGATGGGGTGACTTGTGCTGCAACTCGTCTCCATCGTTGAGCATATTCTCTGAATGATTCAATGTTTTGTTTCTTGATTTTGGTTATTTGGTATCTGTCTGGAGCCATCTGAGACTGGAAACTGTATTGACTGAGGAAGGCATGGGCTAACTCTTCCCAACTATGAATTTTGGAGTTGTCTATGTGACACCCCTGAATCCGGGTCCTCTGACCCCGGTCCGGTCGCCGCGAAACAATACTAACATCCACCTTTAAGTAACATACGATAACTAAAATGCGGAATATAATAAACGTACGTCGTTCATTCAAAAGGTGTTACTAGTCCCAAGATTCGTTAACCTTAATACATCAATACAAATATACCCTATAATAAACATTAGGGTTCATATTACATTAACAGTAATTAAACAAATCATAAAGACAAAGTCTGCTCCTTGCAAACCATCTTCTATCTTTCCTTTACCCTTGTCCTTCCCTGAGGGCTCGGGCTCAACTGCAAATAAGTCATGATATAGCAAGAATGAGCAACAAGTTTGCTCAACAAGTTTAAACAACAATAAAGGATATATCATGATGAATGGAAAATTGTCTGACAATGAATTCAACAAAATGAATATCTTAAAGATTCAACAATATGAATGTTAGAATGATTCAACAATCTGAATGATTCAATACTATGAATATCTGTATGATTTAACAATATGAATATTAGAACGATTCAATAATATGAATATCTGAACGATTCAATAATATGAATATTAGAACGATTCAATAATATGAATATCTGATAGATTCAACGATATGAACATTTGAACAATTCAACAATATGAATATTAAAAGCAAAGATAATAATTGCCTTTAGAATGACTGGTAGTCCAGTAGACTCTGAACTATAACTTTCCAATGGGTTCAATAGCTAATTGACCCTTTTTAGAATTACTGGCTTCTGGCTACAGAAACTAAGTACCTCGAGGAGATCAGCCTCGGGCACAACGTGAATATGCATAACACTTATATCTGCTTACTCATATCATATATATTAGATACCTGGGCACACTCGTACATATGAGGGGTGTTCTGTTCCGTCTAAGAATCCTTACCATCAATTAGTTTGGATAGCTTCAAAGAAAACTTCATACACTAGTCTGACCGAGCAAAGGTTCAGACTCTTACTGACATAGTTCAAGAAATTTAGAACCTTGAATAATGCACAAGTTCAAGACTGTACGAGCTCAAATGCCCTAGGTGTGGACATCAATAATATCAATGTGGGATAATTGATAAGTAATTAAACCACTAAATAACATGCATGGAAATAAAGTTCAAGCAATTAAGTAAACAACTTTCGATTCAACAATAACTTACTCAATACAATATGAGAAGGATAGAGAACTTGCACAAAGTGAAGTTTAGAATTTGCACAATATATGAATTTGTGTAAGTTCGGGGATCTTGCACAATACTCAAAATGTGAAGTTCGGGGAACTTGTACGATAATAGATTCCTTACATAAAATAAATGCATAGGCTTAGACACTTACAACATCAAAGAGTGAAATTCGGGGAATTTCACCATAATAGATCCCTTGCATAAAGTAAATGCATAGGTTAGGACATTTGCTTACAACGTTCTTTGAGTAAAGTAAACACAAAGATAAGATACTTGCACAATATACGAGTTTGTATAAGTTTAGAGAACTTGCATAATAAAGAAATGAAATTCGGGAATTTACAAAATAACCAAAGTGTGAAGTTCGGGAAACTTTCACAATACTCAAAATGTGAAGTTCGGGGAACTTTCACAATACTCAAAATGTGAAGTTCGGGGAACTTTCACAATAACCAAAGTGTGAAGTTCGGGGAACTTTCACAATACTCAAAATGTGAAGTTCGAGGAACTTTCACAATAACCAAAAGTGTGAAGTTCGGGGAACTTTCACAATACAATAATAACCTGCTCAATACAATATGAGAAGGATAGGAAACTTTCACCAAAAATAAGTGAAGTTTAGAAACTCGCTTACACGGTTCCTTGAATAAGGTAGTACAAGAATTTAGAATACTTGCATAATATGGTCCGGATACTTGTACAATAAATAAGTATAAGTCAAGAAAACTTGCTCAAATAAAAGTGTAGTTCAGGAAAACTTGCAATATAATAATACCCTGCTCGATATGAATTTGAGTAAGGTTAGGGAGACTTGCATTCAAATCAAGTAGTTTAAGAAACTCGCTTAAAATATTCCTTGAGTAAAGTAAACACAAGGATAGGTACTTGCTCAAATATAACTTGAGGAAGATAGGAAACTTGCCTGTTTGCTCAGCTACAAATAATTCTAGCTTTAATAAAACTGCATTGGAACGACCTAATATTAACAAGTCAGTCTCTCCAATTAGTACATATAAACTAATATAAATTCACACATACAAGAATATAGTCATTATATAATTCTATCACATAGTTCACGTAAGTCAATCTAATCCTTTCTTAGATTTAATAACTTTAAATTGTCTAGTTCATAAGCATCAACATAGGTTTGAACACATAGCACTTCAAGTTATAAATCAACACACATGCTTATAAGTTTTATAATTTCAAGTTCGAAAGCTAACATGTTCATTCTATGTTCACTTCAAGACCACGTGTTTTTATGTCGGACATTCACATACTTTAAACCATATAAGTTCATGCTTCAAGATTGGTTACTAAAGTCATGTTATCACATAGCAAGGTCAAACAATACTTAAGTAGTTATGCTTGTGCGTATACTACAAGTGTACACTTTAATTGTCATAACTCATGCCTTAGGAATCCACTTTCTATGAGTATGCGTTCATAGTTGAAATTTGTGTTTAACCAAGTGCGGTTCATGTTAATATGTCTATAGGCATAACGACATCCTAATAAACATGCTTGCATGATCATAATATAATTCACATGGTAATCAATGCTATTTCACATTCTAAGTTTCTATTACAAGGTACACCAAGTCAAAATAACACGGTACATGTAAAGTATCTCGTAACCGTTACTCACATGTATTAAAATGCATACAATAAGTTACATACATGTATTTAAGTGGTCACAATCTAAAAGACACAAGTCTTGGTTAAGTTCACTTTTCAAAGTTCTTAAGTTTTCCTTTGTAAACTCCTTAAATCCATCAATCTCGAATGCTAATGTGTACAACACTTTAAACGCGTATTTCATGTCAATGTAAACATACTATTATGCTCATAATATCAAAATATACACATGCTACTTATATGACAAAGCTCGCATTTAAAACTATAAGCTTCATTTTCAAAACATAAGTTTTCCTTTGTAAACCTTTGAGTCTTTCAAACACGTATGCTAGTGCGTGAACACACTTTAAACGTTCATTTCATGTCAAAATAGTCCATACGATTATGTTCATGAAATCAGAATGCACATATGTCACACGGTCTCAAAGTTCATGTTCAAAATCATAAGTTTATCTTACAAAACATGAGATTTCCTTCCTTAATATGTGCTAGCATGCTCACCAATGTGTATGTTGTATTAAAGAACTCATACACAATAAGTAAATCAGTATGCAAGACTGTCCAAAGTGGTTTCATCAAGTTAGCATGAGCAGAAAGCAAAACAGAAAACAAATCTGCAGACAGGCACTGGCGCAGTTGCGCCGCTGGCCAATGTAATACTGGCGCAGCTGCGCCGCTAGCCAGTGTAATACTGGCGCAGCTGCGCAGGCTGGCGGCCAGGCCTGAAGCAGTGCAGTATTCGGCAAACTGGAATTCCAACTCAAAATTTCTCCAACAAAAATCATTCTAACAATTTCTAACATAATTCTAACATGTATAATAACTTATATTCTACCTAACAATCATGTTCTGATCAACTTAAAAATCAATCCATGCTCAATTTACAGAATTGAGAATTAAGAAATTTACAGGAAATGATGAACAAGAATGGGAATGTACCTCTGTAAATTGAAACTGACCTGCTACTAAATCACCCTCACTAATACTTCTCTAAACAACTTACATATATATGAAAATGTCAGCATTTCAAAATGAGAATGAGAGAAGCTCTTATATAGCCAATTTCAATACACAGTTAATGTTTTTGTTCTCCAATTCAAAACAAGGGATAACAAGATTACATAATGGATAAGGATTGGTAGGTGAGTAGTTGGTAGATTCAATCATGAATCCCACACCTCTTACAATTATGAGCTAGCTTGTGAGGAAATTGAGAAGAAGTAGAGTAGCTAGTAGCTCATTATTTGTTCACGTGAAGGAGAAGAATGAGCTCATATTATGGAATAAGCCAAACTTAGCAATTGCAAGGTGTGTATAATATATGCCCACACTTAAGTTTATATTAACTACACTTAGATAATATAATATATATACACATTGTATATACATAGGTTATAAGTAATTATTCCATATACATTTAAATAGGTGTTACAATGCTATCTCAATAAAATAATGTATCAAGTAGGTATATATATACCAATCATATAATCCATGTACATTATACTAACACCGAATATAAAGTAATTGGGTATTATTATAATAATAACTGTTATTATAATAATTATAATAACTTACTGAAAGTATTATCAATTAATAATGTTTATTGATATTAATGTAAGGTGATAGGGTATACATATTAATGTCTTTCCACCCATATCATGTCACATAAGCCATATTATGATGTAACTCTAATAATGCCATTAGTCTCACTATATAGTCTATACATATAATATAGAGACACATTAATATGTTACCTTGTACTATATATAATATATAGTTAACTACCATATATAAAAAGTTTACATATCACATACTTGTATAAAATAATTAATCAATTAAATATAATATTATTATATTTATTTATCTCTTACTCATTAATTATTATTTATTCATAATAATAATTAATCAACACAAAATCAATTAATTACTCCCAATTCATTAATTATTATTTATTCATAATAATTATAAATCAACAACAATGATAATTTCATACGTTATCAATTAATTACTCAAATATAAATAATTAATCCCGATTAAATTTCTACATTATATTCAAGAAATTTGAATATATATAATTTACTAACACTTTTATCAATATTCTGATATAAAAGTCTCAGGGTTAATCTACTAATTTAAAATAACCATTAGTGATTCCCTTTAATAAAAAAAATCGTAGCATTTATTCGCATAGGTTAAATTCACATAAGCACATAACCATATAAGGTTTAAATAAGTTTGAAAAATTAACTCCTAAAAATTTTAAATCACATATAAAATTAATAAAGAGCTTAAAATTCCTGGTCGTTACAGTCTAGACAGGCATATCAGGCTCTGGCCTCACCAGTTAAACTTTTCTGGAATAACTACATTCAAAGTTTCTTGTCCTATGCATAGGATCCGAGTTCTCCAATGAATACTTTCAGGTGGGTATAGGGGTCTCCCAATCCATTATATTTCTCAAAATTAAGAGTTCTAAATTTTTCGGGATAACGAGCCCCAGGGAAGATACAAAGGTCTAAATAATTGACACTGCCAAATGCCCCAGTCCCTTTGATAGACCGGATGGTTTCTTCCATCTGCTATACTTTTTTCAGAATGTCACTAGCTTCCTGTGCTTTGTTGAGGATGGTGATTTCAGGGGTTTTGTTGGTTGGGTCCTAGTTTTGTGGTCCAGGAATCTGAGTCTCTGCCTTTTAGGTCTCTTGACTGTCACCACTACCACCAGGTGTTTCTGGTTCTGTGTGAGTTTGGGCTTGCTTCCCTTTAAGAGCTTTACTTTGTTCTCTCAGGAAATTGGCCAATTCGGCTACCTGATTCTTTAGTCCCTCAAACTTGTCCCTAGATACAGGGGTGGATTCTGGCTGAGCACTGGAAGTCATGTCCGTGGATGGACTTAGTGCTTTCTTAGACTTAGATCTAGTGATAGGACCAATTTTTCACCTACAACAAAACGTAAACGTATCAATTTCCTAAGGTAGGTAGGGATAGGATGCATGCCATGGTGTAATTTTTTTGTAGTTTTTTAATCTTATCCTACAAAACAGAGGTTAGTTGTTTTGATGACAGGATAACATGACAGGATGTATATGACCAGGAATGTAAATTTTTATTATGATATTTACATTGTGCTCCTTTACTTTTGGAATTGAAAACTTGACATTGAATTTGAAAGAGGAAGGCATGAAGAAGCTTCCCATCGAATTTGGTTAATCAGAGGCTATCCTATCTTAGGCTACTCTCGCGGCTTTTTCGGTATGAAGGTCCCCAGATCATCGCAATCTACTAGAGGGGAAATTAATCCGATCTTTCAACTGGAGCGAATCTGGGTGGTGCATTTTCATGAGCCCCCAGAGACTTAACCATCCCTAGAGTCATTACTTATCACCGACTAGTTTGCCTCCCGAAGGAGGAATCACACAACATACATTCACATACATCGCGTCTCACTATATGCATCTAATATAAGTGTGAAGCACTAAAAAAACTGGAAAGCATTCATTCACATTCAATTAATGTAAAGAAGCAGCATTCACGCATTCATTCAATATAAAGACGCAGAATTCACACATACGTTATTTTAAAAGGGAAAATTTTTGAAAATATTTGAACGCGGCCTAAGCCCTCTACTGTCCCCAGCAGAGTCGCCACCTGTCGATGTCGGGAAAAAAATCGGCGAGTCGGGTCATAACCCGGATCATTCTCTCTTCCTAAGTTATCTCTACCCTTACTCTTTTTATTTGTGAAAAAGGTTTTGAAGGGTTTTTTAAGAAAAGGCCAACATGTATCATGTCGACGATTTGAATATTTTACAGAGTTGCCAGTTGGTAGATTAGAAATGGTTGTACCAACTTAACCGAGTTTTGTTTGAAAGAGGCCCAATTGCTGGACACTGTCAAAACTTGATCTTTGAAAACAAAGTTTGAGTTCGGGGGCTTGGTTAAGTGTGGGGAAGGTGTTAGGCACCCCACAACTCCCGTGTAAATATGGTACTGCATCTTTTCAATATTTCCCTTTAAAATCTGCAATGTGTGTGTGAATGTTGGAAGTAAATTGTGCCTATGTTTGATGGAAAGTATGTCTATGCATCGTTGAACCTATATACGAATGGGTTTGATTTGATTTGCAAAAATTCTTTGATTTGATTTGCAAAAGCTTCTTTTTTCGAAAGGATTATTAAAATGATGTTTTGAAAGAAGGTTTTCAAACCCTTACGCTATCATAGGAATTGAAGCATATCGATACTTTAGTTTTATCTTTGTTGCCTTAAGGCTTAATTTGAATGGTGATTGTCGGGCTGCGAAGCATCCTCGACCACAACATATATACAAGTATCGGTTTCCTCATGGGCATGATAGCCATCAGAGGGACTTTGACACGACAAACTATATTTTCACTATGTTGAGACCTTAAATCCGGATAACCGTTTTAAGGTCTATTTGTATGTATATTTTTACAGAAAAACTGGCAGGGTACATTTGTAAAGTAGAGTTTATCCATCGTGGTAATCAGATTCTAATCAGTTTGATCATGAATCCCACGATTCCTAGGCTCACATATGAGTAGCCAATAAACCTGCACAGCTCAAATTTGTACAAAAAAGATATCCAAATATCGCCAGAACTAAGGATTCATCAGTAAATCCTGGTTCGCACCTGGCCGAAGCATCTCGTTCCTACTAGATAGCGATCTAAGGGCCGCGAGGAAGCTTTTATAACTGAAACTAGAAAAATACTAAATTTAAATAAATCTCAGCCATTCTAGCTTCCCAGTTCTGTCTGCACCTATTTTGAACTGTTTGAAAGCTAGAATTGGCGAGATTTAAATAAATCTAGTTCGACCGAAGAAATATCAGTGCCGATTCATATCAAATGAATATTTAAAGCAATAATTTAAGAAAAATGGGCAAAGCAATATATATATATATATATATATATATAATTATAATTATATATACGAAATCTGTAAAGGGCGATGGGTTTTCACACTGGTGCCCGGACTTGAATTGAAATATATATATTTATAAAAAAAACTATAAAAGCCACAGAATGATCCAGGCTGGACAGAATTAAAATATATATATATATATATATATATATATATATATATATATAACATAAAAGGGCAATGGGTTTTCACTCCGAGGCCCAGACTAGAATTAAAATATATATTTAGATAGAAAAATAGTCAAATCAGGTCTGGGAAGATAACCTAGTATTGGTGAATGGTGCCAAAAATAGTAAAAAGGCCACAGAATAATCCAGGAAGAACTGGAATGTAAATATATATATATATAGACAGAAAAGTAGTCAAACGAGGACTGAGAAGATAACCCAATAATGGTGAATGGTGCCAAAAATAATAAAAATATCACAGAATGATCTAGGCCGAACTGGAATGTAAATATATATATATATAGACAAAAAACTAGTCAACCAAGACTGGGAAGATAACCCAGTGTGGTGAATGTTGCTTATATATGCATAAATATATATAAAAGCAATAAACTACTGCGAATTTAACTCCGGGCTTGACAAAATTGAAAAATTAGTATATATAGAGTTAAATATATACAAAAAAAAAGCTCAACCCGGACTTGGAAGGTAACCAAGTCCGGCGAAGTTGCTAATAATGAAGATGCAAGTATGTAAAAGCTGCTGGAAGCAACGGATCGTCAATCCGAGTTGTAGAAATGCCAGAAAATGCGTTTATGTACAAAAATGTACCAAAAGTTGACAAAAACGGCCACGGAACTGAGTTCCGGGCATATTTAGAAAACAAAACTTGATCTGCAAGTGTATAAAAGTGCAAAGAAGTAATAATAACTTTCTGATCGTAAAAATACTCACAATGGACTGCTACACGGGCTTTTTGCCAAATTATAGGCTTTAAACGTCCAAATCTATCGGTTATTTTCTGATATGTGGTAGTATTTGGGTATATCTACGTGTTAGAGTGAAAAAATTTTGGTTTAAAAGACAAGAAAATAGCTGAAAAACCAAATGGGCAGGGGTTTAGAGCGTTTCTAAAAATTTTTAAATGAGAGGGGGGTGCACCTCTATATATAGACCAGGGAATTAAAATATATATTTAGATAGAAAAATAGTCAAATCAGGTCTGGGAAGACAACCCAGTAATGGTGAATGGTGCCAAAAAATAGTAAAAAGGCCACAGAATAATCCAGGCAGAACTGGAATGTAAATATATATATATATAGAGACAGAAAAGTAGTCAAACCAGGACTGAGAAGATAACCCAGTAATGGTGAATGGTGCCAAAAATAGTAAAAAGACCACAGAATCATCCAGCCCGAACAGGAATGTAAATATATATATATATATAGACAAAAAAGTAGTCAACCAAGACTGAGAAGATAACCCAGTGTGGTGAATGTTGCTTATATATGCATAAATATATATAAAAGCAATAAACTATTGCGAATTTAACTCCGAGCTTGACAGAATTGAAAAATTAGTATATATAGAGTTAAATATATACAAAAAAAAAAGCCCAACCCGGACTTGGAAGATAACCAAGTTCGGCGAAGTTGCTAATAACGAAGATGCAAGTATGTAAAAGCTGCTGGAAGCAACGGATCGTCAATCCGAGTTGTAGAAATGCCAGAAAATGCGTTTATGTACAAAAATGTACCAAAAGTTGACAAAAACGGCCACAGAACTGAGTTCCGGGCATATTTAGAAAATGAAACTGGATCTGCAAGTGTATAAAAGTGCAAAGAAGTAATAATAACTTTTTGATCTTAAAAATACTCACAATGGACTGCTACACAGGCTTTTTGCCAAATTATAGGCTTTAAACGTCCAAATCTACCGGTTATTTTCTGATATGTGGTAGTATTTGGGTATATCTATGTGTTAGAGTGAAAAACTTTGGGTTTAGAAGACAAGCAAATAGCTGGAAAACCAAATGGGCAGGGGTTCGGAGCATTTCTAAATTTTTTTAAATGAGAGGGGGGTGCACCTCTATATATAGACCAGGGAGCCTCCACTCTACCTGCTACTGTCGAAGGTAGAGGTGCAGCTACACGTGGCATGGGCCCCACAGTGGGTTCTGTGTTCTCAAATAATGTGCAGTCCGAGCAACACGAGGTCGAAGTCAAAACTTTCTAACTTTTGATCGGAGCGTCCGTTTGAGGCGTGCGATACCTGTCCGGAAAGCCCTAGCCGAGAGTGTCACAATGACATGGAATAAAATATTTTCTGAGTCCAAGAAGATGGGTTCATAACCAGGTCTTCGATTCCCTGTTGCTTGTCCGTTGAGCTGTCTTGAGCAGTTTGCACTCGGGATCATCGTTAAGGTTCATTCTAACCTTGGTGGCATCAATTCGGCTTGAGTTTGACAGAATCATCTTAGAATTGGTAAAATGAATATTTTGCTCCTACCGGGGTTGCCTCTAGTTTCGGCATGGCCTTCGGCTGACTTCCTAGGGTGGTTTCCAAGATTTGGATCCCATTCGAGTCTGTTTGTCCTCAGTATTGTCTCTGAGGCTGACTTGGTGGCTCCAGGTTTTCCTCTGGAGATGTTGTGATGCTTCAGGATTGTTTCAGAAGTTGACCTGACTTCCCGGGTTGAGACCGGGGATGACCTGTACCTCTCGGGTTAAGATCGGGGCTGACCTATACCTCCCAGGTTGAGACCGGGGTTGACCTTTACTTCTCGGGTTACGATCGAGGCTGACCTGTACCTCCCGGGTTGAGACCGGGGCTAATCTGTATTTCCCGTGTTGAGACCGGGGCTGACCTGTAATTCCTGGGTTGAGATCGGGGCTGACCTGTACCTCCCGGTTTGAGACCGGGGCTGACCTGTACTTCCCAGGTTGAGACCAAGGCTGACCTGTACCTCCCGGGTTGAGACCGGGGTTGAGTTAATGACCCGATATTGAGACAGCGGTTGATTTGATGGCTCGGTATTGAGATCGAGGTTGATTTGACAGCCCGGTATTAAGATCGGGGTTGATTTGTTGGCCCGGTATTGAGACCGGGGTTAAACTGATGACTCGGTATTGAGGCCGAGGTTGAATTGATGGCCCGGTATTGAGACCGGAGTTGATTTGATTGCCCGATATTGAGACCGAGGTGGAACTGATGACCCGGTATTGAGATTGGGGTTGATTTGATGGCCCGGTATTGAGACTGGGGTTGATTTAATGGCCCGGTATTGAGATCGGTTTGATTTGATGGCCCGGTATTGAGATCGAGGTTGAACTGATGACCTGGTATTGAGACCGGGGTTGAATTGATGGACAGTCTTGCCCTTCTACAGTGTTAGTAACAGGGAAAGAAAATTTTGAGTGTCTACAGTAGCCATAATACATAACACAAATCAAATAACATGAACAAGTCGTCAACACTTGTTCATCTTTCCCTTGCCCTTACTCGTGGACGGCTCGTCAACTTTCTCGACCTTAGCTACAATGTTATTATATGCAAGAGTGAGTAAAACAAGGCTCACTAGAATATTCGTAAACAATATAAAATCTATAATGAATAACTTCAGCTGAACAATTGAATCTTTCCTGTCAATGATAGATAAGAATAAAAAGCTCAATAAAACTCAACTTATGAACTAAGAATAGAATACAAGTTTAAAATTATGTCTGAGGGTCATAAGACCATGAACTATGTCCTAGGTTATCAAGTATCTCTACTTTAAACCTTTAACAGCCATAAGGCTATATGGACCATTCTTCTCGTACTTAGGAGATCAGCCCTTCGTACCATGTATTGTGCATAAACATCTTAATGCTAATGAGTAATAATCCCCTATAATAGGGTTGTTCATCTCAGTTTAGACTTATAGGAGTCCTCACCAAAGAAAGTTTGGTTTGAATTGCTTCTAAAATAGTTCTAGAAATTTAGAACGCTTCATCAAACATGGACTAGTTGAGTCAATAAGGTTCACTAGCCATATAGAGGTTTACTCAACATTAAAGAATTAAGTAATAATATATACAATCAAAGATTAAATAACAACTATGTACAATAGAACAAGTATCGTATAATCAATGTGTTATTTTCAAAGAATTAGGAATTCATGTAAGAAACAACTAAATTTAAAGAATTTAAACCGTTAAGAAAGGAATCATTAATTAAGAAACATGCATAGATATTAAGTCAGGGATAGGAAAACTTGCGCAATATGAAAGTAAGGTTTAGAAACTTGCCTCGTGCGTAGATTAATAATTACTACTCAAGTTCCCCTACACATCATTTAGTATCACAACACCAAATAATTACCACTTTAAAGTCATCACACATAACATTATAAGGTGATTACAATCTGTTTTGATAACATATATTATGATTAATCATCTTTTATATTCATAAGATCAAGTTATATTAACATTTACTGGACTACATATTAAAAATCACATTTCTGGGCCAAACTGCCAAGTGGCGCTGCGGCGCAGCCCAATGAACTACAACCGGCGCTGCAGCTCAAGCAAGGCGCTGCGGCGCGAGAAATGAGCGTGGAACTGGCGCTGCAGCTCGGCCTCGGCGCTGCAGCGCTCCTGTTTACACACAAAACAGGCGTTGCGGTGCCTTGTCACATCACCAAACACTATTAAGGAGCTACAGCGCTCTGTTTACTAACAAAAAAGGCATTGCAGTGCCACGACATAGTAGGACGCAAACACAGCTCGCGAAGAACACATTTTAGGTCATACAAGGCCATAAACTGTGCTCAAACAACAATCTATGCATACCCAAACCATATAGACTTCATATAAACATTATTAAACATATAGAGCATGATTATAACCAACAAAATCTCATAAACAACCAAATTAAAACCTTTAAATTCAATATTTTTGTCAAAAACTCCATTTTAGACATTATTAACAAAAACAATCATTATGAATTAGTTTCTCAGCCAAATTACTTCATTCAAATCACATTCTTTTCGTTTCTTCATGTATTTACATAATCAGAAATCAATTTACACATTATAATATAAATTGAACATCAATTTTGATTCTAAAATAAGCCATATTATATATATATATATATATATATATATATATATATATATATATCACTGTAATTTAAGTTCTTCAATATTAAACATATTTCTATGAATTTGATTACTCTACATCATGAATAAATGGTATAAAAAATGTTATGAACATCCATGAACACATATAACACCATGTTTTCAACAATCATATTCAAAAACTCAAGTACATAGAATTTTTTATAAAAACTCAAGAACACAGAGAACTAAGAACAAAACAAAAAAACTAAAACTTTAAAACTAGAATTATACCTTTGGATTGTGTTAGGAATATAAATGAGAATGTTATTCCTCTTTATATAAGATTTGATTATGAACTTAATGACTGAATATGCAAATATGTCTGCATTGATAAAAGTTGTAAAGTCCTTAATAGTTGATAGACAATATGTACAAGTACTTAGACTAAAAAGATCAAATGTATTAGGTTGATCCTACATGAATAAATTACTTTGTGAAGTCCTTCAAAAGATTACAATGTACAAGGAATATGAATAGGAAAATCAAGCTTGTTAGGTTGATCTTATAAAGTGTAATAGATAGGCTCGTTTGATCGTAGAGCACTACACCAACCATCACAGTCTGCTAAGAGAGTTAAGGCAGAATCGTAGTCTATCAAGACAGAATCGTAGTCTATAATGATAGTCTCTCTCAGAATCGCAGTCTGCCAAGAAGGCCACTCTTGAGATCGTAGAGACAGCATGCCGAGCGCCTGCCGAGCCAAGTCAAGAATCGCAGGCTTCACTCAAAGTTGTGGAGTCTATAGATCGTAACCCAAGGCAGAATCGTAGTCTGACAAGACAGTCAAGAGATTGTAAATGTCAAGGTAGAAATCGTAGTTTGTCATATTAACTACTCACAGAATCGCAGACTACACTCGGAGTCGTAGAGTCTATAGATCGCCAATAGGCAGAATCATAGTCTGCAGAACCAGAGCCAAATCATAGTCAGTTAAGTGCTCACAATGCTAAGGTAGAATCGTAGAGCACTCTACAATTCTCAACAGATGAGTAATCCTGAAGTGTATACAAAGATCTCATCCTCTAGTAAGAGTAGTCAAGTTTCAGAATGTAATCTACTTGAAGAGTATCATAAAGCATTCGCTGAACGGCCTGCAAGCAAACAGAAGATCGAAGCACCAACTCTATCAGCAAGGCTGATTGAGAAGTAAAGAGCCATTCAGGAGAAGTCTTCTATAAGCGCTCATCAGAAGACAAAGATTGTAGTGTCTATCAAACAAATAGAAGACAATGGTCGTAGTGTTGACTACAATGATCGAGGTGTTTGCCAACTAGCAGCAGAGACTAATATAACACCTATAGAGATAATGGCCAACCTATAGAGGACAGACGAAAAGGATTGTCTATGCTCAGCCTCACCATGAAGAGTGACCAAGAGATCACAGGGCAGTAAGTTGAGTAAGCTGAGCATGACTAATCAGAAGAGTCTTGTAAACCAAAGGGCCAGAATAGTCAGCCAAGTTATCAGTTCCTGCTGCGAGTAAAGGCAAGCAGAATCTTAGAAAAGACTGCTTGAGCCAAGTGCAAGATGGTTCTACATCGTCAATTCACATAGCACTTTTAGAATCATAGTGTTATCAAAGTCAATCACCTTGCAACTTCCACAGATAAACTACGACCAAGCACATGAACATCAGCATCAGAATCGTAGAGTTCATTCGTCTGATCATTGAGACTTAGCAATGTCTCAATATGAAGACTAACAAACGAACGTTGCTGATTGAGAATACCGATGCACTCAGCAACATCCTTGGCCCAAATCGAGGAAACAAAAAGGAGAAATAAAGGTGACTACCAACCTGACTTCTGAAAGTGACATTTCAGAGGTGTTAGGTGAAATAGTAGACTGTTGTGTTAGGAAAGTCAAAAAGGAGTTATCACATCAACTCAGCATGTCTACATCAAAGAACTAAGAATATTTGAAGCCTTTCAAATTGCTCCCAATGACTATAATCCAACGAGAAGCTGATGGATGAACATATATAAGCTGAAGCTTCAAAGATGAAAGGGTTGTTGACTCTGAGTGAGTCCTATTGAGCTTAACAGAGTAAAAGTCTCAGTAGCAGTGAGACTACCAAAGAAGGAGTGAAGCACATCAAATGAGGGTCTTTAGCTACTAAAGGCTTCACTTAACACGAATGAGTATGCCAACAGAGTGGCATTTGAGCTGAGAGCCGAAAGGCCAAGAAGACAAGAACTAGAGTGGCAGATCAGAAAGCAGACCTCCAGAGCCACTTTACGTTTCACTATGAACAACCTGAGTTAAAGAGAAGAAGATGCAGAGCAGAATCTGCACACAAGTCAACCAGTGTTCAAAGGCTGCTAAGTACCAGAAGAATTCTACCTGATATGCAAGACTTAGCAGTTCCTCAGTGGTGATATTGTGTCATGTTGAATATCAGATGAAGTCAAGCATCATCAACAAAGATCAGCTGCACCAAGGAGATGATTCAGACTGCTAAGTACTCAAGGATGTCAAGCTTAATGTACATCTTAGCAGTCCATCAGTTGTGATCAAGTGTCAATGTTGAATGTCATACGATCACAAGAAGCTGCTAAGTACCAGAAGATGAACAAGCTGAATGTCATTTTAGCATCTCAACAACAACAATAACAACAAATAAACAAACAACCAGGGCCTGAGGGGTCCTTGTCTTAGTAACTAAATCAAAGTCAAGTCTGCTGGGCTTGTTGAGTACCGAAGGGTACACGAGATTTTAAGTCTGTTGGGCTTAGTCTACAGTTTCCAAGTCTGCTGGGCTTGAAGAATTCTTAGTGAACTAGAGTTCCAAGGCTGCTGGCCTTGAAGGAATCTTAGTTATTCAGAGTTGACCTTTTCTTTAGTGGAATCCCTGCTTGTTGAAGCAGAAGAGTGGAGTAAGCGCATTTAGTCTCTGAACCACTTAAAACCCCTGGTGTCATTTACCTTATGTCATTTACATTATGCACTATAACTGCTTACAACTAATCTAACATTAGAACTATGTTTAACAAGATATTCTTGAAGGGATCTTAACTTATTCCGATGTGCATTAATATGATTCTTCTATTTATCATCTGCTAATTACTTAGCAAGACTAAAGAAAAGGAAAAAGCTTTTAAAATTAAAAAGGATCTATTCAACCCCCCTTCTAGATCTCTTGTGTGCCCCTGGGAACTAACAATTGGTATCAAAGCAAGTTCTTACGCTGTATCCAAAAGCTAGCGCTTTGAGTTTGGTCCGCAGGACAAATAAGTTCTAAACTTAGTATTAGTGGTAAGTCACTTCTGAATGAAGATGAGCTCACAAGTTGAAAATTATACGTACAGGTAAATATGCATTTACACCTGAAGTATCCAGATTGGTCCATGTCCTTAAATGCAATTGTAATCAGGCCAATCATTGCCCATAGTCAATCAGCAATCTGCAACCTATTGATGGGAAGTCAAGATGCAGCAAGAAAAAAGAATCTTACGTCCACTGTTCTGAAAGATGAGATATATATACATGCTATGAGATGCTTATCTACAAGAGAAAGGAGAATTCTTCAAATATGTATTTAGCTAAATCCATGAATCTGAACCTTGAGCTGCGAGGGCGTCAAAGAATTCAAGTTGCAAAGACTTTCCTCTGATCATAACTCCAAGACTCTGCTTGATTGATCTAAGGCCGTATAGAGCAACAAAAGTTGTCAATATTGACAATACAAAGATGTGCACAACAATGCCTCGTATCATTGTGCAAATAAACAGGACAACTAACTGTCAAGAAACTAACAGTGTTAAGGTATGTATCCTCATCACTATATACATACATCCTAATCCATCACCTTATGGGCTATAACAAAATTCTATTAAAAGATCATTTTCTTCCTAAAAAAGGAAAAGAGAGAAAGTACATTTGAGGTTGAAAACTATTTGCTGAAAAACTCTCTCCACCCATGTTTTAAGTTGAAAATAAATTTTTGAAAGAAATCTGATATATGCCTTAAGTACATTACAATCTAAGAAGTTTAAGTTGCTCGATCTTTGCTAATGGTTTGGTATGTTTGTAAATTCATACAAACCAATGTTTTGTGTTTTTGATAAAACATAGAGTGTGATCAACACTACAGGTGTATTTTGAAGGTTCTTGGAAACTGATCAACTCCACAAACCAACAAGATGCAAATAATTAATAGAGATGATCCTCACTTTGTGAATATTCAAAATCTGTGAACATAGCAAAACTAAAGGGTGAAACAACCAAAGAAAAAGATTAACATATCAAAAATGTTTAATCATACACACACTCAAAATCATGCATTATAACTATCATTATATCTAAAATTGATATATATATATATATATATATATATATATATAATTGTTGATGCTTATATGATGAAAATTTAAAAAGTACAAGGAACTAGAGTTTTTGAGAAAACTAACCTAGCAGGACCCAAATAGCAATGGGTACCAAAATAAAAAATCATTTAACCTGCAGGTACTTGGTCTATGTGACCTCACTGAGGAAAACTGAAGCACATAACTTCAGTCACAAAGCTTCTACCAGCTGTAAGTTCAAAGATCCCTCAGCAATGCTCTCATTCAAGGTCATCCAAGGCCAGAGCTTGCTCCTACAGATTTGTTGTGTCCCTAAGGATGAAGATCTCATGAGCTTAAATGGATTTCAATATCCTTAGTATAATCATCATGATACTTCAAAAGGAAGCTGGTTATTCATGTCAAGAACTAAGAGACCTTCCATACTTATCCATGAAAAGCATATCATCTCAAAAGGAACATCAAGGAAGATCATATCAAGGGATCATCAACCATTGGTGATGAAGTATGAATCATAGAAGTAAAACTCTATGAGTACAGAAGATGATAAAGTCTGAATGATAGAAACTACGTTCGTAATGTCTAGTCAGCAATAACCAGTTCTAAAGAAAATACTCTATGTTCAAATGAAGCTGATTTAACCATGAAGATTCAAGCTAGAAGAAGATATGCAAGGCAACCTTACTTATATATGAACAGAAGAGTAGCCCATCTTTCTCTAAGATGATAGTATCAACTATGAGGGAGCAGTGATTTGCTAAGTCTAGCAGCGCTCAAATTAAAAAAGGAGCACAGTGAAGCAAATCCTTCAGATCTCCTAAATAATGAAGGTAGCTATACTTGATGACAAAGGAAGAGTAACTGAAGATATGGAGGTGGTGAGGATTAAGGAGAAGAAGAAGAAGTGGGATTCTTGCTAAACGTTCAGAGATAAGCTCGGAAGACAGGTCAACCTCTCTTACATATCTGATGACCACTCCACGAAGAACCAGTTCAGTTCTATTAAGTTCCTAAAACAGAAGCTTATCCAAACAGCCACATCCCAGTTACAGAGTCCCAAAACTCTATGGCTAATGAACCAAATAAATCCTCATCCCCAGTAGTAACATCCCAAAATATGCTACTGATAACCATATCAACTAACTACCCCATTCGTAAAGTACCTATGATCAAACTCCTGATCGTGGATTAAGAGTGTACTGACCCTACGATCGCAGTCTACAAACACCACTCCAATACACTTCTGACCACACATATTGAAGAGCTAAAAGCACCTTACTCTCTCTCACTTACATATACCAAAATCAAAGTATATCCAAAGTTGGTAAGTGAACTACATGGCAGAGAAGCCTACTGTGATGACATGTTGACCACCAAGTCTAAGCAGTCCTTCTTCTGATAAGCCCCTCAGAGACAAACCTAGCCCTAAGTTTTATACTAAAAGGCCAACCCTTTTTGAGCTACCTTAACCCAAAAGAAGTGCTGATATAGAATGCATCACAAGGACCTCTACAGAAGCATATAGTAGGCCCTCAGAAGAATTCAAGCTGCTGATGAATCATGTAACTCCCAGTTGGAGATTAATGAAGAATCATCTACTGAAGCATGGCTACAGATGATAATCATCAAGTAGACAAAGAAATTATGGAGTACTACACTATATCATCAGGTTACTCCACGAACTGAAGAATTCAACGGTCAACTAAAGGGAAGTCAAATCTAAAAAGCTGATCTGTTATGAGAAGTTACAGATAGTGATATATCATGCTCTTACACCTGTCCTATTGAAAAGGAGAGAGAACAATTGTAAATGAAAATTCAAATCTGTGGCAGTTACACTTATAAGAAACTACCAAAAAGTTGTAAGTCTCTCTAGTCCATCTTCCCTATTTGAACTCGAAACCCCAAACACTTTTCAAAAGCCTAAATCTCTCAAACCTCTAGCCATACTCAAATCGCCCTCAAGTACCTCCTGCAATACTTTTAAAATCAAACACCCATATATTCCTAACCCTTCAAATGGAAGATTGGCGTGTTGTCACGAGAATTCAACTTAGCTCTAAGAGATTCAAAAAATTAGAAAAGAAGTTCAGGGACATTCTAGATCTCATCAAGAATGCTGGGTTTTCCGAATGCTTTGAATCGAACACCCTGATTTATGCTGACCTGGTAAAGGAATTATATTCAAATGCAACGATAGATTTTGGGCTTCTATCTACAAAAGTTAAAGGATTAAACTTGAATATACGAGCATCAAAAATCGATCAATGTCTAGGGTTTCCTGACCAGTGTTTAAAAAATCTCAAAAAAGTCGACATTGAAGAAGGAAAAAGGGTAATTTGCTACAAGAGAAACCCAAATTTGAAAGACATGAAGAAGGAGTTTCCTGAGCAGTTTGAATTTCTTGTTGAGATTACAGTGAAGTGTATCTTGAGCAAAGATATTGCACATGATACTGTAAGCGATCAGCAACTGAGAGTCATGTCTACTATTATCTTGAAGCAGCAAATCAACTTTGGAGCGGTACTGTTCGACCTAATGTCCAGATGGCTAGAAAAGGCAGAGAAGAAGAAGTCAACAGATAAGCCTCTCACAAAGGTTTTCTATGAAAGATTCTTGAGCATCATCTTGAAGAAGAAACTGAAGAACAAGATAAGGGATGATGAGGGAGAACCCCTTAATATTCACAAAGTGATGTCTCCAAAATTGTTTGACAACTGGAAGAAAAATCCCATGGAGAACAAGAAGTTGAAGACATCTGGCAGCAGTAGCAATGGCACTTCGAAGAAGAGGAAGGCAAGCAATATGAAGAATGAGCTCTCTCACTTTGATGATTCCAAAGCTCTAGAGTCCAGTTCTGTAAAGCCATCCAAGAAGAGAGCCAAGGTTGTGAGAAAATCACCAGAGATCCCCCCAAGAAGTCCTTCTGCTGATAAAGAGGAATCAGAATCAAAAGAAGAAGAAGAAAAAGAAGAAGAAGCATCTGGATCTCCTATTGCTAAACCCCCAAGAAGAAGAAGTAGCAATCGACTACTTCTCAAACCAGGCCATAAAAAGAAAGAAAGATCTTCATTAAAGATCATTGATCTCACTGATGATGATGATGATGATGAACCTGAGACTATGAAAGAAGATATAAAGGGCAAAAGGAGGATGATTTCTGCCAGCTCCAACAGTGATGA
This sequence comes from Panax stipuleanatus, assembly GCA_020205555.1. Lineage (NCBI taxonomy): Eukaryota > Viridiplantae > Streptophyta > Magnoliopsida > Apiales > Araliaceae > Panax > Panax stipuleanatus. The sequence continues at coordinate 27,687,740 of CM035115.1, read as the reverse complement.
AAATGAAAAGATTGCAAATGGATCTGAATTAGAAGAGGAAGATGAAACCGAAGCTAAGGAGATTTTAAAGACTGAAGAGCAAGGAATGACTAGTGAGTCTACGAAATCTAGTTCGGCAGAGGATGATGGAAATGGAGATCATAAGCAGGAATCTACTAATGAGTCAGTTAAAATGAGCTTGCACCAGTCTAACTCTAGATCAAGAAATGAAGGAAAGGAAATAGACTCCAACTCTGAAGATCGAGGATCAGCAGACTATCATGTTCCTTCTCCTGTAAATGATCGAAGAAGATTAGTGGTGGAAGTCTTTGATGAACCACAAGGTGTGATACCAGGAAGATGGATAAACCATGGCAATGAACGACTCAGCGTAGTAAGGATGTCCACAAATGATCTACTCAATAATTTTCAAGACATAGACTTGGACCTTACAATGGTGCTGTATGATTCTAAGAATTATCTGATAAAGTGGTTTACCCATGCATGCCATGGCTGAAGGCCTACACTGCTGGAGATAAGAGTTACATTAGCTGGTGTTACTCGTACTTTCTTAATCTAGAATTGATCTCGCAAAACTTTTTAAGGGTTAAGACATTCCTAACCAAGCTGATCAAAGACCAGCCTCACTTCAAAGTCTATCGACAGGCCAGTAACATCTACATTCCCTACTATCTTCTAGAAAGCTTAGATGGTGGAAAGATCACATTAAAGTCTACGATCGTAGAGTCCTTACACTCTACAATTGCAAGTGATCAAGTTCACCCTAACAAGTCAAACTTTGCTCCTACAATACTCTCTGATATCCCATCTTCCTCCAATAGCAACTGGTATTCAAATCTCTTTGAGATTCTCACTACTTTTGAAAACATCTCTAAAAGTGAGAAACATGATGTCTAACTATCTACTCAAATTCTTCAAGATCAAGAGTTACTGAAAAACTCTGAAGAATTAGTTGAGAAATTCTTTTATATTGCTGGAGAAGCTAAGAGCATGAAAGGAGGAGAAAACAATCAGTTCAATAGAATGCTTCAAGCAACTATCTCAAATATATCTCTCAAGCTTCAACAAAGAGATCAAATATATCTGAAATCTATAAGGGATCAAAGGAGAGAAGCTCTGCAACTTTAGAAGAAAAATGAAGAATCTATTATGTCTCTCTCTAAGAAAATAGATACTCTCAACCAATCTCTTTCCCTAAAGCTAGAGCTCAGCCAGCAGGAAATCAAGATTGAAGTTGGCAACATATCTCACCTGATTGAGTAGCTTATGTCCACTGTTCAGCATCTCTCTCAAGTGATTGATGACAAAAAGGGGGAGAAAAAGAGGCACTCAAGGAGGCACTCAAAGAGACGAATGAAGATAGAGGAGAAGAGCTAAAGCAGAAGAGCAAATGAGCTGAAAAGAAAGTAGAAGAAGAAAGCAATGGAGTCATCATCTGAGGGGGAGCCAAAGCAAAATGACTCCATGTAGACACGATCTAAGGGGGGAGCCAAAAGAAGATGAAGCAATGAAGCAATCATTTGAGGTGGAGAAGGAACTAGAAGAACAAGCAGATGAGGAGCAACAATAGAAAGAGTATCCAGAAGACATACATAGTGCAAACAATGAAAAAGAGAAGGTACATCTCTAACTGTAATAGTATGTTCATGATCCAGGACTTAGATTGCCATATCATTTATAAGTTAAATACTCATCAATTACATTCATATTATCTTTTCTAGTAATATAGCAGCTCACTGTATATTAAGATTCATTCATCTCATATATATACATTTAATGTTTTTTTCATAATCAAATAGGGGAGATTGTTAGGAATATGCATGAGAATGTTATTCCTCTTTATATAAGATTTGATTATGAACTTAATAAATGGATATGCAAATATGTTTGCATTGATAAAAGATGTAAAGTCCTTAATAGATGATAAACAATATGTACAAGGACTTAGAATGTGTTAGGTTGATCCTACATGAATAAATAGCTTTATGAAGTCCTTTAAAAAATTATAATGTAAAAAGACTATGAATAGAAGGATCAAGCGTGTTAGGTTGATCTTATAAAATGTAATAAATAGGCTCATCTGATCGTAGAGCACTGCACCAGCCATCACAGTCTGCTAAGAGACTTAAGGCAGAATCGTAGTCTATCAAGGCAGAATCGTAGTCTGTAAAGATAGCCTCTTTCGGAATCGCAGTCTGCCAAGAAGGCCACTCTTGAGATTGTAGAGACAGCCTGCCAAGCGCCTGTCGAGCCAAGTCAAGAATAGGCTTCACTCGAAGTTGTGGAGTCTACAGATCATAACCCAAGGCAGAATCGTGGTCTGACAAGCCAGTCAAGAGATTGCAGATGTCAAGGTATAAATCGTAGTTTATCATATTAACTACTCTCAAAATCGCAGACTACACTCGGAGTCGTAGAGTCTACAGATCGCCAATGGGTAGAATCGTAGTCTGCAGAACCAGAGCTAAATCCTAGCCAGTTAAGTGCTCACAGTGCTAAGGTAGAATAGTAGAGCACTCTACGATTCTCAACAGATGAGCAATCCTGAAGTGTATACAAATATCTCATCCTCTGGTAAAAGTAGTCAAGTTTCAGAATGCAGTCTACTTGAAGAGTATCATAAAGCATTCTCTGAATGGCCTATAAGCAAACAAAAGATCGAAGCACCAACTCTATCAGCATGGCTGATTGAGAAGTGAAGAGCAATTTAGGAGAAGTCTTCTACAAGCACTCATCAGAAGACAACAATTATAGTGTATTTCAAACAAACAGAATACAACAATTGTAGTGTTGACTACAATGATCGTGGTGTTTGCCAACTAGCAGCAGAGACTAATATAGCACCTACAGAGATAATGGCAAACCTACAGAGGACAGCCGAAAAGGATTGTCTGTAAGAACCCGAATTTTCAGATATTATTAAATAAGGATTTAATAAATAAAATTCTTAAACTGTGAGATGGGTTCGAATAAGAGTATTTTTATGTGATATAAGGTATGTGGTATTATATTACATAGGGTAAGATGGACTATGTAATATGTGTTTTATAAATATATTATTAATATATATTTGTTACTTAGCGTAGAGACGTTTCAGTTGAGATAAAGGGAGTGGATAAAATTATCTATAGATATTAAATAATTTATAGAATTATTTTATCATAGTAAGTTGGTGACATTAAATATCCTTAATGTATAATCACCATATTCTTGTGTATGTGTATTAATAACTAGTATGTTTATAATATAGGTTATTAATAGCACTTAAGCTATCCGTGAATAGGTTTGGATAGTGAAGCATGAGTTAGTTAAGGAATTAACTAATAAGAATAAATATTAGTTAATTTAAGTTGCGAGATATATTATGGAATAATATAATGAGAGTATTGAACCTTAATTAACTATGATGATATAGTACAGTATTTAATTTACTTAAGTAAAGGAGTGAATTAATAAGTGTGTTGAATTTGTAATTATAGTTTATACTTTTTATATATATTACATATTTGCTATATGTAAATAAATTGATAGAAATAATTTATTATAATAGAAAATAAACTTATTTCCTATTTTCTATATATAATATATGTACATGTGTTGTACATGTAATTATTCGATATTATATTATATTATAATATCTTGAGTAAATAAATAAAGTATTTTCTAATAATGAATATCTTTACTTGGAGAAAACATAATATTTTATGATATGGCTAAATACATAATGTTAAATGTATTTTCAAGGGAGTATATTAATGAAAGGAAACTAAGTTATTTTAATATATTTAATAACTTAAGTTATTATTTGATCGTGAATATTATTATTTGAATAATTAATAGAGTATATATTGATTATTATAAGCGTAAAGGTTATACTTATTATAAGTATAATTAATTGAAGTAGTTAGCATTTTAATAGTTTGAGTTATTATATTACCGTAAAGGTTATATAGAATATTTGAATATTTTCATTCACGATATATTTATATATATGAACCTTGTGACTTAATAGTTCTAATTATATTGAACATGTTATAAGTAGTAAGCGATGGGAATAGTATTAAGTTTGAGATTAAACTTGTGAGAAATGCCTTGTGTGGCACGATAATAGATTCGGTAATGAATTGATTAATTCGAAGATGGAAGAATTATTAATTAAACAATTAATCTATATTAATTGTTATTATAATAATATGTTGAATTATTATTATTGCGAGTGATAGCATGATAATAAGTATATTTGTTATAAATATAATAAGATTTATATTTATTTATTGTGATAATTAACTATATAAATGTTAATTAATTGTTATGGAAATTATAATTCCATTGATTTATGAGAAATAGATTAATTAATATTATTATTAATTAATTGATAAGATAAGTAATTTATTAAATTCTATGTGCAACCATGCGATATTAAAGTATAACGTATAGTAACTAACTATATATTGTACGAAATATAAAGTGCAATATGACTATGTTATTTATGAATATAAACTATATAGTAAAGTTTATTGAGTTGTAAGAGGTACATGAAATGTGGGTGTGACAATGTGTATATTAAGTATACAATAAAATAATATATCATAGATATATTGTAAATAATTATTGAATTTACTAATAGAGGAGACAATACACTGTGATGGTACCCGATAGAATTATATTCGGCATTAATAAGATGTACATGGATTATATAATTGAATATATGTATCCCTACTTGATACATTGTAATATTAGTTATATATTGAAAGTACATTGTGACTCAAATTATAACCTAAGTATATGTTATGTGTATAATAATTTAAGTGTTGTGTGTTGCTAGAATGCTGAGTATGTGCATTGTCCCATAATGAGAGGCACATTTCCCTCTCACGTGAATAACTCAATTGCTAGTTTACTCCCTATTGCTCTCAAACTCAGCATTCCATAGCAAATGATGAGGAAGGGTGAGGAATTCATGATGAGTTCCAACAACTACTCACCAACTAATTACCTACCACTCTATAACTTCTATGCAATTCATTCATCTGTTAGTTTAATTTGAAGGATGGAAGCATTGACTGGGTTTTCATTCCTCTATATATTGGGGCTCTCCTTCTTCAATTTCATTTGCTGAGAATTTTTCCACATATAAGATATAGTGTAAATGCTTCGAATTAGTTTGAGTATTGAGAAGGATTCTAGAGGCAGTATAGAACCCATTTGGCAGTAAACCAAATTGCAGAGGTATATTACCATCTTTGTTTTTCATTCTGTAAAAGTTTTAAGTTTTGGATTCTTGAATTTAACATGAATGGATTAATTATTAAGTTAGAATAAGTTTGTTAAGTGTTTTATGAGTTATATACATGTTAGAACTATTATATAGTTGCTCAGAATCGATTTGCTGTAGAAAATTATGAGTTTGGGCTGGTTTCTGCCGAAGTAGAACAATTCCTGGACTGGCCGGACACCGGCGCAGCTGCGCCGGGTTTATGCCTGGGAGCTGCGCAGGGTCCTGGCTTTTGTTTTCTATTTTCTATTTTCTGCAGCAGCCTGCTATGTGATAACTTATTATTTAAGACAAGCATGAAAACTGGTATAACTCCTATAAACATGTCCCTTGATACAACATGAATGTTTATGGCCATAATAGCATACACTTTTGACAAAAAGCTTTCTAGATTAGAAGTGAACTTAGAAATGATTAAAGTGAACTTCATCACAAATATTTCATGTGAGCATTCTGATTTTTGTGAACATTATCATATAGTCTATATTGACATGAAATGTACGTTTAAAGTGTTGAATAAACTAACATACGTGATTTCAAGATTCAAACGATTTCAAAGAGAAACTAAAGAACTTTTTGAAGCGAACTTGACCAAGACTTATGTCTTTTAGATTCTGACCATTTGACCACGTGTATGTGACTTATATATGTGTTCTAATATATGAGAGTCATGGCTACGAGGTACTCTGCATATACTAAGTTACCTTTGTTGACTTAGTGCAATTTTTTTTGAAAACTTAGAATGTGAAGGGTAATAGCATCCAACACCGTGTGAGTTACATTATGATCATGCAAGCATGTATATTAGGATTTTATTATACCTATAGACATGTTAATATAAGCATCATGAGATGAAACATGGATTTTACCTATGCACGCATATTCAAGAAAATGAAATTTCTAAAGTATAAACTAAGTGATTAACATATACATGTGTGATATACGCACGAGCATGCATACTTAGTATTGTTTAGCCTCGTGATGTGTTGATATGACTTTAGGAATGGACCATTAGTAACGTGGGCTTGATTTGTTTAAAGTTTATCGACATATTTCCTTAATTGGACTAGGATAAGCATGCTAGGTTTCGAACTTGAAATTATAATCATAGAGCATGCGTATTAATTAATATCAGTAACTTGAATGATAATGATTGAACTCGGGTGATCCAGCAGAATGAAAGGTCATTTCTGGTTTGACCAGTGAGTGGCGCAGTTGCGCCACTCTTAAGGCCAATACCTGCGCAGCTGCACCAGCCTGTTTTTAGGATTTGTGCAGTCTGTTTGTTCTTGATTTTGTAGTAGAATTGTATTATTACTTAAACTGCAAATCATGGTCTGACCCCTACTAGTTTATGACTATATGATAAACATAATAACCTTGCATTACTAGTTTAAAATATGACAAGGATTTTGAAAGGAGAAACTTAGAAAAGTTTGAATGTAATGGTTTCGATAAGGTTTGAGAAACATGAAAGCAATATAGATCATGTATTTATGAGCTTTAAATACGTGTCGAACACATAGCGAGTCGAGTAAAGGTGTATGAATGTTGATATTAAAAGTATACCTATACTAGCTATTATAGGAGTATGTTATGAAAGTGAAACAAGGTTCTAAGAACCAAGTTAGACAACAATGTAACCTTTATTATTACATTGAGAATGTGTGGATACATATAACGAATGAGTGTGATCTCTATGGTTAATATAACTGTGTAGGATTACACAAAGTGCATAGATTCTTAAGCAGTTAAGTCATAGTTGTTAAACTACGAATCAGGCAAGTCTTTCAGTTCCCATTTGATATATGAATTCAATAACTGTTAGTTGAATTATGTTATGCTGTGATAATGTGAGCTTATATATGAACTGTATATGAGATATAAATAAGATTGAAAGTTGATCTTTGTTGATATACTTGTTATGTGAAAAGTAACATGCGTAGTAAATATAAATTGTTTATAAATGCTTGAACTAAGTATGATGTTATATGCTATGTGATGCATGAAAATTGTTAGAATTGCTGAGCTGTCGAGCTCACTCTTGCAAATAACCACTTTTGCAGGTTAAGGACTCACGATAAGAGTAACGTGCTACGTGATAGAGTTCGAAGATTTCTATTTATTTAGATATATGCTCTCGAACCATGTTTAGGTTCTAGGAGCTGTACTTGACAGTTGTTTACATTGTTTGGTACTTGTCGTATCGTAAAGATGTATTAGTTAATACATAGAGGATATTGATTTGAGATGTAAACGTTTATACAATAATTTGGATATAGTGAATCATATATAGTGGTTCAAGAAATTGTAATTGATTCAAAGTTATGAAATCAATAAGAAGAATTTATTCAAAGGATATTGAAAAGTTTAAATTATTTCGCATTTTAGTAGCATCGAATATGATGTAAAGAAGAGATCTTAGATATAAATAGAATTTATATTCTAAATTGTAATAAAATAAGTTGTATTCTTTTACTAATGATTAAAAGATGTAATAGTTTGACGATAGTAGTATCGTGACTGCACCGAATCCGAGGTTTCGAAGGAACATGGATTTGGGGGCGCCACAGGTTGGTATCAGCAGTTCATATGAATTAATAACAGTTTATAAAAAATAAACTTTTATTAAATGAAAATATTTACAAACAGATAACTGAAGATAACTTACAAGTAGACTCGATTATAGAAAGCCTAACATGGTATAACTTAAGAGGAAGGCAAGAGGGTTAAAGATTAGTCAGATGGGAATCTGAGTCTTTAGAAACTCTCTATTGGATTTCTAATCCTGCCTTCTACAAATGACTATGCTTCTCTTATATAGGATAAGAAAAGGCAAACTGATTACAACTCAATAATTACAAAACATCTTTAACTATTAAAGAACAATAATGCTTTTACAAAAGACATAAGCATTATTGAACCTTTTGACTAAATACAGACGCAATAAAATAGCTTTTGAATAAAATACAGACGCATTATTACTAATACAGACGCAATAAAATAGCTTTTGAATAAAATACAGACGCATTATTATAACTTTTGACTAAAACGACCAGATGGCCGACAAAGAAAACATGACTCAGCTAAAAACAAACCGACTCTACTTTAACTTTCGGCTACTTTTGAAAAAGGAGCACGTGCTGATGACTATTTTTGAAAGCAACAGTCTCTGTCTGCCGCTTGCATCCATATGTGATTGTAGGCATCCTAGGTGAAAGGATCCTGAGCATCCTGGAGGCTAATGCTGCCGTAAGGATCATTTGGACTAGAAGCTTCTTGACTGGATTTTGACGAGGATGATGAGCAAATAGTGGGAACACTATCATCACTGAGCTTATCAACTCATTTTTGAATGAGCCGAGCTAACTTTTTTAACTCAACATTAGAACAATGATCAATATCCGCAAAATTTAATTTTGTCTGAGCAGATTTCTTGGATTTATTAGAAGAGGATTCTTTGGGAAGAACTGATTTAATAGGGGTAGGATTTACTGGGAATTCTTTCTGGACCCGCCCAATGATTCGATAAATATTAAATTTATCCCACCATTTAATAGAAAACTCACGAGTCACATAAGTCAATTGACTAATATGATTGCGAGTGATAACTGATTTATCTCTGGCTGACTTAAGATTAATTTCAACAGTGGGCGAATAAAAACCATAATTTCATTTAAGGATCCATGAAATTTTATATTTACTAATAAACAGGAGAATAACTGGAATACACTCATTTTTAGGATTGTGGGGAAAACGACAACAAAAATGAGTAAGAACAGACTGGAGTTCAATAGGCAAAACGCTATGGATGAGAACAAATCTTTCCCACCATAGAGTAAACCAATGAGGAATTTAACTTTTAAATTTGTGGTCAAACTGAATGTACCATGAATGACTGAAAGAAGGAGTTTGGAACAAAAATACTCTATTCCAAGCTTCCATATAATCATAATAGCAGAACTGGCTATCATGATCATTTAATTGACGAAGATCAGACGGGTGATTACCCCAATCAGACATGAAAATAATCTGTTTAATATATAGAGAATGATAGATGACCTTAGAACTGTCATTTCTATCATAAATAGGTTTGACTAGAATTAACTGTGTTTGAAGAAGGATGTCCTTATAATACACAATGGATTTATAAGGAGCAAGAGGAAGAAAATACCAACCAGTTAGGAAGAACTAGGCAGCCAATTTAACTAGATCGTCAATAGATTTCATATGAGATTCAATATGAAATAAATTAACGAAAAACACAGGGACATACTGGGAATGTGTATGTTGACCAGGGTTAGGGTTACTAGAAGAAGAAGAAGCAAAAGGATCAATGGGCCTTGGTGACTGGGCCAAAATTGTATTATAAGGCCTTGGGGCAGTACCAAGAATAGTATATCTATTAGCTACATCAACAGGAGTAGCTGGGGTAACTGGATGAGGGATTACGGCTCCCAAGGGCCTTTGACTTGGGCCAGAAGAGGGCTGAACAGCATTGTTCCACCCTCTCACACTCATTTGTCTTGAGTACCTGAATTAATGAATTCTCTAGTAAGAAAATCAGGAACAGAATTTTGACTTCCCTTAATATATTCAATATCGAAATCAAAAATGCTTAAAAGAGATTGCCATCTGGCAAAAATGTGCTTAGCAGCAATGTTTTTAACATCTTTTTCTAAAATATATTTGGCTGACTTACAGTTAACTCGAACCAAAAATCTTTGATTTAATAAATCGTTTTGAAATTTACTAATACATAAAACCAATGCTAAAATTTCTTTTTTAATTGTACTATAATTAAGTTGAGCCTGATTCCACGCACCAGAGTGAAATCGAACAATTTGTTCAGAGGAAGCAGGAGTTAATTTCTGCTTCAGAATGCCACCAAAACCAATTTCAGAGGCATTAGTTTCAACAAATTTAAATGCAAATTCATTGGAAATGCCAAGGCAAGGCAAAACCGTAACATATTTTTTAACTTGTTGGACGATGGAAGTGTGTTCATCAGTCCAAGGAGGAGGGTTTTTCTGTAAACGGAGAAACAAAGGTTTACAGATTTTTCTAAGGTTTTGATAGAATTTACCAACATAATTCAGAGATCCTAGAAACCGCTGAAGTTGAGTTTTGTCAATGATTTTATCTGGAAATTTATCTGCGAATTGAATAACTCGTTGAATAGGACGGACTAGACCACGATGAATATCATGACCTAGAAATTTAACTTTTGTTTGGAACAGACTACATTTTGTAGGAGACATAACCAAACCATTAACTTTGATAGCTTTGAAGAACGAGTTCAAATGTTTGAAGTGTTCATCGATTGACTTGGAAAAGACTAAAATATCATCAATGTAGACAATGATGAAATGACTGAAAGGATTCAAAATTTCATTAAGAATATTTTGGAATTCACTAGGAGCATTTTTAAGACCAAAGGCCTGAACAACCCATTCATAATGACCAAAGGGAGTGGTAAAGGCAGTTTTATATCTATCGCTAGGATGAATACTAACTTGCCAAAATCCTGACTTGAGGTCGAATTTACTAAAAATGGTAGCATTACTAAGCCGACTAAGGAGGTCTTCTTTGTTAGGCAGGGGGTACCTAATCCATTCTAAGACCTTATTAAGGGGCTTGTAATTAATAACTAGTCTGGGAACACCTCTTTCTTTCTGAGCTTCATTATTAACATAAAAAGCTGGATAAGACCAATGCGATTTACTATGTTTAATTAAACCTTTTGCAAGCAAGTCATTAATTTCTTATTTGCAAAGTTTCATTTGCTGATGACTCATCTGAATAGGTCTAGCCTTAGTAGGAATCAAGTGCTCTCTAAATTCCTTAGCATAAGGTAGCCTAACCACATGCTTTCTTCTATGCCAGAAGGCATTAGGAGAATCAGCACAGAGATTTTTAGTCATAAACACTCGAAGTTCTTCAATCTTATCTTGAATTTTTTCAAGAAGGAGAAGATCCTCAACCTGTTTATATTTAATCTCTTGTTTTAGGAATTTTAACTGTGAAGTTTTACATCTTAACAAATTTAACGATTTTGAAATAGATTAATTTTGATTAAATTTCAAATCCCTTTCTTTGGGTTGAGTAATGAATTCAAACACTACTTTCTGACCCAAATGTTCCGTCGTTAAACCATTATTACTAGTAGTAAATGGATATAATAAATATATAAACGGAAGTCCTAAAATAATCTTATCTGTCAAGTTGCGAATTAAAACAAAAGAAGTTTTAAAACACATATTATCTTGGCAAATATGAACTTTAGGAAGTTTATATTTTATTTCCATCATACTACCATTAGCAAAATTTAATCATTCACTAATTTTTTTATAAAACTTAGTAGGTATCAAACCTTCTTGAATGTAATTAAGATCCGCACCAGTATCAACTAGAGCAGGAAGTTGAATTGCAAAAGTTTCATCAATAACTAGACGAACAATAATATACCATTTTTGAATGGTAATGTCTTTTAATCTTTTTAATGAATTACCTTGAACCATAAGAATTGACTCATCATCTTTGGCATTAGAAGATTCAGCTTCTTCTTCATTATCTGATGAATTAGTAATGTGAAGTTCTGAACTTTTAGTAGCCAAAGTAGTCATTTCTTTACGTAAATCTGAAATCTCAGTCTTAAGACTAGAAATTTTCTTCTTAAGTTTATTAACTTCTTGGTTTAATTCGGGAAGGGTAATTTCTTTATCCGAGGTTTTAAATCTTTCTAAGATTTTATTAAGGCTGATAACAGGTTTATCTTTACCCTTAATAACCTTACTTTTACCAGAATTGTTTTTAAAAAACAAATCCTTTAACTGTTTCATATATTGTAATTTTAACTCTTCATTAGTAAGTTTACTAATTAACTTAATTAACAAAGAGCTCTCTTGGTCTTCTTTGCTAAGAATATTAATAGTTTTACAACAATCAGACCTGCAATTATCAGTACAGAGAGTAACTTCGTTTTCTTCACTAGGAGTTTGATTATCTTATTCATTATCAGAGGAATAAGGAATATCAGAATATTTGTTGCTATCAACATCATTCTCAATCCTTATTCACTCTAAAATTTTATCAGTGTCTTCGATAGAAATATTCAACTGACTCAATTTCTGTTTAATTTTACACTCACTCTTGTAATGACCCTTTTTACCAAAATTATAACAAGTAATTTAACTCTTATCTTGAGACTTAGAAGTAGGTTTTTTACTATGAGTCTTCTTTCGTGACTTAGGTTTTTCATAATAATTGTCTTAATTTTTTGACTGACTAGACCGCTTCTTATGATGCTTATGCGTTTTGCGTTTTTCAACTTGTTTTTTCCTATGCTTTCTTTTGGAAGGAGCAATAGGAGGTAAACCATATTGTTCGCAAAATGTGCCAAGCTCATATTTAGCTTTTTTCTTGTCTTTAGCAGCTTATTTAGCAATTTTAAAATCAGTACACATTTTTAACTCAATTTTTTGAATATAGCTGATTATATCACCATAAGTTAGGTTATCATAATCAATATATCCAAGAATTTTGCTAAGTTCTTCTCTAACCTTGTGAGCAAATAAGTTATTAACAAATTTTTCTTTCTAAAAAGGTTTATTACTATCACTACGCATCATGACTCAAGAAATAAAAACATCTTTGTACCACCTAAAATCACTTAGAGTGGGACAAGTGAGATTGCTTAACTGATCATGAATTCTTTCAGTGATATTACTAGGGATTCCAATAAAATATTTTATAATAGTGAAAATTAATGTGTTAATACCATCAGGAATACCAAAACCAATATCTTCTCTGAAGATAGTCTGACCATTGTCATCTAACTGGCGAGAATGAATTATAGAATTCCTTGCATCTTCATCAAAGTATTTTTCCCACCAAGAACGAAGACCGCAAGTGAAACCATTAGTTAATACTTCAACTATTTCAGGCTGAGTTAAACTGCTGAAAGATGTAATATAACTGTTGGCTACCATAGACAAATGATTTATTTTGGTAAGAATTTGACGTTCACTAAAACCATCAATATTTCACTCATATATTTTATTAGAAGAAATAGAAAATTGATTGTCTAGATTCTTTTCCTCATACTGGAGATCAGGAGGAGTGGGTCTAGAGTACCAATTTTTTGTAATACTAGTGTTATTAAAGGTTAACTTGTTTAATTGTTCAGTAAGATCTGGGATAAAGCAGTCTCAGAATTAATTTCTGATTGGCTATTACTTTCATCATCAGATTCTTCAACTTGATCGATGATAGCAACAGTTTCACTGGTCTTTTTGCCCTTTGTAAGTCTCAGTGTGCAGCAATGTCGGGTGTTTGACCTAGGACATATGTATGCGTCTGCTTAAGGAAAGAAGGGTATGTATGAAAGAACATAGAATTATTAAAAAATTTAATTTTTAAAAATGAGTAGATTATTCAGGTCTAGTTCTTCAGTTAGTAATAGATCAGCCCTACCTCGGGTTCCAGACATAGTCAACCAGGAAGAACATAGTTACGAAAACATTAATCAAACTCTTAATAATTGAAATATACCTAGTGTGTCTCCTAAAGATATTTATCAGTCAACCTTTATTGATAATTTCAAAACTGATTATAATGTTAAAACGGTTGAACGTGCATATGCGATCAACAAAGAATATGAAAATTATAATCTTCTTTCTTCTGATGTTATTAATAAACATCGAAAGAAAGATTATAATTTTATTCATATTGATTTAGTTCAGGTCGCAGTCAAGCCTTTATCTATTAAAGGAATAAACTCAAGCATCTTTTTATGTCTTAGAGATGCACGATACCTTAACTATGCTCCTAGCATAATTGGTATCATGGAATCGAGTTTGCATGATGGACCTATCCATTTCAATTGATTTCTCGATCTCCCTTTGAGTTTATGTGTTGTTAACTTATTAAAAGCCTTAACTCTGAATATTAAGACTGCAGGTGAGATAACTCATATGATTGAGGGTTCACAACCTATAGCCTTAATTTACAGAATTTATTATAAAGTTATGAAAACCAACTTAAACATTCATGCTCTTAATAAAAGCCCAAAAGATCACACTATATTAATTCAAAGCAGTACTAGTAACGCTAATATTCAAACTCCAGAGATTATTCTTTGGAAAGATATTACGCTACCTAGTCAGTGGATTTTACCTCAAGAAATTTCACAAAAACCAGTTATTAATAATTTGTTGAACTTAGAAAATATTAAACAATTTTCTGATGGTACTGTCAGAGTTAGTTTTGAACGTACCAGAAGACCTTTGATAATAGAAGAATTTACTAATTCCTCTGTTCCTTCAGTTATTTTCCAAAAGTGATACAGAAGTCTTAAGTGATTTTTCTATTCCTGATATTAAAATGAAAGGAGTTTTGAACCAGAGTCAAACCAGCCATCCTTGTTATACTACTACTAATTTAGTAGAAGAAGAACAAGATATTTCTCCTACTACTTTTGTAGGACCGACCCCTTCGAATTTTGAAGACCCTATTAATCATCAGTTAAGAGTCATTACAAAAGCATTTAAATTAGATTGGGATAATCTGGTTGCAGATTTTAATTCTATATCTAATAAAGAAAAAAGGCATGCTTTTCGTAATAAATACGATAAGCATGACAGAGATAAAATTGTTAATAAATAAAAAAAATTTATAAATTAATCAAGAGAACCTTACATTTTATGATTGGTATGAGAAATATCATTCACAATGTAAAGTTTTTACTAAAAGCCAGTGGACGAAAGAGGATAAATCTAAAATTTTAGCAAGTTATCCTCCTTTGGAAATTGTTCTTTTACATGTTAAAAATACTTCTGTTGTTGCCAGTCCATTCAAAGTTGCTGATGGAAAAACTGATGAAAAGAAAATTATTAAACAAAATAATTTTACTAATCAGTATTTGGCTACAATTGGTAAACAGCTAGATAAAATTGAAGAAAAAGTTTGATCATTCTATGGTTAAAAATCCTGATAAAAAATTAGATCAACCTTTATTAACTCTCCCAGAAAAAAGAAAAGGTATGGGATTGCCTAATAAAGATTCTGATTTAGTTAAAACTATTGATAAGTTACTTAAAAAAATTGGTTCAAGTACGGGTGAAACCAGTGGAACTGTTGCTATCATCGATCAAGTTGAAGAATATGATGATGAAAGTAATAGCCAATCAAAAATTATTTCTGAAACTGTTTCTATCCCTGATCTTACTAAACAATTAAACAAGTTAACCTTTAATAACACTAGTATTATAAAAAATTGGTAGTCTAGACCCACTCCTCCTAATCTCCAGTATGAGAAAAAGAATCTAGATAATCAATTTTCTATTTCTTCTAATAAAATTTACGAGTGGAATATTGATGTTTTTAGTGAACATCAAATTCTTACCAAAATGAATCATTTGTCTATGGTAGCCAACAGTTATATTACAGCTTTCAGCAGTTTAACTCAGCCTGAAATAGTTGAAATATTAACTAATAGTTTCACTGGTGTTCTTCGTTCTTGGTGAAAAAAAACACCTTGATGAAGATGTAAGGAATTCTATAATTCATGCTCGCCAGTTAGGTGACAATGGTCAGCCTATCTTCAGAGAAGGTATTGGTTTTGGTATTCCTGATAGTATTAACACATTAATTTTTACTATAATAAAATATTTTATTGGAACCCCTAGTAATATCACTAAAAGAATTCATGATCAGTTAAGTAATCTCACTTGTCCCACTCTAAGCGATAAACATCCATGCTCTTAATAAAAGCTCAAAAGATCACACTGTTTTAATTCAAAGCAGTACTAGTAATGCTAATATCCAAACTCCAAGGACTATTCTTTGGAAAGATATTACGCTACCTAGTCAGTGAATTTTACCTCAAGAAATTTCACAAAAACCAGTTATTAATAATTTATTGAACTTAGAAAATATTAAACAATTCTCTGATAGTACTGTCAGAGTTAGTTTTGAACGTACCAGAAGACCTTTGATAATAGAAGAATTTACTAATTTCTCAGTTTCTTCGGTTATTTCTAGAAGAGATACTGAAGTCTTAAGTGATTTTTCTATTCCTGATATTAAAATGAAAGGAGTTTTGAACCAGGGTCAAACCAGTCATCCTTGTTATACTCCTACTAATCTAGTAGAAGAACAAGATATTTCTCCTACTACTTCTGTAGGACCGACCCCTTCGAATTTTGAAGCCCATATTAATCATCAGTTAAGAGTCATCACTAAAGCTTTTAAATTAGATTGGAAAAATCTGTTTGCAGATTTTAATTCCATATCTAATAAAAAAAAAGGCATGCTTTTCGTAATAAATACAATAAGCATGACAGAGATAAAATTGTTAATAAATAATTTTTTTTTATAAAAAGTAATCAAGAGAGCCTTACATTTTATGATTGGTATGAAAATTATCATTCACAATATAAAGTTCTTACTAAAAGTCAATGGACGAAATAAGATAAATCTAAAATTCTAGCAAGTCATCCTCTGTTGGAAACTGTTCTTTTACATATTGGTAATAATTTGATATTCACTAAAATCATCAATATTCCACTCATAAATTTTTTTTAGAAGACACACTAGGTATATTCCAATTACTAAGAGTTTGATTAATGTTTTCGTAACTATGTTCTTCCTAGTTAACTATGTCTGGAACCGGAGATAGGGCTGATCTATTACTAACTGAAGAACTAGACCTGAACCATAAAAATTGACTCATCATCTTTGACATTAGAAGATTCAGCTTCCTCTTCATTATCTGACAAATCAGTAATGTGATTCTTCATTATCTCAAGAGTGTGAGCAGTTTGGCAAAAAGAGAATCACTAGATCCAAGGGTATATATATATATATATATATATATATATATATATATATATATATATATATATATATAAGAGTTCTTCTATGGGGACAGTCGAATTGAACATGGAAATTGGACATTTTGAATTTTTTTTGTACAACATTGTTCTTGTATATATATTCAAATTAGACCTAACATATTTTTTTTATGAAAATTTCAGTTAAAATAAATACTATATATTTTTTGAGAGTCACAACAAAAACCAATTTTTTTTTTAAAATGTCCAATTCTCATTTCCAATTCGTGCGCCTAGACTTATTGTATATATAATGTTACCAAGTTACTTGCCATCATGCTTCAGATAAGACAATTCAAGTTTATGTTTTCGAAATTCGCCTCAAGGATATTAATGCAATGGAAGCAATTTTACCAAGTATATATATACATGGCTGCAGACTTTGCCACGTAAGCCAATTTAAGGCATATTATTTACCCTATACTCTTTTAAAAATAAATTTTTAAGGGAGTAAATAATAAAATTATTATTATTAGAATTTTTAAGAGAGATGAGAACTTTATACATTATATCAAAAAATTATTATTAAAATAATAATAATAAATTATTAATAGTATTAGTATTTTTAAGGGATATGAGAAGTTTATACATTATATCAAAAAAATTACTATTAAAATAATAATAATAATAATAATAATAATAATAATAATAATAATAATAATAAAATATTGATGATAATAATAATAATATTGAGGAGTTCATGTTGTTTATTTATTTATTCTTCAATAATCTTATTATTATTAGTAGTAGTATTTTTAAGGGATATGAGGAATTTATACATTATATGAATTTTTTTTATTAAAATAATAATAATAATAATAATAAAATTAATATTAGCATTAGCATTAGCATTAGCATTAGTATTAGTATTTTTAAGGGATATGCGGAGTTTATACATTATATCAAAAAAAGTATTGTTAAAATAATAATAATAATATTTTAGTACTATTATAATAGTAATATTATTATTATTATCAATATTTTATTATTATTACTATTATTATTATAATTTTAATAGTAATTTTTTAGATATAATGTATAAACTTCTCATTTCCCTTAAAAATACTAATAATAATAATTTATTATTACTATAATTTTAATAATAATTTTTTTGATATAATGTATAAATTTCTCATATCCCTTAAAAATACTACTAATAATAATTTTATTATTTACTCCCATAAAAATTTATTTTTAAAAGAGTAGGGTAAATAATATGCCTTAAATTGGCTTACGTGGCAAAGTCTGCAGCCATGTATATATACTTGGCAAAATTGCTTCCTTTGCATTAATATCCTTAACGCAAATTTCACTAACATAAACTTGAATTGTCTTATCCGAAGCATGATGACAACTTGGTAACATTTTATATATATATATATATATATATATATATATATATATATATGTGTGTGTGTGTGTGTGTAGACACTCGAAATTTCACTTTTGTCGTACTAACCCTGCAGGAGGGTAAAAGCGTCATTTTACTTCGGAAACAACCTCGAAGTAGGGTAAAAGATCCCGGTCATCTCGGAGACAACCCCGGGAATGGTGAAGAGGACCAATGAAGTCTGAACATACCGCAACCCGATCGAAGATCGACAAGCTGAGAGAGTGATCATCGGAAACCACCTCAGCAACCCTCGAACGACGTACCATCAAGAGATAAGACTGCAGACTGATATCTGGACCTGGAAGGTATCTCGGCTACGAGTATCAACTTCCCGAACCCTAACTCAATCGGACTCGGTCATATCTCGCTGCGTTCGTCAAATACGGTCCGAAAGATCAAACGGCAGACGTCAACTTCTGCCGAATCAAGACCAAAGGAGCCATAACCAAACCGGGGGGGTCCCACCTGGGTAGCCACCACCATGTATGCGGCTGCCCCGGACAGGTTATAAACCCCACTTAGTTCATTTAAAAAAAAGAAGAGATAGATATATAGAGAGAAGGACATTTCTAGAGAGAGAAAGGCTCGGGTTGGACATCAACATAGCAACTTGAAGCTTATTTCTTCCATCTAGCATCTCATTGAAGCCATCTTAGTGTTCTTACTTCATCCCGAGAGTCAAAACGCTTGTTCACGCGTCCCCCAAGGTGAAATAACGCACTTCTAGCTTCGTTTTCTTTGTAAACCATGTTCAAATGATAGATTAATGGAGGATCTTATTTGAATCTAGCTATATTTGTTGTATTATAAGCATATTGTGTAATAGTTGGTAGTTTTAACGTTTTTAGCGGTTATTTATTGCTTTAATACGTTGTATATAGCTTCGGAAGCTAGATATACCTCAAGCTAAGCTTAAGCTAGTTCCCGAGAGGTTATTAGCATGATGCTTCAACCAGGGAGCTAGAACGGCTTAGATCCGTGGTATATCTATGGATGTATTTACTTGTAAATGGTCCCGGTTAACCCGTATAGCCCTAAATATATATTTAGAGGTGAAACGGGGGCCGAATCGGCGTGAACGGTAATTTCAACCGATGAAATCACTTAGTAATGAAGCCGTGGACGTTATGTATATATGAAATGGTACAAATATTGTGAGCCTAGGAATCCCGGTGTCGAGATCCCCGAACGGATCCGACTTGATTCCCACGATGGGCCAGTTTTTACGTTGTAAATGCTTCAAATACCGTAAATATCGATGTGCATGTAATATTTGGATCTTGAAGACGAACTCGAGGGGTTAGTCTCGAGAGCTCGGATTCAAGATCCTGTGATAGTGAAAACCTTCATTATGGGAGCTCGGTTCATCAAGATGGCTTTTATGCCCGATGATGATCCGAACCTTCTTAACGCTTTAGCATACATATCATCAAAATGATTTCTCAAAGAAAACGACAAAGAGCTTTTGATGAAATAAAGCGATTCAGGGTAGATCACGTAATTAACGTAAAGAATAAAAGGAAGTATCGAAGTCCTCGATTCCTAGTCGGGTAAAGAATTTGAAAACCTTATTTTCCAAAACCTCATTTCAATTTGCATATCTTGTTAAAATTGAATCTTTCGCTAAATCAAATCCTTCGTACCTAGGCGCAAAAGAGGTACAACACTACTTTCAAGTCACCAAAAAGACTTAGAAACCAACTAATAAAGCTTTCAAAATCACACACACACACACACACAATTTTGTATAGAAAATAAATAAGATGCGGTACCGTGCTTGCACGGGAGTCGGGGGTGCCTAACACCTCCCCCCCCCCCGCTTAACCTAGCCCCCGGATTTCACGAATCTCGGGTTTCAGGACCAAATCAAAGAGTCACGCATTGGACCATCTTGCGAAAAACTATTAAAACCCGGATGAGTTGGTACATCCATTTCCAAAATATCAACTGGCGACTCTGTCTCAATCGATCCAATCAATAAAATCAATCTTTCAAAATCGTCGACACATATGTCGGTATCGGTTTCCTATGAAATTCATCGTTTAAAACGGAACCCCAAAGACAAAGCGAAAGCGAAAGGGAAAAGAATAAAATAAGGAAATCGGGGCACTCCTCTCTCGTCCCACGGACAAGAGAAGAGGGCAAACAACTCCAAAAGAGAAAAAAGAGACCTCCTCCTTCAACAAAAGGGAGACCGAGGACTTAATTTTCCGCCCGGCGTCGACAGGTGGCGACTCCGCTGGGGATCAAAGAGGGCTTAAGCCGCGATCAAACTTTTTGATTTTCATTTTGCATATGCATTTGTGTGAATGATCTTTGTGTGTGTCAATCTTTTAGCATTTTGTATTAGTGCCTCGCACAATATATTAGTGCTTCGCACAATGTCATCATATTACATGCGGTGAGGACGTGAATGTATGTGAATGTATGTTGTGTGGTACCTCCATTAGGGGGCAATCCCGTCGGTTGTTTATTACTGGACTCCTATGGATGTTTCCATTGTGAGGCTCTGGAAAGGCACCACTCAGATCCGCTCCAATCGAAACATGGATGTTTTCATGTAGTATATTGCGAAGATCTGGGAACTAATTTCAAACAGCCCGTGAGAGTAACCCTAAGATAGGTCAGCCTCTGATAAACCAAACGCGCGGTGTGCTTCTTCATGCCCCATTTAAATTTTTCGCGTATATAAATGACCGTTATCTTGAACTGTCATACATACATCTTTCACACCCTGTTATCAATTCGACTAACTCGTTGTATTGCAGGAAAAGATTAAAAAACCATTAAAGTGATGCATAGCATATCATGCATCCCTATCCACCAGTATCCAGTCTAAACTAGATATCGGTTGTTATGCAGATTGGTCCTAAAACCCGATCTCAAGCCAAAAGGCCCTTTCACCAGTCCAGATGGCTGAAGCAAGTTCATCAGAACCCATCCTAGTATCTCGAGATGAGTTCGAGGAGTTTAAGAAGCAAATGGCCGAGATGACGACCCTGTTAAAAGAACAGTGCAAACTATCTCAGGAATCTAAACACAAGAGTTCGATTGAATCCTATGTGCAAGGAGACATGAAAGTACCCGAAAAGGAAGGTGATACCCATACGTCCACACCTATATCTCCCCTCGATGTTGAAGTACCCAAGGAGGCCCCGATCTAGAAGACGACACGGGACATCACAAACCTCCGGGAGGACAAAGGCACTAGAGACATTAGGAATAAAGTTAGACAGATGGAAGACGCTATCCGATCTATGAAAGGGACGGGATCCCACGGGAGTGTGAATTACTCGGATCTGTGTATTTTCCCAAAGGAGAGATACCCGGATAAGTTTTAAGTCCCCGAATTTGAGAAATACAACGGACTAGGAGACCCGTATACTCACTTGAAAGTCTACATAGGAGAACTTGGAACTTATGCTGAGGATGAAAACCTCAGGATGCAGCTGTTTTAGAAGACCCTTACCGGTGAAGCCCGCACGTGGTACGCACGGATAGACAATTCCAAAGTCAGAGGTTGGGAAGATTTGGCCCATGCTTTCCTCAACCAATACAGTTTTCAATCCCAGATGGCACCTGATCGCTACCAGGTTACCAAAGTCAGAAAGCTGGGCAATGAATCGTTCAGAGAATACGCGCAGCGATGGAGGCGAATGGCGGCCCAAGTTAACCTACCAATGGATGAGGGTGAGATGGTGACCACCTTCATTGATATACAAGAAGCCTCTTTTTATGAGAGAGTCCTTGTCGGGTTAGGAAAATCCTTCTCCGAAATGATCAAACACGGGGAAATGGCAGAAATGGGTTTAAAGTTTGGAAAAATCAAAGACCTCACTGCTTTGGAAGCCTTAGCCGAGAACATACAGTCGAGAAATTATACAAGCGCTCCCAAGAGAGGATCAAAGAGGAAGGAAGAAGATGTCTTGTTAGTATTGCAAGGATAATCGGCTAACAAGAGCCCTAACTCACCTATCCAGAGGCAGAACCCTCATCCAACGAATTTTCAAAATCCTACAGCAATGAAAGTTGGGAAAAACAAGCGAAAAAGGATATTCACTCCTTTAGGAGACTCCTTGGAAAACATATTAGCCCTACTGATCGCCCAGAAGAAGATCGTTGAGCTCGCTTCACCTTTCGATCCAAATGGAAGGCAATTCGATTCTAGCAAGAAGTGCGCCTACCATTCCAACTCACCGGGGCATGATACTCAAGAGTGTTGGACTCTGAAGCACAAAATTCAAAACTTGATTGACAGCGGGGAGATTATAGTCAAAATGCCTGAGCAGCCGAATGTCAACAACAACCCTCTACCTCTGCATGCGGAGGAAGGAGTCAACATGATCAGTGCTAGAAGCAGGGAAAACTGTAAATACTTGAGGAAGATGGGAGACTTACCTTCGGCACATGACCCTGCAATATGGGGATACCCTAAAGAAAATTACGAGGTAGAACAAGAATTGGCTTCAATCAGAGTGCAGGTGGATCAGCTAGCTGAATTGGTGGTATACCAACACCAGTTGACCCGACAGCTCATCGACCAGGTTTTATCAAAGCCAAATGACCCCATATATGTCCAAGATGTTTCCACCTCTAGAATGGATCGGATCCGTTGCCCAGAGCAGAACAAATGGACTGAAAAGATGGCTCGAGAAGCTAGATTGCAGAGTCGTCGAGATTTTGTCACACAACAAAAATTCACCCCGTTGAGGCAATCCAGGGAGGAGATTCTCTGTACCTTGATCGAGGAGGGGAAGATTATAGAATTTCTGCCACCCCCAGATACGAGATCGAAGTGTTTCGATCCTTCCACATCCCGCCTTTACCATTCTAATGCTCATGGACATGCCACGAAAAAATGTTGGGCTCTGCGACATCTAATCCAGAACTTGATTGAATCCGGAGAGCTGGACTCATTAAACAAAGCTGTGATCTTCCCTGAGGAAGAAATATACTACCCTCGGGGATCGAGGAACGTAGAAGGTATGATAGCCGTTATCCTTTGCATGGAAGGAATATCTAGCGGACCCATAACCATCCAAGGGGTACCTGAGCAGAGAAATAAAGCCACTCTCGAGATACCAGCGCCTAAACCACTGATGTTGGCCCCTTGGCCATAACTCCCAATTCTCAGCCTAAAGAAGGTACCGTGGAATTACAGAGAAGGGATAAAGTTGGCACCTGACTGTACCACCATCATACCTAGGGAGAATATATGTTACCTCCCGGAGCGTTTGGCGAAACCGGCAACCAAGGTATTAGGGAAGGTATCTACTGGAAAGATCACAGAGTTCCTCCACAAAATGGGACACAGTGAAGCTAGGACGGTGAGGCAATTGGAGGCTGAACCTCATCAAATCTCCATATTGGATTTGGTTGTAGAATCTGGCGACCATCGTCAAATTCTGATCCAAGTATTGGAGGAAGCACACTTACCCAAGACTATCGATACTAAGAAATTCCAGCACTTGATCAGCCATGTACGGGACAGTAATGTGATATCCTTCACTGACGACGATATACCAGCCGAAGGAACTGGGCATCACAAACCATTGCATATTGCTGTCGTTTCATCAGGATATGTGGTAGGTGGCATGCTAATCGATGGAGGGTCGTCTTTAAACATCTGTCCACAAGATACTCTAGAGAAGATGAAGATCAACCCGAACCAAATCCGGGATAACCATGTCGTGGTACGAGCTTTCGACAGATCAAGAAGGGATACCGTGGGGGAGATTAAACTTCCTGTGGAAATTGGCCCTTTCACTTTCAACATACCTTTTCAGATCCTGAAGATCACTACCGGGTATAATTTGTTGTTAGGACGACCATGGATCCATATGGCTGGCGCCGTCCCTTCAAATCTTCATCAACAATTAAAATATATCGTCAACGGTAATCTGGTGACTGTCAGTACAGAACCTGATTATCCTATTCATGACCTGGGAGATATGCCCCTGATCAGTGTGAATGAAGGGGTCGAGCCCGCCAGTTTTCAAGCCTTCGAAATCAGTAATTCGCGATATAACTCTGTGGGAGCCCCGGTCTTAATTCCCCGGATATCTACAGAGGTGATGGTAGTTGGCTAAAAGATGCTGTCCCGATGACATCGACTAGGCCGAGGACTGGGGAAAAATGGCCAAGTAATCAGGAACCCAATCCGTATACCCATACAGTTGGGAAAGGCTGGACTCGGATACCATGGTGGATCCAAGCATCAGAATCCTCACAGGCGTCAACCAGTTAATCAGTTAATTCACCTCAAGCCAAACCTGGGTGAACCCGGATCTAAAGAGCCACTCAAG
Organism: Panax stipuleanatus; assembly: GCA_020205555.1. NCBI lineage: Eukaryota > Viridiplantae > Streptophyta > Magnoliopsida > Apiales > Araliaceae > Panax > Panax stipuleanatus. The sequence continues at coordinate 27,662,873 of CM035115.1, read as the reverse complement.
AAGATCCCCCTCATTATTTCAAACCTTCTGATTCCTAAAGTCGATCAAAGAGGACATCAGACGGACGGGGATAAAAAGCCTCTCAAGGATGTGGCCCAGAAGGCCAAAGACCAAAAGTTTTTGGAAGAGATCCAGTTGCAATTCCTGAGCAGTTTTTGGCTTCCTAAAAAGGACCTTAAGAAGTCCGACAGGGCAGATTTGTCAAGTGATCAACCTTACCTCCCGACACTTAATTGGGGAAATGTAAACATCCCATGTAGTGATCCAGGGACCAGTTCCAAACCAGTTATGACCATCTTGGAAGACTGGGACTCCAGTAGCACGTCTATCTCAACGACTCCCCAGGAACTCCAGACCTGCAATTGGACGATCACTCCACAGATCGTCCGAAAAGGGTAAAAACCGAGAAGTGACCGCTGACAGGGAGCTCCACCTTTATCTATATTTATGTCTGTTTTATTTCATCTATAGCTTGTTATTGCCAGTTGTCATATTAACTGATGAATCTTTTTGTAATTGACGACTATTTGTATATATTTAGCAATCAAGTTTTTGTATCAGGTTTCCAAATTTGCATGTCTCTAGCCACGTCCATGGTTTGCCGAATTTGAGTAATGATTACGATTTTGACATAGAATTAAACTTTGACTTGATGGGAATCGAGCAGGAGGAAGGGGATGATGACGAGGTGCCCGAGGAAATCAAAGCATGGGTCGAGGATAAACCTAAACCCAACCTCGATCAAACCGCCACCATAAAAATCGAAACCCACAACGATCCCAAAGAAATACAGATCGGGACCAACCTTCCCTCTAACCAAGAAAAAGAACTAATCCAACTCTTAACACAATTCAAGGATGTTTTTGCCCGGTCTCATGAAGACATTATAGGTCTATCCACCGATATCGTCCTCCATTGACTACCAATTAAAGAAGGGTTCAAACCAGTCAAGTAGAAACTGAGACTGTTGAAACTAGAATGGAGCCTGAAGGTCAAAGAAGAAATTATCAAATAGTTCAAAGCGGGAATCATTATGGTGTTAACATACCCTGAATGGTTGTCTAATGTAGTCCCAGTGCCGAACTCTGGAGGAAAGGTGCGAGTTTGTGTATATTATCGAGATCTCAACAAAGCTAGCCTTAAGGATGACTTCCCAGTGCCGTTCATCCACGTATTAATCGATAACACTGCACAGTTCGAGATGTAATCTTTCGCTGATTGCTTTGCTGGATATCACCCGATCCTGGTTGCTGAAGAAGACAGGGAAAGGACAGCCTTCATTACCCCGTGGGGAACCTTCTGTTATAGAAGACTATCTTTTGGCCTTACCAACGCTGGGGCTACTTATCAAAGAGCCATGTTGACTTTATTCCATGATATGATGCACAAAGAAATTGAGGTGTATGTGGATGATATTATTGTAAAGTCCTGGCAGGCTGATGACCATTACACCCATCTTCGGAGGTTGTTTGAACGACTCCGCAAGTTCAATTTGAAGTTAAACCCAGCAAAGTTTGCTTTTGGGGTGAAATCCGACAAACTACTGGGATTTCTGGTGAGCAACCGGGGCATTGAATTAGATCCTGCCAAAATCGAAGCCATCACAAAAATGCCTGAACCAAAGACCGAGAAGGAAATCCGAGGTTTTCTGGGAAGAATCA